>CM056719.1:119657314-121019817 GCA_029844215.1 Przewalskia tangutica
TGGAGCGTACAGAATAGGAGCTAAACCTTACTCAGGATCGACATTTAAACTTGGATAATTTTGGGCTTATCGAGGTAAATATCCTTGTCCTTCTATTGTAATTGGAAATTACATATAGTAGTTTAGAATTGAGTATAAGATATAGAAGGATGGTATATAAGAAGAGAATTGAACTGTACTTACATAGGATTGTATTTACAGTAGACTTGTGTAGTTTGTCGGGTAGGGAAGTGCTGCCCAAATTTCCGTAGAAATAAGAACCTTCTGCTTAGAATATTCTACATAGTTGTCTAGACGTTGATAGACGTATTTGACTATTATAGGTTGAAACTCTGCGCGCGACATATTCGACTTGGCAGGTGGATTTCGCCGATGAGGTATGTGATTCTTCCTATCCTCTTGAGCATGATATTTTAAAAGAATATATATAGTACGGTAGACGTACGTGTGTTAACTGAACGTGGTTTTACTTCGATGTCTTTTGACTTAAGTTTTAAATAATAAGAATCTTGAAGTATTTCAAAAGAATTAAGAATCGTTTGTGAAAGAAGAGTAATACTTGGTTTTAAAAGCTTAAGAGTTATACTAGCTTTATGGGAAGTTAGGTATAACGACTTAAGAGAGATAAAATGAACGGTTTACTTAATTGTTTATGAAAGCCTTGTATTGATTTCGGAAATGAGAATAAGTATCGAAAAAACCACTGCAGCGCTAATAAAGGAAAATGTATTGACTAATTAAGTATTATTAAAACCAGTAGAAACCTCCATCTGCATAGAAGCTAAGATAAGACAAAATTGTATTACATTTTATAGATCATGGCTGCTTTAATAAGATTGTTATAAACAAGAATAACTACTCACACATAAGGTATATGTTACTCAATTGTTTTAAAAAGAGATTACGTTATTTGATTAAGACTATGAACTATGAGATCTTTCGGAAGTAAAAGACTTGAGTATATTTTAATTAGGCAACTTGAACTTTTGGAAAAGAATGTTGTTACTTGATTTTAAAAAAGGAAAGTGTTTGTGATTTAAAAGGAAAGTATGGTATTATCTTAATCTGTCTTAAAAGAGAGTTTAAATGTTATGGACAATTTGATACCGAGTCCATGGGATGGACCGGGAATGTGTTCCACCCGATTTGATACAGAGTCCATGGGATGGACCGGGAATGTATACCACACGTTTTGATACCGAGTCCATGGGATGGACCGGGAATGTATTCCACACGTTTTGATACCGAGTCCATGGATGGGCCGGAATGTATTCCACACGTTTTGATCCGAGTCCATGGGATGGACAGGAATGTATTCCACCGATTTGATACCGAGTCCACGGGATGGGCCAGGGAATGTATTCCAGCGTTTTGATACCGAGTCCGTAGGATGGGCCAGAATGTATTCCTGCGTTTTGATCACGAGTCCATGGGATGGGCCAGAATGTATTCCACCCGATTTGATACCGAGTCCATGGGATAGACCGGGAATGTATTCCACCCGATTTGATACCGAGTCCATGGGATGGACCGGGAATGTATTCCACCCGATTTGATACCGAGTCCATGAGATGGACCGGGAATGTATTCCATACGATCCGGCACCTAGTCCATGAGATGGACCGGGAATGTGACCATGCGATTCCACCTCGAGTCCAATGGGATGGGCCGAGACAGGTTATCGTATCACACGATTTATACCTAGGCTGGCGGTGAGGAAGGAGTTCCACGGGCATGAGGATGACTTTGAGGCGTGAGTCACGACTTGATATGGCTTTTATGTTATGAGCGTAGTTTTGTTATCATACATGTCTCTGTTTTATTTTAGGCGTATGATTTCGTTCTGATATTTCCAGTTTCACATACTTGGTACCTGTTGTACTGACATCCTTCGGGGGGCTGCGTTCATGCCGCAGGTAGAGGTACATCGGTTATTGATCCTCGCTCATAGGATCACACTTCAGCGTATTGGGAAGCTCCGTTTCTCCGGAGGCTTATCTTTTGGTATGTTTCCCTGAGTTGTAGGTTCTTGTACATTCAGGGGTATGGCGGGGCCCTGTCCCGTCATAGTTGTTGTTACATTCTTAGAGGTCTGTAGTACTGTTGTGGGCAGGGTTGTAAAGGATGTAACTGTTCAATTTCTGTATATATGCAAGAAGGCAACCGTTTTGGTTGGCCTGTTTTTTTTATCATATCTCTTGTTTCATATCTGTATGTTTTATTTCCGCTGGTTTTTCTCTGATGTTGTATCACTAGGGTGCCCGGGGTAAGGCACCAGTCACGGGCCCACGATCGGGTCGTGACAAAAGTGGTATCAGAGCAGTTAATCCTCGGAAAGTGTCTACGAAGTGTCTAGTAAGTCTTGATTATCGATGTGTTGTGCACCACATCTATAATCGGGAGGCTGAGACATTTAGGATTAGTTTCCATTCTTCTCATTCCGAGATCGTGCCTTAGAGCCGTGTTATAAGTTGGACCCCTCAGCGTATTTCGTTTTACGATTATGCCTCGCGCAACCGGCAGGCGGATGGGCAAGCGTGAGGAGGCGCTAGTAGGATCTGAGAGAATGCAGTGCGAGCGATCATTACACGAGATAGTGCTTGAGCAGCGAGTTTTGCGGCCGCCCGGCCCAACGAGTTTAGAGCGCGGCGGTGGGCTGCTGAGACCACGATACTGAGCCTCGGTCCCACGGCTGGAAGCGAGAGGTTGAGGTACAAAGAGATGGCGATTCGGCGGGATCGTGGCCATACATGAGATAAATTTGGATCACGGCAGTTCGATTCGATAGTACCCATGGTTCACGAGATCGGATAGTTTGAGGCTACGGGACTTTCGAGTTGTAGCCGCTTGAGTTCTACGGTCGAGGCACGAGGATGATCCGCGAGGAGTTCATCAAGCGATTCTGACGGATCATGAGTGATCGAGCTTGGAGACCGAGTCGGTGGTCTTAGGTTCGCATCGTTTGCGTGATAATCACGATCGGTGGTTTGATTCGTGGGAGCTGTCGGTGAGTATGCACTTCGGCCGTATGGGGCGAGTTCTCGAGGCATTTCTTGCACATTTCTTGCCTCGCGGATGAGAAGGGCTCGGTAAGCAGATTTATAGCGTTGAGGCGGGCCGGGCGTCTGGTTCGGAAGTACAATGTGAGTTTGACTCATTAGCTTCGATGCGTCCCGCATTAGTAGCCGACATGGAGGGCGAGTGCACCGCTACGTCACCGGGCTCGATGACTACTTGGCGAGCTTGTTCGGTGTAGCTCTTGTAGGGCATGGACATTGCCGCATGCGAGCTTATGCACTTGGATGTGAGGAGCGGAGGGTCGACGGAATGGCCGAGATCGGCGAGAAGAGGCGAGACAACAAGGTCCTTTGGTAACTTTCGAGGTGGACGCCTCGGCCAGTTAGTTATGTACCTCCGCCAAGATGCAGTGGTCCTCCACGATCTTGGGGCGTTCGGGTATTCGGGGCTGGTCGAGCTCGGGGTTTAGTTTCTGAGATATACATGGGTTAGCGGCCAGGATTCATGTCCCCCTCAGTGTGCACGATGTGGCAGGCGTCATCCCGGGGAATGTCATCTTTTTACTGGTGCTTGTTTCACCTACGGCCGTCAGGGCCATGTGACGAGGCGCTTATAGGAGAGTGCAGGCGAATGGCGCATCCTACAGTCGATGGCGGGTTCATCGCGCCTTCTGACTATACTGCGCCAGTGAACTATGATTAGAGTGAAGCGGTAGATACAGGTATATTCTTACCCCTCTAGAGATTAGTATGCTTGATATGATGATCTTGATTAAGTGTTATGTTCAGATAGCATTGTGTTAATTGCGTTTAAAAGACAAGGTTAGTTAAAAGGGTAAGATTGGGGACAGGGAAATTGTAAGCCTTAGAATTTTATACGTGGAGACCTTAGAGGCGAGGCCGTCTTGAGTAAAAGATTTATTTTTATGTTTGACCCTTATCGGAGTGCATAGTATACGTGAGATATATTTGTGTGATAAGTCCCTGAGTAGTGTGAAATGTAAGAGGGTAGTTGATCTAAGAAGACCACTAGGTTTTCGTGACTCGATGGTGAGATTGTTCCGGATCGGGAAACAAAAGCTTGGCGCGATAAATGGGTCGGGTTGAGGCCAGATTGCGGGTCAACCCGCAGTCCGGTTTGAAGTAAGGAAAAATTGTGGTGGTCCCGCTTTGTGATAGGGTCACGAGGGTGTTAGGCCTAAGTTTAGTTAACCATCGTACGAGTTCGTGGATGCGTTCGACCAGTAGTCGGGCCGATGAGGTCAGCCCATCTTGTCTTTCGATCGAGCTGGTTACTCGGCGAGAGGTTATGCGAGATGTTATATATCGGGAAGGTTGTAAGGCGCACGGGTTCCTACTTTTACTTTATGTGACGGTGGAGCCGGTTGCGGCTATTTATTTTTATGGAGGTCTTATCAGGCAAGGTTAGGAACTCAGGTGAGTCTCAGTATTGCATTCACCCTCGGGCCGGTGTTTTTGATTTCAGAGGTAGCTGTAAGGATTATTCGCCTCTTGTTGAGTGAGTATTATAATAGCTACCATTTCAATATTCGGATGTCACCTTATGAAGCCTTATATGGGCGGAAGTGTGGGTTGCCGGTCGATTGGTTCGATGTTGGCAAGGTTCAGATAGTTGGTCCGTACTTGATCGGCGGGATGTGGATATGTTCGGAAAAGTATCGGAGATCCATCAGTGTTCCCGATTAATGATGACCAAGTTGGAGGTAGTAACCGAGATTTTGAAGCGAAGCAATAACGAAGGGTGGTAAGTTTATTTAGGAAGTGTTCGAGTGTACGAGGAGGGTACGCAGCAGTAAGAGAATAGAAGTGATCATTACTTTTGTGAAGTAAAGGTGCGAAGGGAATATCTTTTAGACCTTGGGTGGGAGCTTTTGTAATGCTAGAGGTGATTCCTCGTGGACTTGGATTAAGTATTTGCGCGTGTGTTATTTTTGTGGCCAGGTGTGGCATTGGCAACTTGTTTAAGTTAAGAGGGACTTTATCGTTATCCGTCTTGAGAAGGAACATTCGGGACGAATGTTTCTAAGGAGGGGAGAATGTTATACCCCGTATTTCCAGAGTATGTACGTGAGGACGTACGTACAAAAGTTTAAGCCTTAATTAGGCAAAGGGCGAAATAGTGAACTTTCAACGGAAAATATTCGGAACCTTGCGAAGGAAAAATTTCGGTTACTACATTTAAAATTTTTGCGGATTTTTCCGAGAGATAAAATATTTTGGACCCACGAGAGGGCGACATGTGTCACCCTTAGGTGGCAAGGGTTGGACGAAATCTAGGGCAAAGATTGGCACGTTTTTTCCATGTAAAATGTCATAAACCTTTGGTCAATGTTTGGTTAGATATTTGTGTGGTAGATGGATAAGGTGGGACCCACACACACTTGTCCAAATCTCCACCATCCACTTGCTTTGATCTTGGCCATTGAAGGTTCTATAAATACCCCTCAAGTGCAAGACTAAATCTTCATCCCTTAAACATTTTCCAAGTCTCAAAATCCCTCTCCCTCTTTTGAAAGCTCTCGTCCAAACTCCCCCTCCCCCTGTGAAGCCCTCACCAAACCCCCTTCCTAGTTGTTCTTGTCGAAATACCCCCTTGGTTGAAAAATATTCTCCAAGTATTGTTATTATTCCAAAAAACCTTAGCCCTAATACCTTGTAGTATTCCAAAGTTACCTCTATACTAACAACCCGGAAAATACTACTATATTTCCTTTAGTCACAAAACGAAACCCTAGGAAAATCTTCATTGTTGGTTGAAGTATTAAGTAGAAGTTGTGTAGAACTTCTAAGGGTTTCTTGGAGCGAATTGGAGCGTACAGAATAGGAGCTAAACCTTACTCAGGATCTACATTTAAACTTGGGTAATTTTGGGCTTATCGAGGTAAATATCCTTGTCCTTCTATTGTAATTGGAAATTACATATAGTAGTTTAGAATTGAGTATAAGATATAGAAGGATGGTATATAAGAAGAGAATTGAACTGTACTTACATAGGACTGTATTTACAGTAGACTTGTGTAGTTTGTCGGGTAGGGAAGTGCTGCCCAAATTTCCGTAGAAATAAGAACCTTCTGCTTAGAATATTCTACATAGTAGTCTAGACGTTGATAGACGTATTTGACTATTATAGGTTGAAACTCTGCGCGCGACATATTCGACTTGGCAGGTGGATTTCGCCGAGGAGGTATGTGATTCTTCCTATCCTCTTGAGCATGATATTTTAAAAGAATATATATAGTACGGTGAGCGTCGTGTGTTAGCGAGCGTGGTTTTACTTCGATGTCTTTTGACTTATGTTTTAAATAATAAGAATCTTGAAGTATTTCAAAAGAATTAAGAATCGTTTGTGAAAGAAGAGTAATACTTGGTTTTAAAAGCTTAAGAGTTATACTAGCTTTATGGGAAGTTAGGTATAACGACTTAAGAGAGATAAAAGGAACGGTTTACTTAATTGTTTATGAAAGCCTTGTATTGATTTCAGAAATGAGAATAAGTATCGAACAAACCACTGCAGCGCTAATAAAGGAAAATGTATTGACTAATTAAGTATTATTAAAACCAGTAGAAACCTCCATCTGCATAGAAGCTAAGATAAGACAAAATTGTATTATATTTTATAGATCATAGTTGCTTTAATAAGATTGTTATAAACAAGAATAACTACTCACACATAAGGTATATGTTACTCAATTGTTTTAAAAAGAGATTACGTTATTTGATTAAGACTATGAACTATGAGATCTTTCGGAAGTAAAAGACTTGAGTATATTTTAATTAGGCAACTTGAACTTTTGGAAAAGAATGTTGTTACTTGATTTTAAAAAAGGAAAGTGTTTGTGATTTAAAAGGAAAGTATGGTATTATCTTAATCTGTCTTAAAAGAGAGTTTAAATGTTATGGACAATTTGATACCGAGTCCGTGGATGGGCCGTGAATGTTCCACCGATTTGATCTGAGTCCATGGGATGGGCCGTGATGTGTTCCACCCGATTTGATACCGAGTCCATGGGATGGACCGGGAATGTATTCCACACGTTTTGATACCGAGTCCATGGGATGGACCGGGAATGTATTCCACACGTTTTGATACCGAGTCCATGGGATGGACCGGGAATGTATTCCATACGTTTTGATCTGAGTCCGTAGGATGGGTGGGAATGTATTCCACCCGATTTGATACCGAGTCCATGAGATGGGCCAGGAATGTATTCCACGTTTGATACCGAGTCCATGGGATGGACGGGAATGTATTCCACGCGTTTTGATACCGAGTCCACGGGATGGGCCAGGAATGTATTCCACCCGATTTGATCCGAGTCCATGGGATGGACCAGAATGTATTCCACCCAATTTGATCCGAGTCCATGGGATGGACCGGGAATGTATTCCACCCGATTTGATCCGAGTCCATGAGATGGGCCAGGAATGTATTCATACGATCGGCGAGTCCATGAGATGGACCGAGAATGTGACCATGCGATTCCACCTCGAGTCCCATGGGATGGGCCGAGACAGGTTATACGTATCACACGATTTATACCTAGACTGCCGGCAGTGAGGAAGGAGTTCCACGGGCATGAGGGATGACTTTGAGGGCGTGAGTCCCTGACTTGACATGACTGCTTTTATGTTATGAACTGTAGTTTTGTTATCATACATGTCTCCTGTTTTATTTTAAGTTATGATTTCGTTCTGATATTTCGATTTCACATACTTGGTACTGTTGTCGACCTCCTTCGGGCTGCGTTCATGCCGCGGTAGAGTACATCGGTTGTTGATCCTCGCTCATAGGATCACGGTTCGTATTAGGAAGCTCCGTTTCTCGGAGGCTTATCTTTTGGTATGTTTCCACGAGTTGTAGGTTCTTGTACATTCGGGGTATTGCGAAGCCACTGTCCGTCATAGTTGTTATTACATTCTTAGAAGTGCATGTATGCTGTTGTAGGCGGGGTTGTAAAGGATGTGCGTTCACCATCTTGTATATATGCAAGAAGGCAACCGTTTTGGTTGGCCTGTTTTTTTTATCATATCTCTTGTTTCATATCTGCATGTTTTATTTCCGCTGGTTTTTCTCTGATGTTGTATCACTAGGGTGCCCGGGGTAAGGCACCAGTCACGGGCCCATGATCGGGTCGTGACAAAGCAGGTGGTGGATCCTCATTCTTAGGATCACTGATCAGGTGTCAGAAGCTCCATTTCTCCGGAGGCTTGTCTTTTTGGTACGACTTTCCCTGATGTTGTAGATATTATGTACATTCTGGGTATGGCGGGGCCCTGTCCCGCCACAGTTGTTATTCCTAGAGGTCTATAGTCACATTTGTGGTTTGGGCTGTAAGAACAAAGTTGTACTGTTTTACTTTTGGTTATGTATATTTTATAGAAGGCGGCCTTATCGGCTAGCCTGTGATGTTTATTGTCTAAACATGTTTATGTGTTGTGTATGTTCATTGCTATTCTCTCGATATATACGAAAGGGTGCCCGAGTAGGGCACGATCGCGGCCGGATCGGTCGTGACAAAAATGTATCGAGCGATTAGTCCTCGGAAAGTGTCTACAGACCGTGTCTAGTAGAGTCTTGATTATCGGTGTGTTGTGCACCACATCTATAATCAGTAGGCTGCAGGACATTGAGGATTGGTTTCCATTCTTCTCTCTCTGAGATCGTGCAGTAGAGTTGTCTTATTAGATTGAATCCTCTCTGACCTATTCTTATGTATCAGTTATGCCTCCACGGAAGGCGACCAGGGCCCAGAAGGGCAAGGCAGCGGCGAGGCGCTAGCGATGCAGAGGTTACTAGGACTCGAGCCTGGACTATGCGAGAGGTTGCGGTAGTCGGCGAGTTCAGCCACGCCGGCGATATTAGAGGCGAGCGGCGTAGCTCAGAGGTTCGTACACGAGCCTCGATTCGCGGCCGGTGAGTATAGAGATTACAGATAGCGGATCCGGTTATTGACCAGCATAGTGGCGAGCGTAAGCGAGCGGTAGCTAACCCTAGAAATGGCGGTTCTTGATTCCGGGATTTTTGGGTTGTCATCCACCCGAGTTCTATGGTTCGAGTGCGAGGAGGATCGCGAGGAGTTTATTCGGCGATTCTGATGGACTATGCAGGTTCTTAGGGCCTCGGGGACAGAGTCAGTTATGCTAGCCTCTTACCGGTTACGCGATATTGCGTTGAACTAGTTTGAGTCATGGGAGCTGTCTAGAGGTGAGGGTGCTCTTCCAGCTGTTTAGGAGGAGTTCACAGAGACCTTCCTGGATCACTTTTTGCCTCCTGAGATGAGGAGAGCCCGCGTGGATAGATTCTTGACCTTGAGGCAGAATGGGAGGACTATCGAGTCTGACACTGAGTTTGACTCATTGGCCAGGTATGCGCACACCATTGTAGCTGACATGGAAGACAGAGTTCATCGCTATGTGATGGGGCTAGACCGTCATATGATTACTGCATGTTTGGGGGTGGCCCTTCAGCCAGGTATGGATATTTCCAGGATGCAGGCGTATGCGCAGGGGATAGAGGATAGAGAGAGGGAGGATCAGCTCGACTCGAGCCGGCCAAGAGGCGGGGCAATGAAGGTCTCGGGCGATTTAGCGACGGCCTCGGCAGCGAACTAGGTCCACATTTCAGCCCGGCACGAGTGCCCTTCTCGGATTTCTGGCGGGAGGTTGATCGGCCGGTCATTCGAAGCGGTCGAGCCGGGGTTTGAGGAGGCGGCGTCACCGTCGAGACCACCCACCTCGGTGTGTTCGATCGCGTAGGTCTCACTGGCGAGTGTCGTATGGCCGGGAGCTTGTTACTCTTGTGGCGGCGGGGCCATTTGAAGAGAGATTGTCAGGCGAGCGGCGGGAGTGTTATGGTTCGGTAAGCGGTCGGTTGTTGGATCTTCTTCTTACGTGGTTATGCACCCGGGGCGGTGTTCACGGACGATAGGCGCGCCCGGTCGTGGTGGGTCGATTTTAGCGGTTCACGAGCGCATATATTCCTTAGCCAGCGGGATCGGGAGGCTTCCGCGAGGCGTCGTCAGTACATTATTGATTTCATCTTGTGGCGTTTATGCCTTGATAGATACTGGTTCTACCTTGTCCTATGTGTCCTCTTATTCTTTGGTAGAATCGGGATAGGCGGTGTCGATAGAGCCTTTTGAGGTAGCTACGCGATGGGTGATTCGGTGTTAGTGGCGGGTGTACAAAGGTTGTCGGTGTTTATTCTGATCGTCGGACCTAGCAGAACTTGCGAGTTGGAGATGTGATTTTGATGTCATTATGGGTATGGGTGGTTGGCTTCTTGCTATTCCAATGTTGGTTGTAGAGCGAGGTTGGTCGGTTCGGTTTCTGGCGAGCCGATTATCAGTGGAAGTGGCAACACGGCGTCGCCAGGGTAGGTTTATTTCTTACCTCAAGGCCGGGAAGATGGTGCGAGAAAGTACATCTATCATCCGGTTGGGTATTCGATCAGGTGAGGTGCGATTCTTGATCGATGCCAGTGGTTAGGGAGTTTCCAGATGTATTCCCAGACGATCTTTCGGGTATCCCTCCTGAGAGGGAGATTGAGTTCTGTATTAATATATTGCCAGACACTCGACCTATATCTATTCCGCCATACATGATGGCACCTGCTGAGTTGAGGGAGCTGAAGGATCAGCTGAAAGATTTGCTGGAAAAAGGCTTTATCAGGCCTAGTGTTTCTCCCCGGGGAGCGCCGGTTTTGTTTGTGAAGAAGAAGGATGGGACGCTGCGTATGTGTGTTGATTATAGGCAGCTGAATAAGGTAACCATCAAGAATAAATACCCCCTCCCCAGGATTGATGATTTGTTTGACCAGTTGCAGGGTGTGAGATGTTTCTCCAAGATATACTTGTGGTCTGGTTATCATCAGGTGCGAGTTCGAGAGGCAGATATCCCAAAGACTGCATTCAGGACCCGGTATGGGCACTATGAGTTCAGGGTGATGTTTTTCGGTTTGACCAACGCTCCAGCGGTATTTATGGATCTGATGAACTGGGTGTTCAAGCCATTTTTAGATACATTTGTTATAGTATTCATTGATGACATCCTGGTTTATTCGCGTACAGAGCAGGAGCATGCAGATCACTTGAGGATGGTACTTGGGGTCCTCCGGAGCCGGCAGTTGTTCGCCAAGTTCTCCAAGTGTGAGTTTTGGTTGGCCTCAGTGGCATTCCTGGGGCACATTATTGGGGCTGATGGTGTTCAAATTGATATGGCAAAGATTAGACAGTCAAGTCTTGGCCGAGACCTACTACTCCGACCGAGTGCGCGATTTCTTAGAAATTTGGCGAGTTATTATCGTAGGTTTGTGGAGCAGTTTGCTTCGATATCAGCACCGTTGACTAGGCTGACTCAGAAGGCAGCTAAGTTCCAGTGGACAAAAGCTTGTGAGAAGGGCTTCCAGTTACTGAAGGAAAAGTTGACGACGGATCCAGTTCTTACTCTTCCTGAGGAGTTAGAGGGGTACGTGATTTATTGTGATGCCTCGGATATAAGGCTAGGGTGCGTATTGATGCAGCATGGCAAGGTAATAGCCTATGCTTCCCGGCAGCTACGGAAGCATGAGAGGAATTACCCTACTCACGACTTAGAGTTGGCCGCAGTTATTCATGCCTTGAAGATTTGGAGACATTATTTATATGGGGTTCATGTGGATATTTATACAGACCACAAGAGTCTCCAGTATATCTTCAGGCAGAGGGAGCTGAACTTGCGACAGAGACGGTGGTTAGAGTTGTTGAAAGATTATGATGTTGATATTCTATACCATCCGTGGAAAGCCAACGTGGTTGCAGATGCTTTGAGTCGTAGATCAATGGGGAGTCTGTCAGAGGTATAGCCAGAGAGACAGGACATGGTCCGTCAGATCCATCAGCTAGCAAGCCAAGGGTTCGATTGATCGATACCGATGATAGTGGGGTTCGGGTTCGTGAGGTTGCCGAGTCTTCCATCATTGATGAGGTGAAGAGCCGATAGTATGAGGACCTAGTGTTGGTACGGTATCGAGATGCAGCTTTTCGGGAGGAGAAGAGTCTTTTCGAGTTAGCGCCTGATGGGGTGCTAAGGTTTGAGGGCCGGTTGTGTGTTCCCGATGTGGCAGGACTTCATCAGCAGATTCTGAGGGAGGCACACAGTGCTCGTTATTCTATTCATCCGGGGTCGACTAAGATGTACCATGACCTCAGGTGTATGTATTGGTGGGATGGCCTGAAGATGGACGTGGCAGGTTTTGTTGCACAGTGTCCTAATTGCCAGCAGGTCAAGATTGAGCACCAGAAGCCCGGTGGGCTATTGCAGGCTATTGATATTCTAACATGGAAGTGGGAGGTGATCAACATGGACTTTGTTACAGGGTTACCTCGTACTCAGAGGAAGTATGACTCCATCTGGGTTATTGTGGACAAGCTGACGAAATCAGCCCACTTCCTTCCAGTCAGGACTACGTATTCGGCTGAGGATTATGCCAGATTGTATATCAGGGAGATTGTGAGACTACACGGGGTCCCTATATCGATTATATCGGACAGAGGAGCCCATTTTACAGCTAACTTCTGGAGGTCTTTCCAGAAGGGACTAGGGACACAGGTGAGTCTCAGTACCGCGTTTCATCCTCGGTGTGAGCGGCGGCGAGCGTCTTATCCAAACAACGAGGATATCTTTGCGAGCCTGTGTGATTGATTTCAGGGATAGCTGGGAGGATCATTTGCCTCTTGTGGATTTTGCTTATAACAACAGCTATCATTCTAGTATACAGATGGCGCCATATGAGGCTTTGTATGGGCGGAAATGTAGGTCGTCAGTTGGTTGGTTCGACGTGGGCGAGGTGCAGTTGGTTGGCCCAGACTTGATTCAGCAGGTTGTGGATAAGGTGAAGCTTATCTAGGAGAGCGTAGCGGCTTCGAGTCGGCGAAGTCTTATCTGAGATAATCGGCGTCGACATTTGGAGTTTGGTGAAGCGATTGGGTCTTCTTGAAGGTATCGCCCATGAAGGGTGTGATGAGATTCGGAAAGAAGAGGAAACTTAGCCCAAGGTACATTGGGCCCTACCAGATCATCCGTAGAGTAGGAAAGGTTGCCTATGAGTTGGATCTGCCATCAGAGTTAGAGGCGGTACATCCGGTCTTCCATGTTTCTATGTTGCGGAAGTGTATCGGAGATCCATCGAGAGTTTTCCCAGCTAGTGAGGTCCAGGTGACAGAGGAATTATCGTATGAGGAGAGTCCCATAGCGATACTCGATCGCCAGGTCAGGCGACTGCGGACCAAGGATGTGGCTTCCGTCAAAGTCTTGTGGAGGAACGATAACAGGGAGGAGATGACGTGGGAAGCGGAGGAGGACATATTGAGAAAGTATCCTCACTTATTCCCTACACCTTCAGGTAATTCGTTTTCCCTTACTTGTCAAGTTTTAATTGAAGCATTTTTACTTAAGTGCTATTATGTGGTCATGTGTGACATTATTGGTATGTCGGGGTTGTGAAAAGGAACTATGTCGTTAATTATAATTTTGACTCCGAAGGAACATTCGGGGACGAATGTTTCTAATGGGGGAAGAATGTTACACCCCTTAATTACAGGACATGTTTTAAGAACGTACGTAAGAATCCCAAATGTTAATATTTGAGACTAGTAAAAATTTATTGGAATTATGAAATTGTCGGAAAACGAAATATTGTGACGAATGGGAGGGCGACACTGGTCACCCCCCCTTAAGTGGCCTTGGACGAAAATAACATGGCTAAAAGGGTCATTTGACCATTATTAAGATGACAAAGTCTTGCAAGTAGTAGAGCTTGATATTATTGACTTAGTCAATGGGGCCACTTGACTTGATATTTAAGAGAGTTTCATCCAAACCACACATATGTGCAAATCTTGACCCTCCATGTTACTATATAAGTATACTAGTTGTAACGCCCCGAACCCGGGCCCGTTACTGGTGCCTTACCCCGGGCACCCTAGTGATACAACATCAGAGAAAACCAGCGGAAAATAAAACATGAATCATGAAACAAGAGATATAATAAATAAACAGGCCAACCAAAACGATTTGCCTTGGTATATACATAAAACCCGACAGTTTAATCCTTTTACAACCACAACGCTTGATTCTGGACCTAAGATTTACAACGACTATGACGGACAGGGCCGCCATACCCACGAATGTACAAGCACCTACAACTCGGGAACACATACCAAAGATAAGCCTCGAGAAACGGAGCTTCCCAACGTTGGCGAGATCCTAAGAGCGAGGATCCACGGCCGATGTACCTCTACTGCGGCATGAACGCGGCCAAGGAGAGTCGATAACAGTACAGTATGTGAAATCGTACAAAGCGTAAATGAAATCATACTAGTCTATATAAAGCGGGAGACATGTATGATAACCAAACTACGATTCACAACATAAACGATCATCACTCCAATATAACTATGGGTCTCACGCCACAACATCAATCGAGTTCGCATTATGGCGCGTGCCGGAATCTTGCATCGGTGTAGACATGTCCATGATGCAACAATAATACCAATGTCCCATGGCCACATGCCGGAATTCTGCGCCGGTGTAGACATGTCCATGTGACCTCAACAACAAGACAATCCAAATGGAAGCATACGTGCGCGCCACGATCGTGTCGGTATGTCGAAAGGAAAAATAAGACAACATTCCAAATGGACGATACCGTGCGCTACGCATCGTGTCGGTATGTCGAAAGGAAATCACAAGGCGATAATCAAAATGGAAACATACGTGCGCTACGCATCGTGTCAGTATATCCAAAGCGATTAACCACAAGACCTTAACCAAAATGGAAGCATACCCGTGCGCTACGCATCGTGTCAGTATGTCCAAAGCGATTAACAACAATAATACTATCAGCGAGGCGTGCGTGGAATTTCTCCGTCACCGCCGCGTCGAGTAAGTTCTCAACTACCAACCAGCCTCTATCGAGAGACGCGGTAACACAGAAACACAACGATTGTACAATAAAGGCTATCATCACAAGCATAGGCAAGTTTCACAACAACAAGCATAGGCAAGTTTCACACAACTCAAAGTACTTTCATTTTATGCTAAAGTCCGGGTTTTTAACCCCAAAGTACTACATACGTTAAGTTCTTTTAAAAGAGATCCATTACTTTTATAAAAGTCACCCGATACCCGTAGTATTAGAATGACCAACCCACCTTCCTTTTCAAAATCAAGTAACAACATTCTTTTCCTAAGTTCGGTTTGCCTAGTTTCAATTACTCAAGCTTCTCATTTTCAAATGGTTTCATAGTTCCCCAAACTTAATCACTTGATTCCTTTTTAGAACAATTGAGTAACATATGTCATATACGTGAGTAGTTTATTCTTGTTTATAACGAGCTTATTACAATGACCATGATCTAGAAAATGTAATATCATTTTGTCTCATCTTAGCTTCATGCGGATGGAGGTTTCTACTGGTTTTAATACAACACATCATTATTCAATACATTTTCCTTTATTAACGCCGATGGTGCGTCGATACACATTCTCGATTCGAAATCAAGAAACATTATCCCTTTAAAACCAAGTACTCATTACTCACGAATGAGGTTTCACACAAACATCCACATTAAAACAAATAAGTTAAGTCTCTTATCTTATAAGATCAAGTCTCTTAACTTCTAACATCATAAACCATTTTCACTTACATAAGGTCGTTATAACTAACTTCCCATAAAGCTATTATAACACCCATGTTTTAAACCAACCAAATCACTTAGCACGTATGCGTCTGCAGTACTACATAGTTCACAACAATCATGCTAGAAAAGATAGGAAGAGGTTCACATACCTCGCGACGATTTATCGACAATAAGCAAAATGCTCCAAGTACTACAACGCACTAGCCCTTTCCACTCGAGTAGAATACGCTACTCTTAGTACTTTCACCTATAAAGGTCAAAACGTCTATTAACCCCAAAACACAAGTTTCTATCTTTCTATAGAAAATTCGCAAGACCTCACACACATGCAGCGTAAATCTCCTCTCTATCGGCTACGAAGCCAACCAGGGGTTTACACGTCTAACCTGGACGTGTACAATTCTACACAAGTCTCGCAATACGATCTATGTAAATCTGATTGATTCGATTCTTTATTCTTCAGCTTAAGTCAAAAGACATTGCGAATACTAAGTATAGTTCCATATATAGTATACTTCAACTATATATTCTAACAAACATGTAATTTCCAATTACAATAGAGGACAAGGTAATTACCTCGATAAGCCCAAAATTATCCAAGTTATAATGTCGATCCCGAGCAAGGTTTAGCTCCACTCGTGCGCTCAAACCACTCCAAACAACCCTTAGAAGTTCTAACCAACTTCTACTCACATACTTGACCAACTATGAAGATTTCCTTAGGGTTTGGTTTGAGACTAAAAGGACAAAAGGTAGTATTTAGGACTCTACGTAAAGAGGTATCTTTGGGATACTACAAGGTACAAGGCTAAGGTATTTTGGGCATTATAACAATACTAGGAGTATTTCTATACCACAACAAGGGTATTATACGAAAACAAGTAGGCAGTGGGTACCCACGGCTAGCACCACAAGTGGGGACCGCTTTCGCCAAAGGCCACGGAGGAGGAGGGGAGAGGCTTAGGGCGAGAGCTACTAGAGGAGGGGAGGATTTCAAGACTTAGACAAAGTGAGGAGTGAATGAATAAGTCTTCACGAGGAGGGTATTTATAGCAAAACCAAAGGCCAACCAATGGCCAAGATTAAGCCATGTGCAAGGCAAGTGTAAGGCCAAGATCAAGCCAAGTGCACCCTAGCCCTACTCCTTAAAACCCTCACAAATATCTACACAAATATCTAGCACCACAAGCCCTCAATTCGGCCAAGTCACGCCCACTTGTCTCCATTGTGAGGTGACACATGTCACCTCCCGTTGGTCCGAATGTTTCGTCTCTCGGAAAAATCCGCAAAAATACAAAAGCGACATAGCCGGAATTTTCCTTCGCAGTTACGCGAAAAGCGTTTCGTCAAAACGACTCAACCGGTGTTGTGCACAAATGTAACATCGGCGGGTGCCACATGGGGTGACACGTGTCGCCCCGATTCAGAATATTTCGTCTTCGAAAATATCCAATTCTGGAAATCTCAAAAACAAAGCGGGCCCCACAAAACCGTAAATTTCTCCCGTGGGCCCCACGTGACCATTTCCGAAAATAAAATCTCAAAATTCTAATATAATATATGAAGTCCAAATACCAAATCTGGGAATCCAATTCCCATTAACGAACCTTTTTCTTCACAAATAACCGGAAACTTTTCCGTCGAAAACTCACATCTTTCTTTCTTTTCAAAATTTTCTGCCGTACTCTCGTACGTACGTCCTCACATACATACCGCAACTACGGGTATAACATTCTCTCCCCTTAGAAACATTCGTCCCGAATGTTCCTTCTCAAGTCGAATAACGATAAAGTTCCTCTAACAAGTTGCCAATGCCACAGCTTGGCCACGAAATAACACACGTTATCTTCCTCCCTTACTCGTCGTGCCCTTCTCGAACACTTGAACTCTCCCAGTACGTACCATACTTCAGTCATTACTTAGTTCGAAAATCTGCGGAGTCACTACCTCCAAACTTGGTCATCTTACTAACCTCAAACTTCCTTAAGGCCATTCCGGCCTTTACGAACGCTTCGGTCGAGCGTCCACGAACTCATACGATGATCATACAAACTTGGGCCTAGCATCCTCGTGACCCTACCACTGGCGGGACCACCGAACTGACCCACCCCAAACCGGGTTCTGGGTTGACCCGCAAATGGTCCTCAACCCGACCCCAACGCGCGAACTCTTGTTCCCGATCCGGAACAATCTTACTAATTCACATCACGAAAGCTACCACTTCCATCTCACACTACCGGACTTATCACACAAATAAAACCACGTATACTACTACTCGATAAAGGTCAAACATAAAACGAATCTTTAATCTCAAGACGACCTTACCCTAAGGTCTCGATCGTGACATAGTCTAAGGTTCACACTTACCATGCCATCATACGTAACCTCCCAACTAAACATGTTTTCAAACTCACAATTAACACAACGCTTATTCGTACATAGCACACAATAATGAGACCATCATAACAAGCATACCAAAACTCTAAAGGGTTAAGGATATACCTGAAGCTACCGCTCACTCTAATCATAGGCATCGCAGTGTATGCATTGTAGAAGGTGATGAACCAGCCACAGATCTGAAGGTGAGTCGTAACATCCGCTTCCCTTGGTGGACAGTTCCTCGCAAAATGGCCTGCTGTCGCATGCAAAACAAACTCCCAATCTAGCGACACTCTCCAAAATGGAGTCTACCACAATGGTCACAACGAGGTAGGGGTGGCCGGTGGTTAACACCGCTCTGCCGAAAATCTGAACCCGAGCCACGACTGCTCACGAAGGCGGTGGAGGACCACTGCATCGGTGGGGGTATATAACTAACTTTCTTCTTGAGGCGGTCCGCCTCGAAAGCCACCAAAGGACCTGCGTCACGGCCTCTTCTGGCGATCCAGTCATTCCGTCGACCCTCCGTGCCTCGCATCTGGTGCATGAGCTGCGTGCGGGCAATGTCCATGCGGTGAAGAGAAACACCCGCACAAGACTTCGACCATATAATCATCTAGCCGTGGCGTAGCGATGCACCTATCCTCCATATCTGCAACTAAGCGCGAGGACATATCGAGCCAAAGAATCGAACTCGACATTGTACTCACGACGGTCGCGCCTCTGTCTCGAGAACAAAAATCGCCGGCCGTGCCCTCCTCATCTGCGGAGGCAAGAAGTGCGTGAGAAAGCCCGAAAACTCATCCCATCTGCTGGAGGTGCATGCTCTCCCGGAAAGCTCCCATGAATCAAACCAATCGATCGCGGTATCACGCGGCCGACGCGAACCAAAGGTCACAGACTCGGTTTAAGCCTTGATCACCGCGTGATCCGGCCAGTCGCTAGGATGAACTCCTGCGGATCATCCTCGTGCCTCGACCCATAAAACTCGCGGGCTACAACTCGGAAAGTCCGTAGCCTCAAACTATTCGCTCTCGGGTGCACGCATGGTCTTTGGAGCTGAGCTGCTGCGTCGGCCTCTCGCCTCATACAGCCACGACCACGGCCAAGAATCGGGTCATCTCGCGTAACCCATCTCCTGCGCCTGCATTGTGGGGTGGAGGCTCAGTGCGGTCTCGTGAGCCATTCTGCGCTCTAACCTCTTTGGGCCGGGCGGCGTCCACAAAACCCGCCGTCAAGCACAACCTCAGTCATGCGGGCTGCGCCTCGTACTCCTCAGTATCTCACTAGCGGCACCCTCGGCTGCTTGCCCTCGGGCTCTGGTTGCCCTGCGGAGGCATAATCGTAAAGCGAGATACGTCGGAGGGTCCCACTTACAACTCTAAGGCACGATCTCGAATGAGAAGAATGAAACCAATCCTAAATGTCCTATAGCCTCACGATTATAGATGTGGTGCACAACACCGATAATCAAGACTACTAGACAGTGCGTAGACACTTTCCGAGATTAATCGCTCACGATACCACTTTTAACGCCGAACGGGCAGATTCGGTGCCTTACCGGGCACCCTAGTGATACAACATCGAGAAAACGGCGGAAAATAAAACATGAATCATGAAACAAGAGATATAATAAATAAGCAAGCCAACCAAAACAGTTGCCTTGGTATATACATAAAACCCGAGCAGTTTAATCCTTTTACAACCACCGCCCACATGTGATTCTGCACTTAAGATTTACAACGACTATGACGGGGCGGGGCCCGCCATACCACGAATGTACAAGCACCTACAACTCGGGGAACACATACCAAAAGATAAGCCTCGAGAAACGGAGCTTCCCAAACGTTGAGCGAGATCCTAAGGCGAGGATCCACGGCCGATGTACCTCTGCGGCGTGAACGCAGCCGAAGGAGTCGATCAGTACCAAGTATGTGAAACTGCGTAAATGAAATCATACTAGTCTATATAAAGCGGAGACATGTATGATAACCAAACTACGATTCACAACATAAAGCGATCATCACTCCAATATAACTATGGGTCTCGCCCACAACATCAATCGAGTTCGCGTTATGGCGCGTATGCCCCGAAATCTGCGACGGTGTAGACATGTCCATGATGCAACAATAATACCAATGTCCCATGGCCACATGCCGGAATCTGCGCCGGTGTAGACATGTCCATGTGACCTCAACAACAAGACAAAGAATCCAAATGGAAGCATACGTGCGCTACGCATCGTGTCGGTATGTCCAAAGGAAAAATAAGACAACATTCCAAATGGACGCATACGTGCGCTACGCATCGTGTCGGTATGTCCAAAGGAAATCACTGGCGATAATCAAAATGAAACATACCCGTGCGCCACGATCGTGTCGATATATCCAAAGCGATTAACCACAAGACCTTAACCAAAATGGAAGCATACGTGCGCTACGCATCGTGTCGGTATGTCCAAGCGATTAACAACAATAATACTATCAGCGAACGTGCGTGGAATTTCTCGTCGCTGCACGCGTCCAAGTAAGTTCTCAACGATCCAACCGACCTCTATCGAGACGCGGTAACACGAAACACAACGATTGTACAATAAAGGCTATCATCACAAGCATAGGCAAGTTTCACAACAACAAGCATGGCAAGTTTCACACAACTCAAAGTACTTTCATTTTATGCCAAAGTCGGGTTTTAACCCCAAAGTACTACATCGTTAAGTTCTTTTAAAGAGATCCATTACTTTTATAAAAGTCACCCGATACCCGTAGTATTAGAATGACCAACCCACCTTCCTTTTCAAAATCAAGTAACAACATTCTTTTCCTAAGTTCGGTTTGCCTAGTTTCATTACTCAAGCTTCTCATTTTCAAATGGTTTCATAGTTCCCAAACTTAATCACTTGATTCCTTTTTAGAACAATTGAGTAACATATGTCATATACGTGAGTAGTTTATTCTTGTTTATAACGATCTTATTACATGACCATGATCTAGAAAATGTAATATCATTTTGTCTCATCTTAGCTTCATGCGGATGGAGGTTTCTACTGGTTTTAATACAACACATCATTATTCAATACATTTTCCTTTATTAACGCTGCGGTGGTCTGTCGATACATTCGATTCGAAATCGGTAAAACATTATCCCTTTAAAACCAAGTACTCATTACTCACGAATGAGGTTTCACACAAACATCCACATTAAAACAAATAAGTTAAGTCTCTTATCTTATAAGATCAAGTCTCTTAACTTCTAACATCAAGAAACCATTTTCACTTACATAAGGTCGTTATAACTAACTTCCCATAAAGCTATTATAACACCCTATGTTTTAAACCAACCAAATCACTTAGCACGTATGCGTCTACCGTACTACATAGTTCACAACAATCATGCTAGAAAAGATAGGAAGAGGTTCACATACCTCGCGACGATTTATCGACAATAAGCAAAATGCTCCAATCTACAACGCACTAGCCCTTTCCACTCCGAGTAGAATACGCTACTCTTAGTACTTTCACCTATAAAGGTCAAACGTCTATTAACCCCAAAACACAAGTTTCTATCTTTCTATAGAAAATTCGGAAGATTCCAGCAACAGTAAATCTCCTCTCTCTATCGAGGCTACCAAGCCAACCGAGGGTTTACACGCCTAACCGGACGTGTACAATTCTACACAAGTCTCTTGTCTGATCCTATGTAAATACTGATTGATTCGATTCTTTATTCTTGAGCTTAAGTCAAAAGACATTGCCGAATACTAAGTATAGTTCCATATATAGTATACTTCAACTATATATTCTAACAAACATGTAATTTCCAATTACAATAGAGGGACAAGGTAATTACCTCGATAAGCCCAAAATTATCCAAGTTATAATGTCGATCATGAGCAAGGTTTAGCTCCACTCCGTGCGCTCCAAACCACTCCAAACAACCCTTAGAAGTTCTAACCAACTTCTACTCACATACTTGACCAACTGAAGATTTCCTTAGGGTTTCGGTTTGAGACTAAAAGGACAAAGGTAGTATTTAGGACTCTACGTAAAGAGGTATCTTTGGGATACTACAAGGTACTAGTCTATGTTATTTTGGGCATTTTTACAATACTAGGGGAGTTTTTCTATACCACAACATGGGTTATTATACGAAAACAACTAGGCTTGGGGGGGGTACCCCACGGCTAGCACCACAAGGGGACCTTCTCGGCCAAAGGCCACGAGGAGGAGGAGGGGAGAGGCTTAGGGCGAGGCTACTAGAGGGAGGGGAGGGATTTCAAGACTTAGACAAAGTGAGGAGTGAATGAATAAGTCTTCACAGGAGGAGGGTATCTATAGCAAAACCAAAGGCCAACCAATGGCCAAGATTAAGCCATGTGCAAGGCAAGTGTAAGGCCAAGATCAAGCCAAGTGCACCCTAGCCCCTACTCCTTAAAACCCTCACAAATATCTACACAAATATCTAGCACCACAAGCCCTCAGTCGGCCAAGTGCGCCCACTTGTCTCCATTGTGAGGGTGACACATGTCACCTCCCGTTGGTCGAATGTTTCGTCTCTGGAAAAATCCGCAAAAATACAAAACGACATAGCCGAATTTTCCTTCGCAGTTACGAAAACGTTTAGTCGAAAACGACTCAACCGGTGTTGTGCACAAATGTAACATCGGCCAGGGTGCCACATGGGGTGACACGTGTCGCCCCGATTCGCCGAATATTTCGTCTTGAAAATATCCAATTTCTGAAATCTCAAAAACAAAGCGGGCCACAAAATCAGTAAATTTCTCCCGTGGGCCCCACGTGACCATTTCCGAAAATAAAATCTCAAAATTCTAATATAATCTATGAAGTACAAATACCAAATCTGGGAATCCAATTCCCATTAACGAACCTTTTTCTTCACAAATAACCGGAAACTTTTCCGTCGAAAACTCACATCTTTCTTTCTTTTCAAAATTTTCTGCCGTACTCTCGTACGTACGTCCTCACATACATACCCTGCAACTACGGGGTATAACACTAGTAGTGAGACAAGCATTCTATACTTAGAAAAAATTTCAAGAAAATTGGATGAAACATTGAGGAGCTCTCGGGTTCCACATTTTCAAAAGGGAAAAAATTTTGTTTGTTGTCCAATAACCTCCACACTTTAAACCAAGGTTCATGAAGGTATTGTAATGGTATCTCAATAGAAAGATCCCGGAAAAATATTGTTTTCGTATTAGTCGCAAGGTGAAAACCTAGTTGCTTTCCTAGGATTTGATTGGAAGATTAAAGGAAAGTTGTTTGTGATATTCTAAGGGTCTCAAGTGGCGGATTGAAGTGTCAAGAAGAGGCTCTAAGTTGCTAGGGAGCGACTTTGGATTTGGAGTTGGATTAAGGCTCGTTGAGGTAACAATCTTGTTCTCTTAAAGTGTTCTGATTATATATTGTTGTTAGCCTTACATTTTACTAGCATGAAGTATATGTATTGAAGATTGATAAGTGATATGGATTGTTGTAGCCTAAATCCGAAATGACATATGAGCCATTTGAAATTGAAATACAATTTGGTCGTTGATTAGAATCGTCGCATGTTACTTACTTGAACATTGTAGTAGTTGTAATCGATTGTGACTTGATATCATGTTATACTAAACAATTTGGATTGAAAAGGAATTGGATAAGAATTGGTGTTGTTGTATATCAAAGTTATCGAATTGGCCTTGTAGTTTGTACTAGTTTGATATCAATTGTGGGGCGGAATTTTACACGTCTTATAGGCGTGTAATCCCCTATTGTTAACTACATTGTTGGGCCTTAAATGTGGCGTGTTTGGTTATTGAATTTGGGCCTTGAAAAAGGTGGTAAAGTATGTAGAAACAAAGGAAGTGTTGTCCGATTTTCCGTAGGATTTAGTGACTTTGCACTTATAATATTATACGTTTGAAGTAAGAAGTTAATAGACGTATTATGGTCATTATAGGTTGACATACTACGTGTGGTATATTGGACTTAGCGAGTGGATTGACCCGAAGAGGTATGTGGAACTTTCCTATATCTTGAGCATGAATAGTTGTACCTATATAGTACGGTAGACGTACAAGACTTTGATATCCTTTACTTGTTTTAAGAATGTCCAAGTCGGTTGAGTTATGGGATTAACTCATTTGTTTAAAAGTAGTAAGGATGTCTTAGTTTTCAAAGTTAAGGGACTTGAAGTGTTTTAAAGTATATGATACTTGTTTCGTTTTAAACGTATAAGTCCCTTGGATATAGAAAAATGTAATTGACTAATGTATAAAGTTAATATAACGACTTTATGGGGAGTTGGTTATATTAGCTTTATGAGAAGTTAAAAAGCGAGATTTACTCTAAGTAAAATAAGTAAGGATAAATGACTTGAATTTGTGAAAAGCAAATTGATTTTAAGGCATCAATTGCCTAAAGTTTTAAAAGAAAATGAGTCACTTGATTTAGAAGCCTAATTATATTTCTAAAAGGTATTGTGACTTGTCTTGAAAAGTAGTTGTGACTTGATGCTACGGTTATTAGCATCTTGGAAGTTTTATATGAAAAAAAGTCATTTTTAAAAGAGTAGAAGTATGTAGTACTTTGGGTTAAATTCCCGGATTTTTATAAAGACATGTTAGTGCCTTAAGTAAACTAAAATGAGAGTGTATATGAACAAGACTAATAAGAAGTTAGGGGATTTCTTAACTTGCTTATATATTGTATGATAAGCTGGTAGTATTATGTTATGTATGATAAGCCGGTAGTGCTTATGTTATGTATGATAGTCGGTTTGTTCTAGTGGTATATTATTCATTACGGGGTCATTCTACGGGTTTGTGGCATTTGCATATTCCGTGGATTTGCTACCCATGATGCGAGGAATACCTCATGCGGGTCCGTAAGGGCTTATGCGGGTGAAATAGTCTCATGCGGGGCGGACCAGTCCTATGCGAGGAATACCTCATGCGGGTCTACACGACCTATGCGGGCGGATACAGTCTATGCTAGGAATACCTTATGCGGGTCCACACGACCCTTGCCGGTGAAATAGTCTCAAGAGTAGGATTGCTTAATGATACTGCGGGCGGGTAGCCCTGCTTTGATCGTGTGCCTCCTATTTTTGTAGTAAGTATACTCTTATTTACTCTCATTGTTAGTAAGGCACAGTGTATTGTAATTTGATTATCATACATGTCTCCGGCTTTGTTTTAGACTTATGATGTAATTACAATATTTTTCAGTTTTACATACTTAGTACATATTGTGTACTGACCCCCTTCCTCGGGGGATGCGTTCATGCCGCAGATAGGGGTAAGCAGGTGGTGGATCCTCATTCTTAGGATCACTGATCAGGTGTCAGAAGCTCCATTTCTCCGGAGGCTTGTCTTTTTGGTACGGCTTTCCCTGTAATTGTAGATATTATGTACATTCAGGGGTATGGCGGGGCCCTGTCCCGCCACAGTTGTTATTCCTAGAGGTCTGTAGTCACATTTGTGGTTTGGGCTGTTAGAACAAAGTTGTACTGTTTTACTTTTGGTTATGTATATTTTATGGAAGGCGGCCTTATCGGCTGGCCTATGATGTTTATTATCTAAACATGTTTATGTGTTGTGTATGTTCCGCTGCTATTCTCTGATGTATACCTGAAAGGGGTGTCCAGGTAGGGCACCAGTCGCGTCCCGGGGTCGGGTCGTGACATAAAAGGTATGACTAGATAATAATAAATATGAAATAAAGAGATAAGTCTAAAAGTATAAAGATATAGCCAACATGGATAACACAACAATATGCAAAATACTAACTAGCCACTACTCTAGACTATGAAGCCTTTAAAAAAATACTAAAGTACTAATTGTTTAACGATACAAGGCCCCTGGAATACCTAATGGTCTAATATAACTAAAAGACTTAAAATAGGATAACACCCCAAAGGAAACTGAGGCTTACCAAACAGCTGATACGAGAATCCTAATGAGCAGATCCATCATCCTGTAATTTTATATCTACATCATAAATGTTGGCCCCGGGCAAAACGGGACATAAGCACATTTGAATTGTAATTGTATGTAAAACCAACTGAAAGAATAATTAGTTGTAGGGTGCTCAAATTAAAGGGATGCCCAAATCCATAAACACAAACATATTGAGACTGAAACACTGATGGATGAACTGAACAATAAAAGTATAGTCATAAGTACTCCATGTTTTGAATGTGAAATCACCTATTTTAACCGAGTTAATAATCTATGGCCTCAGGCCCAATATAAGTGCACAAATTTGTGGCCTCAGACCCAAGTATACGTATACATAAAATGTGTCCTCAAGCCAAAATACATGTGTTCAACATTCAATAATATATATTAAGGAACTGAGAATTATATTGTAATTCATAACACTAGAATATTGAACATTACTATGCTGAGACATGTATTCATGAACTGATTATGGAGATTATAACACTAATTATTCATAAGCCTGTTGAGTTTCATGACTGAGACCCATAGGATATCAAACACGAGTCTATACTAATTACGTACTTCGTTCACGACATTTGGAATGACAATCATAAACAAATTATGAAAGTGGTTCTGAGGCAATTCATAATAGTCGTGAAAGAACAAGGCTTGGAGAGAATCATTAACATTCCCACACGTAGAGAGTTAGCCTTACATACCTCAATTATGGACTTTAAGCATACTAAAATGTTCATCACTCCCATTTGACTTTAATATATAGTAATATATGTCAAATTCATATTAGTAAGAATATTTTTGTCTTGGTCGTCAAAGTATTTTATCAATAACTCACATCAATGGTGTTTCTGAAAGTATATTTATGTCTTGGAGATAATCTGTATTAGGACAAATGTATTTTAAGTCCATGATATTCTATAATATGCATCCCTAGAGGTTATGTGGTTATTAATAGTGTGATATATTAATATTATAACGTAACTCTTAAATCAGTATCGACTAACGATCATCGAAAATGGGATATTGATGATATGTGATAAGTCGACATGTGGTCTGCATCATATCCTCAGAGGATGTAGTATGTCTCACCTACTACGAGTTATGATAACTCATGATGGACATATGAATACTTTGGAAGTATTGGTATACCCTGCTGATATACTATTTATTATATATGTCTAACGTATGATCAGCGTGTGGGAGATTGAAGTACTTATACTTCAGGTCGATACACACCTTGTCTACAGAGTAATGTACTTTGATCTTGTCCTAAGATCAAATGCTTTATAGGTTGAGATACGACTTGTATTGGGTATATTTCGAAGTGGTTTAAAGATAGTAGTTGAGCCAAGATTATGATTCATTCCTCAGATGTATATTCGAGAGAGCACTCAGCTTCTCAGTGATATTAGGTTGACTAAGTCGTTGGCCAACGTAGTAGACATATCTATGATATGGTATTGTTGTTAACTAATATAGATGAGATATAATGATCAAGCAATTTTGATAGACACTTGGAAAATTCTAGGCTTGATCGAGTGTGTCATGAATAAAAAGATTTTATCTTCCCACATAGAGGTTCAGTTTACCAGATTCATGTAGCTATACTTCATATATTGATTTCATCTTCTGGTGTCGTCTAAGAGTTTCGTGTAGACCCTAATGTGATTAGTGTCGATATGTGCAGGCCTGTAGGGTAACACTAAGTCAATTGTTCCGTCGATCTAAGGATTTAATGAGAGAGAATATAAATGTTAGATTTATGATCGAGACATTTGAATGAATGATGATTATTTAATTAAGTCGAGATTGAATTTCAGATTTAATTATAATAGAAACGCGGTAAAATTAGACTAGGGTCGCATCGCATGGGACCAAGGGTCGCGACGCCGCCAGTCCAGTGGTCAATCTGACTGACCCACTTCGGCTCGGTTTCTGGTTCTGGCCACGTGGGAACCCAAGCTGCGTTTTACATAACTATAAATAGAGAGTTCTATCATTATTTTATTACACTTAATTCATAAAGATTATTCTCTCCCGAAACTCTGCCGGATTTCCTAGCTTGCTGAAAGAGTAATTACATCATAGTTCTTGGAACTTGTATTCTAGGAACAATTGCGTGCTCCCCTCGAATTACACTTGAAGATTCCATATTTGCAAAACTGTAAGTTTTTTATCGAATTATTATGGTTAACATTCTACATGTTGTATGTTTGCCTTATCTTTACATAATCATCCTACAGTTCGTTGTCTTGTTGGGTTTGAAACTCAAATTTTCCAATTCTGCTGCGTACACGAACCCAACAAAACCCTTCAATGGTATCAGAGTTTGGGTTGTTTTGTGTGATTATGTAACGATCATTAATGATAATATGGGTTAGGATTTGTTTAAATCTAATTTTATATCTTTTAGAAGCTTTAAAATCCTAAATTTTTAGAACGCATAATCCTTGCATCCGGATCCGTTAAAAGAATGATGTAATCGAGGAAGTCATTCCAATCTAACTCTTCTAAGTTGATGTGCGTAACCGGTTCGTTACGAACATGGTGCACTGAAGCGAAGAGCGAGAAGGGATTGGATGATGGTCGATGAATGTGTTGTTTAACGGTGAAGGTGTACGAGGATGAATTTGTAAATCTGACCCTTAACCAGTTTTTACGGTTTAAAAAATGCAGAATATTGTGTTTCTGAGCCTGTTCCTAAAGCATAGGCTATAGTACAAAATCCAGGGTATAAAGAAGCCTAGGCCGACGTCGAATCTGCACCTGCAGAATATAAAAAATCGGACAGAGGCTCCGCGACTCCACCATGGAGCGTCGCGGCGCTGCTTAGGGTTTGTCAGAAGCGTCGCGGCGCTGTTCATCCCGAAAGCTTAAAATTGAAAATTTTGATCACTACTTCTTAAGCGCCGCGACGCCAAAAAAATTATTTTCAAGAATCAGAAACTGAAGTTTAAAATAATTTCGGAATCTGAAAATTAAAAAATTTAATTAGACAAATTTGGTCCTTTCGGGCGATTCTGTAATTAGATAAAGTTTATGAAAATCAATTTTTTCTAATTCTAGAAATTGCAGACAAGTCCCTGAAACCTGAAAATATTTTCTGAAAGTTAAAATTGGATTTTATGAATTTATAGGGGTTCAAATTAAATTTTTAAATTCTTGAGGGACTAAACTATAAATTCTGAATGTTTGCAGAAATTTCCTGAAAACAATTTTAAATTCAGAAAATATTAGGGGACTATTTGGCATAGACATAGATTTTAGAGTTTAGACAAATTAACTCATGATTATCAGTAATTGCATATTACTAAATAATAAATGAATATGTGTTGAGTGTTTTAAATGCGTGCATTTAATTATTAGCATAGTGTCTGATGTATATGTCTGAGTAGGCGGCGCCCAGTAATTGATTAAAATCATAGTGTCCGCTATAACTATCTAGGTAGGCGGCACCCAGTAATTAATTAAAACCATCTTATATCATGCATATTGGGTTGATGGTTTCTCATCTAAATGTATTTTAGAAATTGCATGATAGGATGTTGTATTGAATATGACATAAGTGTTGATCTTGGTTGAAATCTCTGAAACTGAAATATTCTCCAAACTTTAAATACAAGTCTAAAATTAAACGCGTCGTCCATTATAATTGTTAGAGTGCAAAATCATTTTCGCCTATACGAGTATTTATGCCAAAGCATTTGCTCTAAGTCTACGAGGACTCAGGCTCTTTCATAGATGTGTTAAATGTAAAAGTATATGATAAAATTTTGTGGGTATTTACACCAAAGTGTTTGCTCACAAGGACCAAGTTTACTTAGATACATAAACGCATTCGTGTAATGGGGTTGACTTGCTTTGATAAATCATGGCGCCAAAGTGTCGGACTAATTTAAGGACGCAAGATTAAAATGCAAATTTAATCAACCAAGAGTTGCAAATAAGTTTTGCACCTACCAAAATATGCTATTGAAGTTATCAGCCAAAACAAATGCGGATATAACATAGGTTCGGATCTTGGCCCATTATGACCTTAAAATAATTTTAGGTCAGTATTCAACCTTGGGGTCGTAGAAGTATGATAAAATAGTGGGAACTAATTAAACAAAAGACCATGTTGATTAGCCTAAAACGAATGTGTATAATAGGAAATAAATTTTATTGTAGTCTCCTGTCTATCTAAACTCTTCAATGTATCAAAATGTAGAGCCTATCATTGAAAATATTGATGAACAAACTCACCGGACCAAACTATCTTGACTGTCTTAGGAATCTAAGAATTGTCCTAAGGCAAGAAAAGATAGAATACGTATTGGACAAAGCATTCCCCCATAGCCCCTGCCGAGGATTTTGCAGATTATGCCACATTCGATAAGGCAGCCTACAATAACCTAGACGACATCACTTCAACACAACACGTGATGTTGTCTTCTATGTCAGTGGAGCTTCAGAGACAACATGAGAACACGGACCCTAATGAAATGCTCGAACACTTGAAGAGTCTCTATGACTTCCAGTCCCAAACTATGGAATATGTATTGTTGATAGAACTCTTCAAGTGTAAGCTAAATGAAGGGAGCCAAGTGTCTCAGCATGTATTGAAGATGATAGAGCTGATAGAAAGTCAGACCTCGATTGGTATAAAGGTGTATAATACGTCGCTTCCACCCTCATCTTAAATTCACTCTCTCATTCGTTCGAGAATTTTATTGTAAACTACAATATGAACGGAACAAAGGGCGAGTCTGGCGGAGCTGCATAACATTCTCAAGACTTTTTAATCTTCAACTATCAAAGGTAAAGTTGTGCTCATGATGAACTCTACTAGCCGACCCAAGCTGAAAGACAAGGAATGGTAGAAGAAAAGGGCAAAACAATCGATGCGCCCTCAACTATGAAGCCTAAGACAAGTGTGAATAATAAGAAGGCGATTCCGGCTAAGGATGTATGTCTCAACTGTAACAAGAAGGGCATTGGAAGAATGATTGCACTGCACCCGGATGATGAAAAGCACCATGTGCTTCTACCTCTGGTGGACAAGGTATATACGTCAGAGAAATTTTCAATGTTCAAAACAAACGAGCTAAAATAAGTAATAGAAATTCTACCTACCTTTGGCATTGTACACTTGTTCATATCAATCAAACAAGGATAGCAAGGTTAAGGAAACTTGACTACCTCAAACCATTTGACTTGGAGTCTTATGGTAACTGTGAATCCTGTTTGAAAGGTAAGAGGACCAACAAGCCCCTTTCTGGGAAAGGAGTGCAAGCCAAGGAGGTGATTGAGTTGGTACATACTGACATATGTGGACCATTTTCAACTCAAGCTAGAAGAGGTTTCCCTTACTTCACCATTTTTACTGACGACTTGACAAGGTATTGATATATGTATCTTATGAAACACAAATATGATGTCGTCGAAAGGTTCAAGGAGTACAAGTCTGAAGTGGAGAAACCACTCACAAAAGTATCAAGACTCTTCGATCTGATCGAGGAGGTGAATACTTAAGCAGAGAGTTTCTAGATTACTTAAAGTTATATGGAGTTCATTCATAATGGGCACCTCCTGGAACACCATATATAAATGGTGTTGCCGAAAGGAGAAATTGAACCCTATTGGATATGGTTCGATCCATGATGACATTCTCAGCTCTACCAATATACCTTTAGGGACATGCTATACAAACCTCAATATCTGTTCTGAACAGTGTACCTTCCAAATCAGTAGAAAAGACACCATATGAGATATGGTGTGGCAAGAAGCCAATTCTTAAACATATGAGACTCTGGGGGTGCCCTGCATATGTTAAGAAGATGATCACTGATAAGTTGGAAACCAAAAGTGAGAAATGTTACTTCGTGGGGTATCCAAAGGAAATTAAGGGATACTACTTCTATCTTACTGGAGACAATAAGGTCATTGTTTCCAGGAACACAACTTTCCTTGAAGAATAATATGTTTACAAGGAACAGAGTTGCACAAAGATAGAACTTGAAGAAATTCAAGAACCACGAGATAACAGAGAGGTTGAATACTTGCTAAATGACCAAGGCAAGAATTCAGTGGGAGCATTTGCGAAGTTTGGGTACTACGAGTACGCCCTTTGGCCTATGAGAGTGTTACGAGGAGCAATGCAGAAATGCAAGATCCTAATACACAACCCTTGTGAGTGAATGCAATGGTTACACCTCCTCCCATTCAGGAAACACAAGAAAATGATATTCTTGAAAGCTCTCGAGTTGGTGGATTAACCAACATACAAGAACCCTCTCACAGTCAGAACATACCTAGCACTGAACTGCAAAACAATCAACTTCATAGGTCCACTAGGTCTCATCGTCCTCCTAAATGACTAAATCTACTTGTGAAAACACACAGTGAGATAAATATTCCCGATGATGATGAGCCTACAACATATAGTGAATCAATGTTGGACATTGATTCGAAGAGATGGCAAGAAGTCATGAAATCCGAAATGGAATCTATGTACGTTAATCAAGTGTGGAACTTGGTTGACTTTCCAAGTGGGGTTAAACCCATAGGATGCAAATGGGTATTCAAGAATAATATTGATGCATTTGGCAAGGTACAACCTTATAAAGTAAGTCTGGTGGCTAAAGGTTACAATCAACGGCATGTGATCGATTATGATGAAATATTTTCACCTGTTTTTAAGATTAAGTCCATTCAGATTTTGCTTACGATAACTACATATTATGACTATGACATTTGTCAGATGGATGTCAAAACTGTTTTCCTCAATGGTAATCTAATTGAGGAATTGTATATGAAACAACCCAAGGGTTTTTCATTTGATTCCAAACCAAATGCTATATCCAAGCTATAGAAGTCCATCTATGGACTTAAGCAAGCCTCGAGGAGTTGGAATATTTGTTTTGACAAGGCTATCAAGTCATTTGATTTCGTCAAAAGCAAAGAGGATCGTTGTGTTTATAGTAAACGCAAGGATGGGAGTATTTCCTTCATTATTATATGTAGATGACATATTAATAATGGGAGACAATAAGACTCTCATGCAGTCAGTCAAGGAATGGTTGTCCAATACCTTCATGATGAAGGATTTAGGTGAAGCTTGCTATATTCTGGGAATTAGGATCTATATAGATAGACCTAATAGATTGTTGGGGCCGTCACAGTCAGTCTACATAGACAAAGTACTTAGACATTTTTTTATGGAGAATTATAGGAAAGACGGTCTTCCTATGGGTCAAGGTATCAAGCAATCTAAGAATGGTAGTCCTTCTAATGTTGTAGAACTTGAGCGCATGAAGAGGATCCCGTATGTTTCGGCTATAGGATCAATCATGTATGTCATGACCTGTACTAGGCTAGATGTGACCTTTGCACTTAGCATGACTTGCAAATTTCAGCAGAATCCTGGGGATGAACACTGGAAATCAGTCAAAAGTATTCTTAAGTATCTTAGACGAACTAAAGATTACTTCTTGGTCTATGGTGGAGAAGATAAGCTAGCTTGTACTGCGTACACTGATTCTAGCTTCCACAGATGTTGATGACTTCAAATCTCAATCTGGTTACACATTTATTTTCAATGGTGGAGTAGTGAGCTGGAAAAGTTCCAAACAAGCAACAACTACCGATTCGACTACTGAAGCCGAGTATATTGGTGGATTAGAAGCTGGTAAAGAAGTTATCGCGATTTCTGAGTTCCTGAAGGAACTATAGGTACTTCCGAGTGCTAGTTGTCCAATAACTATTTATTGTGACAACACTGGTGCAATTACACAAGTTAAGGAACAAAGATCAACAAACAGAAACAAGCATGTACCAAAGAAGTACCACATACTCATGGAGATGGTGGAGACTGAAGATATTAAATTAGAATAATATCCCACAGACGATAATCTAGCTGAGCCATTCACTAAACCATTAAGCTTAGTTAAGCATAATTGTCATTTTGAGAATATGGGCATTAGATACGTTGGAGATTGGCTCTAGGCCAAGTTAGAGATTGAAAGTATATTTATGTCCTAGAGACAATCTGTATTAGGACAAATGTACTTTATACACATTCGTATTTTATTAATGGAGATTATTTTTTTTGGAATTTACAATTATTGAATTATTATTTAATTGTTTATGATATTCTATAATATGCATTCCTAGAGGTTACATGGTTATTAATAGTGTGAGATATTAATATTATAATATAACTCTTAAATCATCCTCGATTAATGATCATCGAAAATGGGATATCGATGATATGTGATAAGTCGGCATGTAGTCTGCATCATATTCTCAGAGGATGTAGTATGTCTCACCTGCTACGAGTTATGATAACTCACGATAGACACATGAATACTTTGGAAGTATTGGTATACCCTGCTGATATATTGTTTGTTATATATGTCTAAAGTATGACCAGCATGTGGGAGATTTAAGTACTTAGACTTGAGGTCGATACACACCTTGTCTATAGAGTAATATGTTTTGATCTAATCTTAAGCTCAAATGCCTTATAGGTTGATATACGGCTTGTATTGGGTATATTGCGAAGTGGATTAAAGGTAGTATTTGAGCCAAAATTAGGATTCATTCCTCAGATATATATTCAAGAGAGCACTCAGCTTCTCAGTGATAATAGGTTGACTAAGTCATTGGCCAACGTAGTAGACATATCTATGATATGGTCTTGTTGTCAACTAATATAGATGAGATATAATGATCAAGCCATTTTGATATACACTTGACAGATCCTAGGCTTGATCGAGTGTGTCGTGAATGAAGTATTTTATCTTCCCACATAGAGGTTCAGTTTACCAGATTCGTGTAGTTATACTTCACATATTGAGTTAGTCTTCCGGTGCCGTCTAGAAATTTCGTGTAGACCCTAATGTGATTAGTGTCGATATGTGAAAGTCTGTAGGGTAACACTAAGTCAATTGTTTCATCGAGCTAAGGATGTAATGAGAGAGAATATAAATGATCGATTTATGATCGAGACATTTGAATGAATAATGATTATTTAATTAAATCGAGATTAGATTTCAGATTTAATTAAAATAGAAACGAGGAAAAATTAGACTAGGGCCGCGACATATGGGACCAAAGGTCGCGACGCCACCCATTTAGCGCCGCTAGTCCAGTGGGCAATCCGACTGACCCACTTCGCCTCTGTTTCTAGGCCTGACCCACGTGGGAACCCTAGCTGCGTTTTACATAACTATAAATAGAGGGTTCTATTTTTATTTTATTACACTTAATTTACAAAGATTATTCTCTCCCAAAACTTTGCCGGATTTTTTAGCTTTCTGAAAGAGTAATTACATCATAGTTCTTGAAACTTGCATTCAAGGAACAGTTGCGTGCTCACCCTCGGATTACACTTGAAGATTCTAGATTTGTAAAACCGTAAGTTTTCGATCGAAGTATTACGGTTAAAATTCTACATGTTGTATGTTTGCTTTATCATTACATAATCATTCTGCAGTTCGTTGTCTTGTTGGGTTTGGAACTAAATTTTTTAAATTCCGCTACGTACACGAACCCAAAAAAATCCTTCAATTTCTACACCCAACAACCCATTCACTTACTTCTAGTTGATTCTACAATCTCATATTGCTACAATCAATATCATTCTTCATCACCCATAAGATAAACATCGTTATTCAACAATAAACAATCAACAACCTGACCATATAATCGTTCATGATTTTCTATCTGACTCATCAACTCATATCTCATATCTCATGAACTTATAGTCTATAATCATCAATACAAAGTTATAATCAATTAAAGGATGAAGATATTACCTTTTTGATGTTCAAGTCTCTTGAATTTGGATTCTATGATTCTTTTGTCCAAGACGAAGGCTCAATCGATAATGTATGGATTCCCATATTGAAGTTATTGGAGAGTTGAAATCAACATTAAAATTTACCTTGAAGGGTTCTTGATGCTTGAGATGAGTTTTATCTCTTTCTAGGGCGAATTTTTGTATTTGGGGTGTGGGGTACGACCTAGGGCTTTTAAAAAGACCTTCCCGATGCACAGCTATGCAGCTAGAGGCCCAACCATGCAGTAAAGGATATAACACTACCTCTAGTGCACGTTGATCGCGCAGTGTCCAGTAAACTAGGCATAACATTTTGTATAGATTTCCGTTTGGCCTCCTCCATATATGGATGGAAAGGTATTTCAAAAAAATACAACTTTAATGTTTTAATGTTGCTCAAATACTAATGTATTTTCATGTAAACAGTCTGGAAGGAAGACCTACCACAAATTTGGTCGATTCTATCGCACCTCACTATTCGTCTTGATTTCAAAACAACTATTTTCACCCAAATTCATTCTGATGGGACTTCATACGACTAAAATTTCACGTTAATACTTATTTAACAATTCACGCCTAATTCGAATTTACAGAGTGTTGTAGTTCAGTTTAGCTATGTATGTTAAATGTTGATTTGGTTGTTTAGCTTAACTATGAGAATATATTGAACTTATGGATCTGCTTAGTTTAGGTTTCATCTTTTATTAGTACAATTATGTGTTAGGTTAGCATAGTCTGTAGTTAGCTTGTGTATGTGATTATTTAAGAATAGTTTTTTAGTCTTGATAGTTTGTTTGGTTATGGGATTGTCCTTGGCTAAACTAATATGAAATTCATGCCTTGTGTTAGTAGTTTGAAATGTTGCCATAGTCATTTACACTTGACTGCTTTAATGTGTTCATAAACAGTTAAGTGATAGGGTCATAAAGCACTTCCACTTTAGAGTTTAGATAAATGTTAAGTTAGGTGTCTAGGTTAATAACAATTCAGTGAATATAATGTGTTGGCTTTACCAACATCTAATTGCAAACAAACCTGATACCCTTTAGGATATACAGAACCGGCCTTGACCTAATAATTATGAGTTTAGTTTAGATTAACGATTGAAGTTTAGTTTCTAAAATATGATGGATAATTAACGGAATATAGTGAAAATAGAATGACTTCTTTTTTTACTCTAGAATAAGGGTTGGAAATGACAAAATGATTCTCTGTGTGCTATGTTCTGATTCCATATGTAATCTATAAAGTTGTGTTTGGTTTGAACCCTTGAGATGAAGGTCTTGTTTTATATTTAGCCCCATATTCATTTCTGTGTGTTTGAGTTTCTATTTTGTGAAAGAACAAACTGGTGTAAACAAGGCATAAATTGATAACCAAATGTAATCTTGATATATGATGTCTCCGTGTGAGGTTATTCCCTATCAATCCGTAAGTTTAATTCTAGAAGTTTGAATACTTTGGATCTGAGTGAGTTTAAATTGAGTTCTCATACCATTCTCTATATCTACAAGCATGATTCCTCCTCTTCTCTCTGATCTCTTAGTTTGTTGTGGTCATGGAATATGAAGTATTTATTAGAAATTTACTAAACGTGAAATAAATTAATCCTATTAATTATGACTCGAATAATTGGTGCCCCGCACGTCGGAAACATGGTTTCCACACACGTGCACATAAAGTGTCAAGGATCGTAATTTTCTTAAATGGAAGAGATATTGGTACGTATACGAATTGTTTGAGACATAAGAGAATAGACGGTTATTGACCAAATAACAATGGTTTCACGTTGGTAAATGAAGGGAAAACATGTGCAATGTGTAAAAGATGAAACGAGTCTGAAAATACCGCGGCGCCAGGCTGCAGAGTCGCGGCGCCGGAATCGCCCGAAACTCTCTGAGGTTTCGGCGCCAGGCTGCAGGGTCGCGGCGCTGCGGACGTTTCAGACCGTTGGAAGATGGACGAAAACTGTGTTTGGGCTGACTTTGAAGCATTAATTCTCCATTATTTGGCTCATGAATTCAGTCATTATTTGGCTGAATTATTACTCCACATTCATGGCCATTAATTGGTCTTTATTGGCCATTACTTGGCTATGTGGAAGACCATCTTCTCTACACTATAAAATGGAGTCTTGGGCTCATTTGCAAATACACCTTACACTTAACAATTCTCTTAAATTGTCTTCCTCTCTTGCAATCACAAAACACTCAAAGATCTTTCCTCCTAAGCGAACACTTGAGTTCCCTTTGCTCATTTGTTTGATTGTTGTTTTTATCTTGGAAGATAAGTTGTCATTACATCGTTTAAAGGATATACGAAGCAATATTATCTTAAGGATAGACTATTCATCAAATCGACTCAGCAAGACAATTTACCTTTGTTGATTTCCAGAATTCTAACATATTATTGTTGTTGTTACATTTCTCATTCCTTTATTTCTACACTTTGTTCTCACAAACTTAAGATAATATTCGCTATTTCAACAAAAAACATGACTGGACAAGATCAATTCAACACTGAAAATTCCACTGATGCTCAAGGCAATCCCACTACTCAAGGCACTAACGCTGCCTTCAACTCCACTGTTCTTGGCACTTCTAGTGTCACCATTGATCATGGCATACCTAATGTCTTCCAAACCACTTCTTTTGTCACTTCTAGTGCTACCACTGCTTTTGGCACTTCGAGTGCCACCACTACTTTTGGCACAACTAGTGTCAACACTGTTTTTGGTATAACTAATGCCTCCACTACTGCTCCGGACACTTACAGTGCCTATGCTCCTGCCCAAGGCATCAACAATGCCTATGCTCATATTACAGGCATTCCCAACGTCTTTGCAACTGCTCAGGGGGCTGCCACTACCCCTACACCTGCTGGTTTTCACCATGAACGTCCTGAAAAGTTCATGGGTGCTCACTTTAAGAGATGGCAGCAAAAGGTGTTGTTTTTCCTGATGGTTATGGGAATGTCACATTTCCTAACCGAAGACCCTCCACTAGTTGGGGAAGACGTGGACCCTCAGCCTAATGATTTGGCGGGAGGGGGCCAAGGTAACCATGTCACTGACGACATGAGGATGGTTCGCGAAGCATGAAAACATAGTGATTTCATGTGTAGGAACTATATTCTAAACAGTTTGTCCGATCCTATCTACATTGTATACCGTTGAACTGCCAAGAAGTTATGTGTTATACCCCGTAGTTCCAGGGTATGTATGTGAGGACGTACGTACGAGAATACGACAGAAATTTTGGAAAGAATAAAAGATGTGATTTTTCGACGGAAAAGTTTCCGGGTTTTGTGAAGGAAAAAGGTTCGTTGATGGGAATTGGATTCCCAGATTTGGTATTTGGGCTTCTTGAATTATATTAGAATTATGAGATTTTATTTCCGGAATTGGTCACGTGGGGCCCACGGGAGAAATTTACGGTTTTGTGGGGCCCACTTTGTTTTCGAGATTTTGGCCTTTATGGATATTTTCGGAAGATGAAATATTTTGGACGAATAGGAGGGCGACACGTGTCACCCCCCTAGGTGGCTCTTGGCCGAAATCCCTTGACAAGTGGCAAGACAAGTGGCCAAGTCTTGCTAGATATTTTAGTGTGGACAAGTGGCTTGTGGGACCCACACACACTTGTCCCCAATCTCAACCACACACTTGCCTTCATCCTAGCCCTTGGTTGTCCTATATATGCACCCTTAGTTGATGAAATCTTCCACACTTAGACATTTGAAGACTTGAAAAACCACGCTTCTCCTCGACCTAGAGCTCTCGGTTTTGCCCCCATTTCTTGAGCAAAATTTGTCCAACAATTCTTAAACTCTCAAGTGTTCTTCCCTAAGGTGTTAGGAAGATTGTGTACCAAGAGTTGGAAAAGATTTCACACCCCTAGCCTTGAAGGGATGCCTTGGCCGAAAGTTGTCATCTTGAAACCCTAAGTGTTCTTCACTTTTTGGAGTTGAATCTTGAAGAGAAGTTGGTTAGGAGCTTCTATGGGTTGCTTGTAGCGGATTGGAACGTAAAGATTTGGAGCTAAGACTTGCTTGGAGCGACTTTAAGAACTTGGATATTTTTGGGCTATTTGAGGTAGTGAAGCTTAAACCTCTTTGTGATTTGGTCAATATACATATATTATAAGTATATTATGAATATATAATATATGGAGTAAAGTTTGGAAGAGTTGGATCTTGTTAACTTGTTAAAAGAAAGGATTGGCCGTTTGCCATTAAAATGGTAAAAATGTATCTTACTTGTGAAGAAGTAATTAACAAAGTAACTATAACTTATATTAAGAATGGAAATATAAGTTGGATGACTAATGAGTAATTTGGATAAGTAAAATGGACAAAGTTGGCCAAGGACCCCAACTTAAGGACTGTATTTACTTTGGACTGTATTTACTTTGGACCGTATTTACTTTGGACTGTATTTACATTGGACTGTATTTACATTTCTGTTAAGGGGAAGATTTTTCAATCGCGTTCCGTTTGGGCGTGTGATCCCCTTTTTAATTATTGTTATGAAGGCGTGATAGTAAACCGCGTTACCGGTTAGGCGTGTAATCCCCTTCTTTTACTTATTGTTGTTATGAAGGCGTGATAGTAAACCGCGTTACCGTTTGGGTGTGTAATCCCCTTCTTTATGTTGTTTAATTATTACGCCTTATATATATGTATGGTATATATATTACGGTTATTCGGGCCTTGGAGAAAGATGGAAAAGTGAGTAAAAACGGGGGAAGTGCTGCCGAATTTTCCGTAGAATTAGAGGGCTTTTTATTGGTATAAATCTTCAATGGTGAGTAAGGTTTGATAGAAGTACTATGACCATTTTAGGAGTGGAGTACTACGTGTGGCGTGATCTACTTGGCTTAAGGAGTAGCCGACGGGTTGAAGTACTTGGAGCGTTTTGTTTATTGTCGATAATCGTCGCGAGGTATGTGAATGTCACGACCCGACCCCGGGCCCGTGACTGGTGCCCTACCTGGGCACCCTTACAGGTAAACATCAGAGATAATCAGCGGAACATACATGAAACTTATAACATAAAACAACAGAAATAAACAACAGGTCAGCCGATAGGGCTACCTTCCTGGACGTACATACATGAACGAAGCAGTTGCCTCCTTTCTTTACAAACAGACCCACAATATGTGACTACGCACTCTAAGAGTTTTAACATAAGCTGCGTGGCGAGGCCCGCCATACCCCGAATATACATAGCCATGACAACTCCTAACATCGGAGCCATCTAAAATCTGAACCAGATCCTAAGCTCGCGGATCCACACTGTACCTAAACTGCGGACATGAACGCGGCCCGGGTCGCATAACAACAGTGCGAATATGGAATGTAAATAACGTGCAAGAATCAAATCATAATCGTACAAAGAACGCCCTTTTAACTCCCGAAATCAATCATATATTAACTGCTCTTTCCTTCTTTCGATAAGATTTAACAACATATTCTTACATACTTACTTAAGAGCTTAATCCGGCTTTTTTCACATAACTTACATATCTTACATAACATAATCCGCCCATTTGCGGGACACGGTGTCTTGATGAATCATGTAACATAATCCGCCCGCTGGGGCTCGGTATCGTGGAATCATATAACATAATCCGCCCGCTGGGGCTCGGTGTCTTGTGGAATCATATAACATAATCCGCCCGCTGTGGGGCTCGGTGTCTTGTGGAATCATGTAGCATAATCCGCCCACCCGGGGCTCGTGTCTTGTGGAATCATGTAGCATAATCCGCCCACCGCTGTGGGGCTCGGTGTAAGATGACGTAACCCGCCTATGTGTAGGCTCGGGGTAATATGGCATAATCCGCCTATGTGTAGGCTCGGTGTATCTCATAACGTAATCCGCCTATTTGTAGGCTCGGTGTATTTCATAACGTAATCCGCCCATTTGTAGGCTCCTGTATTTCATAACGTAATCCGCCCATTTGTAGGCTCGGTGTATTTCCTTACGTAACATTTTAAAACGTATTGTTACCCCCTTCTTAAGTCGTTATAACAACTTCCCATAAAGCTATTATAACAACCTTTCATTTTAGAGAACTCAAGGCACTTTTATTCTTACAACATTAGGAAACTAGACCCAAAATACCACGTACATACGTCTTATGAGAATCATAAACTTCTTTCTTTTTAAAACTCAAGTCACATACTCTTAAAATCATGTCATCAATACTTTTTGAAATCAAGTCCACAACTTGAAAAATAAAGTTTCATAATCCTTAGAAGACAACCAAAGTTCATAGTCTTAAAACCTTATATCATACATTCTTTAAAATCCACTTACTTATACTTATACAAAACAAATATAAAGTTCCATACACTTCCAAAACCAAGTAACTTATTCTCTTAAAACCATATAACTTTCACTTTTAAAATCAATCCCCTTTTCACATATAAATTCAAGTCATTTTTTAACGTAAAATCCACTTACTTTCTTTAATTAAATCAAGACACATAGTTTTAAATCAAATCTCATATTTTCCTAACCATTCTTACCAACATCTCCCATAAGACTTGGTAAGGACTTAGGACAATTTAACATACTTATAACTTAGGATAACTTAGACATAACCCTTACGTAGAGTAAATCAACATACATACTTCTTAACTTCTAAGAATAGAAGGAATCATGAAATAATACCACATGTATATTCCATACATAGAACCATGTCTAAAGAAGGAAGAGGTTCACATACCTCGCGACGATTATCGACAAGTAGCAAAAAGCTCCAAAGTACTTCCACCTTGAGCTATTCCATTCTTCAAGTAGGATACGCTATACCTAGTACGTCAACCTATAATGGTCACCATACGTCCATTAACTTCTTACTTCATACGTAGAATATTTTAGGTGCTAAGTCGCTAAATTCTACGGAAAATCGGACAGCACCTCCTTTGTTTCTACTTACTTTGCCACCTTTTTCAAGGCCGAATACAATAACCAAACAGCCCCAATTGGCTCACAATTTAGAAAGTAGTCCAATACAAATGAAAAACAAACTAAAAAGTCCAAAATTCGGCCACCTTGAGTTCAACCTTACCAATTCTTATCAAATTTCCATTTCAAACCAAATTGGTAGCATAACATGATATCAAGTCGTATTTGATTATAACAATCCATAATCTCGAAGTAGGTAACATGCGACGATTTCTAATAACGACTAAATTGAAATCCAACTTAACAAGGCTTATATAACATTTCGAATTTAGCTACAAGCACTCCATAATACTTATAAACTTCAACTTAACCACTTCATGATATCAACATGTAAAGCTAACAACAACAATAATAATACATAATCTTGTAACATCTTAAAGGACAAGATTATACCTTAACGATTCTCAAACCAATCTTCAAATCCGAAGTCGTTCCTTAGCAACTTAGAGACTCTCCAAGATACTTCAATCCGCTACTTGAGACCCTTAGAACCATACCAACAATTTTCCTTCAAACTCCCAACCAAAACCTAGAAAAGCCATTAGGTTTTCACCTTGCGACTAATACGAAAACTCTCTTTTTCCGGGATTTTTCTATTGAGATATACTTACATAACACTCATGAACCTTGGTTTAAAGTGGGGGAATTATTGGACAAGAAACAAAAATTTTTTGTTGTGGAAGGGAGCAAACCCGAGAGCAATGCTCTTGAGTTCATCAATTTCTCTTGAAAATTTCTAAGTGTTGGCATTAGTCTTGCTACTAGTAGTATAATATAGGGACATGGAGGGTCAAGATGCAACCATTTGGGTGGCTAGGTGTTATACCCCGTATTTCCAGAGTATGTACGTAAGGACGTACGTAGGAAATTTGAACTTGAGAAAGTGGCTTGGCCGAATTTTATTTGTGCACAACACCCGGTTAGAGTCATTTTTCGACGAAACGTTTTCACAGCTTTCGTAGGGGAATTTCCGGCTATGACATTTCTAATTTTTGCGGATTTTTCCGAGAGACGAAACATTTTGGACCAACAAGAGGGCGACACTTGTCACCCTCTCATTGGTTAGGCTTGGACGGTAAAAGGCTTGGCCGAAAGTGTGGTTGAAATAGTCAAGGGTTGGTAGGATATTTGTGTGTTAGTTGGTTAAGGGGCACTTGGCAAGATCTTGGCCCTACACTTGCTAGGCACTTGGCTAGATCTTGGCCATTGGTTGGCCTTGGCTTGTGCTATAAATACCCCTCTAAGGTTGAAGACTTCTTCATCCAAAATGCCTAAGTCTTGAGAGCCTTCCTCCGCACCGTGAGGCCCCTGGCCGAGTTTCCCAGTGGGGTAGGTAGGGTAGCCACCCTCCTTGTGGTGTGGTAGTGGGTACCCCACTAGCCTAGTTTGTTTTCATATAATACCCCCCCTCTTGGTAGAAATACTCTCAAAAGTATTGTTATAATGCCCAAATTACCTTAGCCTTATACCTTGTTGTATTCTAAGGTTATACCTATACGAAAAGCCCAGAAATACTATTATACTTACCGTCAGTCACCAAACCGAAACCCTAGGAAAATCTCCATAGTCCGTTGGAGTATTGTGTAGAAGTTGGTTAGAACTTCTAAGGGTGGTTTAGAGCGGGTTGGGCGCTCGAGTTGGAGCTAAGCGATTGCCGGGATCGACTTTAAGCTAGGATAATTATGGGCTTATCGAGGTAATCATCTTGTCCTCTATTGTAATTGGAAATTACATATTGTTAGAATATATAGTTGAAGTATCGTATATAGAACTGAACGTAGTTATCGGCAATGTCTTTTGACTTAAGCTGAATAATACTTACGCGATGTCTTGCGACTTAAGCCCGAATTTAAAGAAGAATCGAATGTAATTACATAGGGCTGTATTACATGAGACTTGTGTAGTAGTACCGTGGAGTAGAATTGTACCGTTAGGGTTAGACGTATAACCCCGGTTGGCTTGGTAGCAGCCTCGATAGAGGAGGAGATTTCTGTTTGTTGCGGGGAGAGGAGAGTCTTGCGAATTTTCTGTAGAATGTTCTACGATGGGATCTAAATGTTAATAAGCGCCTTGTGGCCTTATAGGTTGAAGTACTACGTGTGGCGCGATCTACTTGGCTTAAGGAGTAGCCGACGGTTGGATGTACTTGGAGCGTTTGCTATTAGTCGATACTCGTCGCGAGGTATGTGAACCTTTTCCTATCTCTTCTAGCATGATATGTGTGAAATATGTAGTACGGTAGACGTACATGTGTTGAACGTATTTGATTGGTGTAAAACATAAAGTGTTATAACGGCTTTATGGGAAGTTGGTTATAACAGCTTTATGTTGGTAAGAAAATACATGTGGTTTTTAAAAGGTAACTGATTTGAACTATAACTGGCTTGTTATGTGTTAATAAAGATCTTGAAGTATTTCAAAAGATTTTTGAATCATTTTGAAAGAAGAAGTAATATTTGGTTTTTGAAAACTTAAGAGTTATACTAGCTTTATGGGAAGTTAGGTATAACGGCTTAAGAATGTTTCTTGATTTGAAATCGAGAATGTGTAACGACAAACCACCGCAGCGTTAATAAAAGGAAATGTTTTGAATAATTAAGTATTATTAAAACCGGTAGAAACTTCCATCCGCATAGAAGCTAAGATGAGACAAAATGTTATTTCTAGATCATGGTCTTTGTAATAAGATTTTAATAAACAAGAATATCCTACTCACATATAAGGCTTAGGTTTCTCAGATTGTTTAAAGGAGAATTATATTCTTAAATGAATAAGACTATGAACTACGAAACCTTTCAAAAAAATGAGAAACTTGAACATTGGAAATTAGGCAAACTTGAATATTGGAAAAGAATGTTGCTACTTGATTTTACAAAGAGAAGTAATTGATTTACTTTAAAAGATAATCACTCTATTTTCATATACTACGTATTGTGTGACCTTTGTGAAGGTAACGTATCTTTTAAGAGTTAATGTATGAAGTACTTTGGGAATAAAAACCCGATCTTGTTGATCGTATAGTAGAAAGTACCTTGTGTGAACAACTTGATTGTATTGGTTTGTGATAGCCTTGTAATACTTTCCGATTGCTTGATAAGTAAACATGTTAGGATCTACGTGTTAGTATCTTGTCTGTTTGTGTAAAGGGGTTTCCTTTGATTGTGCTTATTAACTATCGATCGTTATGATAGTATTGTGGCATTCATCTCTTGAGATGATTCGGGAGTTAAGCTGCCTCCGACGGGGGTAGACTCAGCGGGTCGATGGACCTATGATTCGAGAATACCTCATGCAGTCCCGGGCCTATCGCGGAACTACGAGTTCCGTGTTAGTGTCGCCCTTTATGGGCACGCGGTCCTTGTGGCTATGCGGTGCGAAGTCGGGGCGATCTTGGGAGTAGCTACCCTCGATGCGGGAATGCCTCATGCGGGCGATGAGATTGGCCTATGCGGAGCTGCGGGAGTTCGTGGTTAGACGCGTGCATCGATCTGCGGGCAAGTGGCGGCTTTGATCATGTGACGGTCTAGACAGATCTTATGATCTGATTCATGACCTTGTTGGTGCGTGGGTTTTTAGTAGTCGGCTATGCCTTCGTACTTACCGTCTGATTTTATTATGACACAGTGGGACACGGTGTTCAGTGTGTTCCTTGGTGCTTTTATATCATAGGCTAGCGGTGAGGAAGGTATCCCACGGGCATGATTGATGTTGTGGGCCTGAGACCCATTGTTATACTTGAGTGATGACTTGAGGGCGTGAGTCCCTGACTTGACATGACTGCTTTGTTGTAAACTGTAGTTTGGTTATCATACATGCCTCCTGCTTTATATGACTGCTATGATTTCATTTCTGACGTATTTTCGATTTCACATACTCGGTTTGTTATCGACCTCGCTTGGGCTGCGTTCATGCCGCAGGTTGAGGTACACCAGTCGTTGATCCTAGCTCTCAGGGTCACAGTTTCAGCGTTGGGAAGCTCCGTTTCTCCGGAGGCTTATCAGTGGTACAGTCCCCTGTCGTAGTAAGTGTTTACATTCAGGGGTTTGGCGGGGCCCTGTCCCGCCATGGTTGTCATATCATTCGTAGAGGTCTGTAGTACTGTTGTGGGCAGGGTTTGTAAAAAGGATTAAACTGTTCAGTTGTAAAAGTTGTTATTTATATATGCCGAAAGACCAGTTTTCCTCGACATCGTTTTGTACTTCACTTGTTTCATGTATATGTTTTATGTTCGTGATTACTGCGATGTTGTGTCACTAGGGTGCGGGGTAAGGCACGATCCACGCCCGATTTGGTCGTGACAAAAGTGGTATCGAAGCGATTAATCCTCGGAAAGTGTCTGAGCATCGTATCCAGTAAGTCTTGATTATCGGTGTGTTGTGCACCAATAATCGGAGGCTATAGGATATTTAGGATTGGTTTCTATTCTTCTCACTCGAGATCGTGCCTTAGAGGCGTGCCGTAAGTTGGACCCTCGACGAAATTCTTTCCCTTATCGCTATGCCTCCGCGTAGGGCAACCCGGGAGAGCAAGCGGCCAGAGGCTGCGAGTAAATCTGAGAGGGTTACGTGGGCACAGCCCAATTATCACCTTGGGTGGTGCTTCATTCGGGAGTTCTGGCGTCGCTAGCCCAGTGAGTTTAGCACGGCGGCAGCAGTTCCTACTGCGGCCATGATATTTGAACCTTCAGTTCCACGACCGGGAACAGAGAATATAGATTTCAAGGAGGCGACCCTGTTACTAGCTATAGATTTGGCTACCAGAGAGTATACCGATGTACCGCGAGTCTTGAGGACTATCTAAAAGAGGTTGTGCAAGAGTAATTCTTGATTGGACTTGAGCATGGCACGTATGCGGGCTTATGCGCAGCCGAGAAGCATAGAGATCGACGCGTTAACGAAGGGCGAGAGAGAGGCGGGCGGCGAGGTCCTTTGGTAACTTTCGAGGCGAGTCACCTCACCAGCAGATTTGATTATGCACATCCACCAGTGCAGAGTGGTCTTCCACGGATTTCAGGACATTCGGGGTGTGCAGGGGTTGGTCAGAACTCCAGGGCTTCCGGTTCACAGTGTGACAGACGTCATCCCGGGGAATGTCGTCTTTTAGTTGGTACTTGTTGTACCTACGACCGTCAGGGTCTGATGTCGATAGAGTGTCCTTGTAGGAGGACTTAGCCTTCAGGATCGGTGGGTAGTTGGTCACCTCCCTTAGCTATGCGCCCTACGGGGCAGGTTTGATTAGAACGACTTAAGGGAGTGAAGCAGTGGATATAGATATATCCTTAACCCTCTAGAGATCTGTATGTGTGATAAGGTGAGTATACCTTAAGTGCTATGTTCTGATAGCAGTGTGTTAGTTGTGATTAGAAATCTTGGTTGTTTAACCAAGTAGGATTTTGGGGGATAGTGAAGGTGTGAGCCTTAGAGTTTTATACGTAGAGACCTTAGAGGTAAGGCCATCTCGAGTAAAGGTGTAGTGTTATGTTTGATCCTTATAGGAGTGCATAGTGCACGTGAGCTATGTTTGTGGGATAAGTCCCTGAGTAGTGTGGAATGAAAGGGGGTAGTTGAGCTAAGAAGACCGCTAGGTTTTCGTAACGTGATTAGTGAGAGTTTTCCTTCGGGGAGCTAGTATTGTGCGCTTTGCCGGGGTCGGGTTGAGGCCACGTTGCGGGTCAAACCGCGGTAGGTTTGGTGGTGGGGTCAGGGTGTGGTGGTCCCGCCTTGTGTTAGGGTCACGAGGGTGTTAGGCCCAGGTTTAGTTAGCCAGCGTACGAATTCATGGATGCATTCGACCAGTAGTCGGGCCGAGGAGGTCAGCCGTCTTGTTTTCTAGCAAAGACCGTTTACTCGGCAGTGTTGTTTTATCAGAAAGGTTGTAAGGCTGCACGGGGTGCCTACCTTCACCTTATGGCAGACAGTGGAGCCCAGGGTAGGGCTGTTGTTGTTTCTGGAAGTTTTGCCAAGCATGTGTTAAGAACTCAAGTGAGTCTCAGAATCACATTCGCCCTCGGGCGATGTTTGATTTCAGGGATAGTTGCGAGAATTGTTGTCTTCTGTTGAAGGAGTGTTTGAGCTACCATTTCAGTGTTCGGATGTCGCCTTATGAAGCCTTGTAGGGGCGGATGTGTGAGATGCCGGTCGATTGGTTCGATGTTGGCAAGGTTCAGACAGTTGGTTCAGGCTTGTTCCAGCAGACTGTGGATAGTGTAAAGCTTGTCTAGAAGAAGTTCTGGCAGCTCGGAGGAAATCGTGCGGATAATCGGCGACGACGCTTAGAGAGCAGGTGGACGGTCGGTCTTCTTGAAAGTACCACCCCGGATTGGGTGTGACGAGCTTTGGAAAAACAGAGGAAACTTAGCCCGAGTTGTTTTGGGCCTTTGTAAGTTCATGTGAAGAATAGGCCAGGTTGCCTATATGTTAGCGTTTGCCGTCCGACTTAGGAGGCGGTCGTCGATCGTTAAATGTTATGTTCGAGATGGAAATCGAGAGATCCATCGAGTTTTCCACTAATGATAACCCCGAGTTTTGGATCAAGCGATGTCGAAATGTGGTAAGAGTCAGTGCGACATCCTACGGGATCGCGGCACCGGTACCATTTGTCGGTCGTCGGAGGCGAGGCTCGCGACAAAGTGACAAAGTGGTATCTACGACGAGTAAAGAGAAGCGAGCATGTATGGCGAGCATTGATGTGACCATTTCTTTTGTTTGGAAAAGTGTGGAAGAAGTATATTTTAGACCGGAGAGAGGTGTTTGTGGTGATGATAGAGGTCATTTCCTCGTGGACTTGGATGTAAGTATTTTGTGATTGTTTACGTGGCCATTGTGGCAGGATTGTTTCGTAAGTATGGTAGTGAAGACTATACTGGCGCACGTTTGTTTTGAGACTTAGAAGGAACATTCGGGACGAATGTTTCTAAGGAGGGGAGAATGTTATACCGTATTTCGAGTATGCGTGGGGCGTGCGTAGGAAATTTGAACTTGAGAAAGTGGCTTGGCGAATTTTATTTGTGCACAACACGGTTAGAGTCATTTTTCGAAAGCGTTTTCCACGACTTTCGTAGGGAATTTCCTATGAAATTTATAATTTTTGCGGATTTTTCCGAGAGACGAAACATTTTGGACCAACAAGAGGGCGACACTTGTCACCCTCTCATTGGTTAGGCTTGGCGGTAAAAGGCTTGGCCGAAAGTGTGGTTGAAATAGTCAAGGGTTGGTAGGATATTTGTGTGTTAGTTGGTTAAGGGGCACTTGGCAAGATCTTGGCCCTACACTTGCTAGGCACTTGGCTAGATCTTGGCCATTGGTTGGCCTTGGCTTGTGCTATAAATACCCCTCTAAGGTTGAAGACTTCTTCATCCAAAATGCCTAAGTCTTGAGAGCCTTGCCCCTCCCACCGTGAGGCCCCTTGGCCGAGAGTTTCCCACAGTGGGGTAGGCAGAGGGTAGCCACCCCCTCCTTGTGGTGTGGCGTACCCACCCACCAGCCTAGTTTGTTTTCATATAATACCCCCCCCTCTTGGTAGAAATACTCTCAAAAGTATTGTTATAATGCCCAAATTACCTTAGCCTTATACCTTGTTGTATTCTAAGGTTATACCTATACGAAAAGCCCAGAAATACTATTATACTTACCGTCAATACCAAACCGAAACCCTAGGAAAATCTCCATAGTCATTGGAGTATTGTGTAGAAGTTGGTTAGAACTTCTAAGGGTGGTTTAGAGCGGGTTGGGCGCTCGAGTTGGAGCTAAGCGATTGCCCAGGATCGACTTTAAGCTAGGATAATTATGGGCTTATCGAGGTAATCATCTTGTCCTCTATTGTAATTGGAAATTACATATTGTTAGAATATATAGTTGAAGTATCGTATATAGAACTGAACGTAGTTATCGGCAATGTCTTTTGACTTAAGCTGAATAATACTTACGGTAATGTCTTGCGACTTAAGCTGAATTTAAAGAAGAATCTTGAATGTAATTACATAGGGTCATTCTGATGAGACTTGTGTAGTAGTAGTGGAGTAGAATTGTACAGTTAGGGTTAGGCGTATAACCCCCGGTTGGCTTGGTGGCGGCCTCGATAGAGGAGGAGATTTCTGTTGTTGCGGGGAGGTCTGCGAATTTTACGTAGAATGTTCTACGATGGGATCTAAATGTTAATAAAGCGCCTTGTGGCCTTATAGGTTGAAGTACTACGTGTGGCGCGATCTACTTGGCTTAAGGAGTAGCGGCGGTTGGATGTACTTGGAGCGTTTGCTATTAGTCGATACTCGCGAGGTATGTGAACCTCTTCCTATCTCTTCTAGCATGATATGTGTGAAATATGTAGTACGGTGACGTATGTGCTGAACGTATTTGATTGGTGTAAAACATAAAGTGTTATAACGGCTTTATGGGAAGTTGGTTATAATGACTTTATGTTGGTAAGAAAATACATGTGGTTTTTAAAAGGTAACTGATTTGAACTATAACTGGCTTGTTATGTGTTAATAAAGAACTTGAAGTATTTCAAAAGATTTTTGAATCATTTTGAAAGAAGAAGTAATATTTGGTTTTGAAAACTTAAGAGTTATACTAGCTTTATGGGAAGTTAGGTATAACGGCTTAAGAATGTTTTACTGATTTCGGAAATCAGAATGTGTAACGACAAACCACTGCAGCGTTAATAAAAGGAAATGTTTTGAATAATTAAGTATTATTAAAACCAGTAGAAACTTCCATCTGCATAGAAGCTAAGATGAGACAAAATGTTATTTCCTAGATCATGGCTGCTGTAATAAGATTGTAATAAACAAGAATATCCTACTCACATATAAGGCTTAGGTTTCTCAGATTGTTTAAAGGAGAATTATATTCTTAAATGAATAAGACTATGAACTACGAAACCTTTCAAAAAAAATGAGAAACTTGAACATTGGAAATTAGGCAAACTTGAACATTGGAAAAGAATGTTGCTACTTGATTTTACAAAGAGAAGTAATTGATTTACTTTAAAAAGATAATCACTCTATTTTCATATACTACGGGTATTGTGTGACACTGTGAAGGTAACGTATCTTTTAAAGAGTTAATGTATGAAGTACTTTGGGAATAAAAACCCGATCTTGTTGATCGTATAGTAGAAAGTACCTTGTGTGAACAACTTGATTGTATTGGTTTGTGATAGCCTTGTAATACTTTCCTGATTGCTTTGATAAGTAAACATGTTAGGATGCTACGGGTGTTAGTATCTTGTGCTGTTTGTGTAAAGGGGTTTCCCTTGATTGTGCTTATTAACTATCAGTCGTTATGATAGTATTGTGGCATTCATCTCTTGAGATGATTCCGGGGGTTAAGCTGCCCTCCGATGCGGGGTAGACTCAGGCGGGTCGATGGACCTATGATTCGAGAATACCTCATGCAGGTCCCGGGGGCCTATGCGGAACTACGAGAGTTCCAGGTTAGTGTACGTCCTTTATGGGCATGCGGTCCTTGTGGCCATGCGGACTGCGAAGTCGGGGCGATCTTGGGAGTAGCTACCCTCGATGCGAGAATGCCTCATGCGGGCCGATGAGATTGGCCTACGCGAGTCTGCGGGAGTTCGAGGTTAGACGCGTACATGGATACTGCGGGCAAGTGGCGGCTTTGATCATGTGACGGTCTGACAGATCTTATAATCTGATTCGCGACCTTGTTGGTACCGTGGGTTTTTAGTAGTCGGCTATGCCTTCGCATTTACCGTCTGATTTTATTATGACACAGGTGGGACCTGGTGTTCAGGTGTGTTCCTTGGTGCTTTTATATCATAGACTGCCGGCAGTGAGGAAGGTATCCCACGGGCATGATTGATGTTGTGGGCCTGAGACCCATTGTTATACTTGAGTGATGACTTGAGGGCGTGAGTCCCTGACTTGACATGACTGCTTTGTTGTAAACTGTAGTTTGGTTATCATACATGCCTCCTGCTTTATATGGTATTATGATTTCATTTCTGATGCGTATTTTCAGTTTCACAGACTCGGTACTGTTATGCGACCTCGCTTGGGCTGCGTTCATGCGCGAGTTGAGGTACACGATCGTTGATCCTAGCTCTGGTCACAGTTTGGCGTTGGGAAGCTCCGTTTCTCGGAGGCTTATCGATGTACTGATCCTGTCGTAGTAAGTGTTTACATTCAGGGGTTTGGCGGGGCCCTGTCCCGCCATGGTTGTCATATCATTCGTAGAGGTCTGTAGTACTGTTGTGGGCAGGGTTTGTAAAAAGGATTAAACTGTTCAGTTGTAAAAGTTGTTATTTATATATGCCGAAAGACCAGTTTTCCTCAGATTACTGTTTTGTACTTCACTTGTTTCATGTATATGTTTTATGTTCCGCTGATTACTCTGATGTTGTGTCACTAGGGTGCCCGGGGTAAGGCACCAGTCACGGGCCCAGTTTCGGGTCGTGACACTAGGATGAGCTCTAGCTAAATATCAAGACTAATTGACTCCCTTGACTTGGTCAATTTTGTCAAGCTAATTAATAGAAAGACTTAGTCATCTTAAGGCTATGGTCAATGACCATTTTGGCCATGACATTTTCGTCCAAGGCATAAATAAGGGGGGTGACAAGTGTCGCCCTCCCATTCGTCACAATAATACGCTTTCCGACAAATTTCAAATTTCCGGTAAATTTTTACAAGTCTCAAATCTTAACACTTGTGAGTTCTTACTTACGTTCTTAAAACATGTCCTGTAATTACGGGGTGTAACATTCTCCCCCCCTTAAAAACATTCGTCCTCGAATGTTCTTTCGGAGTCAAACTTATAATTAGCGACATAGTTTCCTTTCACAACCCCGTCATACCAACAATGCCACACATGGCCCTAATACCTCGCACACGCATACTTGTCCATCATAAGCCCAAAAGAGATTATCCTTTCGTACTTCCAATTCATACTAGCATACATACATAACTTCCATACCAATTCTGGCCTCAAATCTTTGGAGTCACTCTATAAAACAATATAAGGCCATTTCCGGCTTTCACGACCTGGTTCCGGTGGAACGCGTCCACGAACCCGTAAAACAATTAACTAGACCTGGGCCTTGCACCCTCGTGACCCTGTCACGTAGCGGAACTACTACCAACTGATCCCACTCCATTCCAGGCCATGGGGAGACCCGTAACAGGTCCTCAACCCGACTCAGCGTCGCACTTAACTCTTATCCTTGGTCTGACTTAAAATCTTATTGCCAGAGAAAACCTTATATACCTAAGGTCTCGGCAGTAATCAATATTCTTAGGCTCGCAATTTCCATGCTCCACGCCTACCTTACCAGTCCCCCAGTAACCGGGTACAAAAACATCTCATAAAACCATAACCATGTTGTCTCGATCACAACAACCATTACTTACTCTATCCAGACCTCATCCGTATAATTCTCTTAAGCTTACTACGCAGCTTAATCTATTAACATGACATTCCGTTAGGTTCCTTAATCATGGCTTCTTAAGGGTTCACTACCCTATCAGACAGCTCATCCTTTCCCAATTACCTTAAATAAAATATAAGACCTTGGCGAAAATTCATTAACTATTCCATACCTTCCCGGTATCTAGTTAGTCTTTACCAATTTCTGGTAATCTAAAATCATTCTAGGCAACACGCGTCTGACACTCGTACATAACTCCGTATAGATGTATATCACCATACCAACTATACTACAATCATTACCAACCTGGATACGCAATCCACATAGTCCTTCGGGTCATCACGCTTTCTCGTGGCTGCAATCAACATAACTCGTTAGGAGGAGCGACCTAACAACACACTCTATCGCACGATCTCGAGTGAGAAGAATGGAAACCAATCCTAAATGTCCTGCGACCTCACGATTATAGATGTGGTGCACAACACGCGATAATCAAGACTCTACTAGACACGATGCGTAGACACTTTCCAGAGGACAACGGCTCGATACCACTTTTGTCACGACCGACCCGGGCGTGGCGGTGCCTACAGGCACCCTACGAGTAAACATCAGAGATAATCAGCGGAACATACATGAAACTTATAACATAAAACAACCGAAATAAACAACAGGTCAGCCGATAGGGCTACCTTCCGGGCGTACATACGAACGGCAGCGGTTGCCTCGCTTTCTTTACAAGCGGACCACGATATGTGACTACTGCACTCTAAGAGTTTTAACATAAGCTGCGTGGCGGACAGGCCCCGCCATACCTGAATATACATAGCCGCGACAACTCAGGAACATCGGAGCCATCTAAAATCTTGAACCAGATCCTAAGCTCGCGGATCCACATCGTAATACCTAAACTGCGGACATGAACGCGGCCCCGAAGAAGTCGATAACAAGTGCGAATATGGAGCGAAATAACGTGCAAGAATCAAATCATAAGCGTACAAAGAACGCCCTTTAACTCCTGAAATCAATCATATATTAACCGTTCCTTTCCTTCTTTCGATAAGATTTAACAACATATTCTTACATACTTACTTAAGAGCTTAATCCAGTCTTTTTCACATAACTTACATATCTTACATAACATAATCCGGCCCATTTGCGGGACACGATGTACTGATGAATCATGTAACATAATCCGCCCGCTGTGGGGCTCGATTATCTTGTGGAATCATATAACATAATCCGGCCCGCCTGTGGGGCTCGGTGTACTGTGGAATCATATAACATAATCCGGCCCGCCTGTGGGGCTCGGTGTACTGTGGAATCATGTAGCATAATCCGGCCCACCTGTGGGGCTCGATTGTCTTGTGGAATCATGTAGCATAATCCGCCCACTGTGGGGCTCGGTGTAAGATAGCGTAACGGCCTATGTGTAGGCTCGGGGTAATATGGCATAATCCGGCCTATGTGTAGGCTCGGTGTATCTCATAACGTAATCCGGCCTATTTGTAGGCTCGGTGTATTTCATAACGTAATCCGGCCCATTTGTAGGCTCGGTGTATTTCATAACGTAATCCGGCCCATTTGTAGGCTCGGTGTATTTCCTTACGTAACATTTTAAAACGTATTGTTACCCCTTCTTAAGTCGTTATAACAACTTCCCATAAAGCTATTATAACAACCTTTCATTTTAGAGAACTCAAGGCACTTTTATTCTTACAACATTAGGGAAACTAGACCCAAAAATACCACGTACATACGTACTTAACAGAATCATAAACTTCTTTCTTTTTAAAACTCAAGTCACATACTCTTAAAATCATGTCATCAATACTTTTTGAAATCAAGTCCACAACTTGAAAAATAAAGTTTCATAATCCTTAGAAGACAACCAAAGTTCATAGTCTTAAAACCTTATATCATACATTCTTTAAAATCCACTTACTTATACTTATACAAAACAAATATAAAGTTCCATACACTTCCAAAACCAAGTAACTTATTCTCTTAAAACCATATAACTTTCACTTTTAAAATCAATCCCCTTTTCACATATAAATTCAAGTCATTTTGAACGTAAAATCCACTTACTTACTTTAATTAAATCAAGACACATAGTTTTAAATCAAATCTCATATTTTCCTAACCATTCTTACCAACATCTCCCATAAGACTTGGTAAGGACTTAGGACAATTTAACATACTTATAACTTAGGATAACTTAGACATAACCCTTACGTAGAGTAAATCAACATACATACTTCTTAACTTCTAAGAATAGAAGGAATCATGAAATAATACCACATGTATATTCCATACATAGAACCATGTCTAAAGAAGGAAGAGGTTCACATACCTCGCGACGATTATCGACAAGTAGCAAAAAGCTCCAAAGTACTTCCACCTTGAGCTATTCCATTCTTCAAGTAGGATACGCTATACCTAGTACGTCAACCTATAATGGTCACCATACGTCCATTAACTTCTTACTTCATACGTAGAATATTTTAGGTGCTAAGTCGCTAAATTCTACGGAAAATCGGACAGCACCTCCTTTGTTTCTACTTACTTTGCCACCTTTTTCAAGGCCGAATACAATAACCAAACAGCCCCAATTGGCTCACAATTTAGAAAGTAGTCCAATACAAATGAAAAACAAACTAAAAAGTCCAAAATTCGGCCACCTTGAGTTCAACCTTACCAATTCTTATCAAATTTCCATTTCAAACCAAATTGGTAGCATAACATGATATCAAGTCGTATTTGATTATAACAATCCATAATCTCGAAGTAGGTAACATGCGACGATTTCTAATAACGACTAAATTGAAATCCAACTTAACAAGGCTTATATAACATTTCGAATTTAGCTACAAGCACTCCATAATACTTATAAACTTCAACTTAACCACTTCATGATATCAACATGTAAAGCTAACAACAACAATAATAATAATACATAATCTTGTAACATCTTAAAGGACAAGATTATACCTTAACGATTCTCAAACCAATCTTCAAATCCGAAGTCGTTCCTTAGCAACTTAGAGACTCTCCAAGATACTTCAATCCGCTACTTGAGACCCTTAGAACCATACCAACAATTTTCCTTCAAACTCCCAACCAAAACCTAGAAAAGCCATTAGGTTTTCACCTTGCGACTAATACGAAAACTCTCTTTTTCCGGGATTTTTCTATTGAGATATGCTTACATAACACTCATGAACCTTGGTTTAAAGTGGGGGAATTATTGGACAAGAAACAAAAAAATTTTTGTTGTGGAAGGGAGCAAACCCGAGAGCAATGCTCTTGAGTTCATCAATTTCTCTTGAAAATTTCTAAGTGTTGGCATTAGTCTTGCTACTAGTAGTATAATATAGGGACATGGAGGGTCAAGATGCAACCATTTGGGTGGCTAGGATGAGCTCTAGCTAAATATCAAGACTAATTGACTCCCTTGACTTGGTCAATTTTGTCAAGCTAATTAATAGAAAGACTTAGTCATCTTAAGGCTATGGTCAATGACCATTTTGGCCATGACATTTTCGTCCAAGGCATAAATAAGGGGGGTGACAAGTGTCGCCCTCCCATTCGTCACAATAATACGCTTTCCGACAAATTTCAAATTTCCGGTAAATTTTTACAAGTCTCAAATCTTAACACTTGTGAGTTCTTACTTACGTTCTTAAAACATGTCCTGTAATTACGGGGTGTAACAGTGAACCTCTTCCTATCCTTGCTAGCATGATGTTTTGTAAACTATGTAGTACGGTAGACGTACATGTGCTAAATGAGTTGGTTGGTTCAAAACATAGGGTGTTATAATAGCTTTATGGGAAGTTAGTTATAACGACTCTATGTGGGTAAAAGAATGGTTTATTGATTGTAGAAGTTAAGAGACTTGATCTTGTAAGATAAGAGACTTAACTTATTTGACTTGTTATATAACATTTTGTTAAAAATGTTGTGAAACCTCATTCGCGAGTAATGAGTACTTGGTTTTAAAAAGAATAATGTTTTACTGATTTCGGAAATGAAAATAAGTGTCGAACAAACCACAGCAGCACTAATAAAGGAAAATGTATTGACGAATGGCTAATTGTTATTAAAACGGTAGAAACCTCCATCTGCATGAAGCTAAGATAAGACAAAATTGTATTACATTTTCTAGATCATGGTCAGAACAAGATTGTTATAAACAAGAATAAACGACTCACACACAAGACATATATTACTCAATGGTTTTAAAAGAGATTAAGACTATGAGTTATGAAACCTTTCTAAAATGAGAAACTTGAGCATTTGAAATTAGGCAAACTTGAACGTTTGGAAAATAATGTTGTTACTTGATTTTACAAAGGGAAGTATTTTGGTTTACTTAAAAAGATAGTTACTCCGTTTTGATACTACGGGTATCATGTGACTTGTTGTGAAGGAAATGGATCTTTTAAATAGTTAAAATACGTAGTACCTTGGGGTTAAAATCCGGTTGTGTTATAATAAGAAGAATGTCTAAAAGTATGTTGAACTTGCATATGCTTGTGGTGATAGCCTTTGTTGTGCAAGTGTTGTATTTACGTACTCGCGTCTCGTTGGAGGGCGGCTATCGGTTGATTGATGGACATCGACACGATGGGTGGCGGGTATGCTTCCACTATATTGATCCTACGGACATCACGACACGATGGGTGGCCGGGTATGCTTCCATTAAGTGTGATCTTGTTATTTGCTTTGGACATACCGACACGATGGGTGGCCGGGTATGCTTCCATTAGAGTGTTATCTTGTTATTTGCTTTGGACATACCGACACGATGGGTGGCCGAGTATCTTCTATTTCTATTGCTATCCGGATATTTCCTTTGGACATACCGACACGATGGGTGGCCGGGTATGTTTCCATTGGGATGGTTCCATGGCCATGCTTATACCGAGGTGAGACGGGGCGTGCGGTCGTTGTGCGGGTTAAATTCGGGTTATATTTGAGTGATGACTTGAGGCGTGAGCCACGACTTAACATGATCGCCTTTATGTTGTGAATCGTAGTTTTGTTATCATACATGTCTCTGTTTTTATATAGATTATGATTTCATTCTGATATTTCGATTTCACATACTTGGTACTGTTATCGACCTCGCCCGGGGCTGCGTTCATGCCGCAGTAGAGGTACATCGGTTGTGGATCCTCGCTCATAGGATCACGATTCGTGTTAGGAAGCCTCGTTTCTTGAGGCTTATCTTTTGGTATGTTACACAGTGCAGTAGGTTCTTGTACATTCGAGGTATGGCGGAGCCTGTCTCATAGTTGTTGTCACTCTTAGAAGTGCATGTAATCTTTGTTGTGGGCGAGTTTGTAAAAGGATAAGCTGTTGGGTATTTATGTAAATATCTGAAGGCAAGCTATTTTAGTTGGCTTTGTTTATTTATCATGTCTCTTGATTCATGTTCATGCTTTTATTTCCGCTGATTTTCTCTGATGTTGTATCACTAGGGTGCCCGGGGTAAGGCACCAGTCACGGGCCCGGGTTCAGGTCGTGACAAAAGTGGTATCAGAGCAGTTAGTCCTCGGAAAGTGTCTACAGACCGTATCTAGTAGAGTTTTGATTATCGATGTGTTGTGCACCACATCTATAATCGTGAGGTGAGATATCTAGGATTGGTTTCCATTCTTCTCACTCGAGATCGTGCCTTAGAGGCGTGTTATAAGTTGGACTCCTCAGCGTATTTCATTTTACCGATTATGCCTCGCGCAAGGCAACCAGAGCCCGAGAAGGGCAAGGCGGCCGAGGAGCGCTAGTGAGATCTGAGAGAATACGAGGCGCGAGCGGTCGAGACTGAGATTGTGCTTGACGGCGAGTTTTGCGACGCCGCCCCCCAGCGAGTTTAGAAGCGCGGCCGTGGCTGCTGAGACAACGATACGAGCCTCGATCCACGGTGGAAGCGGATGAGATGGGTTACAAAGAGATGGCCCGATTCACGGCGGGATCGTGGCCATACATGAGGATAAGTGAACCACAGCGATTCCGATAACACCGTGGTTCACCCGAGATCGGATAGTTTGAGGCTACGGGACTTTACGAGTTGTAGCCCGTGAGTTTTATGGGTCGAGGCACGAGGATGATCCGCGAGGAGTTCATCAAGCGATTCTGTGGTCATGAGTGATCAAGCCGGAGACCGAGTCGGTGGTCTTAGGTTCGCATCGGTGCGTGATACCGCATGATCGTTTGATCGTGGGAGCCTGTCACGGGAGAGTATGCGCTTCCAGATATGGGGACGAGTTCTCGGAGGCATTCCTCACTCACTTCTTGCCTCCGCAGATGAGGAGACGCGGGTAAACGGTTTATGATCTTGAGACGAGAGGCGTGCGGTTCGGGAGTACAATGTGAGTTTGACTCGTTGGCTCGGTATGTCCCGCTTTGGTGGCAACCATGGAGGATAGAGTGCACCGCCACGTCACCGAGCTAGATGATTACTTGATGAGGCTTGTTCGGTGTAGCTCTTCAGGGCATGGACATTGCCCGCATGCAGCTCATGCACTAGGATGTGAGGCACGGAGAGGTCGACGGAACGACCGGATCGCGAGAAGAGGGCGGGACGGCAGGTCTTTTGGCGACTTTCGATGCGGACCGCCTCAGTGAGCTAGTTATGTACCGCCCGGTCTGAGTGGTCCTCCACCGTCTTGAGGCGGTCGGGGCTCCAAAGGTTCAGATGTTCGGGGGAGCAGGGGTGTTAGCCAGATGAAGACACCCCTACCTCGGTGTGGCCCTTGTGGTAGGCTCCATTTTGGAGTGTCGTGCTAATTTGGGAATTTGTTTTACATGCGGCAGGCCATTTTATAGAAATTGTCCGACCGGTGGTAGCGCGGATGTAGAGACTCGGCCTTCAAGATCTATGGCTGGTTCATCACCTTCTGATTATGCCTGCGCAGATGTGCCTATGATTAGAGTAAAGCGGTAGATACAGGTATATCCTTAACCCTCTAGAGTTTTGGTATGCTTGATATGATGATCTTATTATTGTGTGCTATGTACGGATAGCGTCGTGTTAATTGTGAGTTAGAAAACATGGTTAGTTGGAAGGGTAAGTATGGGGGCATGGTAGGTGTGAACCTTAGAATATTTCACGATTGAGACCTTAGAGGTAAGGTCGTCTTGAGCAAAAGATTTATTTTATGTTTGACCTTTATCAGAGTGCGTAGTATACGTGAGAGATATTTGTGTAATAAGTCCATGGGTTGTGTAAAATGAAAGTGGTGGCTTTCATGATGTGAATTAGTAAGATTGTTCCGTATCGAGGAGCAAGAGTTGGCGCGACTGAGGGTCGGTTTGAGGCGTGTGCGGGTCAACCCGTATCCCGGTTTTAGGTGGGTCGATTAGGTGGTCCCGAGATGGTAGGGTCACGAGGGTGCTAGGCCCCAGTTTAGGTGACCATCGTATGAGTTCGTGGATATGTTCGACCAGAAGCGGTTCGTGAAGGCCGGGAATAGCCTTAAAGAAGATCGAGGCTAGTAAGATGACCAAGGTTGGAGGTAGTGGCTCCAGAAATTTTGGGAACTGAAGTAATGACTGAAGTATGGTACGTATACTGGGAGAGTTCAAGTGACTACGACGAGTAAGGAAAGAAGTGAACGTGTGTTAGCAGAATAAGAGATCTTTTTGTTGTGAAGTGAAGATGCGAAGGGAGTATCCTTTAAACCAGGGTGGAAGCTTTTGTGATGTTAGAAATGATTCCTCGTTGGCATGGATTTGAGTTTTGCGCACATGTTATATTCTGGCCATTGGTGGCATGATCGGTTTTGTAAGTATAGTAGTGAAGACTATACCGACGCAAGTACGTTAGGAGACTTAGAAGGAACATTCGGGACGAATGTTTCTAAGGGGGGAAGAATGTTATACCCCGTAGTTCCAGGGTATGTATGTGAGGACGTACGTACGAGAATACGACAGAAATTTTGGAAAGAATGAAAGATGTGATTTTTCGACGGAAAAGTTTCCGGGTTTTGTGAAGGAAAAAGGTTCGTTGATGGGAATTGGATTCCCAGATTTGGTATTTGGGCTTCTTGAATTATATTAGAATTATGAGATTTTATTTAGGAATTGGTCACGTGGGGCCACGGGAGAAATTTACTGGTTTTGTAGGGGCCACTTTGTTTTGAGATTTTGGCCTTTATGGATATTTTGGAAGATGAAATATTTTGGACGAATAGGAGGAGACACGTGTCACCCCACAGGTGGCTCTTGGCCGAAATCCTCGACAGTGGCAAGACAGTGGCCAAGTCTTGCTAGATATTTTAGTGTGGACAAGTGGCTTGTGGGACCCACACACTTGTCCCCAATCTCAACCACACACTTGCCTTCATCCTAGCCCTTGGTTGTCCTATATATGCACCCTTAGTTGATGAAATCTTCCACACTTAGACATTTGAAGACTTGAAAAACCCCGCTTCTCCCTTGACCTAGAGCTCGGTTTGCCCCATTTCTTGAGAAAAATTTGTCCAACAATTCTTAAACTCTCAAGTGTTCTTCCCTAAGGTGTTAGGAAGATTGTGTACCAAGAGTTGGAAAAGATTTCACACCCCTAGCCTTGAAGGGATGCCTTGGCCGAAAGTTGTCATCTTGAAACCCTAAGTGTTCTTCACTTTTGAGTTGAATCTTGAAGAGAAGTTGGTTAGGAGCTTACATGGGTTGCTTGTAGCGGATTGGGCGTAAAGATTTGGAGCTAAGACTTGCTTGGAGCGACTTTAAGAACTTGGATATTTTTGGGCTATTTGAGGTAGTGAAGCTTAAACCTCTTTGTGATTTGGTCAATATACATATATTATAAGTATATTATGAATATATAATATATGGAGTAAAGTTTGGAAGAGTTGGATCTTGTTAACTTGTTAAAAGAAAGGATTGGCCGTTTGCCATTAAAATGGTAAAAACGTATCTTACTTGTGAAGAAGTAATTAACAAAGTAACTATAACTTATATTAAGAATGGAAATATAAGTTGGATGACTAATGAGTAATTTGGATAAGTAAAATGGACAAAGTTGGCCAAGGACCCCAACTTAAGGACTGTATTTACTTTGGACTGTATTTACTTTGGACCGTATTTACTTTGGACTGTATTTACATTGGACTGTATTTACATTTCTGTTAAGGGGAAGATTTTTCAATCGCGTTCCGTTTGGGCGTGTGATACCTTTTTAATTATTGTTATGGCGTGATAGTAAACCGCGTTACCGGTTAGGCGTGTAATCCCCTTCTTTTACTTATTGTTGTTATGAAGGCGTGATAGTAAACCGCGTTACCGTTTGGGTGTGTAATCCCCTTCTTTATGTTGTTTAATTATTACGCCTTATATATATATATGGTATATATATTACGGTTATTCGGGCCTTGGAGAAAGATGGAAAAGTGAGTAAAAACGGGGGAAGTGCTGCCGAATTTTCCGTAGAATTAGAGGGCTTTTTATTGGTATAAATCTTCAATGGTGAGTAAGGTTTTATAGAAGTACTATGACCATTTTAGGAGTGGAGTACTACGTGTGGCGTGATCTACTTGGCTTAAGGAGTAGCCGACGGGTTGAAGTACTTGGAGCGTTTTGCTTATTGTCGATAATCGTCGCGAGGTATGTGAACCTCTTCCTATCCTTGCTAGCATGATGTTTTGTAAACTATGTAGTACGGTAGACGTACATGTGCTAAATGATTTGGTTGGTTCAAAACATAGGGTGTTATAATAGCTTTATGGGAAGTTAGTTATAACGACTCTATGTGGGTAAAAGAATGGTTTATTGATTGTAGAAGTTAAGAGACTTGATCTTGTAAGATAAGAGACTTAACTTATTTGACTTGTTATATAACATTTTGTTAAAAATGTTGTGAAACCTCATTCGCGAGTAATGAGTACTTGGTTTTAAAAGAATAATGTTTCTTGATTTGGAAATGAAAATAAGTGTCGAACAAACCACAAAGAAGACTAATAAAGGAAAATGTATTGTGAATGGCTAATTGTTATTAAAACCAGTAGAAACCTCCATCTGCATAGAAGCTAAGATAAGACAAAATTGTATTACATTTTCTAGATCATGGCTGCTGTAACAAGATTGTTATAAACAAGAATAAACGACTCACACACAAGACATATATTACTCAATGGTTTTAAAGAGATTAAGACTATGAGTTATGAAACCTTTCTAAAATGAGAAACTTGAGCATTTGAAATTAGGCAAACTTGAGCGTTTGGAAAATAATGTTGTTACTTGATTTTACAAAGGGAAGTATTTTAGTTTACTTAAAAGATAGTTACTCCGTTTTGATACTACGGGTATCATGTGACTTGTTGTGAAGGAAATGGATCTTTTAAAGAGTTAAAATCGTAGTACCTTGGGGTTAAAATCGGTTGTGTTATAATAAGAAGAATGTCTAAAAGTATGTTGAACTTGCCTATGCTTGTGGTGATAGCCTTTGTTGTGCAAGTGTTGTATTTACGTGCTCTGGCGTCTCTCGTTGGAGGGCGGCTATCCGGTTGATTGATGGACATACCGACACGATGGGTGGCCGCGGGTATGCTTCCACTATATTGATCCTTACGGACATCGACACGATGGGTGGCCACGGGTATGCTTCCATTAGGAGTGTGATCTTGTTATTTGCTTTGGACATACCGACACGATGGGTGGCCCGGGTATGCTTCCATTAAGTGTTATCTTGTTATTTGCTTTGGACATCGACACGATGGGTGGCCCGAGTATCTTCTATTTATTGCTATCCGGATATTTCCTTTGGACATCGACACGATGGGTGGCCCGGGTATGTTTCCATTGGGATGGTTCCATGGCCATGCTTATACCGAGGTGAGATCTTGGGCGTGCGGCCGTTGTGCGGGTTATATTCCCGGGTTATATTTGAGTGATGACTTGAGGCTGTGAGCCGCTGACTTGACATGACTGCCTTTATGTTGTTAACTGTAGTTTTGTTATCATACATGTCTCCTGTTTTTATATAGATTATGATTTCATTTCTGATATTTCGATTTCACATACTTGGTACTGTTATCGACCTCCTTGGGGCTGCGTTCATGCCGCATGTAGAGTACATCGGTTGTGGATCCTCGCCATAGGATCACGATTCGTGTTGGGAAGCCCCGTTTCTTCGGAGGCTTATCTTTTGGTATGTTACCCTGAGTCTGTAGGTTCTTGTACATTCAGGGGTATGGCGGGGCCCTGTCCCATCATAGTTGTTGTCACTCTTAGAAGTGCAGCAATCTTGTTGTGGGCAGAGTTTGTAAAAAGGATAACTGTTCGGGTATTTATGTATATATACTGAAGGCAACTGTTTTAGTTGGCCTGTTTATTTATCATGTCTCTTGATTCATGTTCATGCTTTTATTTCCGCTGATTTTCTCTGATGTTGTATCACTAGGGTGCCCGGGGTAAGGCACCAGTCACGGGCCCGGGTTCGGGTCGTGACATTATGGGACAAACTTCAGAAGAAATACAACACCCAAGATGCGGGTAGTAAGAAGTTCATCATTGGAAAATTCCTGAAATTTCAAATGGTGGATAACAAAAGTGTGTCATCTCGAGTCCAAGAATTTCAAATGATTCTACATCACCTGGAATTGGAAGGATTAAATCCCAACGAACAATTCTTGGTGGGGGCGTTGATCGAGAAGTTGCCTCCCTCGTGGACTGAGTTTATGAACTATCTAAAACTCAAAACGAAGGAGATGACCTTAGATGAACTTATTGTCAAACTCCAGATTCAGGAGGACAATAAGAAGGTCATGCCAAAGGGAAAACAACCCGTTGAGGCTAAGGCGAACCTGACGGAAGTCAAAGGGAACTCAAGCAAGAAGCGGAAGTTCCAGAAGGAAGGCAAGCCCCAAACAACTGAAAAGTTCAAGGGAAACTGTAACCACTGTGGTATAGTTGGTCACAAGGCCAAAGACTGCAGCAGGTTCAAACGTGAGAATAAGGCCAAAGGCAAGGCCAAGAATAACATCGTCGAAGACACGCTTGTAGACGATATGATTGAGGAATTCTCAGCGGTGGTTCTTGAAGCAAACCTCGTTGAGAATTCGGTGCAGTGGTGGTTGGACACATGTACCACCCATCACATATGTTCCAATAAAGAAGTCTTCTCCACTTATACACCAGTCACAGACAAGAAGTTGTTCATGGGAAACAATTCTTCTTCAGAGGTTCTGGGGGTAGGAAAGGTGATCCTAAAGATGATGTCTGTGAAGGAGATGACTCTAAACGAAGTGCTACACGTCCCAGAAATTAGTAGAAATCTGATTTCTGGACCTTTGTTGGTTAATGCTGGTTTTAGGCTAGTGTTAGAAGCTAACAAATTTGTAATCACTAAAAATGGAACATTTGTAGGAAGGGGATTCGTCTGTGAAGGCCTCTTTAAAGTTAACGTTGCACCTGTAATACCTTCTGTTCCAACTATCAATAAAATTGAGTCTTATACTTACTTGATTGAGTCGTCTAATCTATGACATCATAGATTAGGACATGTTAACTATCAATCTATCCAAAGATTGATAAAGTTGGAATTATTACCGTCTATTGACATAAACCCTCAACGTAAGTATGAGGTGTGCATTGAGGCAAAGCTTTCCAAGAGTCCATTTAGATCCGTCTAGAACTCATACACACTGACATATGTAATTTAAAGTTCGCTCAAACTAGAGGGGGGACAAGTACTTTGTGACTTTCATAGATGATGACACAAGGTTTTGTTACCTTTACTTACTAAAAAGTAAAGATGAAGCCTTTGAAGCATTCAAACGCTATAAAGCAGAAGTTGAGAACTAACTAAGCGGATTAAAATAATTTGTAGTGACAGAGGGGGAGAATATGTAGCACATTTTGAAGAACTTTCTACCCAATCGGGTATAGTTCATCAAACAACAACTCCTTACTCACCTCAATCAAACGGTGTTGCTGAACGCAAGAACTGAATACTAAAAGAAATGATGAATGTTATACTCATCAATTCAGGCCTCCCTCAAACCATGTTGGGAGAAGTTGTCCTTACCGCGAATAGGATTCTTAACAGAGTCCCACACAAGGGTAAGTACAAGACTCTATACGTGTTATGGAAAGGAAAGAAACCTACCTACAAGTATTTAAAGGTATGGAGTTGTCTGGCCAAGGTAAAAGTACCTATGCCAAAGCAGGTCAAGATTGGACCTAAGACTGTGGATGGCATATTCATCGGATATGCCAATAACAGTAGTGTTTATCGTTCCTAGTGCATAAGTCGGATGTACCAGACATTCATGAAGGTACGGTCATGGAATCAAGGAATGCAAGTTTCTTTGAATACAAGTTTCTTTGAATACAAGTTTCCATATAAGGAAAACAACATAACCTCTCTCAAAAAAAGTTATGATCAAATCTCTGAGGATCAAGGGGTTGATGACTACCCAGATCCGAACGGTTCAGATCTAGTGAATTCTGAAGTAGCTGATTATCCGGAATTCGGTATTCCAGATTCTCAGGACTTGGAAGATTCAGAGATGAAACCAAGGAGAAGCAAAAGGGCCCGGAAGGACAAGTCTTTCGGTCCAGACTTTGAAGCTTATTTGGTTTAGGATGAACCACGAACAATCGTCGAAGCATTATTAACTCCAGAAGCACCACTCTGGAAGGAAGCTTTAAAAAGTGAGATAGAATCCATCCTGCATAACCACACCTGGGAGTTTGCTGAACTTCCCCCGGGACACAAATCTTTGGGTTGTAAGTGGATCCTTAAACGGAAGTTAAAGCAGATGTGTCTATTGACAAATACAAAGCTAGGTTGGTAGTCAAGGGCTATCGCCAAAAGGAGGGCCTTGATTACTTCGACACCTACGCTCCGGTGTCTAGAATGACATCCATGCGTATGTTCATAACTATCGCCACCTTGCGGGATCTTGAAATACATCAAATGGATGTTAAGACAACCTTCCTGAATGGAGAGTTGGAAGAAAAAATATATATGGACCAACCCGAGGGGTATGTGGTTCCAGGACAAGAGATAAAAGTGTGTCGGCTTGTTAAATCAGTGTACGGGCTAAAACAGACCCCTAAACAATGACACGAGAAATTTGATAGTACTCTATTATCAAAGGGTTCGCCATTAATAAATGTGACAAATGTGTTTACATGAAAGGAAATGTTGATTCGTTCGTCATGATATGCCTTTGTGTAGATGACTTGTTGATCACTGGTAGCAGTCCTAGGATAATCCTAGAGACTAAGAACATGTTAAAACAATGTTTTGTCATGAAAGATATGGGGGTCGCAGATGTCATCTTAGGGATCAAGATCTCTAAGACATCTAATGGACTAGTATTGTCTCAATCTCACTACATCGAAGATGTGCTGAAGAAATTTGAGATGTTTGACAGTTCACTGGTAAGGACACCATTGGATAGAAGTCAAAGATTGACAAACATCTTGGTATACTTATACGCCATGAGTGATACACAAAGGTGATTGGGAGTTTGATATATGTCACAAATTGTACTCGACCAGATATCGCTTATGCAGTCAATAAATTGGCTAGGTTTACTCGAAATCCGAGTGAGGATCACTGAAAAGAGTTGAATAGGGTACTACGGTTCCTGAAGTTCACGCTAAATTTTGGGTTACACTATTCGAGATATCCAGCGGTACTAGAGGGGTACAGCGATGCAAACTGGATATCTGATAGTGACGGCATCAAGTCCACCAACGAATATATTTTTACAATCGGTGGTGGGGTTGTGTCTTGGAAATCCTATAGGCAAACTGTTATTTCCCGATCCACGATGGAGTCGGAATTTATCGCTTTAGATAAAGCTGGAGAAGAAGCTGAGTGGCTTCATGGTTTTCTAGAGGATGTCCCATGTTGGGATAAACCCGTGTCTTTGGTAATGATCCACTGCGATAGTCAGTCGACTCTAGGAAGGGCACGAAGTTCTATATACAATGGCAAGTCTCGTTATATTCGACGGAGACATGAGTCTGGTAGGCATCTGATCACCTCGGGTGTTATTTCCATTGACTACATAAAATCAAAGGAAAATATCACAGATCCCTTGACGAAGGGAGTGACCAGAGATCAGATGTTCTGCCTGTCTAAGGGGAATGGGCTTAAAACCCAAACAATAAGAACCAATACAGTGGACACCCAACATTACAGACTGGAGATCCCAGGAATAAGGTTCAATGGGAAAATTAAATTGTAAAGGTTCCGTGAGCGCTTCGGTGGAAGCAAGAGCACTTCGGATAATGCTTTCTTCTTAAGAAACATAATCCAAGGACGTTCTCGTGATAGACATAAAGTGCTACCTGTAAGAGGGGTAAATGATAAGTTTCCAAACCTTTAATGATCCTCAATACTTGAGGTTAGGTTGGAGAAATTTTTAATGGTTCCTAACGCTTGTGTAGCGGGGTATTTCAGGATACCTTGTAGGAGACCACCTATTTAAGTGCGAGGACAGGCCGCCTCAAATGAACGCACTTAAGAATTCAAGTGTGTCCACGGCCCACGATGGACAAAAACATAAGAAGGATTGAGTAGAAAATATGTTGTGTTGATACCATTGTCTTGGCATATACTAAACACTGACGGTTCAAGACATCACGTTCACCGCGCAGTAAATATGTCCGATGGTATACTACTATGGAAGGTTCAAAGCTCTGACTACCTCTCCAGATACAACATCGATCCGTCGAGTGATTGCTCGAAGTGTGTGCGCCAAAATCTCTTCCAAGAGGGGATTGTTGGAAATTTACTAAACGTGAAATAAATTAATCCTATTAATTATGACTCAAACAATTGGGTTCCCGCACGTCGTAAACATGGTTTCCACACACGTGCACATAAAGTGTCAAGGATCGTAATTTCCTTAAATGGAAGAGATATTGATACATATACGAATTGTTTGAGACATAAGAGAATAGACGGTTATTAGCCAAATAACAATGGTTTCACGTTGGTAAACGAATGGAAGACATGTTGTCACACCCCGAAATCCGGGCCCGTGACTGGTGCCTTACCCCGGGCACCCTAGTGATCCAACATCAGAGAAAACCAGCGGAAATAAAAACTTTAAACATGAAATGAGAGACATACTAAATAAACAGGCCAACCAACGATTGCCTTCGTATATATATATATAAAAAAGCGACAGCTTATCCTTTTTTTACAAATCACACTTGTGATCTTTGCAGACCTCTAAGATTTATACAACAACTATGACGGGACAGGGCCCCGCCATACCCCTGAATGTACAAGAACCTACAACTCAGGGAAACATACCAAAAGATAAGCCTCCGGAGAAACGGAGCTTCCCAATACGCTGAACGGTGATCCTAAGAGCGGGGATCAACGACCGATGTACCTACTGCGGCATGAACGGCCACGAAGAGTCGATCTGCAGTACAAGTATGTGAAAGCGTAAAATCGTAAATGAAATCATAATAGCCTATAAAGCGGAGACATGTATGATAACCAAAATACAAGACGCAACATAAGCGATCAAGTCGTGGACTCACGCCTCAAAGTCACCACTCAAATATAACCGTGGGACTCACGCCACAACATCCATCATGTTCGCGTCATGGCGCGTGCCGGAATCTGACATCGGTGTAGACATGTCCATGATGCAACAATAATGACAAGGCCGCGTGGCGCATGCCGAATCTGACATCGGTGTAGACATGCCCATGTAACCTCAACAACAATATCTTTGGGTGGTCAACCTGCGCGTGGCCACATGCCGGAATCTGACATCGGTGTAGACGCGTCCATGGAGCGATAATAACCATATATCGGGTAATCAACCCGTGGCGTGGCCACATGCCCCGAATCTGACGTCGGTGTAGACATGTCCATGTAACCACAATAATATATCACGCCGGGCTATCACAAGCAAGCTCAAGCAAAATTACCATACTTCTAAACTTTCATAAAAGATCCATTCTTTCTCGAGTCACCTGATATCAACACTTGCACAACAAATGCTATCTCAACAAGCATAGGTGAGCCACACAACAGCAAGCATAGGCAAGTTACACAACAACAAGCGTAGGCAAGTTATACACAACTCAAGGTACTTCCATTTTATCTCATAGTCGGGTTTTAACCCTAAGTACTATGCGTTAAGTCCTTTTAAAGAGATACATTCCTTTTATAAAAGTCACCCGATACCGTAGTATAAAACTAGAGTGATTCACATTATTAAGTAAACGAACACTTTCCTTTTAAAATCAAGTAACAACATTCTTTTCCTAAGTTCGGTTTGCCTACTTTCAATTACTCAAGCCTCTTACTTTAGAAAGGTTTCATAGTTCGTAGTTTTAATCCCTTAAAACAATTTAAGAAGCATATGCCACACGTGTGAGTAGTTTATTCTTGTTTATAACAATCTTATTACAAAGACCATGATCTAGGAAATGAAATATCATTTTGTCTCATCTTAGTTTCTATGCGGATGGAGGTTTTACCGGTTTTTAATAATACAATTCATTAGTCAATACATTTTCCTTTATTGACTGCGGTGGTTTGTCGATACACATTCGATTTCAAATCGATAAAACATTCTTAAGCCGTTATACCTAACTTCCCACAAAGCTAGTATAACTCTTAAGTTTTTCAAAACCCAAATATTACTCCTCTTTCAAAACGATTCACAAATCTTTTGAAATACATCAAGTTCTTCATTAACACATAACAAGCCAGTTATAATTAAATCAGTTACCTTTCGAAAACCACAACCCATTTTCTTACCTACATAAAGCTGTATAACCAACTTCCCATAAAGCCGTTATAACACTTTATGTTTTAAAACAATCAACATAGTCAACACATGTACGTCTACCGTACTACATAGTTCACACATATCATGCTAGAAGAGATAGGAAGAGGTTCACATACCTCGCGACGAGTACCGACTAATAGCAAAACGCTCCAAACAATCGGCTACTCCTTAAGCCAAGTAAATCGCGCCACACGTAGTACTTCAACCTATAAGGCCACAAGGCGCTTATTAACATCGCAGAACTTTCTACAGAAATTTCGGCAGCACCTCCCCCCCCCGCCACAGCGTAATCTCCTCCTCTATCGAGGCCGGCTATCAAGCCAACCGGGGGGGGTTAACACATCTAACCGGACGAGTACAATTCTACAACACAGTAATGCTACACAAGTCTCATCAGAATACGATCTATGTAATTACTGATTCGATTCGATTCGATTCTTAATTCTTCAGGCTTAAGTCAAAAGACATTGCCACAATACTAAGTATAGTTCTATATATAGTATACTTCAACTATATATTCTAACAACATGTAATTTCCAATTACAACAGAAGGACAGTAGTAATTACCTCGATAAGCCCAAAATTATCCAAGTTTAATGTCGCGCCTGAGCAAGGTTTAGCTCCTACTCCGAGTGCTCCAAACCGCTCCAAACAACCCTTAGAAGTTCTACTCAACTTCTACTAAACACCTCAACCGACTATGAAGGTTTTTCTTTAGGGTTTCGTTTTTAAGACTGAGGGAAGTATAATGGTATTTTCTGGGCTTTTGTATAAGTACAACCTTGGAATACTACAAGGTATTTGGGCCAAGGTATTTGGACATAATAACAATACTTTTGGAGAGTATTTCTATACCACAAAAAGGGGGGTATTTATACGAGACAACTAGGCTAGGGGGGGGGTAGAACTCTCGGCCAACAAGGCCTTCACTGAGGGAGGGCTCTCGGCCAAGGGGAAAGAGGAGGCTAGGACGAGAACACCACAAGAGAGGGGAGGGAGAATTTAACACTTAGAAATATTTTTAGGATGAAGAAAGTCTTCAAAGAGGGGGGTATTTATAGTACAAGCCAAGGCCAACCAATGGCCAAGATTGAGCCAAGTGTGGTGCAAGTGTAGGGCCAAGATTTACCACACACAAATATCCTACCAACTCCCCTTGACCAAACAAGCACAAAAAACGTGCAAGCTTAGCCATTTGGCCGTCCAACCTCTTCCAATGTGAGGGTGACACATGTCACCCTCCCGTTGGTCAAAAATGTTTCGTCTCTCGGAAAAATCCGCAAAAATTAAATATGACATAGCCGGAATTTTCCCAACAAAAGCTGTGAAACCGTTTCGTCGAAAAACGACTCTAATCGGGTGCTGTGAGCAACAATTAATTCGGCCAAGCCACTTTGTAGTTCGAAAATTTCTACGTACGTCCCCACGTACATACTCTGGAAATACGGGGTATAACATTCTCCTCGCAGAAACATTCGTCCGAATGTTCCTTAAAGGCTCAAAACAAGCGCGCGCGATATAGTCTTCACTACTATACTTACGAGAACAAACACGCCACATCCGTACGAAACACCCACTCAAAAATACTTACATCCTAGTCCACGAGGAAACACCTCTAACATCACCGCAACCACCTCTCGGGGTCCTACAATACACTTCGCCGCGCTTCTCTTTACAAAAGAAATGATACCACTTTTTCATAATGTCGCACACGACCAATGACCAACAAAAAGTACCACTTTTGTCACTTTGCCTGAGGCATTAACCTTCTCAGGCGACCCAACAAAGTGTACCGGGTACTGCGATCCACGAGGTGTCGTGACACTCGAACTCTTACCACATTTCCGATCGCTTGGTTTCAAAACTCGGGTACACTTTATCCACGATCTGCCGGAACAAGCTCGAACTAACTATCGAACGCGCAACATCGAACCAATCGACCGTAAGACTTACACTTCCGCCCTGAGGCTTCACAAGGCGACATCCGAACACCGAAATGGTAGCCAAAACACTTCTCCAAAGGAGACAACGATCCTCACGGCTACCACGACATCAAAACACCGCCCGAGGCGAATACGATCTGAGACTCACCGAGTTCCCAACTCTGCTGGTAAAATTCTTAGAAAGCGAAAATAGCCACCAGGGGCCCGGCATCTGTCATAAGGTGAAGGTAGGCACCGTGCAGCCTTACAACCTTCGGACAACACCAACACCGCCGAGGCGACCTGCAGAAGAACACGATAGGCTGCCCCATCGGCCGACCACCGGTCGAACGCATCCACGAACTCGCACGATGGTCATCTAAACTTGGGCTAGCACCTCGTGACCCTACCACTGGCGGGACCACCCAGGTGACCCGCTCATTCGACTCACGGGTTGACACGCAACACGCCCTCAACCCGACCTCCATCACGCCAACTCTCTAGTTCTCGATCAGAACAATCTTACCTATTCAAGTCATGAAAGCTACCACTTCCATCTCACATTACCTGGGGTGATCACACAAATATATATCCCGCACACTACGCACTCGATAAATGTCAAACATAAAATAGATCTTTTACTCAAGACGACCTCACTCGTAAGGTCTCAATCGTGACATAGTCTAGGGTTCACACTTACCATGACCCCATACTTAACCTCCCAACTAACCATGTTTCCTAACTCACAATTTACACAACGCTATTCGCACATAGCACATAATAATGAGATCATCATAACAAAGATACCAAGACTACAGAGGGTTAAGGATATACCGAAGCTACCGCTCACTCTAATCATAGGCACGCCTGCAGGCATGCTATGAAAGGCGATGAACGACCGCGATCACGAAGGTGAGTCGTCTTTGCTGAACCTCTCCCATAAGCACGATCTCTCTTCATGTACGGCGGCGCGGGAATAACAAGCTCCTTGGTACTACGACACTCCCGAAATGCGGTCTACCATCGACCACACCGGTAGGGTGTGCGTCAGCCAACACCCTACTCGCGAACATCAAACACGGGAGCCACGACCGCTCACGAATCTCCCAAAGGTCCCGAAAGTGCGGAGGACCACTCTGAAATGGCGGGCGCATAACTAGTCTGCTTCTTGGCGGTCCGCCTCGAAAATCACCGAAGGACCTGCTGTCTTGGCCTCTTATCGCGACCTTGGTCATTCCGTCGATTTCTCGCTCCTGCTTTAGTGCATAAGCTGCGTGCGGCAATGTCGTGCGGTGAAGAGCTACACCTGAACAACTCTCTGCTAGGTAATCATCGAGCCCTGTAACATATCGGTGCACTCGGTCCTCCATACTAGCTACTAATGCGGGGACATACCGGGCTAATGAGTCGAACTCCACATTGTACTCCCGAACCGTGCGCGGATTACGCAACACCAAAAATCATCGGCCGAGCCCTCCTTATCTGCGGAGGCAAAGTGTGCAAGAAAAGCCTTTGAGAACTCGTCCCTAAGGCGGAAGTGCATTCTCTCCGGGGCGGCTCGCGAATCAAACGATCGGCTGCGGTATCACGCGGCCGATGCGAACCTAGGACGGACTCGGTCTCCGATGCCTTGATCACCTCGCGATCCACGCAGCTGCCGGATGAACTCTTGCGGATCATCCTCAGGCCTCGACCCGTAAAACTCGGCGGGCTACAACTCAGAAAATCTCGTAGCCTCAAACTATCTGCTCTCGGATGCACCACAGTCTTCTTTGGAAGCTGAACTGCGCGATCGGCTGTCCTCATATCGGCCACGATCACGGCGATGGTGGGCCATCTCGCGTACCCAACTCCTGCGCGGTGTGGGGTGGAGGCTCAGTCATGTAGTCTCGTGCCAGCTGCTGCGCTCTAAGCTTCTGCTGGTGGCGGCGTCAAAACTCGGCGTCTGAAACACTACCTCAGTCTTGGCGGGCTGCGCCTCGTACTCCTCACGAACCACACTAGCGACTCCTCGGCAGCCTTGCCCTTCTCGGCGGGTCGCTGCGTGGAGGCATAGCGGTGAAAACGAAATACGTCGAGAGGGTCCAACTTACAACACACTTCTAAGCACGATCTCGGAATGAGAAGAATGAAACCAATCCTAAATGTCCTGCGACCTCACGATTATAGATGTGGTGCACAACACCGATAATCAAGACTCTACTAGACACGATGCAGAGACACGCCAGGATTAATCGCTCGATACCACTTTGTCACACCTCAAATCCGGGCGTGATCGTGCCTTACCGGCACCTAGTGATCCAACATCGAGAGAAAACCGGCGGAAATAAAACTTTAAACATGAAATGAGAGACATACTAAATAAGCAGGCCAACCAAGCGATTGCCTTGGTATATATATATATAAAAAGCGACGGTTATCCTTTTTACAAATCACACACAAAGTCTTTGAGACCTCTAAGATTTATCTGACAACTATGACGGGACGGGGCCGCCATACCCCGAATGTACAAGAACCTACAACTCAGGAAACATACAAAAGATAAGCCTCGGAGAAAGCGGAGCTTCCAATCTGTTGACGGTGATCCTAAGCGGGGATCAACGGCCGATGTACCTCTACTGCGGCATGACGCGGCCCCGAAGGTCGATCTGACAATTGCAGTATGTGAAATCGTAAAATCAGTAAATGAAATCATAATAGCCTATAAAGCGGGAGACATGTATGATAACCAAAATACAAGACGCAACATAAAAGCGATCAGTCGGGGACTCACGCCTCAAAGTCACCACTCAATATAACCGTGGGACTCGCCACAACATCCATCATGTTCGCGTCGTGGCGCGTGCCCGGAATACTGACATCGGTGTAGACATGTCCATGATGCAACAATAATGACAAGGCGCGTGGCGCATACCGAATCTGACATCGGTGTAGACATGCCCATGTAACCTCAACAACAATATCTTGGGTGGTCAACCTGCGCGTGGCCACGTGCCGGAATCTGACGTCGGTGTAGACCGTCCATGGAGCGATAATAACCATATATCGGTAATCAACCCGCGCGTGGCCACATGCCGGAATACTGAGATCGGTGTAGGCATGTCCATGTAACCACAATAACAATATATCACGCAACGGGCTATCACAAGCAAGCTCAAGCAAAATTACCATACTTCTAAACTTTCATAAAAGATCCATTCTTTCGAGTGAGTCACGATATCAACACTTGCACAACAAATGCTATCTCAACAAGCATGGCGAGCCACACAACAAGCATAGGCAAGTTACACAACAACAAGCGTGAGCAAGTTATACACAACTCAAGGTACTTCCATTTTATCTCATAGTCGGGTTTTTAACCCTAAGTACTATGCGTTAAGTCCTTTTAAAGAGATACATTCCTTTTATAAAGTCACCCGATACGTAGTATAAAACTAGAGTGATTCACATTATTAAGTAAACCGAACACTTTCCTTTTAAAATCAAGTAACAACATTCTTTTCCTAAGTTCGGTTTGCCTACTTTCAATTACTCAAGCCTCTTACTTTAGAAAGGTTTCATAGTTCGTAGTTTTAATCCCTTAAAACAATTTAAGAACATATGCCACACGTGTGAGTAGTTTATTCTTGTTTATAACAATCTTATTACAATGACCATGATCTAGGAAATGAAATATCATTTTGTCGTCTTAGTTTCTATGCAGATGGAGGTTTCTACTGGTTTTTAATAATACAATTCATTAGTCAATACATTTTCCTTTATTGACGCTGCAGTGGTTTGTCGATACACATTCTGATTTCCGAAATCAGTAAAACATTCTTAAGCCGTTATACCTAACTTCCCACAAAGCTAGTATAACTCTTAAGTTTTTCAAAACCCAAATATTACTCCTCTTTCAAAACGATTCACAAATCTTTTGAAATACATCAAGTTCTTCATTAACACATAACAAGCCAGTTATAATTAAATCAGTTACCTTTCGAAAACCACAACCCATTTTCTTACCTACATAAAGCTGTTATAACCAACTTCCCATAAAGCCGTTATAACACTTTATGTTTTAAAACAATCAACATAGTCAACACATGTACGTCTACCGTACTACATAGTTCACACATATCATGCTAGAAGAGATAGGAAGAGGTTCACATACCTCGCGGCAGTCCGACTAATAGCAAAACGCTCCAAACAATCGGCTACTCCTTAAGCCAAGTAAATCGCGCCACACGTAGTACTTCAACCTATAAGGCCACAAGCGCTTATTAACATCGCAGAACTTTCTCTGAAATTTCGGCAAGACTCTCCCATACAGCGTAATCTCCTCCTCTATCGAGGCCTGGCCATCAAGCCAACCGGGGTTAACACATCTAACCTGACGAGTACAATTCTACAACACAAGAATGCTACACAAGTCTCTTGTCTGATCTATGTAATTACTGATTCGATTCGATTCGATTCTTAATTCTTCAGCTTAAGTCAAAAGACATTGCCACAATACTAAGTATAGTTCTATATATAGTATACTTCACTATATATTCTAACAACATGTAATTTCCAATTACAATGAAGGGCGATAGTAATTACCTCGATAAGCCCAAAATTATCCAAGTTTAATGTCGCGCTGAGCAAGGTTTAGCTCTACTCGAGTGCTCCAAACCGCTCCAAACAACCCTTAGAAGTTCTACTCAACTTCTAAACACTTCAACCGACTATGAAGGTTTTCTTTAGGGTTTCGTTTTTAAGACTGAGGGAAAGTATAATGGTATTTTTTTTGGGCTTTTTGTATAAGTATAACCTTGGAATACTACAAGGTATTTGGGCCAAGGTATTTGGACATAATAACAATACTTTTGGAGAGTATTTCTATACCACAAAAGGGGGGTATTTACGAGACAACTAGGCTAGGGGGTAGAACTCTCGCCAACAAGGCCTTCACAGGGAGGGCTCTCGGCGAGGGAAGAGGAGGCTAGGACGAGAACACCACAAGAGAGGGGAGGAGAATTTAACACTTAGAAATATTTTTAGGATGAAGAAAGTCTTCAAAGAGGGGGGTATTTATAGTACAAGCCAAGGCCAACCAATGGCCAAGATTGAGCCAAGTGTGGTGCAAGTGTAGGGCCAAGATTTACCACACACAAATATCCTACCAACTCCCCTTGACCAAACAAGCACAAAAAACGTGCAAGCTTAGCCATTTGGCCGTCCAACCTCTTCCAATGTGAGGGTGACACATGTCACCCTCCCGTTGGTCAAAAATGTTTCGTCTCTCGGAAAAATCCGCAAAAATTAAATATGACATAGCCGGAATTTTCCCAACAAAAGCTGTGAAACCGTTTCGTCGAAAAACGACTCTAATCGGGTGCTGTGAGCAACAATTAATTCGGCCAAGCCACTTTGTAGTTCGAAAATTTCTACGTACGTCCCCACGTACATACTCTGGAAATACGGGGTATAACACATGTACAATCTGTGAAAGATGAAAGCAGTGCGAAAATGCGGCGCGGCGCCAGGCGGCGCCAGTGCGAGGCGCCGCAGCGGCGCCGAAAACTCTCGAGGTTTGGTATGGCGCTGAGATCTGAGCCATGGCATCGGTCGGTGCCATGGCACCAACTGCGAGGGCCAGCGGCCGGCAGCCAAAAACTCTTTGAGGTTTCTTTGTGCAGGGCGCAGCATGCGGGCGTTGACGTTGGAAAATGGGCCTTGTTTTGGTGACTTTGGAGCATTAATTCTCCATTATTTGGCTCATGAATTCAGCCATTATTTGACTGAATTATTACATCACATTCATGGCCATTACTTGGTCTTTATTGACCATTACTTGGCTATGTGGAAGACCATCTTCTCTACACTATAAAATGGAGCCTTGGGCTCATTTGCAAATACACCTTACACTTAGCAATTCTCTTAAATTGTCTTCCTCTCTTGCAATCACAAAACACTCAAAGATCTTTCTTCTTAAGCGAACACTTGAGTTCTCTTTGCTCATTTGTTTGATTGTTGTTTTTATCTTGGGAGATAAATTGTCATTACACTGTTGAAAAGATATACGGGGCAATATTATCTTAAGGATAGATTGTTCATCCAATTGACTCTGCAAGACAATTTACCTTTGTTGATTTCCAAAATTCTAACATATTGTTGTTGTTGTTACATTTTCCATTTCTTTATTTCTACACTTTGTTCTCACAGTATTTGCCTAAGAAATGATGTTTCGCTTCTGTTTCATTTTTATTGTGTGTGCTTGATCGATATAAATTTGATGGCTTGAACATCACATATGGCACTATGAGGCTAATGCATGTCTGGAGATTTGCCTTAATCTGACTATAGGACATTAAGATGTAAAAATTAGATGACTTCCAGCTCTCGTAACTACTGTTTGATTGGCACAAATTCATATACGATTTTGAACAATAAATACAGTTTCTTGTCTTTGATTGATTGCTTTGTTGGGTTGGAGTGAGGTGTCACACACTTTTGGAAAGGGTATTGAGTGTTGCTCTCAGGGGTTCCTCCTTATCATTTCCTCAAGTTTGTGGGAACCCTCTGAATATGTTGTATGTGCTAAAAACTGAGACTTGTCTTTGATTCGTGTCCCTTATAGGCTTTAATACAGGCTAAAAAGGATGCACAAATGCCAGATCATGTTGTAAACTTAAGCCTACCACTAAACTAGTTGATTTCCTTTTTAAATTGATGTCTAAGTGGTATAGATGCATGTAGGATTCTAAACTGAGGAGTAGTGAAAGCATGGTTTGGTTTTAGCTGTTGTTTGTTGAAACAATTTGTAAAACCTTGAAAACTGAATTTGTATAGTGCAAGAATGTTTGCCATGTTTGCTTGTTTGAAGTATTAGTTGTGTCCCAAGTTTATGAAATGTCTGAGCATTTTATTTGAGCCTGAACAAAGATCTATCCCTAAGCATTGACTAGAACTTGTCATCATGTGTTGACCTTAACCTATAGCTAGTAGGATTTAACATAAGCTATGCCAAAGATGTTTGAGATTCATATCTGTTGGTTTCAATTAGTTCTGTGTGTAAGTGAAGTCTCATGCAAAAACTGAAATATGTCACTTATCTTGTATGTCGTTGTATCTCTGTTAAAATTCCTCATGTCATGTACTACTTATCTTGTTAAAGAAGTGATAAACATATCTCTGTATATGTATCCTGTTTTGTTCTCTGAGTACGCCTTCACTTGATCAGCCATTTTTTGCTTGTCTGTGTATCTATGCTATCTTTTGCCTTCAACCTGCTTAATACATTGCTCTCATATAATTTAGATATACTGCTAATTATCGGGGGTATACACATTTTCTATATACTTCAAGTATACAAGATGTATACTCATTGTATATCAAGATATATCCTGAGTATATAGGACTAACTCGAACAGTTTAACGGATACACTTTGTTGGATTCTTCTTCTCCTGTTTTCTTAAGCTGATAGGTCAAATAAATAATGGTGCATATCATGTATATCTATGGAATATCAAGGCATGTTGGACTCATATTGTGCTGTTACCTGTTTCTTTCAGTCTTTCTCGTTTATTTTGTATAGGGTCTTGTGACAGTAATGTTGGGTTTGTGTATATTTCTGCATGTTCTTATATATACTTAGTATATGTAGAAATTCCTCTAAAACTTTTTAAGTGAATTTGGATGATAAAAATTCCTTGCTTAAAGTAGTTTGCTAAGTATAGATGTCCTCTAACTTCCACTTTCCTTTATCCCTTTGCATGAATACTCCTCCAAGGGCATAACACAGGTGCTGTCCAATTTTTCCTTCCGATTCTATTGGGCCCAGGGCCCAACAATTGTATTAGATCAGGTAATCCCATTAAGATGAGCTCACCTCTCGTACAGACAAACAGAGAGAGGAGGTGGGCTCTCAGCTATTGGGTTTCGTCCGAAAAGAATGAAAGATTTGGGCTCAAGCCCACCAAAGTCTTTTATTTAGGAAAGGTTGATGTACAAAATAAAGGATGACGTCTTTTCAAAAGGAAAATAAAAAGCTCATTTGGAAATTAATAATTCTTGCAAAACCATGGCTTTTAATTCAAACAAAATATACTAAGTTATTTTCTTGGAACCGATTCAAGTGAGATAAGTGGACTTCTTCTATTTTGGACCAAATTAAAGTAGAGCTTTACTCAAAAGATAATTTTTTAGTGTGTTTCGGTCTATAAAAGTAGTTAAAGCAAAAAACACTCTTTAGAAAGGTTTGAACTCATTTTTTTACAAAAATTAAAACAACTTTCACAAACTTTTCCAAAATATGCTATGAATGAACAAGTAAACACAATACTTTAATTCATACTTTTATACATATCCCTTAAACACCCCTTTTAAGTAAATAAATACTTTTAGCAACAAAATATTTTAACTCCTAGGTAAATACATTGGGCGGATTCTCATATTTAATTAGGTGATGACTCTGTTAAACCAACATAGAGCCAAGTTATAATAGTAGCTTTTGCGATCGCGTAAAAATGAACTATAACAAACACGATAAAAGCAAAAATAAAGTAAGAAGATCCATGATAAAAATAAGTCTCAAGAACTCAAAATACGCGAAAAATACTAAGTCAAGAGTTCTAAAAAAAATTGAAAGTCATAAGTACAACAGACACTACATAAATAGTATAAGTCTGAATACTGTAAAACAATGTCTGAAAGTAAAGATAGAAAAATAAGATAAAGGTAAAGTCATTGCCACAGAATAATCAGTAACTCACATTGGAATTTCACGAATTTGCCTCAATGATCTAATATAACGCAATCGATATTGAAACTAGGAAAAGAATCAGCACACATAAAAGGTGCAGTAAGTGTTGAGTTAATACAGGAAAATATGTGTACTTAGAGGCATAGTCGACTGGTACCAAACTAAAACGGTGGCGAGGGTTGATCTTTTTTATGCTTACTCACACACTTCATTAGCAACCCAAATTAATTCACAATAGACACTTAAGCAAATACGAAATGATAAGATCATGATTCAATCAAGTCTTTAAGTTCGGTTAGTCCCAATACACATAAATGGATAAGTGATGAGGATGAACGCAACTAAGTATGACATGCAATGCAATGCAACAACCAATAAGCACTAGTATACACGCGTTTCTGCAGTAGGTTTCACACTACCCATGGGGGATTCATGAGGTCCATATACTCACTCGAAATTTCAGATGCTCCAGATCATATCGTGTATCCAGTTGATAGAATATATCGTCATAAAGTATTCAACTGATAGGATATATTGTCATCATCAATCTGACAGTACCATATACAATCGGGTCACCACGAACCATCCCTTATGATTCATCAATAACATGCTAATGATAACATATAATATTTGAAATGGATATGCGTGCAACATGCAACTGCATAATATCAAGTCAATGACAATTATAGTTCCTTTTTTCATGATTAGACTAGATGTGGAGTGATAAATGAATAATCAATCAATAACATAATATTTAGCAAATACAACTCTCAAGATCCCATGTTGATCAACAATCAAGTCAAACATGTACATTTACAATACAAGCTAATGCACATATGATTGACATTCTGACTACAAACATAAATAACTCGATATGCTACCAACTTCCATGATAAAAGTAAGTCTCAATTTACCTTAATTCAATCCACGACCTTGTCCTTCCGTTGATCTCAATCTGTTCAGATATGGTATCTACTTAAGAATATGAATCCATAGACAATCATATTGTTATACTAACATTTCAGGTCCAAAACCTAATATTGAGCTCCGAAGGTCAATACTATAATTCTGACATAAATTTATCTTACCCAGAGCTATAGTCTAAATAGTGAGAATCCCAAAATTCATCGAAAACTAATCACGATTTGACCTTCAATTTCATAAATTACATGAAAACCTAACTCCATGGAAAACCCCTATTTCTAAGTTCAAAACATGGAAAAAATCACTTATTGTCAGATGAAATTATGAGAAAATGATTAGATTTAGGTTAGGATCTTGCATGTATGTCAAATCATGAAGAATTCCCTTCAAATCACCCAAATCCGAGCTCTCTAGCTCAAAACATTGTAAAATAAACATGAAGTTTGAGATGGGAATTTAAGTTCTGCCTAGTTGAAGCTTACGCTTTGCGATTGCGATCAAGATCCCAGTGATCACGATCAGCTGCCCGACCCGACCCAATCGCAAAGGCGACTTATCAACTGCGATTATGAAGCACGACATAGACCCGACCCATTCTTTCATCTTCAAGATAGTGACCCGCCCCCACTTCCTTCTTCACGGTCGCGAGCCCCGCACTGCGATCGCAAAGTACATAAGAACATCTAAAATTAGATTCTTTTCTGGTTTCTCTCAATTCTTGATCTAACACCCGAAACTCATCTGGGACCTTCCGGACACAAACCTAATATGTATTTCTGTTATACCCCGTATTTCCAGAGTATGTACGTAAGGGAATACGTACAAAAAGTTTAGCCTTAAAGTTTAGGCTTGGACGATTTTTTTGGGCACAACTCACAAAACGAATAGTTTTCCGACGAAACGTTTCCACAGCTTTCGTAGGATAAATTCCGGCTATGCCATTTCTATTTTTTGCGGATTTTTCCGAGAGACGAAACATTTTGGACCAACGGGAGGGCGACACTTGGCACCCTCCAATTGGTGGACTTCAAATCGTCCATTTGGACGAAATGGACTAGCAATGGCACGTTTTTTTGTGCCTTGTGCACAAGTCGCGAGTTGGTAGGATATTTGTGTATAGTTAATCCTCACCCTACACTTGCCTTGCACTTGTCTTAATCTTGGCCATTGGTTGGCCACTTTCGACCTATAAATACCCCTTAAGATGAAGAGTTCTTCATCCACAAAGCTTTCAAGTCTTGAAAATCCTCTCCTCTCCCTTTGTAGCCTTTTAGTCCAACACCTCCCCTCCTGAAGGCCCTTGGCCGAATACCCCCTCTAGCCTAAGAAGTTTGGCCGAGGCCCCTAGCCTAGCCAAACCTACCCCTCCCTTGGTAGAAAAGTTGCCTTCTTGTATTGTTATAATGCCCAAAATACCCTAGCCCAAATACCTTAGTACTTAGTAGAAGTTGTGAAGAACTTCTAAGGTTTTGAGCATACAACTTAGGAACAAAACCTTGCTCAGGCGCGACTTTTTCTAGGATATTATTGGGCTTACCGAGGTAACTAATCCTAACCCTCTTTTGAATTAGAGAATACTTACTGTAGTAGTAGTATTAGAATAGGTATTAAATACTTAGAAGATTATCACAGAATAGAATTGAATCTACTACAAGAGAGGGTTTAAAGAAGAATAATCAAACTGCACTTACATAGACTGTTTTCATAGTAGACTTATATAGCTCACTGCAGGGAGTCTTGCCCAACTTTCCATGTAATTGTGAACCCTCTGTTTAGAATGACCTTGAGTAGTCTTTGATAGATATCTGTGTCATTATAGTCGACTCTCGCGCGACATATTCAACTTGGCAGGTGGTTTTCGCTGAGAAGGTATGTGATTCTTCCTAAAGCATGATATTTTACAATATATATAGTACGGTAGACGTACATGTTGTTGACACCCAATTTTGACCCTCCCGTCCAGCCACTAACCATAAAATTACACTAATTTTGTAAAATAATTTTATATGATTTCTTATAATAAAATGCAGCGATAAAACATAAATACATGCATAATTGAACAATTTAATAATGGCATCGCATAGAGTTTTAAGCACTTAGAGTCCTGCGCCCGCATTAATTAACTTTAAGCTTGGTCGTAATTCTTAAATAATTAATAAATGCATAAAATAAATAATTTAGCGATAACGTCATGGCAGGTAGCATAGCCGCATTTGTTAGTAATCATTTGTAATTTAAAATCAATTTTAATCTGATATATGCATTTAATAGCACCGCATTTATAAAGCTTTAAACGATTCTTAAATATCGTACTTGCATTCAGCATTTAAGTAATTTAATATAAGCTCAATGCAATTTTAATTTAACTTCGCAACAATGCATAACAATAAAATTTTAAATAATAGCGTCGCATTCTAAAGTATTAAGCATTAATTAAATAGCACGCCCGCATTTATTTATTATAACAATTAGATTAATGAAGCACCTAATTATTTTAATCACATTTGTTAATTTAAGTTATCACTAATTAATTAATACACTTGCCTAGAATTAATTAGCTAATTAATTAACTAGCCTAAAAACTAATTAAACTAATTAAAACTCTTAATACTAATACCCCCAATTAAACTAACCCAGCCCACTTCTCCTTTTCAGCCCAAACCCGTCGCCCGGCCCACGCCTTATCCCTTATCAGAAGCCCACATCGCCTAAGCCTTCACTTCGTCCCTCTCAACAAAACCTAAAAAAAAAAAAAAAAAGCAACCCTAAAGCATCCATCGCCGCACCAACACCAAAGACACCCCGAGATTCTCGCAGGAGAATCCGGGCCTTCCTTACCCATGCAAGCGAAGCCAACCCTTCTTACCATAACTAACCAAATCGTTTACCTTATCAACCCGATTCGAATCACGAAATCAGTGACAAATCGACCCAAAATCTTTTCGAAATATCAGCACAAATCAGCCTTTATTATCTACCAAGTTTAGAACCCGATATGGAGACTATAAATTGAGTATTTTACACATGCAAAAGGGCAGGAGTGGACAGCAATCCGCACTTCACCCCTTTTGCTAACAGAGTCCAATAGCGATAGACGACGAGCTCAAATGAGGCAAAGACCTTCCTCACCGCCGAACACCCTTAGCAGAAGCTTAAGAATCCTTTCTTTTCCACCAAGAGACCAAAGAACAAACCTCGCCTCAATCGCATCGCAATAACCCGTCGAGTGGCTCCGACGACTTGATACGCGCCCGCCACCGTCGGAGAAGGTAAAATCCGCTTCTTATCGACTACTTTTGACTCTCAGATTGTATTTTTGCTTCGCCATCGAATATGTGTTAGTTCGCTCGATCGCGATTTCTTTGTTAATGTATGAATAAGATATTGAATGATTTGCTTCGATTAATCTAGGTATGGTAATTATGGGAGTATCGTGCTATCGTGTCATATTTAGTAAAGATGAACATGTTCATTGGCTATTATTCTTATATGTTTCGCGAGTGATATGAGATAAGCAAATTTTGAGGTCTGCATTAGCATGAACCGAATCGTTGGACTTGGGATCTAATGCAAGATCCAAATAGATGTTAACCCGAGAAAATGTCTATTGTCGATTGTTTAGTGTTTCTTCTTGGTTGCACGAATTGGATCTTCATGTCTAAATTACCTATTGTGATGTGTGGTGTCACCGGGCTCCTTGAAAAATTGTTTATGTCGCCTATGCTATGATAGATCCTAGCCATTCTACATTCATTCTAATGGCATGATATCTTAAAGTGTTAGTATATTTGTAAAAATGGCTTGAGATTAGATCAGATCTCCTTCCCTTTGAGGCTACCGCCAAAGGATCAAGTAAAAGTGATCCGAATGGTCCTCAAAGACGAACAAACATCTACGCTTTTACGATCAAATTGCACACATATGTCGATTCATCTTTGCCGCATGTATTCGTCGCGTCGGTTTTTCCGAATCATCCATTTGTGACTACTCTAGTATGCTTGTTTCATTCAAGTCATATAAGATGTCCCCGAATTCCTTTCTTCCTGGTGGTATTAGTAGTCGACTAGCATTGTTTGATTCGTTTGTATGCTTATTATGTCTTGTCTAGAGGCATAAGAACTTAATCTTTCCTTTGCCTAATCCTATATGTCAATCTAGTTGTATTACTAAAATCTAATAAATTGCCTTGAATAATGAGATGAAATTTGTTTTCTCCATTGTTTGTTTTAATATATACACTAGTATATCCCTTCCGTCAGACCCTTGCCTATTCATATTTGGTCTGCTGGTTTGATTCTCGTAAGTACGAACCAACATATGTTCAAATGCTTTGTTCTTTTCTGAAAACCACTTAGTAAAACTCTACTGGATCTTAATTTGCTTGAGAAAATATATATACATACATGCCTTTACCCCTCTAAGTGTTGGAATATACCTATGCTAGATAGCTACATCTCCTAAGTCATTATCGTGCCTATATGCATTGAGTTTGTCCAGATGGTGCCCATGCTAGCATACTACTCCTACTGAACCTCCATGTATACATCCTTTGTGTACTTATTCTGGACATCAACTTCAGTCCCTGATTCTCTGTTTGCTCTGAATATACACTAAATGCACTGACTGTCTTATTCAATAACTTTAGGTATATCATTGTAACATTCATATTTGGCTACCGTACATAGGCATACTGGATCTAACCCATACCGTGACCCTTAAACCGTCTAACAAGTTGTAATAGGTCTTCCTAGGCCCGTGAGTATTCATTCTTACCTTTGCATTATTAGCTGGCCCATGTGTATATTTGGGTTAAGTCCCCTCTACTTGTTTCTCACTGTCTACTGCATACTGACCCTCACTGTTTATTCACGAATATATGGGTTTTTGATATAAATTGTGTGTTGAAGTTTGCTAAATGCATATTTATTAATTGACAAGTTCGAGTGTATACTAATCCTTATCTTTCTTGTTTTACATGGCACGCATTGGAGCAAAAAAGAAGAGTCTCATGGCGAGACTCATCGCGAGCTTATTCAAATGGCGACCCGCATCCGCATTCGCATTCCCGCTTCAGAAACTCCTAGAAAAACAAACAGGACTGAGTCATCTGCTCCAATCCCTTCATTCTCTTAACTTTCTCGTCTTATTTTTTTTTTTTTTACGCCTTTATTTGTTTACTGTAATTTCATTATTTAATTTTGTAATTAATAGGCGAACTTCTAGCAATTAGGTCTTTAAATATATGAGACGGGAAATAATTACATTTTAGAAACGCATTCTTCTTTATTTGCCTTTTAGGATTATTAAGCGTGTTTAAAATCTGCCAAAAAATAAGTAATCTAACTTGCATCATAAAACCAACAATTTGTTAAAATCCATAAACAGATTTTCTCTTAAACTCTCAAAATAGCATCTTAAAACTTCTCTTATATAATATTGTACGCAGGCTAGGCAAGATTAATTTAGTTAGCAAAATACACATAATTAGTCCATAAAGCACCCTCGTAGCATTCTTTAGCACTTCCAGCCCTTTTAGTGCTTTAAATTACCTCCTGACGTTTAATACCTTTAGCATTTTAGCATCCTTCTAGCACCTTTTTTAAAGCACCCCTTCACATTTGACAATTCTTGCATCTTTAGCACCTCTTTTTAGCATTTTGCACTTTTAACACCCTTTACTTTTAGCACCCTTTACTTTCAAAGTTAATCCCTTAGCACCCTCTTAATATTTAGGCACCCTAGCACTACTTTGTCACACTTAGCACTTTTAAATTGCTAGCACTGTTGTTAAGCGTCTTTAACATTTAATATTTTAGCACCTCTTAGCATCCTTTCGCATACAGCACCTTTTGCCCTTTTAGACTTGAGCATCTTTAAACATTTTAACATTTTAGCATTTCCCAACATTTTACTAAGCAAGAAGAGCTTTATTTTGCATTTCTTAAATATAATAATTAACCCTAGGTTTGGCAGGACAACCGCAAGTTAGCGGATCTTAGAGGGTGCCTAACCCCTTCCCTCTAGATTAATAAAGAACCCTTACCCAGAATCTCACTAAGTTTAGCAGACCATAAAATGGAGTTAATGTTTTACTTTAAACTAGTTAAACATTTAGGTGTCCTAATTCACCCAAATTAATTAGGTGGCGACTCCGCGAACCCTTAGCATTCTTTTAAACCTTTTAGCATTTTATTTATTTATTTTCTAACGCTTTTATTTTAAGCAGGAGTTTAGAATTTACTTTTTTTAAAAACCTTTTAGCCTCTTTTCCACTTTTAATACTTTTAAGGTTTTAAGTCTTTTAAAACATTTTTTTTTTTTTTTTTTTCTAACCTTTTTATTTGAACAAGAGTTTTAGAAAATAAAATGCCGCGGCCGGAAAAGGTTGCGACAGAAATGGCGACTCCACTGGGGATTTTAGGTTCTTAACCACAACAGACCTAGGATAATTATTTGGCAATTACTTTTGCATTTAATTTTTTGTGTGCGGTATTTTGTTTTGATTATTTTGATTGCTACCTGCTTTACTGCTTTCCTTAAACTGGCATTCCGCTCATATTTCTTCCACTCTGGAAAATTCACACAATCACACACTACATGCGAGGTGCGCTGGGTGCATCAGCAAAATTCTTTCTTCAAAAACCAAATTTAGGAGAGTTGGTAATATACGTGGAGTGCCCGGTCTAACCGGTGGCCGCGTAGCCTTCTCACTCGAGTTGTCCGCTCGGGAACCCTGCGTCCAGAAAAGCCAAATCTTAGAAACTTAAGATAGAGCTATACCACCCTTATTTTAGGGCATGCATGCATTTACCTTAGGTGGGTCAATCCTTGGCATTGACACCACAATTAGGAAGACACCAGACTTGTCGACGGGTTTCTCAACCCAACGACCAACCAGCATATTATGTGTAGCGCGGCGATGATAGACAAATCCAAACCTAATCATGTCAGGCTGAAATTGGAAAAAGTGCACCGTCATTTGGTCGCCATTTCCAACAAAAGCATTACAGTTGGGCGACTTGGACAAATCCGTCATAATCTCGCATAAGTGACGTTTAGGCTTACCTCTGGCATAAAGAGGTCCCCTTTGCATGTTAGGAAACGTTTGAATGTACTATGTGTGATATATCTGCTACATGCCTGCAAATTATGTGTTTTATGCTAACACCGTTTGTTGCATTTTTTAGAAGAAAATTTATCATCCTCCCCAAAGGGTCGGTTCGTATTTGACTCAACAATGTCGGAGCATCCACACTTCACCAGGTCCAAGGCAAGAAATGATGATATGACTGGCTCGGGGGCGTCTGAGCCAAATGGTTTGGGAATTATTCCTGTCATCGAAACAGAACCTTCAGAAGGAAGGAATGTCACCAGTCAGGAAGAATGTATTGCGCAGCTGCTACAACAAATTGCTGATATGCAGGTTGAGATGGAGAGGCTACGGAATCTGACCAACCTATCCATTAGTTTGAATACCACATGCGAGCAAAGGGCACTACCTCGCAAACCATCGGATCGACCTCCACCACCACATATCTCCCGAACTCTCCAAGGCCACGATCACCGAACAAACGCCCCGCTCGGTGACCCTCAACCCCACCTTCAAAGTGATCCTCCTACTACCCAGGTACCTCAGCCCCCGCCTGCTTACTTCATCATAATCAGCCCTAATCACCAGGCCAACCAATACCCACGCACCACACCCATTACGGCTTCAAAGAAACAACCTGCGGCTAACTTACGCGAAGCCCAGCCTTTTACCGTCCCCGTGCTTCACCAAGAAGGGGATCATTACGAAGAAATGGAGAGGGAAGTCCGAGCCAAAATGGACGAGGACGTGGCCAAAGAAATTCATAGTTTGAAAGAAGCAGTTCGGGGCATTCGATCAGACAAAGGTCACGAAGGACTAGACTACGAGGACCTTTGCATGCATCCAGACGTGGAACTGCCTATGGGGTACAAGGTGCCGAAGTTTGAACTATTTGATGGAAAAGGGAACCCCCGTGCACACCTGAGGTCATATTGCGACAAGCTAATCGGGGTAGGGAAGAACCCAGCGGTCATTATGAAGTTGTTCATTCGGAGCTTGACCGGCGAGGCACTAGATTGGTATACCAGCCAAGATCCGCGGAAATGGCATAGCTGGAATGCATTGGCCCAAGATTTTGTGGAGCGGTTCAGGTTCAACACAGAAACCGTTGTGGACAGGTTCTACTTAATGAAGTTGGAGAAGAAGACTACAGAAACATTCAGAGAATACGCCATGAGGTGGCGTTCAGAGGCAGCGAAAGTGCAACCACCCATGGTGGAGAGTGAGATGACCACATTATTTGTACAATCTTTGAAGGATGCAACCTACTATGAGCGGATGATAAGCGTCATCGGGCGGAATTTTGCGGAAGTTATTAGAATGGGCGACTTCGTAGAAGAAGGTATTAAAACTGGTAGGATTACAAATCTGGCAGCATTACAGGCAACTAATAAGGCGATTGATCGAGGACACTGGGAGTACTTCACGAGAGGAAGAAAGAGCGCTTTCCCCTTCCATGTTTGTACAAGAACGCAAACCCGAAGCATTCATAACATACCAAAACCCATCATACTACCACAACTACCACACACAGCCTATATATAACACTTCACAAGCACCCGTTTATCCTGCCCCGCATAGATCCACCCATCAAACCCGCCAACAGAATAGAGCACCCAATGCACCCAGAGCAAATAAGAATTTCGAAGGAAAACCACCCAAAGTTCGCACCCCACTAGCTGAACCCATACCTCAAATATATGAAAGGTTGCATGCGGGCCTAATCCAACCGATTCGGGAAGGATCACGACCTATCCCAAGATGGTATGATGAGAACAAGCGCTGCGCGTATCACTCCAATAGCCCAGGACATGACACTGAAGGTTGCCACTCCCTCAGGGACAGAATCGAGGCACTGATCAGAGAAGGGGTAATTCAGCTAAAGGATCCTGCCCCAAATGTGCATGATAACCCCTTGTCAAACCACGGCCACGTCAATGTGCACCTGATAACCTTAGATGAGGAATACACTCCCCTGCCTATGCCCATTCCGCCCTCGAATCAGTCATTTATCCGAGCATGCACCACGCAGAGGCCAGAAGAGGGAGATAGCGGAGCATGAAGACCCAGCCATCCACGAGGCAGAGCATGAAGGCGTATTGATTGGATTTGCACCCCTGTCTTGGTCCGCCTAGAGCCTGGATAGGAAAAACGATTTATTTTAGCAGAATAATTTATAAACTCATATTTAAGCTTTAATAATGTTTTCTTTCGTTTTGCTTGTAATGAACTACGTTTGACCTGATTCCCTTAGTGGATACGTAGGCGGCCGTCTCGGCTTCGGTCCCACATCTAGAAATTTTAATTTTCCCAATATTCGCTTGTAATGAACTACGTTCGACCTGATTCCCTCATGGGGATACGTAGGCGGCCTAAATCGGCTTCGGTCACACCATTAGGAAACTTTCCCTTTGCTTTAAAAATGACAAGAATACACATAGCCTACAAGCAACTACATTGAGACCCATTTTAGGCCAGACCCCCTTTTCAAAACTGGGACAGACAGGGGTTGCAAGTCCAAACAAGCCAGGCACGCAGATATCAAGGAACAAGGCAGCAAAGTCAAATATGAATCGACCCCCCCCAAAACTCACAAATTTTCTTTGAGCGCAGGTCTTTTAATGAGCGAGAAAGTGCCAATGAAGCGAGAAAATACGACGAAAGTCTCTTCACGAAGCGAGCGACCAAAGCAGAGGATGACAACAATCCAAAGTCCGCAGCAAGAGCAGCAGCAGCAGAAAGGGGCATCAACAATCGGCAATCAAAGTTCAGAGTTCCGCAACAAAACCTAGCGCATCAGCTCGGACATAAAGTCAAAGTTGCAACCCACGCACACAACAAGGACACTATGGCAATTCGTCAGTCCGTGCAAGGACAACACCTCAGTATTCATCCGGCATATCAGGGACGACATCTCTACCCATAAAATTGCACTTCTCATATCATTTCATTTAAACAGGTATACACTAACGTCTTTTCTCAAGCTTAGCTTGCAGGAGCAGTCATTCTACAGGAGCGGCAACACGTCCAGACAACGACGTAATCAGCAAGTCCATGCAACGACGCCAGCAGCAACACGTCCAGACAACGACGTAATCAGCAAGTCCATGCAACGACGCCAGCAGCAACACGTCCAAACAACGACGTAATCAGCAAGTCCATGCAACGGCGCCCGGCAACACGCGTCGCACAACGGCGTAATCGGCAAGTCCATGCAACGGCGCCCGGCGGCGCGTCGGACAACGGCGTAATCGGCAAGTCCACGCAACGGCGCCCGGCGGCACGTCCGAGCGGCGGCGTGATCGGCAAGTCCGCCAGCGACACCCGGAAGAACACGTCCATACAACGGCGTGGCGGCAAGTCCACGCAACGGCGCCCGGCGGCAACGCGTCCGCATAACGGCGTGTCGGCAAGTCCATGCAACGGCGCCCGGAAGAACACGTCCGCACAACGGCGTGTCGGCAAGTCCACGCGCGGCGCCGGCGGCAACCGCGTCCGGACAACGGCGTGTCGGCAAAGCAAGTCCATGCAACGACGCCCGGCAATACGTCCGCATAACGGCGGCGTTATCGGACAACAAGTCCACGCAACGACGCCCGGCGGAATACGTCCGGTGCAATGGCGTTATCGACAACAAGTCTACGCGGCGCCCGGCGGCAACACGTCCGGCGGCGCTATCAACACAACAAGTCCGAAAACGACGCCATCATCAGCATATCACATCTGCACAGGGACGATTTTCTCTGTTCTCAAATTGCATTTCCTCTCATTCATGCTTTATTCTGTCTTAGCAGTTATGCACTAACTCTTTCTTGAGCTTTAGTCTACAGATACATTTGCAGCAAGGACGACATATCCGCGTTCACAATCGCAGCACGTCTGTGCAAGGACGAAAATCACAGCATTCGCAACATCGCATCAACACAACAGGCATCGCGTTTTGCAGGATAACCTTTTACATTCCGCGATTACATTGTTTTTAAAATTATTTTGCCTTAGCGATTATGCACTAACCGTTTGTTCAAGTCTTAGCATGCGGCGGCGGAGCACAACGTGGATTTTCTCTTCTGACAACCGGCAATGTTGGGGGCAACCTTCCCAACGATTGGCGGCGACCTCAAGCGTCGGTCCACTCGCTCCACACCACCATAGAACCCAGCACCATAAGCCATAGCGGTACACCCCAGGTTCAAGCCAGTTATTTTCTTTTACTTTTTGCACCATAACCCAGTGTCATCATAACTCGACACTGGGACAGCTTTAAGTCCCGCATTAGCCCGCCTTAGTGTTTTGACCATGGTGACCCAGTGTCGTCATAACTCGACACTGGGACAGCTTTGAGTCCGCCTTAGCCCGCCTTAGTGTTTTGACCATAGTGACCCAGTGTCGTCATAACTCGACACTGGGGCAATTTTTGATTTTTGCGTCAGCCTTGTCTACCTGCCCAACATTTTTGCAATTCTGAAGATCGAGACAAAATTGGCTATGAGTCAACGTCTTTGTCCGAAGATTCTTCCATCATCTCCATACAAAGAGGGACATCTGTTGACACCCAATTTTGACCCTCCCGTCCAGCCATTAACCATAAAATTACACTAATTTTGTAAAATAATTTTTTATGATTTCTTATAATAAAATGCAGCGATAAAACATAAATACATGCATAATTGAACAATTTAATAATGGCATCACATAGAGTTTTAAGCACTTAGAGTCCCGCGCCCGCATTAATTAACTTTAAGCTTGGTCGTAATTCTTAAATAATTAATAAATGCATAAAATAAATAATTTAGCGATAACGTCATGGCAGGTAGCATAGCCGCATTTGTTAGTAATCATTTGTAATTTAAAATCAGTTTTAATCTGATATATGCATTTAATAGCACCGCATTTATAAAGCTTTAAACGATTCTTAAATATCGTACTTGCATTCAGCATTTAAGTAATTTAATATAAGCTCAATGCAATTTTAATTTAACTTCGCAACAATGCATAACAATAAAATTTTAAATAATAGCGTCGCATTCTAAAGTATTAAGCATTAATTAAATAGCACGCCCGCATTTATTTATTATAACAATTAGATTAATGAAGCACCTAATTATTTTAATCACATTTGTTAATTTAAGTTATCACTAATTAATTAATACACTTGCCTAGAATTAATTAGCTAATTAATTAACTAGCCTAAAAACTAATTAAACTAATTAAAACTCTTAATACTAATACCCCCAATTAAACTAACCCAGCCCACTTCTCCTTTTCATTAAACCGTCGCGGCCCACGCTTATCCTCTTATCAAGCCCACATCGCCTAAGCCTTCCGTCCTCTCAACAAAACCAAAAAAAAAAAAAAAAAGCAACCCTACAGCATCCATCGCCGCACTAACACCAAAGACACCCCGAGATTCTCAGGAGAATCCGGGCCTCACGCAAGCTGAAGCCAACCCTTCTTACCATAACTAACCAAATCGTTTACCTTATCAACCCGATTCGAATCACGAAATCAGTGACAAATCGACCCAAAATCTTTTCGAAATATCAGCACAAATCAGCCTTTATTATCTACCAAGTTTAGAACCCGATATGGAGACTATAAATTGAGTATTTTACACATGCAAAAGAAAAGGAGTGGACAGCAATCCAGACCCCCACCCCTTTTGCTAACAGAGTCCAATAGCAATAGGCAGCGAGCTCGGTGAGGCACGCCTCACCGCCGAACACCATGCCAGCGATTAAGAATCATTTCTTTTCGAGCCAAGAGACGATCAAAAAAACCTCGCACCTCAATCGCATCGCAATAACCCGTCGAGTGGCTCGACGACTTGATACGCTGCCGGCTGGCTGTCGGAGAAGGTAAAATCCGCTTCTTATCGACTACTTTTGCGGCTCTGTATTTACGTATTTTTGCTTCGCCATCGAATATGTGTTAGTTCGCTCGATGGCGCTTTGTTAATGTATGAATAAGATATTGAATGATTTGCTTCTGATTAATCTAGGTATGGTAATTATGGGAGTATCGTGCTATCGTGTCATATTTAGTAAAGATGAACATGTCTGTTGGCTATTATTCTTATATGTTTCTGCGAGTGATATGAGATAAGCAAATTTTGAGGTCTGCATTAGCATGAACTGAATCATTGGACTTGGGATCTAATGCAAGATCTGAAATAGATGTTAACCCGAGAAAATGTCTATTGTCGATTGTTTAGTGTTTCTTCTTGGTTGCCTGAATTGGATCTTCATGTCTAAATTACCTATTGTGATGTGTGTGGTTGCCTGCTGGGCTCCTTGAAAAATTGTTTATGTCGTCTATGCTATGATAGATCCTAGCCATTCTACATTCATTCTAATGGCATGATATCTTAAAGTGTTAGTATATTTGTAAAAATGGCTTGAGATTAGACTGTATCTCCTTCCCTTTGAGGCTACTGCCAAAGGATCAAGTAAAAGTGATCAGAATGGTCCTCAAAGAACAAACATCTACGCTTTTCTGATCAAATTGCACACATATGTCTGATTCATCTTTGCCAGCATGTATTCGTCGCGTCGGTTTTTCTGAATCTGTCCATTTGTGACTACTCTAGTATGCTTGTTTCATTCAAGTCATATAAGATGTCCCTGAATTCCCTTTCTTCCTGGTGGTATTAGTAGTCGACTAGCATTGTTTGATTCGTTTGTATGCTTATTATGTCTTGTCTAGAGGCATAAGAACTTAATCTTTCCTTTGCCTAATCCTATATGTCAATCTAGTTGTATTACTAAAATCTAATAGGCTGCCTTGAATAATGAGATGAAATTTGTTTTCTCCATTGTTTGTTTTAATATATACACTAGTATATCCCTTCCGTCAGACCCTTGCCTATTCATATTTGGTCTGCTGGTTTGATTCTCGTAAGTACGAACCAACATATGTTCAAATGCTTTGTTTTTCCTGAAAACCACTTAGTAAAACTCTACTGGATCTTAATTTGCTTGAGAAAATATATATACATACATGCCTTTACCCCTCTAAGTGTTGGAATATACCTATGCTAGATAGCTACATCTCCTAAGTCATTATCGTGCCTATGTCTGTTGAGTTTGTCCAGATGGTGCCCATGCTAGCATACTACTCCTACTGAACCTCCATGTATACATCCTTTGTGTACTTATTCTGGACATCAACTTCAGTCCCTGATTCTCTGTTTGCTCTGAATATACACTAAATGCACTGACTGTCTTATTCAATAACTTTAGGTATATCATTGTAACATTCATATTTGGCTACCGTACATAGGCATACTGGATGCAACCCATACCTGTGACCCTTAAACTGTCCTAACAAGTTGTAATAGGTCTTCCTAGGCCCATGAGTATTCATTCTTACCTTTGCATTATTAGCTGGCCCATGTGTATATTTGGGTTAAGTCCCCTCTACTTGTTTCTCACTGTCTACTGCATACTGACCCTCACTGTTTATTCACGAATATATGGGTTTTTGATATAAATTGTGTGTTGAAGTTTGCTAAATGCATATTTATTAATTGACAAGTTCGAGTGTATACTAATCCTTATCTTTCTTGTTTTACATGGCACGCATTGGAGCAAAAAAGAAGAGTCTCATGGCGAGACTCATCGCGAGCTTATTCAAATGGCGACCCGCATCCGCATTCGCATTCCCGCTTCAGAAACTCCTAGAAAAACAAACAGGACTGAGTCATCTGCTCCAATCCCTTCATTCTCTTAACTTTCTCGTCTTATTTTTTTTTTTTTTTATTTGTTTACTGTAATTTCATTATTTAATTTTGTAATTAATAGGCGAACTTCTAGCAATTAGGTCTTTAAATATATGAGACGGGAAATAATTACATTTTAGAAACGCATTCTTCTTTATTTGCCTTTTAGGATTATTAAGCGTGTTTAAAATCTGCCAAAAAATAAGTAATCTAACTTGCATCATAAAACCAACAATTTGTTAAAATCCATAAACAGATTTTCTCTTAAACTCTCAAAATAGCATCTTAAAACTTCTCTTATATAATATTGTACGCAGGCTAGGCAAGATTAATTTAGTTAGCAAAATACACATAATTAGTCCATAAAGCACCCTCGTAGCATTCTTTAGCACTTCCAGCCCTTTTAGTGCTTTAAATTACCTCCTGACGTTTAATACCTTTAGCATTTTAGCATCCTTCTAGCACCTTTTTTAAAGCACCCCTTCACATTTGACAATTCTTGCATCTTTAGCACCTCTTTTTAGCATTTTGCACTTTTAACACCCTTTACTTTTAGCACCCTTTACTTTCAAAGTTAATCCCTTAGCACCCTCTTAATATTTAGGCACCCTAGCACTACTTTGTCACACTTAGCACTTTTAAATTGCTAGCACTATTGTTAAGCGTCTTTAACATTTAATATTTTAGCACCTCTTAGCATCCTTTCGCATACAACACCTTTTGCCCTTTTAGACTTGAGCATCTTTAAACATTTTAACATTTTAGCATTTCCCAACATTTTACTAAGCAAGAAGAGCTTTATTTTGCATTTCTTAAATATAATAATTAACCCTAGGTTTGGCAGGACAACCATGAGTTAGCGGATCTTAGAGGTGCCTAACCCTTCCCTCTAGATTAATAAAGAACCACCAGAATCTCACTAAGTTTAGCAGACCATAAAATGGAGTTAATGTTTTACTTTAAACTAGTTAAACATTTAGGTGTCCTAATTCACCCAAATTAATTAGGTGGCGACTCCGCGAACCCTTAGCATTCTTTTAAACCTTTTAGCATTTTATTTATTTATTTTCTAACGCTTTTATTTTAAGCAGGAGTTTAGAATTTACTTTTTTAAAAAACCTTTTAGCCTCTTTTCCACTTTTAATACTTTTAAGCTTTTAAGTCTTTTAAAACATTTTTTTTTTTTTTTCTAACCTTTTTATTTGAACAGGAGTTTTAGAAAATAAAATGCCGCGGCCGGAAAAGGGCGCGACACATGTGTTAACTAAAATATAACTACGGCAATGTCTTTGACTTAAGCCTGAATAATACTTACGGCAATGCCTCACGGCTTAAGCCTGAATAACACTTACGGCAATGCCTCACGGCTTAAGCCTGAATAATAAAGATCTGAAAGCATTTCAAAAGAATACTGAATCATTTTTAACAGAAGAGAACTAATTGGTTTTTAAACAGAAGCTTAAGAGTTATACTAGCCTTATGGGAAGTTAAGTATAACCACTTAAGATTGATAAAAGAAACAGTTGCCTATGTGTTTATAACAGACTTATATTGAATTGTGAAAAGAATAATAAGATGGTTTGATAAGTAGACATGATATGATGCTATGTGTGTTAGTGTCTTGTAACGTTTGTGAAAAAGAGTATTCTTGTTGTGCTTATGTTGTTTAACGATAAGCTGTTAGGTTAGTGTAACATCACTCACCTCTTGACATACAGGGGTTGGCGCCTCCGTCGGGGTAGACTCAGTGATGCAGGACCATGATTCGAGAATACCTCATGCGGGTCCAAGGGACCTATGCGAGCTACGGAGTTCGTGTTAGTGTGCGGGGTTATACCTCATGCGGTCTATGTGGCCATGCGGACGACGAGTCCAGGACGATGCCGAGGAGTAGCTACCATCGATGCGGGGTTATATACCCTATGCGGGCCTATGTGATTGGCCTATGCGGACTACGGGAGTCCAGGATTAGGCTTGCATGGTGATACTACGGGCAATTGGCCCTGCTTCGATCATTCGCAGCCTAGAAAAGACACATTCTGATTTACCTATTCTGCTCTTGTTTGTGATGTGCACTATGCGGTTTCTGGTTGTTTCATACATACTTGCAAACATTTTTGAAATGATATGTTTCATTTAAGTATTTCTGATTTCATATACTTAGTACTGTTGTCGACCTCCTTGAGTGCGTTCATCTGCGGTAAGGCGGCAGGTGCTAGATCCACATTCTTAGGATCTCTACGTTGGTGTCGGGAGCTCCATCTTTTCCGGAGGCTCTACTTTTGGGTATGATCTCCCTGTTGTAGATAGTTTTGTACAATCAGGGTATGGCGGGGCCCTGTCCCGCCATAGTTGTATATTTCCTTAAGTGCTGTAGTCATGTTATGCGATTGTCGGATGTAGCGCTAAACCATGTTTATATATATATGCCGAAAGCGATGTTTTCTCGCATAAAGCGTGTCTTATTTTATAAATCGCTTTCATGTCTTGCTTTATATTTCCGATTACTCGATGTATGACTACTTGGGTGCCCGGTAAGGCACGATCACGAACCACAGGCAGTGCGTGACAAAAGTGGTATCGAGCGATTAATCCTCGGAAAGTGTCTGACCGTATCTAGTAAGTCTTGATTATCGGTGTGTGTTGTGCACCACCAATAATCGAGGCTATAGGATATTTAGGATTGGTTTCCATTCTTCTCATTACGAGATCGTGCTTTAGAGGCGTGTTATAGGTTGGACCCTCTAACGTATTCCTTTCTATGCTGATTATGCCTCACGTAAGGCAACGGGCCCGAAGGCAAGGCAGCGAGAGGCGCTAGCAGGACACCCAGTCACGAGGCTCGTGGCCCGTCTATACGAGACGGCGAGTTCTATGGCGCCGCCCGGCCCAAAGACAGACCACGGTACCACACCTCGTCCCGGCACAGGGGCGGAGGTTAGGGTACTGAGAGATAGCCCACTATTGGCTAAAGTTGTGGCCCAATACGAGAGAAGGATCACGGCGATTCGATTCAGCTCAGCCACGGCCGCACCGTGGTACACCCGAGGCGAATAGTTTGAGGCTACGAGATTTCTTGAGTTGTAGCCCGCGAGTTTTTCGGGTCGGCGGAGGATGATCCGCGAGTTCATCCGTCGGCTTGAAGGATCGTGAGGTGATCAAGGCCTCGAGACGAGTCTGTGACGCCGGTTCGCGTCGGCTGCGTGATACCGCGATCGATTGGTTTGATTCACGGGAGTTATCCCGGAGAGCACGCGTCCCCATCTACTGGATGAGTTCTCGAGAGGCTTTCCTCACTCACTTCTTGCCTCCACGGATGAGGAGGAGGCGCGGTGATAGATTTTTACCATCGAGGCGAGAGACGACCGCTGTCGGAGTACAATGTCGAGTTTGATTCATTGGCAAGATATGTCCCGGCATTGGTAGCGAGATATGGAGGATAGGGTGCACCGCTATGTCAGGGCTGAAGCGACTATATGGTCGAGTCATGTGCGGGTGTTTCTCTCGGTAGGGTATGGACATTACCCGCACGCAGCTCATGCTCTTGGATGTGAGGCGTAGAGACCGCGGGTTGTGACAGCGGCGAGAAGACCGGGGCGGCAGGTCTTTTGGTGGCTATCGTGGTGGCGGCCTCAGCTAGCCTAGATTTGCACCACGGCCAGCCAGAGCACTCTGCGCCGTCCTCGGCCACCCGAGATATTCGAGGCGCACTGGGGCCCCAGGACTTGAGCGTCAGGCGGCAGAGTGCGGCGATCGGGACCACCCGCCGGTGTGGCCGTCGGTAGATCCGCCGGGAGTTGTGGTGCGGGAGTTTGTTTGATTGTGGCGGCAGAGTCACTATCGCGAGGAACTGTCGACCAGGCGATCTTGATGGTAGGGTCACTACGAGTTCTTTTCACGGTCTTCTTCATCCCCGACGATTACTCGCGGAGGGCAAGGTACTCATGGACCAGCAGGTCGCGCAGGTCGTGGCGCGGTCCCGATTCTAGCGGTCCTCGAGAACGCATTTATGCTTTGTCCAAGCGACAGATCGTGAGGCCTCACCGATGTCGTCCGGGTACCTTATCGGTTCGGGTTTGATGTTTATGCCTTGATAGATCCGGGTTCTACTCTGTCCTATATATCTCCCCTTGTTGCTAGTAGGATAGGGATAGAGCCTGAGTCCATAGATCCTTTCGAGGTAGCTACGCCAGTGGGTGATTCAGTGGTAGCTCGGCGGGTATTTAGAGCTTGTCCTGTGACCATTTACAGTCGTCGGACCCTAGCCGACTTGATAGAGTTAGAGATGATTGACTTCGACGTGATCATGGGGATGGATTGGCTAGCTTCTTTGTCACGACCCAAACCCGGGCCCGTGACTGGTGCCTTACCCCGGGCACCCTAGTGACACAACATCAGAGTAATCAGCGGAACATAAAACACATACATGAAACAAGTGAAGTACAAAACAATCGAGAAAGCTTGCCTTTCGGCATATATAAATAACCACTTTTACAAAAGAACAGTTTAATCCTTTTTTACAAACCCTGCCCACAACAGTACTACAGACCTCTAAGAAATGATACGACAACAACGACGGGACAGGGCCCCGTCATACCCCTGAATGTAAGCACTTACAACAACAGGGGACTATACCAAGATAAGCCTCCGGAGAAACGGAGCTTCCCAGTGAGCGTGACCCTAAGAGCGAGGATCGATGGCGGTGTACCTTTACTGCGGCATGAACGCAGCCCGAAGGAGGTCGATAACAGTAGAGTATGTGGCGAAAATAAATCAGTAAATGAAATCATAGTAGTCTATACAAAGCGGGAGACATGTATGATAACAAACTACGCTTTTACAATAATCGAGCAATCATATCAAGTCGTGGACTCACGCCTCAGTCATCACAAAGAACATAACGGTGGGTCTCACGCCACAACATCACTCGTGCGTGGGACACATTCCTCACCGGCGGTTTATGATATAAAAGCACCAAGGAACACATGAACACCAGGTCCCACTGTGCCATAATAACACCGTGCGGGGTAAATACGAAGGCATAGCCGATTACTAACACCTACGGTACCAACAAGGTCATGAATCGTATCATAAGATCTGTCTGCACCGTCACATGATCAAAGCCGCCACTTGCCCGCAGTATCTAATGCGCGCGTCTAGCCCCGAACTTCCCGACTCGCATAGGCCAATCTCTTCGGCGCATGAGGCATTCCGCATCGGGTAGCTACTCCGGCATCGCCCCGGACTTCCGAGTCCGCATGGCCACAGACCGCATGCCCATAAATGACGACTCTAACGGAACTCTCGTAGCTCGCGTAGGCCCTCGGGACTGCGTGAGGTATTCTCGAATCATAGGTCCATCGACCGCTGAGTCTACCCGCGTCGGAGGCGGCTTAACCGGAATCATCTCGAGATGAATGCCACAATACTATCATAACGACGATAGTTAATAAGCACAATCAAGGGAAACCCCTTTACACAAACATCACAAGATACTAACACACGTAGCATCCTAACACGTTTACTTATCAAAGCAACAAGAAAGTATTACAAGGCTATCAAAAACCAATACAATCAAGTTGTTCACACAAGGTACTTCCTACTATATGATTAACAAGATCGGGTTTTTATCCCCAAAGTACTTCATACATTAACTCTTTAAAAGATACGTTACTTTCACAAAAGTCACACAATACCCGTAGTATATGAAAATAGAGTGATTATTTTTTTAAGTAAATCAATTACTCCTCTTTGTAAAATCAAGTAGCAACATTCTTTTCCAATGTTCAAGTTTGTCTAATTTCCAATGTTCAAGTTTCTCATTTTTAGAAAGGTTTCGTAGTTCATAGTCTTATTCATTTAAGAATATAATTCTCCTTTAAACAATCTGAGAAACCTAAGCCTTATATGTGAGTAGGATATTCTTGTTTATTACAATCTTATTACAATGACCATGATCTAGGAAATATCATTTTGTCTCATCTTAGCTTCTATGCGGATGGAAGTTTCTCTTGGTTTTAATAATACTTAATTATTCAAAACATTTCCTTTTAACGCCGCGATGGTTTGTCGATACACATTCGATTTCGAAATCAAGAAAACATTCTTAAGCCGTTATACCTAACTTCTCATAAAGCTAGTATAACTCTTAAGTTTTCAAAAACCAAATATTACTTCTTCTTTCAAAATGATTCAAAATCTTTTGAAATACTTCAAGTTCTTTATTAACACATAACAAGCCAGTTATAGTTCAAATCGATTACCTTTTTAAAAACCACATGTATTTTCTTACCAACATAAAGTCATATAACCAACTTCCCATAAAGCCGTTATAACACTTTATGTTTTACACCAATCAAATACGTTTAGCACGTATGCGTCTACCGTCTACATATTTCACACATATCATGCTAGAAGAGATAAGAAGAGGTTCACATACCTCGCGACGAGTATCGACTAATAGCAAAACGCTCAGTACATCCAACCGTCGCTACTCCTAAGCCAAGTAGATCGCGCCACACGTAGTACTTCAACCTATAAGGCCACGCGCTTATTAACATTTAGATCTCATCGTAGAATATTCTACGAAAATTCGGCACCTCCCCGCAGCGTAAATCTCCTCTCTATCGAGGCTACCAAGCCAACCGGGGGTTATACATCTAACCCTAAGGTACAATTCTACTCCACGGTACTACTACACAAGTCTCATGTCTGACCCTATGTAATTACGATTCGATTCTTCTTTCAATTCAGGCTTAAGTCGCAAGACATTGTCGTAAGTATTATTCAGGCTTAAGCCGTGAGGCATTGCCGATAACTACGCTCAGTTCTATATATAGTATACTTCAACTATATATTCTAACAATATGCAATTTCCAATTACAATAGAGGGACAAGATAATTACCTCGATAAGCCCATAATTATCCTAGTTAAAGTCGATCCCGGGCAATCGCTTAGCTCCAACTCCGCGCTTCCAACCCGCCTCCAAACTACCCTTAGAAGTTCTAACCAACTTCTACATACAACTCCAACTAACCATGGAGATTTTCCTTAGGGTTTCGGTTTGGTGACTGACGGTAAGTATAATAGTATTTCTGGGCTTTTCGTATAGGTATAACCTTAGAATACAACAAGGTATATGGCTAAGGTAATTTGGGCATTATAACAATACTTTTGAGAGTATTTCTACCAAGAGTGGGGTATTATACTAAAACAACTAGGCTAGGGGTACCCCACCACACCACAGGGGAGGGGAGGCTCTCGCCACAAGGGCCTATCTAGGAGGGGGCTCATGGACGAGAGTCAAACAAGAGGGGAGGGGAAGGATAGCAAGACTTGGAACATATTTGGAATGGATGAAGAATTCATCCTAAGGGGGGTATTTATAGCACAAGCCAAGGCCAACCAATGGCCAAGATCTAGCCCAGTGCATAGCACGTGTAGGGCCAAGATCTTGCCAAGTGCCCCTAACCAACTAAGACACACAATCTCCTACCTACTCCTTGACAAAATTGTCACCCATTCGTCCAAGCCAACCGCCCACACTCCATCAATGAGAGGGTGACAAGTGTCGCCTCTCGTTGGTCCAAAATGTTTCGCCTCTCTAAAAATCCGCAAAAATTAAAAATAACATAGCCGAATTTTCCTACGAAAGTCGTGAAAACGCTTTCAAAAAAACGACTCTAACCGTGTTATGCACAAATAAAATTCGCCAAGCACTTTAAGGCACAAACTTTTCTACGCACGCCGCATACATACTGAAATACGGGTATAACATTCTCCTCCTTAGAAACATTCGTCCCGAATGTTCCTTCTAAGTCTCAAAACAACGCGCCAAGATAGTCTTCACTACTATACTTACGAGAACAATCTCGCCACACCGCCACGTAAACACCGCGCACATACTTCTATCTAAGTCCACGAGGAAAACACCTCTAATCATCACCACAAAACACTTCTCACCGGGTCTAAAATATACTTCCTTCGCACCTTCTCTTTACAAAAAGAAATGATCACATCTACGCCGCCATACATGCTCGCTTCTCTCTTTACTCGTCGTAGATACCACTTTGTCACTTTGCTCGAGGCATTAACCTTCTCAGCGACCAACAAATGGTACCACTTTTGTCACTTTGTCGCGAGCCTTGCTCCGACGACCCAACAAATGGTACCGCCGCACGCGATCCCCGAGGATGTCGATACTCGAACTCTTTCCACATTTACGAGCATCGCCGCTTCCAAAACTCGGGCTACTATCTCTAACGTGGTCATCATTAAGTGGGAACACTGGATGGATCTCCGATACTTTTCCGATCATAACAATACGAAAGACCGGACGTCTGACCTCCTAAGTCGGACGGCAAAAGCTAACATATAGGCAACCCGCCTATTCTTCACATGAACTCAAAAGGCCCAAAGTAACTCGGCTAAGTTCCTCTGCTTTCCAAAACTCGTCACACCCTAACCGGGTGGTACTTTCAAGAAGACCGACCGTCAACTCAACTCTAAGCGCCGCCGATCATCCGCACGATTTCTGAGTCGCCGAACCTCTTCTAGACAAGCTTTACCCTATCCACAATTACCGGACAAGCTGAACTAACTAATCGAACCTGCCAACATCGAACCAATCGACCGCAATTTACACTTCCGCCCCAACAAGGCCTCATAAGGCGACACTAAAACTGAAATGGTAGCTTAAACACTCCTCCGCAGAGACAACAATCCCACAACTACCTCAAATACACACACCGCCCGAGGGCGAACGCGATTCGAGACTCACTGAGTTCTTAACCGCTGGTAAAACTTCGAAACAAAAACAGTGTACCACTGGCTCCATTATGTCTTAAGGTGAAGGTAGGCACCTGCAGCCTTACAACCTTTCCGATAACTCAACACACAGTAAACGGTCCCGATCAAGAACATGATGGGCTGCCCTCATCGCCCGACCACCGGTCGAACGCATCCACGAACTCGCACGTTAACTAAACTTGGGCCTAACACCTCACAACCCTAACACAAGGGACCCCACAACCGACCCCACCACCAAACTCGCCGCGGGTTGACCCGCAACGTGGCCTCAACCCGACCCGGCAACGCGCACAATATTAGCTCCCCGAAGGAAAACTCTCACTAATCACGTTACGAAAACCTAACGGTCTTCATAGCTCAACTACCCTCTTTCATTTCACACTACTAGGACTTATCCCACAAACGTAGCTCACGTGCACTATGCACTCCTATAAGGATAAAACATAACACTACACCTTTACCCGAGATGGCCTTACCTCTAATGTCTTTACGTAAAACATTCTAAGGCTCACACCTTCTCTATCCCCCAAAATCTTACTCGGTTAACTAACCAAGATTTCTAATCACAACTAACACACTGCTATCAGAACATAGCACTTAAGGTATACTCACCTTATCACATAAACAAAACTCTAGAGGTTAAAGATATATCTATATCTACCGCTTCACTCCCTTAGTCGTCTAATCAAACACGCCTGTAGGCATGCAATGAGGGAGATGACAAACTACCCACCGATCCTGAAGGCTAAGTCTTCCTACAAGGACACTCTTCGACACCAGACCCTGACGGTCATAGGTACAACAAGTACCAACCTAAAAGATGACATTCCCCGGGATGACGCTCACATCGCTAATGAACCGGAAGCCACGGAGTTCGACCAACTCTGCACACCCCGAACGCCCCGAAATTTGTAGAAGACCACTGCGACCGGCGAGGTGCATATCTAACTCCGCTGGGAGGCGACTCGCCTCGAAAGTTACCAAAGGACCTTGCTGCTCGCCCTCTTCATCGCCCGTTAACGCCGATCTCTACATCGCTCGGCTGCCGCGCATAAGCCCGCATACGTGCCATGCTGAAGCCTAACTGAATAATTACTCTTGCACAACCCTCTTTAGATAGTCCTCAATAATCGCGGTACATCGGTATACTCTCTGGTAGACAAATCTATAGCTAGTAACAGGGTTGTCTCTTTGCAATCTATATTCATCGCTCTTGGCCGTGGAATCGAAGGTTCATATATCATGGCCGCAGCAGGATCGCCGCGCTGCCAAACTCTGCTGGGCTAGTGACGTCGCAGAAATCCCGAATGAAGCACTACCCTAGGTAAAGATTGGGCTGTGCCTCGCAACCCTCGAACTCTACTCGCAGCCTCCTCGGCCGCTTGCCCTCCCGGGCGGGTTGCCTACGCGAGGCATAGCGGTGGAAAGAAATACGTTAGAGGGTCCAACTTACAACACAGCTCTAAGGCACGATCTCAGAGTGAGAAGAATAGAAACCAATCCTAAAATATCCTATAGCCTCCTGATTATTGGTGTGGTGCACAACACACCGATAATCAATACTTCCATCGATACGGTCAGAGACACTTTCCGAGGATTAACTGCTCTGATACCACTTTTGTCACGACCCAAACCCGGGCCCGTGACTGGTGCCTTACCCCGGGCACCCTAGTGACACAACATCAGAGTAATCAGCGGAACATAAAACACATACATGAAACAAGTGAAGTACAAAACAGAAATCTGAGGAAAGCTTGCCTTTTCGATATATAAATAACCACTTTTACAAAAGAACGGTTTAATCCTTTTTACAAACCACGCCACAACGATTACATGCACTTCTAAGAAATGATACGACAACAACGACGGGTTCGCCATACCCCTGAATGTAAGCACTTACAACAACAGGGGACTATACCAAGATAAGCCTCCGGAGAAACGGAGCTTCCCAAAAGCTGAACTGTGACCCTAAGAGCGAGGATCAACGACTGGTGTACCTTTACCTGCGGCATGAACGCAGCTCAAGGAGGTCGATAACAAAAATTGAGTATGTGAAATGAAAATAAATCGTAAATGAAATCATAGTAGTCTATACAAAGCGAGACATGTATGATAACCAAACTACGCTTTTACAATAACTAAGCGAATATATCAAGTCGTGGACTCACGCCTCAAGTCATCACAAAGAACATAACGGTGGGTCTCACGCCCACAACATCACTCGTGCGTGGGACACATTCCTCACCGCAGCTTTATGATATAAAAGCACCAAGGAACACACATGAACACGTGTCCCACTGTGCCATAATAACACCGCACGGTAAATCTGAAGGCATAGCCGACTACTAACACCTACGCACCAACAAGGTCATGAATCGTATCATAAGATCTGTCTAGACCGTCACATGATCAAAGCCGCCACTTGCCCGCAATATCTAATGCGCGCGTCTAGCCACGAACTTCCCGCGACTCGCGATAGGCCAATCTCTTCGCCCGCATGAGGCATTCCCGCATCGAGGGTAGCTACTCCGGCATCGCCCCGACTTCCGAGTCCGCACGGCCACGCGACCGCATGCCCATAAATGACGACTCTAACACGGAACTCTCGTAGCTCCGCATAGCCCCCGGGACTGCGTGAGGTATTCTCGAATCATAGGTCCATCGACACTTTGAGTCTACCCGCGACGGAGGGCGCTTAACCCGGAATCATCTCAAGAGATGAATGCCACAATACTATCATAACGATTGATAGTTAATAAGCACAATCAAGGGAAACCCCTTTACACAAACATCACAAGATACTAACACACGTAGCATCCTAACACGTTTACTTATCAAAGCAACAAGAAAGTATTACAAGGCTATCACAAACCAATACAATCAAGTTGTTCACACAAGGTACTTCCTACTATATGATTAACAAGATCGGGTTTTTATCCCCAAAGTACTTCATACATTAACTCTTTAAAAGATACGTTACTTTCACAAAAGTCACACAATACACGTAGTATATGAAAATAGAGTGATTATTTTTTTAAGTAAATCAATTACTCCTCTTTGTAAAATCAAGTAGCAACATTCTTTTCCAATGTTCAAGTTTGCCTAATTTCCAATGTTCAAGTTTCTCATTTTTAGAAAGGTTTCGTAGTTCATAGTCTTATTCATTTAAGAATATAATTCTCCTTTAAACAATCTGAGAAACCTAAGCCTTATATGTGAGTAGGATATTCTTGTTTATTACAATCTTATTACAGCAGCCATGATCTAGGAAATATCATTTTGTCTCATCTTAGCTTCTATGCAGATGGAAGTTTCTACTGGTTTTAATAATACTTAATTATTCAAAACATTTCCTTTTATTAACGCTGCAGTGGTTTGTCGATACACATTCTGATTCAAATCAAGAAACATTCTTAAGCCGTTATAACTAACTTCACATAAAGCTAGTATAACTCTTAAGTTTTCAAAAACCAAATATTACTTCTTCTTTCAAAATGATTCAAAAATCTTTTGAAATACTTCAAGTTCTTTATTAACACATAACAAGCCAGTTATAGTTCAAATCAGTTACCTTTTTAAAACCACATGTATTTTCTTACCAACATAAAGCTGTTATAACCAACTTCCCATAAAGCCGTTATAACACTTTATGTTTTACACCAATCAAATACGTTTAGCACATGACGTCACCGCACTACATATTTCACACATATCATGCTAGAAGAGATAGGAAGAGGTTCACATACCTCGCGACGAGTATCGACTAATAGCAAAACGCCCAAGTACATCCAACCGCTACTCCTTAAGCCAAGTAGATCGCGCCACACGTAGTACTTCAACCTATAAGGCCACAAGGCGCTTATTAACATTTAGATCTCATCGTAGAATATTCTACAGAAAATTCGCAAAGACTCTCCCGCAACAGAAATCTCCTCCTATCATCGGCTACCAAGCCACCGGGGTTATACATCTAACCCTAACGGTACAATTCTACTCCACGGTACTACTACTACACAAGTCTACCGTAATACTGCCCTATGTAATTACTGATTCTTCTTTCAATTCAGCTTAAGTCGCAAGACATTGCCGTAAGTATTATTCAAAGCTTAACCGTGAGGCATTGCCGATAACTACGCTCGATTCTATATATAGTATACTTCAACTATATATTCTAACAATATGCAATTTCCAATTACAATAGAGGGACAAGATAATTACCTCGATAAGCCCATAATTATCCTAGTTAAAGTCGATCCTGGGCAATCGTTTAGCTCCAACTCTGTGCGCTCCAACCCGCTCCAAACTACCCTTAGAAGTTCTAACCAACTTCTACATACAACTCCAACTAACCATGGAGATTTTCCTTAGGGTTTCGGTTTGGTGACTGACGGTAAGTATAATAGTATTTCTGGGCTTTTCGTATAGGTATAACCTTAGAATACAACAAGGTATATGGCTAAGGTAATTTGGGCATTATAACAATACTTTTGAGAGTATTTCTACCAAGAGGGGGGGGTATTATACGAAAACAACTAGGCTAGGGGGGGGGGGGTACCCCACGGCCACACCACAAAGGGGGGAGGGGGAGGCTCTCGGCCACAAGGGCCTATCTAGGGAGGGGGGGCTCTTGGACGAGAGTCAAACAAGAGGGGAGGGGAAGGATAGCAAGACTTGGAACATATTTGGAATGGATGAAGAAGTCATCCTAAGGGGGGTATTTATAGCACAAGCCAAGGCCAACCAATGGCCAAGATCTAGCCAAGTGCATAGCAAGTGTAGGGCCAAGATCTTGCCAAGTGCCCCTAACCAACTAACACACAAAATATCCTACCTACTACTTGACAAAATTGTCACCAATTCGTCCAAGCCAACCGCCCACACTCCATCAATGAGAGGGTGACAAGTGTCGCCCTCTCGTTGGTCCAAAATGTTTCGTCTCTCGGAAAAATCCGCAAAAATTAAAAATAACATCGCCGTAATTTTCCATACCAAAGCTGTGAAAAGGTTTCGTCGAAAAACGACTCTAACCGGGTGTTATGCACAAATAAAATTCGGCCAAGCACTTTAAGGCACAAACTTTTCTACGTACGCCCCCGCGTACATACTCTGGAAATACGGGGTATAACATTCTTGCTACGCCAATGTAGACTGCAGAGAGAGAGTAGTACGGTTCCAGTTTCCTGAGGAGCCGGTTGTTGAGTGGGAGGGGAGCACGGTATCGCCAAGGGGTAGGTTTATTTCCTACCTCAAGGCTAGGAAGATGGTGCAGAAGGGGTATATCTACCATCTCGTTCGGGTGTTTGATACTGAAGCCGCGTCAGATTTTCGCCGCCCAGAGTCACGAGTTCCCGCACGCGTGTTTCGGATGACCTCGGGTATCCTCCGAGAGGAGATTGAGTTTTGTATTGACATATTGCGGACACTCGGCCTATTTCCATTCCGCCATACGAACGGCACTGCCGAGTTGAGAGAGTGAAGGATCGGCTTAGAGATTTGGAGAAGCGGCTTCATCAGCCTAGTGTTTCTCCCCGGGAGCGCGGTATTGTTCGTGAAGAAGAAGGGCGGGACGCCGCGCATGTGTGTTGATTACGGTGAACAAGGTGACCATTAAGAATGATACCCCTTCCTGTGATTGATGATTTGTTCGACCGGTTGCAGTGGTGCGAGATGTTTCTCAAGAGTGATCTGCGATCGCTATCATCAGTGCGAGTCGAGAGGTGGATGTCCCTAGATCGCATTCAGACCCGTGACGGGCATTATGAGTTCGGTCATGTCTTTGGGTTGACCAATGCTCCGGCGGTATTCATGGATTTGATGAACCGAGTGTTCAAACCATTTTTGGACACGCTTTGTGATAGTGTTCATTGATGATATCTTGGTTTATTCTCGCCAGAGCAGAGCACGCGAGCATTTGAGGATCTGGCCGGCGCTTCTCGAGACCAGCTTGTACGCCAAGTTTTCCAAATGTGAGTTTTGTTGACTTGATGGCGTTTCTTGGGCATATTGTCGGGTGATGGCATTCGAGTGGATACGCCAAGATCGGCGATTAGGACTTGTCCTAGACCTACTACTCCGGCCAGAGGTTCGCAGATTCGGGCCTTGCAGGATATTATCGGCGTTCGTGGAGAAGTTTGCTTCTATCTCGCACCATTGACTAGGCCGACTCGTAAGCGCCAAGTTTGATGGATCGATGCTTGTGAGCGTGGTTTCGATTCTTTGAAAGAGAGACCGACGACGCCCGCTTCTTACTCTTCCGGAGGGTCGGATGGTTATGTCGTGTATTGTGATGCGACGTCGGGCATCGGGTTGGGATGTGTGTTGATGCAGCATGGCAGGTTATAGCATATGCATCCCGACGGTGAAGAAACACGAGAGGAACTACCCCACCCATGATTTGGAGTTGGCGGTGTGATTCACGCTTTGAAGATCCGGAGGCACTATTTGTATGGGGTTCACGTGGATATTTTTACGACCACAAGAGCTTCCAAGATATCTTCACCAGAGGAGCCGAACTTACGGCGAGACGGTGGTTAGAGTTGCTTAAGGATTACGATGTTGATATCTGTACCACCCGGAAGGCCAATGTCAGGCGTATGCTCTAGTCGTAGGTCGATGGGAGCCTATCGGATGTGCACTAGAGAGGAGGACATGGTTCGTGATTTGCACCCGATTAGCGAGCCTTGGTGTCCGCTTTGATTGATTACGATAGCATGGGGTTAGAGTTTGTGAGGTTGCCGAGTCTTCCATCGTTGAGGAGGTGAAGAGGCAACGCCGAGGATCGGCTTTGATTCGATATCGTGATCTGACTCTTCGGGAGGGCAAGGGTCCTTGAGGTAGCACGATGGGGTGCTAAGGTTTGAGCGCATCGTGTGTTCCGGATGTTTCGTGACTTCAGCAGTTCTTGGGGAAGCACACAGCAGCGTTACTCTATCCATCCGGGTCGACCAAGATGTACCACGACCTTAGATCCGTGTATTGGTGGAATGGCTTGAAGAGGACGTTGCGAGTTCGTAGCTCGCCCGTGTTGTCGGCAGTGAAGGTAGAGCACCGCAGGCACGGTGGTTTGTTACTGAGCGATTGAGATCCCGACACGGAAGTGGGAGGTAATCAACATGGACTTCATCACGTGATTACCTCGCACTCGAGGAGACATGATTCTATATGGGTTATCGTCGACGGTGGCGAAATCAGCCCACTTTCTTCCCGTCGGACGACTTTTCTGAGGATTATGCGACTTTACATCCGAGAGATCGTCGATCGCATGGAGTCCTTACCGATCATATCGCATGCAGGAGCCCGGTTACGCTAACTTCGAGGTCCTTCCAGAGGGTTTAGGGACGCAGTGAGCCCGAGTATCGCATTTCATCCACGCATGCACGACAGCAGAGCGCACTATCCGCACTCTCGAGGATATGTTTGAGCCCGTGTTATTGACTTCGATGGTAGTTGGGAGGATCATTTGCCTCTATTTGAGTTTGCGATAATAATAGCTACCACTCCAAAGATTCGATGGCGCCTTATGAGGCCTTGTATGGGAGGAAGTGCAGATCGCCTATAGGTTGGTTCGATGTGGGCGAGGTGCAGCTAGTGGGACCAGATTTGGTACAGCAGGCAGTGGATAAGGTGAAGCTTATCCGAGAGCGGCTATTGACAGCTCAGAGTCGACAGAAGTCGTATGCAGATCATCGTCGTCGGCATCTTGAGTTCGAGGTTCATGATTGGGTTTTCCTAAAGGTGTCACCCATGAAGGGTGTGATGAGATTCGGGAAGAAGGGGAAACTCAGCCCTAGGTACATTGGGCCGTTTCAGATTGTCCGCAGGGTAGGCAAGGTTGCCTACGAGTTGGATCTGCCGTCCGATCTGGAGGCAGTGCATCCGGTTTTTCACGTATCTATGCTGAGGAGATGTATCGGGGATCCATCTAGGGTACACCCGATTGACGATGTCCAGGTGACCGAGGGGTTATCGTATGAGGAGATTCCCATAGCGATAGTCGATCGTCAGGTTAGGCGTCTGCGGCCAAGGACGTGGCTTCCACAAAGTCTTGTGGCGAACGAGCTCGTGGAGAGATGACGTGGGAAGCCGAGGAGGACATGAGGCAGAAGTATCCTCACCTATTCCCCACACCTCCAGGTAAATTCACTTTCCTACTTGTAAATTTTCGTTATCGTTTCTGCCTAAGTGTTGCTCTGTGGCCGTGTGTGGCATTTACAACTGTTTAAGTTATGAAGAATCTTATCGTTAATCGTTTGGAAGGAACATTCGACGAATGTTTCGGAGAGGAGAATGTTATACCGTATTTGCAGTATGTACGTAGGAATACGCACAAAAGTTTAGCCTTAAAGTTTAGGCTTGACGATTGTTTTGGGCACAACTCACAAAACGAATAGTTTTCCGACGAAACGTTTCCACGACTTCGTAGGATAAATTCCGCTATGCCATTTCTATTTTTGCGGATTTTTCCGAGAGACGAAACATTTTGGACCAACGGAGGGCGACACTTGGCACCTCCAATTGGTGGACTTCAAATCGTCCATTTGGACGAAATGGACTAGCAATGGCACGTTTTTGTGCCTTGTGCACAAGTCGCGAGTTGGTAGGATATTTGTGTATAGTTAATCCTCACCCTACACTTGCCTTGCACTTGTCTTAATCTTGGCCATTGGTTGGCCACTTGACCTATAAATACCCCTTAAGATGAAGAGTTCTTCATCCACAAAGCTTTCCAAGTCTTGAAAATCCTCTCCTCTCCCTTTGTAGCCTTTTAGCCCAACACCTCCTCCCCTTGTGAAGGCCCTTGGCCGAATACTCCCTCTAGCCTAAAAAGTTTGGCCGAGGCGCCCCCTAGCCTAGCCAAAACCTACCCCCCCTCCCTTGGTAGAAAAGTTGCCTTCTTGTATTGTTATAATGCCCAAAATACCCTAGCCCAAATACCTTAGTACTTAGTAGAAGTTGTGAAGAACTTCTAAGGTTTCTGGAGCATACAACTTAGAGCAAAACCTTGCTCAGCGCGACTTTTCTAGGATATTATGGGCTTACCGAGGTAACTAATCCTAACCCTCTTTGAATTAGAGAATACTTATCGTAGTAGTATTAGAATAGGTATTAAATACTTAGAAGATTATCACGAATAGAATTGAACTGCTACCACGGTAGGAGGGTTTAAAAGAAGAATAATCAAATCAGTATTTACATAGGACTGTTTTACATGAGACTTATATAGATCACCGGCAGGGAGTGCTGCCCAACTTTCCATAGAATTGTGAACCCTCTGTTTAGAATGACCTTCGAGTAGTCTTTGATAGATATCTGTCTATTATAGGATGACTCTGCAAGGCGACATATTCAACTGGCGGTGGTTTTCATTGGTAAGGTATGTGATTCTTCCTAAAGCATGATATTTTACAATATATATAGTACGGTAGACGATATGTGTTAACTAAAATATAACTACGCAATGTCTTTGACTTAAGCATGAATAATACTTACAGAATGCCTCACCGCTTAAGCCCGAATAACACTTACAAGAATGCCTCACGCTTAAGCCCAATAATAAAGATGCGAAAGCATTTCAAAGAATCTTGAATCATTTTTAATGTAAGAGAACTGATTGGTTTTAAACAAGCTTAAGAGTTATACTAGCCTTATGGGAAGTTAAGTATAACCACTTAAGATTGATAAAAGAAACAGTTTGCCTATGTGTTTATAACGACTTATATTGAAGTGTGAAAATGATAATAAGATGGTTTGATAAGTAGACCTGATATGATGCTATGTGTGTTAGTGTCTTGTAACGTTTGTGAAAAAGAGTATTCTTGTTGTGCTTATGTTGTTTAACGATAAGTTAGGTTAGTGTAACATCACTCACCTCTTGACATATGCAGGGGTTAAGGCGCCTCCGTCGCGGGTAGACTCGGTGATGCAGGACCATGATTCGAGAATACCTCATGCGGGTCCAAGGGACCTATGCGAGCTACGGGAGTTCCGTGTTAGTGTGCGGGGTTATACCTCACGCGATGCATGTGGCCATGCGGACGACGAGTCGGGGCGATGCGAGTAGCTACCGATGCGGGGTTATATACCTATGCGGGCCTATGTGATTGGCCTACGCGGACTACTGAGTCGTGATTAGGCTTGCATGGTGATACTACGCAATTGGCCTGCTTGATCATTCGCAGCCTAGAAAAGACACATTCAGTTTACCTATCACGCTCTTGTTTGTGATGTGGCACTATATGCGGTTTCGTTGTTTCATACATACTTGCAAAACTGTTTTTGAAATGATATGTTTCATTTAAGTATTTCTGATTTCATATACTTAGTACTGTTATCGACCTCGCTGAGGCTGCGTTCATGCCGCGGTAAGAGCGGCAGTGTTAGATCCACATTCTTAGGATCTACGTTGGTGTCGGGAGCTCCATCTTTTAGGAGGCTCTACTTTGGTATGATCTCCTGTTGTAGATAGTTTTGTCTGATCGAGGTATGGCGGCCCTGTCCCGCCATAGTTGTATATTTCCTTAGAGTGCTGTAGTCATGTTTATGCGATTGTCGGATGTAATCGCTAAACCATGTTTATATATATATCTTAGAAGGCGTGTTTTCTCGCATAAGCGTGTCTTATTTTATAAACTGTTTCATGTCTTGCTTTATATTTCCGCTGATTACTCTGATGTATGACTACTTGGGTGCCCCGGTAAGGCACCAGTCACGGGCCCTGGAACGGGTCGTGACAATTTCATTCATAAAACACATTTCGAATCTTCTCACGCACTCAAAACACCCAAAATAGGTTATGTCACGACCCTTTTCAGGAATCGTGATGGCACCTACACATTTCCACCGGTAGGCGAACCACTCCCAAACATAAACAAAAATGGAAGGTAACGAGATTCTATATAAAATGTCTCATAGTACAAATGCGGAAAACAATATAAGTGTGAGCAACAACTACATCAAATGATTCCTCAAATGATATAGTTTATAGATATAAGAGCACTAGAATACGATACAAGTCTGGAATGGACAACGAAGTGTCAAAACTGAATATATAATCTGAATATATCTGTCATGTCTCTCAAGTGAGAATAAAAGACTTGAAATAGAGATGGAACATCTAAGGGTATGTTTGAGATATCATCCTCACCCTGAATACTGAAGATTAGTTGCTTCAACTCAACCACGTGGTCTCGAGCTAGTGGTCAGATATGTATCTTCATCAAGGATAGAGTGTAGCATAAGTACATAAAATACCCCCGTAGATATCATAGACCGACAACGATGGAAGATACTAAAAAAGTGATAAATACTTAATTGACACCAAATAAGTCCTATAATATCACATTGCCCACATAACAGTTCATAGAGTCGAGTACCATGTTATTTTAAGTAAGGTTTCATAATCACTTAATCATCCAGTTCCAGACAAGTTCAATAACTATAATCCAATTATCACGAGCAAGTAAAATCCTTTACATCCGAAATCTAATCAAGTCGTACACACATGGAGGACCCGCGAAGTCCATATACGTATCTGAAATGTCTCATTGGAGTCCAACTCTTGGCTGTAATAATATCTATTGCAAGCATGCAACCCCGATCCCCACGTATCATCATCATCATCTTAATATTGCCACAATCTCAAGTGTTCTTACAGCATAATCATATCACTCCAATATCAATATCATCAAAACAATGTGTATGAATGAAAATGACAATATAAGGCAAGAATCATGATATAATGAGATGCAACAAGTATAGAGATGAATATCACATGCTTTCAGATATACAACTACATATAATTCACGTATAATCAGGATATCATATCAAACACGTGTGATGAATAAGCACAACGAAAACAAGTATGGTGACAAGACGAATCAATCAGCAGTTAGAAATAACTTAGGGATGATTCTCCAAATCACTCATCATCATAATTCAACACCGGTACCCACTCAATCGCTCATCACAACCATTTGAGTGGTACCCCACACACGCCCAATACCTCTCAATTTATAACTAATTACGCATTTCAATCAAAGTCTCGAAAAACTAAATTGTAGCCTATCTTTGGGCCAAAAAGGTGCGCCAACAATCAAACCTCAGTGACAACCTTCCCCTTTCTCTGTGTCTCGTGATAGTCGAAGTATAATCACGTATATATGATTTGTTAATATAAAATATACACAACATACAAAGACATAATCCTTTATCACGCAAGCCTTTAAATACCAACCCCGGGCCCACTTCACCAAGACTCAAACTTTAATACTCAAAAACCATTAATACATACTAGGTAATTAAATGCTTTCTCGGGCCAGACGAAGATTGGCCCTCGAGTGCAAAGGCATCATATCTTTAAGTAAATTGAAAAACTATCCATCTTGACCCTTCAATTGAACATTAAACAAAAAGTCTCAATTTTAAAATCCTAGAATTTCTCCCAATTGGATTAGGTTTCTATACTGAAATTAAGCCTTACGACATGATAATCTAACATATTCCAACACTAATTCATTATATTAATACAATCTAATCCATGAAACCTACATTAAATTAATAACTCTCTAAATCTTAAAATAACTTACAATTCATTTTCGTCAACTTATAAACACACTACATCACCATTTACGAACATAGAAACATGCAATCAAGTCATAAAGGAAAGAATCTCTTACCCAACAGAATTGACCTCGCTGGCGCGGATCCGCTACGTCGATCATAACACTCGATGCAATGCAATTACTTGACAGCTTGCCCTAGCACCCATATGGACAACTCTTCTACCAAGGTGGAAACTCACAATCTTCCCAACCCCCACTTCTGCAAGCTGACCTCCCACCGAGGCGGACATGCAGGAGAGGTACCGCCGAGGAAAACAACAGATACCAGATCAGGCAAAACAACCTCAAATATCCCATCAAATACCCAAAACACTCCCGACACACCCGGATACAACTGTACCCTTGGATTTCCCATTTAACCGAGCTAAGACATTCTTTTCTAAAGAATCGTCCAAAATAATAAAAAATCCAAGTATTACAATAAGGCCACAAAATATATCTCATTATCTCAGAATGCAAATCAATGACTCGACTAAGTCATATATGACCCTCTAGAGCTACCGAAAGCGACGAAACCCATAAATAAATCCATCTACTCGAAATTCAACCTTGATTCAAACTATCCAACTCTAAGGTTCTAGTTTTACGTTTTTCATCTGAAACTCATATAAATGGACCTCGGGATCAATGTCACTCATCCTCGCGCATCAGAAACCCCACAAAGAGACCCCGAGAAGGGTAAAATAGGAAAATAAGGGTCTTTACCTAAAATTGACCAGATGGTTCATTACATCAGATACCAATTAAACAAATATTCTTCCTAAAATGGAGAGAAACGAATAGAGGAAACATACCGAAAGTAGTAAACAAGTCAGGATATCAGCTCTGCATATTAGGCTATGTCTCCCAAGACTCCTTCTTAATAAGGTGATGCTTCCATTGAACCTTCACCGAAGCGGTCTCCTTCGATCTCAACTTCCTCAATTTCCTGTCTAAAATAACCACAAGCTCCTCCTCGAACTCATAATTCTGATCAAGCAACATTGAGTCCTACTAAATGAAAAAGAACCATCGGTATAATACTTCTTCAGCATAGACTTATGTAAAATAAGATTGACACTTGAAAGATCTGGTGGCAGATCCAACTCATATTCCACCTCCCTAACCCTCTAAGGAAACTCAAATTGTCCAATATACCTCGAACTTAACTTCCCTATCTTGTCGAATCTCATCATATGCTTCATGGGTGATACCTTTAGAAGAACATTGTCACCAACCATAAACTCTAAGTCTTTGACCTTTCGGTATGCATACTCCTTCTGTCTGCTCTACGTTTCCATGAGATTTTCCTGGATCACATTTACTCTCTCCAAAGACTCTCTCAATAAATCATTACTCCAAGGACAAACCTCGAATGCATCAAACCAACCAATCAGAGATCAACATGTCCTACCATACAAGTCCTCAAAAGTGAAGTGATATATGTTGTTGTATGCAAACTCGATCAAGGGTAAGAACTGGTCCCAATGGACATTAAAATCAATCACACAAGCTCGTAACATATCCTCCAATACTTGAATAGTCCACTTGGATTGACCGTCGGTCTAAGAGAATAGTTGTAATGAGATCTAACCGAGTACTCATCTCTATCTACAAAGTCCACAAAAAATGTGAAGTAAACTAAGTACCCCGATCTGAGATGATAGAAATAGGAACCCCATGAAGACGAACAATCTCCCGAATGTAGATCTTAGCTAACTTCTCTGCATGATAAGTCGTCTAGACTGGAATGAAATGTGCAGACTTGGTCAATCTATCAATAATGACCCAAATAACATCAAACTTGCCCAAAGTCTTGGGCAACACAACAAGAAAATCTATGTCAATCCTCTCCCACTTCCACTCGAGAATCAACATTCTCTAAGACACACCATCAGGTCGCTAGTGTTCATACTTGACCTGCTGACAATTTTGACACCGAGCCAAAAAATCAACAATATAAATCTTCATCCTCCCCCACCAATAAAGTTGTCTCAAATCACGGTACATCTTAGTAGCACCTGGATGAATCAAATACCTAGAGTTATGGGCCTCCTCCATAATCAATCTAGTCAAATCACCAACTTTAGGCACACATACTCTACATTTGATCATCAACACCCCCTTACCGTCAATTATGTCCTCCTTGGACTCACCACTCATCACTTTATCTCAAATTTTTCACAACTTCACATCATCATACTGGTGAATCCGAATCTAATCCAAAAGAGATAACATTGCCTCAATACAAGCCAGAATTATATCTGGATTCGAAATATCAAGCCTCACAAAATGATTTAGTAGATACTGGACCTCTAATGCCAATGAAAACTTAGAAGTGATCAAGCGAGCTAAACTCATCATGCTGATTTCCTTTTGACTCAAGGCATCCGCCACCACATTTGCCTTTCCTGGATAATACAAAATCATCATGAAATAATCTTTCAATAACTCCATTTACCAATGCTGCCCCGAATTCAAGTCCATGTAATTAAACATATTCTGAAGACAATGGTGATCGATTTACACCTCACAATAAACACCATAAATATAATGCCTCCAAAGAAAACACAACAACAACCAACTCTAGATGAACACGGTAATTATTTACATGCAACCTTCAACTGCCTAGATACATCAACAATAACCTTACCATCATACATCAAGACACAGCCCAACCAAACCTAGAAGCATCACAATATATGGTAAAGTCCTTCCCATCCATCGAAAGGGAAAAATTCGGGGTTGTGGTCAAAAGAAACTTGAGCTTTTGGAAGCTTTGCTCACATTCGTCGGACCACTAAAATGAACCCTCCTTCTAGTCAAATGCGTTAGATGAGAAGCAATAGAAGATAATCCCTTGACAAACCGACGATAGTAGCTAGCAAGACCCACAAAACACATAATTTTTGTCACAGTAGTTGGTCTAGGCTAGTCCATGACTGCCTTTATATTCTTAGGATCAACCATAACACCCTCTTTGGATACCACGTGTCCCAGAAATGCCATAGATTTCAACTAAAGCTGACACTTTGAGAACATAGAATATAGCTTCTTCTCCTTCAATAAACCAAGCACCTCTCAAATATTTCTCATGGTCCTCCTGACTCTTTGAATAGATCAAGATGACATCAATGAACTATATCATAAAGGAATCCAAATACGACTTAAATATCCCATTTTTCAAGTCCATAAATATTGCAGGTTAATTAGTAAGCCCAAATGACATCACCAAAAATTCATAATGGCCATATCGAGTCCAAAAAGCTATCTTGGGCGTATCATCGGCCTGGATCTTTAACTGGTAGTACCCGGACCTCAAGTCAATCTTCAAAAACACTGAAGCACCTTATAGCTGGCTGAACAGGTCATTAATACGAGGAATTGGATACTTGTTTCTAATGGTGATCTTGTTCAACTTCCTATAATCAATGCAAATATGCATGGTGCCATCCTTGTTCTTCACAAACAGGACATGAGCATCCCATGAAGATACACTCAGTCGAATGAAGTTGTTACTCAATAAGTCCTGATACTTCTTCTTCAACTCTCTATGCTCTTTCAGAGCCATACGGTATGTAGGAATGGAAACAGATTGAGTACCCGACTCAGGATCAATGCAGAAGTCAATATCTCTATCTAGCGGCATACCTGATAAATCTAAAGGAAAGACCTTGGCGAACTCACTAACCACCGGATCAGACTCGAGGATAGGAGTCTTCACACTCATGTCCCTAATATGACTAAGATACGCCAAACAACCTTTGTCTACCAACTTCATAGCACGAATGAAATAAATGATCTTCTTGGGAGTAGGACTGGGAGCACCTCTCCACTCTACCCTTGGAAGACCAAGCATATACAACCTCATTATCTTGGCATAACACTCTAGAATCAGATGATATGGTGATAGAAATCCATACCCAAAATAACATCGAAATTAACCATGTCTAAAATAACCAAAACTACCCAAGTATCATACCCCATACAAGTAACCACACACATACGATAAATTGTATCTACAATCACATAATTACCAATCTGTGTGGAAACACGAATAGGGATGTCAAGCATATTACACCACATATCCAATTTCACAAAAACATAGGTAGATAGATATGAGAATGTAGATCCTAGATAAAGTAACACATTAGTAGACCGATGACCGACTGCATCAGACCACTTAGCCTCGACCCTAGTAGGGAATACATAGTAATGGGTGTATTATATCTCAAACTAAGTACAATGCTTCCCACTTTGGTCTGAACGAGCTCTATCTCTCCCTAACTGTGATCAACAATACCCAGACTAATGGCCATCACAGCCTGAATAAGATCCTCTCTGGCTCATCTGACTACTACCCCTAGATGGTTGTACTGGAGTACTGGGTGCACGGGATGCACTCGATGTATGTCTGGGGCACTCTCACTTGAAATGCCCAATCTCTCTATAGTTAAAATAGGTTCTGGCCGCTGAAAGATGCTGAATGGAGATAGAAAAACCTATACCACCACAGTTAGAATACCAAGACTAAGAACCATTGGATGACTGGCCCTATCTATAGTCGTTCTGCCTCGCAGAGAAACCTTTAAAATTATGTAGGGATGCCTGATTTGGTTGAATGGGTTACTCCTGCTAATATCGACATAATACCCATAACCATGGGAAGTGTATTGTTAAACTGTCCATGTCACCTCCATCTTGTTGGGCTCATATCTTGGCATACCGCCCCTCATAGACTTTACCATCCTGGAATATGCGGCCACTATCTCAAAAGAAGCTCTAGAATCCACCAACTGCACCGTGAACAACTGAAGGGGAATACTCAATCATCTAACAAAACACCTCACTCGCTCAGCCTATATAGGTAGCAGCAGTGATACATAATGTGATAAGGCATAGAAGTGAGTCTCATACTGTACAACTGTAGAACCTCTTCGCTCAATCTTTTTAAACTCATCGCGCTTGAGCAAACACAAGAACAAAGGCACACACTTCTGCATGAAGAACTTGTCGAACCTAACCCAAGTCAATAGAGGTGACCCTACGAGCAAGAAATCAACATACTCTCTCCACCACTGTTTTGTGTCCCCCAAAAGCTGGAGAGCCATAAAACTAACTCAGTGATTCTCAATAATATCCAGAATATGAAACCTCTCATGGATGCTCATGATTAACTCATACGCGTCCTCCTCAGGATGACCATAAAATACTGGAGGCTTCATATTCGAAAAGTGCTACAAAAGTTTCCGCTCATTGCGGGTCATAGCAGTTGCTCCAATAGGTTGTGGACCAAACTCTATAGCATGAACCTCATCAATACGGAGTGCTGACATCGCCACTGGCTAAATCACAAGGTTACAAAACTCAAGAGTCATAGTCTGCCCCCTCTCACATGGGTCTGAGAACCACCTAGAGTAGTAGGATGTACACATGTCTGAGCAAATCCATCAAGAACACTGAATAACCTAACCAGTGTGTCATGTAGGATTGAAGTAGCAATGGGTCTAGGTTGATCCTGGGCTGGCCCCACTTCCTCCCCAAGTAACTCATCTTGAGACTCAATGTATAACTCTGGAACTATAATCTAGCACAAGCCTGACCGACTCTCGGTGCTCCATCTTAAGTTGGCACCACTCTTCTGGCTCTACCTCGACCCTGAGCGTGTCCCCTACCACGACCACGCATGGAAGGTGTTGGTGCCTCTTCTCTCTCTACGTCAGCATGAGTCCTTACCATCTATGAGAGAATAGAAACAAAGTTAAGATACCAAGTTTATTTAACTTAGCACGAAAGGAATAAAGAAAGTGAAATTTCCTAAATGTCTCATAACCTCTCGAAGATAAGTATGGATGTATCCACACCGATCCGCAAGACTCTACTTGATATTGTTTTTATATTTAATACCATTTAACTTAAAGCTCTTATACCAACTTTGTCACGGCCCCTTTTCAGAAATCATGGTGGCACCTACACATTCCTACCGGTAAGAGAATCATTATCCAAACATAAACATAATAACATATATAAAAGCAGAAGTTAACGAAATTCTACATAAATTGTCTTATAGTATAAATGCGGAAAAGAATATAAGTTTGAGCAACAAATTCAAAAAATGATTCCCCAAATGATGTAGTATGTAGATATAAAAGCACTAGACTACGATACAAGTCTGAAATGGGCAATAAAGTGTCAAAACTGAATGTATAATCTGAACATGTTTGCCATGTCTCTCAAGTGCGAATAAAAGACTGAAATAAAGATGGATTATCCAAGGGTATGTTGCAGATAGCATCCTCATCTTGAATACTAAAGACCAGCTGCTCAAACTCATCCACGTGGTCTCGAGCTAGTAGTCGCATTTGTATCTGCATTAAGAAAAGATGCATCAAGTGTAACATGACTACACAATGTACCCATGTAGACCTCATAGGCCGACAATGACAGAAGATACACAAAAAGAGATAAATACTGAGTTGACACAAAATAAGTCATACACTAACAGTGCAAATAATCTAGGTAATATCACATCATCCACATAATGGTTCATAGAGTTCACGTACCACATTATTAAGGTTGCATAATCACTTAAGTCATCCAGTTCTAGACAAGGTCAATAACAGTACTCCAATTATCATGACCAAGTACAATCCTTTTATAACTGAAATCCAATAAAGTCATCAATAACCAATTCCATATCAAGAACAACCACTGATAATTAACGATGTAATATATGAATGGTATGAATGTAATGCATACGGCCGATACCTTTATCATCCAGTATATATTACGTCAAGTTTATATTATGATTTTACACCCATGGGGGCCTCGCAAAATCCATATACCCTCCAAAATATCCCATTGGAGCCTATATCTTAGATGTAACAATATATGTTGCAGGCGTGCAACCCTGATACCCATGTATCATCATCATCTCAATGTTGTCATAATCTCAAGTGTTCTTACCTTTTCTGGTCCCTTGGACCCACATCATAATCATACCACATTAATATCAATATCATCAGAATAATGAGTGTATGAATGCAAATGAAAATATAAGGCAAGAATCATGATATAAGGTAATGAGATGCAACAAGTATAGCGATGAATATCACATGCTTTTAGACATACATCAACATATAATCCACGTACAATCAGGATATCATATCAAGCATGTGTGATGAATAAGCACAACAATACCAAGTATGGCGACAATCTCACATAATGGTGACAATCCAAATCAATCAACGATTGGAATAAGCTTAAGGGCGATTCCCCAAATCACCCATCATAACAGTTCAACACCAGTACACACTCAACCGTTCATCACAACCGTTTGAGTGAGACCCCCAAACGCGCCCAATATCCCTCAATATTTATAATTAATTATGTACTTCTATCGAAGTTTTGAAAAACTAAACCATAGCCTTTCTCTAGACCGAATAGGTGCGCCAACAATCAAGCCTCGATGATAGTCTTGCCCTTCCTAAGCGCCTCGTGATAGTCGAAGTCTAATCTTGTATATATTATTCGTTAATATAAAGCTTACACAACATACAAGATATAATCCTTTATCACACAAGACTTTAAATATGAACCCCGGGATCACTTTACCAAGAATCAAACTTTAATACCCAAAGACCATTAATACCTACTAGGTAATCATATCCTTATGTTAATTCGAAAACTATACAACTTTGATCCTTCAATTGAACATTAAATAAAAAGACCCAATTTGGAAATACTAGAATTTCCCCCCAATTTGATTAGGTTTCTATACTCAAATTAAGACTTACAACATGATAATCTAACATATTCCAACACTAATTCATGATATTAATACAGTCCAATTCATGAAACCTACATTAAATTAATAACATAACTCTCTAAATCTTAAAATAACTTACTATTAATTTTCCTCAACTTATAAACACATTACACCACATTTTACGAACTTAGAAACATGTAATCAAGTCATAAAGGAAATAATCTCTTACCCTAAGGATAAAATTGCTCTTAACCTTCAGAAAATACTCTTTGGTGGCACTAGGTTCAAGATATGTTATTTTACAAAATGAAATCTGACATACGAAATTAAATAGCATATATGATACAGTGTTCCGCCCTCCGCTAGCGCGGATCTGCTGCAGCGAACATAACACTCGTTGGGGTGCAGTCACTTGAAAGCTCTCTTAGTGTCACGATGAATCTGGTCCCGCTGAAGTGAACTCGCCCTATAGACAACTCATTCGCCAAGGCGGAAACTCACAATCTTCCTAACTCCCGCTTTTGTGAGCCAGCCTCCCTCTGAGGCGGACACGCAGAAGTGAGCAGAGGTACCAAGGAGGCAAACACTAGACACCAGATCAAGAAAATAACCTCAAACTTCCCATTAAATATCCAAAACACTCCCGAGACCCCCGAACATAAACTAGACATGTTCGTCTAAGGTAAACAGCGCTACAAACTCACTCGGACCCTTAGATTTCCCATTTAACCGGCTAAGACATACTTTTCTAGAAAAATATCCGGAATAACTAAAAAATCCAAGTATTACAAATAAGGCCACCAAACACATCTGATTATCTCAAAAATAATATTAATAACTCAACTAAGTCATAAATAACCTTTAGGAGCTACCGAAAGCAACGAAACCCGAAAAGGAATCCATCTACTCGATAATCAACTTTGAGTCAAAATTATTCAACTCTAAGGTTCTAGCTTTGGATTTTTTAATCTGAAACTCATATAAATGGACCTCAGGATCTGTGCCACCCATCCCCGCACATCATAAACCCCACAAAGAAACCATGAGAAGGGTAAAATAGGTAAATAAGGGTCTTTAGCTAAAAATGACCTGACGGTTCATTACACATATGAAATTAGATTGACATGATGTTGATCGAGGTCAACACCAAATCCTCAAATTAGCTAATTTCCCAACCAACGATTCAAATCACACCCAAACACCTTGAGACCCGAATCAGACTAAGTCATAAATCTCATTATAGACCTAATGAAATTAGTGAAACTTAAACACATAATTGTTTACCCCCGATGTTGACTTTTGGCAAGCTTCTCAAATTCTTTAACTTAAGAACTTCTAATTTTGCTAATTTGAATTTTAAACCCACCCGATTGTCTGGGGAACCATGTCACCCATTCCTTCAAATCATAAATACTAAGATGAAGCTACTGAAAGAGTATTTTGGAAAAAATAAGTTCGAAAGCTAAAAATGACCGAGAGTGTCATTACGCTCGGAGAATTGAATAGTGCTAGATTGAGAAATATCCCCAACTTCGAAGTGAGTGCAACTTTAACTTATGAATTGCTTGCTTTTAAAAAAAAAACATGATTAGAACTTGCATTAATACTTCCAAATATCTAGTATATGTTTGGCAGGCATGTTCTATATATTGTTTTGGTATTTTGAAATGCTTACCGTATGTTATACTCTTTTATAACTATGATATGACTCTGTTGTGAATTTAAGCATGATTTGAACTATTTTACTAAAATTGAGCATGACATCATAGAGATTTTAATACTAAATCATGGTAGGGATATTTTGCATTGTTACATGATTTTATTTATTTTGTTTTCACATGATATTATATGATATATGAGATTCATGTATTGTGTGTTGCACATACCAGTTATTTCAGTTGATATCGATACCAAATATTTCGATCTACCAGATCCTTAATATCCTTGAGGGCTTATGGATTTAGGTGTAGCAGATCGCGAGTATTCCTAAGGGATTATATGATTCTGGTATAGTTGGTTACTTGATAACCACAATGGCCAATTAATTCGACTGATTGGACTAGTGATCCTAACAAACAAGGATTCATTGTTGGATGTATAATGTAGTTTGACTTGTATATGCTTGCTTCTTGTCTTACCATATGTTTCATTATTGTATTAGATAATATATTCTGTTGTTATTTCTTTCATGTAATATTTTGAAAGATTTACTTCAAGCGGTAAGAAAAAGGAGCAAGTCGATGATTTCACTAGAGTTAGACTTACCAAATTTCACTCACTACTTTGTGCAAATTATCAGACCTGATTGATCTTGTTTGAGCGTGTGAATATTCTACTAGAGGTGAGTTGACCACATTCAAATCGTGATGACATTTATATCATATCGTTTAGATTTCCCCCCCCCCCCCAGTTATTATCGGGTTGCACTTCTAGAATTCTTTATTCAGATTCCATAGATCTTTTCTATTAGAAATTTATTTATGTGGAATAAATTTTATCCCATTATTTATGACTCGAATAACTGGGTCCCCGCACATTGGAAACGTCGTTTCCACATACGTGCACACATTGTATCAAGGATCGTAAATTTTAATAGTGAAAGAGATATTGGTATGTAAGTAAAGTGTTTGACATGTAGAATGATGGATAGTCATTAGCCAAATGACGAGTGTTACACGTTGGTAAACGAAGAAATGAGTGAGTATGGTGTAAAGATAGAATGAGTCGGAAAGGGTTGCGGTGCTGGCGAGCCGCAGTGCCTTCGAGGCTCGACCGCGATGCTAATTCGGTAGAAGGTTTCTGGAGCCGCTGCGCTACCTTGGCAGAAAGTCTGAAATGAGAAATTTAATTTTTGGAGACTTTTGGGCTGCGCTCAATGACATTCATTCTAGCATTAGTCAACCATTATTTGGCTGATAAATGAGTGTCATTACTTAGGCAATTCATTGTCATTACATGGATGATTCAATGACATTACTTGGCACTTAAAGAGAGAACTCTTACACTATAAATTGAGGCCTTTGGCTCAATTGTTAATACACTTTTTTGAACTTCAGAAAATTTTCTTCCTCTCTAGCATTCTCTCAATACTCAGAGTTCTTCAAGAGAAACACTTGAGTTTCATTTGCTGAATTGTGTTAGTAGTTATTTTATCTTGGGAGACTATTTCCTAGCAATGTAAAATGATATATACGGGGCAATATTGTCTTAAAGACAGTGTCATCACTCGACTCAACAAGAATTCAGATCAAGTGTTGGTTCTAGCTTCCAGTTGTTTGTTAAGATTATTTATTTTGTTGTAATTTCTTGTTCTTCATTTTTACTAGTTCTTGTAATAGGTGTTTGCTATTTTCCATTTGTTGTTGTTATTTTTTCTAACAATTTTAAGACAAGATTGTATAAGTATTTAGCGAAAATGACTGGCCAAGAACAATTTGTTTCTGAATTTGTTGTTGCTACTCAAGCCAATACTTTTGGTTCTCCCTCTGTTGCTGCTCACCAAGGCAATAATTTTGGCTCCCCTGCTGCTTCTCCTCAAGGTAATACTTCTGCCTTCCCCACTGCTATCCAAGGAACAATCAATGGCTTTCTTGTTCTTCAAGGAAATGTCTGAATCTCTCCACCTGTCGGGTTTCACCATGAACGTCCTGAAAAGTTTATGGGCATTAATTTCAAAAGATGGCAACAGAAAGTATTATTTTTCCTAACCGCGATGGAGTGGCACGCTGTCACAAAAGAACCTCCTAAAACAGGAGATAGTGTGGACCCTTAGTCTATTGATATGACTGAAGGGGGCCAAGGTTTTCAGGCTCGCTTGGAAATGACTCTTGATGCATGGAGTCATAAGGATTTCATGTGTCAGAACTACATCTTAAACTACTTGTCAGACCCACTCTACATGGTATATTGAATTGTAGGGTTCGCCAAAGAGTTGTGGTAGAAGCTTCAGAAGAAGTACATGCACTGGATGCAGGTACAAAGAAATTCATTATTGGGAAATTCTTGAAATTTTAAATGGTGGATTGCAAGACAGTGATGTCTCAAGACCAGGAGTTCCAAATGATTCTATATCTCCTGGATTTGGATGGTGTGAAACCAAAGAAGCAGTTTTTTTATTGCATCACTGATTGAAAAATTGCATCCCTCGTGGAGTGAGTTTATGAGTTACTTAAAACTCAAAATAAATGAAATGGCCTTTGAAAAACTTAATATCAAAATCAAAATTCAGGAAGATAATAAGAAGTCACTGCCTAAGGAAAATCAACCCGCTGAGGCCAAGGCAAATCTGGTTGATGCCAAAGGGAACCCAAGCAAGAAGCGCAAGTTCTAAAAAGATGGAAAGACCCAAACAACGGTGAAGTTCAATTGAACATGTCACCACTATGACATAGTTGGTCACATTATCAAGGACTGCCACAAGGTCAAGATGGAGAGAGTCAGAAAAGGACAAAGAAAAGGCCAAAGGCCAACGTCGTCGAGGACACACTTCTTGACGACATGATTGAGGAGTTTTCTACGGTGGAGCTAGAAGCAAATCTTATAGAGAATCCCAAGCAATTGTAGATGGACACATGTGCTACCCGTCACATCTGTTTCGATAGATATTATTTCTCCAAGTATACACTAGTTACAGACAAGAAGTTATCCATTAGTAACAACGTTTCCTCTGACATGTTGGGGATAGGAAAGGTGGTCCTTAAGATGACTTCTGGCAAGGAGCTCACTCTGAAGGAAGTGATGCATGTCCCTGATATTAGGAAGAATTTTTTGGGTCTTGTACTGGTTAATACTGGTTTTAGGCTAGTACCAATAAGTTTGTAATCACCAAAAATGGAATATTTATGGGAAGGGGATTCGTATGTGAAGGCCTCTTCAAGGTTAATGTCACATCAGTCATGCGTTTAAGCAATAAAATGAAGCTTCTTCTTACTTGCTTGAGTCTTCTAATTTATGACATCATAAATTATGACATGTGAACTACAAATCCATCCAAAGGTTGGTAAAGTTGAAGTTGTTGTAATCTATCGACGTAAACCCTCAACATAGTGTGATGTGTGTGTAGAGGTAAAACTCACTAAGACTCTTTTTAGATCCGTTTAAAGGGATACCGCTCCTCTAGAACTTGTTCACACAAATATATGTGATTTGAAGTTTGCACAAACTAGAGGGGGAACAAGTACTTTGTGACATTTATAGATGATAGCACAAGGACCTTTACTTGTTGAAATGTAAGGATGAAGCCTTTGAAGCGTTCAGACGCTACAAAGCAGAAGTTGAAAACCAACTAAGCGTGTGGCTTAAATAAATTTGTAGCAATAGAGGGGGAGAATACGTAGTGCCATTTGAGAAATATTGTGCCTAATCGAGCATTGTTCATCAAATGATGACTCTATACTCACCTCAGTTGAACGGTGTCGTTGAACGCAAAGAATCGTACATTGAAAGAAATGATGAATGTATTGCTCAAAATATATGGGGGAAAATTGTCCTTACCGCTAATATGATTCTTAATAGAGTCCCACATATGGGTAAGAACAAAACTCCATACGAGTTATGAAAGGGAAATAAACCCACTAACAAATACCTGAAGACGTGGAGTTTATTTGGCAAAGTTTGAAGTACCTAAGCCAAAGCAAGTCAAAATTGTACTTAAACTGTAGGTTGCATTTTCATTGAATATGCAAATAACAGTAGTGTTTATTGGTTCCTAGTACATAATTCATATGTACCATATATCCACGGAGATACGATCATGAAATCAAAGAATGCCCAATTCTTTGAGGATAATTTCCCTAGAAAGGAAAGAGACATAATCTCTCGCAAATGAAGTTATGACCAAAACTCTCAGGAACCAGAAGTCGTGACTGCCCGAATCTAGATGGTTCAAATCTAATGGACTCCGAAGTGGCTGAATATCCGGAATCTAGCGTTCAGATTCTAAGAACTTGGAGACTCTAGTGATGAAACCAAGACGAAGTAAAATGACCAGGAAGGATAAATCTTTATGTCCTGAATTTATAACTTATATGGTTCATAACAAACCACAGATAATTGGTGGAGCGTTGTCAACTCCAGAAGCACCGCTCTGGAAAGAAGATATTGAGAGTGAAACAGACTCCATCTTGCAAAAACATACTTGGGAGTTGGTTGATCTTCCTCTAGGAAATAAACCATTAGGTTGTAAATGGATACTCAAACGAAATTATAAAGCAGATGGGTCTATAGATAAGTACAAGTCCAGGTTGGTAGTCAAGGGTTATCAATAGAAGGAAGACATTGACTATTTTGACATATACTCCCAGTGTTTAGAATAACATTTATACTAGTTTTCATTGCGAACACAGCGTTGCGTGACCTTGAGATACATAAAATAGATGTCAAAACAACCTTCCTAAATGGTGATTTAGAAAAAGAAATTTATATGGAACAACTCGAGGGGTATGTGGTTCCAGGGCAAGAGAAAAAGTCTGTCAACTTGTCAAATATCTGTACAGACTGAAACAGGCTCCGAGGCAATGTCACGAAAATTTGATAGTACTCTACTATCGAAGAGTTTATCCATTAATGAGTGTGACAAATGTGTCTACAAAGGTAATTCTGACTCGCTTGTCATGATATGTGTTTACGTAGAAGACATGTTGATCACAGCGAGTAGTCCTAGTTTGATCCTAGAGACTAAGAATATGTTGAAATACCATTAGATTTAGGCGATGAGATATTTTCTGCAACTCAACAAGACTTTAATTTAGAAGATAATCTAGATGACACACCCACTAGTGCACCTCAAACTGGAATGCCTCTTATTCCCCTAGCCTGACATGGGAATGACATCAGAATAATTTCTTCTCCATCAATATTTTCTTTATTTTGTGTTTTTGATCTCCTCCTTGGTTCTACAATTTTATGTTTTTGATCTCGTCATCCATTCTACAATATTCTCTATTTATTGAAATGAGAATATCATGTTGGTGTGACTTTAATTAGGTGTCATAACTTGTACATTAAATTATGAATTATGAAATACGAAATTAATTACTAAAACTAATTAGAAGTAGAAGTTATGAAGCTGAAGATGTGCGAGTTATGAAGGTGACTTTGTAAATTAAAATAAAATAATTTAAAATGATATAAAAAGTCAAAAAAAAAAAAAGCGAAAAAGGATAAATAGAATCATTGGCCATAGAAAAGTGACACATAAGATTGTCTATTCCTAGCTTTATACTATATATATATATATATATATATATATATATATATATATATAATATAAATATAAATATAAATATAAATTTTTATATATTAAATAGTATAAATATAAAAATTCTAGACTAAACTAAAATGTATGATGACTCTTCTCAAAATATTTGTGTCATGAACAAATTGAAAAAGAAGATCAACAATAGAAGTTCTATAACATAATAATTTAAAGGGTGAAAAAATTAAATATTATAAAATATATTCATATAATAAAAGTACCAAGACACTCACTCACTTGCTATAATAAATATTTGAGTACCTGACATGAAAATAGTTCATTCTCCATCAATATTTTCTTCATTTTGTACTTTTGATCTCCTCCTCAGTTCTACAATTTTGTGCTTTTGAATCTTCTCATCCATTATACAATGAACTGAAAAAGAAGATCAACAATAAAAATTCTATAACATAATAATTTAAAGAGTGAAAAAATTAAATATTTTAAAAGATATTCATATAATAAAAGTACCAAGATACTCACTCACTTTCTCAAATAAGTATTTGAGTACCTGGCATGAGAATAGTTCTTTCTCCATCAACATTTTCTTCATTTTGTGTTTTTGATCTACTCCTTAGTTCTACAATTTTGTGCTTTTGATCTACTCCTTAGTTCTACAATTTTGTGCTTTTGATCTCCTCATATATTCTACAACATTCTTCATTTATTGGAATGAGAATATCATGTTGGTGTGATTTTAATTAAATGTAAATTAGAAATTATGAAATTAATTACTAATAATAATTAAGAGTAGAAGTTATGAAGATGAAGGGATGTGAGTTATGGAGATGACTTTTTAAATTAAAATAAAATAATTAAAATGATATAAAAAGTCAAAAAAGAAAAAAAAGATAGATAGAATCCTTGTAGTGAGGTGACACAAATGATTGTCTATTCCTAGCTTTTTATTATATATAGATATAAATTGATATTGATATTGATATTGATATTGATATTGATATTGACATTGATTTTGATTGATTGATTTATAAGAATTTAGGAGAATAATTTCCTCAACAATTTTTTATTAGTTAATTAAGTACGGTCGATATTGCTCATTAACATGCCAATTGAAGCAAATCTGAATCTGTCAAAAACAGAACCATGTGCTACAGAATCCCATACATTTAAAATTATTGTGTGTTGTTAGATCTATATATATGTATGATAATCCCAAATTAATTATTGATAAGGGGCTATATTGTTAATTGAATTTGTTGAAAATTTACTAACGTGTAATTAAGTTTAACCCATTATTTGTGACTCAAATAATTGAGGTCTCGCATGTCGGAAACGTCGTTTTCACACATGTGCACTCGTAATGTCATGTATCGTAAACATTAGTGAAAGAGATATTGGTACGTGAGTAAACGTTTGAGACATGAAATGATGAACGGTCGTTGGTTAAATGACATGTGTTTCACGTTGGTAAATGAAGGAAGAAGTGTAAGATTGAAACGAGACGGAAAAAGGGTCGTGGAGCCAGGGAACGGCAGAGCCAGGGCGCCGCGGCGCCACCACCGCCAGGGCCGCGGCGCCACAAGCTTGAGCCGCGGGGCTAACGAGGCAGTGTCTGTGCGAACGGAAAAAGTTTGGCTGATTATGGGGACGTTTTGAGCATTCAAATTGCAATTTTCCTCCATAAATCTGTCATTATTTGGCTCCCAAAAGTGGTGGAAACAAGCGCCCACAAGAGGTTGAGGATGTCAACTGGGACAAGAGGAGAAAGCTGAAGATGTTGTTCTACCTTGTAGCAGAAGCCCTACATTTGTCCCAGACAAAGGATCCGAAGATTGATAAGAAGGATATGGACAGTCAGTCAAACGAAGGGACTGACGTGGGCCAGAATCTAAAAGGTCTAAGGTAATAATTCTTCCTTGTCCATAATATATTTTGATAATTTCTGAATAAAAGTGATAAAATCAGGCTTGGAATATGAAGTGTTTTACTTTAAAAACTTATATTCTCTACACTCAAAATCAGAAATGGGATCATTTACCTTCCTGATTAGAGATTGTACTATTGTAAAACAATGATTTAAAATATATGGACTTATATTGTAATAAATTGAAATTATGGACAATCCTAAGTAAGCGCCAGGAATTTCCAGATCTTAAACGATCTGAAGGCCAAAAGAAAGGCAGAAAATAAATTGGACACTCAGTCTGCCAAGGCAACTGGAGTTTGCCAGAACATCTAGACACATATGATCCGGTGATGCCCTAACCACGGGCAAAAGATTGTTCATGTGAAGCAACGCCACCTTCAAAGAAGAAGGAGTTGAAGAGGTTGTCCTCAAAGGACTTTAGGGAATGGTATCACTCTAAAAAGAGGTGATACATGTCCCAAACTTGGTTTTAGAAACGCTGTTGGTAAAGCTAGTTTGAGACTAGTCCAACATGTTCATTATAACTAAGAATGGTACAGTATGTCTTTAGCCGAGAGAATGATATATTTGTAATTTGTGCATCTATGCCTTCAAAGATTAAGACACGTTAAATAAAAGTCATTCAAAAGCTAACTAAGTTGATATTATTGCGTCTATCGACATAAATCCTCAAAATGAACGTGAGGTAGCCGAAGAGGCAAAATCACATTTCCATTACGTGAAAGGAATAACAAAATAAGCACCGCTCCTCTATAACATAGTCACTCCTACGTGGGTGATTTGAAGAGTGAACAAATAGAGGGGGGAGACAAGTATGTTGTGATCTTCATTGACGATGGTACAACGTATTGCATCTTTTGTTGATGAACAAAGATGAATCTATTGAAGCAGATGAGCGCTACAAAGCAGAATTTGGAAAACTACTAAGTCTATAGATTGAGGAATTCATAGTGATAGGGGGGAGAATGTGAAACATCGTTCATCAAATGATTGCTCCTTACTCACCTCGGTCTAACGGGATTAGCCAAACGCCCAAAATATGTGGGACAAGGCGATTCTTACCGCCAATGCGATTCTTAACGAGAACTCCGCAAAAGGATAAGAATAACCCCCATGTGAAACATGGAGAGGATCCCATCTACAAATATTATGATATGGGGTAGTGTGGCAAGTATTGACATACATGGAGAGGATCCTTATCGCATCTTGGTGCCAAAGAATGCTGAATTCTTTGAAGATAACTTTTCTTAAGAAGAAAAAAAAGTAATTGCTCGAGGTTAACAAGAACCCACGAGTACCTGATTCTATGGAACTAGACATTCCAGATCTACATGACTCGGAAGTTGCTGACTATCCGAAACTCAATGTTCCAGATCTACAGAACTCAGAGATTCTAGATGTTGAACAAAATCGGAGCAAAAGAGGGGACAAAGACTTGTTCCAGGCCTTTTAACTTGTATGATTGTATATAAACCATGGATAATTAACAATGAATTATCACCTCCAGAAGCACTGCTTTGGAAAGAAACTAAAAATAGAGAAATTGATTTCATCGGATAGAACCATACATATGTGATGGTTGATCTTCCTCCGGGAAAATAATCTTTTGGGTTGTAAAAATAGATACTCAAATCGAGTAAAAATTAGATGGATCTACTGACGAGTATAAGGCCTCGGCTATAGGGACATGTGCTCCACTGTGAATAGCTTAACATCCTGGGTCATTATAGTTTTGTGTGACATGGATGATTAAGACAGCCTTCCTAACCGGAGAGTTGGTTTGATGGACCGTTGGGTTCTTCCTGAACTTCCACTATGGTCCCTGAAATATTTACATTTTGGTCCTAGAAGTTTTAGATAAAACAAAATAATGAATACAACTACATACACATTGACTCTGAAGTTAGAAAGCCAACAGGTTGAAACCAAAGTCCGAAAGTGAAAGAAGAAAGTAATACATAACAACCTGAGGGGTATGTGGTTCCAAGGAAAATAAGAAAGTCTGTTGACTTGTCAAATCTCTGTGCGGGGTAAAATAGGCCCGAAGCAATGGTATGAAAACATTGATGGTACTCTGTTGTCGAAGAGTTTCTCCATTGTGACACATGTGTCTATATGAAACGTAATTCTGACTCGTTCGTGATGATGTGTCTTTACGTAGATGACATGTTGCTCATAAGGAGGTCCTAGGTTGATCCTAAAGACTAAGAGTATGTTGAAACGATGTTTCAATATGAATGATATGGGTATTGTAGATGAAATCTTAGGAATTGGAATTTCTAAGATATTTAACGGACTGGTCTAGATCCAAACTCATTTGTGAGATGTTTGACAGTCTCGTTGAAAGGCACCAATAGATATGAATCATAGAATTGATTAGAATCATGGTGCACCCATATACCAGGAGCGATATGCACATGTCACGTGTAGTTCAATATATTTTACACACTACACCTGACCTGATATCGGCTTACAACGTAGAACTAAGGTTCACTCGTGATTCTAGAAATAATTAATAGAAGGCGTTAAATCGGATATGACGATATCTGGAATGTTTGCTTATCTCTGGATTATAGTATTCTGGATATCCAGCGGTTCTGGGAGAATGCAGTGATGCAAATTGGACATCATCTTTGAAGAACACCAAAATCCACAAGTGGATGTGTATGGTGTGTCTTTGGAAAATCCTCTAAGAAAATTTGCATCGGCTGATTCGTGATGGAATCGAAGTTTATCGCTTTGTACAAAGCATGATGAGAAGTTGAATAACTTCATGACCTCTTAGAGAATGTCCCTTATTGGGAGTAATTTGTGGCTTCGTCAGTTATACACTGTAAGGGCACGGATGACGGCGTCTGAACATATCTGTCGCAGACATAAGACCGTATGACAGTTGATCATCACGGGTGACACTTCCTAGATTACTGATCAAAGGATATAGGGTACCCTTTAACTAAAGGGATACCCAAAGATCAAGAGTTCTGCCGATCTATGGAAATTGGCATAAAACCCAAACTATAAAGAAACATGAGTCCAAAGTTGTTCCCGCGATAGACCTTAAAGTGCTACCTGCATGGTGGGTAGAGGTTAAGTTTTCAAAACTTTTAATGATCCTCAACAGTTGAGGTTAGGTTTGGAGAAACTTTTAATGGTGTCTAACACTTGTGAAGTGGGGTATAGCAGGATATCTTGTAGGAGATCACCTATTTAAGTGCGAGGACTGACCGCCTCAAATGAACGCACTTAAGAATCCAAGTGTGTCCATGGCCACAACAGACAAAACATTAAGAAGAACAGAGTATGAAAGGTTTTTGTGTTAGTACCGTTGTCTTGGCTTACAATAAACACTGATGATTCAAGACATCACGTTCACCATGTAGTAAGTAAGTCCGATGGTGTTCACCATGTAGTAAGTAAGTCCGCCAAAAGATTGCTAGAAAGGCACCTTGTGAGTGCGCCAAAATCTCTTTCAATAGGGGATTGTTGGAAATTTACTAATATGGAATTAAGTTTAAACATATTATTTGTGACTCAAACAATTGAGGCCTCGCACGTCGGAAATGTCATTTCCACACACGTGCGCTCGTAACGCCAAGTAGCGTAAATTTTATTAGTAAAAGAGATATTAGTACATGAGTAAACGTTTGAGACATGAAATGATGGGCGAACGTGGGTTAAATAACATGTGTTCCACATTGGTAAATGAAGGAAGAAGTGTACGAAGTGTAAGATTGAAACATGACGGAAAAAGGGTCGCGACACCACCACCGCTAGGGCCGCAGCGTCGCGGCGCCACAAGCTTGAGCCGTGGCGCTAAAGTGATTTTTTATCTACTGGAGCTGCGGCGCTAACGAGGCAATGTCTGTGCGAACGGAATTCTAAAAGTTTGGATGATTATGGGGATAATAATATCTTAAGAACAAAGTGAATATCACTCGACTTAGCACAGTTGTAACGCTATCAGATTTCGTGTCTCTTGATTTCAGGTTATCAAGAATCAAGGAGCGTTCCACGATTGGCACAAGATACAAGACTGATTCTATACAGAAGATCAAGATCACAATACTTGTTGTTGTTGTCACAACTCTTGTTTGGCTTCAAGCCTTTTCTGTTGTAATTCATTATTGTTTATCCTTTCGAAGCACTATTAGTAGTTAGTTACTATTTCCGTACATCCATTGCGTTTCTCACAATCTTAAGACATTATTTGTACTAGTGCTAGAAAGATGTTTGTCAGCAGATATGATTCCAAATCTGGTTGTGGTTTTCTTGTTGAAACCAATTCTGTTGATAGTTCTGTAAATAGTTCAAACACTGTCTCTGTCAATAAATCTGGTCCTAGTTTTGGATCTCTCTTTGATGACAGTTACAAATCTATTTTCATCAAAGGTGAGAGTTTTGTCATTGATGATGAATTTTAAGATATTGCTGATAGTCATGCTAGCAAGGCTAAGGGTCAAGGAAGATGTTATACCCCGTATTTCCAGAGTATGTACGTGAGGGCGTACGTACCAAAGTTTAAGCCTTAAAGTAGACTAAGGGACGAAATTTTGTGCACAACTAGCGAAAAGAATCGTTTTCCGACGAAACGTTTTCCAAACTTTGCGAAGGGAAAAATACGGTTGCAACATTTATTATTTTTGCGGATTTTTCCGAGAGATGAAATATTTTGGACCAACGAGAGGGTGACAAGTGTCACCCTCAAGTGGACGGCCAAGTGGGAAGTCCTTGCACGTTTTTTGTGCCTTTTCTTGGTCAAGGAGTTGGTAGGATATTTTGTGTAGTAGATGAGCAAGTGGGACCCACAAACACATGTCCAAATCTTCACCCTACACTTGCCCACCACTTGGCTTAATCTTGGCCCTTGGTTGTCCTATAAATACCCCCCCTTTGTGAAGACTTCTTCATCCACAAAAATCTCTAAGTCTTGAAATCCCTCTCCCTCCCTCTCTATGGTTTCGTCCAAACCTCTCCCCCCTCCCCCTTTGAGAAGGCCCTTGGCCGAGGGGTACACCCCCCTCCTAGTGGCCTTGGCCGAGAGTACCCCCCCCTCTTGAGTGTTGCCTCGTATAAATACCCCCCCTTGGTAGAAAAGTATTCTCCAAGTATTGTTACTATTCCAAAATACCTTGGCCCAAATACCTTGTAGTATTCCAAGGTTACACCTATACTAGAAGCCCAGAAATACTATTATACTTCCCGTCAGTCACAAAGCGAAACCCTAAGGAAAATCTTCATAGCCGGTTGAAGTATTAAGAAGAAGTTGTGTAGAACTTCTAAGGGTTGTTTGGAGCGGGTTGGAGCACCCAGAGTAGGAGCTAAACGTTGCTCAGGATCGACATTTAAACTTGGATAATTTTGGGCTTACCGAGGTAAATACTCTTGACCCTCTATTGTAATTGGAGATTACATACTGTAGTTGTCTAGAAATGAATATAAGATTCATAGAAGAGAATTAAACTGTAATAGAAGGATATTACAGAAAAGACTTGAACTGAAATCACATCAGAAGAATATTAAAGAAGAAGATTAAACTGTACTTACATAGAATTTGTATTCTGAGACTTGTGTATTTTAACGGGTAGGGAAGTGCTGCCCGATGTTCCGTAGAATTAAGAACCTACTGCTTAGAATATTCTACAGAGTAGTCTAGACATTGATAGACGTATGGCCTTTATAGGTTGAAAGTTCTGCGAGTAGCATGTCCTGCTTGAAAGGTAAACAAGGCTAGCCGGGTTATAGCCGTGGAGCGTTTTGCTAATAGTCGATAATCGTCGCGAGGTATGTGATTCTTCCTATCCTCTTGAGCATGATATTTTAAAAGAATATATATATAGTACGGTAGACGTACGTGTGTAACTGAACGTAGTTTTACGGCAATGTCTTTTGACTTAAGCCTGAATAATAAGAATCTTGAAGTATTTCAAAAGAATTAAGAAACCTTTTTGAAAGAAGAGAAATACTTGGTTTTAAAAGCTTAAGAGTTATACTAGCTTTATGGGAAGTTAGGTATAACGACTTAAGAGGGATAAAAAGAATGGTTTATTGATTTTAGAAGTTAAGAGACTTGATCTTAAAAGATAAGAGACTTGACTTAATTAAATTAATATGAATTTTGTTAAAAAGTGTGAAACCTCATTCGTGAGTAATGAGTATTTTGGTTTTCAAAAGGAATGATGTTTCTTGATTTGAAATCAGAATAAGTATCGAACAAACCACAGCAACGCTAATAAAGGGAAATGTATTGACTAATAAAGTATTATTAAAACCGGTAGAAACCTCCATCTGCATAGAAGCTAAGATGAGACAAAATGATATTACATTTCCTAGATCATAGCTGCTTTAATAAGATTGTTATAAACAAGAATAATCTACTCACATATAAGGCATATGTTTCTCAAATCGTTTTAAAGGAGAATTATATCATTAAGTGATTAAAACTATGAACTACGAAACCTTTCAAAAATGAGAAACTTGAGTATTTGAAATTAGGCAAACTTGAACGTTTGGAAAAGAATGTTGTTACTTGATTTTACAAAGAGAAGTGTTTTGATTTACTTAAGAAGATAAGTCACTCTATTTTTATACTACGGGTATTGTGTGACTTTTGTGAAAGAAATGGATCTTTTAAAGAGTTAATGTATGAAGTACTTTGGGGATAAAAACCCGAACTTGTTGACATATAGTAGAAAGTACCTCGTGTGATTAACTTGATTGTGTTGGTTTGTGATAGCCTTGTAATACTTCCTTGTTGATTTGATAATTAAACATGTTAGGATGCTACGTGTGTTAGTGTCTTGTGATGTTTGTGTAAAGGGGTTTCCCTTGTTGTGCTTATGTTGTCTAACGGTGGCCGTTATGCTAGTATTACATCACTCACCTCTTGACATGATTCGGGTTAAGCCGCCTCCGACGCGGGTAGACTCGGTGATGCAGGACCATGATTCGAGAATACCTACGCGGGTCCCGGGGACCTATGCGCGAGCTACGAGAGTTCCGAGTTAGTGTGCGGCCTTTATGGTCATGCGGTCATGTGGCCACGCGGTGTGAGTCGGGGCGATGTCGGGAGTAGCTACCCTCGATGCGGGAATACCTCACGCGGGCCATCGGAGTGGCCTATGCGAGTCGCGGAAGTTCCAGGACTAGACGCCGCATTTGATATTGCGGCGAGTGGCGGCCGATCATGTGATCTAGACAGATCTCGTGATATGGTTTATGACCACTGTTGCTGTAGGTGTTAGTAGTCGGCTATGCCTTCGATTTACCGTCACGACTTTATTATGACACAGTGGGACTGGTGTTCATGTGTATTCCTTGGTGCTTTTATATCATGATCGCCGTGGTGATGAAGGTATTCCACGCATGATTGATGTTGTGGCGTGAGACCCATAGTTGTATTTGAGTGATGACTTTGAGGCGTGAGTCACGACTTGACATGATCGCTATTTATTGTGAATCGTAGTATGGTTATCATACATGTCTCCCGCTTTATATAGACTACTATGATTTCATTTACGTGATTTTCGGCCACATACTTGGTACTGTTATCGACCTCCTTCGGGCCGCGTCATGCCGCAGTAGAGGTACACGATCGCCGATCCTCGCTCTTAGGATCACGATTCAGCTCGGGAAGCTCCGCTTTCTTGAGGCTTATCTCGTATAGTCCTGTTGTTGTAGGTGCTTACATTCAGGGGTATGGCGGGGCCCTGTCCCGTCGTTGTTGTCATATCATTCGTAGAGGTCTGTAGTACTGTTGTGGGCAGAGTTGTAAAAAGGGATGTAACTGTTCTAGTTGTTATATATATATGCCGTAAGGCAACTTTTCGCAGAAAAACTGTTTTACACTTCACTTTATTCATGTCTTGTTTTATATTCCGCTGATTACTCTGATGTATGGCTACTTGGGTGCACGGTAGGCACGATCCACGCCCGGTTCGGTCGTGTGAAGAGTTGTTGTCACCGCTCCCAAGAGTGGTGGAAACAAGCGCCCACAAGAGGTTGAGGATGTCAACTGGGACAAGAGGAGAAGACTAAAGAAATTGTTCTACCTTATAGAAGAAGCCCTACATCTGTCCCAGACAAAGTATCCGAAGAATGGTAAGAAGGATATGGACAGTCAGTCAAACGAAGGGACTGACGTGGGCCAGAATCAAAAAGGTCTAAGGTAATAATTCTTCCTTGTCAATAATATGTTTTGATAATTTCTGAATAAAAGTGATAAAACCAAGCTTGGAATATGAAGTATTTTTCTTTAAAAACTTATATTCCCTACATTTTAGAATCGGAAATTGGATCATTTACCTTCCCGTTTAGAGATTGTACTATTGTAAAACAATGGTTTAAAAGATATGGACTTAGATTGTAATAAATTGAAATTATGGACAATCCTAAGTAAGCGCCAGGAATTTCCCTGGACACTAATCGCAAGGGAAGTGGACTAAAGACAAGGACTAGAGGACTAGAGACAAACATGTCACCATTTTCGACAGAAGATTCGTCTTTTGATAGGACGGTATTGGAAACTCAATCATACAAAGCCTACGGGTGACTGGAGTGGGCCAGATTTTTCCAGATCTTGAATGATCTGAAAGCCAAAATAAAGGCAGAAAAGAAATTGGACACTCAGTCTGCCAAGGCAACTCGAGTATGAAAGAATTTCTAGATCACATATGATCCGGTGACACCATAATCATGGGCAAGAGGTTGTTCATGTGAAGCAGCACCACCTTCAAAGAAGAAGGAGTTGAAGAGGTTGTCCTCAAAGGACTTTAGAGAATGAGATCACTTTAAAAAGATGTGATACATGTTCCAAACTTGGTTTCAAGAACGATGTTGGTCAAGTTGGTTTGAGACTAGTCCAATAGGTCCATAATAACTAAGAATGGTACAATATGTCTGTAGCTGAAATAATGATATATTTGTAATATGTGCATCTATTCCTTCATAGATTAAGACACGTTAAATAGAAAGTCATTCAAAAGCTAACTAAGTTGAGATTGTTGTCGTCTGTTGACATAAACCCTCAAAATGAATGTGAGGTAGCTGAAGAGGCAAAATCACATTTCTATTCCGTCAAAGGAATAGTGAAATAAGCACCGCTCCTCTATAACATAGTCACACCTACGTGGGTGATTTGAAGATTATACAAATAGAGGGGGAGACAAGTACATTGTGATCTTCATTGATGATGGTACAACGTATTGCATCCTTTGTTGAAGAACAAAGATGAATTTGTTGAAGCAGATGAGCGCTATAAAGTAGAAGTTGGAAAACTACTAAGTCTACGGATTTAGGAATTCATAGTGATAGAGGTGGAGAATGCAAATCATCGTTCATCAAATGACTGCTCCTTACTCACCTCGGTCTAACGGGGTTAGCCAAACGCCCAAAATATGTGGGGAAATGCGATCCTTACCGCTAATGCGATTCTTAATAAGAACTCCACATAAGTATAAGAATTACTCTCATGTGAAACATGGAGAGGATCCCATCTACAAATATTGTGATATGGGATAGTGTGACAAGTGTTGGCATACCAAAGCCAAAGCGAGTAAAGATTGGACTTAAGACTGTAGATTGTATATCCACTGCATCTGCAAAGAACAGTAGTGTTTATCGCATCTTGGTACCAAAGAATGTTGAATTCTTTGAAGATAACTTTTCTTAAGAAGGAAAAAGAAGTAATTACTCGAGGTTAACAAGAACATGCGAGTGTATGATTATACGGAACTAGACGTTCCAGATCTACAGGATTGGGAAGTTGCTGACTATCCGAAACTCAATGTTCCAGATCTACAAAACTCAGAGATTCTAGATGTTGAACCAAATCGGAACGAAAGAGGGGTTAAAGACTTATTCCAGGCCTTTTATCTTGTATGGTTGGATATAAACCCAGGATAATTAACAAAAAATTATCACCTCTAGAAGAACTGCTTTGGAAAGAAGCTAAAAAGAGAGAAATATATTTCGTCGGATAGAACCATATTTATGTGATGGTTGATCTTCCTCCGGAAAAAGAACCTTTTGGGTTGTAAAAATGGATACTCAAATCGAGTAAAAATTAGATGAATCTACTGATGAGTATAAGGCCTCGTCTACTTGAACATGTGCTCCACTGTGAATAGAATAACATCCAGGGTCATTACAGTATTATATTGTTATACCCCGTATTTCCAGAGTATGTACGTGAGCGCGTACGTATTATAATTTGAGCCTTAAAGTTGGCTAGTTTCGAAATTTGTACACAACACCCGTTTAGAGTCGTTTTTCGACGAAACGTTTCCACAGCTTTCGTAGGGAAAATTCCGGCTATGTCATTAATAATTTTTGCGGATTTTTCCGAGAGACGAAACATTTTGGACCAACGAGAGGGCGACACTTGTCACCCTCTAATTGGAAGGAGTGGACGGACGGTGCGGCTTGTTGGCACGTTTTTGTGCATTATTTTTGTCAAGGAGTTGGTAGGATATTTTGGGTAGATGGATAAGGTTGCACATGGCTTAATCTTGGCCTTACACTTGCTATGCACTTGTCTTCATCTTGCCATTGGTTGCCTTCACTTGACCTATAAATACCCTCTAAGTTAAAGACTTTCTTCATCCAAACCTTGAGCACTCGATCTCAGTCTCACATACTCCCGCCCTCTTGTCTGGCTATCGTCCAAAGCCCCTTCCCCCCCTTGGAGCAAGGCCCTGGGCCGAGAGCCTCCTCCCCTTTGTGGTGCCACAGCCAGTGGTACACCCCTAGCCTAGTTGTTTTCGTATAATACCCTTGTTGTGGTATAGAAATACTCTCCTAGTATTGTTATAATGCCCAAAATACTTTAGCCAAATACCTTGTAGTACTTTCCAAAGTACCCTTTTACAAAAGCCAGAAAATACCATTATACTTTCCTCTCACTAAAACGAAACCCTAAGTAAATCTTCACCCGTTGTTGAAGTTATAAGTAGAAGTTGGTTAGAACTTCTAAGGGTTGGTTGAACGGCAGTCGGAGCGCACTGAGTAGAGCTAAACCTTGCTCGGGATCGACATATAAACTCGGATAATTTTGGGCTTATCGAGGTAAACACTCTTGACCTACATTTGTAATTGGAAATTACATGTTGTAGAGTATATAGTTAAGTATACTATATATAGAACTGATCATAGTTGTGCGGCAATGTCTTTTGACTTAAGCTGAATAATACTTACGGCAATGTCTTGCGACTTAAGCTGAATTTTAAGAAGTGGAATCTGTAATTACATAGGTGTATCAGATGAACTTGTGTAGTATTCTTTGTGAGTAGAATTGTACACGTCCGGTCAGACGTGCAAACCCCTGGTTGGCTTGGTAGCGGCCTCGATAGAGGAGGAGATTTACTGTTGTTGCGGGAGAGTCTGCGAATTTTACGTAGAATATTCTCGTCGGGATCTAAAGATATTAATAGGCGCTTTGTGGCCTCTATAGGTTGTAGTACTACGTGTGGGTGACCGCTTGGTAGAGTGTGGAAGCGGTTTGAGGTACTTGGGCGTTTTGCTATTAGTCGATAATCGTCGCGAGGTATGTGAACCTCTTCCTATCTGTTCTAGCATGATATGTGTATAACTATGTAGTCGGTGAGGCGTACGTGTGTTTAATGTATTTGATTGGTTTGAAACATAAAGTGTTATAACGGCTTTATGGGTAGTTAGTTATAACGACTTTATGTAGGTAAGAAAATGCTTTGTGGTTTCAAAGTGGCCGATTTGACTTATAACGGATTTGATGTGTAGTAATACTTGGCTTTGAAAACATAAGAGTTGTACTAGCTTTATGGGAAGTTAGGTATAACGTCTTAAGAGTGATAAAAAGAATGGTTCTTGATTTTTAGAAGATAAGAGACTTGACTTAATGGTATTAATATGATTTTTGTTAAAGTGTGAAAACTCATTCGTGAGTAATGAGTACTTGGTTTTAAGAGGAATAATGTTTTACTGATTTCGGAAATCAGAATGAGTATCGACAAACCACTGCAGCGTAAATAAAGGAAAATGTATTGAATAATGAAGTATGGTATTAAAACCAGTAGAAACCTCCATCTGCATAGAAGCTAAGATAAGACAAAATGATATTACATTTCCTAGATCATGACTGCTTAATAAGATTAATTACAACAAGAATAACCTACTCACATATAAGACATATGTTTCTCAAAACGTTTAAAGGAGAATTATGTTTTAAAGGATTTAAAACTATGAACTACGAAACCTTTTCTAAAATGAGAAACTTGAGCTTTTGAAATTAGGCAAACTTGAACGTTTGGAAAATAAGGTTGTTACTTGATTTTACAAAGGAAAGCATTTTGGTTTACTTAACAATGTTAGTCACTCTATTTTTTTATACTACGTATCGGGTGACCTTCGTAAAAGAAATGGATCTTTAAAAGGAATTTAACGTACGTAGTACTTTAGGGTTAAAATCCGGACTTTGACATAAAATGAAAGTACCTTGAGTTGTGTGTAACTTGCTTATGCTTGTTGTTATGAAACTTGACCATGTTACGTGTGATAGCCTTGTTGTGCAAATCGTGTTCTACTTGATTACGGCTCATCCGGAATGTATTTCACTTGATTACGGTTCATCCGAATGTATTTCACTTGATTACGGTTCATCCGGAATGTATTTCACTTGATTACGGTTCATCCGAATGTATTTCACTTGATTACGGCTCATCCGAATGTATTTCACTTGATTACGGTTCATCCGAATGTATTTCACTTGACTACGGTTCATCCGGAATGTATTCCATACGTTTCTATATTGGGTCCATAAGATGGGCGAGACACGTTATACGTATCACATGATTTGTACCTAGGCTGAAGCGGTGAGGAAGGAGTTCCACGGGCATGAGGATGACTTTGAGGCGTGAGTCCCTAACAACATGGCGCTTTTATGTTATGAATCGTAGTTTGGTTATCATACATGTCTCTGCTTTATATAGACTATTATGATTTCATTTACGATCTTTTACGATTCACATACTTGGTACTGTTGTCTCGACCTCCTTGGGGCTGCGTTCATGCCGCAGTAAAGGTACATCGACGATCGATCCCGCTTATAGGATCACATTTCAGCGTGTTGGAAGCTCCGTTCCTTCGGAGGCTTATCTTTGGTATGTTACCACGAGTGCAGAGGTTCTTGTACATTCGGGGTATGGCGGGCCCCTGTCGTCATAGTTGTTGTCACTTCTTAGAAGTGCATGAAATCTTGTTGTGGCGATGCGTAAAAAGGATAAGCGTCGTATTTATGTATATATACCGAAGGCAACTGTTTTGGTTGCTTTGTTTACTTATCATGTCTCTTAATTCATGTTCATGTTTTTATTTCCGCTGATTTTCTCACGATGTTGTATCACTAGGGTGCGGGGTAAGGCACGATCCACGCAGGTTGGTCGTGACAAAAGTGGTATCGAAGCGATTAGTCCTCGGAAAGTGTCTACGCACCGTGTCTAGTAGAGTCTTGATTATCGGTGTGTTGTGCACCACATCTATAATCGGAGGCTGCGAGACATTTAGGATTGGTTTCCATTCTTCTCATTCCGAGATCGTGCCTTAGAGTTGTGTGATAAATCGGACCCTCCGACGTATTCCTTTCCTTTACGATTATGCCTCGCGTAAGGCAACCTGAGCCCAGATGGGCAAGCGATCGAGGAGCTGTTAGTGAGATATAGAGTAATGCAGCGCGAGCGGTCAAGACACGAGCGATGCTTACGGCGGGTTTAGCGCCGCCCAAGACCAAAGCAGAGTTGAGCGCAGCGATGGGCTGCCGAGACTCTGATACACGAGCCTCGGTCCACGGCTGGAAGCGGATGAGATGGGTACAGAGATGGCGATCGCGGCGGTCGTGGCGGATATGAGATAAATGGATCTGGCGATTCCGGCCCAGCGGCCGTAGTTCACCCCGAGCGCATTTGAGGCTACGGGACTTTACGAGTCAGCCCCTCCGGTGTTCTATGGATCGAGAGGCGAGGACGACCTCGGGAGTTTATCCGAGCTCTACGGATCATGAGTGATCGAGCCTCGAGGTAAGTCGGTGGTATTGGGTTCGCATCACCGCGTGATAATCTGCGATTGATCGTTTTGATTCGCGAGGCTGTCCCGGGAAGAGCATGCACTTCCAGCATTTGGGACGAGTTCTCGAGGCATTTCTTGCACATTTCTTGCCTCGCAGATGAGAGGGCTCGGCCGACAGATTTTTGACGTTGAGGCGGGGCGGGCGAGCGGTTAGAGAGTACAATGTGAGTTCGACTCATTAGCTTCGGTATGTTCCCTGTGGTAGCCGATATGGAGGGCGAGTACACCGCCACGCCACGGTGGATGATTACTTGGCGAGGCTTATGCGGGTGTAGCTCTTCACCGGCATGGACATTGCCCGCATGCAAGCTCATGCACTAGGATGTGAGGCACGGAGGTCGACGGAATGGCCGAGATCGCGAAGAGGGCGAGCAGGTCCTTTGGTAACTTTCGAGGCGGACCGCCTCGGCCGATCTAGTTATGTACCTCCACCAAGACAGAGTGGTCCCCCCGATCTTGGGACGCTCAGGTATTCGGAGCGGTCGAGCTCGTGGCTTCGGTTCACAGTATACGTGAGTGCTAGCGGCGGATTCATGTCCCTCCGGTGCACGATGTGGCAAACATCATCGGGAATGTCGTCTTTTTCGGGTGCTTGTTTCACTGCGGCCGTCGTGGCCATGTGACGAGAGGCGTGCTTATAGGAGAAATGCCGGCGGCAGCGCGACTCGGATCGATGGCGAGTTCATCGCGCCTACGATTATGCGCCTGCAGTGGACTTATGATTAGAGTGGGCGGTAGCTTCGGTATATCCTTAACCCTCTAGAGATTTGTATGCATGATTGATGACCTTATTATTGTGTGCTACGTTCGGATAGCGTTATGTTGGTTATGAGTTAGAAAGCTTGGCTAGTTGAAAGGATATGTATGGGGACATGGAAAGTGTGAACTTTAAAATATTTCATGTTGAGACCTTAGATGTAAGGTCATCTTGAATAAAAGATTTTACGGTTAGTCCTTGTTGAAATACTTGGTTTGCGTATAAATGTATTGTGTGATAAGTCCCTGGGTTGGGTAAATGAAAGTGGTATCTTTCCTGATGTGATTTAGCAAGGTTGTTCCGGATCGAGAAACGAGAAAGTCGGCGCGACAGAGGCTCGGGTTGAGGACGTGTTGCGTGTCAACCCGTAGCCCGGAATGAAGTGGGGTCAGCTCTGGGTGGTCCCGCCAGGTGGTAGGATCACGAGGGTGCTAGGCCCAAGTTTAGATGACCATCGTATGAGTTCGTGGATATGTTCGACCTGAAGCGGATCGTGAAGGCCGGAAGTGGCCTTAAGGAAGATTGAGGCTAGTAAGATAACCAAGTTGGAGGTGGTGACTCCAAGGTTTTGAAAGCGGCGATGGCGAGGTGTGAATGCGTATATGAGAAGAGTTAAATTGTTCTGGAAGGGCAGGACGAGTAAGGCTTGGAGAGTACGTGTGTTACTTTGTTGCCATGTGTGGCAATGGAAATTTGTTTAAATTTAAGAGGAAATTTATCGTTATCCGTCTTGAGAAGGAACATTCGGACGAATGTTTCTAAGGAGGAGAATGTTATACCGTATTTCAGTATATGCGTGAGCGTCACGTATTATAATTTGAGCCTTAAAGTTGGCTAGTTTCGAAATTTGTACACAACACCCGTTTAGAGTCGTTTTTCGACGAAACGTTTCCACAGCTTTCGTAGAGAAAATTCCGGCTATGTCATTAATAATATTTGCGGATTTTTCCGAGAGACGAAACATTTTGGACCAACGAGAGGGCGACACTTGTCACCCTCTAATTGGAAGGAGTGGACGGACGAAAAGGGGCTTGTTGGCACGTTTTTTGTGCATTATTTTTGGTCAAGGAGTTGGTAGGATATTTTGGGTAGATGGATAAGGTTGCACATGGCTTAATCTTGGCCTTACACTTGCTATGCACTTGTCTTCATCTTGGCCATTGGTTGGCCTTCACTTGACCTATAAATACCCCTCTAAGTTGAAGACTTTCTTCATCCAAAACTTGAGCAATCTATCTAAGTCTCAAATACTCCCTCCCTCTTGTCTTGCTATCGTCCAAAGCCCCTTCCCCCCCTTTGAGCAAGGCCCTTGGCCGAGAGCCTCCCCCCTCCCCCTTTGTGGTGCCCTAGCCGAGGGGTACACCCCCCCCTAGCCTAGTTGTTTTCGTATAATACCCCTTGTTGTGGTATAGAAATACTCTCCTAGTATTGTTATAATGCCCAAAATACTTTAGCCAAATACCTTGTAGTACTTTCCAAAGTACCCTTTTTACAAAAGCCTAGAAAATACCATTATACTTTCCTCATCACTAAAACGAAACCCTAAGTAAATCTTCACCATTGTTGAAGTTATAAGTAGAAGTTGGTTAGAACTTCTAAGGGTTGGTTGGAGCAGCCTGAGCGCACGGAGTAGGAGCTAAACCTTGCTCAGGATCGACATATAAACTCGGATAATTATGGGCTTATCGAGGTAAACACTCTTGACCTTCTGTTGTAATTGGAAATTACATGTTGTAGGAGTATATAGTTAAGTATACTATATATAGAACTGATCATAGTTGTGCGGCAATGTCTTTTGACTTAAGCTCGAATAATACTTACGCAATGTCTTGCGACTTAAGCTGAATTTTAAGAAGTGAATCTGTAATTACATAGTATCAGATGAGACTTGTGTAGTATTCTGTGAGTAGAATTGTACACGTCGGTCAGACGTGCAAACCCCTGGTTGGCTTGGTAGCCTACCGATAGAGGAGATTTACTGTTGCTGCGGGGGAGGTCTTTGCCAATTTTCTGTAGAATATTCTACGTCGGGATCTAAAGATATTAATAGGCTCTTTGTGGCCTCTATAGGTTGTAGTACTACGTGTGGAGTGATCTGCTTGACTGAGAGTGTAGCCGACGGTTTGAGGTACTTGGAGCGTTTTGCTATTAGTCGATAATCGTCGCGAGGTATGTGAACCTCTTCCTATCTGTTCTAGCATGATATGTGTATAACTATGTAGTACGGTAGACGTACATGTGTTTAATGTATTTGATTGGTTTGAAACATAAAGTGTTATAACGGCTTTATGGGTAGTTGGTTATATGACTTTATGTAGGTAAGAAAATGCTTTGTGGTTTCAAAGGGTGGCGATTTGACTTATAACGGATTTGATGTGTAGTAATACTTGGCTTTGAAAACATAAGAGTTGTACTAGCTTTATGGGAAGTTAGGTATAACGTCTTAAGAGTGATAAAAAGAATGGTTTACTGATTTTTAGAAGATAAGAGACTTGACTTAATGGTATTAATATGAATTTTGTTAAAGTGTGAAAACTCATTCGTGAGTAATGAGTACTTGGTTTTAAGAGGAATAATGTTTTACTGATTTCGGAAATCAGAATGAGTATCGACAAACCACTGCAGCGTAAATAAAGGAAAATGTATTGAATAATGAAGTATGGTATTAAAACCAGTAGAAACCTCCATCTGCATAGAAGCTAAGATAAGACAAAATGATATTACATTTCCTAGATCATGGCTGCTTAATAAGATTAATTACAACAAGAATAACCTACTCACATATAAGACATATGTTTCTCAAAACGTTTAAAGGAGAATTATGTTTTAAAGGATTTAAAACTATGAACTACGAAACCTTTTCTAAAATGAGAAACTTGAGCTTTTGAAATTAGGCAAACTTGAACGTTTGGAAAATAAGGTTGTTACTTGATTTTACAAAGGAAAGCATTTTGGTTTACTTAACAATGTTAGTCACTCTATTTTTTTTATACTACGGGTATCGGGTGACCTTCGTAAAAGAAATGGATCTTTAAAAGGAATTTAACGTACGTAGTACTTTAGGGTTAAAATCCGGACTTTGACATAAAATGAAAGTACCTTGAGTTGTGTGTAACTTGCTTATGCTTGTTGTTATGAAACTTGACCATGTTACGTGTGATAGCCTTGTTGTGCAAGTACTGTGTTCTACTTGATTACCGGTTCATCCGGGAATGTATTTCACTTGATTACCGGTTCATCCGGGAATGTATTTCACTTGATTACCGGTTCATCCGGGAATGTATTTCACTTGATTACCGGTTCATCCGGGAATGTATTTCACTTGATTACCGGTTCATCCGGGAATGTATTTCACTTGATTACCGGTTCATCCGGGAATGTATTTCACTTGATTACCGGTTCATCCGGGAATGTATTTCACTTGACTACCGGTTCATCCGGGAATGTATTCCATACGTTTCTATATTGGGTCCATAAGATGGGCCGAGACCTGTTATACGTATCACATGATTTGTACCTAGACTGCCGGCAGTGAGGAAGGAGTTCCACGGGCATGAGGGATGACTTTGAGGGCGTGAGTCCCTAACTTGACATGACTGCTTTTATGTTATGAACTGTAGTTTGGTTATCATACATGTCTCCTGTTTTATATAGACTATTATGATTTCATTTACGATTTTTACTGATTTCACATACTTGGTACTGTTGTCGACCTCCTTCCGGCTGCGTTCATGCCGCAGTAAAGGTACATCGACGGTCGCTCCCCGCATAGAGGAGCACATTTCAGCGTGTTGGGAAGCTCCGTTCCTTCGGAGGCTTATCTTTGGTATGTTACCCTGAGTCTGTAGGTTCTTGTACATTCAGGGGTATGGCGGGGCCCTGTCCCGTCATAGTTGTTGTCACTTCTTAGAGGTCTGTAGTACTGTTGTGGGCGATCGTAAAAAGGATAAGCGTCGGTATTTATGTATATATACAAGGCCGTTATTTTGTTGGCCTGTTTACTTATCATGTCTCTTAATTCATGTTCATGTTTTTATTTCCGCTGATTTTCTCTGATGTTGTATCACTAGGGTGCCCGGGGTAAGGCACCAGTCACGGGCCCGGGTTCGGGTCGTGACATATATGACATGGATGCGTAAGACAACCTTTCTAACCGGAGAGTTGGTTTTATGGATTGTTGGGCTTCTTCCTGAACTTCCACTATGGACTCTAAAATGTTTACATTTTAGTCCTGGAAGTTTCAGATAAAATATAAATAATGAATCTGGCTAAAGAAACATTGACTCTAAAGTTAGAAAGCCAACAGCTGGAAAACCAAACGTACGAAAGTGGAAGACGAAAGTAATACGGAACAACCCGAGTGGTATGTGGTCAATGAAGAGAAGAAAGTATGTTGACTTGTCTAATCTCTGTGCGGGCTAAAATAGGCCCGAAGCAATGGTACAAAAACTTTGATGGTACTCTGATGTCTAAGGGTTTCTCCATTAACGAGTGTGATAAATGTGTCTACATGAAAGGTAATTCTGACTCATTTGTCATGATGTGTCTTTACGTAGATGACATGTTGCTCATAAGAAGAAGTCCTAGGTTGATCTTAGAGATTAAAAGTATGTTGAAATGACGTTTCAATATGAATGATATGGGAATTGCATATGACATCTTAGGAATTGGAATTTCTAAGTCATCTAACGGACTGGTCCAGATCCAAACTCATTTGTAAGGTGTTTGACAGTCTCGTTGAAAGGCACCAATGGATATGAATCATAGAACTGATTGGAATCATGGTGCACCTATATACCAAGAGTGATATGTGCATGTCACGTATAGTTCAATGTATTTTACACACTACATCTTACCCGATATCGGCTTATAAAGTAGAACTATGGTTCACTCGTAATTCTAGGAATAATTAATAGAAGACGTTAAATCGCATATGACAATATCTGGAATGTTTGCTTATTTATGGATTATGATATTTTGGATTTCTAGTGGTTCTGGGAACACGCAGTGATGCAAACTGGACATCAGCTTTGAAGAACACCAAAATCCACAAGTGGATGTGCATGGTGTCTTTGGAAAATCCTCTAAGAAAATTTGCATCGGTCAATTCGTGATGGAATCGGAGTTTATCGCTTTGTACAAAGCAAGATGAGAAGTTGAGTAACTTCACGACCTCTTAGGGGATGTTCCTCATTGGGAGTAACTCGTTCCTTCGTCAGTTATACACTGTAAGGGCACAGATGATGGCGTCTGGATATATCTGTCGCAGACATAAGACCGTATGACATTTGATCATCACGGGTTACACTTTCTTGATTACTGATCAAAGGATATAGCGGACCCTTTAACTAAAGGGCTACTCGAAGATCAAGATTGTGCCGGTCTAGGGAAATTGACGTAAAATTCAAACTATAAGGACTGATATGGTGGATACCCAACCTTAATAACTGGAGATCCCAGGAATTAGGTTTAATGGGAAAACTAATTCGTAAAGGTTCAGTTGAGCGCTTCGGTGGAAGAAAGAGCACTTTGGATGATGATTTCTGTAAAGAAACATGAGTCCAAAGTCGTTCCCGCGATAGACTTTAAAGTGCTACCTGCATGGTGGGTAGAGGTTAAGTTTTCAAAACCTTTAATGATCTTCAACGATTGAGGTTTGGTTTGGGAAACTTTCAATGGTTTCTAACACTTCTGAAATGGGGTATAGTAAGATACCTTTTAGGAGCACAACCTATATAAGTGCGAGGTCTGACCACCTCAAATGAACGTACTGAAGAATTCAATTGTGTCCACGGACAAAACATTAAGAAGAACAGAGTAAGGAAAGTTATTGTGTTGGTACTGTTGTCTTGGCTTACACTAAACACTGACGATTCAAGACATCACGTTCACCGCACAGTAAGTAAGTCTGATGGTATTCCACTATGGAAGGTTCAAAGCTACGGCTACCTATTCAGATGCAACATCGGTCCGCCGAAAGATTGCTAGAAAGGCACCTTGTGAGTGCACCAAAAAATCTTTCAAGATGGGATTGTTGGAAATTTACTAATGTGGAATTAAGTTTAACTCATTATTTATGACTCAAACAATTGAGGCCTCGCACGTCGGAAACGTCGTTTCCACACACGTGCACTCGTAATGGAAAGTATCATAAATTTTATTAGTGAAAGAGATATTGGTACGTGAGTAAATATTTGAGACATGAAATGATGGACGGTCGTTGGTTAAATGAAACATGTTCCACATTGGTAAATCAAGAAAAAGTGTAAGATTTAAACGGGACGAAAAAAGAGCCAGGACGCCGCCGCGGCGCTAAAGTGGTTTGTCTACTGGAGCCGCGACGCTAACGAGACAGTGTCTGTGCGAACGAAAGTCTAAAAGTTTGGCTGATTATAGAGACGTTTTGGAGCATTCAAATTGCAGTTTTTCCTCCATAAATCAGCCATTATTTGACTGAATTACTTGGTGAATTAAGTGGTCATTACATGACACTTAAATGGCCATTACTTGGGCACTTGAAGATGTATTATTACACTACTATATATTGAGGCATTTAGCTCAATTGGAGAACACTTCACTCTTGTATAGTTCATATTTTCTGAACTTCTTTCTCTGTAGCATACTCTCAAACACTCAAGGTTCTTCTTTTAGTAAACACTTGAGTTTTCTTTGCTCATTTATTTGATGTTGTTTTATCTTGGGAGACAGTTGCCCATTAACGTAAAAGGATATATACGGGGCAATAAAGTCTTAAGGACGGAGTGAATATCACTCAACTCATCATAGTTGTAACACTGCCAGATTTCATGTTTTTTGATTTCAGGTTATCAAGAATCAAGGAGCGTTCGACGATTGACACCAAGATACAAGACTGATTCTAGACAGAAGATCAAGATCACAAAACTTGTTGTTGTTGTCACAATTTTTGTTAGGCTTCAAGTCTTTTTTGTTGTAATTTATTATTGTTTATCCTTTTAAATCAATAATAGTAATTAGTTACTATTTCCGTACATTCATTGTGTTTCTCACCGATTTGATTCGAAATTGTAGACATTAACGCTAATATGTGACTTCAAATTGATAATATTCGATTTGTTTTGCCATGAAATATAGAGAAGCCGAATACACTGTACTTTTGTTTTCTAATAATAGCACAAAAAGAACATGGAAAAGTGAGAACATTGTACGGGTCAAACCGGCCTAGTTCTATATTTGATTAGACTAAACAATCATAGACTGACATTAAACAAAAAAAAATAGACTGCCAATATTTATAGGAAATAGAGCTAAGTCCAATTATCTAATAAGTTTCTCATGAGGGGAGCTCTATCCAATAAGTTTATCAAATTCATAGTCTAAAGTTTCTTCTACTTTTGCAGCCTTGGCTTCATCACTATGGCATGAACGATTGGAATATCCGGAGGGGGGGTCCATTTTGGCCTCTCTTAAACAAAACAATTTTATTTCATGTACTCAGACTCATGTTTTGAATAAGTGTCATGCTTGTGCCCTTGGTAAACATGTTAGGTTGTCATTTACTTCTTCTACTTCATGCACTACTATGCCGTTTGATATTTTACATTGTGATATTTGGACATCACCTGTTTTGAGTTCCTCAGGTCATAGATACTATTTACTGTTTCTTGATGAGTACTCTAATTATTTGTGGACATTCCCTTTGTCGAAAAAATCACAAGTGTTTTCCACTTTCCCAAATTTTAGAGCATTTATCCGAACTCAGTTTGAACGGGAGATTAAAAGTATTCAATGTGACAATGAGAGAGAATTTGACGATAATCAGTTTTGGGATTTTTTCAAAACAAATGGTTTACAATTTCGTTTATCCTGTCCTCACACCTCCTCACAGAATGGGAAGGCGGAACGCAAAATTAGAATCATAAACAATATTGTGAGAACATCCCTTGCTCATGCTTCTATACCCCCCATTTTTTGGCATCATGCGCTTCAAATGACAACCTACATGTTGAATATCTTTCCCCATAAAAACATGTCTTACCAAGCTCCACTAAAAATACTTTACTTACGAGAGCCCTCACATCATCATTTGATAGTATTTGGTTGTCTTTGCTACCCTCTATTTCCATCCACCACAATCACAAAACTTCAACCCCGGTCTACTCCATGTGTCTTCTTGGGATATCCTACGAATCACCGTGCTTACATGTGTTATGACATTTCTTCCAAACGGATGATTATATGTCGTTATGTAATTTTTGATGAGTCACAATTTCCCTTTGCCAAGATACATGACACAGGGACAAATACTTATGATTTTTTGGATGATGATAGGCTCCCGTATCTAACTCATTTTTTCCACAGCCCGGGACTCACAAAAAATACCGACAAACGCACTGGCCAATCGACCGGACGAGGCCGATGGTCGGCCCGGCAGAAAATACGATCCAATGGCCGGGCCATCAGTTCCAAGGCCCAGTGCACGAGAACCCCCTACCTCACACCAGCTGCCCCTTCAGTTGGGCCAACCTCCAAATCCAGGCCCAACTACACACAAACTACTCGTCCAGCCCAGTGCAACCAGTGGAGAAAATAGCAATAATCTGGGCAGTGGCGTTCAGCCCACTGTCTCACTCCCGGCCATGGTGTCGATCCATCGGCCACTAAACCGCCACGATCACCCGTAGTCAACATGGAATTACAAAACCCAATGCCAAATACAGTCTACACACTCAAGTCTCGAAATCACCTTTGTCTTGTAACCCTGTGTCTGCTCTAAAAGATCCTAATTGGAAAATGGCAATGGATGATGAATATCATGCTCTAATTAAAAATAGGACATGGGAGTTAGTACCTCGTCCATCTAATGCTAATATAATTCGTTCTATGTGGATTTTTAGCCATAAAGAAAAATCTGATGGTTCTTTTGAGCGACATAAGGCCCGACTTGTAGGTGATGGCAAGACTCAACAGGTGGGATTAGATTGCGGCGAGACATTCAGTCCAGTGGTTAAACCAGCAACCATCAGAATTGTTCTCAGTCTAGCCCTCTCAAAAGGATGAATACTTCATCAATTGGATGTCAAGAATTCCTTCTTACATGGGCACTTGAGTGAGACTGTATACATGCACCAACCATTGGGGTACAGAGATGCTCGATATCCCAATCATGTGTGTTTACTTAAAAAATCATTATATGGCCTCAAACAGGCTCCCAGGACTTGGTACAAGCGGTTTGCAGATTTTGTGTTCAACATGGATTTCTCAAACAGTCGTTCGGATAATTCACTATTTATTTATCAACAGGGTAATCATACTGCTTATATTCTCTTATATGTAGATGATATTATCCTAACAGCCTCTTCAGACTCTCTTCGCAAGAATATCATGACCCAACTGAGTTCCGAATTTGCTATGAAGGATCTTGGTCCACTTCACTACTTTCTAGGAATTGTGGTGACACGTCATGCAGGTGGTTTATTTCTTTCCCAGAAGAAGTATGCATCAGAAATCGTAGAACGGGCTGGAATGTCATCTTGCAAACCTTCTGCAACTCCAGTAGATACCAAGTCAAAATTGAGTGTCATATCTAGTAGTCCTTTTGCCAATCCGACATTGTATCGCAGCTTGGCAGGAGCTTTGCAATATCTCACATTCACCAGGCCAGATATTACATATGCAGTACAACAAGTGTGTTTGTTCATGCACAATCCAATGGAAGAACATATGCATGCACTCAAACGTATTGTACGATATATTCAGGGCACTCTGAATTATGGATTGCATCTGTACCCTTCTTCCATGACCAAGCTTGTCACCTACACAGATGCAGACTGGGCAGGATGTCCAGACACCAGACGCTCCACCTCCGGCTATTGCGTCTTCCTCGGTGATAATTTAATATCATGGTCCTCCAAAAGGCAACCCACCGTATCACGTTCCAGTGCTGAAGCTGAATACCGTGCGGTAGCCAATGTTGTGTCTGACTCATGCTGGATTCAGAATCTTTTACTTGAGCTTCATTGTCCTATTCCGACAGCCACTATGGTATACTGTGATAACATTAGTGCGATTTATCTCTCCGGAAATCCAATCCATCATCAACGCACTAAGCATATTGAGTTAGATATTCATTTTGTCCGTGAAAAGGTAGCTCGCGGACAGGTGCGAGTGTTACATGTCCCGACACGACATCAGATTGCAGATATCTTCACAAAAGGGCTTCCGCTGATATTATTTGAAGAATTTCGGGACAGTCTCAGCATTCGCCTTCCTCCGGCTTCGACTGCGGGGGAGTGTTAGAATATTTATTATTAATTACAATTAATAATATAATTATGTAGAATCTTATGTATATGGTAAATAGTATTATGTATTAAATAGAATAGTATTAATATAAGAATATATTATGGGATAGGTAGGAGGATTTTAAGGAAGACTTAATCTTCCTATTAATTATTATTTAGTGTATATATTATTACCATCGGGAGGAATAAAGATTAAGGAAGATTTACCATTTCTAAATAATTATTACAGTGATAACTTTTTATAATTTTGTGATTCCAATTAATTCCTAATATTAAGAAAGTTCAACTCTGAATTGAAGTGCAGGTGTGCGATCTGCACTTGAATGACTTACTCAGAAGGTATTTTAATATAATAGTTAAAAATACAATAGTTTTTTTTTTTTATAATCCAGGTTTTCAGGTCTGCGTCTGACTACTTCACTGGTATTACCCAAATGTCTTGGAGGTACTAACACCGGTCCCTCAACACTAATACCAGTAAATCGCGGGATGTGCTCCAGTGGTCAGTGTCTGGGAGCGTACAACTGATCAATGCAATAATGTACAACCCCCAACAAGCAGAATTACTTCGTGTCTGAGGAGAATCGAATCCACGATGTCCCATGTCAGAGCGCCTTTTAGCGTCTAGGTTTTGCCACTGGACTATGCCCGGAGACCAATACAATAGTTGTTCTTGTTGGCTCTTAACGTCTTGACGAAACAAATTAAACTCAACTATTAAAGAAGTCAAAGGAAGAATGCAATTGGTATCTATAAAATTATTCAAGTGGTTTCTACAGATTTAAGGTAATTGAAAACTTCTAAGACACCATGATATCAGTTTAAGTACAAAATTGCAGTAATTCTTTATCCCCGATTGCCTTCTTAACAAGTTTGATTCATTAATAATGTCTACACCTAGTAACCAATACTCCCTCCATCTCAAAACAATTTGCCTACTTTTCTTATTATTTTTTCCTCAAAAAATTAGCGCATTTATATATTTAGAACAATTTAATTTATGACATCATTTACGACCCCACATATATATTTAAGATTTACTTTGAATCATACATTTAAAAAAAATCTTTATTTTCTAAACTTTTTGTAAAGTCAAACTAAATTAATTTTTTTAAAACTGAGTGAGTATTATCTATCGGTTAAGGTAAATTATTCTAGTACTTATTATGAAATCATTTAATAGAAATAATTGTATAAATTACTTGACCAAAATCCCCTCATTCCTAAATTAATGTAGTTAAATCATATGCCTTCTTGGGCCAGTAAGATCTTAAGTTTCTGAAGTGATAAATATGTTACACCAAATTTTGTTTCAGCAAAAATGATATTCGTCATCTATAATCTATCTATATCTATAATAATATTATAAAAGTGGAAAGCCCTAAGTTGAAAGTTAAATTACGATAATCTTCATGTTCAACAACTTTTTTACCCTTTAAACAAACATTATTTCAAGGATCATTTTGAGCAAAAATGTAAATACTTCTATACAACAACAATAACATAGTCAGTGAAATCTCACAATATGGAAAATGTAAATACTTCTATATGGATAATTGTTAAATATATAATTTACGGATATTGATTGTTGATTGTGCGCAGAATTGATTGATTTAAATTGAGAATTGAGATGAAGAGGAAGAATTGAGAAATTGAGAATTGAGATGAAGAGGAAGAGGGGAAAATTCTTTCATCTCATTATCCCAAAAACTGAACTATTACATTGTATAAGACTCTTATTTATAGAATCCTCTAACTAGTTTACTAATCAATTCTTAACAACTGTAATAAACTTAAAACAACTTTAACCAACTTTTAACCACCACTAACTAACTCTAACAACTTGTAACATATATCAACACTCCCCGCAAGCTAGGAGATATAAAGACATCCTTCATTCCTAGCTTGGATATTAGTTACAGCAGGAGCATCGATCAACTACATATTGTAGAGTGTTGATATGTACACCATTTGACTTTAGACTATTCAACACTTTCTCAGCTTCCATTGGATGGCTAATGCAGTGGCTGGCACATTAGAAAAATGATCATAGTCGAGAAATATGCAGCAACCTCAAATTATTTGGTGCAAAGGGTTCTTCATCTGTTGGCTTGACAATAGCAACACTCTCACTTCTGTTCCTAAAATTCAACTATGGACTGGAAGAGGATCAACACCAATCTTGACTGCCTTCACAATCTCGATTGCTGTCGTCTTTTGCCCTTCCAGCCTCAAACTATTCAACGAATTTGCCAAGTAAATAGGCAACTCAACAGTGACTTCGCGAATCAACTGCATACAACCATCAAAATCAGTGTCAATACTCAAAAAACAAAATACGTCTCCTTCCAGTGGATTTCCCTTCCATCCTACTTCTTCCATGAAACGATCATTAATCAGAAAAAAGAGAAATCAAAACTAACACAAACATCAACAATGCTACTGCTCATTAGCACTTAACAACAATAGCTACACGCAGCAGCAACGAGGAACCCCTCGTTCTCTAGTCACACTCGGACTAGAGAATCCCTCGATTCTCCCTATGCAAAAACGATGACAAGAACCCCTCGTTCTCTAGTCACACTCGGACCAGAGAATCCCTCGATTCTCCCTCTACAATCTTTTATAATAAGCTCGGATATGCAGTGGAGTCTCCCTCAATTTCTAGTCCAATTCCGGCTAGAAATTTCTCGATTATCCTATCCTGAGCTAAACAAATGAAACGAAAAACTCTGTAAATTGAGCTTCAACTCAATCCAGATTGCTTCCAACGAAGTATACCTCAGTTCTCAGTCGATTTGAAGCTGAAAACTCCTCGATCCTTCCGTCAATCTATTGTTTATGATCGCATATCCAGTCAGACAAATGCTTCCATTCAGATGCTCCTAAAAAAAACACCATACCAACTTGTTCTTTCAGTAAGTCTGCAAACTGTTTTCTGAACTTCTGCAGGTTTGGAGAGGATTAAATGTGATCTTATTTCATGTCCACAAGATGAAGACGTCTTATCTCTTGTTCGTTTCCCCTTGCAATGGAGTTCAAAACAAAATTGGCAATCCAGAGCGTGATGATACCCATCACTGCCTAGATATTTTAGGCTATCATGAAAATCAGCTGCAACATACACAACAGGTGGCTTCCTCACAGTCTTGATCTTCTTCCAACAACCATCATGCAGAAAAGGTAACTGCTCTGAAGATTTGTTGACATGTGCAGATAACTTTTCTAACAAATTGTTGCAGCTCTTGTTCAGTTCCACATATCCAGCACGCAAGGACATGTATCTGTGTAATTGTTTTACAAATGATGCCTCAAGATAGTCCAGAAATATATTGTGCTTCTCATTTGTCCATCCTGTGTACTTGTCCACGGTAGCATATCCACTGTGCAACAAAGTATCTTTGGAATTCGCAACACTTAAAGATGACGCACCATAATTCGACCGGGTCAACTCATTAGTACAACTCTTCGGCGACAATGACTGGTAGCTCTCTGAACAAGTCCCTAGCTGAACAAGCTCAGAAATAGCATAATCAAGAGTCTCTCGATGATTCTTCTTAGCTGACAACTTCAACTCTTGAAAAACATGAATGCCCCATACAGATTTCAGATATGGAGAATACATATGCTTAATCGTCGATTCAATCATTTGTTTCTCCTCATCACTCACCGATCCAAGATCTTCTATGAACCTTTTCACAGTCCTCCATCTCAGATCTCTCGCAGCCAATTCAAGTGCTCTCTGTTTGCGCTATTTGAGGTGTATTTTGTGAATCCACCATTATTGCAAGCTTTCGAGCTCAACAATGGCGATTTTTGAACTGTTACTTTGTTTTTATCAATCTCAATGTCGTTAATGTTTCTCGATCTCACCGCAAGACTCTGATATCATGTTAAATATATAATTTACGGATATTGAATGTTGATTGTGCGCATAATTGATTGATTGAAGAGGAAGAATTGATAAATTGAGGATTGAGATTTGAGATGAAAATGAAGAGGGGAAAATTCTATTTCATCTCATTATCACAAAAACTGAACTATTACATTGTATAAGACTCTTATTTATATAATCCTCTAACTATCTTACTAATCAACCCTTAACAACTATAACAAACTTAAAATAGCTTTAACCAACTTTTAACCATCACTAACTAACTCTAACAACCTGTAACATATATCTCAACAATAATAAAAAAAATATAACTACAAGAAATCTGTTCACATACCAACTTTAATAAGTCCATTTTGGCTTTTAAGTTAATTATTCTTTAATTGGGAGTAAATAAGAAGTAGTCGGTTGGCTTATGTCTTTAACTTCGACTAGCCCTAAACTTTTAATAGCCTTATAAATTTTTCAACTTCCAAATCTGATTTACAAATTCTAAAAAACTTCAATTTTTTTTCCCGCAAAATAACTTCAATTTTAAAATTTTCAATTTAAACAACAAAATTCCAGCAATTAACTTCTTGGAACTCCAACCTTTAGCAACAACAATCCTAAAAAACCTCAATTCCATGGAAACACCCACCCCTTTACCCTCTATTAAAGCCAAGCTACCACCCCTTTTCTTCCCAATCACCTGTTCTCAACCCCCCACACACACACAAAATACCTAAGACCCAATGTATCCATCTCCGTCAACTATTCAAAATAAATTAAAAGAAGGAAGACACACAAACACACTACTTATACATTGAATTTACAGTGTATAATTGAAGTATGCAAAAATCACATCCCTAGAGGTCCTTGAGACTCTAAAATCGTAAATAGGAAGAATGGGGCAAAGTTGTGAAGAATGGACTTAAAATTATTTATGATTTTCATCTATTCCGCCTCTGCGGACCATCATCTCTGTATTTACAACCGTCTCATATTAATATCATTGCTATTTTTTCCCGGTCTTATAGGACCCACATCAATACCATACCACTCAACTTTCTATATCACAATAATAATTAGTGTATGAATATAACAATATCAAGGCAAGTAATCATGATGTATGAGATGTAATCAAATGTAGGAGATGAATATCATATGCTTAAGAATTCAACAACACGTATTTTCAAGTAATACGCCTTACATATCAGAAGCATATGTAATGAGTAAACACAATAATTATTAATCAATTGTGACAAGCCCAAGTAATAGCGAGAATCCCACATAATAATAGTCGGAACCAGACGTAAGGTTGATTCTCAAAATCACCCATCAAGACAGTTCAACACTGGTACCCACTACAGTTCTCATCACAGTAAGGTGGGACTCCCAAACATGTCCAATACCCCTCAATATTTATAATAACTACGTAGTTCTATCGGAGTCTAGAAAGAATAAACTGTAGCATACCACATAGCCAAGCAGGTGCCACAAACTCCTACGCCATATTTTTCTTCCGAAGTACCATCGGACGGTAGATTTCTAGGCGCATACATATATGTTCTATGTTAACATGCATATTTAATATAATATAAGGACCAATACTAAAAATGGGAAACAACTAATCGACCTGATTTTTTAAGAAAACTGCATTTTAAAATGTTTGGGAAACTTGTTCAAAATTGTAAATTAAAGTTAGATGTAGTCAATCAAAGCCACAAGTCATATAATCTATTTAAAAACATATACCGAATTCACTAAGAAAACCATAACCCATCTAGGGTTCATAATCTTCAAACCCTTATTTTTTCATAACCCAATTTCATAGTAAAAGGAAAATTCAAGCTTAGCAACTAGTTTTCCCAATAATTAAGTCATTAGATTCGAACAATCTTTCCAACAACTTAAGATTTATAGCAATAGACAAATCAATTTCAACTAAGGATTTATCACCCAACACCTCCCATCTAATACATGATTCTAAATATATTTTCACACTTTAATGATAGCATAAACGTCTTGGAGAGATAATAAAATTACCCCAAGGTAGAACCCTCACCAACTCTCACCAACTCAGGAAAAATCACCTCCCTAGAGGTCCTTGAGACTCTAAAATCGTAAATAGGAAGAATGGGGCAAAATTGTGAAGAATGGACCTAAAATTATTTATGATTTTCATCTATTCCGCCTCTGCGGACCATCATCTCTGTATTTACAACCATCTCATATTAATATCATTGCTATTTTTTTCCTGTCTTATCGGACCAACATCAATACCATATCACTCAACTTTCTATATCATAATAATAATGAGTGTATGAATGTAACAATATCAAGGCAAATAATCATGATGTATGAGATGTAATCAAATGTAGGAGATGAATATCATATGCTTAAGAATTCAACAACACGTATTTTCAAGTAATCCGCCTTACATATCAGAAGCATATGTAATGAGTAAACACAATAATTATTAATCAATGGTGACAAGCCCAAGTAATAGCGAGAAGCCCACATAACAATAGTCGGAATCAGACGTAAGGTTGATTCCCAAATTCACTCATCAAGATAGTTCAACATCGGTACCCACTCAAGTGCTCATCACAACCACTAAGGTGGGACCCCCAAACATGTCCAATACCCCTCAATATTTATAATAACTACGTAGTTCTATCGGAGTCTAGAAAGAATATAATGTAGCATACCACATAGCCAAGCAGGTGCCACAAACTCCTACGCCATATTTTTCTTCCGAAGTACCATCGGACGGTAACTGTCTAGGCGCATACATATATGTTCTATGTTAACACACATATTTAATATAATATAAGGACCAATACTAAAATGGGGAAATAACTAATCGGCCCCTGATTTTATAAGAAAACCTTCCATTTTAAATGTTTGGTAAACTTGTTCAAAATTCAAAATTGAAGTTTAAGAAGTTAGTCGAAGCCACAATTGATGAAATACATTTAAAAACATCTACCGATTTCACTAAGAAAACCATAACCCATCTATGATTTATAATCTTCAAACCCTTATTTTTCTGTAACCGAATTTCATAGTAAAAGGAAAATTCAAGCTTAGCAACTAGTTTTCCCCAATAATTAAGTCATTACATTCGAATAATATTTCCAACAACTTAAGATTTATAGCAAAAGACAAATCAATTTTAACTTAGGGTTTATCACCCAACACCTCTCATCTAATACATGATTCTAAAGATATTTTCACACTTTAATGATATCATAAACGTCTTGGAGAGAATAAAATTACCCCAAGGTAGAAACCTCACCAACAAAGAAAAAATTACCTCCCTAGAGGTCCTTTAGACTCAAAAATCATAAATAGGAAAAATGGGCCAAAGTTGTGAAGAATTAACTTAAAATTGTTTATGATTTTCATCTATTCCGCCTCTGCGGACCATCATCTCTGTATTTACAACCATCTCATATTAATATCATTGCTATTTTTTTCCGGTCTTATCGGACCCACATCAATACCATATCACTCAACTTTCTATATCACAATAATAATGAGTGTATGGATATACAATATCAAGGCAAGTAATCATGATGTATGAGATGTAATAGAATGTAGGAGATGAATATCATACGCTTAAGAATTCAACAACACGTATTTCCAAGTAATACACCTTTCATATCAGAAGCATATGTGATGAGTAAACACAATAATTATTAATCAATGGAGACAAGCCCAAGTATTAGCGAGAATCCCACATAACAATAGTCGGAACCAGACGTAAGGTTGATTCCAAAAATCACTCATCAAGACAGTTCAACGTCGGTGTTGACACTCAATTTTGACCCTCCCGTCCAGACAATAGCCATAAAATTACACTAATTTTCAATAATAATTTTAAATAATTTTAAAATAATAGAATACAACAATAAAACATTAATACATGCATAAACAAGCATTTAATAATAACACCGCATTTTACGTAGAGTATTAAACACTAAGAGTCTCGCGCCCGCATTTATTAATTTTAAGCCCTGTCATAGTTCTTAAATGATAATAAAATAAATAAATACATAAAATAAATAATTTGACAATGACGTCGTGTTAAATAGCATAGTCGCATTTATTAATACGCAAAACAATTTCATAATTATTGTAGCGCCTAAAGTCATATTAAAGATAATGCAATCTTAGCTTAAATAATAATAAAATACACATAATAAATAAGTTTTAATAACAGCATCGCATTATAAGAATTAAACACTAATTAAATAGCACGCCCGTATTTATTTTAATCTCAAACATAGACTAATAAAGCACCTAAATAATTTAATCACAATTTATTAATTTAATTTACCACTAATTAAATACCTAAAACTAATACCTAAAATTAACTCCTAAAACTAATACCCTAATACTACACTTTAAAACGCAGCCCATTGCCCAGCCCAATCACATAGCCAATACGCCCAACCTTTATTTCCCTTTACGGTCAAAGCCCACGCCCAGGCTTTATTTTCTCTCCCCTCCTTCCCATCGTCCACAATACAAAATGAAACCTAACGAAGCCCTAAACCCAAAAATCGCCACTCACACCCTAAGCCATCGCCGACAACCCCGCAATTCACGCCTGAAGATCTGGTAGTCCATACCATGGTCTTACCGAGAATCTTCACAAAGTCTACCCAAATTTCGTCAAAGATCACACGAAATCAGTACGAAATCGCACAAAAATCAGTCCAGAATGATATCGATAACTTACCAACATTAGAACCCAAGATTGGGACTATAAAAGGGGAGAGCATGCAAAACCGATGGACATCGATTTGACACCCCCTAGCAGCAGTCAACAACCCAGAGCGGCAGCAGAACATCGAGGGGAAGGAGCAAGGGTGGACAACAATCCAGACCCCTTTCTTTTTCGACTAACAAAAGCCAACTAGCGAGAATAGGAAAAACACTAGAGCAGCATATCGAAAATCCGCACCTAGAATCGACCATAAACCGCATCGCTTTCAATCGCATCGCAATAACCCGTCGAGTGGACCGACGACTTGATACGCTGCCTCGATTCGCTGCCCGGAGAAGGTAAAAATCGAATTCTTCTCAGTCTATTTTGTAGTGATGTGTGTCTGTTTGTGATTAAACATGTATTGGTTCATTCGTATTTGTGAGGCATGAAGATGACGTTGGCCATCGTTAAAATTATCTGTTAATCTGATTATTGAGGCTTAAATATGCTGAGTTATATACTCTATGTCTCTTAGGCATTTGTTGTGCTCTATGTTAAACTCAGTCTTGTCATATTGCTGTTAATGCCCAGATGTTATGTCCTGTTAATCAGTTTCGTTTAGCCCAAGTTTGCCGTCGTTTATTAAAATCATGGAAATGGATTCACGCTTACTGTAATGACTAGCTTAATGGAACATGATGTTGGAGTAGTAAAGTTCTTTTGATTAGGTATGGTTTGGCGACTTTCCCGCTGGTTTTGCTAGTCGTCGATACTTGAATATGCGATGTTAGGCTTACTTCCACATTATCGCTTTATTACTCTTAGTATTGGTTCAATAAAGATTTGTGCCAGAAGTGGTAGGTACAAAGTTAAGCGTTGTCCGCGTCGATTGAAGGCATTATCACCACTGCCCAGGGCCTTCCCATTTTAACATGCCATGTTTTGTTAAAGCCCTGGTGTCTCCATTTGTTGTCCAGATGCAGATTACTTTTGTTTTTCCTTCTGTTGCATGATATTTATCTGTGGACTGACCATGCGCTTGTCTTCAAATCTGGGTATGGGTTGAGTTTCCTGTGCCTATTGATGTGTATCTGTGGGACTGATCATATGCCATAGTTCCTGTAATAAAATGACGGGTCAATTCTCTTTATGCCATGTCCTCGCCTACCTGCTAGTTAATCAAAGTTGTGTCTGTTACATCTTGAGGCCAATGGTCGAATCAGGACATAACTGGCCATATATTGCTTCTTTTCCTGTGTTAGTATACGAGTCCATATCTATAGCTGGTAATTTGACCTGATTCGCAATGTCTCCCCTCTGTTTGTTGCTGCATATTGCTTCATCTTGCTTCATCTGTTTGCTTGATAAGATGGCCTCAAGAATAGGGAATCACTTAAGCCTATTGTTTACTTGTCTTTACTTAGAATTGTTGGGGTTGCGTGTAATACTAGCAGCTGGTTTATGCAGTCTACATACGTGCTCATTCTTATTTCTTTTACCACCTGCTAGCTGCCTACCCCCATCTGATTATGTCCTCTGTTGGTCTTGATATGTGCGTTTGCTTAAATATAAATTATATGTCAAGTGCTTGTTTGTTAAACAAATTTGGGCATATACTAATCCTTATCTCCTTTGTTTTACATGAAATGCATTGGAGCGAAACGAAGAGTCTCACGGCGAGACTCATCACGAGCTACTTCAAATGAGTACCCGCACCTGTGTCCACCGCATTCCGCCTCAGAATTCGCAAACAAAAAGGGGGGACGAGACGACATTGTCATCCCCCCTAAAAGCATCCTTTTGGCCTCTTAATCCCTTACGTCTTATATATATTTGTTTGTTTATTTGTTGAAATTTAATTAGCTAACTTTGTAATTAATAGGAGACATAGAACAATTAGTCTTGGAATAAATAAATTGGGCGGGTAGTTTTTAAAATTAGAAATGCACTTTTAAATTACTTATTTTAAGGGCTTGTCATGCATGTCTAAACTTTACTAAACAATTTAACTCGCAACTAACGTATTACTTCTTATAAAATTCATGATAAAATAAATTGATTTTCTCATAAGCTCTTTCATTAGCATAATATAAATAATTTATGTTGAATAACCTTCTTATCATAAAATTACGAAATAATCACCTTTTGCATTACGTCATATATATTTGATTTTAAAGGCTTATCTTTGATCATAAATCAACATGGCATATATCTATAAACAATATAAATGCACACTTTAAAACTTTATAGCATTAGTCTTACAAACTTTTATCAACATGCCTCCTTTTATAAAATATTTTGAAGCATCCTTTATATTTTCAAAACACGCATTCTTAGCATAAATAATTAACCCTAGGTTTGAACGGACAACCGCAAGTTAGCGGATCCTTTAGGGTGTCTAACCCCTTCCCTCTAGGATAATAAAGAACCCTTGCCCAGAATCTCATTAAGTTTAGCAGACCATAAAGAATGGAGTTAATGTTTACTGTAAACTAGTTAACATTTAGGTGTCCTAATTCACCCAAACTAATTAGGTGGCGACTCCGCAAACCCTTTAGCACCCCCTTTTAGCACTTTTAATATTTTTAGCATTTTTAGCATTTTATTCTATTTTTTCTAACATTTTTATTTAAGCAGAATTCGCTAAAAATGTCGCGGCCGAAAAAGGGCGTGACAGAAATGACGACTCTGCTGGGGATTTAAGGTTCTTAACCACAACAGACCTAGGGTTATTATTTGGCAATTATTTTTTGTGTGTTGTATTTTGTTTTATTTATTTTTAATTGCTACTTGCTTTACTGCTTTCCTTAAACTGGCATTCCGCTCATATTTCTTCCACTCTGGAAAATTCACACAATCACACACTGCATGCGAGGTGCGCTTGGTGCATCAGCAAAATTCTTTCTTCAAAATCCAAATTTAGGAGAGTTGGTAATATACGTGGAGTGTCCGGTCTAACCGGTGGCCGCGTAGCCTTCTCGCTCGAGTTGTCCGCTCGGGAACTTTGCGTCTAGTAAAGCCAAATCTTAGAAACTTAGGATAGAGTTATACTGTTATATCCCGTATTTCCAGAGTATGTACGTGAGGGCGTACGTACAAAAGTTTTAGCCTTAAGTAGGCATAATGGACGAAATTTGTTCACAGCTAGCGAAAAGAATTGTTTTCCGACGAAACGTTTTCCGGACTTTGCGAAGGGAAAATTACGGTTGCAACATTTATAATTTTTGCGGATTTTTCCGAGAGATGAAATATTTTGGACCAACGAGAGGGCGACACTTGTCACCCTCAAGTGGGTGGGTTGGTGGACGAATGGAGAGCACGTTTTTGGTGTTTTTGTGGCCTAAAACATTTGGTCAATGTTTGCTAGATATTTAGTGGGTAGATAGATAAGGTGGGACCCACACAACACTTGTCCAAATCTTCACCCTCCACTTGCTTTGATCTTGGCCATTGAATGTCCTATAAATACCCCATAAGTGCGAGACTTATTCTTCATCCACACTTGTGAAATTCCAAGGCAAAATCCCTCTCCCCCTTAGTGTAGTTTTCGTCCAAGCTCCCCCTCCCCCTTTGGAAGGCCCTCGGCCGAACCCCCCCCCCCCTCCTTGTGTGCTAGCCGAAACAAACCCCCCCCCCCCCTTGGTAGAAAAGTATTCTCCAAGTGTTGTTACTATTCCAAAATACCTTGGCCCAAATACCTTGTAGTATTCCCAAAGTTACCTCTATACTAAAAGCCCGGAAAATACTACTATACTTCCTTTAGTCACTAAACGAAACCCTAGGGAAAATCTTCATAGTTGGTTGAAGTATTAAGTAGAAGTTGTGTAGAACTTCTAAGGGTTTCTTGGAGCGAATTGGAGCGTACAGAATAGGCGCTAAACCTTGCTCAGGATCGACTTTAATCTTGGATAATTTTGGGCTTATCGAGGTAAATATCTTGTCCTTCTATTGTAATTGGAAATTACATACTGTAGTAGTTTAGAAGTGAGTATAAGATATTTAGAAGGATGGTATAAAAGAAGAGAATTGAACTGAAATCACATCAGAAGAATATTAAAGAAGACTGAACTGTACTTACATAGGACTGTATTTACAGTAGACTTGTGTAGTTTGACGGGTAGGGAAGTGTTGCCCAATTTTCCATAGAATAAGGAATCTGGTATCTAGAATTATTCTACAGAGTAGTCTAGACGTCGATAGACTTATATGACCGTTATAAGTCAAGATCGCGAGTGGCGTATTCTACTCGAAGGGTGGAAAAGGCTAGCGGGATTACTGATTTTGGAGCTATTTTCTAATTGTCGGTAATCGTCGCGAGGTATGTGATTCTTCCTATCCTCTTGAGCATGATATTTTAAAAGAATATATATAGTACGGTAGACGTACGTGTGTTAACTGAACGTGGTTTTACTTCGATGTCTTTTGACTTGAGTTTTAAATAATAAAGAATCTTGAAGTATTTCAAAAGAATTAAGAATCGTTTTTGAAAGAAGAGTAATACTTGGTTTTGAAAGCTTAAGAGTTATACTAGCTTTATGGGAAGTTAGGTATAACGACTTAAGAGAGATAAAAAGAATGGTTTATTGATTTTAGAAGTTAAGAGACTTGATCTTAAAAGATAAGAGAGTTGACTTAATTGAATTGATATGAATTCTGTTAAAGTGTGAAACTTCATTCGTGAGTAATAAGTACTTGGTTTTTAAAGAATAATGTTTACTGATTTCGGAAATGAGTATAAGTATCGAACGAACCACTGCAGTGTTAATAAAGGAAAATGTATTGACAAATAAGTAATTATATTAAAACCAGTAGAAACCTCCATCTGCATAGAAGCTAAGATAAGACAAAATTGTATTACATTTCCTAGATCATGGCTGCTTTAATAAGATTGTTATAAACAAGATTAACCTACTCACAATTAAGGAATATGTTACTCAAATTGTTTTAAAAGAGATTACGTTATTAAGTGATTAAGACTATGAACTATGAAATCTTTCGAAAATAAGAGACTTGAATATTTGAAATTAGGCAAACTTGAACTTTGGAAAAGAATGTTGTTACTTGATTTTAAAAAGGGAAGTGTGTTGGTTTACTTAAAAATGTTAGTCCCTCTATTTTAATACTACGGGTATCGGGTGACCTTTGTAAAATAAATGGATCTTTTAAAAAGAATTTAACGTACGTAGTACTTTGGGGATTAAAACCTGGACTTTGGCATAAAAATGAAAGTACTTTGAGTTAGGTGTAACTTGCCTATGTTTGCGTGTGATAGCCTTGTCGTGCTAGTATTGTATTTCTATACCACCGCGTCTCTCAATGGAGGGCCGACTGATTTGTTATGATCTTACTTGGACGTACCGGCAGTGACGGAGGATTCCACGGGTACGCTTCTGTTGATAGTGTTATTCCATGGACTAGCTCTCCATGAGGTTTTACTGATTCGGCCTTGGTATCTGGTAGTTAGCTCTCGTACTTGCCCCGAAGTCGTGGCTGATTCGGCTTTGGTATCTGGTAGTTAGCCTTACTTGCCGATTCGCTTTAGTGGCGAAGTCTCGTGATACGCCTTGGTATCGTAGTTAGCCTCGTGCTTGCCGCCACTCGTGATTCGGCTTTGGTATCCGGTAGTTGGCTTTCGTGCTTGCCCGTGTCGACCGTGGTTTGGTTGTATAGTATTGTTAGTACGGCTTTGGTATCTGGTAGTTGGCTTTCGTACTTGCCCCGGTCAGTTGATGATGCGGCTTTGGTATCTGGTAGTTAGCCTTCGTACTTGCCCCGTACGGTTTTATGACTCAGGTGGGACCTGGTGTTCATGTGTACTCCTTGGTGTTATTATATCATAGACTGCCGGCAGTGAGGAAGGTATTCCACGGGCATGATTGATGTTGTGGGCGTGAGACCCATAGTTATATTTGAGTGATGACTTTGAGGGCGTGAGTCCCTGACTTGACATGACTGCTTATTTATTGTGGACTGTAGTTTGGTTATCATACATGTCTCCTGCTTTATATAGACTATTATGATTTCATTTACAGTATTTTCAGTTTCACATACTTGGTACCTGTTATCGACCTCGGCGGGCTGCGTTCATGCCGCGGTAGAGGTACACTGATTGTTGATCCTCACTCATGGATCACAGTTCAACGTATTAGGAAGCTCCGTTTCTCGGAGGCTTATCTTTGGTATAGTCCCCTATCAGTAGGTACTTGTACATTCGTGGGTATGGCGAGCCCCGTCATGTTGTATAAAAACTCTTAAGTGCAGAGTAATCTTTGTTGTGGGCGGGTTTGTAAGGATGTAACTGTTCAAGTTTTGGTTATATATACAAAGAAGGTAACCGTTTGGTTGGCCTTTGTTTTATTATCATATCTCTTGTTTCATGTTTAAGTTTTTATTTCCGTGATTTTCTCCGATGTTGTATAACTAGGGTGCGGGTAAGGCACGATCACGGGCCCGGATCGGGTCGTGACAAAAGTGGTATCGAGCGATTAATCCTCGGAAAGTGTCTATGCATCGCGTGTCTAGTAGAGTCTTGATTATCGATGTATTGTGCACCACATCTATAATCAGGAGGCTGCAGGACATTTAGGATTGGTTTCCGTTCTTCTCATTCTGAGATCGTGCCTTAGAGCTGTGTTATAAGTTGGACCCCTATGACGTATTTCATTTTTACCAGTTATGCCTCCGCGCAGGCAACCGCCCAGATAGGCAAGGCGTGAGGAGCCGCTAGTAGGATCTGAGGAGTACGAGGCGCAGGCCGGCCATTACCGAGATAGTTCTTCAGACGGCGAGTTTTGCACGCGCCACGCCAGAAGTTTAGAGCCGCAGCAGTGGCTGCTGAGACCACAGTACCTGAGCCTCCAGTCCCAAAGCCTGGAGCAGAGGAGTTGGGGTACAAAGAGATGGCCCTTATTGGCCAGGATAGTGGCAAGGCACGAGGATAAGCTGGATACAGCGATTTCGGTACCAGTAGTACCCGTAGTTCACCCGAGAGCGGATAGTTTGAGACTGCGGGACTTTACGAAATTCTGACACTTGATGTTTTATGGATCGAGGCACGAGGATGATCCGCAGGAGTTCATCCGGCGATTCTGGATCGTAGAGTGATCAAGGCTTCGAGATCGAGTCGGTGGTCTTAGGTTCACATCGGTGCGTGATACCGCAGCCGATCGTTTGATTCGCGAGCCGTCGGGGAGCATGCGCCTCACTATTGGGGACGAGTTCTCAGGCATTTCTTGCACATTTCTTGCCTCGCTGCATGAGAGGCTCGGCCGATAGATTTTTGATATTGAGGCGGGGCGCGCGTGCGGTCGGAGTACAATGTGGAGTTTGGCTCACTAGCTCGACGCCCCGCGTTAGTAGCCGACATGGGGACGAGTGCACCGCCACGCCACCGCTCGATGACTACTGGCCGAGGCTTGTTCGTGTAGCTCTTCAACCGCATGGACATTGCCCGCACGCAGCTTATGCACTTGGGTGTGAGAGCGAGAGGTCGACGGAATGACCGAGATCGGCGAAGAGGCGAGCAGCAGGTCCTTTGGTAACTTTCGAGGCGGACCGCCAAGAAGAGCTAGTTATGTACCTCCGCCAGTACAGAGCGGTCCTCCACAGTCTTCGGGACATTCGGGATATTCAGGAGCAGTCGAGCTCCTGTGTTTCAGATTTTCGAGAGGTAAGTGCTCGCCGGATGAGGCCACCCTTGTCTCAGTGTGGCCGTTGTGGAAAAATTCATAAGGGAGAGTGTCGTACTAATTTGGGAGATTGTTATGCTTGCGGCCAACAGGGCCATTTGGCGAGAGACTGTCCAACCAGAGGTAGCACTGGTGGGATAGCACAGACTATGAGATCATTTGCGGGTTCTTCACCTTCCATACCTAGGCAGGATGTTCATACACCGGCAGGCCACGGCAGAGGTCGCGGTGGAAGTTCCCAGTTTTAGCGGTCCTTTGAACCGCCTATTTTTTTCCAGGTATATCCTTAACCCTCTAGAGATTAGCATGCGTGATGCGATGATATTATATGTTGAATACTATGTACCGATAGCGTTGTGTATATTGTGGTTTAGAGACATGGTTAGTTGAAGGGATAAGTATGGGGACAGGGAAGGTATGAACCTTAGAACATTATACGAAGAGACCTTAGATGCGAGGCCATCTTGAGTAAAAGATTTATGTTTATGTTGACCTTTGTCGGATGTGCATTATATGCGTGAAATATATTTGTGTGATAGGTCCCTGAGTAGTATGAAATGAAAGAGGGTAGTTGAGCTAAAAAGACCACTAGGTTTTCGTGACTCGATTAGTGAGATTGTTCCGGTTCGGGGGAACAAGAGTTTGGCGCGATAGCGGGTCAGGTTGAGGATAGATCACGGGCCAACCCGCGGCCTGTATTGTGGTGGGGACAGTTCGAGGTGGTCCCGCCAGGTGGTAGGGTCACGAGGGCGCTAGGCCCAAGTTTAGATGATCATCGTATGAGTTCGTGGATATGTTCGACCAGAATCGGATCGTGAAGGCCGGGAATGGCCTTGAAGGAATTCGAGGCTAGTAAGATGACCAAGTTTGGAGGTGGTGACTCCAAAGTTTTGGAAACTGAAGCGATGACTGGAGTATGGAATGTGTACTAGGGAGAGAGTTCGGGTGTACGAGAAGGGTACGACGAGTAAGGAAAGAAGTGAAAGCGTGTTAGCAGAATAAAAGAGATCATTTTTTTGTGAAGTGAAGATGCGAAGGGAGTATCCTTTAGACCTGGGGGGGAAGCTTTTGTGATGTAGGAGTGATTCCTCGTTGACATGGGTTAAGTAATTGCGCGTGTGTTATTTTGTGGCCAGGTGTGGCATTGGCAACTTGTTTAAGTTAAGAGGAACTTTATCGTTATCTGTCTTGAGAAGGAACATTCGGGACGAATGTTTCTAAGGAGGGGAGAATGTTATACTCCGTATTTCCAGAGTATGTACGTGAGGGCGTACGTATAAAAGTTTTAGCCTTAAGTAGGCATAAGGGACGAAATTTGTTCACAGCTAGCGAAAAGAATTGTTTTCCGACGAAACGTTTTCCGGACTTTGCGAAGGGAAAATTACGGTTGCAACATTTATAATTTTTGCGGATTTTTCCGAGAGATGAAATATTTTGGACCAACGAGAGGGCGACACTTGTCACCCTCAAGTGGGTGGGTTGGTGGACGAATGGAGAGCACGTTTTTGGTGTTTTTGTGGCCTAAAACATTTGGTCAATGTTTGCTAGATATTTTGTGGGTAGATAGATAAGGTGGGACCCACACAACACTTGTCCAAATCTTCACCCTCCACTTGCTTTGATCTTGGCCATTGAATGTCCTATAAATACCCCATAAGTGCAAGACTTATTCTTCATCCACACTTGTGAAATTCCAAGGCAAAATCCCTCTCCCCCTTAGTGTAGTTTTCGTCCAAGCTCCCCCTCCCCCTTTGGAAGGCCCTCGGCCGAACCCCCCCTCCTTGTGTGCTAGCCGAAACACACCCCCCCTTGGTAGAAAAGTATTCTCCAAGTGTTGTTACTATTCCAAAATACCTTGGCCCAAATACCTTGTAGTATTCCCAAAGTTACCTCTATACTAAAATCCCGGAAAATACTACTATACTTCCTTTAGTCACTAAACGAAACCCTAGGGAAAATCTTCATAGTTGGTTGAAGTATTAAGTAGAAGTTGTGTAGAACTTCTAAGGGTTTCTTGGAGCGAATTGGAGCGTACAGAATAGGAGCTAAACCTTGCTCAGGATCGACTTTAATCTTGGATAATTTTGGGCTTATCGAGGTAAATATCTTGTCCTTCTATTGTAATTGGAAATTACATACTGTAGTAGTTTAGAAGTGAGTATAAGATATTTAGAAGGATGGTATAAAAGAAGAGAATTGAACTGAAATCACATCAGAAGAATATTAAAGAAGACTGAACTGTACTTACATAGGACTGTATTTACAGTAGACTTGTGTAGTTTGACGGGTAGGGAAGTGTTGCCCAATTTTCCATAGAATAAGGAATCTGGTAGCTAGAATTATTCTACAGAGTAGTCTAGACGTCGATAGACTTATATGACCGTTATAAGTTGAAGTACTGCGAGTAGCGTATTCTACTCGAAGGGTGGAAAAGGCTAGCAGGATTACAGTACTTTGGAGCTATTTGCTAATTGTCGGTAATCGTCGCGAGGTATGTGATTCTTCCTATCCTCTTGAGCATGATATTTTAAAAGAATATATATAGTACGGTAGACGTACGTGTGTTAACTGAACGTGGTTTTACTTCGATGTCTTTTGACTTGAGTTTTAAATAATAAAGAATCTTGAAGTATTTCAAAAGAATTAAGAATCGTTTTTGAAAGAAGAGTAATACTTGGTTTTGAAAGCTTAAGAGTTATACTAGCTTTATGGGAAGTTAGGTATAACGACTTAAGAGAGATAAAAAGAATGGTTTATTGATTTTAGAAGTTAAGAGACTTGATCTTAAAAGATAAGAGAGTTGACTTAATTGAATTGATATGAATTCTGTTAAAGTGTGAAACCTCATTCGTGAGTAATAAGTACTTGGTTTTTAAAGAATAATGTTTACTGATTTCGGAAATGAGAATAAGTATCGAACGAACCACTGCAGCGTTAATAAAGGAAAATGTATTGACAAATAAGTAATTATATTAAAACCAGTAGAAACCTCCATCTGCATAGAAGCTAAGATAAGACAAAATTGTATTACATTTCCTAGATCATGGCTGCTTTAATAAGATTGTTATAAACAAGATTAACCTACTCACAATTAAGGCATATGTTACTCAAATTGTTTTAAAAGAGATTACGTTATTAAGTGATTAAGACTATGAACTATGAAATCTTTCGAAAATAAGAGACTTGAATATTTGAAATTAGGCAAACTTGAACTTTGGAAAAGAATGTTGTTACTTGATTTTAAAAAGGGAAGTGTGTTGGTTTACTTAAAAATGTTAGTCCCGCTATTTTAATACTACGGGTATCGGGTGACCTTTGTAAAAGAAATGTATCTTTTAAAAAGAATTTAACGTACGTAGTACTTTGGGGATTAAAACCTGGACTTTGACATAAAAATGAAAGTACTTTGAGTTAGGTGTAACTTGCCTATGTTTGCGTTTGATAGCCTTGTCGTGCTAGTATTGTATTTCTATACCACCGCGTCTCTCAATGGAGGGCCGACTGATTTGTTATGATCTTACTTGGACGTACCGGCAGTGACGGAGGATTCCACGGGTACGCTTCTGTTGATAGTGTTATTCCATGGACTAGCTCTCCATGAGGTTTTACTGATTCGACCTTGGTATCTGGTAGTTGGCTCTCGTACTTGCCCCGAAGTCGTGGCTGATTCGGCTTTGGTATCTGGTAGTTAGCCTTCGTACTTGCCCCATTCAGTTTAGTGGCGAAGTCTCGTGATACGGCCTTGGTATCTGGTAGTTAGCCCTCGTACTTGCCCCGGTCAGCTACGTGATTCGGCTTTGGTATCTGGTAGTTGGCTTTCGTACTTGCCCCGTGTCAGCTTCGTGGTTTGGTTGTATAGTATTGTTAGTACGGCTTTGGTATCTGGTAGTTGGCTTTCGTACTTGCCCCGGTCAGTTGATGATGTGGCTTTGGTATCTGGTAGTTAGCCTTCGTACTTGCCGTGCGGTTTTATGACTCAGTGGGACCCGTGTTCATGTACTCATTGGTGTTATTATATCATGATCGCGGCGGTGAGGAAGGTATTCCACGGGCATGATTGATGTTGTGGGCGTGAGACCCATAGTTATATTTGAGTGATGACTTTGAGGGCGTGAGTCCCTGACTTGACATGACTGCTTATTTATTGTGGACTGTAGTTTGGTTATCATACATGTCTCCTGCTTTATATAGACTACTATGATTTCATTTACGATATTTCGTTTCACATACTTGGTACTGTTATCGACCTCTTCGGCTGCGTTTATGCCGCAGGTAGAGGTACACCAGTTGTTGATCCTCAATCATAGGATCACAGTTCAGCGTATTGGGAAGCTCCGTTTCTCCGGAGGCTTATCTTTTGGTATAGTCCCCTGTCACTGTAGGTACTTGTACATTCAGGGGTATGGCGGGGCCCTGTCCCGTCATGTTGTATAAAAACTCTTAGAGTGCATGTAGTCTTTGTTGTGGCAGGGTTTGTAAGGATGTAACTGTTCAAGTTTTTGGTTATATATACAAAGAAGGTAACCGTTTGGTTGACCTGTTTTATTATCATATCTCTTGTTTCATGTTTAAGTTTTTATTTCCGCTGATTTTCTCTGATGTTGTATCACTAGGGTGCCCGGGGTAAGGCACCAGTCACGGGCCCGGGATCGGGTCGTGACATTTACCACACCCTTATTTTAAGGCATGCATGTATTTACCTTAGGTGGGTCGGTCCTTGGCATTGACACCACAATTAGGAAGACACCAAACTTGTCGACGGGTTTCTCAACCCAACGACCAACCAACATATTATGTGTAGCGTGGCAATGATAGACAAACCCAAACCTAATCATGTCATGCTGAAATTGGGAAAAGTGCACCGTCATTTGGTCGCCACTTCCAACAAAAGCATTACAGTTGGACGACTTAGACAAATCTATCACAGCCTCGCATATGTGACGGTTAGGCCTACCTCTGACATAAAGGGGTCCCCATGCATGTTAGAACTCGCTTGCAATGTGACAATTTATGTGCAACATGTACTTGTTAAATGTTTTTACACTTCTGCAAAATCACGTGCTTTACACTAACGCAGTTTGCTGCATTTTGTCTAAAAGGATTTATCATCTTCCCGAAAGGTCGATTTGTATTTGACTAAGCAATGGCAGAGCATCGATATCTCACAAGATCAAAGGCACGGTCCAGCGACATGACTGATTCAAGGGCATTTGAGCAGAACGAGTCGGAACCTCTCTTGGTTCCTATAGGCAAAGCAGGGGTCTCAGAAAAGAAAAGCAGCGTAGATCCGATCGAACACCTCGCCCAATTACCGCAGCAAATGGCAACCCTGCAAGCCGAAATCCGAAGGCTCAGAAACATCACTAAAGCACTGTTGACACCCAATTTTGACCCTCTCGTCCAGTCATTAACCATAAAATTACACTAATTTTCAACAATAATTTTAATAATTTTAAAATAATAAAATGCAGCGATAAAACATTAATACAAGCATAAATACATAAATAATAATCTAACACCCGCGTTTTAATAATAGCATTCATAAAAGAATTAAGAAGTCCTAATTTTATTTAATAAGTCTTAATAACGACATCACATTATAAACATTAAACACTAATTAAATAGCACACCCGCATTTATTATTATAATAATTTAAATTCAAACTTAGACTAATAAAACACCTAAATAATTTAATTTAAATTAATTAATTTATCACTAATTAATTAATTAACTCCTAAAATTAAATACCTAATTAAGTAATTAAACACTTAACCTTACTACCCTAATACCACTAACCCGCGGCCCAATTACCCCCAGCCCCAATTAATACCGTCAGCCCATTTCCTTATTTCCCCACGACCCGCAGGCCCACCTGCCCTTATTTTTTATCCGCCCAGCCCACGCCCTTATACGCAGCCCATAAGCCTAGCAGCCCCTCATTCCCATCGTCTTCCCCCTTTCAACAGCCCTAAGAAGAAAACCCTAGAACTCCTTCAATCGCCGCACCCTCCTTGCCGTGATTCTCGCCTGAGAATCCGGCAAATCGAACCCAAATCTTCCCCTTTTCAGCCAACGATTCCTTACCATAACTAACAAAATCCCTTCAAATCGAAATCACTTACGAATCGCACAAAATCAGTCCTGAATGGTACCGATAACTTACCAACATTAGAACCCCAAGATTGGGACTATAAAAAGGGAGAGCATGCAAAACCGATAGGCATCGATTTGGGACGCACCATAGCGGCGATTAAGAACCACGCATGAGAGCATGCAAATGAGACGATCGGCGACATAGAATTTAGAGGCGAACGGGGGAAGACAGAGCTCAGTCGAGGGAATACAGAACAGAGACGGGAGTCCAATAGCAATAGTCGACAGGCATAGGAGGTTAGGAGGTCCAGCAATCGACAAACCAGACCATTAGCATTGCACAAGTAAGAAGCCTGAAATCATTCTCTTAATTCTAGCCAAAAAAAAAAAAATCAGCAAGCAGCTTTACCCCTTTATTCGCATCGCAAAACAACTCTCCGAGTGGCACCGACGACTTGATACGCTGCCCCGGGTCGCTGTCCGGAGAAGGTAAACTCACTCCCTTTCGAATTTCAATCCTTATGCAATTTTGTGTGCTTTGTGTTGCATATGCTTGTTAACGTTGTTATATAGTTCTAGCCCATCCAAACAGTTCTGATTATGGAAGTCGGCATCAGGATCACTAAATAGCCAAATAGGCAGTCTGTCGCTCTTTAATGAATATCATATACTGTTCTTTATTTTAGTCGCATATTCAGTGCATAATAGTTTTACCTGCTTCAATGCTCTCATGTCTACAATATAGCATAAATGAAACCTTGCATATCCTGAATTCAGTTTCACTGTTTTAAATATAACAACATTCATCCTCACCTGGTACCATCATGCAAACTGAGTTAACAAGTTTAGTGTATTGCACAAGAAATCTGTTTTACCCCCACAGAGTTAGTTCAGTTAATATGATATTAAAAATGTTGGTTTTGAGGGTCATGTGGAGTCTGAATATGGGAAATGCCTTCATGAGCATGTGATATTGGCATACAAAGACAACATACTAGAATATTTGTAAATCTGTGGGTATGAATTTAAATCTGAAAATGGGAGGAAGTATTGGACTGTGTGTTTTTTTATTTGTGGATCATGTTAAACCTAGATGGTGTTGAATTATGTCGTCTTGCTAAGTCTCTTAAGTTAGTTCACTCTTAATATGTTATTAGTGTCCATTGAATGATACCTGTGACAATACCATGTTAACCATGTGCTCTTTGTTTCTATATACATTTAGCCTTCCCTAATTTGCATATGAGGCTTAAGCATAAAAGTTGGGGATATTTCAAACTATCTAAGGAGAGAATTGATCAGGTTTTTTGTCTTGTGATGATACATGATCATGCCTACTGTTTACCATCTGCTGTGACATCTTTGGATTCTTCTGAGTATAGTCCTGTTAGTATGCCTTAAAACTAGTGTAGGGAGTTTTAGACCTGTGTGTATTTCTAGTCTAGCATGGCCAGTCTTTACCCCTAAGCCAGCATGTTTGTCACTTCATCCTTTTATACAACAAAGAAAAAATGAATGAATTGGTGTTCTCATTCCTATACATGTGTGAGGGTTAGAATAGGCAATTACCTCATCCCTGTTTTGGAACCAGATCTGCCCCCCTATTACTAAACATGATTTATGTCTTCTCTTAGCCTTGAAGTATTGTTCTCTCTTGCTTGTGATCTGAATTTACTCCTGACTGCCAGGTTTTCTTGTGCTTGTTCTCCATGTGTGTCATGCCTGCTGCCCAAATTTGTCTTCCTGCCGGCTGCCTTCTCTTAGCATCACAATAGTGTTCCTTTTTTTTGCATTTTCTGTTCAACTGCCTGCACCCAGGGCCCAGCGACTGCCCTGGGCCAGTTTCCCCTTTTTGCTCCTCGAGTCATTGTGACATGTTATGTGCTCGTTCTAATTATTTGTATCAGTTATTATTTGGGCTCGTACTAATCCTTATCTTTCTTTATTGTTACATGGCACGCATCGGAGCAAAATAAAGAGCCTCACGGCGAGACTCATGGCAAGCCATTTCAAATGGCAACCCGCATCCGCGTTCGCATTCCCGCTTCAGAAACTCCTAGAAAAAAAACAAATAGGACGGAGTCATCCGCTCCAATTCCTTCACTCTCTTAACTTTCTTGTCTCATTTTATGCCTTTATTTGTTTATTGTAATTTTATTATTTAATTTTGTAATTAATAGGATGTCTATAATAATTAGCCTTTAAACATATAAGTGGGGAAGATAATTTAAAGTTCATCGCTTAACTTACTTGCCTTTTAGGATTGTCATGCATGTCTAATTTCGCCAAAAGATAATTTAACTTGCATCGTAAAACCAACATTTCGTTCTTATTAAAATTCATAACAGATTTCTTCATAAACTCTCAAGAATCACTTTAAAGCACCTTTTGTATCATACTGTACGCAGGTTAAGCAAGATTAATTTAGCTGGCAGTATACATAATTAGTCCATAAAGCACCCGCTTAGAATTCTCTAGCATTTTAAGCGCCTCTTAGCACCTTTGACACCCTTCTAGCATTTAATACCTTTTAGCAACCTTTAGTATTTTAAGCACTTTTAAACATTTAGCATTTGACTCTTTTATTTATTTATAACACCTTTTGCCCCCTTTTTTACTTAAAGCACCTTTTAAACATTTTAACATTTTTAGCATTTTTTTAAGCAGGAGGAGCTTTTATTTTGCATTTTTTTTAAACATAATAATTACCCTAGGTTTGAACGGACAACCGCAAGTTAGCGGATCCTTTAGGGTGCCTAACCCCTTCCCTTTAGGATAATAAAGAACTCTTACCCAGAATCTTATTAAAGTTTAGCAGACCATTAAATGGAGTTAATGTTTACTTTAAACTAGTTAAACATTTAGGTGTCATAATTCACTCAAACTAATTAGGTGGCGACTCCGCGAAGCCTTAGCATTCTAGCACCTTTTTAAAGCACCCCTTTACATTTAACACTTCTTTAAACATTTAGCATTTTAGCATCTTTTATTTATTTATTTCCTAACACTTTTATTTAAGCAGGGTTCGCTTTAGAAAATGTCGCGGTCGAAAAAGGGCGTGACAGAAATGGCGACTCCGCTGGGGATATAAGGTTCTTAACCATAACAGACCTAGGGTTATTATTTGGCATTATTTTTGCATTTAATTTTGTGTGCTATATTTTGTTTATTTTAATTGCTACCTGCTTTACTGCTTTCCCTAAACTGGCATTCCGCTCATATTTCTTCCACTCTGAAAAATTCACACAATCACACACTACATGCGAGGTCTTGGGTGCATCAAAGAAAATTCTTTCTTCAAAATCCAAATTTAGGAGAGTTGGTAACATACGTGGAGTGTCCGGTCTAACCGGTGGCCGCGTAGCCTTCTCACTCGAGTTGTTCGCTCGGGAACCTTGCGTCCAGAAAAGTCAAATCTTAGAAACTTAAGATAGAGCTATACCACCCTTTATTTTAGGGCATGCATGCATTTACCTTAGGTGGGTCGGTCCTTGGCATCGACACCACAATTAGGAAGACACCAAACTTGTCGACGGGTTTCTCAACCCAACGACCAATCAGCATACTATGTGTAGCGTGGCAATGATAGACAAATCCAAACCTAATCATGACATGCTGAAATTGGAAAAAAGTGCACCGTCATTTGGTCGACATTCCCAACAAAAGCATTACAGTTGGACGACTTGGACAAATCTATCACTACCTCGCGTATGTGACGTTTAGGCCTACCTCTGGCATAAAGAGGTCCAAACATGTTAGAACACGCACTTAATTTGAAATTTGCTTATTATTATATATTGCCTGCAACTTTTGCATATTATACTAACTTGGTTTGCTTAATTTGTTAAAAGGTTATTTTGCCTAGCTTATCCCCAAAAGGTTGATTCGCGTTGACTGGTAGAAGCACAATCATCCAATAAATGACTAATCCAGAGGCACCGGAACGAAACAACTTAGGACTCGTCCCCGTTCCTGTAGAGGATGCAGAGGCGTTAGAAAGGAGAAACACCAATGATCAACACCTCGCCAAACTATTGCAGTAAATGGAAATCATGCAAGCTGAAATAGAAAGGCTCCGAAACATCACAAACCTGTCTATTAGCTTGAATGCACCACTCCCAGAGCAAGGGACAAATGCAATCGTGTCACAAGCCCTTGAGCCTCCACTTCCCCAAAGCTCCCCGCAGAGGCCGCAACATACCAGCTCACACCAAAATGTCACTCGCCCGGTCAATTTGCAAACCGACCTCCAAAATGATCCGTTCACTATATACACATCTCAACCTCCACCTACTTATATCTCCCCACTCAACCCAAATTGCCAAGCCACCCAATACGAGCAGATGGCACACAAACAATATGAGGGATTAGCACATCCGACCGAAAGCCAACCATTTATTGTGCATGCATCCTCTCAAGAGACAGATCAATACAAGGAAATGGAGCGGCAGACCCGAGCTAGAGCTGATGAAAATGTGGCAAAAGAAATTGCGACTGAAAGAGGCATTCAAAGCATTCAGATGAACAAGGGGGAGGAAGGTTTAGAATATGAAAACTTATGTATGCACCCTGACGTTGAATTACCTGTGGGGTACAAGGTGCCCAAATTTGACATGTTCGATGGAAAGGGGAATCCTCGAGCTCATCTAAGGTCATATTGTGATAAATTGATTGGAGTTGGTAAAAATCAAGCAATCATCATGAAGCTATTCATCAGGAGTCTAACCGGCGAGGCGCTGGACTGGTACACATGCCAAGACCCTCGAAAATGGGACGGTTGGAATGCCATGGCACAAGATTTCATGGATAGATTCAGGTTCAACATCGATAATCGCCCCGACAGATTTTATCTTATGAAACTTGAAAAGAAATCCACAGAAACTTTCAGAGAATACGCCCTGAGGTGGCGGTCAGAAGCAGCAAAGGTCCAACCTCCGATGGCAGAGAGCGAAATGACCACCTTGTTCGTGCAGTCGTTAAAAGACGCGACATATTATGAAAGGATGATCAGTGTAATTGGACGAAGTTTTGCGGTCGTAGAATGGGCGACTTCGTGGAAGAAAGGCATTAAGACAGCGGGATTACAAACCCGACAGCCTACAGCAACTAGCGAGCGATGCGATCCAAATTCCATCGGAGGTACCTCCCAGAGGAGAAGAGATGCATCACCCTCTATCATGGTCATTCAGGAGCATAGGCCAGAACAACATCCAGTGTATCAAAGCCCACCGCCTTCTTACCAAAACACTCAAAATCCACAGTCATATTATCAGCACTGCGCCACCCCATATCCTGTTTACCATACCCAACCAGCATATCCAAAATACTCACCACAATCACGAACTCGCACCCCGAACGGACCCAAACCCCGCATAGATGCGAAGAAAACCAACAAAAACCTATACACCTTTAGCCGAACCCATAGCCCAAGTGTATGAGAAGTTGAAAGCCGCAGGAATACTTCATCCAATTCCCAGAAATACTCCCAGGCCTACTTCCCGAGGGCACGATAAAGCTAAACATTGTGCATACCACTCCGGTGCAGAGGGACACGACATCGACAATTGTTATACCCTCAAGGACAGAATAGAGGAGTTAATCGAGGAGGGAGTCATTCGGCTGAAAGATGGTCCTCTCAATGCAAACAATAACTTTCTTCCGGGTTATGAAGATGCCCATGTGAGCATGATAGCTGAAAATGAAGAAGACAGTCTGGAAGGGACTATTACGCCAGCCCGTAAAGGGAAGAAAGTTGAATCATCAACCAACCGCCAGAGAAAAGGAGGTGCTCCTTGCCGGAGATTGTTTAACTATTGAATAAATCATTCGTCTAGTTGTGTGCTGCCAGAGATGATCCTGCTGAAGACTGAACCATCGAAGACACAGAGCAAGAAGAAGTGGACTCGCGCCCCTGCCTCGGCCCGCCGAGTCCTGAGATAGTTAGTTTAATGCATTTTGCCCTTTATGCCATTTGAACTACGTTTGACCTGATTCCCTTGGTGGATACGTAGGCGGCCGTCTCGGCTTCGGTCCCACATCTAGAAATTTTAATTTTATCCAATTTCACTTGTAATGAACTACGTTCGACCTGATTCCCTTGGTGGATACGTAGGCGGCCTAAATCGGCTTCGGTCACACCATTAGAAAACTTTCCCTTCGTTCTGAAAATAACAATGTAACACCCCGAACCCGGGCCCGTTACTGGTGCCTTACCCCGGGCACCCTAGTGATACAACATCAGAGAAAACCAGCGGAAAATAAAACACGAGTCATGAAACAAGAGATATAATAAATAAACAAAGCAACCAAGCAGATGCCTTCGGTATATACATAAAAACCCGACAGCTTATCCTTTTACAAACCCCGCCACAACTGCTGCACTTAAGATTTACAACAACTATGACGGACAGGGGCCCGCCATACCCCGAATGTACAAGAACCTACAACTCGGGAACATACCAAAGATAAGCCTCGAAGGAACGAGCTTTCCAACACGTTGAAATGAGATCCTAAGAGCGGGGATCCACGGCCGATGTACCTACTGCGGCATGAACGCACCGAAGGAGGTCGACGACAGTACCAGTATGTGAAATCACAACATCAGAATGAAATCATAATAGCTTAAAAAGCGAGACATGTATGATAACCAAAATACGAGATGCAACATAAGCGATCAAGTCGGGGACTCACGCCTCAAAGTCACCACTCAAATATAACTATGGGTCTCACGCCCACAACATCCATCATGTTCGCATCATGGCGCATGCCGAATCTTGCGACGGTGTAGACATGTCCATGATGCAACAATAATAACAAGGCGCGTGGCCGTACCGGAATCTGCGACGGTGTAGACATGCCCATGTAACCTCAATAACAATATCGGGTGGTCAACCCCGCGCGTAGCCACATGCCCCGGAATCTGCGACGGTGTAGAACCGCCCATGTTGCAGTAATAACCATATACCGGGTAATCAACCCGGCCGCATGGCCGCATGCCCCCGGAATACTGCATCGGTGTAGACATGTCCATGTGACATCAACAAGACAGTAATCAAAATGGAAACATACCCGTGGAATTCTCCATCACTGCCAGCACGTCCAAGTAAGTTCTCAACAAGTCAACGCCTATCGAGACGCGGTAACGTAAATACCACACTTGCACAACAAAGGCTATCATCACAAGCATAGGCAAGTTTCACAACAACAAGCATAGGCAAGTTTCACAACAACAAGCATAGGCAAGTTTCACACAACTCAAAGTACTTTCATTTTATGCCAAAGTCGGGTTTTAACCCCAAAGTACTACATACGTTAAGTTCTTTTAAAGAGATCCATTACTTTTATAAAAGTCACCCGATACGTAGTATTAGAATGACCAACCCACATTCCCTTTTCAAAATCAAGTAACAACATTCTTTTCCTAAGTTCGGTTGCCTAGTTTCAATTACTCAAGGTTCTCATTTTCAAATGGTTTCATAGTTCCCAAACTTAATCACTTGATTCTTTTTAGAACAATTGAGTAATATATGTCTCACGTGAGAGTAGGTTATTCTTGTTTACAACATTCTTATTACAAAGATCCATGATCTAGAAAATGTATATCATTTTGTCATCTTAGTTTCTATGCGGATGGAGGTTTCTCGGTTTTAATACAATTCATCATTATTCAATACATTTTCCTTTATTAACGCCGCGGTGTGCCTGTCGATACACATTCGATTTCAAATCGGTAAAACATTATCCCTTTAAATAAAACCAAGTACTCATTACTCACGAATGAGGTTTCACACAAACATTCACATTAAAACAAATAAGTTAAGTCTCTTATCTTATAAGATCAAGTCTCTTAACTTCTAACATCAAGAAACCATTTTCTTTACCTCTCTTAAGACATTATACCTAACTCCCATAAAGCTAGTATAACTCTTTTTAAAACCTTTTAAAACCAAGTGTTACTCTCCTTCCAAAACGATTTATAAATCTTTTAAAATACATCAAGTTCTTTATTATAACTAGCCGCTTATAATTCACATCGATTACCTTTTAAAACCACAAAGTATTTTCTTACCTACATAAAGTCGTTATAACCAACTTCCCATAAAGCCGTTATAACACTTTATGTTTTAAGAACAATCAAACACAGTTAACACGTATGCGTCTCACCGTACTACATAGTTCACACATATCATGCTAGAAGAGATAGGAAGAGGTTCACATACCTCGCGACGATTGTCGACTAATAGCAAAACGCCCAAGTACCCCAAACCCGGCTACTCCTGCCAAGTGGATCACTCCACACGTAGTACTTCAACCTATAAGGCCACGCGCTTATTAACATCTAGATCTCAACGTTCCATAATCTACAGAAAATTGGCAAAGACCTCCCCGCAACAGCGTAAATCTCTCTCCTATCGAGGCTACCAAGCCAACCAGTGGGGTTTACACGCCTAACCGGACGTGTACAATTCTACTACACAGTAATGCTATACAAGTCTACTGTAATACAGCCCTATGTAATTACAGTTCAGTTCAGTTCTTTATTCTTCAGGCTTAAGTCAAAAGACATTGCCACAATACTAAGTTCAGTTCTATATATAGTATACAACAACTATATATTCAACACTTATGTAATTTCCAATTACAATAGGGGGACAAGATATTTACCTCGATAAGCCCAAAAATTATCCGAGTTTAATGTCGCACCTGAGCAAGGTTTAGCTCCTCCTCCGAGTGCTCCAATCCGCTCCAAACAACCCTTAGAAGTTCTAACCAACTTCTCTTAAGTACTTCAAACAACAATGAAGATTTCCTTAGGGTTTCGTTTAGTGGCTAAAGGAAAGTATAATCGTATTTTCTGGGCTTTTATAAGTGTAACCTTGGGGATACTACAAGGTATTTGGACATTACAACAATACTTTGGAGAGTATTTCTATACCACAAAGGGGGTATTTATACGAGACAACTAGGCTAGGGGGGGTGTACCCCACGGCTAGCACTACTAGGAGGGGGGGGATACTTTCGGCCAAGGGGCCTTCTCAGGGGAGGGTGTGGACGAATACAACAAGGAGAGGAGGAGATTTCAAGACTTAGGCACATTTTTGGATGAAGAACTCTTCAAGCTTAGGGGGGTATTTATAGGTCAAGGAATGGCCAACCAATGGCCAAGATCCATCCAAGTGTATAGCAAGTGTAGGGCTAGGATTCACCTAAGTACACCTTATCCATCTACCACCAAAATATCCTACCTAATCCTTGACAATAGCCAAGGCCAATTCGCCCACCATTGCCGCCAACCTCATCCAATGTGAGGTGACACATGTCACCCTCCCGTTGGTCCAAAATGTTTCTCTCGGAAAAATCCGCAAAAATAATAAATGACATAGCCGGAATTTTCCCAACAAAAGTCAGGAAACGCTTTAGTCGAAAACGACTCTAATCGGGTGTTGTGTACAAATTTCGAAACTTGCCTAACTTAAGGCTCAAATTTTCTACGACGCCCTCACGCATACTACTCAAAATACGGTATAACATTCTTCCTTAGAAACATTCGTCCCGAATGTTCCTTCTCAAGTCTCAACACAAACATGCGCCAGTATAGTCTTCACTGCTATACGTACGAAAACAATCATGCCACACCTGGCCATGAAATAACAAATGCACAAAATACGAAATCCCAAGTCCACGAGGAATCACCTCTGTTATCACAAAAGTTCCCACCAAGGTCTAAAATATACTCCCTCTGCACCTTCATTTCACAAAAGAAACGATCACACTCGTACACATCTCCCCTACCTCGTCGTGCACTGCTCGAACACTCGAACTCTTCCCGACACGCACCACTTCAGTCAACGCCTGCTTCCAACCTCGAGTCACTACCTCCAAACTTGGTCATCTTACTAACCTCGATTTCTAAGGCCATTCTCGGCCTTCACGAACTGATTCTGGTCGAACATATCTATGAACTCATACGATGGTCATCTAAACTTGGGCCTAGCACCCTCGTGACCCTGCCACCTGGCGGGACCACCCAGAGCTGACCCTTCCTCGAAACGGGACGCGGGTTGGCCCGCAACATGGCCCCAACCCGACCCACTGTAGCGCCAACTTCCGCTCCTCGACACGGAACACATCATGGAAGCTACCACTTCCATCTCACACTAACCAGATTTTTAAATCACACTATAGCACAAAGCTATCCGAACATAACACTTAACACATCATTAACATCAATACATACAAGTATCTACAGGGTTAAGGATATACCTGAAACTAGGCGGTTCAAGGACCGCTAAAACTGGGAACTTCCACCGCGACCTCTACCGTGGCCCGCAACTGCTCTAGTAGTCTGTGCTATCCTACCAGCGCTACCCCTGGTCGGACAGTCTCTCGTCATATGGCCCTGTTGGCCGCAAGAATAACAAGCTCCCTTGGTACTACGACACTCCCCGAAATGCGGTCTACCACATCGACCACACCGAGGTAGGGGTGCATCCGCCAACACCCTACTCCTCAACATTCAAACACAGGAGCCACGACCGCTTCCTGAATATCCTGGTCCCGGCGTCGCGGAGGACCACTGCAATGGCGAGGTACATAACTAGTCTCTTCTTGGCGGTCCGCCTCGAAAGTCGCCAAAATATCCGGCCGTCTTGGCGCCTTCCTGTGGCGGTGTCCACGTCGATCTCTGCGCTCGCTCGCACCAAGTGCATGAGCACGAACGGGCAATGTCCATGCGGTGAAGAGAAACACCGAACAACTCTACGCTAGGTAATCATCGAGCCTCGTAACATATCGGTGCACTCGATCCTCCATACTAGCTACTAATGCGGAACATACCGCCAATGAGTCGAACTCCACATTGTACTCGAATCAGACGCGCGCTTCGCCTCAACATCAAAAATCGTTTACCGAGCCCTCCTCATTTGTGGAGGCAAGAAATGTGCCAGGAAGGCCCCCGAAAACTCGTCCCAAACGGCTGGAAGTGCATGCTCTCCCCGGGAAAGCTCCCACGAGTCAAACCAATCGACTGCGGTATCACGCAGCCGATGCGAACCAAATGTCACAGACTCAGTCTCTGAAGCCTTGATCACCCGCATGATCCTCTGCAACTGACGGATGAACTCCTGCGGATCATCCTCCGGCCTCGACCCGTAAAACTCAGGCGGGCTACAACTAAGGAAATCCCGTAGCCTCAAACTGTCTGCCCTCGGGTGCACTACAGTCTTCTTTGGGCCGCTGCTGCTGCGTCCGGCTATCTCATATCGGCCACAACCTCGCCAATAATCGCCATCTCTCGTGACCCATCTCCCGCTCGGTGTGGGGTGGAGGCTCAGTCTTGTAGTCTCAGCAGCCACTGCTGCGGCTCTAAACTCTGCTGGTGCTGGCGGCGTCGCAAAACTCGCCGTCTGAAGCACTACTCAGTCTTGGCCGAACTGCGCCTCGTACTCCTCTGAATCCCACTAGCTCCTCGCTGCCTTGCCTTCTGGGCCTGGTTGCCTTCGCAGGCATAATCGGTAAAACGAAACACGTCAGAGGGGTCCAACTTACAACACAACTCTAAGGCACGATCTCAGAATGAGAAGAATGGAAACCAATCCTAAATGTCCTATAGCCTCCTGATTATAGATGTGGTGCACAACACACCGATAATCAAGACTCTACTAGACACGGTCTGTAGACACTTTCCGAGGACTAACTGCTCTGATACCACTTTGTAACACCCCGAACCCGGGCCCGTTACTGGTGCCTTACCCCGGGCACCCTAGTGATACAACATCAGAGAAAACCAGCGGAAAATAAAACACGAGTCATGAAACAAGAGATATAATAAATAAACAGGCCAACCAAAACAGATGCCTTCAGTATATACATAAAAACGAATGCTTATCCTTTACAAACCACCTTACAACGGTGCTACAGCACTTAAGATTTACAACAACTATGACGGGACAGGGCCCCGCCATACCCCTGAATGTACAAGAACCTACAACTCAGGGAACATACCAAAGATAAGCCTCCGAAGGAACGGAGCTTTCCAACACGCTGAAATGAGATCCTAAGAGCGGGGATCCACGACCGATGTACCTCTACCTGCGGCATGAACGGCCTTCGAAGGAGGTCAAGATCGACAGTACCAAGTATGTGAAATCACAACATCAGTAAATGAAATCATAATAGCTTAAAAAGCGAGACATGTATGATAACCAAAATACGTGATGCAACATAAGCGATCAAGTCGTGACTCACGCCCTCAAAGTCACCACTCAAATATAACTATGGGACTCACGCCCACAACATCCATCATGTTCGCATCATGGCGCATGCCCCCGGAATACAGCATCGGTGTAGACATGTCCATGATGCAACAATAATAACAAGGCCGCGTGGCCCACGTACCGGAATCGCGACGGTGTAGACATGCCCATGTAACCTCAATAACAATATCTGGGTGGTCAACCCCGCCGCGTGGCCACATGCCGGAATCTGCGACGGTGTAGATCGCCCATGTTGCGGTAATAACCATATATCGGGTAATCAACCGGCGCGTGGCGCATGCCCCGGAATAATGCGTCGGTGTAGACACGTCCATGTGACATCAACAACAAGACAAGAATCAAAATGGAAACATACGTGGAATTCTCCATCACCGCCAAGACGCCCAAGTAAGTTCTCAACAAGTCAACCGCCTCTATCGAGACGCGGTAACGAAATACCACACTTGCACAACAAAGGCTATCATCACAAGCATAGGCAAGTTTCACAACAACAAGCATAGGCAAGTTTCACAACAACAAGCATAGGCAAGTTTCACAACAACAAGCATAGGCAAGTTTCACAACAACTCAAAGTACTTTCATTTTATGCCAAAGTCCGGGTTTTAACCCCAAAGTACTACATACGTTAAGTTCTTTTAAAAGAGATGCATTACTTTTATAAAAGTCACCCGATACGTAGTATTAGAATGACCAACCCACATTCCTTTTCAAAATCAAGTAACAACATTCTTTTCCTAAGTTCCGGTTTGCCTAGTTTCATTACTCAAGGTTCTCATTTTCAAATGGTTTCATAGTTCCCAAACTTAATCACTTGATTCCTTTTTAGAACAATTGAGTAATATATGTCTCACGTGAGAGTAGGTTATTCTTGTTTACAACATTCTTATTACAACATCCATGATCTAGAAAATGTATATCATTTTGTCTCATCTTAGTTTCTATGCAGATGGAGGTTTCACTGGTTTTAATACAATTCATCATTATTCAATACATTTTCCTTTATTAACGCTGCGGTGGTGCTGCCGATACACATTCGATTTCAAATCAAGAAACATTATCCCTTTAAATAAAACCAAGTACTCATTACTCACGAATGAGGTTTCACACAAACATTCACATTAAAACAAATAAGTTAAGTCTCTTATCTTATAAGATCAAGTCTCTTAACTTCTAACATCAGTAAACCATTTTCTTTACCTCTCTTAAGACATTATACCTAACTCCTCATAAAGCTAGTATAACTCTTTTTAAAACCTTTTAAAACCAAGTGTTACTCTCCCTTCCAAAACGATTTATAAATCTTTTAAAATACATCAAGTTCTTTATTATAACTAGCCAGTTATAATTCACATCAGTTACCTTTTAAAACCACAAAGTATTTTCTTACCTACATAAAGCTGTTATAACCAACTTCCCATAAAGCCGTTATAACACTTTATGTTTTAAGAACAATCAAACACGCTTAACACGTATGCGTCACCGTACTACATAGTTCACATATCATGCTAGAAGAGATAGGAAGAGGTTCACATACCTCGCGACGATTGTCGACTAATAGCAAAACGCTCAAGTACCCCAAACCGCGGCTACTCCTTAAGCCAAGTGGATCACTCCACACGTAGTACTTCAACCTATAAGGCCACAAGGCGCTATTAACATCTAGATCTCAACGTTCCATAATCTACAGAAAATTCGGCAAAGACCTCCCCACATCAGAAATCTCCTCCTCTATCGAGGCCGGCTACCAAGCCAACCAGGGGGGGGGGGTTTAAACGTATAACCGGACGTGTACAATTCCCTACTACAAGAATGCTATACAAGTCTCATGTCTGACTCATGTAATTACTGATTCGATTCGATTCTTTATTCTTCAGGCTTAAGTCAAAAGACATTGCCACAATACTAAGTTCAGTTCTATATATAGTATACAACAACTATATATTCAACACTTATGTAATTTCCAATTACAATAGGGGGACAAGATATTTACCTCGATAAGCCCAAAAATTATCCGAGTTTAATGTCGCTCCTGAGCAAGGTTTAGCTCCTCCTCCGAGTGCTCCAATCCGCTCCAAACAACCCTTAGAAGTTCTAACCAACTTCTCTTAAGTACTTCAAACAACAATGAAGATTTCCTTAGGGTTTCGTTTAGTGGCTAAAGGAAAGTATAATCGTATTTTCTGGGCTTTTATAAGTGTAACCTTGGGGATACTACAAGGTATTTGGGCCAAGGTATTTGGACATTACAACAATACTTTGGAGAGTATTTCTATACCACAAAGGGGGTATTTATACGAGACAACTAGGCTAGGGGGGGGGTGTACCCCACAGCTAGCACTACTAGGAGGGGGGGGATACTTTCGGCCAAGGGGCCTTCTCAAAGGGGGGAGGGGTGTGGGGGACGAATCACAAGGAGAGGAGGAGATTTCAAGACTTAGGCACATTTTTGGATGAAGAACTCTTCAAGCTTAGGGGGGTATTTATAGGTCAAGGAATGGCCAACCAATGGCCAAGATCCATCCAAGTGTATAGCAAGTGTAGGGCTAGGATTCACCTAAGTACACCTTATCCATCTACCACCAAAATATCCTACCTAATCCTTGACAAAAGCCAAGGCCAATTCGTCCACCATTGCCGCCCAACCTCATCCAATGTGAGGGTGACACATGTCACCCTCCCGTTGGTCCAAAATGTTTAAATCTCTCGGAAAAATCCGCAAAATAATAAATGACATAGCCGGAATTTTCCCAACAAAAGTCAGAAACGCTTTCGTCAAAAACGACTCTAATCGGGTGTTGTGTACAAATTTCGAAACTTGCCTAACTTAAGGCTCAAATTTTCTACGTACGTCCTCACGTACATACTCTGAAAATACGGGGTATAACAAACAAGAATACCCATAGTATACAAGCAACTCCATTGAGACCCATTTTAAGGCCAAACGCCCTTTGCATATTCAAAACTGGGACAAGGTAGGAAACCAGGCAGGTCTTATGAGTCCAAACAAGACAGACATCCGAGCATCAAGAGTCTAAGGTCAACGCGAATCAACCGCCCCCCCAAAACTCACAAAACTTTCTTTGAGCGCAGGTCCTTCATATTAGCGGAGGATACAACAAAAAGTTCTTCATATTAGCAGAAGCAAAAAGACAAAGCGTAGAAAGAAGCGTAGCGAAAAGACATCGACAATCGGTAAAAATTCAAGGTTCATGACAAAGCCCGGTAGATCGGTGTGGGCATAAAGTCAAATTTGCAACCAACGCATCGCACCCAACAAAGGCATCATGACAATTCATCAGTTGCGGCATTTGACATGTCCGTGCAAGGGCAACATCTCAGTATTCATCGGGCGTATCAGGGACGACATCTCTACCCATAAAATTGCACTTCTCATATATATTTATCATTTTGTTTAAACAGGTATACACTAACATTTTCTCAAGAAGCTTGCAGGAGCATTTATTCTACAGGAGCAGCAGCAACGCGTCCAGACAACGACGTTATCAGCACAGCAAGACTATGCAACGACGCCAACAGCAACACGTCCAGGCAACGACGTTATCAGCACAACAAGTCCAAAAACGACGCCATCATCAGCATATCACATCTACACAAGGAAGATTTTCTCTGTTCTCAAAATGGCATTTTTTCTCATTCATGCTTTATTATTCTGTCTTTGCAGTTATGCACTAACTCTTTCCTGAGCTCTAGTCTACAGGAGCAGCAGCAACAAGTCCGAAAACGACGCCAAGTCCAAAAAAAACAAAAAAAAAAAAAAAAACGACGCCAAGTCCAAAAACGACGACGCCAATGTCCGAAAACGACGCCAATGTCCAAAACGACGCCAAGTCCGAAAACGACGACAAGTCCGAAAACGACGCCAAGTCCGAAAACGACGCCAAGTCCGAAAACGACGCCAAGTCCGAAAACGACGCCAAGTCCGAAAGCGACGCCAAGTCCGAAAGCGACGCCAAGTCCGAAAGCGACACCAAGTCCGAAAATGACGCCAAGTCCGAAAACGACGCCAAGTCCGAAAACGACGCCAAGTCCGAAAACGACGCCAAGTCCGAAAACGACGCCAAGTCCGAAAACGACGCCAAGTCCGAAAACGACGACAAGTCCGAAAACGACGACAAATCCGAAAACGACGCCATCATCAGCATATCACATCTACGCAGGGACGATTTCTCTGTTCTCAAAATTGCATTTTTTCCCATTTATTATTCTGTCTTAGCAGTTATGCACTAACCCTCTCTTGAGCTTTAGTCTACAGGGACAGTTGCAGCAAGGACAACATATCCGCGTTCACAATCGCAACACGTCTGTACAAGGACGAAAATCACAGCATTCGCAACATCGCATCAACACAGCAGGCATCACATTTTTGCAGGATAACCTTTTCTACTCACAGTTACATTGTTTTTAAAATTATGCATCATCATTTTGCCTTAACAGTTATGCACTAACCGTTTGTTCAAGTCTTTAGCATGCAGGAGCAGGAGCACAACGTGGATTTTCTCTTCTAACCGGGCAATTTGTTGGGCCAACCTTGACGAATGGCGGCGGCCTCAAGCGTCGGTCCACTCGTTCCGCATCACCATAAAACCAGCACCATAAACCATAGCGGTACACCCCAGGTTCAAGCCAATTATTTTTATTTTCTTTACACCCCAGCCCAGTGTCGTCATAACTCGACACTGGGACAAATTTTGAGTCCACGTTAGCCCACCTTGGTGTTTTGACCATGGTAGCCCAGTGTCGTCATAACTCGACACTGGGACAATTTTGAGTCCGCATTAGCCCGCCTTGGTGGTTGACCATGGTAGCCCAGTGTCGTCATAACTCGACACTGGGACAATTTTGATTTTTGCGTCAGCCTTGTCTATTTGCCCAAACCTTTCCATTCCAAGGATCGAGACAAAATTGGCTATGAGTCAACGTCTTTGTCCAAAGATTCTTCCATCATCTCCATACAAAGAGGGACAACTGTTGACATTAAAATAATAAAATGCAGCGATAAAACATTAATACAAGCATAAATACATAAATAATAATCTAACACCCGCGTTTTAATAATAGCATTCATAAAAGAATTAAGAAGTCCTAATTTTATTTAATAAGTCTTAATAACGACATCACATTATAAACATTAAACACTAATTAAATAGCACACCCGCATTTATTATTATAATAATTTAAATTCAAACTTAGACTAATAAAACACCTAAATAATTTAATTTAAATTAATTAATTTATCACTAATTAATTAATTAACTCCTAAAATTAAATACCTAATTAAGTAATTAAACACTTAACCTTACTACCCTAATACCACTAACCCGCGACCCAATTACTGACCCAATTAATGACCCATTTCCTTATTTCCGCGACCGCAGCCCACTCCGCCTTATTTTTATCCGCCCACGCCTCTTATACGCACGCCATAAGCCTGAAATTTCATTCCCATCGTCTTCCCCTTTCAACAAATTTCTAAGAAGAAAACCTAGAACTCCTTCAATCGCGCATTCTCGCTGTGATTCTCGCCTGAGAATCCGGCAAATCGAACCCAAATCTTCCCCTTTTCAGCCAACGATTCCTTACCATAACTAACAAAATCCCTTCAAATCGAAATCACTTACGAATCGCACAAAATCAGTCCTGAATGGTACCGATAACTTACCAACATTAGAACCCCAAGATTGGGACTATAAAAAGGGAGAGCATGCAAAACCGATAGGCATCGATTTGGGACGCACCCTTAGCGGCAGTTAAGAACCACGACAGTAGAGCATGCAAATGAGACAGTCGACGACATAGAATTTAGGGCAGAAACGGGGGAAGACAGAGCTCAGTCGAGGGAATACAGAACAGAGACGGGAGTCCAATAGCAATAGTCGACAGGCATAGGAGGTTAGGAGGTCCAGCAATCGACAAACCAGACCATTAGCATTGCACAAGTAAGAAGCCTGAAATCATTCTCTTAATTCTAGCCAAAAAAAAAAAAATCAGCAAGCAGCTTTACCCCTTTATTCGCATCGCAAAACAACTCTCCGAGTGGCACCGACGACTTGATACGCTGCCCGGTCATTGTCAGGAGAAAGGTAAACTCACTCCCTTTCGAATTTCAATCCTTATGCAATTTTGTGTGCTTTGTGTTGCATATGCTTGTTAACGTTGTTATATAGTTCTAGCCCATCCAAACAGTTCTGATTATGGAAGTCGGCATCAGGATCACTAAATAGCCAAATAGGCAGTCTGTCGCTCTTTAATGAATATCATATACTGTTCTTTATTTTAGTCGCATATTCAGTGCATAATAGTTTTACCTGCTTCAATGCTCTCATGTCTACAATATAGCATAAATGAAACCTTGCATATCCCGAATTCAGTTTCACTGTTTTAAATATAACAACATTCATCCTCACCTGGTACCATCATGCAAACTGAGTTAACAAGTTTAGTGTATTGCACAAGAAATCTGCTTTACCCCCAGTTAGTTCGATTAATATGATATTAAAAATGTTGGTTTTGAGGTCATGTGAGTCGAATATGGGAAATGCCTTCATGAGCATGTGATATTGGCATACAAAGACAACATACTAGAATATTTGTAAATGCTGGGTATGAATTTAAATCTGAAAATGGGAGGAAGTATTGGACTGTGTGTTTTTTTTTATTTGTGGATCATGTTAAACCTAGATGGTGTTGAATTATGTCGTCTTGCTAAGTCTCTTAAGTTAGTTCACTCTTAATATGTTATTAGTGTCCATTGAATGATACTTGTGACAATACCATGTTAACCATGTGCTCTTTGTTTCTATATACATTTAGCCTTCCCTAATTTGCATATGAGGCTTAAGCATAAAAGTTGGGGATATTTCAAACTATCTAAGGAGAGAATTGATCAGGTTCTTTGTCTTGTGATGATACATGATCATGCCCTCGCTTACCATCCATTTGTGACATCTTTGGATTCTTCTGAGTATAGTCCTGTTAGTATGCCTTAAAACTAGTGTAGGGAGTTTTAGACCTGTGTGTATTTCTAGTCTAGCATGGCCAGTCTTTACCCCTAAGCCAGCATGTTTGTCACTTCATCCTTTTATACAACAAAGAAAAAATGAATGAATTGGTGTTCTCATTCCTATACATGTGTGAGGGTTAGAATAGGCAATTACCTCATCCCTGTTTTGGAACCAGATCTGCCCCCCTATTACTAAACATGATTGATGTCTTCTCTTAGCCTTGAAGTATTGTTCTCTCTTGCTTGTGATCTGAATTTGCTCCTGACTGCCAGGTTTTCTTGTGCTTGTTCTCCATGTGTGTCATGCCTGCTGCCCAAATTTGTCTTCCTGCCGGCTGCCTTCTCTTAGCATCACAATAGTGTTCCTTTTTTTTGCATTTTCTGTTCAACTGCCTGCACCCAGGGCCCAGCGACTGCCCTGGGCCAGTTTCCCCTTTTTGCTCCTCGAGTCATTGTGACATGTTATGTGCTCGTTCTAATTATTTGTATCAGTTATTATTTGGGCTCGTACTAATCCTTATCTTTCTTTATTGTTACATGGCACGACGAGCAAAATAAAGAGCCTCACGGCGAGACTCATCGCAAGCCATTTCAAATGGCAACCCGCATCCGCGTTCGCATTCCCGCTTCAGAAACTCCTAGAAAAAAAACAAATAGGACGGAGTCATCCGCTCCAATCCCTTCACTCTCTTAACTTTCTTGTCTCATTTTATGCCTTTATTTGTTTATTGTAATTTTATTATTTAATTTTGTAATTAATAGGATGTCTAGAATAATTAGCCTTTAAACATATAAGTGGGGAAGATAATTTAAAGTTCATCGCTTAACTTACTTGCCTTTTAGGATTGTCATGCATGTCTAATTTCGCCAAAAGATAATTTAACTTGCATCGTAAAACCAACATTTCGTTCTTATTAAAATTCATAACAGATTTCTTCATAAACTCTCAAGAATCACTTTAAAGCACCTTTTGTATCATACTGTACGCAGGTTAAGCAAGATTAATTTAGTCAAAAGCGGTATACATAATTAGTCCATAAAGCACCCGCTTAGCATTCTCTAGCATTTTAAGCGCCTCTTAGCACCTTTGACACCCTTCTAGCATTTAATACCTTTTAGCAACCTTTAGTATTTTAAGCACTTTTAAACATTTAGCATTTGACTCTTTTATTTATTTATAACACCTTTTGCCCTTTTTACTTAAAGCACCTTTTAAACATTTTAACATTTTTAGCATTTTTTTAAGCAGGAGGAGCTTTTATTTTGCATTTTTTTTTAAACATAATAATTACCCTAGGTTTGAACGGACAACCGCAAGTTAGCGGATCCTTTAGGGTGCCTAACCCCTTCCCTTTAGGATAATAAAGAACTCTTACCTAATCTTATTAAAGTTTAGCAGACCATTAAATGGAGTTAATGTTTACTTTAAACTAGTTAAACATTTAGGTGTCATAATTCACTCAAACTAATTAGGTGGCGACTCCGCGAAGCCTTAGCATTCTAGCACCTTTTTAAAGCACCCCTTTACATTTAACACTTCTTTAAACATTTAGCATTTTAGCATCTTTTATTTATTTATTTCCTAACACTTTTATTTAAGCAGGGTTCGCTTTAGAAAATGTCGCGGTCGAAAAAGGGCGTGACAGAAATGGCGACTCCGCTGGGGATATAAGGTTCTTAACCATAACAGACCTAGGGTTATTATTTGGCATTATTTTTGCATTTAATTTTGTGTGCTATATTTTGTTTATTTTAATTGCTACCTGCTTTACTGCTTTCCCTAAACTGGCATTCCGCTCATATTTCTTCCACTCTGAAAAATTCACACAATCACACACTACATGCGAGGCGCTGGTGCATCAAAGAAAATTCTTTCTTCAAAATCCAAATTTAGGAGAGTTGATAACATACGTGGAGTGTCCGGTCTAACCGGTGGCACGTAGCCTTCTCACTCGAGTTGTCCGCTCGAACCTTGGCGTCGTAAAAGCCAAATCTTAGAAACTTAAGATAGAGCTATACCACCCTTTATTTTAGGGCATGCATGCATTTACCTTAGGTGGGTCGGTCCTTGGCATCGACACCACAATTAGGAAGACACCAAACTTGTCGACGGGTTTCTCAACCCAACGACCAACCAGCATACTATGTGTAGCGTGGCAATGATAGACAAATCCAAACCTAATCATGACATGCTGAAATTGAAAAAAGTGCACCGTCATTTGGTCGACATTCCCAACAAAAGCATTACAGTTGGACGACTTGGACAAATCTATCACTACCTCGCGTATGTGACGTTTAGGCCTACCTCTGGCATAAAGAGGTCCAAACATGTTAGAACACGCACTTAATTTGAAATTTGCTTATTATTATATATTGCCTGCAACTTTTGCATATTATACTAACTTGGTTTGCTTAATTTGTTAAAAGGTTATTTTGCCTAGCTTATCCCCAAAAGGTTGATTCGCGTTGACTGGTAGAAGCACAATCATCCAATAAATGACTAATCCAGAGGCACCGGAACGAAACAACTTAGGACTCGTCCCCGTAGAGGATGCAGAGGCGTTAGAAAGGAGAAACAACAATGATCAACACCTCGCCAAACTATTGCAGCAAATGGAAATCATGCAAGCTGAAATAGAAAGGCTCCGAAACATCACAAACCTGTCTATTAGCTTGAATGCACCACTCCCAGAGCAAGGGACAAATGCAATCGTGTCACAAGCCTTTGAGCCTCCACTTCCCCAAAGCTCCCCGCAGAGGCCGCAACATACCAGCTCACACCAAAATGTCACTCGCCTGGTCAATTTGCAAACCGACCTCCAAAATGATCCGTTCACTATATACACATCTCAACCTCCACCTACTTATATCTCCCTACTCAACCCAAATTGCCAAGCCACCCAATACGAGCAGATGGCACACAAACAATATGAGGGATTAGCACATCCGACCGAAAGCCAACCATTTATTGTGCATGCATCCTCTCAAGAGACAGATCAATACAAGGAAATGGAGCGGCAGACCCGAGCTAGAGCTGATGAAAATGTGGCAAAAGAAATTCGCAGCTTGAAAGAGGCATTCAAAAGCATTCAGATGAACAAGGGGGAGGAAGGTTTAGAATATGAAAACTTATGTATGCACTCGACGTTGAATTACCCGTGGGTACAAGGTGCACAAATTTGACATGTTCGATGGAAAGGGGAATCCTCGAGATCATCTAAGGTCATATTGTGATAAATTGATTGGAGTTGGTAAAAATCAAGCAATCATCATGAAGCTATTCATCAGGAGTCTAACCGGCGAGGCGCTGATCGTACATGCCAAGACCTCGAAAATGGGGCGGTTGGAATGCCATGACACAAGATTTCATGGATAGATTCAGTTCAACATCGACATCGCCCCGAATTTTATCTTATGAAACTTGAAAAGAAATCCACGAAACTTTCAGAGAATACGCCGAGGTGGCGGTCGAAGCGACAAGGTCCAACCTCCGATGGCAGAGAGCGAAATGACCACCTTGTTCGTGCAGTCGTTAAAAGACGCGACATATTATGAAAGGATGATCAGTGTAATTGGACGAAGTTTTGCAGAAGTCGTAAGAATGGGCGACTTCGTGGAAGAAGGCATTAAGACAGGCAGGATTACAAACCTGACAGCATTCTACGAGCAACTAGCAGAGCAGTGCAGTCAAATTCCATCGGAGGTACCTCCCAGAGGAGAAGAGATGCATCACCCTCTATCATGGTCATTCAGGAGCATAGGCCAGAACAACATCCAGTGTATCAAAGCCCACCGCCTTCTTACCAAAACACTCAAAATCCACAGTCATATTATCAGCACTGCGCCACCCCATATCCTGTTTACCATACCCAACCAGCATATCCAAAATACTCACCACAATCACGAACTCGCACCCCAACGGGACCCAAACCGCATAGATGCGAAATAAAACCAACAACAACCTATACACCTTTAGCCGAACCCATAGCCCAAGTGTATGAGAAGTTGAAAGCCGCAGGAATACTTCATCCAATTCCCAGAAATACTCCCAGGCCTACTTCCCGAGGGCAAGATAAAGCTAAACATTGTGCATACCACTCCGGTGCAGAGGGACACGACATCGACAATTGTTATACCCTCAAGGACAGAATAGAGGAGTTAATCGAGGAGGGAGTCATTCGGCTGAAAGATGGTCCTCTCAATGCAAACAATAACTTTCTTCCGGGTTATGAAGATGCCCATGTGAGCATGATAGCTGAAAATGAAGAAGACAGTCTGGAAGGGACTATTACGCCAGCCCGTAAAGGGAAGAAAGTTGAATCATCAACCAACCGCCAGAGAAAAGGAGGTGCTCCTTGCCGGAGATTGTTTAACTATTGAATAAATCATTCGTCTAGTTGTGTGCTGCCAGAGATGATCCTGCTGAAGACTGAACCATCGAAGACACAGAGCAAGAAGAAGTGGACTCGCGCCCCTGCCTCGGCCCGCCGAGTCCTGAGATAGTTAGTTTAATGCATTTTGCCCTTTATGCCATTTGAACTACGTTTGACCTGATTCCCTTGGTGGATACGTAGGCGGCCGTCTCGGCTTCGGTCCCACATCTAGAAATTTTAATTTTATCCAATTTCACTTGTAATGAACTACGTTCGACCTGATTCCCTTGGTGGATACGTAGGCGGCCTAAATCGGCTTCGGTCACACCATTAGAAAACTTTCCCTTCGTTCTGAAAATAACAAGAATACCCATAGTATACAAGCAACTCCATTGAGACCCATTTTAAGGCCAAACGCCCTTTGCATATTCAAAACTGGGACAAGGTAGGAAACCAGGCAGGTCTTATGAGTCCAAACAAGACAGACATCCGAGCATCAAGAGTCTAAGGTCAACGCGAATCAACCGCCCCCCCAAAACTCACAAAACTTTCTTTGAGCGCAGGTCCTTCATATTAGCGGAGGATACAACAAAAAGTTCTTCATATTAGCAGAAGCAAAAATACAGCAAAAGCAGAAAGAAGCAGCAAAAGCAGAAAAGACATCGACAATCAGCAGTCAAAATTCAAGGTTCCGCAACAAAGCCCAGCGCATCAGTGTGGGCATAAAGTCAAATTTGCAACCAACGCATCGCACCCAACAAAGGCATCATGACAATTCGTCAGTTGCGGCATTTGGCATGTCCGTGCAAGGGCAACATCTCAGTATTCATCGGGCGTATCAGGGACGACATCTCTACCCATAAAATTGCACTTCTCATATATATTTATCATTTTGTTTAAACAGGTATACACTAACGTTTTCTCAAGAAGCTTGCAGGAGCATTTATTCTACAGGAGGAAGAACGCGGCGTCATAACGACGTTATCGGACAAAGAAGACTATGCAACGACGCCAACAGCAACACGTCCAGGCAACGACGTTATCAGCACAACAAGTCCAAAAACGACGCCATCATCAGCATATCACATCTACACAAGGAAGATTTTCTCTGTTCTCAAAATGGCATTTTTTCTCATTCATGCTTTATTATTCTGTCTTAGCAGTTATGCACTAACTCTTTCCTGAGCTCTAGTCTACAGGAGCAGCAGCAACAAGTCCGAAAACGACGCCAAGTCCAAAAACGACGCCAAGTCCAAAAAAAAAAAACGACGCCAAGTCCAAAAACGACGACGCCAATGTCCGAAAACGACGCCAAGTCCCAAAACGACGCCAAGTCCGAAAACGACGCCAAGTCCGAAAACGACGCCAAGTCCGAAAACGACGCCAAGTCCGAATCAAGTCCGAAAGCGACGCCAAGTCCGAAAGCGACACCAAGTCCGAAAACGACGCCAAGTCCGAAAACGACGCCAAGTCCGAAAACGACGCCAAGTCCGAAAACGACGCCAAGTCCGAAAACGACGCCAAGTCCGAAAACGACGACAAGTCCGAAAACGACGACAAGTCCGAAAACGACGCCATCATCAGCATATCACATCTACGCAGGGACGATTTCTCTGTTCTCAAAATTGCATTTTTTCCCATTTATTATTCTGTCTTAGCAGTTATGCACTAACCCTCTCTTGAGCTTTAGTCTACAGGGACAGTTGCAGCAAGGACAACATATCCGCGTTCACAATCGCAACACGTCTGTACAAGGACGAAAATCACAGCATTCGCAACATCGCATCAACACAGCAGGCATCACATTTTTGCAGGATAACCTTTTCTACTCACAGTTACATTGTTTTTAAAATTATGCATCATCATTTTGCCTTAACAGTTATGCACTAACCGTTTGTTCAAGTCTTAGCATGCAGGAGCAGGAGCACAACGTGGATTTTCTCTTACAGCGAACCGGGGCAATTTGTTGGGGGGGCCAACCTTCCCAATGAATGGCAGAAGCGGCCTCAAGCGTCGGTCCACTCGTTCCGCATCACCATAAAACCCAGCACCATAAGCCATAGCGGTACACCCCAGGTTCAAGCCAGTTATTTTTATTTTCTTTACACCCCAGCCCAGTGTCGTCATAACTCGACACTGGGACAAATTTTGAGTCCACGTTAGCCCACCTTGGTGTTTTGACCATGGTAGCCCAGTGTCGTCATAACTCGACACTGGGACAATTTTGAGTCCGCATTAGCCCGCCTTGGTGGTTGACCATGGTAGCCCAGTGCCGTCATAACTCGACACTGGGACAATTTTGATTTTTGCGTCAGCCTTGTCTATTTGCCCAAACCTTTCCATTCCAAGGATCGAGACAAAATTGGCTATGAGTCAACGTCTTTGTCCAAAGATTCTTCCATCATCTCCATACAAAGAGGGACAACTGTTGACATTAAAATAATAAAATGCAGCGATAAAACATTAATACAAGCATAAATACATAAATAATAATCTAACACCCGCGTTTTAATAATAGCATTCATAAAAGAATTAAGAAGTCCTAATTTTATTTAATAAGTCTTAATAACGACATCACATTATAAACATTAAACACTAATTAAATAGCACACCCGCATTTATTATTATAATAATTTAAATTCAAACTTAGACTAATAAAACACCTAAATAATTTAATTTAAATTAATTAATTTATCACTAATTAATTAATTAACTCCTAAAATTAAATACCTAATTAAGTAATTAAACACTTAACCTTACTACCCTAATACCACTAACATGACCCAATTACCCCAAATTTCCAATTAATACCACCCATTTCCTTATTTCCCACGACCACAGCCCACCGCTCTTATTTTTTATCCGCCCAGCCCACGCCCTTATACGCAGCCCATAAGCCTAGCAGCCCCTCATTCCCATCGTCTTCCCCCTTTCAACAGCCCTAAGAAGAAAACCCTAGAACTCCTTCAATCGCCGCACCCTCCTTGCCGTGATTCTCGCCTGAGAATCCGGCAAATCGAACCCAAATCTTCCCCTTTTCAGCCAACGATTCCTTACCATAACTAACAAAATCCCTTCAAATCGAAATCACTTACGAATCGCACAAAATCAGTCCTGAATGGTACCGATAACTTACCAACATTAGAACCCCAAGATTGGGACTATAAAAAGGGAGAGCATGCAAAACCGATAGGCATCGATTTGGGACGCACCCTTAGCGGCAGTTAAGAACCACGACAGTAGAGCATGCAAATGAGACAGTCGACGACATAGAATTTAGGGCAGAAACGGGGGAAGACAGAGCTCAATCGAGGGAATACAGAACAGAGACGGGAGTCCAATAGCAATAGTCGACAGGCATAGGAGGTTAGGAGGTCCAGCAATCGACAAACCAGACCATTAGCATTGCACAAGTAAGCCCAAATCATTCTCTTAATTCTAGCCAAAAAAAAAAAATCAGCAAGCAGCTTTACCCCTTTATTCGCATCGAAACAACTCTCGAGTGGCACCGACGACTTGATACGCCGCATGGTCGCTGTCCGGAGAAGGTAAACTCACTCCCTTTCGAATTTCAATCCTTATGCAATTTTGTGTGCTTTGTGTTGCATATGCTTGTTAACGTTGTTATATAATTCTAGCCCATCCAAACAGTTCTGATTATGGAAGTCGGCATCAGGATCACTAAATAGCCAAATAGGCAGTCTGTCGCTCTTTAATGAATATCATATACTGTTCTTTATTTTAGTCGCATATTCAGTGCATAATAGTTTTACCTGCTTCAATGCTCTCATGTCTACAATATAGCATAAATGAAACCTTGCATATCCCGAATTCAGTTTCACTGTTTTAAATATAACAACATTCATCCTCACCTGGTACCATCATGCAAACTGAGTTAACAAGTTTAGTGTATTGCACAAGAAATCTGTTTTACCCCCACAGAGTTAGTTCAGTTAATATGATATTAAAAATGTTGGTTTTGAGGGTCATGTGGAGTCTGAATATGGGAAATGCCTTCATGAGCATGTGATATTGGCATACAAAGACAACATACTAGAATATTTGTAAATCTGTGGGTATGAATTTAAATCTGAAAATGGGAGGAAGTATTGGACTGTGTGTTTTTTTTTATTTGTGGATCATGTTAAACCTAGATGGTGTTGAATTATGTCGTCTTGCTAAGTCTCTTAAGTTAGTTCACTCTTAATATGTTATTAGTGTCCATTGAATGATACCTGTGACAATACCATGTTAACCATGTGCTCTTTGTTTCTATATACATTTAGCCTTCCCTAATTTGCATATGAGGCTTAAGCATAAAAGTTGGGGATATTTCAAACTATCTAAGGAGAGAATTGATCAGGTTTTTTGTCTTGTGATGATACATGATCATGCCTACTGTTTACCATCTGCTGTGACATCTTTAGATTCTTCTGAGTATAGTCCTGTTAGTATGCCTTAAAACTAGTGTAGGGAGTTTTAGACCTGTGTGTATTTCTAGTCTAGCATGGCCAGTCTTTACCCCTAAGCCAGCATGTTTGTCACTTCATCCTTTTATACAACAAAGAAAAAATGAATGAATTGGTGTTCTCATTCCTATACATGTGTGAGGGTTAGAATAGGCAATTACCTCATCCCTGTTTTGGAACCAGATCTGCCCCCCTATTACTAAACATGATTTATGTCTTCTCTTAGCCTTGAAGTATTGTTCTCTCTTGCTTGTGATCTGAATTTACTCCTGACTGCCAGGTTTTCTTGTGCTTGTTCTCCATGTGTGTCATGCCTGCTGCCCAAATTTGTCTTCCTGCCGGCTGCCTTCTCTTAGCATCACAATAGTGTTCCTTTTTTTTGCATTTTCTGTTCAACTGCCTGCACCCAGGGCCCAGCGACTGCCCTGGGCCAGTTTCCCCTTTTTGCTCCTCGAGTCATTGTGACATGTTATGTGCTCGTTCTAATTATTTGTATCAGTTATTATTTGGGCTCGTACTAATCCTTATCTTTCTTTATTGTTACATGGCACGCATCGGAGCAAAATAAAGAGCCTCACGGCGAGACTCATGGCAAGCCATTTCAAATGGCAACCCGCATCCGCGTTCGCATTCCCGCTTCAGAAACTCCTAGAAAAAAAACAAATAGGACGGAGTCATCCGCTCCAATTCCTTCACTCTCTTAACTTTCTTGTCTCATTTTATGCCTTTATTTGTTTATTGTAATTTTATTATTTAATTTTGTAATTAATAGGATGTCTATAATAATTAGCCTTTAAACATATAAGTGGGGAAGATAATTTAAAGTTCATCGCTTAACTTACTTGCCTTTTAGGATTGTCATGCATGTCTAATTTCGCCAAAAGATAATTTAACTTGCATCGTAAAACCAACATTTCGTTCTTATTAAAATTCATAACAGATTTCTTCATAAACTCTCAAGAATCACTTTAAAGCACCTTTTGTATCATACTGTACGCAGGTTAAGCAAGATTAATTTAGCTGGCAGTATACATAATTAGTCCATAAAGCACCCGCTTAGAATTCTCTAGCATTTTAAGCGCCTCTTAGCACCTTTGACACCCTTCTAGCATTTAATACCTTTTAGCAACCTTTAGTATTTTAAGCACTTTTAAACATTTAGCATTTGACTCTTTTATTTATTTATAACACCTTTTGCCCCCTTTTTTACTTAAAGCACCTTTTAAACATTTTAACATTTTTAGCATTTTTTTAAGCAGGAGGAGCTTTTATTTTGCATTTTTTTTAAACATAATAATTACCCTAGGTTTGAACGGACAACCGCAAGTTAGCGGATCCTTTAGGGTGCCTAACCCCTTCCCTTTAGGATAATAAAGAACTCTTACCCAGAATCTTATTAAAGTTTAGCAGACCATTAAATGGAGTTAATGTTTACTTTAAACTAGTTAAACATTTAGGTGTCATAATTCACTCAAACTAATTAGGTGGCGACTCCGCGAAGCCTTAGCATTCTAGCACCTTTTTAAAGCACCCCTTTACATTTAACACTTCTTTAAACATTTAGCATTTTAGCATCTTTTATTTATTTATTTCCTAACACTTTTATTTAAGCAGGGTTCGCTTTAGAAAATGTCGCGAAAAAAGGCGTGTAAATGGCGACTCACTACTGGGATATAAGGTTCTTAACCATACTGCATCTAGGGTTATTATTTGGCATTATTTTTGCATTTAATTTTGTGTGCTATATTTTGTTTATTTTAATTGCTACCTGCTTTACTGCTTTCCCTAAACTGGCATTCCGCTCATATTTCTTCCACTCTGAAAAATTCACACAATCACACACTACATGCGAGGTGCGCTGGGTGCATCAGCAAAATTCTTTCTTCAAAATCCAAATTTAGGAGAGTTGGTAACATACGTGGAGTGTCCGGTCTAACCGGTGGCCGCGTAGCCTTCTCACTCGAGTTGTCCGCTCGGGAACCTTGCGTCCAGAAAAGTCAAATCTTAGAAACTTAAGATAGAGCTATACCACCCTTTATTTTAGGGCATGCATGCATTTACCTTAGGTGGGTCGGTCCTTGGCATCGACACCACAATTAGGAAGACACCAAACTTGTCGACGGGTTTCTCAACCCAACGACCAATCAGCATACTATGTGTAGCGTGGCAATGATAGACAAATCCAAACCTAATCATGACATGCTGAAATTGGAAAAAAGTGCACCGTCATTTGGTCGACATTCCCAACAAAAGCATTACAGTTGGACGACTTGGACAAATCTATCACTACCTCGCGTATGTGACGTTTAGGCCTACCTCTGGCATAAAGAGGTCCAAACATGTTAGAACACGCACTTAATTTGAAATTTGCTTATTATTATATATTGCCTGCAACTTTTGCATATTATACTAACTTGGTTTGCTTAATTTGTTAAAAGGTTATTTTGCCTAGCTTATCCCCAAAAGGTTGATTCGCGTTGACTGGTAGAAGCACAATCATCCAATAAATGACTAATCCAGAGGCACCGGAACGAAACAACTTAGGACTCGTCCCCGTAGAGGATGCAGAGGCGTTAGAAAGGAGAAACAACAATGATCAACACCTCGCCAAACTATTGCAGCAAATGGAAATCATGCAAGCTGAAATAGAAAGGCTCCGAAACATCACAAACCTGTCTATTAGCTTGAATGCACCACTCCCAGAGCAAGGGACAAATGCAATCGTGTCACAAGCCTTTGAGCCTCCACTTCCCCAAAGCTCCCCGCAGAGGCCGCAACATACCAGCTCACACCAAAATGTCACTCGCCTGGTCAATTTGCAAACCGACCTCCAAAATGATCCGTTCACTATATACACATCTCAACCTCCACCTACTTATATCTCCCCACTCAACCCAAATTGCCAAGCCACCCAATACGAGCAGATGGCACACAAACAATATGAGGGATTAGCACATCCGATCGAAAGCCAACCATTTATTATGCATACATCCTCTCAAGAGACAGATCAATACAAGGAAATGGAGCGGCAGACCCGAGCTAGAGCTGATGAAAATGTGGCAAAAGAAATTCGCAGCTTGAAAGAGGCATTCAAAAGCATTCAGATGAACAAGGGGGAGGAAGGTTTAGAATATGAAAACTTATGTATGCACCCTGACGTTGAATTACCTGTGGGGTACAAGGTGCCCAAATTTGACATGTTCGATGGAAAGGGGAATCCTCGAGCTCATCTAAGGTCATATTGTGATAAATTGATTGGAGTTGGTAAAAATCAAGCAATCATCATGAAGCTATTCATCAGGAGTCTAACCGGCGAGGCGCTGGACTGGTACACATCCCACACAAATGCCTACCATACTCCAGCCAAACACAAACCAAAGGCCACCACAAACCTACTTTCGCAATGCATACGACAACCCTTTGCGATACCCATCCGTGTATACGCCACAGCCAAAGGCCCGTTCGCTAAGCATCTTCAAACTCCGCATAGATGCTGAGAAAAAGTCGATCAGAACCTATACACCTTTAGCCGAACACATAACCCAAGTGTATGAGAAGCTGAAAACCGCAGGAATACTCCAGCCAATTCCCAGAAATACCCCCAGGCCTACTTCCCGAGGGCATGATAAAACCAAACATTGCGCATACCACTCCGGTGTCGAGGGGCACGACATCGAAAATTGCTATACACTCAAGGACAAAATAGAGGAGTTAATCAAAGAGGGAGTCATTCAGGTGGAGGAGGCCTCCCCCAATGAGTACAATGAACCCCAAAGGAAGAGAGATGTTCCGTGGCCAGAACCCGCTCCGCCTGAATCAGTCATTTATCCAAGCATACACCGCGCAAGAAGGAGGTACTGATAGCAGAGCATGAAGACCCAGTCAGCCATGATGCAGAGCAAGAAGGCGTATTGGTTGGATTCGCACCCTTGTTCTGGTCCGCCTAGAGCCCGGATAAGAAAGAGCAATTTAATTTAGCAGAATAATTTAAGACTCATATCTAAGTTTTCATAATATTTTGCTTGAGTTTTCATGTAATTGGAACTACGTTCGACCTGATTCCCTTGGCGGATACGTAGGAGGCCACATCGGCCTCGGTCCCACCTTTAGAATTTTACCCAATTTCGCTTGTAATGAACTACGTCATGACCTGATTCCCTCATGGGGATACGTAGGCGGCCTAAATCGGCTTCGGTCATACCATTAGAAAACTTTCCCTTTATTTTGAAAACAACGAGAATACACACAACATACAAGCAACTCTATTGAGACCCACTTTAAGGCCAAACGCCCTTTGCATATTCAAAACTGGGACAAGGTAGGAAACCAGACAGGGGTTGCAAGTCCAAACAGGCCAGGCACGCAGATGTCAAGGAACAAGGCGGCGAAGTCAAATACGAATCGACCCCCCCCCCCAAAACTCACAAATTTTCTTTGAGCGCAGGTTTTTCATATTAACAGAAGCAGAAAGTGCAACAGCCGAAGCAGAAAATACGGCAAAAAAGTCTCTTCGCAGAAGCAGAAAGAAGTAGCAGAGGCAGAGGATATGACAACAATCCAAAGTTCAAAGTCCGCACTAGAACAGCAGAAACAGAAAGGGCCATCGACAAACAGCAGTCAAAAGTCAAAATTCCGCAACAAAGTCCAGCGCATCAACTCGGGCATAAAGCTAACCCGCGCATCGCACACAACAAAGGCATCATGACAATTCGTCAGTTGCGGCGTTTAGCATGTCCGTGCAAGGACAACATCTCAATATTCATCAGGCGTATCAGGGACGACATCTCTACCCATAGAATTGCACGTCTCATATGTATTTATTATTTCATTTAAACAGGTATACACTAAACTTAGCTTGCAGGAGCATTTATTCTACAGGAGCAGCAACAACACGTCCAGGCAACGACGTTATCAGCACATCAAGTCCGAAAACGACGCCAGCAGCAACACGTCCAGACAACGACGTGATCAGCAACAAGTCCGAAAACGACGCCAGCAGCAATACGTCCAGGCAACGACGTTATCAGCATTATGTCCAGGCAACGACATCATCAGCATTGCGTCTACGCAACGACGCCATCAGCAATACGTCCAGGCAACGACGTTATCAGCATTATGTCCAGGCAACGACATCATCAGCATTGCGTCTACGCAACGACGCAGCGAATACGCCCGTGCAACGACGCCATCGCGTGCGTCTACGCAACGACGCCAGCAGCAATACGCCCAGTAACGACGCCATCGCGATTGCGTTTACGCAACGACGCCATCGCGAATACGCCCGCATAACGACGCGTTATCGCAATACGCCCAGCAACGACGCGTTATCGCGATTATGTCCAGGCAACGACATCATCAGCATTGTGTCTACTCAACGACGCCAAAAGAATACGCCCAGTAACGACGCGTCATTAGCATTGCGTCACGCAACGACGCCAAAGAACAATACGCCTGCATAACGATGTTATCGACGATTATGTCCGTGCAACGACATCATCGATGTAACGCCCGAACCCGTTGCGGTGTCTTACCCCGCACCCTAGTGATACAACATCGAGAAAACCACGGAAAATAAAACACGAGTCATGAAACAAGAGATATAATAAATAAACAGCAACCAAAACATTGCCTTGGTATATACATAAAAACCCAACGCTTATCCTTTTTACAAACCCCGCCACAATAAAGGCATGCACTTAAGATTTACAACAACTATGACGGACGTGCCGCCATACCCCGAATGTACAAGAACCTACAACTCAGGAAACATACCAAAGATAAGCCTCCAAGGAACGGAGCTTTCAACACGCCGAAATGAGATCCTAAGAGCGGGGATCCACGATCGATGTACCTCTACCGCAGATGAACGCACTTCAAGCGAGGTCGATAACAGTACTAAGTATGTGAAATCACAACATCAGAAATGAAATCATAATAGCCTAAAAAAGCAGGAGACATGTATGATAACCAAAATACAGTACGCAACATAAAAGCAGTCAAGTCGTGACTCACGCCTCAAAGTCACCACTAAATATAACTATGGGTCTCACGCCACAACATCCATTATGTTCGCATCATGGCGCGTGCCGAATCTCGTGACGGTGTAGACATGTCCATGATGCAACAACAATAATAACAAGGCCGCGTGGCCACATGCCGGAATCGCGACGGTGTAGACATGCCCATGTAACCTCAATAACAATATATCGGTGGTCAACCCGCCGCGTGGCCACATGCCCGGAATCTGCGACGGTGTAGACATGCCCATGTAACCTCAATAACAATATATCGGGTGGTCAACCCGCCGCATGACCACATGCCGGAATCTCGCGACGGTGTAGACACGCCCATGTTGCGCAATAACCATATATCGTAATCCACCGGCCGCATGGCGCGTGCCCGAATCGTGACGGTGTAGACATGTCCATGTGACATCAACAACAAGACAAGAATCAAAATGGAAACATACCGTGGAATTTTCCATCACCGCCAAAGACGCCCAAGTAAGTTCTCAACAAGTCAACCGGCCCTCTCTGTCGAGAGACGCGGTAACACAGAAATACCACACTTGCACAACTAAGGCTATCATCACAAGCATAGGCAAGTTTCACAACAACAAGCACAGCAAGTTTCACAACAACAAACATAGGCAAGTTTCACACAACTCAAAGTACTTTCATTTTATGCCAAAGTCCGGGTTTTAACCCTAAAGTACTACGTACGTTAAATTCTTTAAAAGAGATCCATTACTTTTATCAAAGTCACCCGATACCCGTAGTATTAGAATGACCAACCCACATTCCTTTTCAAAATCAAGTAACAACATTCTTTTCCTAAGTTCCAGTTTGCCTAGTTTCAATTACTCAAGCTTCTCATTTTCAAATGGTTTCATAGTTCCCAAACTTAATCACTTGATTCCTTTTTAGAACAATTGAGTAATATATGTCTCACGTGAGAGTAGGTTATTCTTGTTTACAACATTCTTATTACAGCAGCCATGATCTAGAAAATGTAATATCATTTTGTCTTATCTTAGTTTCTATGCAGATGGAGGTTTCTACTGGTTTTAATAATACAATTCATTAGTCAGTACATTTTCCTTTATTAACGTTGCGGTGGTCTGTCGATACACATTCTGATTTCCGAAATCAGTAAAACATTATCCCTTTAAAAAAAAAAAAAAACAAGTACTCATTACTCACGAATGAGGTTTCACACAAACATTCACATTAAAACAAATAAGTTAAGTCTCTTATCTTATAAGATCAAGTCTCTTAACTTCTAACATCAGTAAACCATTTTCTTTACCTCTCTTAAGACATTATACCTAACTCCCCATAAAGCTAGTATAACTCTTTTTAAAACCTTTAAAACCAAGTGTTACTCTCCCTTCAAAATGATTTATAAATCTTTTGAAATACAGCAAGTTCTTTATTATAACAAGCCAGTTATAATTCACATCAGTTACCTTTTAAAACCACAAAGTATTTTCTTACCTACATAAAGCTGTTATAACCAACTTCCCATAAAGCCGTTATAACACTTTATGTTTTTAAAAACAATCAAACACATTAACACGTACGCGTCACCGCACTACATAGTTCACACATATCATGCTAGAAGAGATAGGAAGAGGTTCACATACCTCGCGACGATTATCGACAATAAGCAAAAAGCTCCAAGTACTACAACCTTGCTAGCCCTTTCCACTCCTCGAGTAGAATACACTACTCTTAGTACTTTCACCTCGATAAGCCCAAAATTATCCAAGTATAAAGTCGATCCTGAGCAACGCTTAGCTCCTACTCCGAGCGCTCCAAACAACCCTTAGAAGTTCTAACCAACTTCTACTTACAACTTCAACAACGGGTGAAGATTTCCTTAGGGTTTCGTTTTTGTGGCTAAAGGAAGTATAATCGTATTTTCTGGGCTTTGTATAAGTGTAACTCGGGAATACTACAAGGTATTTGGGCAAGGTATTTGGACATTATAATAATACTAGGAGAGTATTTCTATACCACAACAAGTGGTATTATACGAAAACAACTAGGCAGTGGGGTACCCCACCAAGGCACCACATGAGGGGAGGGTGGCCTCTCGGCCAAAGCTCCACAAAGGGGAGGGATGGCTTTTGGACGAATCACAAGCAAGAGGAGAGGAGGGTTTTCAAGACTTGGAAGTTTTGGAAGGGATGAAGTCTTCACACTTAGGGGGGTATTTATAGCAAAACCAAAGGCCAACCAAGGGCCAAGATCCTTCCAAGTGTATAGCAAGTGTAAGGACAAGATTAAGCCAAGTGCACCCTAAACCCTACTCCACAAAACACTCCACACAACAAGCCACAAAGCAAGGCACAAATCAAGGGGCCAATCGACCAAGGCCAACCCACCTCGACCGCCTCCAAATCGTCCAACGAGGGTGACAAGTGTCACCCTCCCGCTGGTCCAAAAATGTTACGCCTCGGAAAAATCCGCAAAAATTATAAATGACATAGCCGGAAATTCCCTACGAAAGTCGTGGAAAACGCTTTCGCCGAAAAACGACTCTAACCGGGTGTTGTGCACAAAAAGAATTCGCCAAGCCTAAAGAAGTTCGAAATTTCTACGCACGCCCCCACGCATACCCCGAAATACGGTATAACATTCTCCCCTCCTTAGAAACAGTCGTCTCGAATGTTCCTTCTAAGTCTCAAAACAAACGTGCGCCAGTATAGTCTTCACTACTATACTTACGAGAATCAAACATGCCACACCTGGCCACAAAATAACATGCGTGCAAAACCCAAATCCACGCCAACGAGGAACCACCTCAGTTAGCACAAAAGTCCCCACCACGGTCTAAAATATACTCCCTTCGCACCTACATTTCACACAAGAAACGATCACACACGCTCACTTCTCCTCTATCTCGTCGCACTTTCTCGAACACTCGAGCTCTTTCTAGTATCCGTACCACACTCACAACGCGTTTTTGTTTCCAGCCTTGGAGTTACTACCTCCAAACTTGGTCATCTTACTACCTCGATTTCCTCTAAGGCCATTCTCGGCCTTCACGAATCGATTCGTCGAACATATCTATGAACTCATACGACGGTCATCAAAACTTGGGCCTAGCACCTCGTGACTCGCCACCGCGGACCACCCAGAGCTGACCCTTCCTCGAACGGGGCTGGTTGGCCCGCACATGGCCCCAACCCGACCCATCAGAGCGCCAACTCCCGCCTCGCCGACACGGAACACATCATGGAAGCTACCACTTCCATCTCACACTAACCAGATTTTTAAATCACACTATAGCACAAAGCTATCCGAACATAACACTTAACACATCATTAACATCAATACATACAAGTATCTACTGTGGTTAAGGATATACTCAAACTAGGCGGTTCAAGGACCGCTAAAATCGAACTTCCACCGCGACCTCTACCGTGGCGCAATCGCCTAGTAGTCTGGCTATCCTACCGCGTACCACGGTCTGGCCTCTCGCCATATGGCCCCGCTGGCCGCAAGAATAACAAGCTCCTCGGTACTACGACACTTCCGAAACGCGGTCTACCACATCGACCACCGAGGTAGGTGATCGATCCGCCAACACCCCTACTCCTTAACATTCAAACTCGGGAGCCCCGACCGCTCCCGAATATCCTGAGGTCCCGGCGTCGCGGAGGACCACTGCAATGGCGGAGGTACATAACTAGTCTGCCGGCGGTCCGCCTCGAAAGTCGCCAAAATATCCGCCGTCTCGCCTTCTTCTGGAAAGCGGTCCACCTGCCGACCGCGCCTCGCACCCAAGTGCATGAGCTCAACGCGGCAATGTCCATGCCCGGCCAAGAGAAACACCCGCACAAGACTCGCCATATAATCATCTAGCCCGCGACGTAGCGACGCACTCCTATCCTCCATATTCGCAACAAGCGCAGTGGACATATCGAGCCAAAGAATCGAACTCGACATTGTACTCCCGACGCTCGCTCTGCCTCAAGAATAAAAATTTGTCACTGCGCCTCCTCATCTGCGAGGCAAGAAGTGCGTGAGAAAAGCCCCAAAACTCATCCCATACTGCGGAGGTGCATGCTCTCCCGAAAGCTCCTACGAATCAAACCAATCGATCGCGTATCACGCAACCGATGCGAACCGGCGTCACAGACTCGGTCTCAAGCCTCGATCACCCGCGATCCTCTCAGAATCGACGGATGAACTCCTCGCGATCATCCTCGTGCCTCGACCCATAAAACTCAAGGGCTACAACTCGTAAAGTCCCGTAGCCTCAAACTATTCGCTTTCAGCGCACCACAGTGCCGCTGAACCGAATCGCCGTGATCCACTGCCTCATATCCGCCACAACCTCGCCAATAATCGCCATCTCTCGCGACCCATCTCTCCCGCTTCCGCATCGTGGACGAGGCTCGTATCAGAGTCTCACGCCCACGGCCGCGCCTAAACTCGCTGGCCGGGCGGCGCCGAAACTCGCCGGAAGCACTGCTCGTGTATCGACCGCTCGCGCTGCATTCTCTCAGATCCCACTAGCAGCTCCTACGCTTTGCCCTTCTTCGGCACCGTCGCCATGCGGAGGCATAATCGTAAATTGAAACACATCGAGGGGTCCAACTTACAACTCACTCTAAGGCACGATCTCGTAATGAGAAGAATGGAAACTAATCCTACATGTCCTATAGCCTCCAGGGATTATAGACGTGTGCACAACACACCGATAATCAAGACTCTACTAGACACTGGTCAGACACTTATCGAGGACTAATCGCTTCGATACCACTTTGTAACGCCCAACCCGGCCCGCATCGTGCCTTACCCCGCACCCTAGTGATACAACATCGTAGAAAACCAATGGAAAATAAAACACGAGTCATGAAACAAGAGATATAATAAATAAACAGCAACCAAAACAATTGCTTTCAAGATATACATAAAAACCCAACAGCTTATCCTTTTTACAAACCCCGCCCACAACAAGCATGCACTCTAAGATTTACAACAACTATGACGGACAGGTCTCGCCATACCCCGAATGTACAAGAACCTACAACTCAGTGGAAACATACCAAAGATAAGCCTCCAAGGAACGGAGCTTTCCAACACGCCAAATGAGATCCTAAGAGCGGATCCACGATCGATGTATTCTACTCGCAGATGAACGCACTTCAAGGAGGTCAAGATAACAGTACCAAGTATGTGAAATCACAACATCAGAATGAAATCATAATAGCCTAAAAAGCAGGAGACATGTATGATAACCAAAATACAGTACGCAACATAAAAGCAGTCAAGTCAGGGACTCACGCCCTCAAAGTCACCACTCAAATATAACTATGGGTCTCACGCCCACAACATCCATTATGTTCGCATCACGGCCGCACGCCTCTAACATCGTGACGGCAGATACGCCCATGATGCAACAACACAATAACAAGGCCGCACGCCACATGCCCCGGACATCAGACGGTGTAGACATGCCCATGTAACCTCAATAACAATATATCGGGTGGTCAACCCCGCCGCACGGCCACATGCCGGACATCGTGACGGTAGACATGCCATGTAACCTCAATAACAATATATCGTGGTCAACCCCGCCGCACGCCACATGCCCCTGAATATCAGACGGCACACGCCCATGTTGCAAGAATAACCATATATCGGTAATCCACTACCGCACGGCCGCGACGCCCCTAATATCAGACGGTAGACACGCCCATGTGACATCAACAACAAGACAAGAATCAAAATGGAAACATACCCGTGGAATTCTCCATCACCGCCAAAGACGCCCAAGTAAGTTCTCAACAAGTCAACCGCCTCTATCGAGACGCCAGAATACGTAAATACCACACTTGCACAACAAAGGCTATCATCACAAGCATAGGCAAGTTTCACAACAACAAGCATAGGCAAGTTTCACAACAACAAGCATAGGCAAGTTTCACACAACTCAAAGTACTTTCATTTTATGCCAAAGTCCGGTTTTAACTCAAAGTACTACGACGTTAAATTCTTTAAAAGAGATCCATTACTTTTATCAAAGTCACCCGATACCCGTAGTATTAGAATGACCAACCCACATTCCTTTTCAAAATCAAGTAACAACATTCTTTTCCTAAGTTCCAGTTTGCCTAGTTTCAATTACTCAAGCTTCTCATTTTCAAATGGTTTCATAGTTCCCAAACTTAATCACTTGATTCCTTTTTAGAACAATTGAGTAATATATGTCTCACGTGAGAGTAGGTTATTCTTGTTTACAACATTCTTATTACAGCAGCCATGATCTAGAAAATGTAATATCATTTTGTCTTATCTTAGTTTCTATGCAGATGGAGGTTTCTACTGGTTTTAATAATACAATTCATTAGTCAGTACATTTTCCTTTATTAACGCTGCGGTGGTCTGTCGATACACATTCTGATTTCCGAAATCAGTAAAACATTATCCCTTTAAAAAAAACCAAGTACTCATTACTCACGAATGAGGTTTCACACAAACATTCACATTAAAACAAATAAGTTAAGTCTCTTATCTTATAAGATCAAGTCTCTTAACTTCTAACATCAGTAAACCATTTTCTTTACCTCTCTTAAGACATTATACCTAACTCCCCATAAAGCTAGTATAACTCTTTTTAAAACCTTTAAAACCCAGTGTTACTCTCCTTCAAAACGATTTATAAATCTTTTGAAATACAAAGAAGTTCTTTATTATAACAAGCCGCTTATAATTCACATCGCTTACCTTTTAAAACCACAAAGTATTTTTTACCTACATAAAGTCGTTATAACCAACTTCCCATAAAGCCGTTATAACACTTTATGTTTTTAAAAACAATCAAACACGCTTAACACACGTACGCCTACCGTACTACATAGTTCACACATATCATGCTAGAAGAGATAGGAAGAGGTTCACATACCTCGCGACGATTATCGACAATAAGCAAAAGCTCCAAGTACTACAACCTTGCTAGCCCTTTCCACTCTCGAGTAGAATACACTACTCTTAGTACTTTCACCTCGATAAGCCCAAAATTATCCAAGTATAAAGTCGATCCTGAGCAACGCTTAGCTCCTACTCCGAGCGCTCCAAACAACCCTTAGAAGTTCTAACCAACTTCTACTTACAACTTCAACAACGGGTGAAGATTTCCTTGGTTTTGTGGCTAAAGGAAGTATAATCGTATTTTCCGGGCTTTGTATAAGTGTAACCTTGGGAATACTACAAGGTATTTGGGCCAAGGTATTTGGACATTATAATAATACTAGAGAGTATTTCTATACCACAACAAGTGGTATTATACTAAAAACAACTAGGCAGTGGGTACCCCACGCCAAGGCACCACAAAGGGGAGGGTGGCTCTCTACCAAAGCTCCACAAAGGGGAGGGATGGCTTTGGACGAATCACAAGCAAGAGGAGAGGAGGGTTTTCAAGACTTGGAAGTTTTTGGAATGGATGAAGTCTTCACACTCAGGGGTATTTATAGCAAAACCAAAGGCCAACCAAGGGCCAAGATCCTTCCAAGTGTATAGCAAGTGTAAGGACAAGATTAAGCCAAGTGCACCCTAAACCCTACTCCACAAAACACTCCACAAAACAAGCCACAAAGCAAGGCACAAATCAAGGGCCAATCGCCAAGGCCAACCAACCTCGACCGCTCCAAATCAGCTCAACGAGGTGACAAGTGTCACCCTCCCATTGGTCCAAAAATGTTACGTCTCTCGGCAAAATCCGCAAAAATTATAAATGACATAGCCGAAATTCCCTACGAAAGTCGTGGAAAACGCTTTCGCCGAAAAACGACTCTAACCGTGTCAGGCACAAAAAGAATTCGCCAAGCCTAAAGAAGTTCAAAATTTCTACGACGCCCCCACGCATATACCACGGAAATACGGTATAATAATCAAGATCAAGGCCTACGCAACGACGCCAGCAGCAATACGTCCAGGCAACGACGTTATCAACATTATGTCCAGGCAACGACATCATCAGCATTGCGTCTACGCAACGACGCCATCAGCAATACGTCCAGACAACGACGCGACGCGATTATGTCCAGTAACGACATCATCGCGATTGCGTCACGCAACGACGCCAAAGATCAATACGCCCAGTAACGACGCTATCAAGATTAAGGCTCACGCAATGATGCCGCGATCAATACGTCCAGGCAACAACGTTATCAGCATTATGTCCAGGCAACGATATCATCAGCATTGCATCTACGCAACGACGCCATCAGCAATACGTCCAGACAACGACATTATCAGCATTATGTTCAGGCAACAACATCATCAGCATTGCGTCTACGCAACGACGCCAGCAGCAATACGTCTAGGCAACGACGTCAATATTAACACGTCCAGGCAATGACGTCATCAGCATTGCGTCTACGCAACAACGCCAGCAGCAACACGTCCACGCAACGACGTTATCAGCACAACAAGTCCAAAAAACGACGCCAAATCCGAAAACGATGCCAACAACAATACGTCCAGGCAACGACGTCATCACCATTACGTCTACGCAACGACGCTGACAGCAACACTTCCAGGCAACGACGTTATCAACACAACAAGTCCAAAAACGACGCCACGTCCAAAACGACATCATCGGCATATCACATCTACGCAAGGACGATTTCTATACTCTCGAAATTCCATTTCTTACTCATGCTTTATTATTCTGTCTTAGCAGTTATGCACTAACTCTTTCTTGAGCTTTAGTCTACAGGGACAGTTGCAGCAAGGACGACATATTCGCATTCACAATCGCAACACGTCCGTGCAAGGGCGAAATCACAGCATTGCAGCATCGCGTCAACACAACATGCATCACGTTTTCGCAGGATAACATTTTATACTCACAGTTACATTGCTTTTAAAATTACGCATCATCATTTTGCCGTAACAGTTATGCACTAACCATTTGTTCAAGTCTTAGCATGCAGGAGCAGGATCACAACGTGGATTTTCTCTTACAGCGAACCGGGGCAATTTGTTGGGGGGCCAACCTTCCCAACAAACGGCGTAAGCGCCTCAGCGTGGCCCACTGCTCCACATCACCATAAAACCCAGCATCATAAGTCGATAGCGGTACACCCCAGGTTCAAGCCAGTTATTTTTATTTTTTACTTTTAGCACCACAACCCAATGTCGTCATAACTCGACACTGGGACAAATTTTGAGTCCGCGTTAGCCCGCCTTGGTGTTTTGATCATGGTAGTCCAGTGTCGTCATAACTCGACACTGGACAAATTTTGAGTCCGCATTAGCCCGCCTTGGTGTTTTGACCATGGTAGCCCAGTGTCGTCATAACTCGACACTGGGACAATTTTGAATTTTGCGTCAGTCCTGCCTAATTGCCCAACATTTTAATTCTGAGGATCGAGACAAAATTGGCTATGAGTCAACGTCTTTGTCCGAAGATTCTTCCATCATCTCCATACAAAGAGGGACAAGTTGTTGACACCCAATTTTGACCCTCCCGTCCAGACAATAGCCATAAAATTACACTAATTTTCAACAATAATTTTAAATAATTTTTAAATAATAGAATACAACAATAAAACTTTAATACATGCATAAACAAGCATTTAATAATAACACCGCATTTTACGTAGAGTATTAAACACTTAGAGTCTCGCGCCCGCATTTATTAATTTTAAGCCCTGTCATAGTTCTTAAATGATAATAAAATAAATAAATACATAAAATAAATAATTTGACAATGACGTCGTGTTAAATAGCATAGTCGCATTTATTAATACGCAAAGCAATTTCATAATTATTGTAGCGCATAAAGTCATATTAAAGATAATGCAATCTTAGCTTAAATAATAATAAAATACGCATAATAAATAAGTTTTAATAACAGCATCGCATTATAAGAATTAAACACTAATTAAATAGCACGCCCGTATTTATTTTAATCTCAAACATAGACTAATAAACACCTAAATAATTTAATCACAATTTATTAATTTAATTTACCACTAATTAAATACCTAAAACTAATACCCAAAATTAACTCCTAAAACCAATACCCTAATACTACACTTTAAAACGCAGCCCATTGCCCAGCCCAATCACCCGTAAGCCCAATACGCCCCAGCAGCCTTTATTTCCCCTTTACCAGTCCAAACCCCACACCCCAACCTTATTTTCCTCAGTCCTTCTCCCCATCGTCCACAATACAAAATGAAACCTAACGAAGCCCTAAACCCAAAAATCGCCACTCACACCCTAAGCCATAGCCGACAACCCCGCGATTCACGCCTGAAGATCTGGTAGTCCATACCATGGTCTTACCGAGAATTTTCACAAAGTCTACCCAAATCTCGTCAAAGATCACACGAAATCAGTACGAAATCGCATAAATCAGTCCAGAATGATATCGATAACTTACCAACATTAGAACCCAAGATTGGGACTATAAAAGGGGAGAGCATGCAAAACGATGGGCATCGATTTGACACTCCCTAGCAGCAGTCAACAACCCAGAGCGGCAGCAGAACATCGGGGGGAAGGAGCAAGGGTGGACAGCAATCCAGACCCCTTTCTTTTTCGACTAACAAAAGCCAACCAGCAAGAATAGGAAAAACACTAGAGCAACATGTCGAAAATCCGCACCTAGAATCGACCATAAACCGCATCGCTTCAATCGCATCGCAATAACCCGTCGAGTGGACCGACGACTTGATACGCTGCCTCGATTCGCTGCCCGGAGAAGGTAAAAATCGAATTCTTCTCAGTCTATTTTGTAGTGTTGTGTGTCTGTTTGTGATTAAACATGTATTGGTTCATTCGTATTTGTGAGGCATGAAGATGACGTTGTCCATCGTTAAAATTATCTGTTAATCTGATTATTGAGGCTTAAATATGCTGAGTTATATACTCTATGTCTCTTAGGCATTTGTTGTGCTCTATGTTAAACTCAGTCTTGTCATATTGATGTTAATGCCCAGATGTTATGTCCTGTTAATCAGTTTCGTTTAGCCCAAGTTTGCCGTCGTTTATTAAAATCATGGAAATGGATTCACGCTTACTGTAATGACTCGCTTAATGGAACATGATGTTGGAGTAGTAATGTTCTTTTGATTAGGTATGGTTTGGCGACTTGCCCGCTGGTTTTGCTAGTCGTCGATACTTGAATATGCGATGTTAGGCTTACTTCCACATTATCGCTTTATTACTCTTAGTATTGGTTCAATAAAGATTTGTGCCAGAAGTGGTAGGTACAAAGTTAAGCGTTGTCCGCGTCGATTGAAGGCATTATCACCACTGCCCAGGGCCTTCCCATTTTAACATGTCCTGTTTTGTTAAAGCCCCGGTGTCTCCATTTGTTGTCCAGATGCAAATTACTTTTGTTTTTCCTTCTGTTGCATGATATTTATCTGTGGACTGACCATGTGCTTGTCTTCAAATCTGGGTATGGGTTGAGTTTCCTGTGCCTATTGATGTGTATCTGTGGGACTGATCATATGCCATAGTTCCTGTAATAAAATGACCTGTGTTAGTATACGAGTCCATATCTATAGCTGGTAATTTGACCTGATTCGCAGTGTCTCCCCTCTGTTTGTTGCTGCATATTGCTTCATCTTGCTTCATCTGTTTGCTTGATAAGATGGCCTCAAGAATAGGGAATCACTTAAGCCTATTGTTTACTTGTCTTTACTTAGAATTGTTGGGGTTGCGTGTAATACTAGCAGCTGGTTTATGCAGTCTACATACATGCTCATTCTTATTTCTTTTACCACCTGCTAGCTGCCTACCCCCATCTGATTATGTCCTCTGTTGGTCTTGATATGTGCGTTTGCTTAAATATAAATTATATGTCAAGTGCTTGTTTGTTAAACAAATTTGGGCATATACTAATCCTTATCTCCTTTGTTTTACATGAAATGCATTGGAGCGAAACGAAGAGTCTCACGGCGAGACTCATCACGAGCTACTTCAAATGAGTACCCGCACCTGTGTCCACCGCATTCCGCCTCAGAATTCCCAAACAAAAAGGGGGACGAGACGACATTGTCACCCCCCCTAAAAGCATCATTTTGGCCTCTTAATCCCTTACGTCTTATATATATTTGTTTGTTTATTTGTTGAAATTTAATTAGCTAACTTTGTAATTAATAGGAGACATAGAACAATTAGTCTTGGAATAAATAAATTGGGCGGGTAGTTTTTAAAATTAGAAATGCACTTTTAAATTACTTATTTTAAGGGCTTGTCATGCATGTCTAAACTTTACTAAACAATTTAACTCGCAACTAACGTATTACTTCTTATAAAATTCATGATAAAATAAATTGATTTTCTCATAAGCTCTTTCATTAGCATAATATAAATAATTTATGTTGAATAACCTTCTTATCATAAAATTACGAAATAATCACCTTTTGCATTACGTCATATATATTTGATTTTAAAGGCTTATCTTTGATCATAAATCAACATGGCATATAAACAATATAAATGCACACTTTAAAACTTTATAGCATTAGTCTTACAAACTTTTATCAACATGCCTCCTTTTATAAAATATTTTGAAGCATCCTTTATATTTTCAAAACACGCATTCTTAGCATAAATAATTAACCCTAGGTTTGAACGGACAACCGCAAGTTAGCGGATCCTTTAGGGTGTCTAACCCCTTCCCTCTAGGATAATAAAGAACCCTTGCCCATAATCTCATTAAGTTTAGCAGACCATAAAGAATGGAGTTAATGTTTACTGTAAACTAGTTAACATTTAGGTGTCCTAATTCACCCAAACTAATTAGGTGGCGACTCCGCAAACCCTTTAGCACCCCCTTTTAGCACTTTTAATATTTTTAGCATTTTTAGCATTTTATTCTATTTTTTCTAACATTTTTATTTAAGCACTGCTAAAAATGTCATGTCGCGAAAAAGATGCGTGCATCACTCAAGTGCTCATCATAGCCACTAAGGTGGGACCCCCAAATATGTCCAATACCCCTTAATATTTACAATAATCACGTAGTTCTATCGAAGTCTAGAAATAATAAACTGTAACATAACACATAGCCAAGCAGGTGCCACAAACGCCTACGCCATATTTTTCTTCCGAAGTACCATCAGACGATAGTTGTCTAGGCGCATACATATATGTTCTATGTTAACACACATATTTAATATCATATAAGGACCAATACTAAAAGGGGAAACAACAAATCTACCCCTGATTTTTAAGAAAACCTTCAATTTTAAATGTTCGGTAAACTTGTTCAAAATTGAAATTAGAAGCAGTTAGTCGAAGCCACAATTGATGAAATACATTTAAAAACATCTACCGATTCACTAAGAAAACCATAGCCTATCTATGATTCATAATGTTTAAACCCTTATTTTTTTCATAACCCAATTTCATAGTAAAAGGAAAACTCAAGCTTAGCAACTAGATTTCCCCAATAATTAAGTCATTAGATTCGAACAATCTTTCCAACAACTTAAGATTTATAGCAAAGACAAATCAATTTCAACTTAGGGTTTATCACCCAACACCTCCCATCTAATACATGATTCTAAAGATATTTCCACACTTTAATGATAGCATAAACGTCTTGGAGAGATAATAAAATTACCCCAAGGTAGAACCCTGACCAACAAAGAAAAGATCACCTCCCTAGAAGTCCTTGAGACTCTAAAATCGTAAATAGGAATAATGGGCCAAAGTTGTGAAGAATGGACTTAAAATTGTTTATGATTTTCATCTATTCCGCCTCTGCAGACCATCATCTCTGTATTTACAACCATCTCATATTAATATCATTGCTATTTTTTTCCTGTCTTATCGGACCAACATCAATACCATATCACTCAACTTTCTATATCATAATAATAATGAGTGTATGAATGTAACAATATCAAGGCAAATAATCATGATGTATGAGATGTAATCAAATATAGGAGATGAATATCATTTGCTTAAGAATTCAACAACACGTATTTCCAAGTAATACACCTTTCATATCAGAAGCATATGTGATGAGTAAACACAATAATTATTAATCAATGACGACAAGCCCAAGTAATAGCGAGAATCCCACATAACAATAGTCGAAACCAGACGTAAGGTTGATTCCAAAAATCACTCATCAAGACAGTTCAACATCGGTACCCACTCAAGTGCGCATCACAACCACTAAGGTGGAACCCCCAAACATGTTTAATACCCTTTAATATTTATAATAACATCTACATACTTCTATAGGAGTCAAAAAGAATAATTGTAGCCTACCTCATAGCTGAGCGGGTGCCAAAAACTTCTACACCACATTGTTCTTCTGAAGTACCATCGGACGGTAGTTTTCCAGGCCCATACCTATATGTCATATATTAACACACATATTTAATATCATACAAGGACCAATATTAAAAAGGGGAAACAACTAATCGACCCCTGATTTTATAAGAAAACATGCATTTTAAAAAGTTTGGGAAACTTGTTCAAAATTATAAATTGAAGTTAGAAGTTGTCAATCCAAGCCACAAGTCATATAATCTATTTAAAAAATCAGCTTAAGACTAATTTCCCAACTCACCCATCAACACAGTTCAACACCGGTACCCACCCAAGCGTTCATCACAACTGCTAAGGTGGGACCCCCAAACATGTCAAATACCTCTCAATATTTATAACTACTACGTACTTCTATCGGAGTTTAAAACATAAACAATATCCTACCTTATTGTCGAGAAGGTGCCATGAACTCTTAATCCCCAAAGGCATCCCGAATGAATGTGGAACGGTCGTATTTTAAACAAGTACATAGATTTCCTATGTTACCATATATACAATCAATATATAAGGACCGTTTTTATAGGAGGAATCGCTTCCCAGCCCAAACCCATAAGGGTAAAAAGGGAATTTTATTTAAGAAATATTTCCCAAAGATTATATGGAAACTAATTTAAAATCTTTGGAAATTGCATCTACCCGAGCTTCTAATTTGACAAATCACTTGAAGAGTCTTCTTTTACCATGAAACTCTTTATTTCTTTCATCAATAAGTAGTAATATATAGAGATTTTATTCTCCAAAATAGTCTTTACTATATATAATCAAATTATCAAGTCACACATTAATAAGGCTTTCTTCTTGATAACTATTTCATAAGAATACATATTGAGAGATTTAACAAAGTCCAAGTCATGCTTCTACCCCAGGAACAAATGAAAAACTTGGATACAATAATATTAATCAATTACTAACCTAGAGGCGGCTCATCATGTGCGGGAAATAACTCATCCAAGCAGAATCACCCAGCTCTAAAGCATAGCCCCCCACTGATTGACATTGATTCTATGAAATTCCAGCCAAAATCATATTTAATTGGATTTTATACATATCCCCAAAACTTGACATACATTCCATAACTCGTTGAACCATATTATTAATTAGCACATAAATACAATCAAGGACTCTCATTATCCAATAGTCACAAAAAAACACAGAAGGAGTTAGAGAGAAGTTTCTCAGAACAAGGAAGAAAAAAAAGAGTGGAGGCAGTCCAACAATTGCCGAGGAAAATCTTATTCCGGCAATCTCGGACCCGTCTGTCTTGGTTCATGTCACGCCAGACTCGCGATTTCCATTAGAAAATGTAGTAGATGATTCTATGCTACAAAGGATACATGAATGGGGCAAAAATTTAGAAATTGAAAGCTTGAACATTAGTGAATTTGAAGGCAAAACTTCCGGAAAGCAGTGTCTTTTTCCGATAGCCATTGACGCCTCAAATGCTTCTATGGTGGTCGACCATTCCACGGGCCAATTAGTTGGTAATGGGATCATTTCGGAAGAACAAGACAGTCACTCTAGCATTAGTACCCCGTCACTACCTGGAAATTCACTCAGGTTAGCCGGAAAAAGGCTTAATTCTGGGCCTGACATTGCTGTTGGAAGAACAAGGTACGATGGCATTCTTGGATCTAAACCGGGTCAGGACGTGGGTCAGGAGTTCATGGCGGGTCGGCAGGTGTTCATGGGTCCAAGAGTAATCACGTCTTGCTTGATTCAAAGTCAGTTGAAAGCATTGAAGGTAGTCCTATACCCAAGAAGTTTAACGCGGGTGTCAAGAATAGAAACATTAATGCCCCGGGAAACGATGTGGCTCCTCCTATTACGGGTCGGGGCTTGGGTCAGATGGACAAGGCGGGTCAGGAGGATATCAATGAAACTAGGAATATGAACTCTATGCATGGATCTAGGTCAGACGTGGGATACCAAGGGGTTTCTACACCCAAGGACTCTAACGTTATTATTGGCGCGAGGCGTCACACATTAATGTGGCGGGTACCAAGGATTCACTCACAACCACGCCTTTATGATGGCACGATTTCCAAGACGGACGGGGATAACCTAGGGACATTAACTACTCCCGTTATACAAAGAGTCAAGCCGATTGAGTTCTAACGTTATTATCGGCGCGCCGAGGCGTCACTCATTAATGCTGCGGGTACCGATGATTCACTCACTAGCACGGGACTTTATGATGGTCTGATTACCAAGACGGGCCAGGGGCATAACCAAGGGACATTGAATATTCCCGTTATACAAGGTGCCAAGTCAATTGTGAGAAACAAAGCTAAGTCTATTTCGAGAGCCTCAGGAACTACATGGCCATTAATAACGCAGAACCGGCGGTCCGCTTTAAATGACGCGGAACCAAATAGTCCTCTCGTGTATTAAGACAACAACCATCGATTCCTTTTAATGTCACAAATGAAGCCTTCCTACTTTAGCTAGTTTGCTAAGTGGAGTCAATCTCAAGAACCAAAATAAGCCTTTCGCCTTTAATACTCCCTGCATTCGAGTAAAGTCTTTAACTTACCCCTCTCTCATCTAATAACACTTCACTACTTTACGGAAAACAAAACACTTCACCCCTTCTATCTACTCTTCCTTCTTTCCTCCGTAAACTCAACACAAATTCCCTTCCTTCCAAATGGCACGCGAATCATCCTCCTATCGCGCACTAGCTCTTTCCTTCTACCCATCCCCTCTCGCCTATACCTCCTAAAATACCCACCAATGATTTACACACTAATGCATCTTCTAAACCACATCATATTCCTACCACGGCCATAACTCATAACAACCTTCCCCAAACCATGGCAAAGGTACCCTCCTCCCAAAAGGACTTATCTTTGGAGTCTTTGCGGGAACCAGATTGAGGCTAAAGGCATGGTTACAATTTATTGAACAACAAGGGGCGGAAGTAGATATAGAAGCTGAGGATGAAGTCCCTTTCATAGAAACTTGGGGCTATTGCTTAATAGGATGCTTCACGGGTCCTTTCCCGGGAAGAGAAGCATTGAATACGATTGTGAAAGGATGGGGAGTTAAATGCCGTATTATACCATATGGCAAAGGTTGGACAGTGTTCAAATTCATGACGGAGGAGGAGCGCACTAATGTACTTCACGGAGGCCCTTATATGGTCTACGGGAAAACCATGATGCTTAAGGCTATCAATAAAGGAGTTCTTATAACGGATGATTTGTTTATGGACATTCCTATTTGGGTCACTTTCCCGGACATTCCCCTTTCTATTTGGAGTGCCACGGGCCTTAGTAAGATTGCCTCACGTGTAGGAAAACCTCTTTACACTGACCAATATACTAAGGAAAGGTCTAAAATGAACTATGCAAGAGTTCTAGTGGAAGTGGATGTTAGCAAGGAGCCGATAATTGATTTTGTCGTCAATCTCCCCGATAACAGAAGGTATACTCAAAGGGTAAACTATGAGAATTACCCGGACTTTTGCTATCATTGTGCGGCTTTCAGACACAACCATTTGAAGTGTAGGAAGCTGAGGGATGATGTCAACAATGAAGAAGCTCCAAAACACGCACATCGAGGTACACTAAAGAACAAGGATGATTCTACTCGTTTGAAGGTCAACAAAGGTGCGGTGGAACCAACCCTCCTCCCCCTCATCCACCAACTTCTCAACATCCCGTAGATGCTGATAACTTGATGGACATTGAACAAACTGAGCACACAACACCTCCTGGTACCGGAAGCTTGGGAGAAGTATCACATGCCGCGGGTCCTCCGGTTTTGGGTCATTTTGGCCCATCATGTTTGCGGGATTCTCTTGCTCAGTCCTCAATGCCTAATTCTCACAATGGCAGTTCACAACATGTTAGGATGAGTGGTAAGTCAAAACATTCTGATTCTGAAATGCCTATGAACCCGCCACCTTCATTGGAGGAAGTTACATACAATGGTGCTACGGATAAGGCTCAGCTTGTGTCAAGTAACGTTAACTTTGAACGCGGGGAGCATAGCTTGGCTGGTTCACAAGTTATGGCTTCCAGCAACAAGGATGATGGATGGCAAGAGGTTTTGTCCAAAAAGAATGGGCCGAAAAGCAGTGGGAAAGCAAAGGCAGCTAAGCGCGGAGGTGCTAATAAAACCTCCTTTGTTTCCTAATGAAAATACTTTGTTGGAATGTCCGTGGTCTTTGCGTACAAAGGGATAGGGCTGCCACGCAAGCTCTAATGTGTAGTATCACAAAGCAGCATGACGCGACTATGATTTGTCTATTGGAAACTAAGCTATCTCGGCCAAGGACAAAATCTTTCTCTACTCAAAGATTCAAAGGGTGGAAGTTTTGCTCTAATTTGGATGATTTTATCCCCTCTTGTAATGACACCTTTTGAGTGACCATCCCTCCCCTCTATCACTTCTTGTTTGCATTACGTTGAGGCTTGAGATACCTCAATGATGGATTGTAGCCACTTCCTTTTTCGTTATTAGTAATAATATTTGCATTTACCTAAAAAAAAAAAAATGAATTGAGACTTGTGGTGCGGTACCAGGATGTTACATCCATCCAAAACATTTCCCGATGGCAGAATTAGAGTTGATAACAAACGGAAATTTATCGAGACAAAGCAGAAAGGCAAAATGATCGCTCAGGTCGTTACACTATCTTCCATAGCTTGAAGGCCCTCCAATGATTCTCTTCAAGTGATTTTATAGCTTCATTTTCCATGAACTTGACTTGTAAAGCTTGAAAGTTCTTGCTTGACTTTTAGTACAAGGCCTCGATGAAAGTTGATCACTTGGTCATCCTGTAGGGATTTGTTGGGCGTAAAAACACACAGATAAGGCACAACGAAAGTTTAAAATTTTGAGTAAACTTACTTGCCCCAATAAACGTTTCTGGTATGATTATGCGATATTTCAAATCTGCAAAGACATGAATAAAACTTACAGTTTAAGCTTTGTTAGTCTTTACTAAAGGGAGCGCACGCGATTGTCAATCCGGGTGCAAGCCTTGCTTCGGTATATTCCTTTGCCCAAGAAAGCTAGGAAATCTTGGCAGAGGTTTGAGAGAATTTTATTTTCTGACCTCTGAGTTCAGAAAGTGGAAAGTGAGTTGTGAAATTATGGGTTAAGTGTCAAATATATAGTGGAGGAAATCCTAAACCAAATCAGATTTGGATCAGACTTCAAGACCTGACCCAAATTCAAATTGCAGTAGGCCAGTCGAAATGGGCTCACTGCTGTGCGGCTCCTCTATTTATTTTCTGCACGTTTTAGTTCTAATTAAATCCAAGATTTAATTTTGACTTAATCATATAATTTTCATCAAATGAAAATTATCTCATAATTTATTATTAAATAAAATATCTTGATTCTAAATCCGATATTTTACATTCTCTCAATATACCCTTAGACCGAAAAGACAATCGACTTAGTGTGACCCTTTAGACCTTCACACATCGGCACTTGATCAAATCAAGGTTCACACGGAACTCCTAGACGGCGCCGGTGACGGACCCAATATGTGAAGTACGTTTACAAGACTCAAGTAAACAGACATCTATGTGAGATGATAAATTCCTTTCATTCGCGACACACTCGATCAAGCTTAAGATTTGTCAAGTGTCTATCCAAATGGCTTGATCACTTTATCTCATCTATATTAGTCGACAACTAGACCATATCCTAGATATGTCTCCTGCATTGGCCAATGACTTGGTCGACCTAACATCTCTGAGAAGCTGAGTGTTCTCCCGAAATTTCAATCGAGGAATGAATCCTATTCTTAGCTCAACTACCACCTTCAATCTACTTCGTACTGCACCCAACACAAGCCGCGTCTCAACCTATAAGACATTTGAGCTTAGGACAAGATCAAAGTGCATTGCTCCGTAAACAAGACGATATTGACCTCAAGTTTAAGGACCTCTATCTCCCACATGCTGATAATACTCTAGACATGTATAACAAATAGTTTATCAGCAGGGTATGTCTATACTCCTTTAAGAGTATTCATGTGTTCATCACTAGCAACTATTGCTAGTAGTAAGTGAGATATACTACATTCTCTAAGAATGTGATGCAGACCACATGTCGACTTACAACATATCATTGATATCTCATTCTCAATGATCATCAGTCTAGGCTATTTTAAGAACTACATTCTATCATTAATATCTCACACTATCAATGATAATGTAAGTTCAAGGGATGCACATTAATGAATAATATAAACAATCAAATAATAATTCAATAATTGCAAATGCCAAGTACATATTAATCTTATTAATAATATGAATGTGTTCAAGTACATCTGCTCCTAAAATGATTGTTTCTAGGACATACATACTTTCAATATCCCACTTGGCCTAGAGCCAATCACCAATGTATCTAATGCCCATGTTTTCGAAATGACCATTATGCTTGACTAAGCTTAATGATTTAGTAAATGGGTCTGCTAGATTATTATCGGTGGGAATGTAGTCTATCTTTATTTCTTCTGTCCCCACCATCTCCCTGAGTATGTGGTATTTCATTGGTATATGCTTGTTTCTATTCGTTGATCTTGGTTCCTTAGCTTGAGCAATCGCACCAGTGTTGTCACAATAAATCGTTATTGGATAATTGGTACTTGGAACAACCCCTAATTCCTTTAAGAATTCGGATATCGCGACAACTTCTTTACCAGCTTCCGATCCAGCAATGTACTCGGCTTCTGTTGTCGAATCGACAGTTGTAGCTTGCTTGGAACTCTTCCAACTAACTACTCCGCCATTTAAAATGAAGACATAACTTGACTGAGATTTGAAGTCATCAAGATTTGTCTGGAAGCTAGCATCAGTGTACCCAGTAGCTACTAGCTCTTCTTGTCCGCCATAGACTAAGAATTATTCTTTAGTTCGTCTAAGATACTTAAGAATACTCTTGACTGCTTTCCATTGTTCCTCCTCAGGATTCTGCTGAAATTTGCAAGTCATGCTAAGTGCATAAGCCACATCTGGCCTTGTACAGGTCATGACATACATGATTGATCCTATAGCTGAATCATATGGGATTCTCTTCATGCGTTCAAGTTCTGCAACTGTGGAAGGACAATCCTTCCTTGACAACTTGATGCCTTGACCCATAGGAAGATTTCCTTTCTTGGAATTTTCCATAGAGAGACGTTTTAGCACTTTGTCTATGTATACGGACTGTGACAGCCCCAACAATCTATTAGGTTTATCTCTGTAGATTCTAATTCCAAGAATGTAGCAGGCTTCACCCAAGTCCTTCATCATGAAGGTTCTGGATAACCATTCTTTGATCGATCAGATGAGTCTTATTGTCTCCCATTATCAATATGTCATCTACATATATAACAATGAAGACAATGCTCTCATTTGTGCGTTTACTATAAACGCACGGATCTTCCTTGCTTCTAACAAAGTCAAACGATTTGACTGTTTTGTCAAAACAAATGTTTCAACTCCTTGAAGCTTGCTTAAGTCCATAAATGGACTTTTGTAGTTTGCATACTGCTTTGGGTTGAGTCTTGGATGTAAAACCCTCTGGTTGTATCATATACACCTCCTCAATTAGATTACCATTGAGGAAGACAGTTTTAACATCCATTTGCCAAATATCATAATCATAGTATGCAACTATTGCAAGCAAAATATGAATGGACTTAATCTTTGCAACAGACGAAAAGGTTTCATCATAATCGACCCCGGGTCGTTGATTATAACCTTTAGCCACCAATCTTGCTTTATAAGTCTGTATTTTGCCATATGCATCAATCTTCTTTTTGAAGACCCATTTGCATCCTATGGGTCTAACCCCTGTTGGCAAGTCAACCAAGTTCCATACTTGGTTTATGCACATAGACTCCATTTCGGATTTCATGACTTCTTGCCATCTCTGTGAATCAATGTCTAACATTGTTTCGCAGTATGTAGTAGACTCATCATCATCAGGAATATCTATCTCATTATATGTTTCAACAAGGAGATTAAGTCTTTCAGGTGCACGATGAGTCCTAGTGGTCCTACGGAGTTGAACATTCTGCGTTTGATGTTTCTTTGTATTTTGATTTTGAGAAGATGTTTGTGTGTTGGACAATCCACCACCTTGAGAACTTTCAGAATATCATTTTGAATAGGATGATGCACAACTATTGTGTCATCTATCATCGTTGTGCATGAGGTCTTGCATTTCGCAGATCCTCACAACACTCCCATTTGGCAAGGCGTACTCTAAGTACCCAATCATCATCAAATACTCTCACTGAATTCTTGTCTAGGTCATTTGACAAGGGGTCATTATCTACATTATTTTGTACTTCTTGAATTTCTTCAAGTTCTATCTTGTTGCAACTCTGTTCCTTGTAGACATAGTCTTCTTCAAGGAAAGTTGCATTTCTGGAAACAATTACTTTATGTTCCTCAGGAAGATAGAAGTAGTACCCGCTTGTTTCCTTAGGATACCCTACAAAATAATACTTCTCGCTTTTAGATTCCAATTTTCCAGTGAGCAACTTCTTTACATATGCAGGGCACCCCCTGGGTCGCATGTGTCTAAGTGCTGGCTTCTTGTCATTTCATATCTCATATGGAGTTTTCTCTACTGACTTTGATGGAACTCTATTCAAAATATAGATTGAGATTTGCAATGCATATCCCCATAGGTATGTTGGTAGAGCTGAGAAGCTCATCATGGATCTAACCATATCTAATAAAGTACGATTTCTCCTCTCAACAACACCATTCATTTGTGGCGTTCCGGGAGGTGTCCATTCTGAATGGACTCCATGAAGTTTCAAGTAATCTAGAAATTCTTTACTTAAGTACTCACCTCCTCGATCTGATTGAAGAGTTTTAATACTTGTTTCAAGTTGCTTCTTTACTTATGACTTGTACTCCATGAATTTCTCAAAAGCTTCAGACTTATGTTTCATAAGATACACATGCCCAAACCTTGATAAATCGTCTGTAAAAGTGATGAAATAAAGAAAACCTCCCTTAGCTTGAGTTGGAAATAGCCCACATACATCGGTATGGACTAACTCAAGCACCTCTTTGGCACGTACTCCTTTTCCAGAAAGTGATTTGGTTGTCATCTTTCCTCTTAAGCAAGATTCGCAATCACCATATGACTCTAAGTCAAATAGTTCTAAGTAATCTAATTTCCTCAATCTTGTTATCCTTGATTCATTGATGTGACCAAGTCTGCAATGCCATAAGTAGGTGAGATTTCTTTGATTACTTATTTTAGCTCTTTTATTTTGTATATTGAAAATTTCATGGCTACAATTTAGAACATACAATCCATCCACAAGCAGAGCATTTCCACAAATAAAACTATCATAAGATAAAACATAATTTTCATTAGTAATATGTGAGGAAAACCCCTCAATGTCTAACATAGGGATAGAAATAATATTTCTCGTCAAAGACGGAACAAAATAACAATTATTAAGTTCTAAACAAAAGCCTGAAGGTAAATCTAGTTTATAAGTCCCCACGCATTCCGCATCAACTCTAGCTCCATTGCCAACGCGTAGATCTACTTCCCAAGGTCCAACTTTTCTGCTGTCAATTAGCCCCTGCACATTATTACAAATGTGTGAGCCACAAGCGGTATCCAATACCCAACAGTGAGAATTAGTTATAGACATATTTATTTCAATAACTAACATACCTTGTCCAGCAGGGCCAAGACTCAGGCCTTGTCTCCCTCGAGCTGCATAAATTCTTCTTCCAATGTCCATTTCTCTTACAATTGAGGCAAACATCAGCAACTATTGTTGGCCTTCTTACGAACAACTCCTTTAGGTTTCATAGATGTTGGTTTGGCGGCAACCGCCTTACCTTTCTTCTTCTGCATATTCTTACCCTTAGGTTTGAACTTGCTAGATGAGCCCACCATGAGCACATCTTTACCTTTGAAGGTGAACGAATCGATGGTCTTCAACATATTATGAAGTTCTGGGAGACTTGCTTTCGTTCCATTCATGTTGTAATTCACAATGAAGTTCTCAAAGAAACCAAGAAGCGAGTTCAAGATTAGATTAACAGAAACATTTGCAGGCAACTTCGTTCCAATCGAAGCCAATCTCTCAATTAATCCAATCATCTTCAAAACATGTTGTGACACCTGACCCCATTCATTCAGCTTACACTTAAAGAGATCTCTCAACAGTTCATACTCCATTGTCTGAGACTGTGAGTCATAGAGACTCTTCAAGTGTTCTAGCATCTCGCTGGGGCCCATATTTTCATGTTGTCTTTGTAACTCTGGAGTCATATAAGATAGCATAACACATTGTGCTGCAACAGCATCATCAAGATATTTCTGATAGGTTGTTTTGTTAAACAGAACATACTCTTGTAATCTTCAAGAGATCAGAGGAGTGATGTATCCAATACATACTCAATCTTTTCTAATCGCAGTACCAAACGCAGGTTTCTTAACCAGTCAGGAAAATTGGCTCCATTCAACTTGTTCGTTTCAACCAACATTAAATGACAGATTCGACATTGTAACTGAAGAAAAAATAGACTTGAAATTAATACTTTAATATAATTTCTATTTAACACATTCATTAACTAACTAACATGGTCTTTAGTTTAATTAGCTCCCACTATTTTAACATACTCTTTTACCCCATAAAGAATATGGACTCATATCAAATACGGTCATAATGGGCCAAGATCCAAACTCATGTTGTCTCCGCGTTTGCTGAGGCTAATAACTTCAACAACACGATCTGGTAGGTCTCTAAACCAATTGCAAATAATTTACAACTCTTAGTTGACCGAATGTTCTAAATAATTCGATCTGCGTCCCTTGGCTGTCCGACACTGGGGCGCAAAGACAGCCTAGCAAGTCAACCCCTTTATGCGACTGTAATTATGCATCTAAGCGGGCTTAGCCTTCATCAAGCAAACACTGGGGTGTAAATACTTACGAAGGTTTATCACCTACTACAATATTTATATGCATCTATGAAAGGGTCTGAGTCCTCGTAGACTTAGAGCAAATGCTGGGGCATAAATATTCATCTCGCCGAAAAGGATTTTGCACCACAAACAATTATAACGGACGACACGTTCATTTTAAATGAGACTTGTATTAAATTTGGGAAATATTTTAATTTAGGGTTATGACCAAGATCAACTATTATATCATACATCATATGACATCCTATCATGCAATTTCTAAACACATTTAGATGGAAAACCATCAAACCCAATAGGCATGATATAAGATGGTTTTAATCACATACTGGGCGCCGTCTACCCAGACAATTATAGCGGTCATTAAAAGTAAACAATTCATCGGCGCGCCTACCTGCATAATAATTGCGGACTAACAAATACTGGGCGCCGCCTACCCAGACATATATATGCGGACTCTATTCTAATTATTTAAATGACAATCAATTAAACAATTAAGAGAAACAATTAATTTGTGCACACATCATCAAATAATATGCTAAATAACAATAATTGTGGGTTAATTAATTTGTTTCAATTTAGAAAATATTTAAATTCAAAATTTAAACTCAATTTTCGGAATTTTCGCTTCATCCAAACAAATTCCTTAATAATTCGTAAATTAAAATTTAATTTTAGGGGTATTTCGCAATTTTCGTAACCTTAAAATATTTACGATTTACCAGGACCAAATCGCTTTTAAATTTACAGATTAACCTGTGGATGAATCACTGATTTTAAAAACATTTAAAATTCCAGAAAATATCTCAGGGACTAATTTGTAATTTTCAGAACTTAAAATATTTTCAGATTTGTTTAAGGACCAATCTTCAATTTTAAAACCCTAATTTTAATTGCAAAAAGGTCCTCAAACTATTTTAAATTTTCAAAATCAATTCCAACCCCAAATCAAATTTGGGATTCGGATTTCGGGGCGAAATTGACGGAATTAAAACCCACCAAACGATGGCACACATCGGGACGAACTCACCGGTGGTTTTCACCACCGATTTGGCCCACTGGCGTGAATTGTGCGCGCCACGGTTTCTAAAACCGTCGGTAGTGCTTCTTTTCCGGTCATCGTTACCGAGCAACACTACCATCATTAGATTTCTCTCGTCGAGACGAACACGATGATATTATTACTTAATGATTTCGTCGCCCGTGGTGGCCGAAAATAGTCCCGCCGTCGGCGGTTTCCGACGACTTTTTCCGGCGTCTTCATCGCGTTCCGCCACCTCTCAACACCTTTATCGACCATCTTAAGAAGTGGATTTCTCGATAATAGTGGAGACGGTGTTAGTACACGTTGAGTCGCCAAAAAACATTATCGGAAATCACTGATCACGCCAGAACAGTGACCGCGGACACTGTTCACGCCGGTTACTGTTCACGCCAATTTTTTTTTTTATAAATTCCGAAAATCAGTTTTAAATCAAAACAATTAATTATCTCACATATCGTTATTAAAGATTATCGTATAATCATTAAACCAGCCTGAGCTCTGATACCACTGCAGGGATTTGTTGGGTGTAAAACACACAAGTAAGGCACAACGGAAGTTTAAAATTTTGAGTAAACTTATTTGCCCCAACAAACGTTTCTGGTATGATTATGCGATAATTCAAATCTGCAAAGACAGGAAGAAAACTTACAGTTTAAGCTTTGTTAGTCTTTACTAAAGGGAGCGCACGCGATTGTCAATGCGGGTGCAAGCCTTGCTTCGGTATATTCTTTTGCCCAAGAAAGCTAGGAAATCTTGGCAGAGGTTTGAGAGAATTTTATTTTTTGAACTCTGAGTTCAGAAAGTGGAAAGTGAGTTGTGAAATTATGCATTAAGTGTCAAATATATAGTGGAGGAACCCCTAAACCAAATCAGATTTGGATCAGGCTTCAAGACCTGACCCAAATCCAAATTGATGGGCGAATCTGCCCATCACGCTGATCCTCTATTTATTTTTTGCACGTTTTAGTTCTAATTAAATCCAAGATTTAATTTTGACTTAATCATATAATTTTCATAATTTATTATCCCATAATTTATTATTAAATAAAATATCTTTATTCTAAATTCGATATTTTACATTCTCTCAATATACCCTTAGACCGAAAAGACAATCGACTTAGTGTGACCCTTTAGGCCTTCACACATCGGCACTTGATCAAATCAAGGTTCACACGGAACTCCTAGACGGCGCCGGTGACAGACCCAATATGTGAAGTACGTTTACAAGACTCAAGTAAACAAACATCTATGTGAGATGATAAATTCCTTTCATTCACGACACACTCGATCAAGCTTAAGATTTGTCAAGTGTCTATCCAAATGGCTTGATCACTTTATCTCATCTATATTAGTCGACAACTAGACCATATCCTAGATATGTCTCTTGCATTGGCCAATGACTTGGTCGACCTAACATCTCTGAGAAGCTGAGTGTTCTCTCGAAATTCCAATCGAGGAATGAATCTTATTTGTCACGACCCGATTCCGGGCCCGTGACTGGTGCCTTACCCCGGGCACCCTAGTGATACAACATCAGAGTGATCAGCGGAACATAAAACAATACAAGACATATTATGAAATATGAAACAATAATCTGAGAAAAACTTGCCTTTCGGCATATATATAAATAACAACTTTTTCCAACATGAACAGTTTTAATCCTTTTTACAAACCCCGCCACAACAAGATTACTGCACTTCTAAGAAATGATACGACAACAATGGCGGGACAGGCCCGCCATACCACGAATGTAAACACCTACAACAACAGGACTATACCATCGATAAGCCTCCGAGAAACGGAGCTTTCCCACACGCCGAATTGTGACCCAAGGCGAGGATCAATGATCGGTGTACCTTTACCGCGCAGATGAACGCACTTCAAGGCGAGGTCAAGACAATGCAGAGTATGTGAAACTAAAAATATCAGAAATGAAATCATAATAGTCTATAAAGCGGAGACATGTATGATAACCAAACTACGATTCACAATAATAAGGCCATGTCAAGTCGGGGACTCACGCCTCAAGTCATCACTCAAATATAACAATGGGTCTCACGCCCACAACATCAATCATGCCCGTGGAATACCTTCCTCATCCGCCAGCTTTATGATATAAAAGCACCAAGGAACACACATGAACACTGTGTCCCACGTGCATAATAACACGCATGTGGTAAGTGCGAAGGCATAGCCGACTACTAACACCCACGCATGCAACAAGGTCATGAATCAGATCATAAGATCTGCTTGCATCGTTACATGATCAAAGCGACCACTTGCCCGCAGATATCTAATGTGCGCGTCTAGCCACGAACTTTCCGCAGCCCGCGATAGGCCAATCAGATCGGCCCGCATGAGGTATAACCCGCATCGAGGGTAGCTACTCCCGGCAAAGATCTGGACTCGCCGTCCGCGTAGCCACAAGGACCGCATGACCACAAGGGCCGCATCTAACACGGAACTTCCGCGATTCCGCATAGGCCCCGACCCGCATGAGGTAGTCTCGAATCATAGGTCCATCGACCGCCCGAAGTCTACCCCGCACGGAGGCGACTTAACCCTAATCATCTCAAGAGATGAGTGATGTATAATACTATCATAACAGCTTATCGTTAAACAACATAAGCACAACAAAGGAAAACCCCTTTACACAAACATCACAAGATACTAACACACGTAGCATCCTAGCATGTTTACTTATCAAATCAACAAGAAGGTATTGCAAGGCTATCACAAACCAACACAATCAAGTTATACACACCAGGTACTTTCTATTATATGCTAACAAGTTCGGGGTTTTATCCCCAAAGTACTTCATACATTAATTCTTTAAAAGATACGTTACTTTCGCAAAAGTCACACAATACCCGTAGTATATGAAAATATAGTGATTATCTTTTGAAGTAAATCACAACACTTCTCTTTGTAAAACTCAAGTAACAACATTATTTTCCAAACGTCCAAGTTTGCCTAATTTCAAATGTTCATGTTTCTTATTTAGAAAGGTTTCGTAGTTCATAGTCTTATTCATTTAAGAATATAATTCTCTTTTAAACTATCTGAGAAACATAAGTCTTATATGTGAGTAGGATATTCTTGTTTACAACAATCTTATTACAGCAGCCATGATCTAGGAAATATCATTTTGTCTCATCTTAGCTTCTATGCAGATGGAAGTTTCTACTGGTTTTAATAATACTTAATCACAAAACATTTCCTTTTATTAACGCTGCAGTTGGTTTGTCGATACACATTCGATTTCCAAAATCAAGAAAACATTCTTAAGACGTTATACCTAACTTTCCATAAAGCTAGTATAACTCTTAAGTTTTCAAAACAAATCAAGTATTACTTCTCTCAAAATGATTCAAAACTCTTTTGAAATACTTCAAGTTCTTTATTAACACATAACAAGCCGCTTATAGTTCAAATCGATTACCTTTTAAAACCACATGTATTTTCTTACCAACATAAAGCCGTTATAACCAACTTCCCATAAAGCCGTTATAACACTTTATGTTTTACACCAATCAAATACATTTAGTACATATGACGTCACCGCACTACATAGTTCACACATATCATGCTAGAAGAGATAGGAAGAGGTTCACATACCTCGCGATGAGTATCGACTAATAGCAAAACGCTCCAAGTACTCCCAACTGTCGGCTACTCCTAAAGCCAAGTAAGTACTTCAACCTATAAGGCCACAAGGCGCTTATTAACATTAAGATCTTATCGTAGAACATTCTACAGAAAATTCGCAAAGACTTTCCCCGCACAACAGCGTAAATCTCCTCTTCACTGGCGGCTACCAAGCCAACTGGGGTTATACATCTTACCCGAACGTACAATTCTACTCCACAAGATTACTACACACAAGTCTCATCTGAATACGATTCGATTCTTGAGCTTAAGTCAAAAGACATTGCCAACTAACCACGTTGATTCTATATATAGTATACTTTAACTATATATTCTAACAACATGTAATTTCCAATTACAATAGAGGACAAGATATTTACCTCGATAAGCCCATAATTATCCAAGTATAAAGTCGATCACGGCAATCGTTTAGCTCCAACTCGGCGCCCAACCCGCTTTAAACCACCCTTAGAAGTTCTAACCAACTTCTACACAATACTCCAACTGACTATGGAGATTTCCTAGGGTTTCGGTTTTGTGGTGACGGGAAGTATAATAGTATTTACGGGCTTTTCAGATAGGTATAACCTTAGAATACAACAAGGTATACGGCTAAGGTAATTGGGCATTATAACAATACTTTAGAGTATTCTACACCACAAAGTGGTATTATACGAAAGCAACTAGGCTGGGGGTACACTCGGCTAGCACCCCTAGTGGGTGCTCTGCCACAAGGGAGGGACGAGAACCATAAGGAAGGGAGGGGAGGATTCTAACACTTAGGAAATATTTAGGATGAAGAAGTTCATCAAAGGAGAGGGGTATTTATAGCACAAGCCAAGGCCAACCAATGGCCAAGATCTAGCCAAGTGTATAGCAAGTGTAAGGCCAAGATATGCCCAAGTGCCCCCTAGTCCCTACTCCTTAAAACCCTCACAAAATATCTACACAAATATCAACCAAGACTTGCTCATCCAATCGGCCCTAACGCCTTTTCAGTCCACCAACGAGAGGTGCCAAGTGTTGCCCTCTCGTTGGACCAAAACGTTTTGTCTCTCGGAAAAATCCGCAAAAATACTAAATGACATAGCCGTAATTTACCCTTCGTAAGTTAGGTAGAACGTTTCGTCGAAAAACGACTCTAACCGGGTGTTGTGCACAAACATATTTCGGCCCAAGGGTGCCACATGGGGGTGACACGTGTCGCCCCCCGATTCGTCCAAAATATTTCGTCTTCCGAAAATATCCATAACGGCCAAAATCTCAAAATCAAAGCTGCCCCACAAAATCAGAATTTCTCCCGTGGGCCCCACGTGACCATTTCCGAAAATAAAATTCCATAATTCTCTAATATTCCAGGAAGTCCGAATACCAAATCTGGGAATCCAATTCCCATTAACGAACCTTTTCCTTCACAAAAACCGGAAACTTTTCCGTGGAAAATTCGCCTCTTTCTTCCTTTCCAATCTTTCTGTCGTATTCTCGTACGTACGTCCTCGCATACATACCCAGGAACTACGGGGTATAACATTCTTCCCCCCTTAGAAACATTCGTCCCGAATGTTCATTCTAAGTCTCAAAACATACGTGCGCCAGTATAGTCTTCACTTCTATACTTACGAAACAATCCTGCCATACCTGGCCACAGAAAATACCTGCGCAACATACCTACATCCAAGTCCACGAGGAAACACCTCTAACATCACCACAAATAATACTACTTTTGTCACTTTGTCGCGAGCCTTGCTCCAACGACCCAACAAATGGTACCGGGCTGCATGCGATCACCGTTCGCCAGACACTCAATTCTTACCATATTTACATCGCTTTAGTATCCAAAACTCGGGGTTACTATCTCTAACGAGGTCATCATTAACTGGGAACATTCTGGATGGATCTTCGATACTTTCCCGAACATAACAATACGAAAGACCGGACGTCCTTCCTCCTAAGTCGGACGGCAAATGCTAACATATAGGCAACCTGGCCTATTCTTCACATGAACTCACAAAGGCCCAAAGTAACTCGGGCTAAGTTCCTTCTGTTTCCAAAACTCGCCACACTCGTCCGGTGGTACTTTCAAGAAGACCGACCGCCAACTCGAACTCTGGCGTCGCCGCCGATTATCCGTGACGATTCCTCCGAGCCGCGTAACTTCTTCTAGACAAGCTTCACTATCCACATCTGCCTGGAACAAGATCAACCAACTATCGAACCCCGCCAACATCGAACCAATCGACGGCAACTTACACTTCCGCCGCAAGGCTTCATAAGGCGACATCCGAACACCGAAATGGTAGCTCAAACGCCTCTCCACAGAGACAACAATCTCACAACTACCTCAAATCCACGCACCGCCCGGCGGCGAATGCGATTCGAGACTCACCAGTTCTTAACACATGCTTGGTAAAACTTCCGAAACAAAAAGTAACGAACTGGCTCCATGTTGTCATAAGGTGAAGGTAGGCACCTGCGACCTTACAACCTTTACGATAAATCAACACCGCCGAGTGAACGGTCCCGATCAAGAACACGATGGCTGCTCATCGACCACCACCGTCGAACGCATCCACGAACTCGCACGCTAGTTAACTAAACTCGAGCCTAACACCTCGTGACCCTACCACAAGGCGGACCACCACAACCAGACCCACCACCAAACATGCCGGTTGACCCTCAACGTGGCCTCAACCCGACCCGGCAAGGCGCAAAATACCATCTCCCCGAAGGAACAATCTCTCAAAACACGTTACGAAAACCTAGCGGTCTTCTTAGCTCAACTACCCTCTTCATTTCACACTACTTAGGGACCTATCCCCAAACACAGCTCACGTGCACTATGCACTCCTATAAGGGTCAAACATAAACATACGTCTCTACCCGAGATGGCCTTACCTCTAAGGTCTTTGCGTATAAAGCTCTAAGGCTCACACTTTCTCTATCCTCCAAAATCTTACTCGGTTAACCCACCATGATTTCTAATCACAACTAACACACTGCTATCAGAACATAGCACTTAAGGTATACTCACCTTGAAAGTTACCGAAGGACCTCACGCCCGCCCTCTTCTCGCCCTGGTTAACCCGTCGATCTCTACGCTTTCGCCACTGCGCATAAGCCCGCATACGTGCCATGCTCAAGCCCAATCAAGAATTACTCTTGCACAACCCTTTCTTGTAGTCATCAAGACTCGTGGTACATCGGTATAATCTCCGTAGCCAAATCCATGGCTAGTAACAGGTCGCTTTTGCGATCTACATTCTGCTCTGGCCGTGGAACCAAGGTTCAAATATCATGACCGCAGAGGAACCGCCGCCGTGCTAAACTCACCGGGCTAGTAACGTCGCAGAAATCCCGAATGAAGCACTACCCTAGGTAATGATTGGGCTCGTGCCTCGCAACCTTCGAACTCAACTCGCAGCCTTCCGGCCGCTCGCCTCCCGCCCGGTTGCCCTACGCGAGGCATAACGATAAGGGAATGAATTTCGTCGAGGGTCCAACTTACAACACACTTCTAAGGCACGATCTCAGAGTGAGAAGAATAGAAACCAATCCTAAATATCCTATAGCCTCACGATTATTGGTGTGGTGCACAACACACCGATAATCAAGACTTCATCGATACGGTCTGTAGACACTTTCCGAGGATTAATCGCTCACGATACCACTTTTGTCACGACCCGATTCCGCCCGTGATCGTGCCTTACCCCGCACCCTAGTGATACAACATCGAGTGATCGGGAACATAAAACAATACAAGACATATTATGAAATATGAAACAATAACTGAGAAAACTTGCCTTTCGGCATATATATAAATAACAACTTTTTCCAACATAAACAGCTTTTAATCCTTTTTACAAACCCCGCCACAACAAGATTACTGCACTTAAGAAATGATACGACAACAATGGCGATGGGGCCCCGCCATACCACGAATGTAAACACCTACAACAACAGGGACTATACCATCGATAAGCCTCCGAGAAACGGAGCTTTCCCACACGAATCGTGACCCTAAGAGCGAGGATCAATGATCGGTGTACCTTTACTGCGGCATGAACGCACCCCAAGGAGGTCGATAACAGTGCCGAGTATGTGAAACTAAAAATCAGAAATGAAATCATAATAGTCTATAAAGCGAGAGACATGTATGATAACCAAACTACGATTCACAATAATAAGCCATGTCAAGTCGTGGACTCACGCCTCAAGTCATCACTCAAATATAACAATGGGTCTCACGCCCACAACATCAATCATGCGTGGAATACCTTCCTCACCGCTGTCGGCTTTATGATATAAAAGCACCAAGGAACACACATGAACACGGTGTCCCACGTGCGCTATAATAACACGCATGTAGGCGAAGGCATAGCCGACTACTAACACCTACAGCATCAACAAGGTCATGAATCGTATCATAAGATCTGTCTGCACCGTCACATGATCAAAGCCGACCACTTGCCCGCAGATCTAATGTGCGCGTCTAGCCTCGAACTTTCCGCGACTCGCATAGGCCAATCGATCGCCCGCATGAGGTATAACCCCGCATCGAGGTAGCTACTCGGCAGATCTCCGACTCGCCCGCACGGGCCACAAGGACCGCATGACCACAAGGGCCGCGTCTCACCGGAACTTCCGCAGCCCGCATAGCCCTCGACCCGCATGAGGTAGTCTCGAATCATAGGTCCATCGACCCGCTGAGTCTACCCGCGACGGAGGCGCCTTAACCCCTAATCATCTCAAGAGATGAGTGATGTATAATACTATCATAACGACTTATCGTTAAACAACATAAGCACAACAAAGGAAAACCCTTTACACAAACATCACAAGATACTAACACACGTAGATCCTAGCATGTTTACTTATCAAATCAACAAGAAGGTATTACAAGGCTATCACAAACCAACACAATCAAGTTATACACACGGTACTTTCTATTATATGCTAACAAGTTAGGGTTTTATCCCCAAAGTACTTCATACATTAATTCTTTAAAAGATCGTTACTTTCGCAAAAGTCACACAATACGTAGTATATGAAAATATAGTGATTATCTTTTGAAGTAAATCACAACACTTCTCTTTGTAAAACTCAAGTAACAACATTATTTTCCAAACGTCCAAGTTTGCCTAATTTCAAATGTTCATGTTTCTTATTTAGAAAGGTTTCAGTAGTTCATAGTCTTATTCATTTAAGAATATAATTCTCTTTAAACTATCCGAGAAACATAAGTCTTATATGTGAGTAGGATATTCTTGTTTACAACAATCTTATTACAATGACCATGATCTAGGAAATATCATTTTGTCTCATCTTAGCTTCTGCGGATGGAAGTTTCTCCGGTTTTAATAATACTTAATCACAAAACATTTCCTTTTATTAACGCCGCAGTGGTTTGTCGATACACATTCGATTTCCAAAATCAAGAAACATTCTTAAGACGTTATACCTAACTTTCCATAAAGCTAGTATAACTCTTAAGTTTTCAAAACAAATCAAGTATTACTTCTTCTCTCAAAATGATTCAAAACTCTTTTGAAATACTTCAAGTTCTTTATTAACACATAACAAGCCGCTTATAGTTCAAATCGGTTACCTTTTAAAACCACATGTATTTTCTTACCAACATAAAGCCGTTATAACCAACTTCCCATAAAGCCGTTATAACACTTTATGTTTTACACCAATCAAATACATTTAGTACGTATGACGCTCACCGTACTACATAGTTCACACATATCATGCTAGAAGAGATAGGAAGAGGTTCACATACCTCGCGACGAGTATCGACTAATAGCAAAACGCTCAAGTACTCCCAACCGCCGCTACTCCTAAAGCCAAGTAGAACGCGCCACACGTAGTACTTCAACCTATAAGGCCACAAGGCGCTTATTAACATTAAGATCTTATCGTAGAACATTCTACGTAAAAATTCGCGACCTTCCCCGCAACAGCGTAAATCTCCTCCTCTCACTGGCCGCTACCAAGCCAACCAGGGGTTATACATCTTACCCGAACGTACAATTCTACTCCACAAGATTACTACACAAGTCTCATCTGAATACGATTCGATTCTTCAGCTTAAGTCCAAAGACAGTGCCAACTAACCACGTTGAGTTCTATATATAGTATACTTTAACTTTATTTTCTAACAACATGTAATCTCCAATTACAATAGAGGGACTAGATATTTACCTCGATAAGCCCATAATTATCCAAGTATAAAGTCGATCCGGGCAATCGTTTAGCTCCAACTCCGAGCGCCCAACCCGCTCTAAACCACCCTTAAGTTCTAACCAACTTACACAATACTCCAACGGACTATGGAGATTTCCTAGGGTTTCGGTTTTGTGGATTGACGGGAAGTATAATAGTATTTACGGCTTTTCGTATAGGTATAACCTTAGAATACAACAAGGTATACGGCTAAGGTAATTTGGGCATTATAACAATACTTTAGAGAGTATTCTACACCACAAAGGGGGGGGGGGGGTATTATACGAAAGCAACTAGGCTAGGGGGGGGTACACTCTCGGCTAGCACCCACAGTGGGGTGCTCTCGGCCACAAGGGGAGGGACGAGAACCATAAGGAAGGGATGGGGAGGATTCTAACACTTAGGAAATATTTAGGATGAAGAAGTTCATCAAAGGAGAGGGTATTTATAGACAAGCCAAGGCCAACCAATGGCGAAGATCTAGCCAAGTGTATAGCAAGTGTAAGGCCAAGATATGCCCAAGTGCCCCTAGTCCCTACTCCTTAAAACCTCACAAAATATCTACACAAATATCAACCAAGACTTGCTCATCCAATCGCCCTAACGCCTCTTCAGTCCACCAACGAGAGGTGCCAAGTGTTGCCCTCTCGTTGGTCCAAAACGCTTTTGTCTCTCGGAAAAATCCGCAAAAATACTAAATGACATAGCCGTAATTTACCCTTCGTAGTTAGGTAGAACGTTTCGTCGAAAAACGACTCTAACCGTGTTGTGCACAAACATATTTCGCCGAGGGTGCCACGTGGGGTGACACGTGTCGCCCGATTCGGCCCAAAATATTTCGTCTTAGAAAATATCCATAACGCCAAAATCTCAAAATCAAAGCGGGCCCACAAAATCAGAAATTTCTCCGTGGGCCCCACGTGACCATTTCCAAAAATAAAATTCCATAATTCTCTAATATTCCAGGAAGTCCGAATACCAAATCTGGGAATCCAATTCCCATTAACGAACCTTTTTCCTTCACAAAAACCGGAAACTTTTCCGTGGAAAAATCGCCTCTTTCTTCCTTTCCAATCTTTCTGTCGTATTCTCGTACGTACGTCCTCGCATACATACCCAGGAACTACGGGGTATAACATTATTCTTGGCTCAACTACCACCTTCAATCTACTTCGTAATGCACCCAACACAAGTCGCGTCTCAACCTATAAGACATTTGAGCTTAGGACAAGATCAAAGTGCATTGCTCCGTAAACAAGGCGATATTGACCTCAAGTCTAAGGACCTCTATCTCCCACATGCTGATAATACTTTAGACATGTATAACAAATAGTTTATCAGCAGGGTATGTCAATACTCCTCTAAGAGTATTCATGTGTCCATCACTAGCAACTATTACTAGTAGTAAGTGAGATATACTACATTCTCTAAGAATGTGATGTAGACCACATGTCGACTTACAACATATCATTGATATCCATTCTCAATGATCATCAGTCTAGGCTATTTTAAGAACTATATTCTATCATTAATATCTCACACTATCAATGACAATGTAAGTTCAAGGGATGCACATTAATGAATAATATAAACAATCAAATAATAATTCAATAATTGCAAATGCCAAATATATATTAATCTTATTAATAATATGAATATGTTCAAGTACGTACATACATACTTTCACATCCGATATATTATCTCTATCACAACTTATGTAGTGAACTTTTCCAGAATCTATTATAGCCGTCACCCATTTTCCATGCTCGTAAACCCAAAAAATTTTTGGGGCATCAATTACCAGGTCACCTAGGGTTGCTCGTTTCTTAGTTGTGCTCATTTCAATCAATCCTACATTTAGCCTTCCATCCAACAGTTATGAGACTTAGTTAAAGAATCCCGATTCTTTTCTAACTCAAATGTGTGAAAGTATTTAAATGTGATGTACAAGGTCAGCTCAATGAGTCAAATTTTTGGCGTGTATTATATCACTAGTCGCTTGATTAGAGTATATTTTACGACTGCTTTAACTGTACTCTTCACTTGTTTTTAGTCATTGATAAATAATAGGTATACCCATTATATACACTTACCATAATAAGTGTATTATCACGATTTTGTGGATTTTTTGTAGTGTAAAATAATTGTATTAATTAGTATTGTACACTTACCATAATTATAGGATCTTTGTACTACTAGAATAGGGGTTTGGGAGTAGATTAAAAATAGGATTTTCCTATTATGAAAAATTGTAAATTGTATATATACTCTTTCATTAATGAAAATAAACAAGGAATTATTTCTTTCATGGTATCAGAAGTCTAGGACTAAATTACTTCCGCTCTTATCCAAAATTGTTCTCGGTTTATGTGCCCCTATCTCGGCCAAAACTGCATCGGAATCCATGCCATCTTTCTCGGATTTCATGACAAAATTTACCTCCTCTTCCAAAATTTTCTTCCCAATCCTTTCGTTCTTTCGTTATGTCTAAGAACGTGTTTCATCCAACTCTTATTGTTTCCATCATCAAGAACAACATCCCTATTGTTCTTGAGATGGAAAACGTCTAATATACGACGTGGGCTGAGTTGTTCAAAATTCACGACAACTCACATCAAGTTCTTCATCACATAATTCCTCCCGCTACCCCTACTCTCGCGGAGGATCCACAGTTATGGATTACTCTTGATGCTACCATCCTTCAGTGGATTTATTCCACTATTTCCACCTACCTTTTATAGACGATTATTGAGCCGGACACTATGGCTATGGCTACATGAAATAGATTGCGTAATATATTCCAAGATAACCAACATTCTCGCGCAGTCACCCTTGAGCAAGAATTTTCCTAAGTTCACATGGAAGATTTTCCGACTGTTTCAGCTTATTGTAAATGGCTCAAGGAGTTAGCGGACCAACTCCGTAATGTTGGAGCGCCCGTTACAAATAATATTCTTGTTCTTAAAATGGTTGCAGACCTATCTGAGGCCTATAATGGCATGGGGACTCTCCTTCGTCAAATTAATTCACTTTCGCCTTTTTATCAAGCCCGCTCGATGCTCACATTAGAAGTAGCCGGTTTGGCCATAAAAACAGCTATCGACGCTAGTCCCATGGTCATGATGACAACCTTCACTAATTCTCAATGTTTCATTGATAATTCGAGCCAAAATCGTGCTCACAGTGGCGGTAAGAAAAATCAGAAAAATAATGGCAAAATTCATGGTGGCAATCATGGTGGTTCCGGGGGTGGTGGGGGTGGCCATAACGGTGGTGGAAGTGCTCGTACAGTTGGCAGTGGGCCACATCCCTACTGGTCCCAGCCGTGGGCTCCATGGCAGTGGGGCTGGGCAGCGGGTCGTTGCCCAATAACCCTTATTTTCTAGGCTCACCGTACAATGGGCAGTGGGCCAGCCAGCAACCCTTCAAGCGTAATTATCAGGCTTCAGCTTCCAGATTCAGAAACACTGCTGGGCCGGGGCAGCAGGGAGGACTGCTTGGGCCTCGGCCAATACAAAAATTCTCAACAGTGGGCCCCACACCAACTCCAATATATATTGAGGCCACAATGCATACGTTTGAATTAAATCCTCTAGACACAAATTGGTACATGGGCACCGACGCCACTTCTCACATGACGTCAGACCAAGGTACTCTCTCGTCTTCTTCAAATTTGAGCAACAATCGTAGAATAATTATTGGTAATGGCAACTCCATTCCAATTTGTGGTTACGGTCATAAAATATTGTCTCCCCCACATCCACCTATTGTCTTGAAAACCATCTTTCATGCCCCTAATTTAATTAAAAATTTGGTGTATGTCCGTAAATTCACCACTGATAATTGTATTTCTATTGATTTTGATCCTTTTGAGTTTTCTGTGAGGATTTCAAGACGAAGATTCCTCTCATGAGATGTGATAGTAGGGGAGATCTTTATCGTATCACGCCCACATCCGGTCTCTACAGTCAAGCCTTGTCGTCTACTTTTGTAGCTCTCGCTCCTTCCTTATGGCATGCACGTTTGGGTCATCCTGGGTCATCTATTATTTCTTTCTAGCATAAAAATAATTTTATTTCTTGTAAGAGTACGAGTAATACTCTAATTTGTCAATCATGTCCTTTAGTAAAACATGTTAGATTACCATTTGTAGTCTCTACTTCTCGTACTTTAATGTCATTGATATTATTCATAGCGATTTATGGTCATCTCTCATTTTAAGTTATGTGGGACATCGTTATTATGTTCTATTTTTGGTTGATTATTCTAATTTTTATGGACTTTTCCGTTAGCGAAAAAATCTCATATTTTTTCCACATTCTTAAAATTTAGAGCATTCACCTGTACCCAATTCGAATGTGAAATAAAGAACATTCAATGTAATAATGACAAGGAATATGATAATGAGATGTTTCGGGAATTTTGTTCAACTAATGGCATTATTTTTCATTTTTTGTCCTCATATGTCTTCACAAAATGGGAAAGCCGAACGAAAAATTCGTACTATTAATAATATTGTCTGAACTTTATTGGTACATGCTTCTGTACCCCTTTCTTTTTGGTATCATGCTCTACAAATGGCTACTCATCTTCTTAATATATGTCCTACCAAAGATTTGACATATTACTCCCCTCTTCAAACCTTATATAATAAGACTCATTCGTACTCACATCTTAGGGCTAGGGTCTTTGGGTCGCCCCCTTCCACTGTTGACTATGAACAATTGACAGCTAAGGATTTCTTCTTATGTTATCCGCTCTTTCCATCAACTATATTAACAAACTTCAAGTCCGTTCTACTCCTTGTGTGTTTTTAGGTTATCCCTCTAATCATCGTGGTTAAAAGTGTTTTAATTTATCATCTAATAAAATCATCATTAGTCGCCATGTTATTTTCGATGAAACCCAATTTCCGTTTGCCAAGGTAAATAGTCTCGGGCCTAGTTCGTATAATTTTTTAGATGACGATGTCTCTCAATATATTATCCACCATTTATCGGACATGTCTCGCACCCAAATTCCACCAGCGGGCCCACTACCCGCTGGTTCTCTAGTTCCATCGCAAACTCCCGTCCTGAGTCCAACAACTGGGCCGCCTATCCAGCCTAGTTTTGGCCCACTTTTTATTTCTGATGTCGATCCTAGTTACCGTATTGGGTCAGTAGGCCCACTGCTTGCTGGCCCGTCCGTCATCTATCCCGGTATTTCCCAAAATCCACTCAATTCTCCCCCCGGGTCACATACCTGTAACTTATAGTCAACGGGGTATTTTTAAACTTAAAAAACATTTTAATTTAAATTCTAATGCTCTTAAATACCCTCTACCACGTAATCCCGTGTCCGCATTAAATGACCCGAATTGGAAATTGGCCATGACCGACGAATATGATGCTCTTATTGCTAATAAGACGCGGTAGTTGGTACCCGTCCTTCTGGTGTTAATATTATTCGATCTATGTGAATTTTTACTCATAAGGACAATTTTGATGGTTCTTTTGCGAAGCATAAGACTCGTCTTGTATGTGATGGTAAGACTCATCAGGTTGGCGTCGATTGGGGTGAGATGTTTAGTCTGGTGGTCAAACTGGCTACCATTCGCACCGTTCTCAGTCTGACTCTTTCGAAAGCGTGTGTCACGACCCGACCACGGACCCGTGACTGGTGCCTTACCCCGGGCACCCTTGTGATACAACACCAGAGAAAACCAGCGGAAACTAAACTCACAACAAGAACTCATATAGAATATAAGCAGACTAACCCAAAATGGCTACCTCTAAATATAACAAAGCTGAACAGTTACATCCTTAACAACCCAAAATATAACAGGACTACAGGCCTCTAAGAATGTGTAAACACTATGACGGGACAGGGCCCCGTCATACTCCTGAATGTACAAATCATCTACAACACCAGGGAGAACCGTACCAAAAGTCGAGCCTCCGGAGAAATGGAGCTTCTGACACCTGAGCAAGATCCTAAGAATGAGGATCCACCACCTGCTTACCCCTACCTGCGACATGAACGCAGCCCCCGAGTAAGGGGGTCAGTACACAATATATACCAAGTATGTAAAACTGGAAAATACTGTAATAATATCATAAGTCTAAAATAAGCTGGAGTCATGGAAGAAAATCAAAATACAGTACACTGTGCCTTACTAACAATGAGAGTAACAAGTATAAACTTTACTGCATAAAAATAGGAGGCTCATGATCAAAACAGGGTCTCCCGCCCATAGTATCATTAAGCAATCCTACTCCTGGGACTATTTCACCTGCATAGGTCCCGTGGACCCGCATGAGGTCATCCACCTCGCATGAGACTATTTCACCCGCATGAGGTCATCCGCCTCGCATGAGACTATTTCACCCGCATGAGACTATTTCACCCGCATGGACCCGGTGGGCCCGCATGAGTACAAGCGCCGCACTCGCATCATGGGTAGCAAATCCATGGCATAAGTAGTAATAATAATAATAATACATTAATCAGCACAACCGGCTATCATACATAACATAAGCGCTACCGGCTTATCCTAACGTAAGCAAGTTAAGAATATCCCCTAACTTCTTATTAACATTTTAGTATATCCTCTCATTTTAGTTTACTTAAGGCACTAACATGTCATTTAAAAGAAAATCCGGGAATTCAACCCAAGTACCACGTACCTCTAACCTTTTAAGAAAAAGACTCTTTTTTGTGCAAAACTCCCAAGATACTAATAACCGTAGTATCAAGTCACGACAACTTTTCTAAACAAGTCACGTTTACCTTTAAAAACACAATAGGCTTCTAAATCAAGTGACTTCATTTCCTTTAAAACCTTAGGCAATTAATGCCTTAAAAACAATTTGCCTTTCACAAATTCAAATAATTTATCCATACTTATTTTACTTGGAGTAAACCTTTCTTTGTTAACCTTCCATAAAGCCAATACAACCAACTTCCCATAAAGTCGTTATATTACCATTGTACACTAGTCAAGCGCATCTCCCTATATCCAAAGGGACTTATACTTTTAAACGAAAACAAGTATCATATACTTAAAAACACTCAAAGTCCCTTAACTTTAAGACTTAAGACATCATTAAAACAAGTAAGGGATACCAAAGCCTTTGTACGTCTACCGTACTACATAGATGCAATTATTCATGCTCAAGAGGTAGGAAAGTTCCACATACCTCTTCGGGTCAATCCACTTGCTAAGTCCAAAATACCGCACGTAATATGTCAACCTATAATGACCATAATACATTTATTAACCTCTAGTTTCAACGTAGAATATTCCAAGTGCAAAGTTACTAAATTCTACGGAAAATCGGGCAACATTTCCTTTGTTTCTACATACTTTGCCACCTTTATCAAGGCCGAATTCAATATCCAAACGCCACTTTTAAGGCCCAACAATCCAATCAACACAAAGGGGATTACACACCTAATCTTGGGTGTGTAAAATTCTTCCCCACAATCCATAACAATTAACTTAACAAGTTTAAGGTAGTATTTTGGCTACAACATGCTCACATAACCTTCTTATCCAATTCCTTCATATCCAACCCATATTTCTTACATGCAATTTATCTAAGAGCAATATTTTCAACTACAAATTCTTTCTTCTTCACATGCAACACCAAAAGCCAACAAAGAGAGAAGGAATTGTTACATTAGAACTTTAGCCAAATATTCCAACCACTTCACTAGCCTCATTTCCACAATCACCACTACAAGAACTCCTACAAGCTAGCCAACAAGTTTCCTTCTTGCCACACTTTTCAGATTTTCCTCAAGCTTTGATTTCCTCTTGAATTTCTAGAGAGAAGGGAGAGATTTTATCTTTAGAGAGAGAAGAACTTGAAGAATGACCAAGTCTTCAAGACTTGGTCAATAAGTAGTACATGCAAAATCAGATAGGGGGGGGGGGGGGGCACTTGGCACCCTCCCATGGCCTTTTTTAAAACAAAACAATTCAGATTTTTCCACTCCACTTCGCAGAACCCGCATCGGCGCCGCGGCGCTGAAACCTCTGCCGACTCCTAGAACTTTCCGGCGCCGCGGCCCTACTTCCCGGTGCCGCGGCGCTGCAACTTCAGCGAACACTCAGATCATCTGGCGCCGCGGCACTGCATCCGGTGCCGCGACCCTGTGGCTCCTGACCGAAACACATTTCTGTCTGACTGCGCACTGAACTTGTAACTCCCATAACTTTCTACTCCGAAGTCTTATCGACGAACGGTTGGTTGCGTTGGAAACTAGACTCAACAAACTACGCACTAGGCCTTTGAAACACCTAGGAACTTTCAATGTAACGGGTCATAACCCGCCTCAAAGTTGACCAAAAACCCGTCCGAAACAATCCGTCAACCCATCCTTCTAAAATTTAAGTCTTAATTCCTTTCGTACGCTCTCACACGTATGGCCAGAACTACGGGGTATAACATTCTCCCCCCCTTAGAAACATTCGTCCTGAATGTTCCTCCTAGGCTTACTCAAATCACGATATCGACAAAAACCCCCCCTTAACTATTCTTCTTGCAATAAAAGACGCTCCACATGCCACAACATACTTAAGCATAATTGCCAAAATAAAAACTAACAAGCAGGAAAGTGGGTTACCTGGAGGTATAGGGAATAAGTGAGGATACTTCTTCATCATGTCATCCTCTGCTTCCCACGTCATCTCTTTCCTGTTCTCGTTCCGTCATAAGACCTTGACGGAAGCCACATCCTTTATCCGAAGTCGCCTAACCTGAAGATCGAGTATCGCTATGGGACTCTCCTCATATGATAACCCCTCTGTCACCTGGACATCACAAATCGGGTGCACTCTAGACGGATCTCCAACACATTTCCGCAACATAGACACATGAAAAACTGGATGTACTGCCTCCAGATCGGACGACAGGTCCAACTCATAGGCAACCTTGCCTACCCTACGGACAATCTGATAAGGCCCAATGTACCTTGGGCTAAGTTTCCCCTTCTTCCCAAATCTCATCACGCCCTTCATGGGTGATACCTTCAGGAAGACCCAATCATCTACCCCAAACTCCAAGTGTCGACGCCGATGATCTGCATACGACTTCTGTCGACTCTGAGCTGACAATAACCGCTCCTGGATAAGATTCACCTTATCCATCCTGCTTCGAATCAAGTGCGCCCGACTAATCGCACTTCGCACCTCAAACCAGCCTATCGGTGATCGGCACTTCCTCCCGTATAAGGCCTCATAAGGAGCCATCTGGATACTAGAATGGTAGCTGTTGTTATAAGCAAACTCCACAAGAGGTAAATGATCCTCCCAGCTACCCCTGAAATCAATAACACAAGCCCGCAATATATCCTCAAGTGTCTGGATAGTGCGCTCCGCCCTTCGGCTCGAGGATGAAACGCGATCGAGACTCACTGCGTCCCTAACCCCTTCGGAAAGACCTCCGGAAGTTAGCCGTGAACTGGGCTCCTGCATGCGAAATAATCGATATAGGAACTCCGGGCAGTCTCACAATCTCTCTGATATACAGTCTAGCATAATCCTCGGCCGAAAAAGTCGTCCTGACTGGAAGAAAATGGGCTGATTTCGTCAGCCTGTCGACAATAACCCAAATGGAATCATGCTTCCTCTGAGTGTGAGGTAACCCTGTAATAAAATCCATATTTATCACCTCCCACTTCCACATCGGAATATCAATAGCCTGCAATAGCCCACCGGGCTTCTGGTGCTCAACTTTGACCTGCTGACAATTCGGGCACTGTGCAACAAAACCTGCCACGTCCCTCTTCAGGCCATCCCACCAATACACACATCTGAGGTCATGGTACATCTTAGTCGACCCCAGATGAATAGAATAACGAGCACTATGTGCCTCCCCCAGAATCTGCTGATGAAGTCCTGTCACATCGTGAACACACAACCGACCCTCAAATCTTAGCACCCCATCAGGTGCTACCTCAAATAGACTCTTCTCCTCCTGAAGAGCTGCATCTCGATACCGTACCATAATCGGATCCTCATACTGTCGCCTCTTCACCTCCTCGATGATGGAAAACTCGGCAACCTCTCGAACCCGAACTCCATTACTATCAGAATCAACCAAACGAACCCCAAGGCTCGCTAGCTGATGTAACTCGCGGACCATGTCCCTCTTCTCTGGCTGCACACCTGACAAACTACCCATCGATCGGCGACTAAGGGCGTCTGCAACTACATTGGCCTTCCCTGGGTGGTATAGAATATCGACATCGTAATCCTTAAGCAGCTCCAACCACCGTCTATGTCGCAAGTTCAGCTCACTCTGGCTGAAGATATACTGGAGGCTCTTGTGGTCTGTGTAAACATCCACATGAACTCCATATAAATAATGTCTCCAGATCTTCAAGGCATGAATCACCGCTGCCAACTCTAAGTCGTGTGTGGGATAGTTCTTCTCATGCTTCCTAAGTTGTCGAGATGCGTAAGCTATAACTTTACCGCGTCTTTGCATCGATGCACCCAAGCCCGACACCTGACGCATCACAATAAACCACATATCCGTCTAAACCCTCTGGAAGAGTAAGAACTGGGGCGGTCGTCAATTTCTCCTTTAGCAACTGGAAACTTTCCTCACAAGCATCCGTCCACCGGAACATAGCTGCCTTCTGAGTCAGCTTAGTCAAAGGTGCTGAAATGGAAGCAAACTTCTCCACAAACCTCCGATAATAACCCGCAAGGCCCAAAAAGCTGCGCACCTCCGTTGGTGTAGTGGGTCTGGGCCAAGTCTTGACTGCCTCAATCTTTGCTGTATCAACCCGAATACCATCGGCCCCGATAACATGCCCTAAGAAAGCCACTGAGGCCAACCAAAACTCGCATTTCGAGAACTTGACATACAACTGCCGGTCCCGGAGGACTCCCAATACCGCCCTCAAGTGATCTGCATGCTCTTGCTCTGTGCGCGAATACACCAGGATATCATCAATGAATACTATAATGAACATATCCAAGAATGGCTTGAACACCTTGTTCATCAAATCCATGAATACTGCTGGGGTGTTGGTCAACCCGAAAGACATCACCCTGAACTCGTAGTGCCCATATCGGGTCCTGAATGCAGTCTTTGGGATATCTGCCTCTCTAACTCGCACCTGATGATAACCAGATCACATGTCTATCTTGGAGAAACATCTCGCACCCTGCAACTGGTCAAACAAATCATCAATCCTGGGGAGGGAATATCTGTTCTTGATAGTTACCTTATTCAGCTTCCTGTAATCAACACACATACGCTTCGTCCCATCATTCTTCTTTTCAAATAACACTGGCGCTCCCCAGGGAGAAACACTTGGCCTGATAAAGCCTTTTTCCAGCAAATCTTTCAGCTGGTCTTTCAATTCCTTCAACTCAGCAGGTGCCATCCTGTATGGCGGAATAGATATCGGTCGAGTGTCTGGCGCCAAATCAATGCAAAACTCAATCTCCCTCTCAGGAGGGATACCCGGAAGCTCATCTGGGAATACGTCTGGAAACTCTCTAACAACCGGAACTGACTGAAGGTCTGGTATCTCGGCCTCAGTATCGAATACTCGAACCATATGGTAGATATACCCTTTCCGCACCATTTTCCTAGCCTTGAGGTAAGAAATAATCCTACCCCTCGGCGACGCAGTATTCCCCTTCCACTCGATAATCGGCTCACCAGGAAACTGGAATTGTACCAGTCTCTCTCTCTACAGTCCACATTGACATAGCAAGACGCTAGCCAATACATACCCATAATTACATCAAAGTCCGTCATATCCAACTCTATCAAGTCGGCTAGAGTTTGACGACTGTCTATAGTCACTGGGCAAGCCTTATATACCCGCTCAGCTACCACCGAATCACCACTGGCGTAGCCACCTCAAAAGGTTTTATGGACTCGGGCTCTATCCCTATTCTACCAGCAATATGAGGAGATATATAGGACAAGGTAGAACCTGGATCTATCAAAGCATATACATCACAACATGAAACCAACAGTGTACCTGTGACGACATCTGGTGATGCCTCCTGGTCCTGACGGCTGGACATAGCATAAATGCGGTTCTGAGGACCGCTGGAACTGGGACCCCTGCCACGACCCCTGTCGCGGCCTGCTGGTCCGTGAACACCCTGCCCTCCGGGGTGCATCGCCACCGAAGACAAAGATCCAGCCATTGACCCTGTCGGCTGAACCATAGCATCGTCTCTGGTCGGACAATCTCTCCTCAAATGGCCCTGCTGGCCATAAAAGTAACAAGCTCCTGGAGGAACACGACACCCCCCATAATGGCAATCGCCACATCGGCCACACCGAGGTATAGGTGGCCTCATCTGACTGGAACTCTGGTCCCTCTGAGAACCCGAAGCCCTGGGACCCTGTCCTGCCCCTGAATGCCCTGTACGTCCGGAAGATGGTGGAGGAGCGCTCTGAACCGACTGAGGTGCAAATCCGGTCTGCTGCTGAGGTTGTCTACCTCGAAAACTACCAGAGGACCCTGCTGTCCTGACCCTCTTCTGCTGATACCTGTCAATTCGTCGGCCCCTGCGTTCCTCACACCCAAGTGCATATGCCTGCATGCGGGCAATGTCCATGCCCGGCTGAAGAGCTACTCCCGTGCAACTCTCTGCCAAGTAATCATCGAGCCCTGTGACATAGCGGTGCACCCTGTCCTCCATGTCTGCTACCAAAGCGGGTACATACCGAGCCAACGAGTCAAACTCTACGTTGTACTCCCGGACCGTCCGCCCACTCTGTCTCAGTGTCAAAAATCTATCGGCCCGAGCTCTCCTCATCTGCGGAGGCAAGAAATGGCTAAGGAACGCCTCTGAGAACTCGTCCCAAACAGCTGGAAGCGCATGCTCCCCCCGGGATAGTTCCCATGAATCATACCAGTCAACTGCAGTATCCCGCAGCCGGTGTGAACCCAATAATACCGACTCTGTCTCCGATGACCTGATCACTCTCATGATCCGCTGTAATTGTCGGATAAACTCCTGAGGATCATACTCAGGCCTCGACCCATAGAACTCTGGTGGGCAGCAACTCAAAAAGTCCCGCAATCTCAAGCTATCAGATCTGGGGTAGACCACGGGTACAACCGGAACCGCTGCCTCCCGTCTTTCCTCCTGCCTAGCCACGATCCTGGCTAATAACTGGGTCATCTCCTTTTAACCCATCTCCTCTGCTCCAGTTGTAAGCGGGGCTCAGTACCGCGGTCTCGATGGCGCATTGCCCCGAACTCTGCTGGGGGTGGCGACGTTGTGGAACTCGCCGTCCGAAACATCCTCTCTGGTAAGGACTGGGTCTGTGCCCTCGTAAACCTCTGTGTCCGACTAGCAGCTCCCTAAGCTGCCTTGCCCTTCTGGGCCGCGGGTGCCTTGCGTGGAGGCATAACTGATACATAAAATTATGTCAGAGGAAGTTCAACCTATAACACAGCTCTATTGCACGATCTTAGAGTGAAAGAATGGAAACCAATCCTAAATATCCTGTAGCCTCCTGATTATAGATGTGGTGCACAACACGATAATCAAGACTCTACTAGATACGTCCAGTAGAACTTTCCGAGGATTAACTGCTCTGATACCACTTTTGTCATGACCCGACCACGGACCCGTGACTGGTGCCTTACCCCGGGCACCCTTATGATACAACACCAGAGAAAACCAGCGGAAAATAAACTCACAACAAGAACCCATATAGAATATAAGCAGGCTAACCCAAAATGGCTACCTCTAAATATAACAAAGCTGAACAGTTACATCCTTACCAACCCAAGTTATAACAGGACTACAGGCCTCTAAGAATGTGTAACCACTATGACGGGATAGGGCCCTGTCATACCCCTGAATGTACAAAACATCTACAACACCAGGGAGAACCGTACCAAAAGTCGAGCCTCCGGAGAAATGGAGCTTCTGACACCTGAGCAAGATCCTAAGAATGAGGATCCACCACCTGCTTACCCCTACCTGCGGCATGAACGCAGCCCCCGAGGAAGGGGGTCAGTACACAATATGTACCAAGTATGTAAAACTGTAAAATACTGTAATAATATCATAAGTCTAAAATAAGCTGGAGTCATGGAATAAAATCAAAATACAGTACATTGTGCCTTACTAACAATGAGAGTAACAAGTATAAACGTTACTGCATAAAAATAGGAGGCTCATGATCAAAACAGGGTCTCCCGCCCGTAGTATCATTAAGCAATCCTACTCCTGGGACTATTTCACCCGCATAGGTCCCGTGGACCCGCATGAGGTCATCCACCTCGCATGAGACTATTTCACTCGCATGGGACTATTTCACCCGCATGAGGTCATCCTCCTCGCATGGGACTATTTCACCCGCATGAGACTATTTCACCCGCATGGACCCGGTGGGCCCGCATGAGTACAAGCGCCGCACTCGCATCATGGGTAGCAAATCCATGGCATAAGTAGTAATAATAATAATACATAAATCAGTACAACCGGCTATCATACATAACATAAGCGCTACCATGGCCTTTTTTAAAGTAGTACATGCAAAATCAGATGGGGGGGGGGACACTTGTCACCCTCCCATGGCCTTTTTTAAAACAAAACAGTTCAGATTTTTTCACTCCACTTCGCAGAACCCGCCTCGGCGCCGCGGCCCTGCAGTCGGCGCCGCGGCGCTGAAACCTCTGCCTACTCCCAGAACTTTCCGGTGCCGCGGCGCTGCAACTTCAGCAAACCCTCAGATCATCTGGCGCCGCGACCCTGCATCCGGCGCCGCGGCCCTATGGCTCCTGACCGAAACACATTTCTGTCCGACTGCGCACTGAACTTGTAACTCCCATAACTTTCTACTCCGATGTCCTATCGACGAACGGTTGGTTGCGTTGGAAACTAGACTCATCGAACTACGCACTAGGCCTTTGAAACACCTAGGAACTTTCAATGTAACGGGTCATAACCCGCCTCAAAGTTGACCAAAAACCCGTCCGAAACAATCCGTCAACCCATCCTTCTAAAATTTAAGTCTTAATCCCTTTCGTACGCTCTCACACGTATGTCCAGAACTACGGGGTATAACAGCGTGACTCATTCATCAGTTAGATATGAAATATGATTTCTTACATGATGATCTCAAGAAGAATGTTTACATGCATCAGACATTAGGTTTTTGAGACCCCAAATATCCATATAATGTTTGTTTGTTGAAGAATCCCTTGTATGGGCTTAAGCAGGCCCCACAGACTTAGTATAAGAGGTTTACATATTATATTTCCTCTATTGGGTTCTCACACAGAAGGTATGATAATTCATTGTTCATATATCCTCATGGTGCTTCTCTGGCTTACATACAATTATATGTGGATGGTATTATCTTGATTGCCTCTTCTGATTCTTTGAGAAAGTCTATCATGACAATGCTCAGTTCTGAGTTTGCTATGAAAGACTTGGGGTCCTTGAGTTACTCTTTGGGGATTGTTGTCACTCGTCATGCAGATGGGTTGTTCTTATCCCAACGGAAGTATGCAAATGATATCATTGAGCGAGCTGGTATGTCATCATGCAAGTCTACTTCCACTCCAGTTGATACTAAACCCAAGTTGGGTGCTGCGGGTGACTCACCTTACGAGGATTTGACCCGCTATCGTAGTCTTGCAGGGGCTCTTTAGTATCTTACTTTTACGAGACCAGATATTACATATGTCGTACAATAAATATGTTTATTTATGCATGATCCCAGGGTTTAGCACATGAATGCGCTCAAACGCATTATTTGATACATCCAGGGGATACTTGACTATGACTTACATTTATATCCTTCATCGACTTATATATTTATCTCCTATACAGATGCTGATTGAGGTGGATGTCCAGACACCAAATGTTCCACGTCTGGATATTGTATGTTTCTTGGTAATAACTTGGTCTCATGGTATGTGAAGCGTCAATCTACATTATCACGCTCTAGTGTAGATGTCGAGTATCGAGGGGTAGCCAATGTGGTCTCCGAATCCTGTTTGTTACGTAATCTTCTTTTAGAGCTTTAATGTCTTATTCAGAAAGCTACCTTGGTTTATTGTGATAATAATAGTGTCATCTACCTTTCTGGTAATCTTGTTCAACACCAACACACTAAATATATAGAGATAGATATCCACTTTGTTCGCGAAAAGGTAGCTCATGGACAAGTACACATCTGTCATGTCCATTCCAGGTATCAAATTACAGACATCTTTACCAATGTCTTCCCTCGGTCCTTTTTGAATATTTTAGGGACAGTCTCATCGTATGAATACCGCCCGCTATGACTATAGATGTCTGATAAATAATAGGTATACCCGTGATATACAGTTACCATAATAAGTGTATATCACAGTTTTGTGGGTTATTTACAGTGTAAAATAATTGTAGCAATTAGTATTGTACACTTATCATAATTATATATGATTCTTGTGAAGGGTTTTGTTGGGACTAAAACACATAAGGCACATCGAAAGTTTAAAATTTTATGAATTTACTTGCCCCAACAAAGTCATCTGGTATGATTACGTTACAATTGAAATCTGCAAAAATAGAAGAAAACTTACAGTATACGCTATCTTAAGTCTCTACTAAAAGGTGCGCACGCGATTATCTCTTCGAGTGCAAGTCTTCGCTATGGTATAGTCCCCTGTCAGGAAAGCCAGAAAATCTTGGCAGAGGTTTGACAGGATTTTAATCTATGAACTCTAAGTTCAGAAAGTAAGAAAGTATTACTGAAAACTCTAACATAAATTATGAGGTTAAGTACTAAATATATAGGGAGAAAAACCTAAACCAAATTAGACTTGGATCAGGCTTTAAAACTTGTCCAAAATCTGAAATTCAGTGGGACAGTCGGACTGGGCCCACTGCTGCATCAGCGCCGCGGCTCCTCCCATGTTTATAAATATTTCTGCATGTTTCAGTTTTAATTAAATCCAAAATCCAATTTTTTGACTTAATTAAATAATTTTCATCAAATAGAAATTATCCCATAATTTATTGTTGTTTAAAATATCTCAATTCTAAATTGAATATTTTATCCTCTCTCAATATACCCTTAGACCAAAAAGACAATCGACTTAGTGTGACCCTATAGACCTTCTCACATCGACACTTAATCAAATTAAGGTTCACACAGAATTCCTAGACTGCTGGTGACGAACTCAATGTGCGAAGTACGTTTACAAAACTCTTAGTAAACACAACCTCTATGCGGGATGATAGATTCTTTTCATTCTCAACACACTCGATCAAGCTTAGGATTTGCCAAGTGTCTATCTAAATGGCTAGATCATTTTATCTCATCTATATTAGTCGACGACTAGATCATATCTCAAATATGTCTCTTGCATTGGCCAATGACTTGGCCGACCTAATATCACTGAGAAGCTGAGTGGTATCTCGAATATCTAATCGAGGAATGAATCATATTCTTGGCTCAACTACCACCTTAGTCTGTATCGCAATGTACCCAATACAAGTCATGTCTTATCCTACAAGGAATTTAAGATTAGGACATGATCAAAGTACATTACTCTACAAACCAGGTGTGTATTGACCTCAAGTCAAAAGACTTCTATCTCCCACATGTTGATAATACTCTAGACATTTATAACAAATAGTTTATCAGCAGGGCATGCCAATACCCTCTAAGAGTATTCATATGTCCATCACTAGTAACTATTACTAGTAGTAAGTGAGACATACTACATTCTCTAAGAATGTGATGTAGACCACATGTCGACTTATAATATATCATTGATATCCCATTCTCAATGATCATTAGTCTAGGCTACTTTAAGAACAACGTTCTATCATTAATATCTCACACTATTAAATTTAACGTTTAGTTCAAGGGATGCACATTAGTGAATAATACAAACAATCAAATAATAATTCAGTAATTACAAATGTCATAAATATATTAATCTCATTAATAATATGAATGTGTTCAAGTACATCTGTCCCTAAAATGATTGTCTCTAGGACATATATATATTTTCAATCTCCCACTTGGCCTAGAGCCAATCTCCAACGTATCTAATGCCCATGTTTTCGAAATGACCATTATGCTTGTCTAAGCTTAATAGTTTAGTAAATGGGTCTGCTAGATTTTCATCTGTGGGAATATAGTCTAACTTTATTTTTTCAGTTTCCACCATCTCTAAGTATGTGGTATTTCCTTGGTACATGCTTATTTCTGTTTGTTGATCTTGGTTTCTTAGCTTGAGCAATCGCATCAGTGTTGTCACAATAAATTGTTATTGGACAAGTGGCACTTGGAACAACCCTTAGCTCTTTTAAGAACTCAGATATCGCGACGACTTCGCGCGACTTAGATCCAGAAATGTACAAACTACATTGCCGAATCAACAGTTGTAGCTTGCTTGGAACTTTTCCAACTTACTACTCCACTATTTAAAATGAAGGAATATCCAGATTAAGATTTGAAGTCATCAAGATATGTTTGGAAGCTAGCATCAGTGTACCCAGTAGCAACTAGCTTTTCTTGTCCACCATAGACTAAGAAATATTCTTTAGTTCATCTAAGATACTTAATAATACTCTTGACTGCTTTCCAGTGTTCCTCCCCAGGATTCTGCTGGAATTTGCAAGTCATACTAAGTGAATAGGCTACATCTGGCCTTGTACAGGTCATGAAATACATGATTGATCCTATAGCTGAAGCATATGGGATCTTTTTCATGCATTCAAGTTCTGCAACAGTAGAAGGACTATCCTTTTTTGATAACTTGATGTCTTGACCTATTGGAAGATTTCCTTTCTTAGAGTTCTCCATAGAGAATCGTTTTAGAACTTGGTATATGTATACAGATTGTGATAGTCTCAACAATCTATTAGGTCTATCTCTGTAGATCCTAATTCCAAGAATGTAGCAGGCTTCACCCAAGTCCTTCATCATGAAGGTGCTGGATAATCATTCCTTGACTGATTGCATGAGATTTTTATTATCTCTCATCATCAATATGTCATCTACATATATGACAATGAAGACAATACTCTCATCTATGCGTTTACTATAAACACATGGATCTTCTTTGCTTCTAATAAAGTCAAACGATTTGACTGCTTTGTCAAAACAAATATTCCAACTCCTTGAGGCTTTCTTAAGTCCATAAATGGACTTTTGTAGTTTGCATATTGTTTTGGGTTGAGTCTTGGATGTAAAATCCTCTGGTTGTATCATATACACCTCCTCAATTAGGTTACTATTGAAAAAGATAGTTTTAACATCCATTTGTCAAATATCATAATCATAGTATGCAGCTATTGCAAGCAAAATTCGAATTGACTTAATCTTTGCAACAGGTGAAAAGGTTTCATCATAATCGACCACAAGTCGTTGATTATAACTTTTAGCCACCAATTTTTCTTTATAAGTCTGTACTTTACAATATGCATCAATCTTCTTCTTGAAGACTCATTTGCATCATATGGGTCTAACCCCTGTTGGCAAATCAACCAAGTTTCATACTTGATTTATGTACATGGATTTCATTTCGGATTTCATGGCTTCATGCCATCTCTGTGAATCAATGTCTAACATTGCTTCGCTGTAGGTAGTAGGCTCATCATCATCAGGAATATCTATCTCATTATGTGTTTCAACATTGAAATTAAGTCTTTCAGGTGGACGATGAGTCTCAGTGGTCCTACGGAGTTGAATATTCCGCGTTTCAGTGTTTGTTGCATTTTGATTTTGAGAACGTGTTTGTGTGTTGGACAATCCAGCACCTTGAGAACTTTCAGGAATATCGTTTTGAACAAAGTGTTACACAACCATTGTGTCATCCTCCATTGGTTGTGTATGAGAGTCTTGCATTTCTGCATTATCCCTCACTACACTCCCATTGGCTGAAGGGCGTACTCTAAGTACCCAATCATCATCAAATACTCCCATTGAATCCTTGCCTAGGTCATTTGGCAAGGGTTCATTCTCTATATTATTTTATACTTCTTTAATTTCTTCAAGTTCTATCTTGTTGTAACTCTGTTCCTTGTAGACATATTCTTCTTCAAGGAAAGCTGCATTTCTGGAAACAATCACCTTATGTTCGCCAGAAAGATAGAAGTAGTATCCCCTTGTTTCCTTAGGATAACCCACAAAATACTATTTCTCACTTTTAGATTCCAATTTGTCAGTAAGCAACTTCTTTACATATGCAGGGCACCCCCAGGGTTGCATGTGTCTAAGTGTTGGCTTTTTGCCATTCCAAATCTCATATGGAGTCTTCTCTACTGACTTTGACGGAACTCTGTTCAAAATATATATTGAAATTCGTAATGCATATCCCCATAGGTATGTAGGTAGAGCTGAGAAGCTCATCATGGATCTAACCATATCTAATAAGGTATGATTTCTCCTCTCAGCAACACCATTCATTTGTGGTGTTCCGGGAGGTGTCCATTGTGATTGAACTCTATGAAGCTTCAAGTAATCTAGAAATTGTTTACTTAAGTATTCACCTCCTTGATCTGATCGAAGAGTCTTAATACTTGTTTCAAGTTTCTTCTCTACTTCTGACTAGTACTCCATGAACTTCTCAAAAGCTTCAGACTTGTGTTTCATAAGATACACATGTCCAAACCTTGAGAAATCATCTGTAAAAGTGATGAAATAAAGAAAGCCCACTTTAGCTTGAGTTGAAAATGGCCCACATACATCGGTATGGACTAACTCAAGCATCGCTTTGGCACGTACCCCTTTCCCAGAAAGAGATTTAGTTGTCATCTTTCCTCTTAAGCAAGATTCACAATTACCATATGACTCTAAGGCAAATGGTTCTAGGTAGTATGACTTCTTTAATCTTGATATCCTTGATTCATTGATGTGACCAAGTCTACAGTGCCATAAGTAGGTAGGATTTCTTGGATTACTTATTTTAGCTCTTTTATTTTGAATATTGAAAATTTCATGGCTACAGTTTAAAACATACAATTCATCCACAAGCGGTGCATTTCCACAAATAAAACCATTATAAGATAAAACATAACTTTCATTGGTAATAAGTGAGGAAAACCCCTCAATGTCTAACATAGGGACATAAATAATATTTCTCGTTAACGAGGGAACAAAATAACAATTATTAAGTTCTAAACAAAAGCCTGAAGGTAAATCTAGTCTATAAGTCCCCACGCGTTCAACATCAACTCTTGCTCCGTTTCCAACGCGTAGATCTACTTCCCAAGGTCCAACTTTTCTGCTGTCAGTCAACCCCTGCACATTGTTACAAATGTGTGAGCCACTAGCGGTATCTAATACCCAATAGTGAGAATTAGTTATAGACATATTTATTTCAATAACAAACATACCTTTTCCAGCAGGGCCAGAAGCACCTTGTGCTTTGTCTCTCCCTGGGGTTGTACAGTCCTTCTTCCAATGCCTCTTTCTTTTGCAATTGAGGCAAACATCAGCAGCTATCTTGGCCTTCTTTTGAACAACTCTTCAAGGTTTCACAGATGTGGGTGTGACGGCAACTGCCTTACCCTTCTTCTTCTACACATTCTTACCCTTAGGCTTGAACTTGCTGGATGAGCCCACCATGAGAACAACTTTACCTTTAGAGGTGGACGATTTGAAGGTTTTTAACATGTTATGAAGCTCTGGGAGATTCGTTTTGGTTTTAATCTTGTTGTAATTCACAATGAATTTCTCAAATGAAACAAGAAGCGAATTCAAAATTAGGTTGACAGAAACTGTTATCGGCAACTTTGTTTCAATCGAAGCTAACCTATATATTAACCCAATCATCTACAAAACATGATGTGACACCTGACCCTCTTCGTTCAGCTTACACTTAAAGAGATCTCTCAACAGTTCATACTTCATTATCTGAGACTGTGAGTCATAGAGACTCTTCAAGTGTTCTAGCATCTCGTTGGGGCTTATATTTTCATGTTCTCTCTGTAACTCAGGACTCATAGAAGATAACATTACACATTGTGCCGCAATAGCATCATCAAGATATTTCTCATAGGCCGCCTTGTCAAACAGGGTGTATGCTTCAGAATCTTCAGCAGGGACTGTAGGGAGTGTTGTATCCAATGCATACTCAATCTTTTCTAATCGCAACACCAAACACAAATTTCTTAACCAGTCAGGAAAATTGGCTTCATTAAGCTTGTTTGTTTCAACCAACATTTTAAGTGATAGATTCGACATTGTAACTGAAGAAAAGATAGACTTGAAATTAACACTCTAATATAATTTCTATTGAACACATTCGTTCACTAACTAACATGGTCTTTTGTTTAATTAGATCTCACTATTTTAACATACTCTTTTACCCCATGAAAGAATACAGACTCATATCAAATACAGTCATAATAGGCCAAGATCCAGACTCACGTTGTCTCCGCGTTTGCTGAGGCTGATAACTTCAACAACATGATCCGGTAGGTCTCTAAACCAATTACAAATAATTTGTAACTCTTGGTTGATCTCATGTTCTAAACAACACGATCTGCATCTCTCGGCTGTCCGACACTGGGGCGCCAAGACAGCCTAGCAAGTCAACCCTGTTACGCGACTGCAATTATGTATCTAAGTGGATTTAACCTTCATCGAGCAAACACTGGGGTGTAAATACTCACGAAGGTTTATCACCTACTACAATATTTATATACATCTATAAAAGGGTTTGAGTCCTCGTAGACTTAGAGCAAATGTTGGGGCATAAATACTCATCTCGCCGAAAAGGATTTTGCACCACAATCAATTATAACGGACGACGCGTTCATTTTAAATGAGACTTGTATTAAATTTGGGGAACATTTTATTCAGGGTTATGACCAAGATCAACAATTACATGTTTCAACCATTACTCAAAGCATTTAAATATGTATTTGGGTGGTGCCTACCCAAGCATGATTGCGGACTCTAAACTAATTTTGGACGCCGCCTATCCAAGCATGATTGCAGACTCTAAGCTTAGTAAGATAAATGATGATCATTTAGCACGTAAACAGTATACCAACATATTGTGTAATAATAATCATGGATTAAACGTCGAAAAGCTGAGATTTTAACATTTTGGAAATCCAGCACCGCGGCGCTCCACCATGGAGTCGCGGCGCTGATCAGGCAGAAACTTTGGTTTTTGTTAAAGTGAATTAGGGTCGCGGAGCTCCACCATTGAGTCGCGACGCTTAAGTTCCAGAAAGTCCCAAATTTTAAAACGAAGCTTTTAATCACGATCCCTGAAGTTACCATGACCGGCGCCGCGACACTCCGACATGGAGCCGCGAGGCCACTGTGAAACCCTAACTGCGCGCCGCGGCTCCCTACAATAGGATGCCGGCGCTGACGTTCTTTTCAGAGTGAATCCGCGTTTGATTTTTTTAAAATCGTCTAATCCCTAAATTTAATTTAGGGTTCAGACTACGGGTCCTTTACAACCACCCACCATTATCAATAACACACATATCGACCACCATCTATTCTATACGTTCTTCGCCGTGCATCCTGTTCGTAATGAACCGATTTCTGCACAAGGCTCAGTTCGTGCTAGAATAGAATGACTTTCTCGATTTAGCGTAGTTGATAATTTAGGGTGATTTAAAAAAGGTTAATCACTCAGTCAAAGTTTGTCAGATTTCAATATCCTTATTTTAATTCAGATTAAAATTAATATACGTTTAACCCATATTATTATATCTTTCAATTGTGACTTAACCATTGAACCAGCTTAGGCTCTGATACAACTGAAGGGTTTTGTTAGGTCTAAAACACACAAGTAAGACACAACGGAAGTTTAAAATTTTATGAACTTACTTGCCCCAACAAAGTCGTCTGGTATGATTACGTTACAATCAAAATCTAAAAAGACAGAAGAAAACTTACAGTTTACGTTATCTTAAGTCTCTACTAAATGGTGTGCAATTATTTCTTCGGGTGCAAGCCTTCGCTATGGTATACTCCTATGTCAGGAAAACCAGGAAATCTTGGCAGAGGTTTGAGAGAATTTTAATCTCTGAACTCTAAGTTCAAAAAGTAAGAAAATGTTACTGAAAACTCTAACATAAATTATGAGGTTATGTGCTAAATATTTAGGGAGAAAAACCTAAACCAAATCGGACTTGGATCAGGCTTTAAACCTGTCCAAAATCAAAATTTAGTGGGCGGTCGATTGGGCCCATTTCAGACATCAGCGTCGCTTTCCTCTGCCATGGCTACTCCCATGTTTTTAAATATTTTTGCACGTTTCAGTTTTAATTAAATCCAAAATCTAATTTTTTGACTTAATTAAATAATTTCCATCAAATAGAAATTATCCCATAATTTATTATTGTTTAAAATATCTCAATTCTAAATTGAATATTTTATCCGCTCTCAATATACCCTAAGACCGAAAAGACAATCGACTTAGTGTAACCCTTTAGGCCTTCTCACATCGACACTTAATCAAATTAAGGTTCACACGAAACTCCTAGACTACGCCGGTGACGAACTCAATGTGTGAAGTACGTTTACACGACTCTTAGTAAACACAACCTCTATGCGGGATGATATATTCCTTTCATTCTCAACACACTCGATCAAGCTTAGGATTTGTCAAGTGTCTATCCAAATGGCTTGATCACTTTATCTTATCTATATTAGTCGACAACTAGATCATATCTCAAATATGTCTCTTGCATTGGCCAATGACTTGGTCGACCTAATATCACTGAGAAACTGAGTGTTATCTCGAATATCTAATCGAGGAATGAATCCTATTTTTGGCTCAATTACCACCTTAGTCTGTATCGCAATGTACCCAATACAAGCCATGTCTTATCCTACAGGGAATTTAAGCTTAGGACAGGATCAAAGTACATTACTCTACAAACTAGGTGTGTATTGACCTCAAGTCAAAGGACCTCTATCTCCCACATGCTGATAATACTCTAGACTGTATAACAAATAGTTTATCAACAGGGTATGCCAATACCCTCTAAGAGTATCCATGTGTCCATCACTAGTAACTATTACTAGTAGTAAGTGAGACATACTACATTCTCTATGAATGTGATGCAGACCACATGTCGACTTATAATATATCATTGATGACCTATTCTCAATGATCATCAGTCTAGGCTACTTTAAGAACTATGTTATATCATTAATAGCTCACACTATTAATGACAACGTTTAGTTCAAGAGATGCACATTAGTGAATAATACAAACAATCAAATAATAATTCAGTAATTGCAAATGCCATAAATATATTAATCTTATTAATGATACGAACGTGTTCAAGTACACCTGTCCCTAAAATGATTGTCTTTAGGACATATATATACTTTGATCTTGTACTACTAGAATAGGGTTTTGGGAGTAGAATAGAAATAGAATTTTCCTATTATGAAAAATTGTAAATTATATATATTACTTCATAATGAAAATAATCAGGGATAATTTCTTTAAGTCATTCTATTGGTTTTTCTTTGTAACAAATGATTACCATCTCATATCATAACAACATTGCTGTGCATTTACAGTCACGTGCTTCTTAATTATTTAACAAGCTAAGTATTTTATCTTAAGTTAAGCATAATTCTTTTTGCCGTTTTGGTATTCTCATAATTTGTGCATTATTAAGATCTTCAGAGTCACATATTCGCCATTAATCGTGGTCAAGTCTACTACTATTCAATTTGTGCATGAAGAACTCTCTCAGGATTTTCCCCAAGGAAAGTGGGTCATCGGCTATTAAGAGGACTCATATTTTCTGTCTTTTATTTATTAGAATTTCTGGGTTATAACATTTTGAAGGAACTATTTTTGAGTTTATCTATAGAAAAATCAATTTCACAAAATATGTTGCTACAACTTACAGGTGAGGATTACTACCGATCCCTCAATTTCGAAAGGATTACTACCCACATCTCCATAATAGAAAATGATACTCTCTTCGTCCCAATTTAAATGTTTTAGTTTGACTAGGCACGGAGTATAAAAAATTAAGGAGATTTTTAAATTCTGTGATCTTTAAATAAATATCTATGGGCTCCTTTAAATCTAGTGGTCATAAACTTATCATAACTTACAAAATATAGAAAGATACTCTTTTTTTGAACTAACCAAAAATAAAAATAAGACACTTAAATGAAACGGAGAAAGTAATAGTTAATATTCGTTAAAAAAATCGAAAATCCACTCATTAATATATTCTTTCAATTTAATTTTTTTTATTACATGGGATAGGGGAAAGACATTAACAATGTAAGAATCCAACCATCATCAATAAAGTAAAAATACGGAGTGAGATCTCTCCCGAACTGCCAGTAAGTGCTTTACTTGAACATTAATTTGTCCTTTGTTCTAATAGAATCGTTCAATTCGAATAGGTATATTAAAAAGTACAATTTAAATTTGAAACGTCGCACTTTTGCTTTTCAAAAGGAGCGAGGATTGGTGATGAAGGAAAGGGAAAAGCGACTTTCAGGTAGCCAACTAATTGAGAGCCCCTTATCCTTTTAATTAATAGTGCATGCATGAGGATTTATTTTCTACTTGGGCTGACAGGGTGGTGGGAGACTGGGGGAGGGGTTTAACTAACAAAATCATTACTTTCTCCGTTTCAAAATAAGTGTCACTTTAGTAAAAATAACGTCTGACCACTAAGAAATTAATAAATACAATGTTTTGGAGTTTATTAAACTACTTCTATCTAGTATAATATTTTTTTTAAGAATTGAGCAATATTAAAGAGAATTGACTCTTTAATGCTAATGACATAATTGGAAACACTTCTCAATTTTTGTCTTGAATTTTTAAGATGAAACTTATTTTAAGGTAATTTTTTTTGCTAGGGTGACATTTATTTTGGGACCGGAAGAGTACTATAAAGATACTCTCTCCGTCCCAAAATACTTATCATGTTTTTCTTTTTAAAAGTTAAATTGACTAAATTTCAAAGCTAAATTAGATTAGATTAATTCAATATATAAAAATTAAAATTTGAATATTCGAAAATTATATGAAAAGTACTATAAGTTTTAATTCTTCTCATATTAATATAATGAAAAAATATAGCTTAAATTGTTGGTCAAAAGTCATATAATTTGACTCTAGAAAAACATAATGAAACAGATATTTTGGGACGGATGGAGTATAAGTTGTAATTGCTTAAAATCAGCACACAAGCTAGTTATTGAGTCAATTTTCAAAGGTCCTTCCAATCAATGATATGGACTCACAGTTTTTATTTGGTTGGTACAAAGTTTACGGGCTGAGGCGAGCTATGGACATACGTACTTTAAAGCAATAACTATGGCCAGTTTATTAAATGGGCTTTGAAAACTGAAGTTTATTGGGACCATAGAGCTATGGCACAAATTAACCCAAAACCAAAATATCTCTTTCGGAATTTGTGAGGACCTAATATTGTGGAGATATTTATTAAACGTGAAATAAGATAAATTATATTAATTATGACTCAAATAATTGGGGTCCCGCGTGTTGGAAACACGGTTTCCACACATGTGCACATAAAGTGTCAAGGATCGTAATTTCCGTAATGGAAGAGATAGTGATACGCATACGAATTGTTTGAGACGTAAGATGATAGACGGTTATTGGTCAAATAACAATGATTTCACGTTGGTAAATGAAGGAAGAAGTATACGATGTGTAAAAGATGAAACGAGTCAGGAAATGGGTGAGAGGTCGCGGCGCCGCGATGGCTGAGCCGCGGCACCAGAAGCGTCGCGGTGCCTCCCGGAAGGTCCGCGACCCTAATTACGGTAAAAGTCACTGGAGCTACTGGAATTTAGGCGCCCCGACGCCATTGGAGTCTGCCTTCAACAATGCTTCAAATCCCACTGCTCAAGGCATTCCGAATGACTTCCAAATTGCTGCTCAAGGTGTTCCCAACGCCTTTACCACTGTTCAAGGGAGCGCCACTGCTCCAACTCCCGCTGGATTTCACCATGAACGTCCCGAAAAGTTCATGGGAGCACACTTCAAACGATGACAGCAAAAGATGTTGTTTTTCCTGACGGTTATGAGAATGTCACGTTTCCTAACCGAAGACCCTCCACAAGTTGGGGAAGACAAGGACCCTCAGCCAAATGATATGGCAAGAGGGGGCCAAGGTATCCATGTCGTTAACGACATGAAGTTGGTTCGTGATGCCTTGAAACACAATGATTTCATGTGCAGGAACTACATCTAAACAGTTTGTCTGATCCTCTCTATACGGTATACTGTACCGTTGAAACTGCCAAGCAGTTGTGAGACAAACTACAAAAGAAGTACAACACCCAAGATGCAGGTGCAAAGAAGTTCGTCATTGGAAAAATTTTAAAATTTCAAATGGTGGACAACAAAAGTGTGCCATCCCAAGTCCAGGAATTCCAAATGATACTTCATCACCTAGACTTGGAAGGATTGAAGCCCAACGAACAATTCTTGATTGGGGCGTTAATTGAAAAACTGCCTCCCTCGTGGACCGAGTTCATGAATTATTTGAAACTCAAAATGAAGGAGATGACCCTAGACGAACTTATTGTCAAACTCCAAATTCATGAAGACAATAAGAAGGTCATTCCAAAGGGAAAACAACCCACCGAGGCTAAGGCGAATCTGACGGAAGTCGAAGGGAACCCAAGCAAAAAGCGGAAGTTCTAGAAGATGGGCCAGTCCCAAACAACTGAAAAGTTCAAGGGAACATGCAACTATTGTGGTAAAGTTGGTCATATGGTCAAAGATTGTCTCAAGCTCAAACATGATAAGTCCAAAGGCAAGGATAAAGTAAACATCATCGAAGACACGCTCCTAGACGATATGATTTAAGAATTATCAGCAGTGGTGCTAGAAGCAAATCTTGTTGAGAATCCGACACAATGGTGGTTGGACACGGGGGCTACCCGTCACATTGTTCCAATCAAGACACCTTCTCCACGTATACACCAGTAACGGACAAGAAGTTGTTCATGGGCAACAATTCTTCTTCAGAGGCGCTGGGGGTAGGGAAAGTAGTCCTCAAGATGACATCTGGAAATGAGCTGATTCTAAAGGAAGTGATGCATGTCCCAAAAATTAGAAGAAATTTAATTTCTGGAAATTTATTAGTTAATGTTGGTTTTAGGCTAGTGTTAGAGGCTAATAAGTTTGTAATCACTAAGAACGGAACATTTGTAGGAAGGGGCTTCACATGTGAAGGCCTCCTTACGGTTAATGCTACATCTGTAATGCCTTCCACTTAGGAAGGGGCTTCTCTTAGAAAGGACTCCTTAAGGCAACTATTGCATCTGTAATGCCTTCCATATAAACTATCAATAAAACTGAGCCTTCCTTTTGCTTTACTTTATTGTATTATTTTCTAATTTATGATACCATAGATTAGAACATGTTAACTATCAATCTATTCAAAGATTGGTAAAGTTGGAATGACTGCCATCTATCAACCTAAACCCTCAATGTATGGATGAGGTATGCATAGAGGAAAAACCACTCCAAAGATCCCTAAAAAGGGAAACCGATCCTCTAAGAACTCATGCCGATGTACGAGACCTATACTTCACTCGAACTAGAGAGGGGACCAAGTACTTAGTAATGTTCTTAGATGATGACACAAGATCCTGCCACCTTTCCTTAATTAAAAGTGAAGATGAAGGCTTTGAAACGCTTAAGCTACAAAGCTGAAGTTAAGAACAACTAAGTAGATGGATTTATAGACAAGTACTTGGCTAAGATGGGAGTCAAGGGTCATCACCAAAAGAAGGAACTTGATTACTATAACATCTACCCACCGATGTCCAAAACGACATCCATACGCATGGTCATAGCTATCGCCGTCTTGCGGGATCTTGAAATACATCAAATGGATGTCAAGACAGCCTTCCCAAATGGTAATTTGGAAGAAGAAATTTATATGGACCAACCCGAAGGGTAGGTGGTTCCAAGACAAGAGACAAAAGGATGTCGACTTGTAAATAGAGTTGTACGGACTGAAACAGGCCCCTAAACAATGACACGAGAAATTTGATAGTACTCTACTATCAAAAGGGTTGCCATTAACAAGTATGACAAATACATTTACATGAAAAGAAATGTCGATTCGTTCGTCATGATATGCCTCTGTTTAGATGATTTGTTGATCACTGGAAGCTTCCCTAGGATAATCCTAGAGACTAAAAACATGTTAAAACAATGTTTTGACATGAAAGATATGAGTGTCATAGATGTCATCCTAGGGATCAAGATCTCTAATACATCTAAGGGACAGTTCACCAGTAACGACACCATTGGATATAAATCAAAAGATTGACAAACATCTTGGTGTACCCGTACACCAGGAGCGATATGCGCAAGTGATTGATAGTCTAATGTATCTCACAAACTGCATTCGGCCTGATATCGCTTATGTAGTCAATAAATTGGCTCGCTTCACCCATAATCCAAGTGATTATCATTGGAAAGAATTAAACAGGATACTGCGGTTCTGTCACGACCCGACCACGGACCCATGACTGGTGCCTTACCCCGGGCACCCTTGTGATACAACATCAGAGAAAACCAGCGGAAAATAAACTCACAACAAGAACCCATAGAGAATATAAGCAGACTAACCCAAAATGGCTACCTCTAAATATAACAAAGCTGAACAGTTACATCCTTAACAACCCAAGTTATAACAGGACTACATGCCTCTAAGAATGTGTAACCACTATGACGGGATAGGGCCCTGTCATACCCCTGAATGTACAAAACATCTACAACACCAGGGAGAACCGTACCAAAAGTCGAGCCTCCGGAGAAATGGAGCTTCTGACACCTGAGCAAGATCCTAAGAATGAGGATCCACCACTGCTACCCCTACTGCGGTATGAGCACCCAGGAAGGGGGTCAGTACACAATATGTACCAAGTATGCAAAACTGGAAAATATTGTAATAATAGTATCATAAGTCTAAAAAAATAAGTTGGAGTCATGGAAGAAAATCAAAATATAGTACACTGTGCCTTACTAACCATGAGAGTAACAAGTATAAACTTTACTGCGTAAAAATAGGAGGCTCGTGATCAAAACAGGGTCTCCCGCCCGTAGTATCATCAAGCAATCCTACTCTTGGGAATATTTCACCCGCATAGGTCCTGTGGACCCGCATGAGGTCATCACCTCGCATGGGACTATTTCACCCGCATGAGACTATTTCACCCGCATGAGGTCATCCGCCTCGCATGAGACTGTTTCACCCGCATGAGACTATTTCACCCGCATGGACCTGGTGAGCCCGCATGAGTACAAGCGCCGCACTCGCATCATGGGTAGCAAATCCATGGCATAAGTAGTAATAATGGTAATAATAATAATACATAACTCAGCACAACCGGCTATCGTACATAATGACTCCTTTTTATGTGAAACTCCCAAGATAACCCAAGTACCACGTTCCTTAAACCTTTTAAGAAAATGACTCATTTTTATGTGAAACTCCCAAGATACCAATAACCGTAGTATCAAGTCACGACAACCTTTCAAAACAAGTCACGTTTACCTTTAAAAATACAATAGGCTTCTAAATCAAGTGACTTCATTTCTTTTAAAACCTTAGGCAATTAATGCCTTAAAACAATTTGCCTTTCACAAATTCAAACCATTTATCCGTACTTGTTTTACTTGGAGTAAACCTTTGTTTGTTAACCTTCCATAAAGCTAATACAACCAACTTCCCATAAAGTCGTTATATTACCATTATACACTAGTCAAACACATCTCCCTATATCCAAGGGACTTATACTTTTAAACGAAACAAGTATCATATACTTAAAATACTCAAAGTCCCTTAACTTTAAGACTTAAGACATCATTAAAACAAGTAAGGGATACCAAAGCCTTTGTACGTCTACCGTACTACATAGATGCAATTATTCATGCTCAAGAGGTAGGAATGTTCCACATACCTCGTCGGGTCAATCCACTTGCCAAGTCCAAACTACCGCACGTAATACGTCAACCTATGATGACCATAATACGTTTATTAACCTCTAGTTTCAATGTAGAATATTCCAAGTTCAAAGTCACTAAATTCTATGGAAAATTGGGCAGCATTTCCTTTGTTTCTACATACTTTGCCACCTTTGTCAAGGCCGAATTCAACATCCAAACACCACATTTAAGGCCCAACAATCGAAACATTTCAAAGGGGATTACACACCCAAACTTGGATGTGTAAAATTCTGCCCCACAATGTACAACAACTAACTTAACAAGTTTATGGTAGTATTTTGGCTACAACATGCTCACATAACCTTCTTATTCAATTCTTTCATATCCAACCCATATTTCTTACATGCAATTTATCTAAGAGTAATATTTTCAACTACTAATTCTTTCTTCTTCACATGCAACACCAAAAACCAACAAAGAGAGAAGGAATTGTTACCTTAAAACTTTAACCAAATATTCCAACAAATTCACTAGCCTCCTTTCCACAATCACCACCACAATAACTCCTACAAGCTTCCTTCTTGCCACACTTTCAGATTTTCCTCAAGCTTAGATTTCCTCTTGAAATTCTAGAGAGAAGGGAGAGCTTTTAGCTTTAGAGAGAGAGAAGAACTTGAAGAATGACCAAGTCTTCAAGACTTGGTCAATAAGTAGTACATGCAAAATCAGATGGGGGGGGGGGGGGGACACTGATTTTTCCACTCAACTTCGCAGAACCCGCCTCGGCGCCGCGGCCCTGCAGCCGGCGCCGCGACGCTGAAACCTCTGCCGACTCCCAGAACTTTCCGGAGCCGCGGCCCTGCTTCCCGGCGCCGCGGCGCTGCAACTTCAGCGAACCCTCAGATCGTCTGGCGCCGCGGCCCTGCATCCGGCGCCGCGGCCCTGTGGCCCCTGACCAAAACACTTTTCCGTCCCAGTACGTACCAAACTTGTAACTCCCATAACTTTCTACTCTGATGTCCTATCGACGAACGATTGGTTGCGTTGGAAACTAGACTCAACGAACTACGCACTAGGCCTTTGAAACACTTAGGAACTCTCAATGTAATGGGTCATAACCCGCCTCAAAGTTGACCCAAAACCCGTCCGAAACAATCCGTCAACCTATCCTTCTAAAATTTAAGTCTTAACCCTTGTCGTACGCTCACACACGCATGGCCAGAACTACGGGGTATAACATTCTCCCCCCCTTAGAAACATTCGTCCCGAATGTTCCTTCTAGGCTTACTCAACTTACAATTTCTACATAGACCCTCTTAACCATTTCTTTTGCAAAATAAAGATGCTCCACATAGCCACAACATTACTTAAGCATAATTGCTAAATTAAAACTAAAAAGTAGGAAAGTTGGTTACCTGGAGGTATAGGGAATAAGTGAGGATACTTCTTCATCATGTCATCTTCTGCTTCCCACGTCATCTCTTCCCTTTTCTCGTTCCGCCATAAGACCTTGACGGAAGCCACATCCTTTGTCCGAAGTCGCCTAACCTGACGATCGAGTATCGCTATGGGGCTCTCCTCATATGATAACCCCTCTGTCACCTGGACATCACAAATCGGGTGCACTCTAGACGGATCTCCAACACATTTCCGCAACATAGACACATGAAAAACTGGATGCACTGCCTCCAGATCGGACGGCAGGTCCAACTCATAGGCAACCTTGCCTACCCTACGGATAATCTGATAAGGCCCAATGTACCTTGGGCTAAGTTTTCCCTTCTTCCCAAATCTCATCACGCCCTTCATGGGTGACACCTTTAGGAAGACTCAATCATCTACCTCAAACTCTAAGTGTCGACTCTGAGCTGACAATAACCGCTCCTGGATAAGCTTCACCTTATCCACTTCCTGCTGAATTAAGTCTTGCCCGACTAACTGAACTTCTCCCACCTCAAACCAGCCTATTGGTGACCTGCACTCCCTCCCGTATAAGGCATCATAAGGAGCCATCTGGATACTAGAATGGTAGCTGTTGTTATAAGCAAACTCCACAAGAGGTAAATGATCCTCCCAGCTACCCCTGAAATCAATAACACAAGCCCGCAGCATATCCTCAAGTGTCTGGATAGTACGTTTGGCCTGTCCGTCGGTCTGAGGATGAAACGCAGTACTGAGACTCACCTGTGTCCCTAATCCCTTCTGGAAAGACCTCCACAAGTTAGCCGTGAACTGGCTCCTCTGTCTGAAATAATCGATATAGGAACTCCGTGCAGTCTCACAATCTCTCTGATATACAGTCTAGCATAATCCTCGGCCGAAAAAGTCGTCCTGACGGGAAGAAAATTGACTGATTTCGTCAGCCTGTCGACAATAACCCAAATGGAATCATGCTTCCTCTGAGTGTGAGGTAACCCTGTAATAAAATCCATATTTACCACGTCCCACTTCCAAGTCGGAATATCAATAGCCTGCAACAGCCCACCGGGCTTCTGGTGCTCAACCTTGACCTGCTGACAATTCGGGCATTGTGCAACAAAACCTGCCACGTCCCTCTTCAGGCCATCCCACCAATACACACATCTGAGGTCATGGTACATCTTAGTCGACCCCGGATGAATAGAATAACGAGCACTGTGTGCCTCCTCCAGAATCTGCTGACGAAGTCTGTCGCATCGGGAACACCTGGCCACCTCAAATCTTAGCACCACGTGGTGCTACCTCAAACAGACTCTTCTCCTAAAGAGCTGCCTCGATCTGCGTACCATAATCGGATCCTCATACTGTCGCCTCTTCACCTCCTCGACGATGGAAGACTCGGCAACCTCTCGAACCTGAACTCCATTACTATCAGAATCAACCAAACGAACCCCAAGGCTCGCTAGCTGATGCAACTCGCGGACCATGTCCCTCTTCTTTGGCTGCACACCTGACAAACTACCCATCGATCGGCGACTAAGGGCGTCTGCAACTACATTGGCCTTCCCTGGGTGGTATAGAATATCGACATCGTAATCCTTAAGCAGCTCCAACCACCGTCTCGCCGCAGTTTCGGCTCCTGCGGTGAAGATATACTGGAGGCTCTTGTGGTCTGTGTAAATATCAACGTGAACCCCATATAAATAATGTCTCCAGATCTTCAAGGCATGAATCACCGCTGTCAATTCTAAGTCATGTGTGGGATAGTTCTTCTCATGCTTCCTAAGTTATCGAGATGCGTAAGCTATAACTTTACCGTGCTGTATCAGCACGCACCCAAGCCCGACACCTGACGCATCACAATAAACCACATATCCGTCTAAACCCTCTGGAAGATTAAGAACTGGGGCGGTCGTCAATTTCTCCTTTAGCAACTGAAAACTCTCCTCACAAACATCTGTCCACCGGAACATACGCTACGAGTCGGCTAGTCAAAGGTCTTTGAGATGGAAGCAAACTTCTCCATAAATCTCAGATAATAACTGCAAGGCCCAAAGCGCGACTCCGTCGGTGTAGTGGAGTGCGGTCCAAGTCTTGTGCCTCGATCTTTCTTTGTGTCTACCGAATACCATCGGCCCGATAACATGCCCTAAGAAAGCTACCGAGGCCAACCAAAACTCGCATTCGAGAACTTGGCATACTGTTGCCGGTCGGAGGACTCGATCGCCTCAGTGATATGCATGCTCCTGCTCTGAGCGCGAATAAACCAGGATATCATCAATGAATACTATAACGAACATATCCAAGAATGGATTGAACACCCTGTTCATCAAATCCATGAATACTGCTGGGGCGTTGGTCAACCCGAAAGACATTACCCTGAACTCATAGTGCCCATACCGGGTCTTGAATGCAGTCTTCGGGATATCTGCCTCTCTAACTCGCACCTGATGATAACCAGATCGCAGGTCTATCTTGGAGAAACATCTCGCACCCAAAGAATCGTCAAACAAATCATCAATCACGGGGAGGGATATACATTCTTGATAGTTACCTTATTCACCGCTGTAATCAACACACATCTGTGATGTCTAATCCTTCTTCTTTACAAATAACACTGGCGCTCCCCAGGGAGAAACACTTGGCCTGATAAAGCATTTCTCCAGCAAATCTTTCAGCTGGTCTTTCAATTCCTTCAACTCAGCAGGTGTCATCCTGTATGGCGGAATAGATATCGGTCGAGTGTCTGGCGCTAAATCAATGCAAAACTCAATCTCCCTCTCAGGAGGGATACCCGGGAGCTCATCTGGGAATACGTCTGGAAACTATCTAACAACGGAATCGAAAGGTGCGGTATCTCGCCTCGATGTCGAATACCGAACCATATGATAGATATACCCTTTCCGCACCATTTTCCTAGCCTTGAGGTAAGAAATAAACCTACCCCGCGGCGACGCAGTATACCCCTTCCACTCGATAACCGGCTCACCAGGAAACTGGAATCGTACCATTCTCTCTCTACAGTCTACATTGGCATAGCAAGACGCTAGCCAATCCATACCCATAATCACATCAAAGTCCGTCATATCCAACTCTATCAAGTCGGCTAGAGTCTGACGACTGTCTATAGTCACTGGGCAAGCCTTATATACCTGCTCCGCTACCACCGAATTACCCACTAGCGTAGCCACCTCAAAAGGTTTTATGGACTCGGGATCTATCCCTATTCTACTAGTAATATGAGGAGATATTTAGGACAAGGTAGAACCTGAATCTATCAAAGCATATGCATCACAATATGAAACCAACAGTGTACCTGTGACGACATCTGGTGATGCCTCCTGGTCCTGACGGCTGGACATAGCATAAATGCGGTTCTGAGGACCGCTGGAACTGGGACCCCTACCACGACCCCTGCCGCGGCCTGCTGGTCCGTGAACACCCTGCCCTCCGGGGCGCATCGCCACCGAAGACGAAGATCCAGCCACTGACCCTGTCGGCTGAACCATAGCATTCCCGCCGCCTCTGGTCGGACAATCTCTCCTCAAATGGCCCTGCTGGCCACAAGAGTAACAAGCTCCTGGAGGAACACGACACCCCCCATAATGGCAATCGCCACATCGGCCACACCGAGGTATAGGTGGCCTCATCTGACTGGAACTCTGGTCCTGCGAGAACCGAAGTCACGGGACCTGTCCCGCCTGAATGCCCTGTACGTCCGGAAGATGGTGGAGGAGCGCTCTGAACCGGCTGAGGTGCAAATCCGGTCTGCTGCTGAGGTTGTCTACCTCGAAAACTACCAGAGGACCCTGCTGTCCTGGCCCTCTTCTGCTGATACCTATCAATCCGTCGGCCCCTGCGTTCCTCACACCCAAGTGCATATGCCTGCATGCGGGCAATGTCCATGCCCGGCTGAAGAGCTACTCCCGTGCAAATCTCTACCAAGTAGTCATCGAGCCCTGTGACATAGCGGTGCACCCTGTCCTCCATGTCTGCTACCAAGGCGGGTACATACCGAGCCAACGAGTCAAACTCTACGTTGTACTCCCGAACCGTCCGCCCACTCTGTCTCAGTGTCAAAAATCTATCGGCCCTAGCTCTCCTCATCTGCGGAGGCAAGAAATGGATAAGGGACGCCTCTGAGAACTTGTCCCAAACAGCTGGAAGCGCATGCTCCCCCCGGGATAGTTCCCATGTATCATACCAGTCAACTGCAGTATCCCACAGCCGATGTGAACCCTATAATACCGACTCTGTCTCCGAAGCCCTGATCACTCTCATGATCCGCTGTAACTGTCGGATAAACTCCTGAAGATCATCCTCAGGCCTCGACCCATAGAACTCTGGTGGGCTGCAACTCAAAAAGTCCTGCAGTCTCAAGCTATCAGATCTGGGGTGGACCACAGGTCTGGCCGGAGCCGCTGCCTCCGTCTCTCCCGCTAGCCACGATCGGCTAATAAGCGGGCCATCTCGCGTAACCCATCTCTGCTCCGGTGTGTATGGCAGGGGCTCAGTCTGCATGGTCTCGATGGCCGTGCTGCGCCCCGAACTCTGCTGGGGGTGGTGACGTCGTGGAACTCGTCGTCCGAAACATCATCTCTGGTAAGGTGGGCTGTGCCTCGTGACCACTTTGTGTCTACTAGCGGCTCCTTGTGCCTTGCCTTCTCGGGCGCGGTTGCCTTGCGTGGAGGCATAACTGATACATAAAAATATGTCAGAGGAAGTTCAACCTATAACACAGCTCTATTGCACGATCTTAGAGTGAAAGAATGGAAACCAATCCTAAATATCCTGTAGCCTCCTGATTATAGATGTGGTGCACAACACACCGATAATCAAGACTCTACTAGATACGGCCTGTAGACCACTATTAATCGCTCACGATACCACTTTTTCCACGACCCGACCACGGACCGTGATGGTGCCTTACCGGGCACCCTCGTGATACAACATCAGAGAAAACCAGCGGAAAATAAACTCACAACAAGAACCCATATAGAATATAAGCAGGCTAACCCAAAATGGCTACCTCTAAATATAACAAAGCTGAACAGTTACATCCTTAACAACCCAAGTTATAACAGGACTACAGGCCTCTAAGAATGTGTAAACACTATGACGGGACAGGGCCCCGTCATACCCCTGAATGTACAAAACATCTACAACACCAGGGAGAACCGTACCAAAAGTCGAGCCTCCGGAGAAATGGAGCTTCTGACACATGAGCAAGATCCTAAGAATGAGGATCCACCACCTGCTTACCCCTACCTGCGGCATGAGCGCCCCAGGAAGAAGGGTCGATTACACAATATGTACCAAGTATGCAAAACTGGAAAATATTGTAATAATAATATCATAAGTCTAAAAAAATAAGCTGGAGTCATGGAAGAAAATCAAAATACAGTACACTGTGTCTTACTAACCATGAGAGTAACAAGTATAAACTTTACTGCGTAAAAATAGGAGGCTCATGATCAAAACAGGGTCTCCCGCCCATAGTATCATCAAGCAATCCTACTCCTGGGACTATTTCACCCGCATAGGTCCTGTGGACCGCGTAGTCATCACGCCGCATGGGACTATTTCACCCGCATGAGACTATTTCACCCGCATGAGGTCATCCGCCTCGCATTAGACTGTTTCACCCGCATGAGACTATTTCACCCGCATGGACCCGGTGGGCCCGCATGAGTACAAGCGCCGCACTCGCATCATGGGTAGCAAATCCATGACATAAGTAGTAATAATGGTAATAATAATAATAATACATAACTCAGCACAACCGGCTATCGTACATAACATAAGCGCTACCGGCTTATCATAACGTAAGCAAGTTAAGAATATCTCCTAACTTCTTATTAACAATATTAGTATATCCTCTCATTTTAGTTACTTAAGGCACTACATGTCATTTTAAAAGAAAATCCGGAAATTTAACCCAAGTACCACGTTCCTTAAACCTTTTAAGAAAATGATTCATTTTTATGTGAAACTCCCAAGATACCAATAACCGTAGTATCAAGTCACGACAACCTTTCAAAACAAGTCACGTTTACCTTTAAAAATACAATAGGCTTCTAAATCAAGTGACTTCATTTCTTTTAAAACCTTAGGCAATTAATGCCTTAAAAATAATTTGTCTTTCACAAATTCAAACCATTTATCCGTACTTGTTTTACTTGGAGTAAACCTTTCTTTGTTAACCTTTCATAAAGCCAATACAACCAACTTCCCATAAAGTCGTTATATTACCATTATACACTAGTCAAACACATCTCCCTATATCCAAGGGACTTATACTTTTAAACGAAACAAGTATCATATACTTAAAATACTCAAAGTCCCTTAACTTTAAGACTTAAGACATCATTAAAACAAGTAAGGGATACCAAAGCCTTTGTACGTCTACCGTACTACATAGATGCAATTATTCATGCTCAAGAGGTAGGAAAGTTCCACATACCTCTTCGGGTCAATCCACTTGCCAATTCCAAACTACCGCACGTAATACGTCAACCTATGATGACCATAATACGTTTATTAACCTCTAGTTTCAATGTAGAATATTCCAAGTTCAAAGTCACTAAATTCTATGGAAAATTGGGCAGCATTTCCTTTGTTTCTACATACTTTGCCACCTTTGTCAAGGCCGAAATCAACATCCAAACGCCACATTTAAGGCCCAACAATCGAAACATTTCAAAGGGGATTACACACCCAAACTTGGATGTGTAAAATTCTGCCCCACAATGTACAACAACTAACTTAACAAGTTTAAGGTAGTATTTTGGCTACAACATGCTCACATAACCTTCTTATCCAATTCTTTCATATCCAACCCATATTTCTTACATGCAATTTATCTAAGAGTAATATTTTCAACTACAAATTCTTTCTTCTTCACATGCAACACCAAAAACCAACAAAGAGAGAAGGAATTGTTACCTTAAAACATTAGCCAAATATTCCAACAAATTCACTAGCCTCCTTTCCACAATCACCACCATAATAACTCCTACAAGCTAGCCAACAAGCTTCCTTCTTGCCACACTTTCAGATTTTCCTCAAGCTTAGATTTCCTCTTGAAATTCTAGAGAGAAGGGAGAGCTTTTAGCTTTAGAGAGAAAGAAGAACTTGAAGAATGACCAAGTCTTCAAGACTTGGTCAATAAGTAGTACATGCAAAATCAGATTGGGGGGGGGACACTTGTCACCCTCTCATGGCTTTTTTTAAAACAAAATAGTTCAAATTTTTCCACTCAACTTCGCAGAACCCGCCTCGGCGCCGCCTGCGTGGCGTGGCGCTGAAACCTCTGTCGACTCGGAACTTTCGGAGCGCGGCCTGCTTCCGGCGCGCTGCAACTTCAGCGAACCCTCAGATCGTCTGGCGCCGCGACCCTGCATCCGGCGCCGCTGCCCTGTGGCTCCTGACCAAAACACTTTTCTGTCCCAGTACGTACCGAACTTGTAACTCCCATAACTTTCTACTCCGATGTCCTATCGACGAACGGTTGGTTGCGTTGGAAACTAGACTCAATGAACTACGCTGTTATACCCCGTATTTCCATAGTATGTATGTGAGGGCATACGTACAAAAGTTTAAGCCTTAAGTTAGGTATAGGACAAAATTTGTGCACAACTAGCGAAAAGAATCGTTTTCCGACGAAACGTTTTCTAGAACTTGCGTAGGGAAAATTACGGCTATGTCATTTATTATTTTTGCGGATTTTTCCGAGAGATGAAATATTTTGGACCAACGAGAGGGCGACACTTGGCCTCAGTGGGCTGACAAGCTAGGGGAGTTGGTGCGTTTTTCATTTATTTTGCCTAAAACATTTGGTCAATGGTTGGTAGGATATTTTGTGTAGTTGATGAGCAAGTGGGACCCACTTACACTTGTCCAAATCCACACCCTACACTTGCCCACCACTTGTCTTGATCTTGGCCATTGGTTGGCCTATAAATACCCCCCTTTGTTGAAGACTTCTTCATCCACACTTAGATAATTTCCAAGTCTAAAAATCCTTCCCCCTCCCTCTTGGAAGCTCTCGTCCAAGCCACCCCTCCCCCTTTGAGAAGGCCTTTTGGCCGAGAGTACCCCCCTTGCCTAGTTGTTCTCGTAAAATACCCCTTAGTAGAAAATTATTCTCCAAGTATTGTTACTATTCCAAAATACCTTGGCCCAAATACCTTGTAGTATTCGAGTTACACTGTCACGACCGACCTCGGATCCGTGATGGTGCCTACCGCACCCTTGTGATACAACATCGAGAAAACCAATGGAAATAAACTCACAAACAAGAACCATATAAGAATATAAAGCAGGCAACCCAAGTGGCTACCTCTAAATATAATAAAGCGAGCAGTTACATCCTTACACCTCAATTCATAGCGGGACTACAAGCCTCAGAAGGTATAACACTATGACGGGACAGGGCCCGCCATACCCCCTGAATGTACAAAAGTCTACAACCTCAGGGAATCGTACCAAAAGACGAGGCCTCCGGAGAAATGGAGCCTTCCGAGGACCGAACCGTGATCCTAAGAGTGCGGATCAGCAAGCTATGAACCTCAACCTGCGGCATGAACGCAGCCCCCCGAAGGAGGTCAGTACAACATGTACCAAATATGTGAAACTGGAAAATACTGTAATAATATCATAAGTCAAAATATAAGCTGGAGTTATAGACGAAAATCAGTTTACTTTGCACTGTGTCTTACTAACAATGAGAGTAACAAATGTATATATATATACTGCATAAAAATAGGAAGCTCATGATCAAAACAGGGTACCTCGCCCGTAGTATCATTAAACAATCCTACTCCTGGGACTATTTCACCCGCATAGGTCCTGTGGACCCGCATGAGGTCATCCGCCTCGTCATGGGACTATTTCACCCGCATGTGACTATTTCACCCGCATGGATCCTGTGGACCCGCATGAGTACCATCGCCGTACTCGCATGGGACTATTTCACCGCGTGGATCCCGTGGACCGGATCCGCGTGAGTACAAACGCGCTTTCGCATCATGGGTAGCAAATCCATGGCATAAGGAGTAAACCATCCTATTGGAGCATACAGTGGGCCACCCATCGTGTCGGTATGTCCAAAGGAAATAACAAGAATAACCTGTGGTTTACAGTAATAATATATATATAACATAGCTCATCCGGCTATCATACATAACATAAGCACTACCGCTATCATATCATAACATAAGCACTACCGGCTATCATATCATAACATAAGCACTCTAGGCCTATCATATCATAACATAAGCACTACCGCCTATCATATCATAACATAAGCAAGTTAAGAAATCCTAACTTCTTATTAACATTATTAATATATCCTCTCATTTTAGTATACCTAAGGCACCAACATGTCTTTTAATAGAAAATCAGAATTTAACCCAAGTACCATGTACTTCTAACCTTTTAGAAATAACTCCTTTTATACAAAAATTCCAAGATACTAATCACCACAGATCAAGTTACAATTTCTTTTCAAAACAAGTCACATTTCCTTTTAGAAATATAATAAGCTTCTAAATCAAGTGACTTCATTTCCTTTAAAACCTTAGGCAACCAATGCCTAAAAATCAATTCACCTTTCTTAGTTTCAAATCCTTTACCCGTACTTGTTTTAATTAGAGTAAACCTTTCTTTGTGAACCTCTCAAAAACTAATATAACCAACTTCCCATAAAGTCATTATATTAGCGTTATTCCTTTGTCAAATACATTTTCCCTAAATCCAAGAGACTTATACTTTTAAAATGAAACAAGTACCAATATACTTTAAAACAAGTGAAAGATATCGAATCTTGTACGTCTACCGTACTACATAGATACAACTACTCATGCTCAAAAGATAGGAAAGTTCCACATACCTCTTCGGTTAATCCACTTGCTAAGTCCGAAATCCCGCGTAATATGTCAACCTATAATGACCATAATACGTTTATTAACTCCTAATTTCAATGTAGAAATTCCAAATTCAAGTTACTAATTCCTAAGGAAAATTGGGCAGCATTTCCTTTGTTTCTACATACTTTGCCACCTTTTTCAAGGCCGAAATCAATAACCAAACGCCACATTTAAGGCCCAACAATTCAATATTTCAAAGGGGATTACACAACCAATCTTAGGTGTGTAAAATTCTGCCCCAATAGGTAAAACAATATACTTAACAATTCTAAAGTGGTTTGTAGGCTACAACATGCTCATAATATCTCTTTAACCAATCCTTCATATCCAAATCATTTTTCTTACATGCAATGATTCTAAGAGCATTCTTTACCACTACAAATTCCTTATTCTTCACATGCAACACCAATAACTAGCTACAAGAGAAGAAATGTTACCTTTGGAGCTTTAGCCAAAATTATTCCAACAATTTGCTAGCCTCCTTTTCAAGAATACCACTACAACAACCTCCACAAGCTTGCAATTAACTTTCCTTCTTAACACCCTTTTCATTGTTTTCTTAACCTGTGATTTTCTCTTGATTTTCTAGAGAGAAGGGAGAGCTTTTTAGCTTAGAGAGAGAGATGAAAGATGAAAAGATGACCAAGTCTTCAAGACTTGGTCAATATAAGGCATGCAACATTTCAGATGGGGGACACTTGTCACCCACCCATGGCCTCTTTTAAAACAAAACAGGCAGAAATTTCCACTAACTCGCAGATCCAGCCTCGGCGCGGCCTGCTGATCGTGCGCGGCCGCAACTCCTGCGGACTCTCGGAACTTTAGGCGCGCGGCCGATTTCCGCGCCATGAATTCCCGGCTTAGCGCCGCGCCTGCGCCGCGTACTGAGGCCCCGAAGTTTTACGATTTGAGTCCTAACTCCTTCCGCATGGCCCCATACGCACGGCCTGAACCACGGGGTATAACAACACCTATACTAAAAGCCCAGAAATACTATTATACTTCCTTTAGCCACTAAACGAAACCCTAAGGAAAATCTTCATAGCCGGTTGAAGTGTTAAGTAGAAGTTGTGTAGAACTTCTAAGGGTTGTTTGGAGCGGGTTGGAGCGCACGGAGTAGGAGCTAAACCTTGCTCAGGATCGACATTTAATCTTGGATAATTTTGGGCTTATCGAGGTAAATAATCCTATCCTTCTAGTGTAATTGGAGATTACATATTGTAAGTGATATAGAAATATATATAAGATACATAGAAGGATATTTCAGAAGAAAATTGAACTGTAATAGAAGGATATTACAGAAGAGAATTGAATTGAAATCACATCAGAAGAATATTAAAGAATAAGACTGAATCAGATTTACATAGAATTTGTATTCTGAGAATTGTGTAGTTTGGCGGGTAGGGAAGTGCTGCCCAATTTTCCGTAGAATAAGGAATTTGTATCTAGAATTATTCTGCAGAGTAGTCTGGACGTTGATAGACTTGTATGACTATTATAGATTGAAGTACTGCAAGTAGCGTATTCTACTCGAAGGGTGGAAAGGGCTAGCCGGATTCTGATGCTTTGGGCGTTTTGCTAATAGTCGATAATCGTCGAGGTATGTGATTCTTCCTATACTCTTGAGCATGATATTTTAAAGGTATATATATATATATATATACGGTAGACGTCGTGTGTTAGCGAACGTAGTTTTACGGCAATGTCTTTTGACTTAAGCCTGAATAATAAGAATCTTGAAGTATTTCAAAAGAATTAAGAAACCTTTTTGAAAGAAGAGTAACACTTGGTTTTAAAAGCTTAAGAGTTATACTAGCTTTATGGGAAGTTAGGTATAACGACTTAAGAGAGATAAAAAGAATGGGTTATTGATTTTAGAAGTTAAGAGACTTGATCTTAAAAGATAAGAGACTTGACTTAATCGATTTAATATGAATTTTGTAAAAAAATGTGAAACCTCATTTGTGAGTAATGAGTACTTGGTTTGTAAAAGGAATAATGTTTTACTGATTTCGAAAATGAGAATAAGTATCGAACAAACCACAGCAGCGTTAATAAAGGGAAATGTATTGACTAATAAAGTATTATTAAAACCAGTAGAAACCTCCATCTGCATAGAAGCTAAGATGAGACAAAATGATATTACATTTCTTAGATCATGGCTGCTTTAATAAGATTGTTATGAACAAGAATAACCTACTCACACATAAGGCATATATTACTCAGTTGTTTTAAAAGAGAATTATGTTATTAAAATGATTAAGATTATAAACTATGAAATCTTTCGAATAAAAGACGTGAATATTTGAAATTAGGCAAACTTGAACTTTTGAAAAAGAATGTTGTTACTTGACTTTAAGAAGAAAAGTGTTTTGGTTTATCAAGAAGGGCATAATATTACCTTAGTTGTTTTAAAGGAAAAATATGGTATTATTTTAATCTGTCTTAAAGGAGCGTTTAAATGTTATGACCACACGACACCGCGTTCATGAGATGAATCGGGAATGTATTCCACTCGACTACCGCGTCCATGGGATGGACCGGGAATGTATTTCACTCGACTAACCGCGTTCATGAGATGAACCGGGAATGTATTTCACTCGACTACCGCGTTCATGAGATGAACCGGGAATGTATTTCACTCGACTATCGCGTTCATGAGATGAACCGGGAATGTATTTCACTCGACTACCGCGTTCATGAGATGAACCGGGAATGTATTCCACTCGACTACCGCGTCCATGGGATGGACCGGGAATGTATTTCACTCGACTACCGCGTTCATGAGATGAACCGGGAATGTATTTCACTCGACTATCGCGTTCATGAGATGAACCGGGAATGTATTTCACTCGACTACCGCGTTCATGAGATGAACCGGGAATGTATTTCACTCGACTACCGCATTCATGAGATGAACCGGGAATGTATTCCACTCGACTACCGCGTCCATGGGATGGACCGAGAATGTATTTCACTCGACTACCGCGTTCATGAGATGAACCGGGAATGTATTTCACTCGACTATCGCGTTCATGAGATGAACCGGGAATGTATTTCACACGACTACCAAGTCCATGAGATGGGCCGGGAATGTATTCCATACGATGCGACATGGGTCCATGAGATGGGCCGAGACATGTTATACGTATCACATGACTTATACCTAGACTGCCGGCAGTGAGGAAGGAGTTCCACGGGCATGAGGGATGACTTTGAGGGCGTGAGTCCCTGACTTGACATGCCTACTTTTATGCTGTAAACTGTAGTTTGTAATCACATATGTCTTCTGTTTTATATAGACTATTATGATTTCATTTTCAGTATTTTCAGTTTCACATACTTGGTACCTGTTATCGACCTCGCCCGGGGCTGCGTTCATGCCGCAGGTAGAGGTACACCGGTTGTTGATCCTCGCTCATAGGATCACAGTTCAGCGTATTGGGAAGCTCCGTTCTCCGGAGGCTTATCTTTTGGTATGTTTCCCTGAGTTGTAGGTTCTTGTACATTCAGGGGTATGGCGGGGCCCTGTCCCGTCATAGGTGTTGTTACTTTCTTAAGTGCAGTAGTACTATTGTGGCGGGGTTTGTAAAGGGATGTAACTGCTCAAGATTATTATATATACGCAGAAGGCAACCGTTTTGGTTGCTTTGTTTATTATCTTACCTCTTGTTTCATATCTGTATGTTTTAATTTCCGCTGATTTCTCTGATGTATGACTACTTGGGTGCCCGGGTAAGGCACCAGTCACGGGCCCGGGTTCGGGTCGTGACATACGCACTAGGCCTTTGAAACACCTAGGAACTCTCAATGTAACGGGTCATAACCCGCCTCAAAGTTGACCCAAAACCCGTCCGAAACAATCCGTCAACCTATCCTTCTAAAATTTAAGTCTTAACCCCTTTCGTACGCTCACACACGCATGGCCAGAACTACGGGGTATAACAGGTTCCTGAAGTTCACACTAAAGTTCGGGTTACACTATTATAGATATCCAGCGGTACTAGAGGGGTATAGTGACGCAAACTGGATATCTGATACAAGACATCAAGTCCACCAGCGGATATATTTTTACAATAGGTGGTGGATCTGTCTTGGAAATCCTCTAGGCAAACCCTTATTGCTTGATCCACGATGGATTCAGAATTTATCACTTTAGATAAAGCGGGAGAAGAAGCTGAGTGGCTTCATGGTTTCTTAGAGGATGTCCCTTGTCTTGATAAACCCGTGTCTTCTATAATGATCCACTGCGATAGTCAGTCGACTCTAGGAAGGACACGAAGTTCTATGTACAACGACAAGTCTCATCACATTCGACAAAAACATGAGTCCGTTAGGCAGCTGATCACCCCGGGTATCATTTCCATTGATTACGTTAAATCTAAGGAAAATATCGTTGATCCCTTGATGAAGGGAATGACTAGAGATCATATGTACTGCCTCTCTAGGGTAATGGGCTTAAACTCAATCAATAAGAACTGATACAGTGGATACCCAACCATACCAACTGGAGATCCCAGAAAGTAGGTTCAATGTGACTAACTCCATTGAGAAATGCCCCTCTTGTACGCTAACGTTCTAGGATGGCATGGGAAAACTAAATCGTAAAGGCTCAGTTGAGCGCTTCGGAGAAAGCAAGAGCACTTCGGATAATGATTTCTTCTTAAGAAACATAATCTAAGGATGTTCCCGTGATAGACATAAAGTGCTACTTGTAGAGGGGTAAATGATAAGTTTCCAAACATTTAATGATCCTCAATATAGAGGTTAGGTTGGGGAAACTTTTAATGGTTCCTTACACTGGTATAGTGGGGTATTGCAAGATACCTTATAGGAGACCACCTATTTAAGTGTGAGGACAGACCGCCTCAAATGAATGCATTTAAGAATTCAAGGGTGTCCACGGCCCACGACGGACAAAACATTTAAGAAAGATAGAGTAAGGAAAAATGTTGTGTTGATATCATTGTCTTGGCTTATACTAAACACTGACGGTTCAAGACATCACGTTCACCGCGCATTAAATAAGTCCGATGATATTCTACTATGGAAGGTTCAAAGCTACGGCTACCTCTCCAGATGCAACATCGTTCCGCTAGATGATTGCTAGAAAGACACCATGTGCGTGCGCCAAAATCTCTTCCAATAGGGGATTGTTGGAAATATTTATTAAACGTGAAATAAAGTAAATCCTATTAATTATGACTCGAACAATTGGGGCCCCGCATGTCAGAAATACGGTTCCCACACACGTGCACATAAAGTGTTAAGGATCGTAATTTTTGTAATGGAAGAGATAATGGTACACATACGAAGTTTGAGACGTAAGATGATAGACGGTTATTGGTCAAATGACAATGGTTTCACTTTGGTAAATGAAGGAAGAAGTATACGATGTGTAAAAGATGAAACGGGTCAAGAAATGGGTGAGGGGCCGCGGCGCCGCAATGGCTGAGCCGCGCCACCAGAAGCGTCGTGGTGCCTCCCGGAAGGGTCGCGACCCTAATTACGGTAAAAGTCACTGGAGCTACTGGAATTTAGGTGTCCCGACACCTTCCCGAAGGGCCACGGTACCTCGGTCCTAGGGCCTGAGGCGCTGCGACCCTTTGACTCCAGTGTTACCGTTGGACACGATTTTCACCTGACGTTTGGGCTGACTTTGGAGCATTAAGTCTCCATTATTTGCCTCATGAATTCAGTCATTGACTGAATTCTAACCCCTAATCAATGGCCATTACATGGCATTGAAGACATTTATTGGGTCATTTAGCAAGACACATTCATCTTGCTATAAATTGAGACCTTTGTCTCAATAATTAACACACCTAATTCAGATTGTTGTCAATCTTCTTCCTCTCTTGCAATCACCAATACACTCAAGATCTTTCTCTACTAAGCGAACATTTGAGTCTCCTTTGCTCACTTGTTTGATTGTTGTTTTATCTTGAGAGATAAATTGTCATTACTCCGTTGAAAGAAATATACTGAGCAAGATTATCTTAAGGATATATTGAACCAAGAATCGACTATGCAAACCTACTACTTTATTTATTTCCAAATTATAATATTTTTATTATTGTTGATACATTTCCATTTTATTATTAATACAATTTAATTCTCACAAATATACCCAAATCTAGTTGAGCAAATAATTAAGGAAGCTAATAAGCCTAAAAGGTAATGGACCCCCAATTGGGAAAAGAACCCAAACCCACCCTGTTAAACTCTCAAGGAATCGTTTTAAAGCTGCTAACTATTTTCCAAAAGAAAGAATTTCAAGTATATATCAAGGTCTAAACACAATATTATTGGTCCAAATAAAAAGTTACTACTTTCTCTTTCACCTTTACTTGTTTAATATATTAAAAAATAATTTTTAACTTTTACTTATCCTCTTTAGCATCTTACGAGAAAAACAAACTTTTTAAAGTAATTTAATTAAAATATCTTTAATTAAATAGGTATTGAGATTTTGTCACATAATATTTAATAAGGACAAATCAAAAAAAGTAAAGTTAATTGTTTTATTTGGTAATTGAACACTATTTTTTACTCAAAAATAAAGGCGAAGTGGACACTCTTTTTTATGTGGAGGGAGTATAAAGTGAGTTGCCATGTATTAGTAGATAAAAGTAAAATTATGTTTACTAAATATTATAACAATGACTGTTGTAACCCTTCTAGAATTATTAAAATATTTTAATTTAAAAGGTTAACTTAAGCTAAAGCTCGTTCATTTATATATAATTAGTAAACCTAGCTAGTTCTTGACTTTAGCATTGCAAGTCTTCTGATCTCTATATTATTATTATCAACTGCATAACAATTTTCGTATATAAAATATAATGTATATACACCTAGTCGGCGAACTAAATAACTTCTCTTATTTCTGTTATGGCCTAATTAATCTTGACCCATAACCAGTTAACCCTCTCAATGTTTAGTGCAAATAGGAGCGGATCGAACAATTACAACACTTTCGAACTCATTGAATTCATGATGAAAAAACAAAAATCTATGCCATATGTTCTAAGTGTGGGGGACCGAGTTTGAGAAAGACTGAAGTTGACTGTGATAGCTGGCTGTCGTACAGGTGAACTAGAAAAAAAAGCCTAACACCACATTTCCTTTGAGAAGCGGAGCATTTAGTTAGAATTGAGAAACAAATCACACGTGAAACTGTATCAAAGTGTTCATCCAAGATTATGGTATTGCGAATGTTTGACGTGTTCGCCAGGTTGACGCTCGATCGTAATTATTGCGTGTAGAAAATAAGTATAAATAATATCAGAGGAACATACACTAGATCTCAATTCAGAGTTCACAGCATGATCTTATATTTGTCATAGCATAAATTGTTGTCCACTGTATTGAACAAAATTTTACATATAAACGAAACTTTAATTCCGAGACCACATCATTCAATATTGTGTATCTTTAAGGAATTTAATCCTCTCATATGTTATACCCCGTATCTTCGTACATTAAATGGCCGTAAGTTAATAGACGTAAGGCAAGGGAAAGGTTGTTCTTAAGAAGATAATCTAAATTATTGAGTTAAATCATTAAGAGGTCGCTAAGATTTAAAAGTGGATATGCCATATGTGCTTATATTCCTTACATCGAGCGTATCGTGACAAACTAATGCAAGTGGAAGGAAGTTATGATACCCCTGAAAAGTTAACAAAATATTTGGGCAAGTGTTGAATGTACACCAAGAGGCTTCGTGTTACATCCCGTCATCCCGTGCGTGATTGAGAGTGTAATTAGTTGACTTGAGTTTCGGTGACTCGAGACCCTTTTCGAGGGTCATTTAAGAGTTAGATGGAGGTTAAGAAGGTTTATGGAAGGATAGAAGTCATTTGGATTAAAGGAGAAATATGTCGATGAAGTTTGACAATGATAGAACGATATGCTAAGTGTTTCGCAGATGGGTCCACAATTTCAAGCCACTATTCTGCCACCATATGCGGTGGAGGATGAGGCTACATATGCCCATATACGATGCATAACCTCCCGCATATTGGAGGCGGTTGGTTGCCTATTTAAGGTCAAGCCCCGAACCTTCATTCCAAATATTTCATTTTGACCTCACTCACCCCCTAGATGCCTCCAAACCCTCTCTCAAGGTCCCTACACCATTTAAGAACTATACTATAAGGTTGTGATGGGAATTATCCCTCAGGAAGCTTGGACCAGGAATATCCCCTTGATTGTTCAAAAGAACTTGGGAATTCTTGGAGATTGAAGGAAGGCTCAGTGTAGAGAATCTGTTGAGATATTGTGTTGAGAAGAAGAATGCAGTTGATGTTGCTGCTGGTATAGAGGAAGAAAGGAATGGCACACACACAATTTCTTTCCACTAGTTAGTTTGGGTTGTTAGTTTGTTTAGATTGGTTAGAAGTTTGTTGGGTTAGTTAGCTCTTTCACTTCTTGTAATTCTCATAGTTATAAATAGGTGCTCTATGTACTTTGTATACACACAGAAATATAGAAGAAAAGCTCCCACAAATCTTCATCTTCTTCCTTTCGATTCATTCATTACTGGTTGTGCCTTGACCGATCTCACATATCGATGCATAACGCTTGATTCATCTGATCCAGTTGTACAAAGTTAACATGGTATCAGAGCCATGCTCGATCAATCTTCCGCATTTGATTCGCGATTCAATCCAAAATCGTCGAAATTAGGTTATTGAGTTAATTTTTTGAGTTTTTCAGTTTTTGATCCAATTTTACACCCGAAAGAAGAGAGTGACAGCACGAAACCGCAGCTAATTTCCATCACAAAAATACATAAATTAAAAAGGAAATAAAATAAACCTTATGTTACGTTCTTCTTCATCCTTGTATGATTTGATCAATTCACAGATTCGAATTTTCCTCATAGTTCCCCCAAAATTTCTGAATAATTTTAGCAGAGATTTTATGCTCCTTACCAATTCTCAAATCAATTGGAATATTATTAGGATGATTCATAATTTGGTGTTACGATTTTGAAAGGTTCGATAATCGAAGCGTGATTCAGTTGTTGAATTGGATAGAAATAGAAATTTTAGGATTTGGAATAGAGATTAGAGATCATGAGCGGAGATGAACAGCTGAAGCTTGACGATGATCAAATTGCAAATTTTCCGGTCATTTGATCGAAACAACGACGGAAGCTTAACGCAACTTGAACTCAGATCGTTACTCCGATCCTTAGGGTTAAAGCCGAGTAATAATCAATTGGAGGATTTAATCCAGAAGGTGGACAGAAATAGCAGTGGTTTGATTGAGTTTTTTTCGGAGTGTGTGGCGCTGGTAGCACCAGAGCTTATACCGGCGAAGTGTCCGTACTCGGAGGAACATCTGAAGAAGATATTTCAGATCTTTGATAGAGACGGCAATGGTTTAATTATGACGGCGGAGTTGGCACATTCAATGGCTAAGTTAGGGCATGCACTTACACAAGAGGAGCTGCCAGGGATGATTAAGGAAGCTGATAGGGATGGTGATGGTTGCATTAGCTTTGAGGAGTTGTTCGATTGCCTGTTTTCATTTGTTTAGCTCAGGACATGAGAATCGAGTAATTTCTAGCTGAAATTGGACTAGAACTTGAGAGATACTCCACTGCATATCCGAGCCTATTCTAAGAGCTTGTATAGAGAGAATCGAGGGATTCTCTAGTCCGAGTGTGACTAGAGAACGAGAGATTTTTTGTTGCTGAGAATCGAGGGATTCTCTAGTCCGAATGTGACTAGAGAACGAGGGGTTCTTCGTTGCTGCTGTTGGTGAAATGCAGGAGCAGTAACAGTTATTGGGGTGGTTATTGATATTTGTGTTGGTTTTGTTGGTGTTGGTGGTAGTGTTAGAGTTGGTGTTATTGCTGCTGCTTCTACCACTGTTGTGACTGCTTTTGGTGTTGTTGTAGCTGCAGTTGTTGCTAATGTTGTTGGGACTGCTGGTGCCATGGATGTGAATGCTGTGGCTGCTACTAGTGTTGTGGAAGAGGCTGCAACTATACCTAAAGTTAGTAAAGTTAGTGGTTTTCCTGTTGTCTTTAATTCTTGGTGAAACTATGCTCCATATGTCTTGTGGAGGGACCAAACTCGCTCCATATGTCTTGTGGAGAGGACCTCTGTCTTTGTGACAATTGTCCAAGAGCTTTTCACACGAGTGTGTTTCTTTGCCAAGTATTCCACGGGTACACAGTATTACAAATATTGTGAAAATATGTTTACAAAAGACAGATTTGTTGAGAATAATGCCAATGCTATAACTGTTGGGAGGGTTGCTGGAGTTGATGCCGAACAGATAACAAAACTATGCATTCGTATGGTGGAAGCTTTAGACACTAAAGTTAGTGTTTGTGTACTCTACATGAGTCGGGATTTGGCCCACGAACAGTAATTATTTGTGATCAGTGTGAGAATGAGTATCATGTTGGATGTTTGAAGGAGCACGACATAGATGACTTACAGGAATTGCAAAAGATAAATGGTTTCTTTGCTGATTTGCGATAGAATTCATTGTGCTTTGAAAAACTTACGATGTCATTTACATCGGATGCGATTTACATTCCTTCCTTCACTCAGATGTAGACAACAGTATAAACCGAGTGTAGATAGGATAAAATGCAGGTTTCTAGAAGGTACAAATGCTCAAGAAATTCGGGCAATGGTGCTTGATATGCAAGCCAGATTGTTGCTAGCTATGCTTGGCAAGGGGATCAAATTGCTGCTTGTTAGTAGAATGTTTTGCTATTGTTACCAAGTTAGGACTGAAAACTCTGTTTTCAGTGCCTAGCTTGAGGGGGTGTTGAGATATTGTGTTGAGAAGAAGAATGTAGTTGTTGTTGTTGCTGGTATAGAGGAAGAAAGGAATGGCACACACACAATATCTTTCCACTAGTTAGTTTGGGTTGTTAGTTTGTTTAGATTGGTTAGAAGTTTGTTGGGTTAGTTAGCTCTTTCACTTCTTGTAATTCTCATAGTTATAAATAGGTGCTCTATGTACTTTGTATACATTCAGAAATATAGAAGAAAAGCTCTCACAAATCTTCATCTTCTTCCTTTTGATTCATTCATTACTGGTTGTGCCTTTGCTGATCTCATGGTCGATGCATATGATTCTGCATGCAGTCCAGATTGTAGAAAGTTAACAGAATCCCTTGGCTGGTGCAAGATATGATTCTTGCTAATCTTAGTATCCTTAAACTTCGCCTAGATTCAAGTGATCATTTATCAAAGGTAATCTATGAGAAGTCAAGTTAAACTCTATAATTGAGACATGTTGTTTGTTGTGTTGGTTTATTTGAGTTCTGAGAAAAGTATGGACTCAATCTAGTAGAACATCACTTGCGGTAATCTTGGAATTGTTTTACCTACTCCACTAGGCATAAGTTTAATTGGTAAAGGGTAAAAAATAAAGACCAACCCCTTTGAAGGGCAAATTAAAGACCAGTCATTTGCTTGGCAAGTCGTACAACAATTTCATTAGGGATCCAAACGGGAGTGAAACATTGACCTTTGCTATGGTTATCATATACTATGGACAAAGCTAATCTGATGCACCTTTCTTAAGACTCTAGATGAATAAAAACTAGTTATGAGGTGACGCGATACATACTATCTGAAAATGTAGATATGTCGAGCAAAAAGTGATCTTCTCATCATGTTCAAAGTTTAGTAGTTGAGCTCCCTTACAGATCCCGTCTTCAAACTTCCATTTGAAAACAACTAACATTATATTGACAATATGATCATATTGGGTTAAATACATAAATTTCAGGCCAATAAATAGATCAAAACTTTTTAAATTGTGATTGTTTAACTAACATTACCTCAATGAATTTACTAAAGATGTTGAGACACATTATGATGACTGCAGCAAAATTATACATCTTTAATTTAATTTTCATAGCTTTAATTGATTTTTGCAAGATGATAAAGCCATTCCTATCTTTTAGATGTTAATATTAATTCCCTCTTGTTTATCCCAAAAAAGGTACAGTTGAATTTGTTTAGTGGTTTAAAGAATATGTGGATTAGTTTAAGCAAAGTATAAGATAATGAAATCAATAAAGCGATAACAATGAACATAATGAAACAATGTCAAGTAAATTATCAATAAAAATAGCTTGTTTAATCTGGACTCAGATGAATCTCCTGATGAACATGTCTCCGAAATAACTTCGGACTTGGATAGAACAACAATAAACCGAAACAAAAAGACTGAAATAAATTGGGTATTGCTAAGTTATGAAAGTTGTGGTTGTTAAGCGTCAAATTGGATGTCCTCCCAACATGAAGGTTGTGCCCCTTTTATAGGAATGAGAACATGGTCTTAATGCCCACAAATCTTTCTGAATTAAAGTACACTAAATAAGACATTAAATGCTCTAAATATTGAAGGAGTAACGTCTGACTCCATATCCGGACCGGATCAACAATGATCAATGCGTATAATTTCTTTCTATTACAACCGCAATACTTTGCACAGTTTCATTGCCTAAATTACTCACCCGAGCATAATTTATAACTGAACTCATGAACATAATATCATGCTTCTAACCGTACACCTATACATAACATATGTTATGCTTGATTTTACCATATACAGATTGTCTCCACATTTCCTTGTTCAAAGTTACGGTTGTACCGAAAGTGGAAATGATATTACCTCTAAGCAACTTCAAAAAAGAAAATTGCCTTTTTTTTGGCGAGAAATGAAACGTTCCCAACACTTCAACTGATGCGATGGTTAAAATAATTATACTGAATCCACCCCTAATTGGGTGGCGATAATTGACATGATGTGATGTTCTAACGATAACCCGTGACTCCTCATTTTATGAGAATGGTGATTTTCTTCCTTATATAAACAAGAGTTCTAGTTACAATTTCTCCCATTAATCCTATAATATTCTCTTTCCTTCTGCATGTTTTCTCCCTTTTAAAACACTTTTCTCTTTGCAAGAAAACCCTACTATGATTATGGCTTCTCATACCCCCTCTTCTACATCATCTTCTCCTCTTGCCGACAAGCAGAAGAACACTTCAACCCACCATCACGCCACCAAGAGAAAGTTCACGCACTTACTTCTACTCAAGAGGTTGACATCCTCCCCTCGATTGTGCATTCCAATGGGATTTCCACATTGATTGCCACTATGCGCCCGTGGGTTAAATTAGTTCCCTAATAACCAAAGAAATCCTCCCCTATGTTTATGTGGATTGTAACTGGGGAACTAAAATCAAACCTCTGATAGTGGGAGAAGTGCGCTGAATGAATCACCATGTTGATGGTTTTACCAAGATCCACTCCTACCCTTTCACCATTGGCTTTATGCTTCTCGCTCCTCTAATCGTGGAGAAAATTTGCAGAAGATACAATATTTATCTGGGTCAACTGGCTTCTAGATTGTGGAGGACAATTTATTGCATCCATCATTTGGCCACAATGTCAGAGTGGAATTTATCCTTGACTATCTGATGCAACTTTACTCCCCTCGGGTGATTCAGAGAGGAATGATCTATTTGTACGCTCAGGGTTTCCGTGGACTAATTACCATCATTAAGAATAACTTCGATTATGGATGGTATGACTGATTTATCACGATCCGTACTAATTGCCTTCATCGATTCCTGGATCCTTTTTCAGACACATGGAATGATACTTGTATGTCCTTGTGTAATCATATTCTCTTCTTTCTTTTAATTAATTTTTCCTTTTTTTATTATTACACCCAATCTTTGTAGTTGCTCCCGTGGCACCGATTCCATATATGGAATGTTTGAGTGGGTGATGGACCTGCAAATCACCTCCCCTAATTTTGTTGGGAATTGAAAGAATATGGCTGCTTATTGGTGGAAAGTTAAAATTCACGGTAAGTCATAGCTCATCATGCTTCATTCGATTTTCTCATTCTTTTCTTACCCGAGTTTTTTGGTACCACTCAGGTATACCTATGAGGTGACCTGCTTCCCGGAGAATTACCACTCGTGAAGTTGCCTTATACAACATCTGGAATGTCATATCAAGTGCATTAATCAGCCAAAAGTGTATAACCCGAAGTCCTACTCAGCCCATTGGGACTTCTTCTGAAGGGATTGGCTCCTGGGTAAGGACTCATCATCATTTTCTCAAACACTGGAGAGAATCTGCAAAAGCCTGTCAAGGAATTGTTAATATTAAGGATGATAACGATGAAAAGAAGTACCATCCAGACCATGAAGGCGAGGTTCCAAAGATGTCTACGGAAGCCTCTGGTGAGAGTTCATTACAGCCTCAAGGCTCTCTCTCTCATCTAGATAACCAACTCCTTCAAATTCATGCCACCGTCTTTTCTTCCATAGAAGCATTCAGAGCAACTACTCTTGCTTCCTCTCAAGAAGTAAACTGGTTGAAGTCAGGCAATCGCCATCTACGAGCTGAAGTAGAGACACACCGATCGAAGAATCGGGAATCAAAATCCTTCAAGAATTCATTGAGAGTGTGTTATGACAAAGTTAAGCAGATTTTAGAAGACCAGAAGGACTTAGTACAGACCTTGACCTTTACTCACCAGAAGCTTCAAGTTAGGGCCCTCAACTCTGAAATCGAGCTGGATATTGTTCGAGGCCAATTGACTTGTTCAGAGCCTTCTAGGGAACGGCTCCAGGGTAGGTGTGACAAGTTACAACGACGTTATGCCACCACTTAAGATTATGTAAGTCTTCTCTGTGACATTGTTGTTATGGAATCTTGAAGGGACTTCATTAAAAGGGCTTTGGAAAACAAACTAGAATTTCCCTCGATCTTGAAGGAAGCTGAAGTTGATGTTGGCGCAATAGAGTCTATGATGTAGGGTCTTCAGGCCACCGAATGAAGAGACTCTAGAGACCCTGATAGTGAGGACTCCTTAAGTCCCCCTGCAATCGGAGATGCTCTCTCAACTTTTTATCTTAAGCATCCCCTCTTTTTAAGGCATGTGTGCCCTGATTTTATGGAATAATTATTAAGTTAGTTTTTTGTTATTCCTTGGCGGACCATGGAAATGAGGATGTTTGTGTTACACCTCGTAGTTCCAGAATATGTATATGAGGACGTACGTACGTAAATACGACATTAAAATTGGAAATGATGAAAGATGTAATTTTTCGACGGAAAAGTTTCCGGATCTTGTGAAAGAAAAAGATTCATTAATGGGAATTGGATTCCCAGATTAGGTATTCGGACTTTTTGGAATATTTGAGAATTATGAAATTTTATTTCCGAAATTGGTCACGTGGGGCCCACGGGAGGAATTTACGGTTTGTGGGGCCCACTTTATTTTTTTTTCGGATTTTTGGCATTGCGGATATTTTCGGAAGATGAAATATTTTGGACGGGCAGGGGGCGACACGTGTCACCCCCATGTGGCCCCATGGCCGAAAGAGTGCCAATTGGACGTTTTTTAGTGGGGACAAGTGGCAAGCCACTTGTCCCATTTTTGTGGTGAACACTTGGTTGGCCAACTACCCACACACATGTACCCATCCTCACCACCCACTTGCATTAATCTTGACCCTTGATTCTTCTATATATACCCCCTTAGGTTGAAGACAATTTTCATCCCACACTTAAGCTTCCAAGGCAAAATACTCCTCCCTTAGTAGTTGTTTCGTCCCTTCCCAGCGAGTAGTGTCACGACCAGCGGGCGTGGTAGTGCCTTACCCGGGCACCCTAGTGACACAACATCAGTGTAATCGGAACATAAAACATATCATGAAACAAGTGAAGTACAAAGCGATGTCTGAGAAAACTTGCCTTTCGGCGTATATAAATAACAACTTTTACAAATGAGCAGTTTAATCCTTTTCACAAACCACACTTGCAGCGATTACTACGGACCTCTAAGAAATGATCGACAACAATGGCGGACAGGCCCCGCCATACCACGAATGTAAACACCTACAACAGAGGACTATACCACGATAAGCCTCGGAGAAGCGGAGCTTTCCCAAATCTTGGCGTGACCCTAAGGCGAGGATCAATGGCGGTGTACCTTTACTGCGGCATGAACGCAGCCCCGAAGGAGGTCGAACAGTACCAAGTATGTGGCGAAAATAAATCGTAAATGAAATCATAGTAGTCTATATAAAGCGAGACATGTATGATAACCAAACTACTGATTCACCAATAAATAAGCGATCATGTCAAGTCGGGGACTCACGCCTCAAAGTTATCACAATAAAACCGTGCGGGGCAAATGCGAAGGCATAGCCGACTACTAAGACCCACGATACCAAAAATACCACAAGCGTATCCCGAGGTCTTTCTAGGCGCACGCATGTCGAAGGCGGCCACTCGCCCGCAATATCAATGTGCGTGTCTATCCACGAACTCTCGCGACTCCGCATAGGTCACACACGGACCGCATGAGGTATTCCTCGAATCATGGTCCTGCACCGCCGAGGTATACCCGCATCGGGCGGCTAACCTCGGTATCCGCCAGGCTCCCGCAACCGCGTAGTCTCAAAAGACGCGTAGTCTCAGCCAGACCGCATAGAATCCGCGTCGGGCTAAACACCGGAATGATCAATCTCGAGCTACCGCTCTGCGTAGTCACGAGGACCGCATAGGCCGTAAAGACCCGCATCAAGGGTGGCAAGCCCTCGGTATAATAAGTCAAAGGGGTATGTGATACAATAATAGTACAACGGGCTTAACGTTTAACAACGTAAGCACAACAAGAATGACCCCCTTACATCACGATCACACAAGATACTAACACACGTAGCATCCTAACATTTTCACTTATCACATCAACAAGAAAGTATTTACAAGGCTATCTCAAACCAACACAATCAAGTTATTCACACAAGGTACTTTAAGCTAACAAGTTCGGGTATCTACCCCTAAAGTACTTCATACATTAAATCTTTTTTAAAAGATCCGTTGCTTTCACATAAGTCACACAATACCCGTAGTATAAAATAGAGTGACTGTCTTTTTTTTTAAATAAACCAAAACACTTACCTTTGTAAAATCAAGTAACAACATTATTTTCCAAACGTCCAAGTTTGCCTAATTTCAAATGTTCACGTTTTCTTATTTTAGAAAGGTTTCGTAGTTCATAGTCTTATTCATTTAAGAATATAATTCTCCTTTAAACAATCTGAGAAACATAAGTCTTATATGCGAGTAGGATATTCTTGTTTATAACAATCTTATTCAAAGTAGTGATCTAGGAAATATCATTTTGTCTCATCTTAGCTTCATGCGGATGGAAGTTTCTCTGGTTTTAATAATACTTAATTAGTCAAAACATTTCCTTTTATTAACGCTGCGTGGTTTGTCGATACGTTCGATTTCGAAATCAGTAAAAACATTCTTAAGCCGTTATACCTAACTTCCCATAAAGCTAGTATAACTCTTAAGTTTTCAAAAACCAAGTATTACTTCTTCTTTCAAAATGATTCCAAAAATCTTTTGAAATACTTCAAGTTCTTTATTAACACATAACAAGCCAGTTATAATTCAAATCAGTTACCTTATTAAAAACCATATGTATTTTCTCACCAACATAAAGCTGTTATAACCAACTTCCCATAAAGCCGTTATAACACTTTATGTTTTAAACCAATCAAATACATTTAGCACATGTACGTCTACCGTACCACATAGTTCACACATTTCATGCTAGAAGAGATAGGAAGAGGTTCACATACCTCGCGACGATTATCGACTAATAGCAAAACGCTCCGAGTACCTCAAACCGTCGACTACTCCTTAGTCCAGAAGATTACGTCACACGTAGCACTTCAACCTATAAGGCCACAAGGTGCTTATTAAAATCTAGATCTTAACGTAGAACATTCTACAGAAAATTTGGCGACCTCACACATGCGGCGTAAATCTCTCCTCTAACGGGCCGGCTACCAAGCCAACCAGGGGTTAATCATCTAACGACGGGTACAATTCTACTCCAAGATACTACTACAAGTCTCTGTCTGATCTATGTAATTACTGATTGATTCGATTCTTCAGGCTTAAGTCAAAAGACATTGCCAACTAACTACGTTCAGTACTATATATAGTATACTTCAACTATATATTCAAACAACATGTAATTTCCAATTACAATAGAGGGACAAGATATTTACCTCGATAAGCCCATAATTATCCAAGTATAAAGTCGATCCTGGGCAATCGTTTAGCTCCAACTCCGTGCGCTCCAACCCGCTCCAAACTACCCTTAGAAGTTCTAACCAACTTCTACCTACTACTCCAACTAACCATGGAGATTTTCCTTAGGGTTTCGGTTTGGTGACTAACGGGAGTATAATAGTATTTTCTGGGCTTTTCGTATAGGTATAACCTTAGAATACAACAAGGTATACGGCTAAGGTAATTTGGGCATTATAACAATACTTTTGAGAGTATTTCTACCAAGAGAGTGGTATTATCTGAAAGCAACTAGGCTAGGGGGTACCCGGCCACACTACTAGGAGGAGGGGTTCTCGGAGAGCCACTAGGCAAGGGAGGACATCTCTCGGCCAAGAGGCCTCACGAAAAGGGGAGGAAGGCTCTCAAGACTTAGGCATTTTGGATGAAGAAGTCTTCACCTTAGAGGGTATTTATAGGTCAAGGGATGGACCAAAGGCCAAGATCAATCCATGTGTTAGGCAAGTGTAGGGCTAGGATTTACCAAACACAAATATCCTACCTACCATGACTTTGTGCCAAGGCACAAAAGCGTGCCAAGCTTAGCCATTTTCGTCCAATGGACGATTTGAAGTCCACCAATGAGAGGGTGCCAAGTGGCGCCCTCTTGTTGATCCAACACATTCGTCTCTCGGAAAAATCCACAAAAATTAGAAATGACATAGCGGAAATTCCCTACGAAAGTGTGAAAGCGTTTCATCAAAACGACTCTAAGCGGGTGTTGTGCACAAACATAAATCGGCAAGTCACTTTGCCTACTCAAGGCTTTAAACTTTTATACGTGCGCCCTTACGTACATACTGCGGAAATACGGGTATAACATTCTCCTCGCTTAGAAACATTCGTCGAATGTTCCTTTAAATCTCAAGACAAGCGCGCAAGATAGTCTTCACTACTATACTTACGAGAACAATCCTTGCCACACGTGGCCCACGAAACAACTTTGCGCAAAAAGCCTACATCCAAGTCCACGAGAAACACCTCTATCATCACCATAACACCTCTCCGGGTTACATAATATACTTCTTTCGCCTTCTTTTACAAAAAAAGAAATGATCACATCTATGCTCGCGATACCAGCGATACCACTTTTGTCACTTTGCGCGAGGTTCTAGTGTCACTCGGCGACCAACAAGCGGTGCCGGACTGCGTGCGATCCCTAAGGTGTCGTACACTCGAACTCTTACCACATTTACGACCTTTGCTTGGTTTCCAAAACTCGGGGTTACTATCTCTAACGTGGTCATCATTAGCGGGAACACTCTGGATGGATCTCGATACTTTCCGATCATAACAATACGAAGGCCGGACGTCTTGCCTCCTAAGTCGGACGGCAAAAGCTAACATATAGGCCTTTGGCCTATCCTTCACATGAACTCACAAAGGCCCAAAGTAACTCGGGCTAAGTTCCTCTGTATTCCTAACTCGTCACTGACGGGGTGGTGCTCAAGAAGACCGACCGTCGGCACGAACTCTGGCGTCGTCGCGATTATCCGCACAATTCCTGCAGTGCGAGAACTTCTTCTAGACAAGCTCGCCACTATCCACGATCTGCTGGAACAAGCTGAACTAACTATCTGAATCTTGCCAACATCGAACCAATCGACCGCAACTTACATACGCCCTTACAAGGCTTCATAAGGCAATATCCGAACACCGAAATGGTAGCTTAAACTACCTCCACGGGAGACAACAATCCTACAACTATCACGAAATCCAAACAACGGCGAGGCGAATGTGGTCTGAGACTCACTGAGTGCTATCCTTGCAGTAAAACTTTTAGAAAGCGAAAATAGCCACACACAGGCTTCAGCATGCGACATAAGGTGAAGGTAGGCACCGTGCAGCCTTACAACCTTCGGATAACCCAACACACCGAGTAAGCGGTCTGATCGAAGAACACGATGGGCTGCCCCCATCGGCCCGACCACTGGTCGAACGCATCCACGAACTCGTACGCTGGTTAACTAAACTTGGGCCTAATACCCTCACAACCCTAACACAAAGCGGGACCACCGCAACCTGACCCCACCACCAAACCTACCGCGGTTTGACCCGCAACGTGGCCTCAACCCGACCGCAGCGCGATACTAGCTCCCCGATTCGGAACAATCTCACTAATCACGTTTCGAAAACCTAGCGGTCTTCTTAGCTCAACTACCCCCTTTCATTCCACAATACTAGGGACCTATCCCAACATAACTCACGTGCACTATGCACTTCCGACAAGGGTCAAACATAACACTACACCTCTTCTCGAGATGGCCTTACCTCTAAGGTCTTTACGTAAAACATTCTAAGGTTCACACCTTCTATCCCCAAGATCTTACTCGGTTAACCCACCATGATTTCTAAACACAACTAACACACCGCTATCGAACATAGCACTTAAGGTATACTCACTTATCACATAAACGAAACTACAGAGGGTTAAAGATATATCTATATCTCTTTCTGCTCCTTAGTCGTTCTAATCAAACTCGCCCCGTAGGCGCATAACTAAGGAAGATGACGAACTACCCACCAATCACGAAGGCTAAGTCCTCCTACAAGGACACTCTCTCGACACATGGCCACGGCCGCAGTACAACAAGTACCAACAAAAAGCGACATTCCGGGATGGCGTGCATGTGTGAACCGGAAGCCACGGAGTTACGACCAACTCCTGCGTACGAGCGTCACGAAATCCGTGGAAGACCACTCTGCTGGCGGAGGTGCATATCTAATCTCTTTGGTGAGGCGACTCGCCTCGAAAATTACTAAAGGACCTTCTTTGCTCTGGCCGCCTGTGTCCTTTGTTAACCCGTCGATCTCTACGTTTCTCGGCCTGCTGCGCATAAGCCCGACCACAGGCCATGCTCAAGCCTAACTGAAGAATTACTCTTGCACAACCCTCTCTTAGATAGTCATCAAGACTCGCGGTACATCGGTATACTCTATACTCACTGTTCCCGGTCGCGGAACTGAAGGTTCAAATATCATGGCCGCAGTAGGAACTGCCGCCGCCGTGCTAAACTCTGCTGGGGCTAGTGACGTCGCAGAACTCCCCGAATGAAGCACTACCCTAGGTAATGGTTGGGCCTGAGCCCTTGCCACCCTCTGAACTCTACTCGCAGCTCCCTCGGCTGCCTTGCCCTCCTGGGCCCGGGTTGCCCTATGCGGAGGCATAACGATAAGGGAAATAATTTCGTCAGAGGGTCCAACTTACAACACAGCTCTAAGGCACGATCTCGAGTGAGAAGAATAGGAACCAATCCTAAATACACTATAGCATCATTATTATTGGTGTGGTGCTCAACAGCGATAATCGAGACTCTGCGGATACGATGCGTAGACTTTCAGAGGATTAATCGCTCTGATACCACTTTTGTCACGACCGGCGGGCGCGTGTTGGTGCCTACCGGGCACCCTAGTGACACAACATCAGTGTAATCGGAACATAAAACATATACATGAAACAAGTGAAGTACAAAGCGATGTCGAGGAAAACTTGCCTTTGGCGTATATAAATAAAAACTTTTACAAATGAACAGTTTAATCCTTTTCACAAACCCTGCCCACGACAGTACTACAGACCTCTAAGAAATGATACGACAACAATGGCGGGACAGGGCCCCGCCATACCCCTGAATGTAAACACCTACATCAACGAGGACTATACGCTGATAAGCCTCGGAGAAGCGGAGCTTTCCCAATCTTTGAATGTGACCCTAAGGCGAGGATCAATGGCGGTGTACCTTTACTGCGGCATGAACGGCCCAGAAGGAGGTCGATAACTGGTACCAAGTATGTGAAATCGAAAATAAATCGTAAATGAAATCATAGTAGTCTATATAAAGCAGAGACATGTATGATAACCAACTACGATTCACCAATAAATAAGCGATCATGTCAAGTCGGGGACTCACGCCTCAAAGTTATCACAATAAAACCGTGCGGGGCAAATGCGAAGGCATAGCCGACTACTAAGACCCACGGTACCAAAAATACCACAAGCTGTATCAGAGGTCTTTCTAGACCGCACGCATGTCGAAGGCGGCCACTCGCCCGCAATATCAATGTGCGTGTCTATCCACGGAACTCGCGACTCGCATAGGTCACACGGACCCGCATGAGGTATTCCTCGAATCATGGTCCTGCATCACTGAGGTATACCGCGTCGGCGGCTAACCCTCGGTATCCGCTAGGCTCCGCAACCGCGTAGTCTCAAAAGACGCGTAGTCTCAGCAGACCGCATAGGAATCCCGCGTCGGGCTAAACACCGGAATGATCAATCCACGGAGCTACCGCGCTCGCATAGTCACGAGGACCGCGTAGGCCGTAAAGACCGCATCAAGGGTGGCAAGCCCTCGGTATAATAAGTCAAAGGGTATGTGATACAATAATAGTACTGGGCTTAACGTTTAACAACGTAAGCCTGACAAGAATGACCCCTTACATCACGATCACACAAGATACTAACACACGTAGCATCCTAACATTTTCACTTATCACATCAACAAGAAAGTATTTACAAGGCTATCTCAAACCAACACAATCAAGTTATTCACACAAGGTACTTTAAGCTAACAAGTTCGGGTATCTACCCCTAAAGTACTTCATACATTAAATCTTTTTAAAAGATCCGTTGCTTTCACATAAGTCACACAATACCCGTAGTATAAAATAGAGTGACTGTCTTTTTTAAATAAACCAAAACACTTACCTTTGTAAAATCAAGTAACAACATTATTTTCCAAACGTCCAAGTTTGCCTAATTTCAAATGTTCACGTTTTCTTATTTTAGAAAGGTTTCGTAGTTCATAGTCTTATTCATTTAAGAATATAATTCTCCTTTAAACAATCTGAGAAACATAAGTCTTATATGCGAGTAGGATATTCTTGTTTATAACAATCTTATTACAAAGAAGTGATCTAGGAAATATCATTTTGTCTCATCTTAGCTTCATGCAGATGGAAGTTTCTCGGTTTTAATAATACTTAATTAGTCAAAACATTTCCTTTTATTAACGCCATGATGGTTTGTCGATACACATTCGATTTTCAAATCAGTAAAAACATTCTTAAGCCGTTATACCTAACTTCCCATAAAGCTAGTATAACTCTTAAGTTTTCAAAAACCAACTTTCAAAATGATTCCAAAAATCTTTTGAAATACTTCAAGTTCTTTATTAACACATAACAAGCCGCTTATAATTCAAATCGATTTACCTTATTAAAAACCATATGTATTTTCTCACCAACATAAAGTATTATAACCAACTTCCCATAAAGCCGTTATAACACTTTTATGTTTTAAACCAATCAAATACATTTAGCACGTATGCGTCTCCGTACCACATAGTTCACACATTTCATGCTAGAAGAGATAGGAAGAGGTTCACATACCTCGCGACGATTATCGACTAATAGCAAAACGCTCGAAGTACCTCAAACCGTCGACTACTCCTTAGTCCGAAGATTACGTCACGTAGCACTTCAACCTATAAGGCCACAGGTGCTTATTAAAATCTAGATCTTAACGTAGAACATTCTCTGAAAATTTGGCGACCTCCCGCAACGGCGTAAATCTCCTCTCTAACGGGCGGCTACCAAGCCAACGAGGGGTTAATCATCTAACGAACGGGTACAATTCTACTCCACGGTACTACTACACAAGTCTCATGTCTGATACGCCCTATGTAATTCTGATTCGATTCGATTCTTGGGCTTAAGTCAAAAGACATTGCCAACTAACTACGTTCAGTACTATATATAGTATACTTCAACTATATATTCAAACAACATGTAATTTCCAATTACAATAGAGTGACAAGATATTTACCTCGATAAGCCCATAATTATCCAAGTATAAAGTCGATCCTGGGCAATCGTTTAGCTCCACTCGTGCGCTCAACCCGCTCCAAACTACCCTTAGAAGTTCTAACCAACTTCTACCTACTACTCCAACTAACCATGGAGATTTTCCTTAGGGTTTCGGTTTGGTGACTAACGGGAGTATAATAGTATTTTCTGGGCTTTTCGTATAGGGATATCCTTATATTACAACAAGGTATCTGGCTAAGGAAATTTGGGCAGTATAACAATAGTTTTGAGAGTATTTCTACCACGAGAGGGGTATTATCTGAAGCAACTAGGCTAGGGGGGTACCCACCACACTTAGGAGGAGGGGTTCTCGTGAGAGCCACTAGGCAAGGAGGGACATCTCTCGGCCAAGAGGCCTCACGAAAGGGGAGGAAGGCTCTCAAGACTTAGGCATTTTGGATGAAGAAGTCTTCACCTTAGAGGGTATTTATAGGTCAAGGGATGGCCACCAAAGGCCAAGATCAATCCATGTGTTAGGCAAGTGTAGGGCTAGGATTTACCAAACACAAATATCCTACCTACCCTTGACTTTGTGCCAAGGCACAAAAACGTGCCAAGCTTAGCCATTTTCGTCCAATGGACGATTTGAAGTCCACGATGAGAGGGTGCCAAGTGGCGCCCTCTTGTTGATCAACATTCGTCTCTCGGAAAAATCCGCAAAAATTAGAAATGACATGGCGGAAATTCCCTACGAAAGTGTGAAAGCGTTTCGTCGAAAGCGACTCTAAACGGGTGTTGTGCACAAACATAAATCGGCCAAGTCACTTTGCCTACTCAAGGCTTTAAACTTTTATACGTACGCCCTTACGTACATACTCTGGAAATACGGGGTATAACAAGTAGAAAATACTTTGGGTATTATTGTATAATCCCAAATACCTTGGCCTAGTATCCCTAGTAGTATTCCAAAGTTATTTCAATACTAGGAGCCCGGAAATACTACTTTATTCCAATAGTCGCAAAATGAAACCCTAGAAAATCGTCATAAGCTTGGTTGAAGTGTTAAGAGAAGTTGTTTAGAAACTTCTAAGGGTTGCTTGGAGCGGGTTGGAGCGTAAGGATTTGGAGCTAAACGTTGCTCAGGATCGACATATAATCTTGGATAATTTTGGGCTTATTGAGGTAATGATCTTTATCCCCCTATTGTAATTGGATATTACATGTTGTAGTAATGTATAGTTGAGTATACTATATGTAGAATGATTATGGAAAAGAATTGAACTGTATTTACATAGGACTGTATTCTGATGAGACTTGTAGTATTATTGTGGGGTAGAATTGTACACGTCAGGTTAGGCGTCTAACCCCAGGATTATTGGTTTAGTAACGGGCCTCGTTGGAGGAGGAGATTTATGAGGTTGCGGGGAGAGTCTTCCGAATTTTCCGTAGAATAAAGAATCTTGTATCTAGAATTATTTCTGAAGAGATCTAGAGGTTGATAGCCGTTTTGTGGCCATTATAGGTTGAAGTACTACGAGTAGCGTATTCTACTTGAAGGGTGGAAAAAGGCGAGCAAGGTTAGAGTACTTTGGAGCGTTTTGCTTATTGTCGATAATCGTCGCGAGGTATGTGAACCTCTTCCTATCCTTTCTAGCATGATATTGGTGAAATATATTTAGTGCGGTAGGCGCGGGTGTTTAAAGGAAGTTGATTTTCCTTTTGTGTCCTTGACTTGATTCCAAAGTTAAGTGACTTGTTATGAAATATTAAGGACTTGAATTATGTTAAAAAGTTGTAAAACCTCACTCGTGAGTAATGGGTGTGTGGTCTTTTAAAGAATAAAATTATTTTGATTTCGAAAATAAAGCGGTTTATCATTGGATTTAAAATGATAACTTGACTTATAAACAACTTGATTTTGGGAAAGGAGAAGTAACTTGATATGTTACTTGTTTTCAAAGAGTAAGACACTTGGTTTAAAAGTATATTGCTACTTGACTTTTAAAGGAAAAGTGCATTTGTTTTAAAAGAAGGTATGGAAATTGTTTTGGTTTTACTTTGATGTCTTTTGACTTGAGTTTTAAATAATAAGAATCTTGAAGTATTTCAAAAGAGTTATTAACCATTTTTGAAAGAAAAGAAATACTTGGTTTCAAAAGCTTAAGTGTTATACTAGCTTTATGGGAAGTTCGGTATAACGACTTAAGGAAGATAGAAGAACAGTTTACTTATTTGTTTATGAAAGTCTTGTATTGATTTACGGAAAGTGTAGTAAGATGGTTTGATAAGTAAACATGTTAGGATGCTACGTGTGTTAATGTCTTGTGATGTTTGTGTAAGGGGTTTCCACTTGTTGTGCTTATGTTGTTTAACGATAAGCGTTATGTTAGTATTATATCACTCGCTCTTGACATGATATCTGGGGTTAAGCGCCACGTCACGAGTACACCTCGAGCGATCTGTGTGACTATGATTCGAGAATACCTCATGCGGGTCGGGGACCTATGCGAGCTACGAGTTCGTGTTAGTGTGCGGTCTATGTGGCGAGGCGGTCTATGTGGCCACGCGGACTACGAGTCGGGGCGATGCCGATGAGTAGCTACCCTCGATGCGGGAATACCTCATGCGGGCCTATGTGTGGCCTTTATGCGGGCTGCGGGAAGTTCGAGATTAGGCGCGCATTGATCTGCGGCGAGTGGTCACCGATCATGTGGCGGTCTAGAAAGACCTCGTGATACGATTTATGGCATTGTTGGTGCTGTGGGTTTTAGTAGTCGGCTATGCGCCGTACTTACCGTCACGGTTTTATTATGACACAGGTGGGACACGGTGTTCATGTATTCCTTGGTGCTTTTATATCATGGATCACGGCGGTGAGGAAGAATTCCACAGGCATGATTGATATTGTGGGCATGAGACCCGTGGTTATATTTGAGTAATGACTTTAAGGCGTGAGTCTCGACTTGACATGGCGCTTACATATGTGTATCGTAAATTTGTTATCATATATGTCTTACATTTTATATAGACTATTATGATTTCATTTCTGATATTTTGATTTCACATACTTGGTACTGTTATCTCGACCTCTTTCGGGCTGCGTTCATGCAGCGGTAGAGTACACCGATCGTCGATCCTCGCTCTTAGGATCACGATTCGTTTTGGAAGCTCCGTTCCTCGGAGGCTTATCTTTGGAATAGTCCCTGTTGTTGTAGGTACTTACATTCGGGGTATGGCGAACCCGTCCGTCGTTGTTGTTATAACATTCTTAGAAGTGCAGTAATCTTTGTTGTGGCGAGTTTGTAAAAGGGATGTAACTGTTCAAGTTTTTATTTATATATTCAGGAAGGTAACCGGTTTGGTTAGCCTTTTTTCTCATGGTATATCTTGTGTCATGTGTATGTTTTTATTTCCGCTGATTTTCTCTAATGTTGTATCACTAGGGTGCCCGGGGTAAGGCACCAGTCGCGGGCCCGGGTTCGGGTCGTGACAAAAGTGGTATCGAGCGATTAATCCTCGGAAAGTGTCTGACCGTATCTAGTAAGTCTTGATTATCGGTGTGTTGTGCACCACACCTATAATCGAGGAGGCTGGATATTTAGGATTGGTTTCCATTCTTCTCACTCGAGATCGTGCCTTAGAGTTGTGTTATAAGTTGGACTCCTCGGCGTATTCTTTTCACGTTATGCCTCACGAGGCAACGAGCCCGAAGGGCAAGGCGAGAGGAGGCTGCGAGTAGAAACCTGAGAGGGTTACGAGGCACATGCCGGTCATTATCGGCGTGGCGCATTCGGGGAGTTCTGACGCGCTAGCCCGGGAGAGTTTAGAAGCGATGGCGGTAGCTACGAGACCACGATACGAGCCTCTAGTCCCGGCCGGGGCGAGGATATGAGTTACAAGGAGATGGCCGTTACTAGCTAGTGCGGTGGTGGGGCGAGGGCGACGAGGCCGGTGGTTCGGCGTGCGATGGTTCACCCTAGATCCGATAGTTGGGACTTCAGGACTTCTTGAGTTGCAGTCCACCCGAGTCCTATGGATTGAGGACTGAGGAGGATCATCAGGAGTTTATTCGGCGATTGCGGCGGATCATGAAAGTGATCAAGACCTCGAGGCATTTCTTACACTTCTTGCCCTCGCGGATGAGAGCTCGAGCGACAGATTTATGAGGTTGAGGCGAGCAGGCGGGCGGTTCGGGAATATAGTATAGAGTTTGACTTATTGGCTCGTTAGGTTCCGCGTTAGTGGCGAACATGGAGGATAGAGTGCACCGATATGTCACGGGGCGTGGCGATTATCTAGCGAGAAGTTGTACAAGAGTAGCTCTTGATCGGACACAGACATTGCCGCGTCTGAGCTTACGCACATCAGGCGAGGGCGTGGAGATCGGCAGATTAACGAAGATCAGCGAGAAGAGGGCGAGCGGCGAGGTCCTTTGGTAACTTTGGCGGACCTACCGGCTGGGCCCGGTTATGCGCCTCCGCCCGATCTGGAGTGGTCCTCGCGGACTTGAGGATGTTCGGGGTATTTAGGAGTTAGTCGAGACTCCGGGGTTTACAGTTCCAAGTTTACATAGGTTCTAGCCAGCCAGATTCAGTTTTCCCTCAGTATTCACTATGTGGTAGACGTCATCCCGAGGGAATGTCGTCTTTTTACTAATGCTTGTGTTACCAGCGGCCGTCAGGGCCATGTGAGGAGAGAATGTCCTAGTAGGAGGGATACAGGTGGGATGACTTAGCCTACAGTCGATTGAGGATTGATGGTTGGAGAGGAAGGGGTGTTAGCCAGAGGAGGCCACCCCCACCTCGGTATGGCCGTTGCGGTAGGTATTCTTATGGGGAGCCTTAGAATTTATAACAGTTGGGACCTTGGATGCAAGGTCGTCCTGAGTGGACGTTACGGTTGGTCCTTATCGAAGTACTTGGTATGCGTGATATATATTGTGGGATAATTCCATGGGTAGTGTGAGATGGAAGTGGTATCTTTCATGACGTGAACTGGTAAGGTTGTTCCGGATCGAGAGCGAGTTTAGTCTGAAGTGGGTCGGGTTGAGGCCATATCGCGAGTCAACCCGACCGGATTGTGGTAAGTCGGTTTGAGGTGGTCCCGCTAGATGATAAGTCACGAGGTGTTAAGCCCAAGTTAGGTAACCATCGTGAGTTCGTGGATGCGTTCGACCCGATGGCCGGCGATGAGGTCAGCCCATCTTGCCTTTCAGTTAGGACTATTTACTCGGCGGAGGGTTATGCGAGATGTTATCAGGAAGGTTGTAAGGCTGCACGGGGTTCCTACTTTTATTTTATGGTAGTTAGAGGAGCCCAGTTTATGGTTATTTCTTTTTCGGGAGGTTTTACCAGGCGGGGTTAGGAACTCAGGTGAGTCTCAGTATTGCATTCACCCTCGGGCCGACGGACGAACAACGCATTTTTTTTATATCCAGACATTTGAGGACAGGTTACGGGCCGGTGTTTTGATTTCAGGGGTAGCTGTAAGGATTATTCGCCTCTTGTTGTGTGAGTATTATATAGCTACCCTTTTAGTATTCGGATGGTGCCTTATGAAGCCTTGTATGGACGAAAGTGTAGGTTGCCGGTCGATTGGTTCGATGTTGGCAAGGTTCAGATAGTTGGTCCCTACTTGATTCAGCAGGATGTGGGTAAGGTGAAGCTTATCCAGAAGAGGTTTTTTTAGCAGCTCAGAGTCAACAGAAGTCGTGTGGATAATCAGCGTCGACACTTGGAGTTCAGGTTGACGGTGGGTCTTCTTGAAGGTACCACCCCGGAAGGGTGTGACGAGATTTGGGAAGCAGGAGAAACTTAGCCTGAGGTACTTTGGGCATTTTTCAGATCGTTGTAGAATAGGCCAGGTTGCCTATAAGTTAGCACCGCCGTCCGACTAGGAGACAGTACGTCCGGTCTCCCATGTTGCTATGTTTCGGAAGAGTATCGGAGATCCATTCAGAGTGTTTCCAATTAAAAGATGACCAGGTTTGGGGGTAGTGACTCCAAAGTTTTGGAAACTGAAGCGATGACTGGAGTATGGTACGTGTACTAGAGAGAGTTCGGGTGTACGAGAAAGGTACGACGAGTAAGGAAAGAAGTGAACATGTGCTAAGATGATGGAAGTGTCATTTTTATAAGTGAAGATGGGAAGAAAGTATCCTTTGGACCATGGGTGGAAGTTTTTGTGTTGTTATACACGTTAGAGGTGATTCCTCGTTGGCTTGGATTGAGTTTTGCGCGTATGTTATACTATGGCCATTGGTGGCATGATTGGTTTGGTAAGTATAGTAGTGAAGACTATACCGACAGGTATGTTTGAAGGCTTAGAAGGAACATTCGGGACGAATGTTTCTAAGGGGGGAAGAATGTTACACCCCGTAGTTCCAGAATATGTATATGAGGACGTACGTACGTAAATACGACATTAAAATTAGAAATGATGAAAGATGTAATTTTTCGACGGAAAAGTTTCCGGATCTTGTGAAGGAAAAAGATTCATTAATGGGAATTGGATTCCCAGATTAGGTATTCGGACTTTTTGGAATATTTGATAATTATGGAATTTTATTTCCGAAATTGGTCACGTGGGGCCCACGAGAGGAATTTACGGTTTGTGGGGCCCACTTTATTTTTTTTTTGGATTTTTGGCATTGCGGATATTTTCGGAAGATGAAATATTTTGGACGGGTAGGGGGGCGACACGTGACCCCCATGTGGCCCCATGGCCGAAAGAGTGCCACTTGGACGTTTTTTAGTGGGGACAAGTGGCAAGCCACTTGTCCCATTTTTGTGGTGAACACTTGGTTGGCCAACTACCCACACACATGTACCCATCCTCACCACCCACTTGCATTAATCTTGACCCTTGATTCTTCTATATATACCCCCTTAGGTTGAAGACAATTTTCATCCCACACTTAAGCTTCCAAGGCAAAATACTCCCCTCCCCTTAGTAGTTGTTTTCGTCCCCCTTCCCCCACTTGAGTAGAAAGTACTTTGGGTATTATTGTATAATCCCAAATACCTTGGCCTAGTATCCCTAGTAGTATTCCAAAGTTATTTCAATACTAGGAGCCCGAAAATACTACTTTATTTCAATAGTCGCAAAATGAAACCCTAGAAAATCTTCATAAGCTTGGTTGAAGTGTTAAGAGAAGTTGTTTAGAAACTTCTAAGGGTTGCTTGGAGCGGGTTGGAGCGTAAGGATTTGGAGCTAAACGTTGCTCAGGATCGACATATAATCTTGGATAATTTTGGGCTTATCGAGGTAATGATCTTTATCCCCCTATTGTAATTGGATATTACATGTTGTAGTAATGTATAGTTGAGTATACTATATGTAGAATGATTATGGAAAAGAATTGAACTGTATTTACATAGGACTGTATTTACAGTAGACTTGTAGTATTATTGTGGGGTAGAATTGTACACGTCCGGTTAGACGTGTAACCCCCCCTGGGATTATTGGTTTGGTAACGGGCCTCGTTGGAGGAGGAGATTTATGTGGTTGCGGGGGGGGAGGTGCTGCCGAATTTTCCGTAGAATAAGGAATCTTGTATCTAGAATTATTTTACGAAGAGATCTAGAGGTTGATAGACGTTTTGTGGCCTTTATAGGTTGAAGTACTACGAGTAGCGTATTCTACTTGAAGGGTGGAAAAAGGCGAGCAAGGTTAGAGTACTTTGGAGCGTTTTGCTTATTGTCGATAATCGTCGCGAGGTATGTGAACCTCTTCCTATCCTTTCTAGCATGATATTGGTGAAATATATTTAGTGCGGTAGATGCACGGGTGATTAAAGGAAGTTGATTTTCCTTTTGTGTCCTTGACTTGATTCCAAAGTTAAGTGACTTGTTATGAAATATTAAGGACTTGAATTATGTTAAAAAGTTGTAAAACCTCACTCGTGAGTAATGGGTGTGTGGTCTTTTAAAGAATAAAGTTATTTTGATTTCGAAAATAAGAACGGTTTTATCATTGGATTTAAAATGATAACTTGACTTATAAACAACTTGATTTTGGGAAAGGAGAAGTAACTTGATATGTTACTTGTTTTCAAAAGAGTAAGACACTTGGTTTAAAAAGTATATTGCTACTTGACTTTTAAAGGAAAAGTGCCTTTGTTTTAAAAGAAGGTATGAAAATTGTTTTGGTTTTACTTTGATGTCTTTTGACTTGAGTTTTAAATAATAAGAATCTTGAAGTATTTCAAAAGAGTTATTAACCATTTTTGAAAGAAAAGAAATACTTGGTTTCAAAAGCTTAAGTGTTATACTAGCTTTATGGGAAGTTCGGTATAACGACTTAAGGAATATAGAAGGAACGGTTTACTTATTTGTTTATGAAAGTCTTGTATTGATTTCTGGAAAGTGTAGTAAGATGGTTTGATAAGTAAACATGTTAGGATGCTACGTGTGTTAGTGTCTTGTGATGTTTGTGTAAGGGGGTTTCCCTTGTTGTGCTTATGTTGTTTAACGATAAGTCGTTATGTTAGTATTATATCACTCACCTCTTGACATGATATACCGGGGGTTAAGCGCCCACGCGAGGTACACCTCGAGCGATGCAATGTGACTATGATTCGAGAATACCTCATGCGGGTCCAGGGACTATGCGAGCTACGAGAGTTCCGTGTTAGTGTGCGGTCTGTGGCCATGCGGTCTATGTGGCCATGCGGACTACGAGTCGGGGCGATGCCGGGAGTAGCTACCGATGCGGGAATACCTCATGCGGGCTATGTGTGTGGCCTATGCGGAGTGCGGGAAGTTCGAGATTAGACGCGCACATTGATCTGCGCGCGAGTGGCGGCCGATCATGTGGCGGTCTAGAAAGACCTCGTGATACATTTTATGGCATTGTTGGTACTGTGGGTTTTAGTAGTCGGCTATGCCTTCGTACTTACCCCGTACGGTTTTATTATGACACAGGTGGGACCTGGTGTTCATGTGTATTCCTTGGTGCTTTTATATCATGGACTGCCGGCAGTGAGGAAGGAATTCCACAGGCATGATTGATATTGTGGGCATGAGACCCATGGTTATATTTGAGTAATGACTTTAAGGGCGTGAGTCCCTGACTTGACATGACTGCTTACATATTGTGTATCGTAAATTTGTTATCATATATGTCTTCTGTTTTATATAGACTATTATGATTTCATTTACAGTATTTTCAGTTTCACATACTTGGTACCTGTTGTACTGACCTCTTTCGGGGGGCTGCGTTCATGCCGCAGGTAGAGGTACACCAGTCGTCGATCCTCGCTCTTAGGATCACAGTTCAACGTTTTGGGAAGCTCCGTTCCTTCAGAGGCTTATCTTTGGAATAGTCCCCTGTTGTTGTAGGTACTTACATTCAGGGGTACGGCGGGTCCCTGTCCCATCGTTGTTGTTATAACATTCTTAAGTGCAGTAATCTTGTTGTGGCGAGTTTGTAAAGGGATATGCTTCAAGTTTTTATTTATATATTCGGAAGGTAACCGTTTTGGTTGCTTTGTTTTCTCATTGTATATCTTGTTTCATGTGTATGTTTTTATTTCCGCTGATTTTCTCTGATGTTGTATCACTAGGGTGCCCGGGGTAAGGCACCAGTCGCGGGCCCGGGTTCGGGTCGTGACAGTTGGTTCCTTTAGCGGGCTAGTAAGTTTCGTCTCCTGGTCAATTTTGACCCAAGAGAGTAGTACGATGAAATATGAACTATTACTTTCCTTTCGTTAAGTACAAACGCTTAATTATATTTTATTTATGCAACACAGAATCTTTATATTTCCTTTCAGGAAAAGATAAATCAGGTTACCATAACTTAAGTCATTACGATGTTTTATCCTTTAGGCAATTTCGACGGGAGTCTAAGATTTTCCTCAATATTATTTGGAATACGTAACTCTTAGGGGGGAGGTATGACTTATTAAGTTAAAGAATAGGTTTCACTAGCTACCGACATTCCGTCTGGTGCCTGAAGTAAAATTACCCGATAACACTTAATTTCTTATTTTCTCTACAAAGTGCTTTGTTCATCAAAGCCTTCGTAACCCTTTAAATTATAAATGTTGGTGTGTACTCTTTGAATCGGCTACTTTACCATAAGGAACTTATGTGATTTGTTTTTTAATCTTTAAATGACCAAGGTTTTCTTAATATATATATATATATATATATATATATATAGAGAGAGAGAGAGAGAGAGAGAGAAATTTAAGGTCGTTATGTTCTCAGTGCTTGAGAAGAGGATGTTTGTATGTGATAAAATCAAGTGTAACATGTGTCATGAACAAGTGTACCATTCACAACAGGATATGATATTCATGAGTTCGGTTATAAAGAAAGTCTGGAGTGAGTAACTTAGGCAACAAGACCAGATAAATTATTGGAGAAGTGATCGGAGGAAATGATGAGCATTGATAATTGTTGATCCAGTCCAAATATGGTTCCAGACGTTAATCTTTTAACATTTAAAGATTTTAATTTTTTGTTATTGCACTTTAATTTAGAGGGATTCATGGGCAAAAAGACCTTGATTTCCCCCCTATAAAAGAAGCTCAACCTTTATGTTGGAAGACATCTAATTTGACGCTTAATAATCACTACTTTCATAACTTAGTAAGTTACAATTTATTTCAGTCTTTTTGTTCCGGTTTATTATTGTTCTATCTAAGCCTGATGTCATTTCGGAGACATCTTCATAAGAAGATTCATCTATGTCCAAACTAAATAGGCTACTTCTGATCAATTGTTTACATAACATCGTCTCATTACATTCATTATTATCGATTATTGATTTCATTACCTTATACTTTGCTTAAACTAATCAACATGTCCTTTAAACCACTAAATAAATTCAACTGTACCTTTTTAGAGTAAACAAATTGGCGCCCACCTTGGGGCTAAGGACAATAGTGGTATTGTTTAGGCTCGATCATTTTTATTTTTATGAGTAACACTTGTGATTTCATGTCATACAATATCTGGAAACATCGTAGATGAAGTGAACAATACCAACAACAACGAGAACTTAAAATAACAATGTCCAGGAGATATAGGTCAGCCAAGAGCTAGAAATAAGCAGGGGACTTCTGCTCAGGTGTCACGACGCACCGAAAGGGATCACACCCCAAACGACGAGAAAGATGATGCTCAAAATGGGATTAGAGTTACTAGGTCAGACCTAGCAAAAATACTCGAGATTTTAGAGAAACAACAAGAAGCAATATCGGATTTGCAGAAGAAGGAAAAGACTGTTCCAACTTAAACCCCATGTGTTGGCGTTACCAATAATAACATGGTAGTTGGAATCGAGGAAGGTAGAAGTTCAGGGAATAGTAGCACATCTAATGTGATAAAGTGTGTGGAAGCCTTGACTACCTAGTTGGAATAGGCGTAAAAGGAGTTCAACACTCAGATAGATCAGATTCTGGGTGCACCTCCAGTACTAAAAGGGTCGAATTTCAAGGAGAGATGTCATGTTTCCTTTTTTGCCCGAGTGTAGTGCAAAAATTGACACCAAAGAGGTTTAAGATGTCGTATATCCCTAAATATGATGGAAAGATAGATCCACAAGAGCACGTGATGACATATACATGTGTGGTGAAAGGCAACGATATGGAGCCAGATGAGATAAAGTATGTCCTGCTAAAGAAATTTGGAAAAACTTTGTCCAAGGGGGTTAGTACATGATATTATCTCCTACCCGAATATTTAATTAATTCGTTAGAAATGCTTACACACTTTCTACCTATCAAGGTAGAGTTGAGGTATGTGTATATTCTACCCTCCTCAGACCCCACATTGTGAGATTTCACTGGGTATGTTGTTGTTGTTGTTGTTGTTGTTGTTAGAAATGCTTACAGAATTTTTGTTAAAGCACACACCAAAGCAATGAAGGTGAAAATTACCAGAAAGATACACGTCTTTGAAATTACTCAGGGCGATACAACTGCTGCAAGAGTTCATCATCTGATTTCAAAAAGAAAAGATTTTACTACCAGTGGTACCAGATGAATGGCCAGCTAAAGCCTTCACTAAGGGTTTAAATCCCAACAGCTTGAGTGAAGAGAGCTTGAGTGCTTCACTCAAGTTGAAAGAAAATCTGCTAGATTCCCTGCAATGATGTGGTTGGATATCCACAACAAGTATGAGTCTAAAATCAAAGTTGAGGATGACCAGCTGGGGCCTCCAAATTCTTCAGGGTCGATCGGTCAAAATCATTACCAAGATAGACCAAAGCACGATGCTGAATCCGAGTTGAGGTCGTTGAGAGATAGGTATCAACCATACAATTCGTCGGAGAGGCCACAATTGGAGCGGGGTCGTGGTAATCAGTTATCTTTAGTTTCTGAAATGTTATGGTTTGATAAACACAATTGTAGGGGACTGCAGAGTAAAGGCAGAGCAGGTCTATAATCTATTAATGAGACTAAGGCCCCGAGATTGCTCGAGTATAACTTCAACATTGATAAAAAGAAGTTGGTGGCAATGATCAGACGAATATAGGAGACAAAATGACCAAAATCAATTCGGACAGATCCAAATCAGAGGGACCAAACATGATATGTGAGTTCCATGGTACTCATGATCATATAACTGGGGACTGTCGGCATCTTCGGGAAGACGTTTCTAGGCTTTTAAAGAATGGTCACTTGAGGGAATTCCTATGTGACCTAGCACGAGATAATTATTGAAAAGTAAGGGAAACGGAAGATACAGTCAAATCGGTTACACCACGTCATGTAATAAATATGATTATTTGAGAATCTAAGGTAGCCGGAAAAACTTTCTCAACTACTAATAAAACTAAGGTGTCCATTACTTGGGAGAAACAAACTCGAGAGATACCCCTCGAGGATGCAATCATCTTCACCGATGAGGAAGCAGAAGGCGTCCTGTTTCCACACAATGAAGTATTGGTAATCTCTGTCAATATAGATTTATTTCAAATTAAGTATATTTTGATCAATTCAGGTAGCTCGACAAGTATCATCGGATGGTAAGTCATCGAGCAAATCGGCATACTTAACAAAGTCATCCCAACAACAAGGGGTTTATCCGGATTCAACATAGTCAGTGAGACAACCAAGGGTGAATCATATTGCCAATCAACGTTGGGGGAATGACAAAGGTAATCAAATTTTATGTAATAGATGTAGACAAAAGATACAATGCTATTTGGGTGACCATGAATCCATGATATGAACACAGACTCTTCAATGATGCACTTGTCGATAAATTTTTAACTCTGGAGGGGATTGTTAAGGTTCTCTTTTACGCGGATGCATCAAAGCTACTAAGAGGTTTTGGTGCTCTAATTTAGATAATTTAGTTTTAGAGTCGCCACCTAATTTATAGGTAAATAGGAAAACAAAGTTAAAAGGGTTTATTCAGAAAATCCCTGAAAATGTTCTTTTTAAACCAGAGTCAAGGTAAGGGTTCTGGTGTGTTACGCCCTAAACCAGAGAGGCATGACTAGTGCCTGGGCCGTACTTTACCCAGAACCACATACATGATGTATCATACACTTTAACATACAAACGGGTCGTCAAGGCCACCATTATAGACTTAAATGAGTAAAAAATAGTAAACAGTTGACGATACCAACCTAATGAACACATACATATGCATGAGAAGAGAGACAAGGCTGACATGAAGTCCATACATAACATCTTATGTCGATAAGGCCATACATGACATATTTACATCAAAACATATTTCGGGAAGGCTATACAAAACATCTACATAAATGACAAACATCTACAAGACTCTAGGAGTACAATCATCATCACAAGGTCGGTACAGAGCTCTGTCATACCCATAATATGTGCATAAAAGCACACCAAACTCAACAATAACTCCGAAAGAAGAGGAATGCACCAACCCAAACAGAACAGCGAACCTACTATAGAGGCTTGTTAAGTCGTCTAACTAAACATGTGGGCATGAATGTAGTGTCACCAACAAAGGGATGACATTACAAATAATGTACTAAATATAAAAAGCATAAGAGCATAAGTAACACATCAATGCAAAAGAGAGTCAAGAAGGATCAACTGGTAACTCATATTTTCCACTGAGGGCCATGATATGTAATATAATATATATGCATTTATAATGCCATCATGAATCATGTGTGTATATAACACCATAATCCAATGTGGGCAACATCATCATAATAGTAACCAACTGATTAGTGGTGCGTTACATATATATATATGAGAACCATATGCATAAGAGACATAGTATATATCCTAAACTCATTGAAGTGACGTAAGGTCCTTACACCTCCGACTATCATTATGGAGCTTAACATGTCATTCTACCTTTCAATATGAATCAGTAAGATAAGACTTAAATATGAATCAATAAACCTTTCATAAGAATGGAGAACATGGAAATCTTTAACTAACATGATTAAAGTCCTTTTAGACGGACGTTCGTATACGTTTAGTTTACATTTGGGTCATACCAAAAGAAGGAAAGGATAACCTTCATATACCATTGTCGTTTACTTAATGACTCAACGTATAACTTCCTGTAGCACTTCACTCTACATTAAAGACAATATAACATATGGTTAATGGGAAGGACTTATAAACACATTCTAAGCTAGTAGCTCTCTATAGAAAATTGGGCAACATCACCCTTACAACTTTCACTTTCCTCCGATTTAGGATAACACCAACAACAACAAGAAAAATATCAATAACAACATAGACACGATATACCATCCATAACTAGAAACTCAAGTAATAGTACAACAAGCGACAAACTCAGTTTACGATTAAACAAGCTATAACTTTAAACCTTTTTTTCCTTCCCACATTTGCTAACAACAATAATCACAACATAATCAATTACTCTTACTGTTTTTTAGCCACAACACAACAATAAAATGAGCTCAAAACAGTCCACAAATTATAGCAACTCAAAACTATTTTTCAGAGTATTTCTTCATCAATTCTTACTTCCAGAACTTAGTTAAGACACCAATAAATTGAACACAACATACTCAAACCAATACTCACATGTGAAATTCATATAATAACATGACACTACTCCAAAATAGTCCATAACATCACAACAACTTTCACCCAATTTCTAGCCCATATTCCACAAGTTCTTCACCAAATAACCTAGCTAGAACTTAGATAAAGTCAAATACCTGAAAAAGGGAGGTTGTCAAGGGTTGCCTATTATTCTACACTTAGATTCCTAACATGGAATGGAAATGGAATAATGTTGGAAAAATTACGTGAAGGTTCAAGAAGACATTGTATTTTCGGCCTTCTTGTTGGTCTTGGCCGAGACCATGCAATATTTATTTATGTTGTCTTTACTTTCGGTTCTACCTAGTAGTATTAGGATGTCTTAAGGTTGGTAAAACTCTTAGGTTAATTTAGGATATAGTTATTACTTGTAATGGGAGTGAGGAAACTAAGAGGAGACAATGTCAAAGTGGCACAGATAAGGAAGCCTAAAGTAGAGAACCACCATGACAAAGACAACAAGTGACATGGAAGACAAGATGGCAATGACTATAACCTTCCAAGAACAAGATAAGACCGGTCAAGAGGAGTTGGAAGGGTGGACGAGCAACCAAGGCAAGAATAAAGTCTCCAAAATGATGATATCTTGAAAGCACAAGAGATATCTCGGCCAATACAACTTAGATGTGAAGAGGATAAGGTTTCCCATGTCTCAAAACAAAACCAAGATCCCGTCACACACAATTCTCCAAGGTCGGTTCAACTTGTTATCCAAGATAACAAACCCCTCTCTTTGTTCCCATTCTGCCGAAGTAGTTCATATTTGCGTTCCTTTATTTTCTTTCTAGAATGCTCCTTACTCTACTATAAATAGGACCCTTAGGATGAATGTAAAAATAAGTTTTTGAAGTTATATAAAATATAAAGTTAATTTTTCAACTTGTGTGTTAAAGTTTGTCGATCCTTGTGTGGATCAAATATCCTTTGGTGTAAGTATAGATTATGACTTGTGTGACCTAGTCTCTACCCAAGATTGAAGAACACCCTTGGGGGTAAACAACGGTTGGTAATTATGTGAACCAACCTAGTCTAAGCCTTGGGAGCAACAAGGGATAGATCACCCTCACTTGGCTTATTCACACGCATTGCAATAGCAAACCCCGGTCTCGACATTGTGGCATTTATCACCAACTCCTTGGTGTCGGTTTAGGAAATTAACTCCCCATTCCACTATCCTTGGGAAATTTCCATAATTCTCACAAAGTCACTAAACAAACATCCCATCATAATCGAAACACCACTTTACTAAAACAACCATTCTTAACCCGAAACTTGTGTGTTATATTCTGAGTACAATCCATAACCAAAATCCCTCAATCCTTAAACCAACACACTCCAGAATCCTCTCTTGACACCCACTATAAAATCCTTAACCCTAAACCTCTCGTAAGTGCCCATCCAAGTAAGACAATACATAAACCATCCACATTAATCGCTAACCGAAACTCTTTTGCCTGAATTCCATTCCGCAACTTTACCTATATCCAAACACCAAGTACCAAACATCTACTTGACCCTCAACTTATCAACAACCCTCCCACAAAAGGCCTCCACCCTATTCTCACTATATCTATCCGGAACCAACGTCCAACATCACACTATCGGACTACAACAACCAACCAAATATCGTACTGTTCCCGACCTATTCTAGGACCTTGCCAAGCTCAAACCACCAATACCCAAACATATTACTGACCCACATTCTATGCATAATCATTCCTCCAAACGCCTTAACCTGACTCCCTCTATAACCTCCCGAAACTGTCCCCATACACCACTCACACACCCAAAACCGAGAACCCTAACATCCTTTCTTATACTCTATTTTCGTATCAACCCGATTGTCCCCAACACCCGAACCACTTACCTAGCCTACCCACTCCTTATATCCATCAGATTGGTATGAGAGCAAGGACATCTCGTCCTACACTTTGACGTTATGGAGCAAATAAGTGATGAACACAAAAGGTTCCTAGCCAAAATTGTCAAGGAGCAAGTGCAAACCTTTAGAGTGGAACTTGCGGACCGTAAGTAGCAATGCTAAGCCAAGGGTTGTGAAAAGTAATCCATTGTATGAAGAGAAATAATACCATGATTTGGGAAATTCCTTTTCTATAGAGGAAACTGAAATCAAGGAATTCCGAGAAGAAGAACAAAGCATTATCGTTTGCTCTAACTAGTTGTATCATGTTGAGAAAAAGGGAAATACCTCATTTTGTAATCCATTGTATGGTAAAAAAAATTGTGGTGAAAGATGTTACTTTTGCGGAGGTGTGTGAAAACTTAGTTCTCCAACATGTGCTGAGTGTTCAACTTGACAAACACGAGGAGACACAAGGTGAACAATTTTTTTATACTTGCAAAGTAAAAGACAATGTGTGAAACATGACCATTAATGAGGAAATTAGTATCAACGTGGCTTCCATGGAGATGGTAAATAAATTAGACCTACCTTCCCATAATCATCCTCACCCGTATGTTCTCCAAAGGCTAAACCAAAACGAAAAGCTAAAAGTAGAAAAACAAACTCTTGTTAGCTTTCAGATTGTAACGTATGTAGATAAAGTATGGTGTGACATCCTCCCCATGAATGCATGTCATATTTTGATGGGACAACCATGGAAACGTGGCACGAAGGCACAACATGATGAAGGAAGGAATACTTATTCCTTTTGAAAATATGATAAGAAGATCTGACTAGTGCCAATGTGTTATACCCCGTAGTTCCAGGGTATGTATGCGAGGACGTACGTACGAGAATACGACAGAAAGATTGGAAAGGAAGAAAGAGGCGATTTTTCCACGGAAAAGTTTCCGGTTTTTGTGAAGGACAAAGGTTCGTTAATGGGAATTGGATTCCCAGATTTGGTATTCGGACTTCCTGGAATATTAGAGAATTATGGAATTTTATTTTCGGAAATGGTCACGTGGGGCCCACGGGAGAAATTTACGGTTTTGTGGGGCCCGCTTTGATTTTGAGATTTTGGCCGTTTTGGATATTTTCGGAAGACGAAATATTTTGGACGAATCGGGGGGCGACACGTGTCACCCCCATGTGGCACCTTTGGGCCGAAATTATGTTTGTGCACAACACCCGGTTAGAGTCGATTTTAAAAGCGTTTTCCACGACTTTCGTAGGGAATTTCCGGCTATGTCATTTAGTATTTTTGCGGATTTTTACCAGAGACGGAACATTTTTGACCAACCAGAGGCACTTGGCACCCTCTCATTGGTGGGCATAGTGGGCGGTTTGGACGAATTGGGGGAGGCAAGTGGGAGATATTTTTGGTAGATATTTTGTGTGCAAGTTGGCTAGGACACATGGGTGAATCTTGGCCCTACACTTGCTAGGCACTTGGCTAGATCTTGGCCATTGGTTGGCCTTGGCTTGTGCTATAAATACCCCTCTAAGGTTGATGAACTTCTTCATCCATTCCTAAATGTTTCTAAGTGTAAAATCCTCTCCCTCCCTTGTGTTGAGTTCGGCCAAGGGCCTTCCCTTGTGGCGAGAGCACCCCTCAGGGTGCTAGCGAGTAGCGCCCACTCCTAGTGTTGCTAGCCGTGGGGTACCCCTAGCCTAGGTTGTTTCGTATAATACCCTTGTTGTGGTGTAGAAATACTCTCAAAAGTATTGTTATAATGCCCAAATTACCTTAGCCTTATACCTTGTTGTATTCTAAGGTTATACCTTTCTGAAAAGCCCAAATACTATTATACTTAGTCGGTCACCAAACCGAAACCACAGGAAAATCTCCATAGTCAGTTGGAGTATTGTGTAGAAGTTGGTTAGAACTTCTAAGGGTGGTTTAGAGCGGGTTGGGCGCTCGGAGTTGGAGCTAAGCGATTGCCCAGATCGACTTTATACTTGGATAATTATGGGCTTATCGAGGTAATTATCTTGTCCCTATTGTAATTGGATATTACATGTTGTTAGAATATATAGTTGAAGTATACTATATATAGAATCAACGTAGTTGTTGGCAATGTCTTTTGACTTAAGCCCAAGAATAAGGAATCGGCGAGCTGTAATTACTTAGGGTGTATTACATGGAGACTTGTGTAGTAGTGCAGTGGAGTAGAATTGTACCGTTAGGGTTAGATGTATAACCCACTGGTTGGCTTGGTAGCCGGCCTCGATAGAGGAGGAGATTCTGTTGTTGCGGGGAGGTCTGCGAATTTTACGTAGAATGTTCTACGACGTTAATAAGCGCGCGTGGCCTTATAGGTTGGGATGCTACGTGTGGAATGATCCACGGCTTAGGAGTAGCCATTGTTGGAGCGTTTTGCTATTAGTCGATACTCGCCGCGAGGTATGTGAACCTCTTCCTATCTCTCCTAGCATGATATGTGTGAACTATGTAGTGCGGTGAGCGTCGTGTGTTTGATTGTTGTAAAACATAAAGTGTTATAACGGCTTTATGGGAAGTTGGTTATAACAGCTTTATGTAGGTAAGAAAATGGGTTGTGGTTTTCGAAAGGTAACTGATTTGATTATAACTGACTTGTTATGTGTTAATGAAGAACTTGAAGTATTTCAAAAGGTTTATAAATCATTTTGAAAGAATATGTGTAGTAATGTGTTTTTGAAAACTTAAGAGTTATACTAGCTTTATGGGAAGTTAGGTATAACGGCTTAAGAATGTTTTTACTGATTTTGGAAATCAGGATGTGTATCGACAAACCACTGCAGCGTTAACACAAGGAAGTGTTTTGAATAATTAAGTATGATTAAAACCAGTAGAAACTTCCATCTGCATAGAAGCTAAGATAAGACAAAATGATATTTCCTAGATCATGGCTGCTGTAATAAGATTGTTATAAATAAGAATAACCTACTTACATGTAAGGCTTATGTTTCTCAATTGGTTAATAAAAAGGATTATATTCTTGAATGAATAAGACTATGAACTACGAAACCTTTTTAAAATAAGAAACTGGAACATTTGAAATTAGGCAAACTCGAACGTTTGGAAAATAATGTTGTTACTTGATTTTACAAAGGTAAGTGTTTTGGTTTACTTAAAAGACAATCACTCTATTTTATACTACGTATTGTGTGACTTATGTGATAGAACGGATCTTTTGAAGATTTAATGTATGAAATGCGTTGGGGTTAGATACTCGAACTTGTTAGTAGAAAGTACCTTGTGTGAACAACTTGATTGTATTGGTTTGTGATAGCCTTGTAATACTTTCTTATTGATTTGATAAGTAAACATGTTAGGATGCTACTTGTGTTAGTATCTTGTGATTGTTATGAGGGTCATTCTTCTTTGTGCTTACATTGTTAAAGGTAAGTCCGTCATCTTTATTATATCACCTACCCTCGATGTATACCTGAGGCTTGCCACCCTTGATGCGGTCTATCGGCTACGCGGTCCTTGAGACTATCGCGAGCCGCGGTATGCTCGAGGATTGACCGATCATTCGGGTGTTTAGCGATGCGGGGATTCCTATCACGGTCTCTGGGGACTATCGCGGTCGCGAGGGCTATGCGAGTGCGGAAGTCGGGGCGGATACCGAGGTTGGTGCGCCGATGCGGGGTATACCTCGGGTGGTCTAGGACCGGATTCGAGGAATACCTTATGCGGGTGCATGTGTGACCTATGCGGGTGCGAGAGTTCGAGGAATAGACGCAAGACATTGATCTGCGGGCGATGGCGGCTTCGATCTGTGGTGCGGTCTAGAGACCTCGTGATACGATTTGTGGCATTTGTGGTGCGGGGTCTTAGTAGTCGGCTATGCCTTCGTACTTACCGCACGGTCTTATTGTGATGACTTTGAGGCGTGAGTCACGACTTGACATGATCGCTTAGTTGTTGTGAATCGTAGTTTGGTTATCATACATGTCTCTGCTTTATATAGACTACTATGATTTGATTCTGATGTGCTTTACGATTTCACATACTTGGTACATGTTATGCGACCTCGCCGTGCGTTCATGCCGCGAGTTGAGGTACATCGATCGTTGATCCTAGCTCTCGGTCCGATTCGGCGTTTGGGAAGCTCGTTTCTCGGAGGCTTATCGATGGTATAGTCCTGTCGTAGTAAGTGTTTACATTCGGGGTTTGGCGGGGCCCCTGTCCGCCATTGTGTCGTATCATTCTTAGAGGTGCAGTAATCTTGTTGTGGCGGGGTTGGTAAAAGGATTAATTTGTTCATTTGTAAAAGAGTTGATGGTTATATATATGCGAAAGGCAAGTTTTCCAGATTATTGTTTTATATTTCGTTATCTCATGTTGTTGTTTTATGTTCGTGATTACTCGATGTTGTGTCACTAGGGTGCCCGGTAAGGCACGATCCACGCCCGATTTGGTCGTGACAAAAGTGGTATCGAGCGATTAATCCTCGGAAAGTGTCTGCACCGTATCGAAGAAGTCTTGATTATCGGTGTGTTGTGCACCACATCAATAATCGTGGAGGCTATAGGATATTTAGGATTGGTTTCTATTCTTCTCACTCTGAGATCGTGCCTTAGAGTGTTGTAAGTTGAACCCTCGACGAAATCCTTTCCTTATCGTTATGCCTCGCGTGGGCAACCCGAGAGCAGAGGCAAGGCGTAGGAGGCTGCGAGTAGAGTTCGGAGGGTGGCGAGGGCACAGCCCAATCATTACCTAGGGTAGTGCTTCATTCGGGGAGTTTTGCGGCGCCACTAGCCCCAAAGAGTTTAGCACGGCGGCGGTTCCTCTGCGGCCATGATATTTGAACCTTCGTTCCACGGCCGGAGCAGAGAATATAGATTGCGAGGACAACCACATTACTAGCTATAAATTTGGCTACCAGAGTATACCGATGTCTGCGATGCGGAGGACTATCTAAAGAGGTTGTGCAAGAGTAATTCTTGATTAGGCTTGAGCATGGCACGTATGCGGGCTTATGCGCGTGGCCGAAAGCGTAGAGATCGACGGGTTAACGAAGGACAACGAGAGGGCGAGCGTGAGCGTCCTTTGGTAACTTTCAAGGTGAGTATACCTTAAGTGCTATGTTACGATAGCGGTGTGTTAGTTGTGATTAGAATCATGGTGGGTTATCCGAGTAAGATTTTGGGGATAGAAAGTGTGAGCCTTAGAGCTTTATACGCAAAGACCTTAGAGGTAAGGCCATCTCGAGAAAGGTGTAGTGTTATGTTTGACCCTTATAGGAGTGCATAGTGCACGTGAGCTATGTTCGTGGGATAAGTCCCTGAGTAGCGTGATTTGAAAGAAGGTAGTCGAGCTAGGAAGACCGCTAGATTTTCGTAATATGATTTGTGAAATTATTCCTTGGGAGCTAGTGTTTTGCGCAATGCGGGTCGGGTTGAGGCCCGTGATGCGGGTCAACCCGCGGCCTTTTTGGTGGTGGGGTCGGTTTGTGGTGGTCGCCTTGTGGTAGGTCGAGGGTGTTAGGCCCAAGTTTAGTTAACCAACAGACGAGTTCGTGGATGCGTTCGACGATGGTTGGGCGATGGGGCAGCCCATCGTGTTCTTGATCGGGACCGCTCACCGGCGATGTTGTTGTTATCTAAAAGGTTGTGAGGTTGCACGGTGCCTACCTCCACCTTATGCATGACGATGAAGTCCGGTTACGGCTGTTTCGTTTTGGAAGTTATACGTGCGAGTTAGGAACTCGGTGAGTCTCGAATCGCATTCGCCGCCGGGCGGTGTTTTGATTTCGTGGGTAGTTGTGAGGATCGTTGTCTCCGGTTGAAGTGTTTAAGCTACCATTTCGTGTTGGATGTCGCCTTGTGACGCCTTGTAGAAGCGAAATGCAAGTTGCGGTCGATTGGTTCGATGTTGGCGTGGTTCGATAGTTGGTTGAGCTTGTTCGGTAATTTGTGGATAGTGTGAAGCTTGTCTAGAAGAAGTTCGGCGGCTCGGAGGAATCGTGCGGATAATCGGCGGCACGCTTAGAGTTCGAGTTGGTCGGTCTTCTGAAAGTACCACCGGGACGGGTGTGGAGTTTGGAAAGCGAAGGAACTTAGCCCGAGTTACTTTGGGCCCTTGTGAGTTCATGTGAAGAATAGGCCAGATTGCCTATATGTTAGCATTTGCCGTCCGACTTAGGAGGAAGGACGTCCGGTCTTTCGTATTGTTATGTTCAGGAAAGTATCGAAGATCCATCCGAGAATGTTCCCGATTAATGATGACCACGTTAGAGATAGTAACCAGAGTTTTGGATACTAAGCGATATCGAAATGTGATAAGAATCCGAGTGTCACGGCGAACCGGGGATCGCATGCGGCCGGTACCATTTGTTGGGTCGTCGAGCAGGCTCGCGACAAAGTGACAAAAGTAGTATTATTTGTGGTGATGTAGAGGTGTTTCCTCGTGGACTTAGATGTAAGTTTTCGCGGTGTTTCCATGGCGGTGTGGCGGGATTGTTTCGTAAGTATAGTAGTGAAGACTATCTTCGCACGTGTTCGTTTGAGACTTAGAAGGAACATTCGGGGCGAATGTTTCTAAGAGGAAGAATGTTATACCGTAGTTCCGTGTATGTATGCGAGGGCGTGCGTGCGAGAATACGATGAAAGATTGGAAAGGAAGAAAGAGGCGATTTTTCCACGGAAAAGTTTCGGTTTTGTGAAGGAAAAAGGTTCGTTAATGGGAATTGGATTCCCATTTGGTATTCGGACTTCTGGAATATTAGAGAATTATGGAATTTTATTTTGGAAATGGTCACGTGGGGCCCACGGGAGAAATTCTGGTTTTGTGGGGCCCGCTTTGATTTTGAGATTTTGGCCGTTTTGGATATTTTCGGAAGACGAAATATTTTGGACGAATCGGGGGGCGACACGTGTCACCCCCATGTGGCACCTTTGGGCCGAAATTATGTTTGTGCACAACACCCGGTTAGAGTCGTTTTTCGACCAAACGTTTTAAAAGCTTTCGTATGGGAATTTACGGCTATGTGATTTAGTATTTTTTCGGATTTTTACGAGAGACGGAACATTTTTGACCAACCAGAGGGCGGCACTTGGCACCCTCTCATTGGTGGGCATAGTGGGCGGTTTGGACGAATTGGGGGAGGCAAGTGGGAGATATTTTTGGTAGATATTTTGTGTGCAAGTTGGCTAGGACACATGGGTGAATCTTGGCCCTACACTTGCTAGGCACTTGGCTAGATCTTGGCCATTGGTTGGCCTTGGCTTGTGCTATAAATACCCCTCTAAGGTTGATGAACTTCTTCATCCATTCCTAAATGTTTCTAAGTGTAAAATCCTCTCCCTCCCTTGTGTTGAGTTCGGCCAAGGGCCTTCCCCCCTTGTGGCCGAGAGCACCCCTCTAGGGTGCTAGCCGAGTAGCGCCACTCCTAGTGTTGCTAGTGGTGGTACCCCATAGCCTAGGTTGTTTTCGTATAATACCCCTTGTTGTGGTGTAGAAATACTCTCAAAAGTATTGTTATAATGCCCAAATTACCTTAGCCTTATACCTTGTTGTATTCTAAGGTTATACCTTTACGAAAAGCCCAGAAATACTATTATACTTACCGTCAGTCACCAAACCGAAACCCTAGGAAAATCTCCATAGTCCGTTGGAGTATTGTGTAGAAGTTGGTTAGAACTTCTAAGGGTGGTTTAGAGCGGGTTGGAGCGCTCGGAGTTGGAGCTAAACGATTGCCCAGGATCGACTTTATACTTGGATAATTATGGGCTTATCGAGGTAATTATCTTGTCCCCCTATTGTAATTGGATATTACATGTTGTTAGAATATATAGTTGAAGTATACTATATATAGAACTGAACGTAGTTGTTGGCAATGTCTTTTGACTTAAGCCTGAAGAATAAGGAACTGAACTGAACTGTAATTACTTAGGACTGTATTACAGTAGACTTGTGTAGTAGTACCGTGGAGTAGAATTGTACCCGTTAGGGTTAGATGTATAACCCCCCCCTGGTTGGCTTGGTAGCCGGCCTCGATAGAGGAGGAGATTTACGCTGTTGCGGGGGGGGGGAGGTGCTGCCGAATTTTCTGTAGAATGTTCTACGACGTTAATAAGCGCCTTGTGGCCTTATAGGTTGGGATGCTACGTGTGGAATGATCCACTTGGCTTAAGGAGTAGCCGACTGTTGGAGCGTTTTGCTATTAGTCGATACTCGTCGCGAGGTATGTGAACCTCTTCCTATCTCTCCTAGCATGATATGTGTGAACTATGTAGTACGGTAGACGTACATGTGTTTGATTGTTGTAAAACATAAAGTGTTATAACGGCTTTATGGGAAGTTGGTTATAACAGCTTTATGTAGGTAAGAAAATGGGTTGTGGTTTTCGAAAGGTAACTGATTTGATTATAACTGACTTGTTATGTGTTAATGAAGAACTTGAAGTATTTCAAAAGGTTTATAAATCATTTTGAAAGAATATGTGTAGTAATGTGTTTTTGAAAACTTAAGAGTTATACTAGCTTTATGGGAAGTTAGGTATAACGGCTTAAGAATGTTTTTACTGATTTTGGAAATCAGGATGTGTATCGACAAACCACTGCAGCGTTAACAAAAGGAAGTGTTTTGAATAATTAAGTATGATTAAAACCAGTAGAAACTTCCATCTGCATAGAAGCTAAGATAAGACAAAATGATATTTCCTAGATCATGGCTGCTGTAATAAGATTGTTATAAATAAGAATAACCTACTTACGTAAGGCTTATGTTTCTCAATTGGTTAATAAAAGGATTATATTCTTGAATGAATAAGACTATGAACTACGAAACCTTTTAAAATAAGAAATCGAACATTTGAAATTAGGCAAACTCGAACGCTTGGAAAATAATGTTGTTACTTGATTTTACAAAGGTAAGTGTTTTGGTTTACTTAAAAAGACAATACTCTATTTTATACTACGGTATTGTGACTTATGTGATAGGAACGGATCTTTTGAAGATTTAATGTATGAAGTACGTTGGGGTTAGATACTCGAACTTGTTAGTAGAAAGTACCTTGTGTGAACAACTTGATTGTATTGGTTTGTGATAGCCTTGTAATACTTTCTTATTGATTTGATAAGTAAACATGTTAGGATGCTACTTGTGTTAGTATCTTGTGATTGTTATGCAAGGGGGTCATTCTTGCTGTGCTTACATTGTTAAAAGGTAAGTCCATTGTCTTGTTATTATATCACCTACCCTCGATCGTGTATACAGGGCTTGCCACCCTTGACGCGGTCTATACGGCTACGGTCCTTGAGACTACGCGAGCCGCGGTATGCTCGAGGATTGACCGATCATTCGGGTGTTTAGCCGACGCGGGATTCCTATGCGGTCTCTGGGGACTATGCGGTCCGAGGGGCTACGCGGCTGCGAAGTCGGGGACGGATACCGAGGTTAGGTCGCTTCGATCGCGGGGTATACCTCGGTGGTCTAGGACCGTGATTCGAGAATACCTTATGCGGTGCGTGTGACCTATGCGGAGTGCGAGAGTTCCAGGAATAGACGCGCGACATTGATATCTGCGGGCGATGGCGGCCGATCTGTGGTGCGGTCTAGAGACCTCGTGATACGATTTGTGGCATTTGTGGTGCGGGGTCTTAGTAGTCGGCTATGCCTTCGCACTTACCCCGCACGGTCTTATTGTGATGACTTTGAGGCGTGAGTCCCCGACTTGACATATCGCTAGTTGTTGTGAATCGTAGTTTGGTTATCATACATGTCTCCCGCTTTATATAGACTACTATGATTTGATTCTGATATTACTTCTGATTTCACATACTTGGTACATGTTATCGACCTCGCCGGCTGCGTTCATCTGCGCGAGTTGAGGTACATCGATCGTTGATCCTAGCTCTCGAGTCACAGTTCAGCGTTTGGGAAGCTCCGTTTCTCGGAGGCTTATCGATGGTATAGTCCTGTCGTAGTAAGTGTTTACATTCGGGGTTTGGCGGGCCTCTGTCGCCATTGTGTCGTATCATTCTTAAGTGCAGTAATCGTTGTGGGCAGGGTTGGTAAAAAGGATTAAGCTGTTCATTTGTAAAAGAGTTGATGGTTATATATATGCCGAAAGGCAAGTTTTCACAGATTATTGTTTTATATTTCTGTTATCTCATGTTGTTGTTTTATGTTCCGCTGATTACTCTGATGTTGTGTCACTAGGGTGCCCGGGGTAAGGCACCAGTCACGGGCCCAGTTTCGGGTCGTGACACAATGTCACCTTGTGAGGTGAAGGATATGAGAATCTGATGCGCAAAGAAGCGTGAAGCCAAGACCTACTACTTGATGCACGAAGGGTAGAAGAAGAATCCAAGAAGCGGAGTCCTACGGAGTTGTTGGTATGCAAGAAAAGTCTCAGAGGAGACACGGTTAAAGAAGAAGCTGGTTTGAAGGAACCCGTACAGGTTTCGGGAGATGTCGTACTGAATGAATCAACCACCGGGCTACCATCAAGCAATAATGTTGGTCCTATTTGTGAGTTAGTTCTCGGAAGATCCCTCCCTCCCTATGATCATATTCCGAAGGAGGATGAAAAAACAAAACAAGGCAGGACCTTTTTTACCAATCCTTTGTACCAAGTTGAGGAAATGGGCGGTACCTTCTTTGTCAATCCATTATATGAGTAAAACCGCATGGAAGAAGATGCCGACATGAAATTCCTAAGAAAAAACACATCCAGAATTCTACTAAGAGGAGATAATGAACTCACTCTTGATTTATTTTCAAGAAGTTCATTGTCCATTCGGCAAGCCTATGGATGTGATGAACAAGAAAATATCTTAAAAACCCAACATGGCGAGGATGAATGTCTTGTAGCATCACACGGGAGTTATGACATCCGAATAAGTGGTCCCTATGATATCCCTATCACAACTGTGATGGTGCAAGTTGAACAAAAACTTGGTGCCATTACGGTAAATAGTTTCCTTGGTCCGGTTTCTTATTCTCATCATGTCATACGGGATTATTATAACCTTGTTGCCCCTATAAACAAACTCATGAGGAAAGATCGGTATGAATGGTTCCAAAGAGCAACAAGAGTCCTTGAACCCTTGGAAAGTTGTTAAGCCCCGTTCCTAACCGTGTCAAGTCGTGAAGGGCCATTGAGCATCAAACACAAAATAAGTATAGGTGTCATCTTTTGCTCTAACACAAAGTGGAGTGGTGAACCATGTCATCCTTCTACCTATGTCAAGGCAGCATATCTTTGGGATCCATGATCCAACTCGGACAACATATCGAATCAAAACCATTGGTCTTGTATTCAGATCCTTATTCGGTAATTTTTGAAGAAGGCGCCTACAAGGTAAAACATCTGGCCTTATCTAGTGGTGAAAAATAGATCAACACTTGTTGTTGAGAATTTTTTTAACATATACACGACACGAATTTGAGGGCAAATTCTTTCAAAGAAGGGAAGATTGATGAAAGAAATCCCGTGGACTTAAACTTTCATCATGAGCCTAGAAGACACTTGTTAAGGTTTCCAAGGGTTGCCCGTCATTCTACACTTAGATTCATAATATGGCATGGAAAATGGAATTGTTTTGGAATTATTACGTTAAGGTTCAAGAAGACGTAGTATTTCCGGCCTTCTTGTTGGTCTTGGCCGAGACCATGTACTATTTATTTATGTTGTCTTTACTTTTGGTTCTACATAGTAGTATTAGGATGTCTTAAGGTTGGTAAAAATTATAGGTTAATTTAGGACATAGTTATTACTTGTAATGGGAGTGAGGAAATCGAGAGGATACAATGCCAAAGTGGCATGGACAAGGAAACCTTAAGTCGAGAACCACCATGGCAAATACAACAAGTGACTTGGAAGACAAGATGGCAAGAACAAGAACCTTCCATGAACAAGATAAGATCGGTCAAGGGGAGTTGGAAGGGTGGTCGAGCAACCAAGGCAAGAATGAAGTCTCCAAGATGATGATATCTTGAAAGTACAAGAGTCATTTCTGTCAATACAACTTAGATGTGAAGAGGAGGAGGTTTCCTAAGACTTAAAACAAAACCAAGATCCCTTCACAAACAATTCTCCAAGGCCAAAGAGTTCAACTTGTTCTCCAAGACAACAAATCCCTATCCTTGTTCCCATTCGGCCGAAGAAGTTCATATTTTTGTTCCTTTATTTGATTTCTAGAATGGTCCTTACTCTACTATAAATAGGACCCTTAGGATGAATGTCAAAATCAGTTTTTGAAGTTATATAAAATATAAAGTTAATTTTTCAACTTGTGTGTTAAAGTTTGTCGATCCTTGTGTGGATCAAATCTCCTTCGGTGTAAGTATATATTAAGACTTGTGTGACCTAGTCTCTACCCAAGATTGAAGAACACCCTTGGGGGTAAACAACGGTTGGTAATTGTGTGAACCAGCCTAGTCTAAGCCTTAGGAGCAACAAGGGCATATATCACCCTCACTTGGCTTATTCACGGGCATTGCAAATAGCAAACCCCGGTCTCGACATTGTGTCATTTATCACCAACACCTTAGTGTCGGTTCAGGAAATTAACTTCCCATTCCACTATCCTTGGGAACTTTCCATACTTCTCACAAAGTCACTAAGCAAACATCCCACCATAACCAAAACACCACTTCACTAAAACAACCATTATTCACCTGAAACTTGTGTCTTATATTCCGAGTACAATCCTCAACAAAAATCCCTCAATCCTTAACCAACACACTCCAGAATCCTCCCTTGACACTCATTATAAATTCATTAACCCGAAATGTCACGACCCGACCCCGGATCCGTGACCGGTGCCTTAACCCGGGCACCCTTGTGACACAACATCAGAGAAAACCAGCGGAATAATAAACTCACAATAAACAACCATAAGGATATAAAATAGTCTAGCCCAAAACGGCTACCCCAAAAGTACATAAAACCGAACAGTTACATCCTTAAGCAAACCAAGTTATGACAAGACTACAGGCCTCTAAGAAGGAGTAACACTATGACGGGACAGGGCCGTGCCCCGAATGTACAAAACATCAACAACACCAGGGAGAACCATACCAAAAGTCGAGCCTCCGAAGAAATGGAGCTCCTGACACCTGAGTAAAAGATCCTAAGAATGAGGATCTACCACCTGCTTTCCCTTACCTGCGGCATGAACGCAGCCCCCGAGGAAGGGGGTCAGTACACAACGTACCAAGTATGTAAAACTGGAAAATACTATAGTAATATCATAAGTCCAAAATAAACTGAAGTTATAGATAAAAATCAAATTACGTTGCATTGTGCCTTACTAACAATGAGAGTAACAAGTATAAGTATAATACTGCATAAAAATAGGAGGCTCATGATCAAGACATGATCTCTCGCCCGTAGTATCATTAAGCAATCCTACTCCTGAGACTGTTTCACCCGCATGGATCCTGTGGATCCGCATAAGGCCATCCGCCTCGCATGGGACTATTTCACCCGCATGGGACTATTTCACCCGCATGGATCCTGTGGACCCGCATGGGACTATTTCACCCGCATGGGACTATTTCACCCGCATGGACCCAGTGGGCCCGCATGAGTACAAGCGCGCTTTTCGCGTCATGGGTAGCAAATCCATAGAATACGCAATAATAACAATGATAGTACATAAATCAGCACACCCGACTAGTATACATAACATAAGCGCTACCGGCTTATAAGAATACTCAGTGATAACAATAATAATACATAAATCAGCACAACCGGCTAACATACATAACATAAGCGCTACCGGCTTATCATAACATAAACAAGATAAGAAATCTTCTAACTTCTTATGAACATTATTAATATAAATCCTCTCATTTTAGCTCATTAAGGCACTACATGTCTTTTTAAGAGAAATCCGGGAATTTAACCCAAGTATCACATACCGTAAACCTTTTCGAAAATGACTCCCTTTTTATATAAAACTTCCAAGACACTAATAACCATAGTATCATGTCACAACCACTTTCAAAACAAGTCACAATTTCCCATTTAGAAAATATCTCAAGTTTCTACATCAAGTGACTTCATTTCCTTTAAAACCTTAGGCCATTAATGCCTTAAAACAGTTTACCTTCCACAATTTCAACTCATTTTCCCTTTGCTTATTTTATGTAAAGTAAACCCTTCTTTATTTACCTTTTTCCCAAACTAATATAACCAACTCCCCATAAAGCCGTTATATTAACATTTTACGTTAGTCAAACACATTTCCCTATGTCCAAGGGACTTATACCTTTAAAACGAAACAAGTATCATGTACTTCAAAACAAGTGAAGATTATCAAATCTTGTACGTATACCGTACTACATAGATACAACTACTCATGCTCAAGAGATAGGAAAGCTCTACATACCTCTTCGGTCAATCCACTTGTTAATTCCAACTATCGCACGTAATACGTGCACCTATAATGACCATAATACGTTTATTAACTTCTAGTTTCAAGGAAGAAATTCCAAATTCAAGTCACTAATTCCTAAGGAAAATTGGGCAGCATTTCCTTTGTTTCTACTCACTTTGCCACCTTTTTCAAGGCCGAATTCAATAACCAAACGCCACATTTAAGGCCCCACAATCCAACATTTCAAAGGGGATTACACAACCAAACTTAGGTGCGTAAAATTCTGCCCCAATAGGTAAGACAATACACTTAACAATTATAAAGTAGTTTGTAGGCCACAACATGCTCATAATACCTCTTTAACCAATCTTTCTTATCCAAACCATTTTTCTTACATGCAATGATTCTAAGAGCATTCATTACTACTACAAATTCCTTATTCTTCACATGCAACACCAATAACTAGCTACAAGAGAAGAAATGTTACCTTTGAAGCTTTAGCCAAAATTATTCCAACAATTTGCTATCCTCCTTTTCAAGAATACCACCACAACAACCTCCACAAGCTTGCAAATAACTTTCCTTCTTAACACCCTTTTCAGATTTTCCTTAAGCTTGGAGTTTCTCTTGATTTTCTAGAGAGAAGGGAGAGCTCTTTAGCTTAGAGAGAGAGAGAGAGAGAGAGAGATGAAAAGATGACCAAGTCTTGAAGACTTGGTCAATATAAGGCATGCAACATTTCAGATAGAGGGGGACACTTGTCACCCACCCATGACCTCTTTTAAAACAAAACAGTGCAGAAATTCCCATTAACTTTCGCAGATCCCGCCTCGGCGCGGCCTGCGATCGGCGCCGCGCTGAATCTCCGCCGCGCTTTCAGGACTCTGGCGTCGCGGCCTCGCTTCCCGGCCGCGGCTGAAACTTCAGCGACCTATCAGATCTTCGAGCGCGGCCTGTCTTCCGTCGCGGCCTACAATCATCACCCGCTTGGCGCCGCCTGCCTCAGCGGCGCGTGTCCCCGATCGCGGTCGGACGAACCACGGGGTATAACATTCTCCCCCCCTTAGAAACATTTGTCCCGAATGTTCCTCCTAGGCTTACTCAAATCACGATATTGACATAGACTCTCTTATTAAAGACGCTCCACACGGCCACAACAAAACTTAAGCATAATCACTAAATGTAAAGACCAACAATTTAGGAACGTGAGTTACCTGGAGGTGTAGGGAATAGGTGAGGATATTTCTTCATCATGTCATCCTCCACTTCCCACGTCATCTCCTCTCTGTTCTCGTTCCGCCATAAGACCTTGACGGAAGCCACATCCTTTGTCCGTAATCGCCTAACCTGACGATCGAGTATCGCTATGGGACTCTCCTCATACGATAACTCCTCTGTTACCTGAACCTCATGAATCGGATGTACTCTATATAGGTCTCCAATACATTTCCGCAACATAGACACATGAAACACTGGATGTACTGCCTCTAGATCGGACGGCAGATCCAACTCATAGGCAATCTTGCCTACCCTCCGGACAATCTGGTAAGGCCCAATGTACCTTGGGCTAAGTTTTCCCTTCTTTCCAAATCTCATCACGCCGCCGTGGGTGACACGCCGTGAAGACCCAATCATTTACCTCAAACTCAAGTGTCGACGCGTTGATCTGCGTCGACTTCGCCACTGGCGCGATAACGTTCTCGGATAAGCTTCACCTTATCCATCGCACGAACCAAGTGCGGCCCGACTAATCGAACTTCTACCTCGAACCAATCAGCGACCTGCACTTCCTCCCGTATAAGGCCTCATAAGGCGCCATCTGAATACTAGAATGGTAGTTGTTGTTATAAGCAAACTCCACAAGAGGTAAATGATCCTCCCAGCTACCCCTGAAATCAATAACACAAGCCCGCAGTATATCCTCCAGTGTCTGGATAGTGCGTTCGGCCTGTCCGTCAGTCTGAGGGTGAAATGCGATCGAGACTCACCGCGTGTCCCTAATCCCTTCTAAAAGGACCTCCAGAAGTTAGCCGAGAACTGGGCTCCTCTATCTGATATAATCGACACCGGGACTCCGTGCAGTCTCACAATCTCTCTAATATATAATCTGGCATAGTCCTCAGCTGAGAACGTCGTCCTGACCGGAAGAAAATTGGCTGATTTCGTCAGCCTATCGACAATCACCCAAATGGAACCATGCTTCCTCTGAGTGGTAGGTAGCCCTGTAATAAAATCCATATTTATCACCTCCCACTTCCAAGTCGGAATATCAATAGCCTGCAATAGCCCACCGGGCTTTTGGTGTTCAACCCGACTCACCGACAATTAGGACATGCAACAAAACTCGCCACATCCTCTTGAGCCATCCCACCAATACACACACATGAGGTCATGGTACATCTTAGTCGACCCCGGGTGAATAGAATAACGAGCACTGTGTGCCTCCCCCAAAATCTGGCGAAGTCTGTCCGCATCGGGAACACACAATCGGCCCTCAAACCTTAGCACCCCATCAGGCGCTACCTCAAATAGACTCTTTTCTCTCTGAAGAGCGGCATCTCGATACCGAACCATAATCGGATCCTCATACTGTCGCCTCTTCACCTCCTCGACGATGGAAGACTCGGCAACCTCTCGAACCCGAACTCCTTCAGTAGCAGAATCAAACAAACGAACCCCAAGACTCGCTAGCTGATGAATCTCTCGGACCATATCCTTTTTCCCCGGCTATACATCGGATAGACTACCCATCGATCTGCGACTAAGGACATCTGCAACTACATTGGCCTTCCCTGGGTGGTATAGAATATCAACATCATAATCCTTAAGCAGCTCCAACCACCGTCTCTGTCGCAAGTTCAGCTCCCTCTGGCTGAAGATATACTAGAGGCTCTTGTGGTCTGTGTAAATATCCACATGAACCCCGTACAAATAATGTCTCCAGATCTTTAAGGCATGAATCACTGCTGCTAACTCCAAATCATGTGTGGGATAGTTTTTCTCGTGCTTCCTAAGCTGTCGAGATGCGTAAGCTATAACTCTGCCGTGCTGCATCAGTACGCACCCAAGCCCGACACCTGACGCATCGCAATAAACCACATATCCATCTAAGCCCTCTGGAAGAGTAAGGACTGGGGCGGTCGTCAATTTCTCCTTTAGTAACCGGAAACTCTCCTCACAAGCAACCGTCCACTGAAAAATAGCTGCCTTCTGAGTCAGCCTAGTCAAAGGCGCTGACATGGAAGCAAACTCCTCCACAAACCTCCGATAATAGCCTGCAAGGCCCAAAAAGCTGCGCACCTCCGTCGGGGTAGTGGGTCTAGGCCAAGTCTTGACTGCCTCAATCTTTGATGTATCAACCCGAATACCATCGGCCCCGATAACATGCCCTAAGAAAGCCACCGAAGCCAACCAGAACTCGCATTTCGAGAACTTGGCATACAACCGCCGGTATCGGAGGACTTCCAATACCATCCTCAAATGATCCGCATGTTCCTGCTCTGTGCGCGAATAAACCAGGATATCATCAATGAATACTATAACGAACATATCCAGGAATGGCCTGAACACCCGGTTCATCAAATCCATGAACACTGTTGGGGCGTTGGTCAACCCAAAAGACATCACTCTAAACTCATAGTGCCCATACCGGGTCCTGAATGCAGTCTTCGGGATATCTGTCTCTCTAACTCGCACCTGATGGTAACCAGAACGCAGGTCTATCTTGAAAAAACATCTCGCACCTTGCAACTGGTCAAACAAATCATCAATCCTGGGGAGGGGATATTTGTTCTTGATAGTTACCTTATTTAGCTGCCTATAATCAATACACATACGCAGCGTTCCATCATTCTTCTTCACAAACAACACAGGCGCTCCCCAAGGAGAAACACTAGGCCTGATAAAGCCTTTCTCCAGCAAATCTTTCAGCTGGTCCTTCAACTCCTTCAGCTCGGCAGGTGTTATTCTGTATGGCAGAATAGATATCGGTCGAGTGTCAGGCGCCAGATCAATGCAAAACTCAATCTCCCTCTCAGGAGGGATACCCGGAAGCTCGTCTGGAAATACATCTGAAAACTCTCTAACCACCGGAACTGATTGAAGGTCCGGTATCTCAGCCTCAATATCGAACACCCGAACCAAATGGTAAATATACCCTTTCCGCACCATCTTCCTAGCCTTGAGGTAAGAAATAAACTTACCCCTCGGCGATGCAGTATTCCCTTTCCACTCGATCACCGGCTCACCAGGAAACTGGAACCGTACTAGTATCTCTCTACAGTCCACATTGGCATAGCAAGACGCTAGTCAATCCATACCCATAACCACATAAAAGTCTGTCATATCCAACTCTATCAAGTCAGCTAGAGTCTGACGACTATCTATAGTCACTGGGCAAGCCTTATATACCCGTTCAGCTACCACCGAAGCACCTACCGGCGTAGCCACCTCAAAGGATTCTATGGACTCGGGCTCTATCCCTATTCTACCAGCAAAATGAGGAGATATGTAGGACAAGGTAGAACCTGGATCTATCAAAGCATAAACATCACAGCAAGAAACCAATAATGTACCTGTGACGACATCGGGCGAAGCCTCCTGGTCCTGACGACTGGACATAGCATAGATGCGATTCGAGGACCGAGGCTGGAACCCCCGCCACGACCCTGCGCGGCTGCTGGCGTGAACACCACGCCTCCGGGCGCATTGCCACGGCGAAGATCCAACCATCGACCGCCGGTACCGAGCCATCATATTCCCGCCGCCTCTGGTCGGACAATCTCTCCTCAAATGGCCCTGCTGGCCGCAAGAATAACAAGCTCCTGGAGTAACACGGCAACCCCCATAATGACAATCGCCACATCGACCACACCGAGGTATAGGTGGCCTCATCGATCGGAACTCGGTCCTGCAGGGAACCCGAAGCCACGGAACCCGTCGCTCACGAATACTCAGACGTCCGAAGATGGTGGAGGAGCGCTCTGGACCGTGGTGCAAATCAGTCTCTGCTTTGGGGTTGTCTACCCTAAAACTACCAGAGGACCTGCTGTCACGGCCTGTCCTTGATACTGTTGATCCGTCGGCCCTGCGTTCGCACGCGAGTGCGTATATGCATGAGGGCAATGTCCATGCCCGGCTGAAGAGCCACTCCCGTGCAACTCTCGGCCAAGTGATCATCGAGTCCTGTGACATAGAGGTGCACCCTGTCCTCCATGTCTGCCACCAAAGCGGCACATACCTAGCCAATGAGTCAAACTCCACGTTGTACTCCCGGACTGTCCGCCCCCTCTGTCTCAATGTCAAAAATCTATCGTCCTGAGCCCTCCTCATCTGTGGAGGCAAGAAATGGCCAAATGCGCCTCGAGAACTCGTCCCAAACAGTGAAGCGCATGCTCCCGGGGCGGTTCCGTAGATCATACCGATCAGCTGCGGTGTCCGCAACCGATGCGAACCTAATACCACCGACTCGGTCTCGGCCCCGTCACCTCGGGATCCTTCAGAATCGCCGGATAAACTCGGAGGATCATCTCGAGCCTCGACCCATAAAGCGGTGGCTGCGGCTCAAAAGTCCTCGGTCTCGAGCTAGCGGCTCTGTCTTTGAACTACGGTGCGGCCGGAGCTGCTGTCTCGGCCTATCCTCGTATTCGCCACGATCTCGGCGATCGGGCCATCTCTTGTAGCCCATATCCTGCGCCTCGGCTGCTGGGTGGAGGCTCGGTATCGCGGTCTCGATGGCGGCCGCTGCGCCGCCTCGGACTGCTAGGGTTGGCGATCCGTAGAACTCGCCGTCCAAACACCTCATCGTAAGGATCGGGCACGTGCCACGTGATCCTCGGTGCCCTGCGGTAGTTCCCTCTGCTTTGCCGCCACGGGTTGCGGTTGCCTTGCGCGAGGCATAAGCGTCTGGAAATACGTCGGAGGAAATTCAACCTATAACACGGCTACATTGCACGATCTTAGAGTGAAAGAATGGAAATCAATCCTAAATATCCTGCTGACCTCCGATTATAGATGTGGTGCACAACACACCGATAATCAAGACTCTACTAGATACGGCTGTAGACCACTTTCCGAGGATTAATCGCTTCGATACCACTTTTGTCACGACCGAACCGGGCGTGGATCGGTGCCTACAGGCACCCTTCTATAACAATACAAGTAGATGCGGGATGAAATACCACCTCTTTTTTTTTTCCTTTTTTAAAACAAGCGACGTCTGAGGCAAGCGAAACAAGTGCCGCCATATATACATAAACAAAAGACACTATACCGCATATGAGTCCAATCCACATATGAATACGGACTCTAGGAGTTAAATCGAACTATGACGGACAAGGCCGCCGTACCCATAAATGTACAAAAGCACATGCATGATGGAACTATACCAAAATGATAAACTCAGAACAAAGGAGCTATCCAAAACCACGGCGAGGATCCTACACTGCCGATCACCAAGCAGCGTACCTACACTGCGGCGTGAACGGCCCGAAGGAGGTCAAGACGAAGAATGTACCAAGTATGTGAGCGAAAATCAGTAAACAAATCATAACGATCTAACAAAACAGAGACATGTATGATAATCAAATTACGATTCCAATACATAACGATCATATCGATCAAGGACGCGTGCCTCAAAGTCGTTACTAAAACATAACCACGGGTCTCACGCCGTAATATCAATCATGCGTGGAATCCTTCTCATCGCCGATCCATGATATAATATAACCTCAAGTCCGCGGTGGTATAGCATCTTGGGGTTTACCTCACTTATACTCTTACCGGAGAAGGTGGTAAGCGGTGGTATAGCATCTTGGGGTTTACCCTCACTTATACTCTTACCGGAGAAGGTGGTATAACGTCTTGGGGCTTGCCTCATTTATACTCTCTTACCCTATCTCAATGGCCACAAACAACACATAAAGCGGGTGGTACAGCGTCTTGGGGTTTACCTCACTAATACTCTTACCTGGAGGAGGTGGTATAACGTCTTGGGGCTTGCCCGCCGTTTATACTCTTACCCTATCTCGTGACCATCAAACAAGACACAAGCACAACCATGTCTTTTATAAAAATCCGGAATTTAACCCGATTACTACAATAACGGAAGCATACGTGGAATCCCACATCAGCTTTGTCGATGCGTCCATGTAACTTATAACAAGACGGTAGGCCTCCGTAGAGTCGCAACATAATAAAACATAATACTTGTACTCAAAGGCTATCGAAGACACATAGGTTAATTCTCAATTAACCAAGCCAAAGTACTTATCAAGGCACAAATAGAATAGTTCTCATTTAACAAGCCAAAGTACTTATCAAGGCACACTTAGACAAATTCTCAATTTATCAAGCCAAAGTACTAATCACGGCACACTTAGACAAATTCTCAATTTATCAAGCCAAAGTACTTAATCAAGGCATACATAGAATAATTCTCTTTTAACAAGTCAAAGTACTTATCAAGGCACACTTAGACAAATCCTCAATTTATCAAGCCAAAGTACTTAATCAAGGCATACATAGAATAATTCTCTTTTAACAAGTCAAAGTACTTATCAAGGCACACTTAGACAAATCCTCAATTTATCAAGCCAAAGTACTTAATCGGGCATACATAGAATAATTCTCTTTTAACAAGTCAAAGTACTTATCAAGGCACACTTAGACAAATCCTCAATTTATCAAGCCAAAGTACTTAATCGGGCATACATAGAATAATTCTCTTTTAACAAGTCAAAGTACTTATCAAGGCACACTTAGACAAATCCTCAATTTATCAAGCCAAAGTACTTAATCGGGGCATACATAGAATAATTCTCTTTTAACAAGTCAAAGTACTTATCAAGGCACACTTAGACAAATCCTCAATTTATCAAGCCAAAGTACTTAATCGGCATACATAGAATAATTCTCTTTTAACAAGTCAAAGTACTTATCAAGGCACACTTAGACAAATCCTCAATTTATCAAGCCAAAGTACTTAATCAGGGCATACATAGAATAATTCTCTTTTAACAAGTCAAAGTACTTATCAAGGCACACTTAGACAAATCCTCAATTTATCAAGCCAAAGTACTTAATCAAGGCATACATAGAATAATTCTCTTTTAACAAGTCAAAGTACTTATCAAGGCACACTTAGACAAATCCTCAATTTATCAAGCCAAAGTACTACGTACGTACATTCCTTTATAAAAGACTCCTTTCTATGTAAAGCCCCAAGATACTAACACCCGTAGTATCAAGGCGTGTCTATTTTTCAAAGTAAGTTATTACACTTTTAGAAAACTCATTTCAAAGCTTGAAATCAAGTAACTCCAAATTTTCACAATCTAGGCAACTTATGCCGATTTAATCAAAATAGACAACTTTCTAAACCTTCCATAAAGCCGTTATAACCAACTTCCCATAAAGCCGTTATAACCCTTTATGGTTTTAGACGTATTCATTCCTTCAATAACCAAGAGACTTATACTATGAAAACCAAGTATCACATACTTACAAATCAAGTTCTTAACTTTCAAAATACTTCAAGTCTCTTAATAGTTAGAAAACAAGTTTTCTTCTACTTTTTAAACCTCAAGTAACTTCACCCTTAACACGAGTTACTTCTCTTAAATCATGTCATTTCTCCTCTTTTAAATCAAATAAGTAAATCACTCCTTTGACTCCCCTAAAGTCATTATAATGACCTTTAGGTTTTAGAACAAGGCACTAGCCAAAAGATTTGGAAACCACTTCCTTTTTAAGTCTCTATGTACTTTAAGAAAAATACCTTCACTTTTAAGAACCCAAACTTCATCAAGAAAATGGATTCTACAACTTACAATTTAAACATCAAGGTACACTCAAGGAAGTACATAGAACAAATTCTATTTTAGGCAATCCAAATACAAGCAAGGAATGGATCATTCAGGAGTAGAACTTACTTTCTTTATTCTAAGGAATCATGCTAGAAGAGGAGATAGTTCACATACCTTTCGGCTAAATCCACAAGCTAAGCCGAATACGCGTGCGTAGAAGTGTCAACCTATAATGGTCACAACAAGGCTATCAACTTCTAGTCTCTATGTAGAATAATACTAAGTACTTAGTCTCTAATTCTACGGAAAATCGCAAAGACTTCCTTTATTTCTACTCACTTTGCCACCTTTTTCAAGGCGAATACAATAACCAACAAGCCACATTTAAGGCTCCAAACAACAACCAAACAAAGGGGATTACACGCCTTACTACGTGTAAAATTCCGCCCATAATTCATCTGAAATAGTAATATACTTCACTAGCCATTCTCGGCCAACATACAACCAACATCACTAAGTCTTTTCCAACCCTTTTCCAAATTCCAAGTTCTTAGGTCAACATGTTATTTAGTCATAGACAACATCAACAACTACAATTTCCTTCTTTATTCAACATGCGACGACTTAAACTAATAACCAACTTGAATTCCAATCTTAAAGCTAAACATGCTAGATTTGGATTAGGGTTCCAATAGTCAAAATACTTATCAAACTTCATACAATATAACACATGCTTGCTAAAATCCATAGCTACAACAATAAGTAAGTCTTAACTACTAAAACGACAAAATTTATACCTTTCCAAGCCCTTAAAATTTCCAAGATCCAAAGTCGCGCCTTAGCAATTCTTAGCTCCTTTCCTTAAGCTCCATCCGCTCAAGCACTCCTTGAGGCCTATGAAGAACCCATCTTCAAGTTCCAACTTCAAAGTTGAAGAACTCCTTAGTTTCCGCTGCGACTAACGTAAAAATACGTTTTTTCGAAATCTTTCTATTGAGATATCCTTACAATACCCTAGGGACATTGGGTTAAAGTCTTGTGGCTAATGGATCAAAACTATAAAATTTTGTGTGGGAATAACATGAAAGCCAGAGCTTCACTTCTCTCTCTAAGGGTTCTAATTTTTCTAAGTGTAGAAAATGCCAAGTCTTGCACTAGTAGGATATATATAACACGTTGGAGGTTAAGATTGCAACACATGAGTGGTTAGGATTTAAAATCACATGGATCGAGCCTAAGTGGCAAGTTGACTAGTCAATAATGTCAAGCTAGCAAGACAAATCTTCCAAGGTGGTAAATGACCATTTTACCTCACTCTAATTTCGACCAAGACGCGTGGGGTGCCACGTGTCGCCTCTCATTCGTCCATAAAATTTCGTAACCTCGTGGGCCCAAAACGTAAAATTCCTCGGGTGGGCCCACGTGACCAAATCGAACAAAATAAATTTCCATAATAATAAAAAGTTCTATACTTTACAAATAATACATTTTGAGAATCCAATTCTCAACAACGAACATTTTTCCTTTCCGACGTCCGGAAGACTTTCCGTCGGAAAAACAATCCTTCCTTTCGCACTAATTCCAAGTCTTGTGCTCCTTACGTACATTCACTTACACATGTCCTGAACTTACGGGGTGTAACATTCTTCCCTTAGAAACATTCGTCCCGAATGTTCTTAGTCGTTTGTCAAGCTATATAAATTCCGGCATAAACTCTATAATATGCTTACCAATCAAAACTGCACAAGACTAACGATGCCACACCTGGCCATCGCCTAACATACGTAAACATAATAATGGACCTTCCGTCCGTGGTCCCTTCTCACAAAACTCAAAGGTTTTAGTCTTCCCAAACACGGGATCCTTAAAGGTTCCTTTCTTTCCTTACTTGTCATACTTTCTCGTACTTTCAAACTCATCTAGTACACGTACAAAATCTCAAATTTTGTTTCTGTTCTCCAATCCTTGGAGTTACTATCCAAACTTAGCCATATTGTTACTTACTTTCCCGTTAAGGCTCTTCTCGGTCCTTACGACCTAGTTCCGGTGGAACGCATCCACAAACTCGTACCACAATTAACTAAACTTGGGCCTTGCATCCTCGAGACCCTATCACATAACGGGACCCTTTCTAACTGACATCACCCCATTCCATACTACCGGCTGACCCGTAATGAGTCCATAACCCGACTCATCGTCACACTTAACTTCTCATTTTACTAATCAAAGTATCCCTACCTCTGGGGTACTATCACTTACAACGGCTAGCACCGCTATCTTGGTCAATAACATAACTGCTTCCCTCATGACCCTATAGTCTTCTCTAACAGAAAGCGGAGGCTCTGGTGCTGAGGCCTCAAAACCTGGCGCAGAAGAACTTGCCGACTGCGGAACAACATCCGGTATACCCTGGGCATAAGCCCTATCAACTCTCTGAGTCTGACTAGTAGCTCTTGCTACTCCTTTGCCCTCCTGGGCCGCGCCTCCGGAGGCATAATCAGAACACAACAATACGTCGGAGAGGAATTTTCTTACTAACACATTTCATGGCACGATCTTAGAGTGAGAAGAATAGAAACCAACTCTAAATGTCTGTAGCCTCACTGTTTATGGGTGTGGCGCAACACACCGATAATCAAGACTCTACTAGACACGGTCTGTAAACATTCAGGGTATTTGCTCGATACCACTCTGTCACGACCGAACAGGGCGTGGATGGTGCCTACACAGGCACCCTTCTACCTTAACAATACAAGTAGACTGCGGGACTGAAATAACACCTCTTTTTTTTTTTTTTTTAAAACAAACGTACGTGCAAGGGCAAAGCCGACAAGGCTGCCATATATACATAAACAAAAGACACTATACCGTACATGAGTCCAATCCCACATATGAATACAGACCTCTAGGAGTTAAACTGAACTATGACGGGACAAGGCCCCGCCGTACCCATAAATGTACAAAAGCCTGTACTGATGGAACTATACCAAAATGATAAACTCCTGAACAAAGGGAGCTATCCAAAACCACGGCGGGATCCTACACTGCCGATCACCAAAGCAGCGTACCTACACTGCGGCATGAACGGCCCCGAGAGGTCGATGCGAAGAATGTACCAAGTATGTGAACTGAAAATACTGTAAACAAATCATAACAGTCTAACAAAACAGGAGACATGTATGATAATCAAATTACGATTCCTGATACATAAGCGATCATATCGATCGAGGCGCGTACCCTCAAAGTCGTTACTAAAACATAACCGTGGGTCTCACGCCCGTAATATCAATCATGCGTGGAATCCTTCCTCACCGCTGCATCCATGATATAATATAACCTCAAGTCCCACGGTGGTATAGCATCTTGGGGTTTACCCACTTATACTCTTACCACGGAGAAGGTGGTAGCGGTGGTATAGCATCTTGGGGTTTACCCTCACTTATACTCTTACCACGGAGAAGGTGGTATAACGTCTTGGGGCTTGCCCGCCATTTATACTTTTACCCTATCTCAACCGTCAAACAACACATAAGCGGTGGTGCAGCGTCTTGGGGTTTACCCTCACTAATACTCTTACCACGGAGGAGGTGGTATAACGTCTTGGGGCTTGCCCTCATTTATACTCTTACCCTATCTCGTGACCATCAAACAAGACCGCAAGCACAACCATGTCTTTTATAAAAATCCAGGAATTTAACCCGATTACTACAATAGCGGAAGCATACGGTGGAATCCGTCACCGTCAGATGCGTCCATGTAACTTATAACAAGACAGGTAGGCCTCCGTGAGTCGCGGCAACATAATAAAACATAATACTTGTACTCAAGGCTATCGGCCTGCATAGGTTAATTCTCAATTAACAAGCCAAAGTACTTATCAAGGCACAAATAGAATAGTTCTCATTTAACAAGCCAAAGTACTTATCAAGGCACACTTAGACAAATTCTCAATTTATCAAGCCAAAGTACTAATCAGGGCACACTTAGACAAATTCTCAATTTATCAAGCCAAAGTACTTAATCAAGGCATACATAGAATAATTCTCTTTTAACAAGTCAAAGTACTTATCAAGGCACACTTAGACAAATCCTCAATTTATCAAGCCAAAGTACTTAATCAAGGCATACATAGAATAATTCTCTTTTAACAAGTCAAAGTACTTATCAAGGCACACTTAGACAAATCCTCAATTTATCAAGCCAAAGTACTTAATCAGGGCATACATAGAATAATTCTCTTTTAACAAGTCAAAGTACTTATCAAGGCACACTTAGACAAATCCTCAATTTATCAAGCCAAAGTACTTAATCAGGGCATACATAGAATAATTCTCTTTAACAAGTCAAAGTACTTATCAAGGCACACTTAGACAAATCCTCAATTTATCAAGCCAAAGTACTTAATCGGGCATACATAGAATAATTCTCTTTTAACAAGTCAAAGTACTTATCAAGGCACACTTAGACAAATCCTCAATTTAACAAGCCAAAGTACTTATCCGGGCACAAATAGAATAAATTCTCATTTAACAAGTCAAAGTACTTATCAAGGCACACTTAGACAAATCCTCAATTTATCAAGCCAAAGTACTTAATCGGGCATACATAGAATAATTCTCTTTAACAAGTCAAAGTACTTATCAAGGCACACTTAGACAAATCCTCAATTTATCAAGCCAAAGTACTTAATCAAGGCATACATAGAATAATTCTCTTTTAACAAGTCAAAGTACTTATCAAGGCACACTTAGACAAATCCTCAATTTATCAAGCCAAAGTACTACGTACGTACATTCCTTTATAAAAGACTCCTTTCTATGTAAAGCCCCAAGATACTAACACCCGTAGTATCAAGGCGTGTCTATTTTTCAAAGTAAGTTATTACACTTTTAGAAAACTCATTTCAAAGCTTGAAATCAAGTAACTCCAAATTTTCACAATCTAGGCAACTTATGCCGATTTAATCAAAATAGACAACTTTCTAAACCTTCCATAAAGCCGTTATAACCAACTTCCCATAAAGCCGTTATAACCCTTTATGGTTTTAGACGTATTCATTCCTTCAATAACCAAGAGACTTATACTATGAAAACCAAGTATCACATACTTACAAATCAAGTTCTTAACTTTCAAAATACTTCAAGTCTCTTAATAGTTAGAAAACAAGTTTTCTTCTACTTTTTAAACCTCAAGTAACTTCACCCTTAACGCAAGTTACTTCTCTTAAATCATGTCATTTCTCCTCTTTTAAATCAAATAAGTAAATCACTCCTTTGACTCCCCTAAAGTCATTATAATGACCTTTAGGTTTTAGAACAAGGCACTAGCCAAAAGATTTGGAAACCACTTCCTTTTTAAGTCTCTATGTACTTTAAGAAAAATACCTTCACTTTTAAGAACCCAAACTTCATCAAGAAAATGGATTCTACAACTTACAATTTAAACATCAAGGTACACTCAAGGAAGTACATAGAACAAATTCTATTTTAGGCAATCCAAATACAAGCAAGGAATGGATCATTCAAGGAGTAGAACTTACTTTCTTTATTCTAAGGAATCATGCTAGAAGAGGAGATAGTTCACATACCTTTTCGGCTAAATCCACAAGCTAAGCCGAATACGCCGTACGTAGAAGTGTCAACCTATAATGGTCACAACAAGGCTATCAACTTCTAGTCTCTATGTAGAATAATACTAAGTACTTAGTCCCTAATTCTACGGAAAATCGGGCAGCACTTCCTTTATTTCTACTCACTTTGCCACCTTTTTCAAGGCCGAATACAATAACCAACAAGCCACATTTAAGGCTCCAAACAACAACCAAACAAAGGGGATTACACGCCTTACACTACGTGTAAAATTCCGCCCCATAATTCATACGAAATAGTAATATACTTCACTAGCCATTCTCGGCCAACATACAACCAACATCACTAAGTCTTTTCCAACCCTTTTCCAAATTCCAAGTTCTTAGGTCAACATGTTATTTAGTCATAGACAACATCAACAACTACAATTTCCTTCTTTATTCAACATGCGATTTACTTAAACTAATAACCAACTTGAATTCCAATCTTAAAGCTAAACATGCTAGATTTCGGATTAGGGTTCCAATAGTCAAAATACTTATCAAACTTCATACAATATAACACATGCTTGCTAAAATCCATAGCTACAACAATAAGTAAGTCTTAACTACTAAAACGACAAAATTTATACCTTTCCAAGCCCTTAAAATTTCCAAGATCCAAAGTCGCGCCTTAGCAATTCTTAGCTCCTTTCCTTAAGCTCCAATCCGCTCCAAGCACTCCTTAGAGGCCTATGAAGAACCCATCTTCAAGTTCCAACTTCAAAGTTGAAGAACTCCTTAGTTTCGCTTGCGACTAACGTAAAAATACGTTTTTTCCGAAATCTTTCTATTGAGATATCCTTACAATACCCCTAGGGACATTGGGTTAAAGTCTTGTGGCTAATGGATCAAAACTATAAAAAATTTGTGTGGGAATAACATGAAAGCCGAGAGCTTCACTTCTCTCTAAGGGTTCTAATTTTTTCTAAGTGTAGAAAATGCCAAGTCTTGCACTAGTAGGATATATATAACACATTGGAGGGTTAAGATTGCAACACATGAGTGGTTAGGATTTAAAATCACATGGATCAAGCCTAAGTGGCAAGTTGACTAGTCAATAATGTCAAGCTAGCAAGACAAATCTTCCAAGGTGGTAAATGACCATTTTACCCTCACTCTAATTTCGACCAAGACCTTGTGGGGGTGCCACGTGTCGCCCTCTCATTCGTCCATAAAATTCCGTAACCCTCGTGGGCCCCACAAAACGTAAAATTCCTCGGGTGGGCCCCACGTGACCAAATCCGAACAAAATAAATTTCCATAATAATAAAAAGTTCTATACTTTACAAATAATACATTTTGAGAATCCAATTCTCAACAACGAACATTTTTCCTTTCCGACGTCCGGAAGACTTTCCGTCGGAAAAACAATCCTTCCTTTCGCACTAATTCCAAGTCTTGTGCTCCTTACGTACATTCACTTACACATGTCCTGAACTTACGGGGTGTAACAACTTTTGTCACGACCCGACCCCGGATCCGTGACCGGTGCCTTAACCCGGGCACCCTTGTGACACAACATCAGAGAAAACCAGCGGAATAATAAACTCACAATAAACAACCATAAGGATATAAAATAGTCTAGCCCAAAACGGCTACCCCAAAAGTACATAAAACCGAACAGTTACATCCTTAAGCAAACCAAGTTATGACAAGACTACAGACCTCTAAGAAGGAGTAACACTATGACGGGACAGGGCCCCGTCATGACCCTGAATGTACAAAACATCAACAACACCAGGGAGAACCATACCAAAAGTCGAGCCTCCGAAGAAATGGAGCTCCTGACACCTGAGTAAAAGATCCTAAGAATGAGGATCTACCACCTGCTTTCCCTTACCTGCGGCATGAACGCAGCCCCCGAGGAAGAGGGTCAGTACACAACGTACCAAGTATGTAAAACTGGAAAATACTATAGTAATATCATAAGTCCAAAATAAACTGAAGTTATAGATAAAAATCAAATTACGTTGCACTGTGACTTACTAACAATGAGAGTAACAAGTATAAGTATAATACTGCATAAAAATAGGAGGCTCATGATCAAGACAGGATCTCTCGCTCGTAGTATCATTAAGCAATCCTACTCCTGGGATTGTTTCACCCGCATGGATCCTGTGGATCCGCATAAGGTCATCCGCCTCGCATGGGACTATTTCACCCGCATGAGACTATTTCACCCGCATGGATCCTGTGGACCCGCATGTGACTATTTCACCCGCATGAGACTATTTCACCCGCATGGACCCAGTGGGCCCGCATGAGTACAAGCGTCGCACTCGCATCATGGGTAGCAAATCCATGGAATACGCAATAATAACAATGATAGTACATAAATCAAAGACACGGCTAGTATACATAACATAAGCGCTAGAACTTATCAGAATACTCAGTGATAACAATAATAATACATAAATCAGCACAACCGGCTAGCATACATAACATAAGCGCTACCGGCTTATCATAACATAAACAAGATAAGAAATCTTCTAACTTCTTATGAACATTATTAATATAAATCCTCTCATTTTAGCTCATTAAGGCACTACATGTCTTTTTAAGAGAAATCCGGGAATTTAACCCAAGTATCACATACCGTAAACCTTTTCGAAAATGACTCCCTTTTTATATAAAACTTCCAAGACACTAATAACCATAGTATCATGTCACAACCACTTTCAAAACAAGTCACAATTTCCCATTTAGAAAATATCCCAAGCTTCTACATCAAGTGACTTCATTTCCTTTAAAACCTTAGGCCATTAATGCCTTAAAACAGTTTACCTTCCACAATTTCAACTCATTTCCCTTTGCTTATTTTATGTAAAGTAAACCCTTCTTTATTTACCTTTTTCCCAAACTAATATAACCAACTCCCCATAAAGCCGTTATATTAACATTTTACGTTAGTCAAACACATTTCCACTATGTCGAGGACTTATACCTTTAAAACGAAACAAGTATCATGTCTTCAAAACAAGTGAAGATTATCAAATCTTGTGCATTACCGTACTACATAGATACAACTACTCATGCTCAAGAGATAGGAAAGCTCTACATACCTCTTGGTCAATCCACTTGTTAATTCCAATTATCGCACGTGTCGCCCACCTATAATGACCATAATACGTTTATTAACTTCTAGTTTCAAGGTAGAAATTCCAAATTCAAGTCACTAATTCCTAAGGAAAATCGACAAAGATTTCCTTTGTTTCTACTCACTTTGCCACCTTTTTCAAGGCCGAATTCAATAACCAAACGCCACATTTAAGGCCCCACAATCCAACATTTCAAAGGGGATTACACAACCAAACTTAGGTGCGTAAAATTCTGCCCCAATAGGTAAGACAATACACTTAACAATTATAAAGTAGTTTGTAGGCCACAACATGCTCATAAAACCTCTTTAACCAATCTTTCATATCCAAACCATTTTTCTTACATGCAATGATTCTAAGAGCATTCATTACTACTACAAATTCCTTATTCTTCACATGCAACACCAATAACTAGCTACAAGAGAAGAAATGTTACCTTTGAAGCTTTAGCCAAAATTATTCCAACAATTTGCTAGCCTCCTTTTCAAGAATACCACCACAACAACCTCCACAAGCTTGCAAATAACTTTCCTTCTTAACACCCTTTTCAGATTTTCCTTAAGCTTGGAGTTTCTCTTGATTTTCTAGAGAGAAGGGAGAGCTCTTTAGCTTAGAGAGAGAGAGAGAGAGATGAAAGATGAAAATATGACCAAGTCTTCAAGAATTGGTCAATATAAGGCATGCAACATTTCAGATAGGGGGGGGGACACTTGTCACCCACCCATGACCTCTTTTAAAACAAAACAGTGCCGAAATTCCCATTAACTTTCGCAGATCCCGCCTCGGCGCCGCGGCCCTGCAGTCGGCGCCGCGGCGCTGAATCTCCTGCCGCCTTCTTAGGACTTACCGGCGCCGCGGCCCTGCTTCCCGGCGCCGCGGCGCTGAATCTTCAGCGACCTCTCAGATCTTCCGGAGCCGCGGCCCTGTCTTCCGGCGCCGCGGCCCTACAATCACCCGCCTTGGCGCCGCGGCGCTGAGGCCCCTGACCGCGGTCCAGACCCGAACCATGGGGTATAACACGAAACCTCCCGCAAGTACCCATCCAGGTCAGACAATACATAAACCATCCACTTTAATCACTAACCGAAACTCCACTACCTCAATTCCATTCTGCAACTTTACCTATATCCAAAAACCAAGTCCCAAACATCTACTTGATCCTCAACATATCAACAACCCTTCCACAAAAGGCCTCCACCCGATTCCCACTATATATATTCGGAACCAACGTCCAACATCACACTACCGGACCACAACAACCAACCGAATATCGTACTATTACCGACCTGTTCCGGGACCTTGCCAACCTCAACCCACCAATACCCAAATATATACTGACCCTCATTCCACCCGCAATCATTACTACAAACGCCTTAAGCTGACTCCATCTATAACCACCTGAAAATATCCCATACACCACCCACACGCCCAAAATTGAGAACCCAAACATCCCTATTTATACTCTTTTTCGGTTCAACCTGATTGTCCCCAACACCCGAACCACTTACCTACCCAACCATCTCCTTATATCCATCAACACTCATTCACCAAGTGTGGCCCCAAACCATTAACAAACTGATGAACCCGATCACTCATCTCAGCAACAATCGCATGGGATACCTAGCAAAGGAATTGAATTGCAAAATGTACTCTCAGGTGCTTATATTACCCTACTTTAGGTGTAAAAACATGTCCCTCCTGGCTCGTCAGAGCTCAATAGGAAAAAACTACTGCAAAAATGCCTCATAGAACTCCCTTCACCCAGCTGTTGGGGCGCGAAGTCCCCGAGTTTGCTCTCAAGTCTCAAACCAGGTCACGGAAACATCACACAACTTATAGGAAGCTAACTTTACTGACTCAACATCTATAGCATGCATAACTCATAAGATCAACTGCATCATATTCAAAATATTTTATAGGTCTGCATTAAGATCGGTCCATATAAATACTTGAAGGTCCAGGTTAATGAAGTCCCGAACTCTAACACTCACAACCCTATCAACAATATCGAGAGTCTGACATTGGGCTTGAGAGGCCCCAAGTCAAGTCAACAGTTGCACCACACTCCGCATATCTAAATCCTAGTCAGGGGCAACTAGAGGAGGAACTGGAGGTACATCAGCTCCCCTCTGCCCCTCTGGAGGTGGTGGTGGTAGTGGAGTCCTGGAGGCCTAAGATACAACCTCATTCTAGTGCTCATGTCTGCCCGGGTTAGCGGTTTGTACCTGACTGGCTCCTTCTCCTGCCTCTTCATCTATCCTTCGCGGAGCCTCTTATCGTCTAATAGTAGCAGGCATAGATGAGAACATAAACAAGATAAATATTAGGAGTGAACACTTATGATTTAGTGATATCGCACGATCTTGATCAAGAATAAAAGTAACCATCCTAAATATCTTGTAGCCTCCTTCTTATAAGTGTGGTGCACAACACACCTTTAAACAAGACTCTACTAGATACGACTTGCAGACTCGAATCCCTAAGACAAACCTACTCTGATACCAAGTTTGTCACACCCAACCATGGGGGAGTGGCTTGAACCCAACACCCGAAGGCCTAAGCGAACCAACCATAGTATCTGGGACCTATAATTCGAAACTTGGGCTGACAAGGCCACCATAGAACCATATAAGAAATGAATGAAAGACAACATGTAATCATAAGAGTACCCAACATGATATATATAGATAACCATGGCCTACAAGGCCACAAAAAGAGTATCATCACTCAAGAGGGGTCGATAAGGCCACGACATACATATACATACTGTACACTAGTCTGCAAACCTCTAAGAGTGCTATAATACAATAACATGTCGAGACATGGCCCTTCTATACCCAAAATACTAGTAGTATGTACAACTGTACCTAATGACTCATGTATATCCTCTTCGAGAGAGGAGAGTACGAAAATCACAGATGAATAGGCAACCTACTGTGGAGGAGCGTCGCTCTATCTATCTGTACCTGCGGGCATGAACACAGTGCTCCAGAAGGGATATCAGTACGAAAGATGTACTGAATATGTGGGGCATAATGAACTGTAAATAAAGCAACAATAAGTCAAGGGAATCATAGATACCACCTAAAACTCATAAGTGTCACCCTAGACTAACCTGTAGGTATCTATAATTAGTCTATCGCCTATAAAGTCATAGGACTCTATGGAAATACTCTATATATAATAGATCACGTATGTAATGCCATAAGCCTCTTTGGGAAATATCATCAGTATCATATATGTATAGCTGATATAACTTTATAGGCATCTGTGGGTAATGTAAATACATAATATATATCTATACAAGGGTCATCCCAAGCCTAGGAAGGAATCATCAACTAGTCGGGGTGACAAAAGGTCGTTGCACCCCCGACTATTCTTATGTGGGCTCATGTACTCTTTTACCTTGCGATGATGAATCAGAAGGAAGCCTTCTTAGTTTCTTAATCATGAAGTGATAAATCTTTCTTTAACCCAAGGAAGGGAACAATACCAAATTCAAATCATAAACTGAACGAACGATGAATACGTACATAATTAAGGAATGGAATAATGTCGAGTGTTCTCTTAATTAACTAAGAATAGAGTCTTTTCTAGGATATGTTCGTATCGATTGTTATAGAAAGGATCATTTCATAACTGAGAAGAAAGTAAGCCCTACATACCTTGTTAATGAAGTCGATTATGTTTCGAGAAGCCTCGCATGTGATATGAAATATTATCTTATATTAAACGAGGAATTTGTGTATTAATACCAACTAATATCGAATAAGAGATTTCATTTAGGAAATTCGTCGAACATCTTGCGTATGTGAAGTTCTAAAGCTACTCTACCATGGATTCTTATTCAAATTAACAACATCATCATCCTTAACTCCTTTCCTCAACTTCACAACCTCACCAACACTATTTAACACCAATATTTACTCTTAATCTCAACCAACAATACCAAACAACAAGTTTACATAACTTTCTATCACAAAAGATGTTTCTCCCAAATCATATTCACCGAACTCCCAAAGTACCCAAGTTACATCCATCAACCAATCAAACCATGTAAGAACTAGCTAAAACATACATAGAAGGTATGAAAACTTACCTTAACTAACAAAGAAGCTCTCTACAACAACTTTCACCTCAATCTCAAAGTAGTCTGCAACTTTGTCGAGCTAATTAACGAAGATTCTGATGTGTTCTTCATCTTTAGAAGGAGAAATCACCTTATATACAAGTTGGAATGTTCTTCAATGGTGTAAAGGGTCTTGAAGAATGTTTGAGAGGGTTTTGGGAGCTTAAGGATCGAAAATGAGATGATAAATGAATGACCGACTTTTAGCCTTAAATAGGCCACCAAACCAACTCACATATGCGGCGGCAAATACCATTACATATGGTGGAAGTGAGGTGGGGAAAATGTGGCCTCAATCTGTGGCTACTTCCACGAGGCAGAATGACATCCACGGCACAAAACGCATGGCGTATCATCGAAACATTGTCAATCTTTATTGAGTTGTACTTCTTTGGTTCTATTGACTTTTAACCTTCCAAAACCATTCCTTAACATACTTATACATCATACAAACCCTCGGAAACAACTTTTAGTTCTCACGGCTTAAGTCAGCTGACTATACTCTCATTTGGGTGCGAAATTATGTGGCGCAACACCTATTCCCTTTCATGGTCATAAGTGAGTACGTTTCCTAGACAATTCTTGACTTCTCTTAGATGTGGGGTGTTTAGCCATGACTACGAGAATCTTAACAACTCGGGTGCTCCTAAACCATACTAAACTTTAGGTTGGTATGCATCTACAAAACAGAGCACAATTAATTCCCCCCCAATGGACAATGGTTTATCACATAAGGCACAATCATGTGTCTGTATAGCAAGTTGTTGGATGCAGTGTCGTCGGGTCGTAGACCGTCAATACATGAGGTAGTCATCCTAATGGGTCCAGATATGTTTAAGATATCTAAACCCTTCTAGGTTAGAATGTGCTAGTTCAGTAGGGATTTGACTTCACTCTATCCTAGGCAAACTAGAGTGGTTTTTCGAATAACTGGGACCCAAGAGGATTACTCAAGGTGAACAGTTGTCGATTGTTGGACGACCGCAAACCAACTTTGTCTCCAACGTGCTCCAAAGAAAGTAATTTGGTTTTTTACAGGACGATGATTGCGAGACCGCATAATCGTCTTTGTGCACTAATGCAAGTGTGTGTGAATGTCATTTGGCGAAATAATGAAATGCAATAATGACAGTTATATTTTGTGGGAAATAAACACATAAGCAATTCATAACAGTTAAAACATGTTATATTGGAACTTTATGGTTAAAACCTAGGTTTATCCCCAGCAGAGTCTCCATCTGTTACGGTTCACTTTTACGTCGAGGCATAAAAACTACTAAGAGGTTGTTGGGGGTGCTCTAATTTGGATAATTTAGTTTCAAAGTCGCCACCAATTTATAGGTAAATTAGAAAAATCAAGTTAAAAGGGTTTATTCAGAAAATCTATGAAAAATTCTTTTTAAACTAGAGTCGATATAAGGATTCTAGTGATCCCCAAGGAAGATGTTAGACACCATGATATTAAGAATTTGTAGAATAGGGTTGATCCTTTTAACTCCATAGCATGATTATTACTATAAATTGCTTAAAACTGTTTATTTCCCGTAAAAGGCATTTAACATGTCATTCATTTATTTCAAACTCAAAAAAGATTTCGAAAACCAAAGAGTTGAATTCTGCCTCAAATGGTTAGTATAGGGGTAATTTTGTCAATTTTACTTTCAAAATAAAGTACACCCAAAGCTTAATTTAAGTATGACTCCACTTATTTAGTCCAATAAAATGTACAAATAATCCTTATATGTTGTCTTTGAAAATCTTTTAAAAACAAAGGAGTATATTTTATTTGGAATGACATGTTATATTTTATTTGGAATGACATTAAAGTTTTTTTATAAAAAAAAATGAAATACAATTCTTAACTTTTATGACTTGCTGAAGGTCAACTAAGATGTGTTATCAAATCTAAATTCCTCAAATTAAATTTCTTTAAGGCCTTTCAAAAATCAGTTTGGTTGGGCCTTAGCCCAAAACGGTTTTGGAAATGTTTGTGACTTGGCCCATTTTCCGAAAATCAATTTCTTGTCCAAATTGTTTTCAACCCATTTCCTTTCAATGAAAGCAGTCTGATTCCTTTTAAAAGATCAGCCCAAAATGATTCAGTTTTGCTTTAATGTAAAATCAGTCCCAGTTTTCTCTTTTAATGTTAATTTGTTTCTAAAAATGTACAAGTCAAGTTAGTCTGTTTTGAAAGCCATTTTTATGGCTACTCTAATCAAAACAATGTACGTATCATTTTTGTCTATCCTAAGTTATAACCATAATTGTTCCAATAATATCAAAGTGTATATTTATACAAATATCACATATAATACAATATATTGAATGGAAATAAGATTAGGCTGGTGGTTATTTTCACCCATAGTTGGGCCTTCAGCGCAGCTACATTGGACGGACTCGATTAATAAGATTAGTTGGGCCTTTGGCCCAACATGTTGAAGAAATGCAAAGGGACATGCAAAGGCCCAAAGGGGCCGTCCCAGCACCCATGGAAGGAGAGAAGATGGGAAAAGGAGAATAGAAGTTAGAAGGCATCTACACTTATCTAAATATAATACAAGTAATTTAAACTAAATACATATATGCCATATACTAATTAAAATAAAACAGGTATTAAATGACAAAGCAGCATAAGATCATGTGAACAAGCAATGGGTACATCCCATACATAAAACAAATTTCCAAAGAAATACAATAAAACTGGGCTTAGTCCAGTTTTTTATAAATCAGAGAAGGGGATAGAAGAGGTAATATAAAAGGGCCAGGCCCAACAGGCTGAATAAATGCAAAGGCCCAAAGGGGGCCGTCCCAGCGCACATGGAAAGAGAGAAGGGGGAAAATGAGAATAGAAGTTAGAAGGCATCTACAAGTAATTTAAACTAAATACATATATGCCATATACTAATTAAAATAAAACAGGTATTAAATGACAAAGCAGCATAAGAACATGTGAACAAGCAATGGGTACATCCCATACATAAAACAAATTTCCAAAGAAATACAATAAAACTGGGCTTAGTCCAGTTTTTTATAAATCAGAGAAGGGGATAGAAGAGGTAATATAAAAGGGCCAGGCCCAACAGGCTGAATAAATGCAAAGGCCCAAAGGGGGCCGTCCCAGCGCACATGGAAAGAGAGAAGGGGGAAAATGAGAATAGAAGTTAGAAGGCATCTACAAGTAATTTAAATTAAACACATATATGCCATATTACTAATTAAAATAAAATAGGTATTAAATGATAAAGCGGCATAAGATCAAGTGAACAAATAATTGGGCACAGGCCTAGGGGCAGATGAGTCGTTTGGGCTGAAGTTAGGCGGTTCAAGATGAGCTGAATCAATAAATGAAACAATGTTCAACCCCGCCCAAAGCTAACCCGCCCAAAGCTTAGATGAGCTAAGATGGACGGGTCAAAACGGGTTAAATAATGAGTCATAACCCAACTTGCCAACTTTACCCATTACTTTTACAAATTTCAAACTTATCTTTTATGATGTTATTTAATTTTTCCATATCTTTATTTTTAAAATAAGAATAATATTTTTAAGATTTTTTTTATTTTTTATTAAAGTAAAATAAATATATAAAATAATGGATGGGATGGTAGGGGCAGTGGGGGTGAAGGGGGTTGGGTAGTGGGTAAGAAAAGTTTCTCATTTTTTATAAAAAAAAATTGTATAAGAAAAATAAATATATAAATTAAAAATTTCAGGTGGTTGGGGTGGTAAGCAATTTTTTCTCTTTTTTTATAAATAGTTTATAAAAGTAAAATAAATATATAAAATAGAAAATTTAGCGGTGGGAGGAGGGTAGTGGGAAGGGGGTTGGGTTATGGGGTACTAAAATTTCTTATTTTTAATAAAATTTTATATATAAGTAAAATAAATATATCAAATAAAAACTTCGGGGTGGTGAGGGCAATTGGGTTGGGGGGGGGGTGGTAAGATTTTTTTTTTATATTTTTATAAAAGTAAAAAAATATGAAATAGAAATTTGAAGATGGGTAGTGCATGGGTGGAAGGGGTAGGAGGTAAAAAAAATTAATATTTTTTAAGGATGGGGTGGAGGGAGGTAGGAGGTAAGAATTTTTTTTTATATTTTTTATAATTTATTTATAAAAGTAAAAAGAATATGAAATAAAAATTTGAGGATGGAGGTAGGGCATGGGGTGGGGGTGGAGTGGGTAAGGAGAGGTACGAAAAAATTTCATATTTTTAATAATTGGCTTTTATAAAAGTAAAAAAAAATATGGATCAAATAGGGTAGGGGTATGGGGTGGAGGGGGTAGGAGGTAAGAAAAAATTTCATTTTTTTTATAATTTAATTTTATAAAAGTAAAAAGAATATGCAATAAAAATAGAGAATGGGGTAAGGCATGGGGTGGAGTGGGGTAGGAGGTAAGAAATGTTTTTATATTTTTTTATAAAAAAAAAAAAAAAAAAAAATCTGAGGATGGGTAGGGCATGGGGTGGAGTGGGGGTAGGAGTTAAGAAAAAAAATCATATTTTTATAATTGTTTTTATAAATGTAAAAAGAATATGAAATAGAAATTTGAGAATGAAGGTAGGGCACGGGGTGGGGGTGGTGGAGGGGGGTTAGGGGGGAAGTAAGAATTTTTTTTATATTTTTAATATTTTTTATAAAAGTAACAAAAAATATAAAATAAAAATTTGAGGATGGCGTGGGGTAGGTTGGGGTTAGGGTGGGGGTTAAGAAATAATTTCATATTTTTTATAATATTTTTTATAAAAGTATAAAGAATATGAAATAGAAATTGGAGAATGGGTAGGGCATGGGGTGGAGGGGGGTAGGAGGTAAGAATATTTTTTATATTTTTTTATAAAAGTAAAAAAGAATATGAAATAGAAATTTGAGGATGGGGTAGGGCATGAGGTGGAGGGGGGTAGGATTTAAAGAAAAAAATCATATTTTTTATAATTATTTTTATAAAAGTAAAAAGAATATGAAATAGAAATTTGAGAATGGGGTAGGGCATGAAGTGGGGGTGGAGGGGGTAGGTGAGAGGTAAGAAAAAAATTATATTTTAATAATTTTTTATAAAAGTAACAAAAAATATGAAATAAAAATTTGAGGATGGGGTGGGGGTAGGTGGGGGTTAGGGCGGTAGGGGGAGTTAAGAAATAATTTCATATTTTTTATAAAAGTAATAAAATATGAAATACAAATTTGAGGATGAGGGTAGGGAAATGGGGTAGGGTGGAGGGGGGTAAGAAAAAATTTCATATATTTTTATAAATTGTTTATAAAAGTAAAACAAATATGAAATAAAAAATATGAGACAGATCTAATCTAAGAAAACCATGTCTAAAGCAATGGACTATTCAGAATCCTTTTAGACAATAGAGACAAAATATTAACATCTTCAGTTAACAGTCATGCTTCTGCTTATATTCATCCAATTCTAAGTCATCTACTTTCCTTAATTAGACTTAACCTCATTTTTGGATATAGACAAGCAAACAATTACCACACAGAAGCAACAATTAGTTATGTTAGGAGTAAATGATTTCTTATAGACTTAGTAGCATGACAAGATGATCTGAGAACAAAAGACAACAAATACATGAGAGGAGAAAAGGATGTTGGCTTCATGTTTTTTAACATCAACTCATTGCAGACTTAGTTCTACAGGAGTATCCCTATGTCAAGTAGACAGGAAGTTATTCAAATCAAGAACCTCAAAGATTTCAAAAAAGGCATGTCTTAGCAGTGCATAACCACAAGACTATCATGGACACTAGACAGGCTTTTCCCTTTTTTAGTGAGGCAGACCTTACCATATTGACAGTTATAGCATATATGTATTGAAGACAAGATAAGATAGCACATAAGGCTCAGATAGGCGTGAATCAGTTTCAAACAGGGACTAATTTAGACAAAAATCATTCAAGGCAACTAGTTAGATTCTTACATGGTCACCTAGACTGAATATGATCATATCCAGGTTACTCACAAGTAATAGCTAGCCACTGACTTCATGAATCAACTTAAATATTTAAAGAACCTAGAATTTAGTTTAAAACAATTGCCCTCAAGCACACAGAAGAGAAAATGTAATTTCAAGCAGGGCATATTGGCATGGAGGATCATCACACAACCCTATAAACCTAAATCTTTTACTCATCTTAATGCAAACAAGTTATGTGTTAGGAACTATGCCCCTAGATAGCTTGAGATGACAGGGTCATGTGACACTTGAGTTGAACATTACATGAAATGCATATAGAGAACAAAGCATATAGACAATAACAAATTAGACAACCAACAATTTTGATAGTCACTGAACCATGTATCCCTCATAGAAGTTCACAGCTCATACAAGCATGGTACTACAGATATTAACATGTCTGAATATAACTTAAATTAATCCTTAACCAACATGAGCAGAATATGAAAAGAGAAGACATATGAGTCTACGACTCTACAGTTCTGCTAACCTCTTTTAAGTTAAATTGTCTACTCTTGAGCGTGCAATATTCAACAATGAACCAAAATGAATCCAATACCCCGAATCAGGAGCAGTTGAGCCTCTCAGGCTCATTATACACTTAAATTTAGGTAGTTTGCACAACAAACACATATGTTTGGATGCAGGGAGGACTGGAAACATACATCAGAGCCCTCAAATAATCAAATATGGAGGCCAGACCAGCACTTAGTTCTCATTTTAACTTAAACATAGGTATGATGTAGTTCAGACTTTTCTATCCTTCAACCTTCCTCATGCAATAGTCATTTTAAGTTCATATTAATCCTATCCTATATAGTTCATACAAAACTTATGTTTATTTGAGTGTGCAAAGGATCCACAATAAACAAGGATCATCTTATAGCTAGATATTTGAGCCAAAAAGGTTATGAAAGACCCTGTCTAAGTTGTATTAATCTGGATTAGCAAACATTCACACAAAAGGTATAAAACAAGGATCATTCTAGTCAATATCATATCAATATGGATTCAAACATGTGTGGAAGGTACCCTATGCACTAAAATAATCTTCTATATCGTATTACATATCATAGGTTACTCAGATTCATTTGAACATAAGATTAAAGCTAAAATGACATTATTCTTCTCATAAATTATTCTAGGCAAGACATTATTGCCCATAGATTCACACAGAACAATCTTAAAGCTATTTAAATCTTAACTAGTCCACATTTAAATCATGAGTTCATCCACAACACATGTTATGATCTCTTCAATCATGTTCATAATGCATACTAGGCCCGAAACATAATTTAACTACTAGGAATCACCTAAGAGACAACAATGGTCAAATCATAGAACTAATTAGTCTTAATTAAGTTAAGATAGGCTACACGGTGTTAAAACCAACTAAGCATGTTAATTAACCACATGGTACACAGGATAACAGATCATATATCATAATTTAAACAAGAAGTGGAATTACCTTGTGTTGAGGTAGGGTCGAAGGTAGCTTGATCTTCAACTCCAAATCTCGAAAACACACACACAAAAGGGAGTTTTTAGCTGTGAAAGACTAGTTAAGCTAGGTATGGGTTCCACCAAAGGGTTGGATCACAAATAAATTTTTAACTTGAAAATGGCTTTTAAGAAAATAAAAGCCAGAATTTCAAGTTGCGGACCATTATAATGAAGAAAAATTGGTCAATTTATAGGACTTCTGAAACCCTAGCAGACCCAATAGGATCTGTGTGGGAGAACATATTTTGGGGGGGAAATTTCCCTCCCAAAAGGGTTCTCAAACAATAGAAATTGACGATTTAAAATTAGATTAGACAAATTATCGCAGTAAAAAGCAATGAATTGAAAAGGGAGACCTCACCTTGGGGTACAATGGCATAGTCGTGTAATGTTCTTGGATGCGAAGGGCATATGGCTTCGTCGATTGTGGAAAATGGAAAGGGGATTTGGGCATATATGCTAAACTGGGCCGAGTCGCGGTCCGTTTTGGGCCGGACCCAGCTGATTTTAAAAGAATAGGGGGAAGGCTCATTGTATCCCATTAAGTAAAAATAGAAGGTATCCACATTTCACAAATGTGACCACTTTTTAAATTAAACAATGACCTGAACAATTTGCTTACTTTAACTTTAAAAATTATAATTAATGATCAAGATAATGTAAAAATAAGATATGATATACAATACGTATATCAGATGATATATTATCCAATAAAGTGATAAAATATCTCTGGAATAATTTCGTAAAATCATTTCAATTTGTAAAAAGTATATTTCACTTTGTATGTGATCGAGAATCCTTAATAATTAAATAAAAGTATTGGAGGATAAAAATTAGTGTCAATAGGGATCAAACAAATTCGAGGGGAACAACTAGCGGCAAAGAAAATGTTCGCCATTGACGAGCTAGCAGCACAGCCAAAAATTGAGGTTATCCTCTGGATCTGATGGCAAATCAATGGACATCAAAGGAAATGGTGAAGAGGAGCAGTATACAGCTCCGGATTGTTAGGAAGAGAAGTCGGAAGAGAAAGTAAAAGAATAGGTCTTTTGTTGTACCAGATGATTCGGATGCCACCAAGTCAATTGTTGAATAGCTCGCGCAAGTAGTCTTGTTCGAACATTGGCTGGAAATAAAGGTATACTTAGGCATTGGGTTGACCCCGGGGCTCAGGCTTAAATTAATTAATCTTCTCAAAGATAACGCAAGTTGTTTTTGTCATGCCCTGAAATGTAGTATGGGCATAAGACGACACTCGGAGCCTGACTGCTTGTGACTGAGTGAATCACAAGGCTTGTTGGATAAACACGGGTATCTAATATCATGAAATAATAATATAAAATATAGAAATCTGAATATTAAAAATATGATTGCGGAAATAATCTGAAAATGAAATAAGTCTATATATCTGACATGATAGGCTAGACTAGTCTGTGAAACCTCTGAACATGAGTTTGACTGCTAAAATTATTTTACCAGGACAAGGTCCTGACATATCTTTACTGCATGACATGACATAAAATAAATAGAAGATAGTACTCCGAATGAGATGGGGTTCACCAATAACTGATATGTAAGATTCCTAGCGCATAAATCTATTATCTTGTAACTCTGTACCTTCATCGTGAGATGCAGGCCTCGTGAAAAAAGGGACGTAAGTACATTTAAATTGTACTCATATGTAAAGCAGATGAATGAATAAATAAAGCACGTGAAATAATAGGAACAAAAACTGAAATTGTAACATGAGCATGTATAATATAATAAAACATGATAAATTATTTTAAATTGAAGAGCTTTAATATAACCGACATGTAACCACCAGCTGAGAACGTGGCGTCTGATCTCATCCTAATCAACTAAGCTATCTAGTACCTTGCTGGGGTACGAGACGTGAACATGACATGAATGGATTCAATAACCCGTAATGGGCAACATAAAATAATCTTCCTAACTGGGCAGAGCGATCCTTATCCTACATTGGCATACGTAGTATCAGGTATTAAACCTTCTCAGTAATCTATGTAATTCTCAAAATATGAACATGAATATAAGTAGCTTAACAACCCATGTATTTCATAATCTTAAATTGTAAACATGATTAATAAATAGAATGATATTGGTTTATGACATGCATTTAAGAACCCATGAAATTCAAGTTATGGGCATTCATAGATTACGGATGGATTCGTGATAATCCAAATGAAATATCAAGAATATAATTAATGAATTGATAATATAGAAATAACATATATTAATACATATAGTTAGGGTTATCGTGATCTTAGAAAAATATTAAGCTTATAAAAATTCATATTTCATGGATGAACGTGACGTGGGGAGGAACAATAATGTTCTCACACGTGGATAGAAGGTCTGCATACCTCAATTTTAAGCGTACTACAACATATTTGACAACTTTCGTCTTTAATTATTAAGTCAGGGAAATAGCAAGTTCTCATATTATGTATGCGTATCACAAATATTTTCTTCTTTGTTACCTTAATTCCCATTAAAACATTCCAAATGTAAACTCTATGCTTCAAAGAATCACTCTACAAATCTAATTTCAATATTGCACAATTAATATTTACAAGTTTTTCACCTATTGTTGTAACTACTGTTCATATCTCAAAGAACACTGCTCCGAGCCTCCAAATTAAATCTCCATTGTTCAGATTTATAATTTATATGTTATAAATACTCAGGTAAAATTTGAGCTCGATCCAACAATTAGATTATCGTGAAACACCAATTGAATATTACTGGTCGGAGTGAAAGTCTACATAAATACTAGGGTTTTCTCCAACTCTTCATGACTCTTTATTTTATAGGGTGTCGGGGTGGATGGATTTATTCTAGTGTTTAAAAATGTTGTATTCTTATAGAATTCAAAGGTTCTTGATTGAAAGATTTACCTTAGTGAAAACCTCGGGAAACTATATATAGCCTCTTAGGGTTTAGAATAGTCTTAGAGACATTTTTACTTCATAAAACAATAAAATAATGAGTCCAATTCGAGTAGAAAAAGGCTAAAAAAGGCTACCCAAAATCTGAAAATGTTGTTCCAACCAGCGTTAGTAAAATATGTATAACTCTTAGAACACAACTCCTTTTGAGTTGGACCAGATATCGTTAGAAGGGTATTTCAAAGGGATACAACTTAAATGAATAAAGTTTTCTCAAATTCCTTCTGTAAACTCGGTTTAAGTGAGGTCATCTACAAACTCAACTGAAAACATATTCCGTAGAGTATCTTCCGACATTAATTTTTTCCAAGACCCATCTTATGCCTTGATTAGGTTTCAAAATACTTCATACACTCGTCATATTGGTTCCATCATGTTCCCATCATACGGTTCAAACCATAGCTCGAAGGTACGAGGTGTTACAATATCACCCCCTTGGGATTATTCGTCATCGAATGATGGCATGGTTAGGAGTATTACTAACTCTAGAATTTTATAAAATTTTGGAAAGATTTCCTCTGTAAATAGGACTATCCCAGCATTTTTCAAACACTTGCCAGCTAACCAGAGGTAGTTGAGGTAGTTACTTAGAATTTTTTTGCTTGTCAACTAATAAATAGGAGGTGAGATCTGAACATTGAACTGACATAGGGTCTGAATACTTGAGGTAGTTACTGAGACATTTTTTGTTTGTCTATAAATAACTTTGAATATTTAGACTTCATGTCCTCTTCAGCTTCTCATGTAGCTTTTTCCACATTCTGGTTCCTTTATATCACTTTCATTATAGCGATATCCTTAGTCCTCAATTTGTGAACTTGACGACAAAATAATAGTCACTCTAATGTTTTTGCAAGACATGCTATCTTTAATCACTTTATTTTTTTGTAGGAGTAACTAGAGATGGATCTCTGTGAATTTCCTTAACATGGTCGCATAAAATACTGGTGTACAACAACTAACCATGGTGGTAATTCTAGCTCATAAGCCACTCGATCAACTCTCCGCAAGATCTTATGTGGTCCAATATATTGGGGACTAAGTGTCACGACCCGACTCCGGGCCGCGACTGGTGCCCTACCTGGGCACCCTTACAGGTATACATCAGAGAAAATCAGCGAACATACATCAAACTTATAAAATAAATCAACAAGAAATAAACAACAGGTTAATCGATAAGGCTACCTTCCTGGATATATATATATATATATATATATATAGCCAAAAACAGTTACATCATTTTTCTTTTACAAGCTGACCCACAAGATATGACTACAGACCTCTAAGAGTTTTGACATAACAACTGTGACGGGACAAGGCCCCGTCGTACCTCTGAATATACCTATCCATAATGACCAGCTCCAGAACATTGGAGCTATCCCAAAATGCTGAACAAGGATCCTAAGCTCACAGATCCACAACTGTGTACCTAGACCTGCGGACATGAACGCAGCCCCCGAAGGGGGTCAGTACAATAAGGTACCAAGTATGTAAATAAGAAGTACGATGGGAAGATCATAATCGTACAAGAATGACAGGGAAAGTATGAAAAGCAAATACGGATCCTACCGTGTCATAAAACAATCGAGCCAATTGTACCTTGTATCATCAGATCATCAGAACACCGTACCACTCACATATGAAAGCCATGTCAAAAATCCAGACACCGCCTCGATATAATATCACGTACATGCTCGTGGAATACAACATCACCACAAGATGTAACAAGTATAATGTACCTACCAAGACATTGTGCCTTTTAAACAAAGAGAGTGAACAAGAATAAACTTTGGCTTTTAAAGCAGGAAGCTTATGATTATCCTAGGGTCATCCGCGTAGTATCATTATGCAATCCTACTCCGGGACTATTTCACCCGCGATAGCCGTATGGACCCGCATGAGGTAATCTTCGCATAGTCAGATTCGCCAAGATAGCCGCGTGGGCGGCGTGAGGTAATCTCCTCGCATAGGTTGTATCCGCCCGCATGAGAATCGAACCCGCATAAGCCCTACGGACTCGCATGAGGTAGTTTCCTCGCATCGTGGGGAGCAAATCCACGGAATATGCAAATGTAACAAGCCCGGGGAATGACCCTGTAATGAATAATATATCACAGGCACAACCGGCTAACATAATCACGTAACATAAGTACAATCGGCTATCATAATCACATAACATAAGCACAACCGGTTATCATAATAACATAACATAAGCACAACCGGCTATCATAATCTCATAACATAAGCACAACCGACTATCATAATCTCATAACATAAGCACAACCGGCTACCATAATCACATAACATAACCCGACCTATGTGTAGGCTCGGTGGTCTCATAACATAACATTTTAAACCGCTTTTTCACTTCTTCTTAAGTCGTTATAACAACTTCCCATAAAGCTATTATAACAACCCTTCATTTTAGAGAACTTAAGACATTTTTATTTCTTATCACATTGGGGAAACTAAACCCAAAAGTACTATGTACATACATACTTAAAAAGAATCATGCAACCCCTTTTTCCTTAATTCAACAAACGTATATTTTTAAACTCAAGTTACATACTCTTTTGGAATCATTCTTCTTAACTCTTGAAATAAATCAAGAAGCCCTACTTTTTAAATCAAGTCATTCCTTCCTTTAAAAATTAAGTCATATATCTTGAAAAATAAAGTCTCATAACCTTTTAGGAAATCAAGGTTCATAGTCTTAAAACTTCATAACATAAATTCTTAAAATCAATTCACTTACTTCAATTAAATCAAGTCCTTTCTTCCTTTAAGAATCAAGTCTCATAACTTGAAAAATAAAGTCTCATAATCTTTAAAGTAATTCGAGTTACTTATACTTTCATAATCAAGACTTATATATTTTCAAAATCAATTTACTTACTTCAAATAAATCAAGTCACTACATATTTTTGAAATTCAAATCTCACGTACTTACCGGATTAATACTTTTATGAGTCGTGAATAGGTTATACTCGTTTATAACGATCTTGTCCATTGAGCCATGATCTAGAAAATATAATACAATTTTGTCTCATCTTAGTTTCTATGCAGATGGAAGATTCTACTCATTTCAATGTAATTGATTACCGATACATTTTCATTAACGCTGCAATGGCTTGTTCGGTCCCTTTTTTCATTAGTGAAGAATTTAGCAAGGTCAGCTAGACTCCAATACTTCCTAACGACTCTTACCAACATCCCCCATAAGACTTGGTAAGAACTTAGAAATATTCTAGACATGCCTTTAGCATAAAATCAATGACAGGAATACTCCCTATGACAAGGAAAGTATACTCAAGAACAAGTCATGTATACTCCTAACAACAAGGCAAGTATACTTCAATTATCAAGGCAAGTATACTCCTAACAACAAGACAAGTATACTTCAATATCAAGGCAAGTATACTCTAATCAATAAGGCAAGTATACTTCAATATCAAGTCATGTATACTCCTAATAACAAGGCAAGTATACCATAAAGATACTCATGTCTATAGAAAGAAGAAGTTCACATACCTCGTGACGACTAACCAATATGACAAGTAGCAAAATGCTCCAAAGTACTTCAACCTTGTTAGCTTTTCCACCCTTCAAGTAGAATACGCTACACGTAGTACTTCAACCTATAGTAATCATAACATGTCTATCAACTCCTAGCTTATCAACGTGGAATAATACTAAGTGTTGGGTCTCTTATTCTACAGAAATTTGGGCAGCACTTTCTTTGTTTATACATACGTTTCCACCTTTTTCAAGGCCCGAAATCAACAACCAACATGCCACATTTAAGGCGCAACAAACCAGCAATTCAAAGGGGATTATACGTCTAACATGACGTATAAAATTCTGCCTCACAATTAAAGTAAAACTATCCAATAACTTGAGTCATCTTCGGCAATCACAAGGATAACACCACATCTATTCTCTTTCAATTCCTTTTCAATCCAAGTTGTTATTCTAACATGTTATATAGCCGCAATCGATTATAACAACTATAATCCATTCTTTCTATAACACGCGACGATCGTAATTAATAATTAAATTGAATTACAATCTTAAAGGCTAACATGAACTTTTCGGATTTAGGCTTCCAAAATTCCATAACACTTATCAATCTTCATAATATAAATCACATGATCATTTCTAACTTATCATAACATGGAATCTTCAATCACAATAGTAAGACGAAGATTTATACCTCAATAAGCCCAAATCCAATCCAAGATTTAAAGTCGATCCTTAGCAACTTTAGCTCCTCTTCTCGATGTTCCAATCCACTCCAAGCAACCCTTGGAAGCTCATAAACAACTTCTCTTCAATTTCCAACTTCAAAGTTGAATAACACCTTAGGTTTTCATCTTGCGACTAACGTAAAAACGTAGTTTTTTCGGGATTTTTATGTTGAGATATCCTTAGAATACCTTTAGGGACCTTGAGTTTGAATATTGGGATTTATGAAGCAAGATTGAAGAATTTCTTTTTCAAATTGAGAGCTTGGCCGAGAGCACCCTTAGTGCACAACAAGATTTCTCAAATTTTTCTAAGTGTGGAATTTTGTCTAGTCTTGCACTAGTAAGGTGGATATGTCACGACCCGAACCCGGGCCCGTGACTGGTGCCTTACCCCGGGCACCCTAGTGATACAACATCAGAGAAAAACCAGCGGAAATAAAAACTTAAACATTTAAATAGACATGGATCAAGATAAAGGAAAATAGGCCAACCAAAACGGTTGCCTTTCAGTATATATAAATATAACGACATTTTGAAAAGCATAATCCTTACAACCCCGCCACAACAAGATTACATGCACTCTAAGATTTTTACAACAACTATGACGGGACAGGGCCCCGCCATACCCCTGAATGTACAAGAACTTACAGACTCAGGGTAACATACCAAAGATAAGCCTCCGAAGGAACGGAGCTTCCCAAGATGCTGAAAGGTGATCCTAAGCGGGATCGACAGTGATGTACCGCTACTGCGCAGATGAACACACTTCCGAAGGAGGTCAAGATAACAGTACCAAGTATGTGAAATCAGAAAATCAGTAAATGAAATCATAGCGATATATAAAGGGGAGACATGTATGATAACCAACTACTGACACCACATATAAACAAATATATCAAGTCGGGGACTCACGCCTCCAAATCATCACTCGTGCGTGGAATTCCTTCCTCACCGCCATGCCTATGATATAACAACACCAAGGAGTATATGTGAACACGTGTCCTACTGTGTCAATAAAACCGCACGGCAAGTATAACTACGATCCGACCGTACAAGATATCGTACAACCATATCACGGGCGACACGCGGCGTGCGCAATAGCCTCCACCAGCCCACTGCGCCACGTAGGCGACGGGGCAAGTGAATCGGCGTGCACCCGATCACAACCGTAAGTCACGGCTCCATCCAAATCGACTCGCGAAGGCGACACGTGGCGTGCAATAACCTATACCAGATCCACTGCGCCACGTAGGCGACGGGGCAAGTAAACAGCTACGACCCGATCACAACCGTAAGTCACGATACTTCGCCGAAGGCGACACGCGGTGTGCAATAACCTATACCAGATCCACCGCCACGTGCCGACGGGGCAAGTAAACAGCTACGCACGATCACAACCGTAAGTCACGATCTTCGCCATAAATAACCATAATGGTCACATGTCCACATCATCTGTAGACATGCCCATGTAATAATAATAATGGAAGTTGCACTGCGGAATCTTCCACACGCGGTAAGTCCAAGTAAGTTCTCAACAAGTCAACCTACCTCCATCGAGACGCCAGAGAATAGAAACACAATTCTTGCATAACAAAGACTATCTCAATAAGCATAGGCAAGTTACCCAACAATAAGCATAGGCAAGTTACACAACAACAAGCATAGGCAAGTTACACAACAACAAGCATAGGCAAGTTATACACAACTCAAGTACTTTCCTTTTAAGTCAAAATCCGGGTGTTAACCCTAAAGTACTACGTACGTTAAATTCTTTTTTTAAAGAGATCCATTCCTTTTATAAAAGTCACCCGATACCCGTAGTATAAAATAGAGTGACTCACATTTTTAGGTAAACCAAAACACTTTCCTTTTCAACCACATTCTTTTCCCTAAGGTTCCAGTTTGCCTAATTTCAATTACTCAAGGCTCTTTATTTTAGAAAAATTTCATAGTTCAATGTCTTAATCTCTTTTAAAACATTTGAGTGACATATGCCTTATATGAGTGTAGGTTATTCTTATTCATAATCTATCTTATTAAGCAGCCATGATCTAGGAAATGTAATATCATTTTGTCTCATCTTAGTTTCTATGCAGATGGAGGTTTCTACTGGTTTTAATAATACTTCATTATTCATTACATTTTCTTTTATTAACGCTGCCGTGGTTTGTCGATACTCATTCTGATTTCCGAAATCAGTAAAACATTATTCCTTTTTAAAACCAAGTACCCATTACTCACGAATGAGGTTTCACATCATAACAAACTTCATATCAATACAATTAAGTCAAGTCTCTTATCTTTTAAGATTAAGTCTCTTAACTTCTAAAAATCAGTAAACCATTCTTTTTATCTCTCTTAAGACGTTATACCTAACTTCCCATAAAGCTAGTATAACTCTTTATGTTTTCAAAACCAAGTATTACTCTTCTTTCAAAAAGGTTCCTTAATTCTTTTGAAATACTTTAAGACTCTTTATTATTCAGCTTAAGTCAAAAGACATCCGTAACGCTACATTCGATTAACACCGCACGTCTACCGTACTATATCTATATTCCTTTTAAAATATTTCAAGGTTCTTATTATTCGGCTTAAGTCAAAAGACATTGTCGCATAACTATATTCGTTAGCACACGTACATCTACCATATAATATATACATATTATTCAGGCTTAAGTCAAAAGACATTGCCACACGCACGTCTACCGTACTATATGTATTCTTTTAAAATACTTCATGCTCAAGAGTATAGGAAGAATCACATACCTCGTGACGATTATCGACTATAAGCAAAACGCTCCACGGCTATAACCCGGCTAGCCTTGTCCACCTTCTAAGTAGCACATGCTACTTGCGTAACATTCAACCAATAAGGTTATCGACCATCAGAATACAAATTCTATGTAAGTACAATTCAAACTTCTACTTATATTCTTCTGATGTGATTTCAATACTAGTCTATTCTGTACTATCCTTCTATTACGCTCAATTCTTTTCTATGAATCTTATATTCATTTCAATTCAACTCGATATGTAATTCCCAATTACAATAGAAGGACAGTAGTATTTACCTCGATGAGCCCAAAATTATCCAAGTTAAAAGTCGATCCTGAGCAACGTTAAGCTCCTACTCCGAGTGCTCCAATCCGCTCCAAACAACCCTTAGAAGTTCTACACAACTTCTACTTAGTACTCCAACCAATTATGGAGATTTTCCTTAGGGTTTCGTTTAGTGGCTAAAGGAAAGTATTCTAGTATTTTCCGGGCTTTTCGTATAGAGGGTACTTGGAAATACTACAAAGGTTTTGGGCTAGAGTATTTGGGCATTATAACAATACTTGGAGAAGTATTTCTATACCACAAAGGGGGTATTATACGAAAACAATTTAGGCTAGGGGGGGGGGGGTACCCCACGGCTAGACACCACAAAGGGGGGAGGGGGAGGCTCTCGGCCAAGGCTCACTCAAGGGGGGGGAGAGACTCTTTGGACGAACTACAAACAAGAGGGAGGGAGTATTTGAGACTTAGAAAGATTGCTCAAGTTGGATGAAATAACTCTTCAACAAGGGGGGTATTTATAGGTCAAGAAATGACCAACCAATGGCCAAGATCCATCCAAGTGTAAGGCAAGTGTAGGGCTAGATTTTAACCATGTGGACCTTATCCATCTACCACACCAACTTGCATAAATATCCTACCTAACCCAAGGCACAAAAAACGTGCCATGTTGCCTTTGCCGTCCACTTCTCACGTCCAATGTGAGGGTGACACATGTCACCCTCCCGTTGGTCCAAAATGTTTCGTCTCTCGGAAAAATCCGCAAAAATAATAAATGACATAGCCGGAATTTTCCCTTCGCAAGTTTAGTAAAACGTTTCGTCAAAAAACGACTCTTTTCGGCACTTGTGCCCAAATTTCGAAACTTGCCAAACTTAAGGCTTCAATTTTTATACGTACGCCCTCACGTACATACTCTGGAAATACGGGGTATAACATTCTCCCCTCCTTAGAAACATTCGTCCCGAATGTTCCTTCTCAAGACGGACAACGATGAAGTTCTTCTTAACAAGTTGCCAATGCCACACCTGGCCACAAAATAACACACGTTCTCTTCCTTCCTTACTCGTCGTGCCCTTCTCGAACACTTGAACTCTTCTAGTATACGTACCACACTTCAGTCATCGCTTCAGTTCCCAAAACTTTGGAGTCACCACCTCCAAACTTGGTCATCTTACTAGCCTCAATCTTTCTTAAGGCCATTCCCGGCCTTCACGATCCGCTTCTGGTCGAACATATCCACGAACTCATACGATGGTCATCTAATCTTGGGCCTAGCACCCTCGTGACCCTACCACCTGGCGGGACCACCCAGAGCTGACCTCACCTCGAAACAGGCCGCGGGTTGGCCCGCAACATGGCCCCAACCCGACCTACTTAACGCATCACGCTCTTGTTCCCCGATCCGGAACAATCTTACCTATTCAAGTCATGAAAGCTACCACTTCCATTTTACACCACCCAAGGGAATTTTCCCACAATTACTCCATGTATACCTATACGTTCTGACAAGAATCACTCGCAAAAACTTGTACTCAAGACGGCCTTACATCTAAGGTCTCAACTGTAATATTCTAAGGTTCATCATATTCTCACCCCCAGGCTTAACCTTTTTTTCACTAACCAGGTTTCTAAATCACATTGTAGCACAAAGCTATCCGAACATAAAACACATCATCACAACATCAATACATACAAGTCTTTAGAGGGGTAAGGATATACCTGAAAATGGGCGGTTCAAAGGACCGCTAAAACTGGGAACTTCCACCGCGACCTCTACCGTGGCTCCGCAGGTGTACATCCCGCCTAGCTATGGAAGGTGAAGAACCCGCAATCGATCTAGTAGTCTGTGCTATCCCACCGCATACTCGGCCTGGACAGCCTCAGTCAAATGGCCTGCCGGGCCGCAAAAATAGCAATCTCCCAAACCAGTACGACATTCCCCCCTATGGGCTTTACCACAATGGTCACACTGAGATACGGGTGGCCTCATCCGGCGAACACTTCTACTCCCCCGAAAATCTGAAACCTGGGAGCCCCGACCGCCTGCAATATCCCGGCGTCCCGGCGCCGGAGGACCACTGCATCGGGCGAGGTACATAACTGTTCACTGCCGAGGCGTCCGCCTCGAAAGTCACCAAAAGACCTCGCTGCTCGCCCTCTTCGCCGATCTCGGCCATTCCGTCGATTTCTCCGCTCACATCCAAGTGCATAAGCTCGCATGCGGCAATGTTCATGCCGGTGAAGAGCTACACCCAACAACTCGCTAGGTAATCATCGAGCCTCAGAACATATCGGTGCACTCGATCCTCCATACTAGCTACTAACGCGGGACGCATCGGGCAAATGAGTCGAACTCACATTGTACTCCCGAACCGCACGCCCGCTCGCCGCAACACCAAAAATATGTTCGCCCGAGCCCTCTCATCCGCGAGGCAAGAAATGTGCAAGAAATGCCTCCGAGAACTCGTCCCATATACCGGAAGTGCATTCTCTCCCGACGCCCCACGAATCAAACCACGATCATGCGGTATCACGCAGCCGACGCGAACCTAGGACCACCGACTCGGTCTCCGATGCCTTGATCACTCATGATCCGTCAGAATCGCCGGATGAACTCCTGCGGATCATCCTCGGCGTCGACCAGAAAACTCGCGCTTACAACTCGTAAAATCCCGTAGCCTCGAACTATCTCGATCTAGGGTGAACCATCGTGCTACTGGAGCTGCCGCTTCAGCCTATCCTCAAGTCCGCCACAACCCCGCCATTAATCGTGCTCACCTTGTAACTCATCTCCTCGCCTGCATCGCGAATCGAGGCTCGTGTATGTGGTCTCGCTGCCGCTTCTACTCGCAGCCTCTCGCCGCTTTGCCCTTCGGGCCTGGGCACAGGTTGCTATACCGTATTTCGGCAGTATGTACGTAAGGGAATACGTCTAAAAAGTTTAGCCTTAAAGTTTAGGCTTGACGATTTTTGGGCACAACTCACAAACGAATAGTTTTCCGACGAAACGCTTCCACGACTTTCGTAGGGTAAATTCCGCTATGCCATTTCTAATTTTGCGGATTTTTCCGAGAGACGAAACATTTTGGACAACGGGAGGGTGACACTTGGCACCTCCAATTGGTGGACTTCAAATCGCCCATTTGACGAATTGGACTAGCAATGGCACGCTTTTTGTGCCTTGTGCACAACTTCGAGTTGGTAGGATATTTGTGTATAGTTAATCCTCACCCTACACTTGCCTTGCACTTGTCTTAATCTTGGCCATTGGTTGGCCACTTCTTGACCTATAAATACCCCCTTAGAGATGAAGAGTTCTTCATCCACAAATCTTTCCAAGTCTTGAAAAATCCTCTCTTCTCCCTTTGTAGCCTTTTCGTCCAACACCTCCCCCTCCTCATGAAGGCCCTTGGCCGAATACCCCTCTAGCCTAGTAGTTTGGCCGAGGCCCCTAGCCTAGCCAAAAATCTACCCTCCCTTGGTAGAAAAGTTGTCTTCTAGTATTGTTATAATGCCCAAAATACCCTAGCCCAAATCCCTTAGTACTTAGTAGAAGTTGTGAAGAACTTCTAAGGTTTCTTGAGCTACCTGAGCGCATAACTTAGAGCTAAACCTTGCTCAAAGCGCGACTTTATCTAGGATATTATTGGGCTTACCGAGGTAACAAATCCTAACCTCTCTTTGAATTAGAGAATACTTCATGTTGTAGTATTAGAATAAGTATTAAATACTTAGAAGATTATCACGTAATATAATTGAATTACTACGCAGAAGGGTTTAAAAGAAGAATAATCAAATCAGATTTACATAGGATCTTTTACAATGAGACTTATATAGCTCACCGCAGGGAAGTCGCCAACTTTCCATAGAATTGTGAACCCTCTGTTTAGAATGACCTTGAGTAGTCTTTGATAGATGTCGTGACTATTATAGTCGACTCTCTGCGCGACATATTCAACTCGCGTGGTTTTCATTGAGAAGGTATGTGATTCTTCCTAAAGCATGATATTTTACAATATATATAGTACGGTAGACGCATATGTTTTAACCGAATAATAACTACGGCAATGTCTTTGACTTAAGCCCGAATAACACTTACGGAATGCCTCACGCTTAAGCCCGAATAACACTTACGAATGCCTCACGCTTAAGCCTGAATAATAAAGATCTGAAAGCATTTCATAAGAATACTGAATCATTTTTAACAGAAGAGAACTAATTGGTTTTTAAACAGAAGCTTAAGAGTTATACTAGCCTTATGGGAAGTTAAGTATAACCACTTAAGTTTGATAAAAGAAACAGTTTGCCTATGTGTTTATAACAGACTTATATTGAATTGTGAAAAGAATAATAAGATGGTTTGACATGATATGATGCTATGTGTGTTAGTATCTTGTAACGTTTGTATAAGAGAGTATCCTTGTTGTGCTTATGTTGTTTAAAGATAAGCTGTTATGTTAGTGTACTATCACTCACCTCTTGAGATGATACCGGGTTGTCGCCTCCGACGCAGGTAGACTCGAGTGATGCAGGACCATGATTCGAGAATACCTCACGCGGGTCCGGGGGCCTGCGCGAGCTACGAGTTCCGTGTTAGTATGCGGGGTTATGCCTCACGCGGTCTATGTGGCCATGCGACAACGAGTCGGGGCGATGCCGAGGAGCTACCTCGATGCGGGTTATACCTCACGCGCCCACGTGAGTGGCTATGCGGACTCGAGTCCGTAATTAGGCTTGCAGAGTGATAATACGGCGAGTGGCCCCGCTCAATCATTCGCGGCCTAGAAAAGACCTATTACAGTTAACCTATTGTTGCTCTTGTTTGTGATGTGGCACTATGCGCGCTCCTTGATTGCTTCATACATATTTGTAAACCGTTTTAAAAAGTGTTATGATTTCATTTAAGTTTCACATACTTAGTACTGCCATCTTGACCTCCTTCGGGGCCGCGTTCATGCCGCATGGTAAGGGCAAGGGTGCTAGATCCACATTCTTAGGATCTCTACGTTGGTGTGAGCTCCATCTTTTCCGAGGCTCTACTTTTGGGTATGATCTCCTGTTGTAGATAGTTTTGTATGCAGGTATGTATGGCCCCGCCCCGCCATAGTTGTATATTTCAGAGGTCTGTAGTCATGTTGTACAGTGTCGGATGTAACTGCTAAACCATGTTTATATATTTATGCCGAAAGGCGATGTTTTCTCACATAAACTGTGTCTTATTTTATGAACTGTTTCATGTCTTGCTTTATATTTCCGCTGATTACTCTGATGTATGACTACTTGGGTGCCCTAAGGCACGATCACAGCCCCCGAACGGTCGTGACAAAAGTGGTATCGAGCGCTTAATCTCGGAAAGTGTCTACAGCATCGTATCTAGTAGTTTGATTATCGGTGTGTTGCGCACCACACCAATAATCGTGAGGCTATAGGATATTTAGGATTGGTTTCCATTTTTCTCATTCCGAGATCGTGCTTTAGCCGTGTTATAGGTTGGACCCTCTAACGTATTCCTTTCTGTATGATTATGCCTCCACGTAAAGCAACCCGCCCGAGGCGGCAAGGCACGAGGAGTCGCTAGCGAGACACCCAGAGTCACGAGGCTCGTGCCCGTCTATACGAGACGGCGAGTTCTATGACGCCGCCCGGCAAAGAGAGACCACGCACCCACACCTCCCGTCCCACACCGGGCGGAGGAGTTAGGTACAAGGAGATGGCCCACTATTGGCTAAAGTTGTGGCCCGATACGAGAGAGATCGACGCGGCAGTTCAGCCTGGCTCGGCCGCACTGCGTGGTACATCCGAGGCGTATAGTTTGAGACTACGAGATTTCTTGAGTTGTAGCCCGCCGAGTTTTACTGGTCGAGGCCGAGGATGATCCGCAGGAGTTCATCCGTCACTCTGAGAGAATCATGAGGGTGATCAAGGCCTCGAGATGCAGTCTGTGACCTTTGGTTCGCGTCGGCCGCGTGATACCGCAATCGATTGGTTTGATTCATGGAGTTATCCCGGAGAGCACGCGTCCCAGCCTACTGGGATGAGTTCTCGAGGCTTTCTCACTCACTTCTTTCCTCCACAGATGGCGAGGCGCGGCCGATAGATTTTTACCATCGAGGCGAGAGACGACCTTGCCGTGAGTACAATGTCGAGTTTGATTCATTGGCTCGATATGTCCCAAAGATTGGTAGCAGATATGAGGATAGGTGCACCGCTATGTCACCGGCTAGACGACTATATGGCCGAAGTCATGTGCGTGTTTCTCTCCACCGTATGGACATTACCCGCACGCAGCTCACGCCTTGGATGCGGCGAGCGCAGGTCGACGAGTGGGCGATGCAGCAGCAGAAGGCGGGACGGAGGGTCTTCGTGGTTATCGTGGTGGCGGCCTCGCAGCAGCCTAGATTCGCACCACGCCCGGCAGAGCACTCCCGCACCGCCTCAAGACACGAGTTTTCGAGGGCGGACAGGGCCCTGTGGCTTCGGGACGTCGAGTAGCAGAGGTATCGGCGACGGGACCACCCCTGTGGCCGACGCGGTAGATCCCATTACGGAAGTGTGGTACTACTTTTGGAGCTTGTTACGATTGTGGCCAGCAGGTCACTTTGCGGATCGTCCGACCGGGGCGCGGTGGTAGGCTCACCTTCGTGTTCTGCCGCTTCATCATCTCCTACGATTACTCGCCCGAGGGCGTGGTACTCGGGTCGCAGGTCGCGCAGAGGTCGTGGCTCGTCTCGATTCTAGCGGTCCTCGTAACCGCATTTATGCTTTGTCCACCGACAGATCGTGAGGCCTCACCGATGTCGCCACAGTACCTTATCGCACAGGTTTGATGTGTATGCTTTGATAGATCCGGTTCTACTCGCCCTATATATCTCCCTTGTTGCTAGTAGGATAGGGATAGAGCACGAGTCCATAGACCACTTTCGAGGTAGCTACGCCAGATGGGTGATTCGGTGGTAGCTCTACGGGTATATAGAGCTTGTCTGTGACTATTTACGATCGTCGGACCACAGCCGACTTGATAGAGTTGGAGATGATTGACTTTGACGTGATTATGGGGATGGATTGGCTAGCTTCTGCTACGCCAATGTTGACCGCAGAGAGAGTAGTACGGTTCCAGCCTGCAGGAGGTTGTTGAGTGAGGAGCACCAGATCGCCGGTGGTAGGTTTATTTCCTACCTCAAGGCTAGGAAGATGGTGCAGAAGGGGTATATCTACCATCTCGTTCGGGTGTTTGATACTGAAGCTGCGGTACCAGATTTTCGGGCCGTTCGAGTCACGAGTTCCCGCACGTGTTTCGGATGACCTCGTGTCCTCCCGAGAGATCGAGTTTTGTATAGATGTGTTGCGATACTCGCCTATTTCCATTCCGCCATACGAATGACACCGCCGAGTTGAGAGAGTTGAAGGACCACCGAGGGATTTGTCGGAGAAGCGGCTTCATCGTGCCTAGTGTTTCTCCCGGAAGCCACGGTATTGTTCGTGAAGAAGAAGGACGGACGCCGCACGTGTGTTGATTACAGGTGAACAAGGTGACCATTAAGAACGTATACCCCTTCCTGTGATTGATGATTTGTTCGACCAGCTGAAGTGCGAGATGTTTTCCAAGTTTGATCTGCGATCGGGCTATCATCAGTGCGAGTCGAGAGGTGGATGTCCTAGGATCGCATTCCGGACCCGTGACGCATTATGAGTTCGTGGTCATGTCTTTGGTTGAACAATGCTCCGCGGTATTCATGGATTTGATGAACCGAGTGTTCAAACCATTTTTGACACGCTTGTGATAGTGTTCATTGATGATATCTTGTTTATTCTCGCCAGAGCAGGAGCACGCGAGCATTTGAGCGATCAGGCCGACAGCTTCTCCAGACCAGCTTGTACGCCAAGTTTTCCAAATGTGAGTTTTGGTTGACTTCAGTGGCATTTCTTGGGCATATTGTCGGGGCGGATGGCATTCGAGTTGATACGCCAAGATCGAGACAACAGACTTGCCTAGACCTACTACTCCGGCAGAGGTTCGCAGATTCGGGCCTTGCAGATATTATCGGCGTTCGTAGAGAAGTTTGCTTTATCTTCGCACCATTGACTAGGCCGACTCGAAGCGCCAAGTTTGATGGATCGATGCTTGTGAGCAGGGTTTCCAGTTGCTGAAAGAGAGACTGACGACCGCCCCCGTTCTTACTCTTCCAGAAGGTCCAGATGGTTATGTTGTGTATTGCGATGCGTCAGGCATCGGGTTGGGATGTGTGTTGATGCAGCATGGCAGGGTTATAGCATATGCATCCCGACAGCTGAAGAAACACGAGAGGAACTACCCCACTCATGATTTGGAGTTGGCGGCTGTGATTCACGCTTTGAAGATCTGGAGGCACTATTTGTATGGGGTTCACGTGGATATTTATACAGACCACAAGAGCCTCCAGTATATCTTCACCGGAGGAGCCGAACTTGAACTTACGGCAGACGGTGGTTAGAGTTGCTTAAGGATTACGATGTTGATATCTGTACCACCCGGGAAGGCCAATGTCAGGCGTATACTCTTAGTTGTAGGTCGATGGGAGCCTATCGGATGTGCGGCTAGAGAGGAGGACATGGTTCGTGATTTGCATCGATTAGCGAGCCTTGTGTCCGCTTGATTGATTCCGATAGCGATGGGTTAGAGTTCGTGAGGTTGCCGAGTCTTCCATCGTCGAGGAGGTGAAGAGGCACAGCCGAGGATCCAAATTTGATTCGATATCGTGATACGACTCTTCGAGAGGCGCAAGGTCCTCGAGGTAGACGATGGGGTGCTAAGGTTTGAGGGCGGTGTGTGTTCGGATGTTTCAGGACTTGGCAGCAGGTTCTGGGGAAGCACACAGCGCGTTACTATCCATCCGGTCGACCAAGATGTACCACGACCTTAGATCCGTATTGGTGGGATGGCTTGAAGAGGACGTTGCGAGTTCGTAGCTCAATGCCCGTGTTGGCAGTGAAGGTAGAGCACCAGAGGCACGTGGTTTGTTACGCATTTATTGAGATCCCGACTGGAAGTGGAGGTAATCAACATGGACTTCATCACGATTACCTCGCACTCGGAGGAGACATGATTCTATATGGGTTATCATCGACAGTCGACGAAATCAGCCCACTTTCTTCCCGTCGGACGACTTTTTCTACCGAGGATTATGCCGACTTTACATCCGAGAGATCGCCGATCGCATGGAGTCCCTACTTCGATCATATCGCATGTGGAGCCCGGGCCACGCTAACTTCGGAGGTCCTTCCAGGGGTTTAGGGACGCAGTGAGCACGAGTAATCGCATTTCATCCACGCATGACGGACAGCAGAGCGCACTATCCGCACTGCGAGGATATCCGCGAGCCCGTTATTGACTTCAGTGGTAGTTGGGAGGATCATTTGCCTCTAGTTGAGTTCGCGATAATAATAGCTACCACTCCAAAGATTCGATGGCGCCATGAGGCCTTGTATGGAGGAAGTGCAGATCGCTTATAGGTTGGTTCGATGTGGGCGAGTGCGGCTAGTGGGACCAGATTTGGTACAGCAGGCAGTGGATAAGGTGAAGCTTATCCGAGAGCGTCTATTGACAGCTCAGAGTCGACAGAAGTCTTATGCAGATCATCGTCGTCGGCATCTTGAGTTCGAGGTTCATGATTGGGTTTTCCTAGGTGTCACCCATGAAGGTGTGTGATGAGATTCGAAGAAGGGGAAACTCACCAGGTACATTGGGCCGCTTCAGATTGTCCGCAGGTAGGCAAGGTTGCCATGAGTTGGATCCGCCGTCCGATCCGGAGGCGGTGCATCCGGTTTTTCACGTATCTACGCCGGCGAGATGTATCGGGATCCATCTAGTGGTACACCCGATTGACGATGTCCAGTGACCAGGGGTTATCGTATGAGGAGATTCCCATAGCGATAGTCGATCGTCGGGTTAGGCGTCTGCGACCAAGGACGTGGCTTCCACAAAGTCTTGTGGCGAACGAGCTCGTGAGGAGATGACGGGAAGCCGGCGAGGACATGAGGCGTAAGTATCCTCACCTATTCCCACACCTCCGTAATTCACTTTCCTACTTGTAAATTTTCGTTATCGTTTACGCCAAGTGTTGTTTCGCCGCGTGTGGCATTTGCAAATCGTTTAAGTTATGAAGAATCTTATCATTAATCGTCTTGGGAAGGAACATTCGACGAATGTTTCTAAGCGAGGAGAATGTTATACCGTATTTGCAGTATGTACGTAAGGGAATACGCATAAAAAGTTTAGCCTTAAAGTTTAGGCTTGACGATTTTGGGCACAACTCACAAAACGAATAGTTTTCCGACAAACGCTTTCCACACTTCGTAGGGTAAATTCCGCTATGCCATTTCTAATTTTGCGGATTTTTCCGAGAGGCGAAACATTTTGGATCAACGGAGGCGACACTTGGCACCCTCCAATTGGTGGACTTCAAATCGTCCATTTGGACGAATTGGACTAGCAATGGCACGTTTTTTGTGCCTTGTGCACAAGTCAAGGAGTTGGTAGGATATTTGTGTATAGTTAATCCTCACCCTACACTTGCCTTGCACTTGTCTTAATCTTGGCCATTGGTTGGCCACTTCTTGACCTATAAATACCCCCTTAGAGATGAAGAGTTCTTCATCCACAAATCTTTCCAAGTCTTGAAAAATCCTCTCCTCTCCCTTTGTAGCCTTTTCGTCCAACACCTCCCCCTCCCCTTGTGAAGGCCCTCGCCGAATACCCCTCTAGCCTAGTAGTTTGGCCGAGGCCCCCCCCTAGCCTAGCCAAAAATCTACCCCCCTCCCTTGGTAGAAAAGTTGTCTTCTAGTATTGTTATAATGCCCAAAATACCCTAGCCCAAATCCCTTAGTACTTAGTAGAAGTTGTGAAGAACTTCTAAGGTTTCTTGGAGCTACCGGAGCGTACAACTTAGGAGCTAAACCTTGCTCAGGCGCGACTTTATCTAGGATATTATTGGGCTTACTGAGGTAACAAATCCTAACCCTCTTTTGAATTAGAGAATACTTCATCATTGTAGTATTAGAATAAGTATTAAATACTTAGAAGATTATCACAATAGAATTGAATCATACTACAGTAGAAGGGTTTAAAAGAAGAATAATCAAATCAGATTTACATAGACTGCTTTTACAATGAGACTTATATAGCTCACCGGCAGGGAAGTCTCGCCCAACTTTCCATAGAATTGTGAACCCTCTGTTTAGAATGACCTTGAGTAGTCTTTGATAGATGTCTGTGACTATTATAGTCGACTCTGCGACATATTCAACTTGGTGTGGTTTTCATTGAAGGTATGTGATTCTTCCTAAAGCATGATATTTTACAATATATATAGTACGTGAGACGCATACGTGTTAATCGAATAATAACTACGGCAATGTCTTTGACTTAAGCTCGAATAACACTTACTGAATGCCTCACGCTTAAGCCTGAATAACACTTACGGCAATGCCTCACGGCTTAAGCCTGAATAATAAAGATCTGAAAGCATTTCATAAGAATACTGAATCATTTTTTAACAGAAGAGAACTAATTGGTTTTTAAACAGAAGCTTAAGAGTTATACTAGCCTTATGGGAAGTTAAGTATAACCACTTAAGTTTGATAAAAGAAACAGTTTGCCTATGTGTTTATAACAGACTTATATTGAATTGTGAAAAGAATAATAAGATGGTTTGACATGATATGATGCTATGTGTGTTAGTATCTTGTAACGTTTGTATAAGAGAGTATCCTTGTTGTGCTTATGTTGTTTAAAGATAAGTCGTTATGTTAGTGTACTATCACTCACCTCGAGACGATACCGGGGTTAAGTCGCCTCCGACGCGGGGTAGACTCAGTGATGCAGGACCATGATTCGAGAATACCTCACGCGGGTCCGGGGGCCTACGCGGAGCTACGAGTTCCGTGTTAGTATGCGGGTTATGCCTCACGCGGTCTATGTGGCCATGCGGACAACGAGTCGGTGACGACGCCGAGGAGTAGCTACCTCGACGCGGTTATACCTCACGCGGGCCCACGTGAGTGGCCTATGCGACTCGGAGTCCGTGGATTAGGCTTGTAGAGTGATAATACGGGCGAGTGGCCCCGTCGAATCATTCGCAGCCTAGAAAAGACCTATTACGCTTTACCTATTGTTGCTCTTGTTTGTGATGTGGCACTATGCGGTTCTCGATTGCTTCATACATATTTGTAAACCGGTTTTAAAAAGTGTTATGATTTCATTTAAGTTTCACATACTTAGTACTGTTATCGACCTCCTTCTGGGCCGCTCATGCCGCAGTAAGGGCAAGCAGTGCTAGATCCACATTCTTAGGATCTCTACGTTGGTGTCGGAGCTCCATCTTTTCGGAGGCTCTACTTTTGGGTATGATCTCCTGTCAGATAGTTTTGTACAGTGGTATGGCGGGCCCCGTCCCGCCATAGTTGTATATTTCAGAGGTCTGTAGTCATGTTGTACAAAGGTTTGATGTAAATCGCTAAACCATGTTTATATATTTATGCCGAAAGGCGATGTTTTCACATAAATCGTGGTCTTATTTTATAAACGTTTCATGTCTTGCTTTATATTTCGCCGATTACTCGATGTATGACTATTGGTGCCGGTAAGGCACTACCACGCCCCGAACGTCGTGACAGCTTGCCTTACGCGAGGCATAATCGTAAAAACGGCACGTCGGAGGGTCCAACTTATCACACAACTCTAAGGCACGATCTCGTAATGAGAAGAATAGAAACCAATCCTAAACGCCTCGCACTCACGATTATAGATGTGGTGCACAACACATCGATAATCAAGACTCTACTAGACACGGTCTGTAGACACTTTCCGAGGACTAACTGCTCTGATACCACTTTTGTTACGACCCGAACCCGGGCCCGTGACTGGTGCCTTACCCCGGGCACCCTAGTGATACAACATCAGAGAAAAACCAGCGGAAATAAAAACTTAAACATTTAAATAGACATGGATCAAGATAAAGTAAAATAGGCCAACCAAAACGGTTGCCTTTCAGTATATATAAATATAACGACATTTTGAACAGTTACAATCCTTACAACCCTGCCCACAACAGTACTACAGACCTCTAAGATTTTTACAATAACTATGACGGACAGTGGCCCCGCCATACCTCGAATGTACAAGAACTTACTGCACTGTGGTAACATACCAAAGATAAGCCTCCGAAGGAACGGAGCTTCCCAAGACGAAAGGTGATCCTAAAAGCGGATCGACACCGATGTACCGCTACTGCAGATTTAACGCAGCCCGGGCGTGGTCAAGACAACAGTACCAAGTATGTGAAATCAGAAATATCAGAATGAAATCATAGCGATCTATATAAAGCAGAGACATGTATGATAACCAACTACTGACACCACATATAAACAAATATATCAAGTCGTGACTCACGCCTCCAAATCATCACTCGTGCTGGAATTCTTCCTCACCGCCATAGCCTATGATATAACAACACCAAGGAGTATATGTGAACACCGTGTCCTACGTGTCAATAAAACCGTGACGGCAAGTATAACTACCAGATCCGACCGCATCGGAATACCGCACAACCATATCATGAAGCTGTCAAGTGGCAAGTGCAATAGCCTCCACCACCCACCGCGCCACGTAGCTGACGGGGGCAAGTGAATCGGCCAGGCACCCGATCACAACCGTAAGTCACGAAGCTCCATCCAAATACTGACTCGCGAAGCTGACACGTGGCAGGTGCAATAACCTATACCAGATCCACCTGCGTCACGTAGCTGACGGGGGCAAGTAAACAGGCTACGCACCCGATCACAACCGTAAGTCACGATACTTCGCCTCGAAGCTCACACGTGGAAAGGGCAATAACCTATACCAGATCCACCTGCGCCACGTAGCTGACGGGGGCAAGTAAAACAGGCTACGCACCCGATCACAACCGTAAGTCACGATACTTCGCCATAAATAACCATAATGGTCACATGTCCACATCATCGGTGTAGACATGCCCATGTAATAATAATAATGGAAGCGTACCCGTGGAATCTTCCGTCACTGCCGGTACGTCCAAGTAAGTTCTCAACAAGTCAACCGGCCCTCCATCGAGACGCCAGAGAATAGAAACACAATTCTTGCATAACAAAGACTATCTCAATAAGCATAGGCAAGTTACCCAACAATAAGCATAGGCAAGTTACACAACAACAAGCATAGGCAAGTTACACAACAACAAGCATAGGCAAGTTATACACAACTCAAGTACTTTCCTTTTAAGTCAAAATCCGGGTGTTAACCCTAAAGTACTACGTACGTTAAATTCCTTTTTAAAGAGATCCATTCCTTTTATAAAAGTCACCCGATACCCGTAGTATAAAATAGAGTGACTCACATTTTTAGGTAAACCAAAACACTTTCCTTTTCAACCACATTCTTTTCCCTAAGGTTCCAGTTTGCCTAATTTCAATTACTCAAGGCTCTTTATTTTAGAAAAGTTTCATAGTTCAATGTCTTAATCTCTTTTAAAACATTTGAGTGACATATGCCTTATATGAGTGTAGGTTATTCTTATTCATAATCAATCTTATTAAGCAGCCATGATCTAGGAAATGTAATATCATTTTGTCTCATCTTAGTTTCTATGCAGATGGAGGTTTCTACTGGTTTTAATAATACTTCATTATTCATTACATTTTCCTTTATTAACGCTGCCGTGGTTTGTCGATACTCATTCTGATTTCCAAATCAAGAAACATTATTCCTTTTTAAAACCAAGTACCCATTACTCACGAATGAGGTTTCACATTGTTAACAAACTTCATATCAATACAATTAAGTCAAGTCTCTTATCTTTTAAGATTAAGTCTCTTAACTTCTAAAAATCAGTAAACCATTCTTTTTATCTCTCTTAAGACGTTATACCTAACTTCCCATAAAGCTAGTATAACTCTTTATGTTTTCAAAACCAAGTATTACTCTTCTTTCAAAAGGTTCCTTAATTCTTTTGAAATACTTTAAGACTCTTTATTATTCAGCTTAAGTCAAAAGACATTGCCGTAACGCTACATTCGCTTAACACCGCACGTCTACCGTACTATATCTATATTCCTTTTAAAATATTTCAAGGTTCTTATTATTCAGGCTTAAGTCAAAAGACATTGCTGTACAACTATATTCAGTTAGAACACGTACAACTACCAAATAATATATACATATTATTCGTGCTTAAGTCAAAAGACATTGCCACACGACGCTCACCGTACTATATGTATTCTTTTAAAATACTTCATGCTCAAGAGTATATGAAGAATCACATACCTCGCGACGATTATCGACTATAAGCAAAACGCTCCACGGCTATAACCCGGCTAGCCTTGTCCACCTTCTAAGTAGCACATGCTACTTGCAGAACATTCAACCAATAAGGTTATCAGTCTACTGTAAATACAGTCCTATGTAAGTACAGTTCAATCTTCTACTTATATTCTTCTGATGTGATTTCAATACAAGTCTATTCTGTAATATCCTTCTATTACAGTTCAATTCTTTTCTATGAATCTTATATTCATTTCAATTCAACTACAGTATGTAATTCCCAATTACAATAGAAGGACAGTAGTATTTACCTCGATGAGCCCAAAATTATCCAAGTTAAAAGTCGATCCTGAGCAACGTTAAGCTCCTACTCCGAGTGCTCCAATCCGCTCCAAACAACCCTTAGAAGTTCTACACAACTTCTACTTAGTACTCCAACCAATTATGGAGATTTTCCTTAGGGTTTCGTTTAGTGGCTAAAGGAAAGTATTCTAGTATTTTCCGGGCTTTTTGTATAGAGGGTACTTGGAAATACTACAAAGGTTTTGGGATAGAGTATTTGGGCATTATAACAATTCGTGGAGAAGTATTTCTATCCCACAAAGGGGGTATTATACGAAAACACTTTAGTGTGGGTACCCTACTAGACACCACAAAGGGGAGGGAGGCTCTCGCCAAGGCTCACTCTGGGGGGAGACTCTTTGGACGAACTACAAACAAGAAGGAGGGAGTATTTGAGACTTAGAAAGATTGCTCAAGTTGGATGAAATAACTCTTCAACAAGGGGGGTATTTATAGGTCAAGAAATGACCAACCAATGGCCAAGATCCATCCAAGTGTAAGGCAAGTGTAGGGCTAGATTTTAACCATGTGGACCTTATCCATCTACCACACCAACTTGCATAAATATCCTACCTAACCCAAGGCACAAAAAACGTGCCATGTTGCCTTTGCCGTCCACTTCTCACGTCCAATGTGAGGGTGACATATGTCACCCTCCCGTTGGTCCAAAATGTTTCGTCTCTCGGAAAAATCCGCAAAAATAATAAATGACATAGCCGGATTTTTCCCTTCGCAAGTTTAGTAAAACGTTTCGTCAAAAAAACGACTCTTTTCGGCACTAGTGCCCAAATTTCGAAACTTGCCAAACTTAAGGCTTCAATTTTTATACGTACGCCCTCACGTACATACTCTGGAAATACGGGGTATAACAGGATATATACTACAACCAATGACTAGGATTAAAACATATGGATGGCTAGGATTGGGTCAATTACTCAATAATGTCAAGCTTTCACTTGTTCATTGACTTAGTCAAATCCTTTATTCATCCAACAAGCATGTGGAGGGTGACACGTGTCGCCCTCCCATTGGTCCATAATATTCCGTCTCTCGAAATTTTTCATAAATGGTCAAAATATCGAAAACCTCGTGGGCCCCACAAAAACATAAAATTTCTCTGGTGGGCCCCACGTATCCAACTCTGAAAATAAAATTCCATTGTTCCGATAAATTCCAACAGTCTCAAATAAAAATTCAGAGAACCCAATTCTTATTAACGAACAATTTTTCTTCCCGAGGTTCGGAAGATTTTTCCTTGGAAATAAATTCTTTCTTTCGTTCAAATTTTAAGTCTTGATTCCTTACGTACATTCTCTTAAACATGTCCGGAAATTACGGTGTGTAACATTCTTCCCTCCTTAGAAACATTCGTCCCCGAATGTTATTTCGGAGCTCATTCTAACATTTCTCGGTATAGTCTCATAAAACTACACTTAATGAAACATAATTATGCCACATATGGCCCTAATACATCGCACATGCATATCCATCCATCATAAGACAAATGAGGAATCAAATCCAAAGTGTGCATCATCACTATTTACTCTCATTCATGGCCAAAAAAGATTCTCTTTTCGTATTTTCCTTTAGTCATAACTATAAACACTTTAATTCTTTCAACCCTTGTTCTCTCCTTTTCTTACTTATCGTATTCTTCTCGTACTTCTAAACTTATTCTAGCATACGTACATAATCTCAATCATCTCTTCTGTTTTTCTGATCCTTGGAGTTACTATATCCAACTTGGTCTTTTGTTTTTTTTCATGACCCGGTTCCGGTGGAACGCGTCCACGAACTCGCACCACGACTAACTAAACTTGAGCCTTATACCCTAGTGACCCTATCACATAGCGGGACTACCTCCAACTGACCCCATTTTATTCCGGCTACGGGTTGACCCGCAACAGCCCATACCCGACCCATAGTCGCACTTAATTCTCATTCTTGGTCCGAAATAAATCTTACTACCCGAGAAGGCCTTGTACATCTAAGGTCTCTGCGGTTATCAAAATTCTTAGGCTCACAATTTCCATGTTCCAACCCTACCTTATTTGTCCCCCCGTATACGGATACATAGCTTCTCATAAGCTCTCAATCGTGTTGTCTCAATCACAACAACCCTAATTACTCCATACGGATCTCATCCGTACAATTCTCTTAAGCATACCACGTAGCTTAATTTACTAACATAGTCTTCCATTAAGTCCCTAAATCATGATTTCTTAAGGGTTCATTACCTTCTCAAACAGCTCATCATCTCCTAATTATCTCAAATTAGCACGTAAAACCTTGATGAGAATTTATTAAACTGTTTCATACCTTCCCGGTATCTATTTAGTCCTTACCAATTTTTGGTAATCTAAAATCATTTTAGGCAACACGTACTCAACCCTCATACATAAATCTGTATAGTTGTATGCCATTATACCAACTATACAACAATTATTACCAACCTGGATACGCAATCCACATCATCCTTCCTGGGTCACTGCTGCATTTCTCATAGTTGCAATCAACATAACACATTAGGGAGAGACTATCCTAACGACACAGCTCTATCGTACGATCTTAGAGTGAGAAGAATGGAAATCAATCCTAAATGTCCTGCAGCCTCCTGGTTATAGATGTGGTGCACAACACACCAATAACCAAGACTCTACTAGACACGGTCTGTAGACACTTTCCGAGGACTAACTGCTCTGATACCACTTTTGTCACGACCCGACTCGGGCCGCGACTGGTGCCCTACCTGGGCACCCTTACAGGTATACATCAGAGAAAATCAGCGAAACATACATCAAACTTATAAAACAAATCAACAAGAAATAAACAACAGGTTAGTCGATAAGGCTACCTCCCTGGACATATATATAGCCAAAAGCAGTTACATTTTTTTCTTTTACAAGATGACCCACAAGATATGACTACAAACCTCTAAGAGTTTTGACATAACAACTGTGGCGGGATAAGGCCCCGTCGTACCTCTGAATATACCTATCCATAATGACCAGCTCCAGAACATTGGAGCTATCCCAAAATGCTGAACAAGAAACCTAAGCTCACGGATCCACAACTGTGTACCTAGACATGCGGACATGAACGCAGCCCCCCGAAGGGGGTCAGTACAACAAGGTACCAAGTATGTAAACAAGAAGTACAGTAAGGAAGATCATAACTGTACACAAGAATGACAGGGGAAAGTATGAAAAGCAAATACCAGATCCTATCGTGTCATAAAACAATCAGAGCCAATTGTACCTTGTATCACTGTACTACTGTAACACCATACCACTCTCACATATGAAAGCCATGTCAAAAATCCAGGACACCGGCCCTCAGCATATAATATCACAGAAGCATGCTCGTGGAATACAACATCACCGTCAGCATGTAACAAGTATAATGTACCCTACCAGTACATTGTGCCTTTTTAACAAAGAGAGTGAACAAGAATAAACTTTGCCGGTTTTAAAACAGGAAGCTTATGATTATCCTAGGGCCATCCGCCCGTAGTATCATTATGCAATCCTACTCCTGGGACTATTTCACCCGCATAGGCCGTATGGACCAGCATGAGGTAATCTCATCGCATAAGCTGTATCCGCCCGCATAGGTCGCATGGACCCGCATGAGGTAATCTCCTCGCATAGGTTATATCCGCCCGCATGGGAATCGAACCTGCATAAGCCCTACAGACTCTCATGAGGTACCTTCCTCGCATCGTGGGGAGAAAATTCACGGAATATGCAAATGTAACAAGCCTGGGGAATGACCCCGTAATGAATAATATATCACAGGCACAACCGGCTAACATAATCACGTAACATAAGTACAATCGGCTATCATAATCACATAACATAAGCACAACCGACTATCATAATCACATAATATAAGCACAACCAGTTATCATAATCTCATAACATAAGCACAAACAGCTATCATAATCTCATAACATAAGCACAACCGGCTACCATAATCACATAACATAACCCGACCTATGTGTAGGCTCGGTGGTCTCATAACATAACATTTTAAACCGCCTTTTCACTTCTTCTTAAGTCGTTATAACAACTTCTCATAAAGTTATTATAACAACCCTTCATTTTAGAGAACATAAGGCACTTTTATATTTTATCACATTGGGGAAACTAAACCCAAAAGTACTACGTACATACATACTTAAAAAGAATCATGCAACCCCTTTTTCCTTAATTCAATAAACGTATACTTTTAAACTCAAGTTACATACTCTTTTGGAATCATCCTAGTGAGAAATAGGTAAATCTTATATATATGACGACCATCGATCATCTTGGTAGAATTTCTGATAAGAGTTAGTTAAACTCATACTAAACTTTTACCTTTTAACTACCTTTCTATTCCTTCGTCCGGGACTTAGTTCTTTTTATTGACCCTCTAGACTTGGATATTCTATCTTTACCTGCTGACCATTGAGTTATTATACTAAAACTCAGCAATACTCTTTTTCACATTTTTACATCAATGCATGTCTTTAGTACCTTGGTACATCTTTGTCGAACTAAGTGAAATAGGATAGCAGGAATAATGCACATTCACTCAAGCCTTGTTCCTGAAACTCATTCAATCTGGGGCAAACAGTTGACCTGGGTATCGGAGAACTCCGTCTATCTTTAACTCGAATGTTGATTTCCTTTTCCATGAGACATTCTTTTTCAATAGTACTAACTCTGTATTCCCATATTGTTACTATTATACCCTTTCCACATGGGCGACACTGCTACCTTATGCATCACAACCTTATTATTGTTAGAGCCCTGAAATTGAACCCTTAAACTTGTTGACTATTGAAATTCTTTAGCTAACCTTCTATTTTCTTGACCTCTAAATAAAATATGATGCCCATATATCTTTTCTTATGCTTGATTTCTGTTAAACTCTTTTTTTATCTGTAATGGACAAAATTCCTATATTGTTATTCTTTCACTATCACCACCAAGGGTGCTATTTCTAAGTTTTGCTAGTAATTCTGGCTTCTAAATAGTTTTCTCTAAAGGAAGATCTTATTCTGCTATATCATACGAGTTTGGCTTTATTTACCTTTTTATTCCTAGGAAGTATTACTCTATTTTAAGAAGACTCGTAGGTCTGTGTATCATTACAACTTGTCATGGGGACATCTTTACCATTAGTAGGAGAAACTCATCTTGATTTATAATGACTCGTCTAGTCGTTTTTAGCTAAAGACCCTTATTTGCCTATTTGACCATTTCCGTAAACTCTATGTGGGGTTTATGATGTCCGAGGCTGGGTAAAGGACTCATGCGGGTTCAACTCCCATGACATTACTCCGTGGACTAGCTCTCCATGATGCGGGTATCGTGTATAGATACTCATTGCGAGTCCACAAGACCTATGCGGGTTCAATTCCAACGCGAGTTCAATTTCCATGAATAGGATTACTGTTATACCCCGTATTTCCAGAGTATGTACGTGAGGGCGTACGTATAAAAATTTAAGCCTTAAGGTTTGGCAAGGTTCGAAAATTTGGGCACAAGTACCAAAAAGAATCGTTTTTCGACGAAACGTTTTACTAGACTTGCGAAGGGAAAATTCCGGCTATGTCATTTATAATTTTTGCGGATTTTTCCGAGAGACGAAACATTTTGGACCAACGGGAGGGTGACATGTGTCACCCTCACATTGGAAGAAATTGGGGCGGCAAGTTGGACGACTTGGAGCATGTAGTTGGTAGGATATTTTTGTGCAAGTTGGTGTGGTAGATGGATAAGGTACACATGGTTAAATCTTGACCCTACACTTGCATGACACTTGGATTAATCTTGGCCATTGGTTGGCCATTGCTTGACCTATAAATACCCCTCCAAGTTGAAGACTTTCTTCATCCAAACTTGAGCATTTCTCTAAGTCTCAAACTACTCCTCCCCCTTGTGAGTTTTCGTCCAACCCTCTTCCTCCCCCCTCCTAGTTGAGCTAGCCAAACCCTTCCCTTCGAGAAAGGCCTCACGAGCACACCCCCTAGCCTAGTTGTTTTAGAAGTACCCCCCTTGGTTGAGAAATACTTCTCCAAGTATTGTTATAATGCCCTAAATACTCTAGCCCAAATACCTTGTAGTATTCCAAAAGTTACCTCTATACGTAGAGCCCGTAAATACTATTATACTTCCTTTAGCCACTTAACGAAACCCAAAGGAAAATCTCCATAATTGGTTGGAGTACTAAGTAGAAGTTGTGTAGAACTTCTAAGGGTTTCTTGGAGCGAATTGGAGCGCACGGAGTAGGAGCTAAACCTTGCTCAGGATCGACTTTAAACTTGGATAATTTTGGGCTTACCGAGGTAAATAATCCTATCCTTCTATTGTAATTGGAAATTACATACTGTAGTTGTATAGAAATGAATATAAGATTCATAGAAGAGAATTGAACTGTAATAGAAGGATATTCTGTAATAGACTTGAATCAAATCACATCGTAAGAATTTATGTAGAAGATTAAATCAGACTTACATGGATCAGATTTACTGAGACTTACAACCTTTTTGGTTGAATGTTCGCGAGTAGCATGAACTACTTGGAAGGTGGACAAGGCTAGCCGTTATAGCCGTGGAGCGTTTTGCTTATAGTCGATAATCGTCAGGTATGTGATTCTTCCTATACTCTTGAGCATGAAATATTTTAAAGGACTATATATATAGTACGCAGACGACGTGGCAAATGTCTTTTGACTTAAGCCTGAATAATAAGAATCGTGAAATATTTTAAAGGAATATATATATAGTACGGTAGACGTACGTGTGTTAACTGAATGTAGTGTTACGACAATGTCTTTTGACTTAAGCCTGAATAATAAAGAATCTTGAAGTATTTCAAAAGATTAAGAAACCGTTTTGAAAGAAGAGTAATACTTGGTTTTGAAAACATAAGAGTTATACTAGCTTTATGGGAAGTTAGGTATAACGTCTTAAGAGTGGTAAAGATAATGATTTACTGATTTTTAGAAGTTAAGAGACTTGATCTTAAAAGATAAGAGACTTGACTTGAATTAATATGAATTTTGTGTGAAACCTCATTCGTGAGTAATGAGTACTTGGTTTTTAAAAGGAATAATGTTTTACTGATTTCGAAAATCAGAATGAGTATCGACAAACCACTGCAGCGTTAATAAAGGGAAATGTAATGACTAATGAAGTATTATTAAAACCAGTAGAAACCTCCATCTGCATAGAAGCTAAGATGAGACAAAATGATATTACATTTTCTAGATCATGGCTGCTTTAATAAGATGGTTATAAACAAGAATAAAATCGCCACACATATGGCATATGTTACTCAATTGTTTTAAAAGAGATTAAGACATTGAACTATGAAACTTTTCTAAAATAAAGAGACTTGAGTAATTGAAATTAGGCAAACTGGAACTTTAGGGAAAAGAAAGGCATTGTTTTGTCTTAAATTGGTTTAAAACATAAAGTGTTATAATAGCTTTATGGGAAGTTAGTTATAACGACTTTATGAGAACAAAAGAAGGGTTTTATCATTGGTTTTAATGTGTTAACTTGACTTTAAAAAGAGAAGTGTTTTGGTCCAAAAAGAAGGCATGATATTGCCTTAATTTGGTTTTAAAAAGGAAAGTATGGAAGTTGTTTTGGTTTACTTAAAAAGATGTAAGTCACTCTATTTTTTATACTAAGGGTATCGGGTGACATTTATAAAAGGAATGGATCTCTTAAAAGGAATTTAACGTACGTAGTACTTTAGGGTTAAAACCCGGACTTTGACATAAAATGAAAGTACCTTGAGTTGTGTGTAACTTGCCTATGTTTGTGTTTGATAGCCTGGTTGTGCAAATACTGTATTTCTACACCACCGCGTCTCTCGATGGAGGGCCGGCTGATTTGTTATGAACGATTCTTCACCGAGTCCCACGAGATGGGCCGGGACACGTATTCCATCCGATTATTCACCGAGTCCCACGAGATGGGCCGGGACACGTATTTCATCTGATTCTCTACCGAGTCCCACGACGGGCCGACACGTAATTTATCCGATTCTCACCGAGTCCCATGGGATGGGCCGACACGATTCCACATGATTCTCACCGAGTCCCACGGATGGGCCGACACGATTCCACACGATTTATACCTAGATCACGGTGAGGAAGGAGTTCCACGCACGGAGGATGACTTGAGGCGTGAGTCCTCGCTTGACATGATCGCTTATGTTGTGAATCGTAGTTTGGTTATCATACGTGTCTCCCGCTTTATATAGACTATTATGATTTCATTTACTGATTTTACGCTTTCACATACTTGGTACTGTTAGATCGACCTTCCTTGGGCCGCGTTCACGCCGCAGTAAGTACATCGGCCAGGATCCTCGCCATAGGATCAAAATTCAGCGTGTTGGGAAGCCCTGCCTTCTGAGGCTTATCTTTTGGTATGTTACCACGAGTGCAGAGGTTCTTGTACATTCAGTGGGTATGGCGGCCCCGTCCCGTCATAGTGGTCAGTATAAATCTTAAAGGTCCAGAGTAATCACTGTGCGGTGGTTGTAAGGATTAAACTGCTCAACTTTGTAATTATTTATATATATGCAAAGGCGATTTTCTCGTGTAAAATGTGTCTCATTTCACATTTTGTTTCATGTATTGTTTTATGTTCCACATTACTACGATGTATGACTACTGGGTGTCCGGTAGGCACGACCACGCCCGGTTCGGTCGTGACAAAAGTGGTATCGAGCGCTTAATCCTCGGCGTGTCTACATACCGTGTCTAGTAGTTCTTGATTATCGATGTGTTGTGCACCACATCTATAATCGTGAGGCTATAGGACATTTAGGATTAGTTTCCATTCTTCTCATTACGAGATCGTGCCTTAGAGCCGTGATAAGTTGGACCCTCCGACGTATTCCTTTCCTTTACCTGCCTCGCGTATGCAGGCAACCCGGCCCGGCGGCAAGGCACCGGCGAGGAGTCGCGAGAGAGCACGGAGGTTACCGAGGCAGAGGCCCGGTCGTTACACGAGATAGTGCTTCCGACGGCGAAGCGGCGATGCCGCCACGGGCAGAGTTTAGAGCCGCAGCAGCGGGTCGCCGAGACTACAAGACTGAGCCTCCACCCCACACCGGAGCAGATGAGACGGGTACAAGGAGATGGCCCGATCGCCGTGGTCGTGGCGATATGAGGAGAGGCCGACGCAGCAGCCACGATCCAAGTAGCACCCGTAGTTCACCCCGAGCGCAGTTGAGGCTACGGACTTTCTCGAGTCAGAGCCCGCCTGTTCTATGGATCGAGAGCCGAGGATGACCTCGGGAGTTTGTCCGACAGCCTACAACGGATCATGCGAGTGATCGAGTCTCGAGGCGCAGTCGGTGGTATTGGTTCGCATCACCGCGTGATACCGCAGCCGATCGGTTTGATTCGTGGAGTCGTCCCGGGAGAGCATGCACTTCCACCGTTTGGGACGAGTTCTCGGGCTTTTCTTGCACATTTCTTGCCCCACAGATGAGAGAGAGCTCGGCCGACCGATTTTTGACGCTGAGGCGGATCTGAGGACGGTTAGAGAGTACAATGTGAGTTCGACTCATTAGCTCGGTATGTTCCCGTCAGAGTAGCCGATATGGAGGATGAGTACACCGCTACGCCACCGGGCTAGATGATTACTCGCAGAGGCTTGTACGGTGTAGCTCTTCACCGCATGGACATTGCCCGCACGCAAGCTCATGCACTAGGATGTGAGGCACGAGAGGTCGACGGAATGACCGAGATCAGCGAAGAGGTCGTAACAGCAGGTCCTTGGTAACTTTCGAGGCGCCGCCTCGCCAGACTAGTTATGTACCTCCGCCGTGCAGAGTGGTCCTCCGCGCCTTCGTGACGCTCGGTATTCGAGCCGGTCGTGGCTCCGTGGCTTCGTTCACGATATACATGGGTTCTAGCCACGTTCGGGTTTTCCTCGGTGCACATCGCGGGCGACGCCATCCCGGAATGTCGTCTTTTATCGGGTGCTTGTTTTTCCTGCGCCGCCGTGGCCATATGACGAGAAATCGCCCTAATAGGAAGGATGCGCAGAATGACTCACCACGGATCGCGCGTGTGTTCATCGCTTTCATACAATGCGCCTGCAGGCGTGCTTATGATTAGAGTGGGCGGTAGATTCGGTATATCCTTAACCTCTAGAGATTTGTATGCATGATATGATGACCTTATTATTGTGTGCTATGTACGGATAGCGTTATGTTGGTTATGAGTTAGAAAGCATGGTTAGTTGAAAGGATATGTATGGGGGCATGGAAAGTGTGAACCTTAGAATATTACAGTTGAGACCTTAGATGTAAGGCCGTCGTGAGTACAAGATTTTGCGGGTGATGTTTGTCAGAATGTATACGTATACGTGAAGTAATTGTGGGAAAATTCCTTGGGTGGTGTAAAATGGAAGTGGTAGCTTTCATGACCTGTATAGGTAAGATTGTTCCAGATCGGGAAACAAGAGCTTGATGCGTTCAGTGGGTCGGGTTGGGGCCATGTTGCGGGCCAACCCGCGGCTGCTTTCGGCGTGGTCAGCTCTGGGTGGTCCCGCCAGGTGGTAGGGTCACGAGGGTGCTAGGCCCAAGTTTAGATGACCATCGTATGAGTTCGTGGATGCGTTCGACCAGAATCGGTTCGTGAAGGCCGGGAATGGCCTTAGAGGAAGGTGAAGCTAGTAAGATGACCAAGTTTGGAGGTGGTGACTCCAAAGTTTTGGGAACTGAAGCGATGACTGAAGTGTGGTACGTATACTAGAAGAGTTCAAGTGTTCGAGAAGGGCACGACGAGTAAGGAAGGAAAAGAACGTGTGTTATTTCATGGCCAGGTGTGGCGTTAGCAACTTGTTAGAAGAACTTCATCGTTATCCGTCTTGAGAAGGAACATTCGGGACGAATGTTTCTAAGGAGGGGAGAATGTTATACCCCGTATTTCTAGAGTATATACGTGAGGGCGTACGTATAAAAATTTAAGCCTTAAGGTTTGGCAAGGTTCGAAAATTTGGGCACAAGTACCAAAAAGAATCGTTTTTCGACGAAACGTTTTACTAGACTTGCGAAGGGAAAATTCCGGCTATGTCATTTATAATTTTTGCAGATTTTTCCGAGATACGAAACATTTTGGACCAACGGGAGGGTGACATGTCACCTCACATCGAAGAAATTGGGGCGGCAAGTTGGACGACTTGGAGCATGTAGTTGGTAGGATATTTTTGTGCAAGTTGGTGTGGTAGATGGATAAGGTACACATGGTTAAATCTTGACCCTACACTTGCATGACACTTGGATTAATCTGTTATACCCCGTATTTTTCAGAGTATGTACGTAAGGACGTACGTAGAAAATTTGAAACTTGTACTAAGGCTTGGCCGAATTAATTTTGTTCACAACACCCGTTTAGAGTCGTTTTTCGACGAAACGTTTTCCACACTTTCGTAGGGAATTTCCGCTATGTCATTTTTAATTTTTGCGGATTTTTCCGAGAGACGAAACGTGTTGGCCAACAAGAGGGCGCCACTTGGCACCTCCCATCATGACGCGAGAGCTCGGTTTGGACGAAATGGAGGTGTAGTTGGTAGGATATTTTGTGTGTTAGTTGGTCAAGGACACGTGGGTGAATCTTGCCCTACACTTGCCTTGCACTTGGCAAGATCTTGCCATTGGTTGGCCTTCACTTGACCTATAAATACCCCTTCCCTTAGAAGACTTCTTCATCCAAAATCTCTAAGTCTTGAGAGCTCCTCCCCATTTCATTTCGTGAGGCCCCTTGCCGAGTTTCCCTTGCTGGTAGGCCGAGTGGGTAGCCACCCCCTCCTGGGTGCTAGCCGTGGGTACCCCTAGCCTAGTTGTTTCGTATAATACCCCCCCTCTTGTTAGAAATACTCTCAAAAGTATTGTTATAATGCCCAATTTACCTTAGCCGTATACCTTGTAGTATTCTAAGGTTATACTTATACGAAAATGCCCAGAAATACTATTATACTTCCACTACCACAAACCGAAACCCTAGGAAAATCTCCATAGTCCGTTGAGTATTGTGTAGAAGTTGGTTAGAACTTCTGGCGGTGGTTTAGAGCGGGTTGAGCGCTTGTGTTGAGCTAAACGATTGCCCAGATCGACTTTAACTAGGATAATTATGGGCTTATCGAGGTAATTATCTTGTCCTCTATTGTAATTGGAAATTACATATTGTTAGAATATATAGTTGAAGTATACTATATATAGAATCGAACGTAGTTATCGCAATGTCTTTTGACTTAAGCACGAATTTAAAGAAGAATACCGAATCAGAATGTAATTACATGGTCAGACTGAGACTTGTGTAGTAGTACCGTGGAGTAGAATTGTACGGTTAGGTTAGACGTATAACCCCCGGTTGGCTTGTAGCCACCTCGGTAGAGAGAGATTTACGCTGTCATGTGCGGGAGGTCACGAATTTTCGGTAGAATGTTCTACGATGAGATCTAAATGTTAATAAGTCACTGTGGCCTTATAGGTTGAAGTACTACGTGTGGCGCGATCTACTTGGCTTAAGGAGTAGCCGATGGAAGTACTTGAGCGCTTTTGCTATTAGTCGATACTCGTCGCGAGGTATGTGAACCTCTTCCTATCTCTTCTAGCATGATATGTGTGAACTATGTAGTACGGTGACGCACATATGCTAAATGTATTTGATTGGTTTAAAACATAAAGTGTTATAACGCTTTATGGGAAGTTGGTTATAACATTTTTATGTTGGTAAGAAAATACTTGTGGTTTTAAAAAGGTAATCGATTTGAACTATAACCGCTTGTTATGTGTTAATAAAGAACTTGAAGTTTTTCAAAAGATTTTTGAATCATTTGAAAGAAGTAATACTTGGTTTTTGAAAACTTAAGAGTTATACTAGCTTTATGGGAAGTTAGGTATAACGGCTTAAGAATGTTTTATCGATTTGAAATCGTAATGTGTATCGACAAACCATCGCAGCGTTAATAAAAGGAAATGTTTTGACTAATTAAGTATTATTAAAACCAAGAGAAACTTCCATCCGCATAAGCTAAGATGAGACAAAATGATATTTTCTAGATCACATTCAGTAATAAGATTGTTATAAACAAGAATATCCTACTCACATATAAGACTTATGTTTCTCAGATTGTTTAAAAGAGAATTATATTCTTAAATGAATAAGACTATGAACTACGAAATCTTTCTAAAATAAGAAACGTGAACATTTGAAATTAGGCAAACTTGGGCGTTTGGAAAATAATGTTGTTACTTGATTTTACAAAGGTAAGTGTTTTGGTTTATTTAAAAAGACGATACTCTATTTTATATCTGCGTATTGTGTGACTTATGTGAAAGCAACGGATCTTTTAAAAGATTTAATGTATGAAGTACTTTAGGGGTAGATACCCGAACTTGTTAGCTTAAAGTACCTTGTGTGAATAACTTGATTGTGCTGGTTTGAGATAGCCTTGTAAATACTTTCTTGTTGATGTGATAAGTGAAAATGTTAGGATGCTACGTGTGTTAGTATCTTGTGTGATCGTGATGTAAGGGGTCATTCTTGTTGTGCTTACGTTGTTAAGCGTTAAGCCTGTTGATGTACTATTATTGTATCACATACCCTTTGACTTATTATACCGAGGGCTTGCCACCCTTGACGCGGTCTTTACGGCCTATGCGGTCTTCGTGACTACGCGGAGCGCGGTAGCTCCGTGGATTGATCATTCCGGTGTTTAGCCCGACGCGGGATTCCTATGCGGTCCGTTGAGACTATGCGGTCTTTTGAGACTACGCGGGTTGCGGAGCCTGCGGATACCGAGGGTTAGCCGCTTCGACGCGGGTATACCTCAGTGATGCGGGACCATGATTCGAGGAATACCTCACGCGTACGCGTGTGTGACCTATGCGAGTCGCGAGTTCGAGGATAGACGCGCGACATTGATATTGCGCGAGTGGCCGCCCGATCATGTGGTGCGGTCTAGAAAGACCTCGGGATACAGTTTGTGGTATTTTTGGTACTGTGGGTCTTTGTAGTCGGCTATGCCTTCGTACTTGCCCCGTACGTTTTATTGTGATAACTTTGAGGGCGTGAGTCCCTGACTTGACATGACTGCGTATTTGTTGTGAACTGGAGGGTGCTTATCATACATGTCTCCGGCTTTATAGACTATTATGATTTCATTTACGATTTTTTTAGTTTCACATACTCTGCACTTGTAATCGACCTCGCCGGCGAGTGCGTTCATGCCGCAGTTGAGGTACACGCGCCGTTGATCCTAGCTCGTGGTCACAGCGTTGGGAAGCTCCGTTTCTCGGAGGCTTATCGATGTATAGTCCCTATCGTAGTAAATGTTTACATTCGAGGTTTGGCGGGCCCGTCCCGCCATTGTTGTCATATCATTCTTAGAGGTGCAGAGTAATCACAAGTGTGGTTTGTAAAAAGGATTAAACTGTTCATGTTAAAAAAGTTGTTATTTACATATATGCCGAAAGGCAAGTTTTCCTCAGATTACTATTTTGTACTTCATTTGTTTCATGTATATGTTTTATGTTCCGCTGATTACTCTGATGTTGTATCACTAGGGTGCCCGGGGTAAGGCACGATCACGCCCAGTTCGGTCGTGACAAAAGTGGTATCGAGCGATTAATCCTCGGAAAGTGTCTACGCATCGATCCGCAGAGTCTTGATTATCGGTGTGCGCACCACACCAATAATCGTGAGGCTATAGGGTATTTAGGATTGGTTTCTATTCTTCTCACTCGAGATCGTGCCTTAGAGTGCGTTGTAAGTTGGACCTCTAACGTATTTCTTTCCTTACCGCTATGCCTCGCGTAGGCAACCCGCCCAGAGGGCAAGGCAAGGAGCCGAGCTGCAGAGTAAATCTGAGGGTTACGTGGGCACAGCCCAATTATCACCTTAGGTGGTGCTTCATTCGGGAGTTCTGCGACGCCACTAGCCCCAAAGAGTTTAGCACGGCGGCAGATTCCTACTGCGCCATGATATTTGAACCTTCGCCCACGATCGAACAGAGAATATAAATTTCAAGGAGACGACCACATTAACTATGGATTTAACTACCAGAGCATACCGATGTATCCGCGAGTCTTGATGAATATCAACGAAGGTTGTGCAAAGAGTAAGTTCTTCGATTAGGCGAGCATGGCACGTACGGGCTTATGCGCAGCAGCCGACAAACGTAGAGATCGACGGTTAACGGCGACGAAGAGGCGAGCAGAAGGTCCTTTGGTAACTTTCAGGCGAGTCACCTCACCGGATTAGATTATGACGCCCACCGCAAAGAGGTCCTCCACGGGGTTGATGACGTTCGGGGTACGCAGGAGTTGGTCGAACTCCGTGGCTTCCGGCTCATTCAGCGATGACGCCATCCCGGGAATGTCGTCTTCTAGTTGGTACTTGTTGTACTGCGGCCGTCGGCCATGTGTCGAATGGGTGACCTAGTAGGAGGACTTTGCCTTGATGCAGGTGGGTAGTTCGTCACCTTCCTTAATGCGCCTCACGGGCAGTTTGATTAACGACTAAGGAGTGAAACAAGAGATATAGATATATCTTTAACCCTCAGAGATCGGTATGTGTGATAAGGTGAGTATACCTTAAGTGCTATGTTCGATAGCAGTGTGTTAGTCGTGATTAGATCATGGTTGTTTAACCGAGTAAGATTTTGGGGATAGAAGGTGTGAGCCTTAGAGCTTTACGTAAAGACCTTAGAGGTGAGGCCATCTCGAGAAAGGTGTAGTGTTATGTTTGACTTATCGGAAGTGCATAGTGCACGGGAGTTATGTTGGGATGGGTCCGTAGTAGTGTGGAATGAAAGGGGGTAGTTGAGCTAAGAAGACCGCTAGGTTTTCAAACGTGATTAGTGAGATTGTTCGGATCGGGAGCTAGTATTGCGCGTTGCGGGTCGGGTTGAGCCACGTTGGGTCAACCCGCGTAGGTTTGGTGGGGTCAGTTGTGGTGGTCCCGCCTTGTGTTAGGGTTGTGAGGTGTTAGGCCCAAGTTTAGTTAACCAATGAACGAGTTCGTGGACGCGTTCGACCGGTGGTCGGCCGATGGGGCAGCCCATCGCGTGTTCTTCGGTCGGGACTGTTTACTCGGCTGTGTTGAGTTATCAGAAAGGTTGTAGGGCTGCACGAGGTGCCTACCTACACCTTAAGACAGCATGGAGCCCGTGTTACTACCGCTTTTTCTCGGAAGTTTTACGTGCAAGGATAGAACTCGGTGAGTCTCGAATCACATTCGCCTCGTGCCGATGTTTGATTTCAGGGATAGTTGCGAGGAGTGTTGTCTCCTGTTGAAGGAGTGTTTAAGCTACCATTTCAGTGTTCGGATATCGCCTTATGAAGCCTTGTAAGGGCGGAAGTGTAAGTTGTCGGTCGATTGGTTCGATGTTGGCAAGGTTCAGACAGTTGGTTCAGGCTTGTTCCAGCAGACTGTGGATAGTGAGAAGCTTGTCTAGAAGAAGTTCTGGCAGCTCTGAGAAATCGTGCGGATAATCGGCGACGACGCTTAGAGTTCAGGTTGACGGTCGGTCTTCTTGAAGGTACCACCCCGGTTTGGGTGCGACGAGTTTTGGAAAGCAGGGGGGAACTTAGCCCGAGTTACTTTGGGCCTTTGTGAGTTCATGTGAAGGATAGGCCAGGTTGCCTATATGTTAGCATTTGCCGTCCGACGTAGGAGGCAGTGCGTCCGGTCTTTCGTATTGTGATGTTCGGGGAAGTATCGGAGATCCATCCAGAGTGTTCCCAGTTATGATGACCACGTTAGAGATAGTAACCCCGAGTCTTGGAAACTGAAGCCGTATCAGAATGTGGTAAGAGTTCGAGTGTACGACAGCCTCAGGGGTCGCAAGCAGCCCGGTACCATTTGTTGGGTCGTCGGAGCAAGGCTCGCGACAAGGTGACAAAAGTGGTACCATTTGTTGGGTCGCCGGAGAAGGTTAATGCCTCAGGCAAAGTGACAAAGTGGTATCTACGACGAGTAAAGAGAGGAGCGAGCATGTATGGCGGGCATAGATGTGATCATTTCTTTTGTAAAGAGGCGCGAAGGAAGTATATTTTAGACCCGGTGAGAGTGTTTTGTGGTTATGATTAGAGTTGTTACCTAGTGGACTTTGATTTAAGTATTTACGCAGTGCATTGTGGCGATTTGTTCTCGTAAGTATAGTAGTGAAGACTATCCGCGCGCTTGTTTGAGACTTATAAGGAACATTGGACGAATGTTTCGGGCGAGGAGAATGTTATACCGTATTTTTGAGTATGTACGTAAGGACGACGTAGAAAATTTGAAACTTGTACTAAGGCTTGCGAATTAATTTTGTTCACAACACCCGTTTAGAGTCGTTTTTCGACGAAACGTTTTCCACGGCTTTCGTAGGGAATTTCCGCTATGTCATTTTTAATTTTTGGATTTTTCCGAGAGACGAACGTGTTGGGCCAACAAGAGGGCGCCACTTGGCACCCTCCCATCATGACGCGTGAGAGCTCGGTTTGGACGAAATGGAGAGGTGTAGTTGGTAGGATATTTTGTGTGTTAATTGGTCAAGGACACGTGGGTGAATCTTGGCCCTACACTTGCCTTGCACTTGGCAAGATCTCGCCATTGGTTGGCCTTCACTGACCTATAAATACCCCTTCCCTTAGAAGACTTCTTCATCCAAAATCTCTAAGTCTTGAGAGCTCCTCCCCATTTCGTGAGGCCCTCGTCGAGAGTTTCCCCTTGGGTAGGCCGGTGGGTAGCCACCCCTCCTTGGGTGCTAGCGTGGGTACCCCCCCTAGCCTAGTTGTTTTCGTATAATACCCCCCCTCTTGTTAGAAATACTCTCAAAAGTATTGTTATAATGCCCAATTTACCTTAGCCGTATACCTTGTAGTATTCTAAGGTTATACTTATACGAAAATGCCCAGAAATACTATTATACTCCACTACAAAACCGAAACCCTAGGAAAATCTCCATAGTCCGTTGGAGTATTGTGTAGAAGTTGGTTAGAACTTCTAAGGGTGGTTTAGAGCGGGTTGGAGCGCTCGGTGTTGGAGCTAAACGATTGCCCAGGATCGACTTTAACTAGGATAATTATGGGCTTATCGAGGTAATTATCTTGTCCCTCTATTGTAATTGGAAATTACATATTGTTAGAATATATAGTTGAAGTATACTATATATAGAACTGAACGTAGTTATCGCAATGTCTTTTGACTTAAGCACAATTTAAAGAAGAATCGAATCTGTAATTACATAGTCAGACATTACAGAGACTTGTGTAGTAGCATCGTGGAGTAGAATTGTACCCGTTAGGGTTAGGCGTATAACCCCTCGGTTGGCTTGGTAGCCACCTCGGTAGAGAGGAGATTTCTGTTGTTGGGGGAGGTCACAATTTTCGGTAGAATGTTCTACGATGAGATCTAAATGTTAATAGCGCGTGGCCTTATAGGTTGAAGTACTACGTGTGGCGCGATCTACTTGGCTTAGGAGTAGCCGACGGTTGGAAGTACTTGGAGCGTTTTGCTATTAGTCGATACTCGTCGCGAGGTATGTGAACCTCTTCCTATCTCTTCTAGCATGATATGTGAACTATGTAAGACGTAGAGCGACATATGCTAAATGTATTTGATTGGTTTAAAACATAAAGTGTTATAACGGCTTTATGGGAAGTTGGTTATAACGACTTTATGTTGGTAAGAAAATACTTGTGGTTTTAAAAAGGTAATCGATTTGAACTATAAGCGCTTGTTATGTGTTAATAAAGAACTTGAAGTTTTTCAAAAGATTTTGAATCATTTGAAAGAAGAAGTAATACTTGGTTTTTGAAAACTTAAGAGTTATACTAGCTTTATGGGAAGTTAGGTATAACGGCTTAAGAATGTTTCTTGATTTGAAATCGAATGTATCGACAAACCATCGCAGTTAATAAAAGGAAATGTTTTGACTAATTAAGTATTATTAAAACCGAGAAACTTCCATCTGCAGAAGCTAAGATGAGACAAAATGATATTTCCTAGATCACTACTTTGTAATAAGATTGTTATAAACAAGAATATCCTACTCACATATAAGACTTATGTTTCTGATTGTTTAAAAGAGAATTATATTCTTAAATGAATAAGACTATGAACTTTAAATCTTTCTAAAATAAGAACGTGAACATTTGAAATTAGGCAAACTTGGGCGTTTGGAAAATAATGTTGTTACTTGATTTTACAAAGGTAAGTGTTTTGGTTTATTTAAAAAGCGCACTCTATTTTATACTACGTATTGTGTGACTTATGTGAAAGCAACGGATCTTTTAAAAGATTTAATGTATGAAGTACTTTAGGGGTAGATACGAACTTGTTAGCTTAAAGTACCTTGTGTGAATAACTTGATTGTGTTGGTTTGAGATAGCCTTGTAAATACTTTCTTGTTGATGTGATAAGTGAAAATGTTAGGATGCTACGTGTGTTAGTATCTTGTGTGATCGTGATGTAAAGGGGTCATTCTTGTTGTGCTTACGTTGTTAAACGTTAAGCGTTGTACTATTATTGTATCACATACCCTTTGACTTATTATACCGAGGGCTTGCCACCTTGACGCGGTCTTTACGGCCTATGCGGTCCTCGTGACTACGCGAGCGCGGTAGCTCCGGGATTGATCATTCCGGTGTTTAGCCCGACGCGGATTCTCATGCGGTCTGTTGAGACTATGCGGTCTTTTGAGACTATGCGGGTTGCGGAGCCTAGGCGGATACCGAGGGTTAGCCGCCTTCGACGGTATACCTCGGCGATGCAGGACCATGATTCGAGGAATACCTCATGCGGTCCGTGTGACCTATGCGAGCTGCGAGAGTTCGAGGATAGACGCGACATTGATATTGCGCGAAAGTGGCCGCCTTCGACATGCGCGTCTAGAAAGACCTCGATACGCTTTGTGGTATTTTTGGTATCGCTGGTCTTAGTAGTCGGCTATGCCTTCGCACTTGCCCTGCACGGTTTTATTGTGATAACTTTGAGCGCGTCCCACGACTTGACATGACCGCTTATTTGTTGTGAATCGTAGTTTGCTTATCATACATGTCTCTGCTTTATAGACTATTATGATTTCATTTACGATTTTTTAGTTTCACATACTCGACTGTTGCATCGACCTCCTTCGGCCGCGTTCATGCCGCAGTTGAGGTTCACGATCGTTGATCCTAGCTCTCGTGGTCACGATTTCAGCGTTTGGGAAGCTCCGTTTCTCGGAGGCTTATCGATGGTATAGTCCCCGTCGTAGTAAGTGTTTACATTCGGGGTTTGGCGGCCCCGTCCCGCCATTGTTGTCATATCATTCTTAGGTGCAGAGTAATCTTGTGTGGGGGTTTGTAAAAAGGATTAAACTGTTCATGTTAAAAAAGTTGTTATTTACATATATGCCGAAAGGCAAGTTTTCCTCAGATTACTGTTTTGTACTTCATTTGTTTCATGTATATGTTTTATGTTCCGCTGATTACTCTGATGTTGTATCACTAGGGTGCCCGGGGTAAGGCACCAGTCACGGGCCCAGGTTCGGGTCGTGACATAATCTTGTCCATTGGTTGGCCATTGCTTGACCTATAAATACCCCTCCAAGTTGAAGACTTTCTTCATCCAAACTTGAGCATTTCTCTAAGTCTCAAACTACTCCTCCCCCTTGTGAGTTTTCATCCAACCCTCTTCCTCCCCCCTCCCCCCCCTCCTAGTTGAGCTAGCCGAAACCCCTCCCCTTTGAGAAAGGCCCTCGGCCGAGCACACCCCCCCTAGCCTAGTTGTTTTCGAGAAGTACCCCCCCCCCTTGGTTGAGAAATACTTCTCCAAGTATTGTTATAATGCCCTAAATACTCTAGCCCAAATACCTTGTAGTATTCCAAATGTTACCTCTATACGTAGAGCCCGGAAATACTATTATACTTCCTTTAGCCACTTAACGAAACCCAAAGGAAAATCTCCATAATTAGTTGGAGTACTAAGTAGAAGTTGTGTAGAACTTCTAAGGGTTTCTTGGAGCGAATTGGAGCGCACGGAGTAGGAGCTAAACCTTGCTCAGGATCGACTTTAAACTTGGATAATTTTGGGCTTACCGAGGTAAATAATCCTATCCTTCTATTGTAATTGGAAATTACATACTGTAGTTGTATAGAAATGAATATAAGATTCATAGAAGAGAATTGAACTGTAATAGAAGGATATTACAGAATAGACTTGAACTGAAATCACATCAGAAGAATTTATGTAGAAGATTAAACTGTACTTACATAGGACTGTATTTACAGTAGACTTATAACCTTTTTGGTTGAATGTTCTGCGAGTAGCATGAACTACTTGGAAGGTGGACAAGGCTAGCCGGGTTATAGCCGTGGAGCGTTTTGCTTATAGTCGATAATCGTCGCGAGGTATGTGATTCTTCCTATACTCTTGAGCATGAAATATTTTAAAGGACTATATATATAGTACGGTAGACGTACGTGTGGCAATGTCTTTTGACTTAAGCCTGAATAATAAGAATCGTGAAATATTTTAAAGGAATATATATATAGTACTTAGAGACGACGTGTTAAGCGAATGTAGTGTTACGGCAATGTCTTTTGACTTAAGCCTGAATAATAAAGAATCTTGAAGTATTTCAAAAGATTAAGAAACCGTTTTGAAAGAAGAGTAATACTTGGTTTTGAAAACATAAGAGTTATACTAGCTTTATGGGAAGTTAGGTATAACGTCTTAAGAGTGGTAAAGAGAATGATTTACTGATTTTTAGAAGTTAAGAGACTTGATCTTAAAAGATAAGAGACTTGACTTGAATTAATATGAATTTTGTGTGAAACCTCATTCGTGAGTAATGAGTACTTGGTTTTTAAAAGGAATAATGTTTCTTGATTTGAAATCGAATGAGTATCGACAAACCACTGCAGCGTTAATAAAGGGAAAATGTAATGACTAATGAAGTATTATTAAAACCAGTAGAAACCTCCATCTGCATAGAAGCTAAGATGAGACAAAATGATATTACATTTTCTAGATCATGGCTGCTTTAATAAGATGGTTATAAACAAGAATAAAACTGCTCACACATATGGCATATGTTACTCAATTGGTTTAAAAGAGATTAAGACATTGAACTATGAAACTTTTCTAAAATAAAGAGACTTGAGTAATTGAAATTAGGCAAACTGGAACTTTAGGGAAAAGAAAGGCATTGTTTTGTCTTAAATTGGTTTAAAACATAAAGTGTTATAACAGCTTTATGGGAAGTTAGTTATAACGACTTTATGAGAACAAAAGAAGGGTTTTATCATTGGTTTTAATGTGGTAACTTGACTTTAAAAAGAGAAGTGTTTTGGTCCAAAAAGAAGGCATGATATTGCCTTAATTTGGTTTTAAAAAGGAAAGTATGGAAGTTGTTTTGGTTTACTTAAAAAGATGTAAGTCACTCTATTTTTTATACTAAGGGTATCGGGTGACATTTATAAAAGGAATGGATCTCTTAAAAGGAATTTAACGTACGTAGTACTTTAGGGTTAAAACCCGGACTTTGACATAAAATGAAAGTACCTTGAGTTGTGTGTAACTTGCCTATGTTTGTGTTTGATAGCCTGGTTGTGCAAATATCGTATTTCTACACCACCGCGTCTCGATGGGCGGCTGATTTGTTATGAGCGATTCTTCACCGAGTCCCACGAGATGGGCCGACACGTATTCCATCCGATTATTCACCGAGTCCCACGATGGGTCGACACGTATTTCATCCGATTCTCACCGAGTCCCACGATGGGCGGACACGTAATTCATCCGATTTCTACCGAGTCCCGGATGGGCGGACACGTATTCCACATGATTCTCACCGAGTCCCACGGATGGGCGGACACGTATTCCACACGATTTATACCTAGATCGCGGTGAGGAAGGAGTTCCACGCACGTGAGGATGACTTGAGGGCGTGAGTCCACGGCTTGACATGATCGCTTTTATGTTGTGAATCGTAGTTTGGTTATCATACATGTCTCCCGCTTTATATAGACTATTATGATTTCATTTACTGATTTTTCTGATTCACATACTTGGTACTGTTATCGACCTTCGGGGCCGCGTCACGCCGCAGTGTAAGTACATCGGCCAGGATCCTCGCTCATAGGATCAAAGTTCGCGTGTTGGAAGCCCGTTCCTTCGAGGCTTATCTTTTGTATGTTACCACAGTGCAGAGGTTCTTGTACATTCAGGGTATGGCGGCCCCGTCCGTCATAGTGGTTGTATAAATCTTAAAGGTCCAGAGTAACTGCAAGGTGGTTGTAAGGATTAAACTGTTCAACTTTGTAATTATTTATATATATGCCGAAAGGCGATTTTCTCTCAGGTAAAATGTGTCTCATTTCACATTTTGTTTCATGTATTGTTTTTATGTTCCGCTGATTACTCTGATGTATGACTACTTGGGTGTCCGGGTAAGGCACCAGTCACGGGCCCGGGTTCGGGTCGTGACAATTACATAATGATTTTATGGGCAGGTGTCCCTGATCTTGACATGACTTGCATATTTTGAAGAGGTACAGTTGACTCTCATTACTCTATTTTTATAAGGCACAGTGGACTCCCTATATTTAAAAGATACAGTTGATTTTATACGATTGAGAAAGTACAGTTAGCTCTTATTCTTATATGACACGGTTGGATCTGGTATTTGATTTTCATACTTGTCCCTGTCATCTTTTGGTCAGTTTGATCTTATTTACTATACTTTATATTTACATACTTAGTACATTATTGTACTGACCCCCTTCTCCGGGGGGCTGCGTTCATGCCCGCAGGTTTTAGGTACTCAGTTGAGTGATCCGCGAGCTTAGGATATCCACTCAGCTTTCAGTGAGATAGATCCACTATTTCGGAGCTTTTCATGTTGGTACGGATTTGTATTATGGTCTTATATGCATTTATGGGTACGACGGGGCCTTGTCCCGTCATAGTTGTTGTCAAACTCTTAGAGGTCTGTATTCATATGTGGGATGGACTGGTGTAAAGTTGTAGTTTCTTTTATTGTTATATATATAATGGCGGCCTTGCAGGCTTTGCCTATTTAATTTGTTTTAAAAAAAAGAGTTATCTTTAGCTTCCGTTGGTTACATGTGATATATGGGTAGAAGGGTGCCCAGGTAGGGCACCAGTCGCGGGCCCGGGGTTCGGATCATGACACTTATGCCTTACAAAAGAGCTGTCATATTATCCTTATGAGGCACCAACTCCCAAGTCTTATTATCAAGCATTATATTCATCGGTCATATCAACTTTCTAATTCGGGTCATTTAACACAGACAAAGGATTACGGGGTAAGAGTGATTTAAGAACATTATAATTTAAATTAAAATATCTTTTTCATTTAATAATACCCTGTTGACTACGAGTGACTGGACGTTAACTCGGAGGAGAATCGGGAGGATTTTAGGAAATATCCGGACAAATGACACATTGGCCAGCAAGATGTGGGCCTGCTGGCCTAGAACTATAATGTGGAACTGGATGAAATGGTCCAGAAACTGAAGATGTACTGGTCCTGGAACCCGAGACAATAACTAGGCCAGAACTGGGCGGGAACGGTGGCCCAGTTGCTGGACTCAATTCTGAGGGCGACACCATTACGAGAGGACCAACGGGCAGTGGGCCTGCTGGCGGATCAGGGTGCGGGACAAATGATGAATAATATATGGGGATATACCATTATCCAAAAAATTATACGAACTAGGTACGGGAGTACTAACTTTCGCAAACAGAAATTGGGATTCATCAAACAAAACATGACGACTAATGATGATTCTATTAGACGATAAATCGAAGCATTTATAACCACGATAATTTGATGGATTACCCAAAAACACACAACGGGTAGACCGGGCCTGAAGTTTGTTAATTGTGGTGGACGAAAAAAGTGGATAACACAAGCACTCAAAGATCGTAAGATGTGAATACGAAGGAGTCTTATCATATAAAATTTGAAGAGAGGATGAATATGTGAAACCTTTGGAAGGAAGGATGTTAAGAATATCTGTAGCCATTTGTAGAGCATGATGCCAAAAAATGGGGGTACAGAAGCATGAATCAATAAAGTGCGGATAATGTTATTAATTGTATAAATTTTACGTTAGGCTTTCCCATTTTGTGAAGACGTATGAGGACAAGAAAAATGAAAATTGATCCCATTTTTACCACAAAACTCCCGAAACTCCCATTGTCATATTCTTTGCCATTATCACATTAAATATTTTTTATTTTCCGTTCGAATTGAGTTATAATGAATGCTCTAAATTTTAAGAAGATGAAAAAACTTGAGATTTTTTCGCTATTGGAAATGTCCATAAAAATTTAGAATAATCATCCAAAAATAGAACATAATACCGATGACCCATAGAACTCAGAACAGGAGACGTTCATAAATTAGTATGAATAATATCAAATGACATTAAAGTATGAGAAGTAGAGTCTACAAATGACAACTTAACAATTTTTTCTAAGGAACAAGATTGAAAATTCGGAGTACTACGTGTACCCTTACAAGAGATAAGTTTATTGTTATCTAAGACAGACAAAATAGAGGACCCCGGATGACCTAGATGAGCATTCCATAAGGAAGAAACAAGGGTTGCAAAAGTTGAAGGCATGGCTTGACGCGAGAAACCGAGACTTGGTGTGGTTGGATATAGATCTCCCCTACTGTTGTTACACCGCGTAATTCAGGTCATGCTTATGAGAACATACGAAAGGAATTAAGATTTAAATTATAGAAGGATAGGTTGACATAATGTTTCGGACGAGTTTTAGTCAACTTAGAGGCGGTTTATGTCCAGTTGTATTAGGAGTTCCTAGGTGTTTCAAAGGCCTAGTACGTAGCTCGTTGAGTCTAGTTACCAACGCAACAAACCGTTCGTCGATAGGACATCGGAGTAGAAAGTTATGGAAGTTACAAGTTCAACGCGATGAGCGTAAAAGCATTTTCGGTCAGGGCCACAGGGCGCCGGATGTAGGACGCGCGCCGGATATGCTGAAATTCTCGAAGTTGCAGCCGGAACGGTGGTCGCGCGAAGTGCTGAAAATTCTCGGAGGTTTCTGCGCCGCGGCGCCGAGGCGGGTTTCTGCGAATCTGGGGGAAAAATCAGAATTGTTTTTTTAAAAAAAAGGCCATGGGAGGGTGACAAGTGTCCCCCCCCCCCCCATCTGATTTTGTGCATGTCCTATTTATTGACCAAGTCTTGAAGACTTGGTCATTCTTGAAAGCTCTCACTTCTCTCTAAAAATCATCCCTCTCCCTTCTCTCTAGAAATTCAAGAAGAAACCAAGGCTTAGAGAAAATTCAAAAAGGTGGCAAGAAGGAAAAATGTTGACAAGTTTGTAGGAGGTTTGTGAAAGTGATTGTGGAAAGAAGGCAAGTGAAATTGTTGGACTAATTTGGGTAAACCTTGAGGTAACAATCCTTTCTCTTTTTGATAGTAAATTATGTTGCATGTGAGGAAGAAATGACTTGTAGTTGTCAATGTTGCTTTTATGTATATTGCATGTAAGAAATATGACTTGGATTTGAAAGGATTGGATAAGGATAATATATGAACATGTTATAGCCAAGATACTACCTTAAACTTATTGAATTAGTTGTTATGTATTGTGGGGCAGAATTTTACACGTCCAAGTTTAGGCGTGTAATCCCCTTTGTATTGATTGGATTGTTGGGCCTTAAAAGTGGCGTTGGATGTTGAATTCGGACCTTAAAAGGTGGAAAAGTATGTAGAAACAAAGGAAGTGATGTCCAATTTTTCCGTAGAATAAGGGGCTTTTCAATTAGAATGTTCTACGTTGAAGCTAGAAGCTAATGAACGTATTATGGTCATTATAGGTTAACATACTATGTGCGGTATATTGGACTTGCGAGTGAATTGACCCGAAGAGGTATGTGGAACTTTCCTATCTCTTGAGCATGAATAATTATACTTATATAGTACGGTAGACGTACAATACTTCGATATCCTTTATTTGTTTAAGAATGGCCAAGTTGGGCGAGTTAGGGGATTAACCCACTTCTTTAAAAGTATTAAGAACGTCTTAAGTTTTCAAATTTAAGGGACTTGAAGTGTTTTAAGTATATGATACTTGTTTCGTTTTAAAAGTATAAGTCCCTTGGATATAGGAAAAATGTATTTGACTAAGGTATAATGTTAATATAACGACTTTATGGGAAGTTGGTTATATTAGCTTTATGGAAAGTTAAAAGGAGAGATTTACTTTAAGTAAGATAAGTAAGGACAAGTGACTTGATGCTATGGTTATTAGTATCTTGGAAGTTTTATATGAAAATGAGTCATTTTTCTAAAAAAGTAGAAGTATGTAGTACCTTGGGTTAAATTCCCGGATTCTTTTATTAAGACATGTTAGTGCCTTAAGTGAACTAAAATAAGAGGGTATATGAACAAGACTAATAAGAAGTTAGGGGATTTCTTAACTTACTTATGTTATGTATGATGGCCGGTTGAGCTAGGGTAAGAGTATAAATGCAGGGTAAACCCCCAAGACGTTATACCACCTTCTCCAGGGTAAGAGTATAAATGCGGGGTAAACCCCCAAGACGTTATACCACCTTCTCCAGGGTAAGAGTATAAATGTGGGGTAAACCCCCAAGACGTTATACCACCTTCTCCAGGGTAAGAGTATAAATACGGGATAAACCCCCAAGACGTTATACTACCTTCTCCAGGGTAAGAGTATAAATGTGGGGTAAACCCCCAAGACGTTATACCACCTTCTGAGTATGATTGCGGGGTAAACCCCCAAGACATTATACCACTCCATGGATTTGCTACCCATGATGCGAGGAATACGTCATGCGGGTCCACACGACCCATGCGGGTGAAATAGTCCCAAGAGTAGGATTGCTTAATGATACTGCGGGCGGGTAGTCCTGCTTTGATCGAGAGCCTCTAATTTTTATGCAGTAAGTATAATTTTTTTTACTCTCATTGTTAGTAAGGCACCGTGTACTGTAAATTGATTACCATACATGTCTCCGGCTTTGTTTTAGACTTATGATGTAATTACAGTATTTTTCCAGTTTTACATACTTAGTACATATTGTGCGGTGACGACTTCTCGGGGGCTGCGTTCATGCCGCATGTAGGGGTAAGCAGGTGGTGGATCCTCATTCTTAGGATCACTGATCAGGTGTCAGAAGCTCCATTTGATCCGGAGGCTTGTCTTTGGTACGGTTCTCCCTGATGTTGTAGATATTATGTACATTCAGGGGTATGGCGGGGCCCTGTCCCGCCACAATTGTTATTCCTAGAGGTCTGTAGTCGCATTTGTGTTTGGGCTGTAAGAACAAAGTTGTACTGTTTTACTTTTGGTTAAGTATATTCTATGGAAGGCGCACTTGCACCAGCTTCCGTGATGTTTATTGTCTAAATATGTTTATGAGTTATGTATGTTCGCTGCTATTCTACGATGTGTACACAGATAGGGTGCCCCAGAAGCGCTACCACGGCCCCGGGGTCGGGTCGTGACAAAAGTGGTATCAGAGCAGTTAGTCCTCAGAAAGTGTCTACAGACCGTGTCTCGTAGAGTCTTGATTATTGGTGTGTTGTGCACCACATCTATAATCAAGAGGCTACAGGATATTTAGGATTGGTTTTTATCCTTTCACTCTAAGATCGTGCAATAGAGCTGTGTTATAGGTTGAACTCCCTCTGACATATTGTTATGTATCAGTTATGCCTCCACGCAAGGCAACCGCGCCCGGCGGCAAAGCGGTGAGAGCCGCAAGTAGGACGCAGAGGGTTACGAGGGCACAGGCCCAGTCCTTACCTGACGTGATGCTTCGGACGGCGAGTTCCACGACATCGCCAATTTCAGCAGAGTCGGAGAAGCGGCGGCCATCGAGACCGCGTGAATCGAGCCTCCAGTTCCATAGCCAGGGGCTGAGTATAGAGATTACGGGGAGCAGATCCGGTTATTGACCAGCATAGTAGCAGGCAACGCCGACAGGAGCAGATAGCCAACCCTAGAGCCGACAGTTTACGGATTCGGGATTTTCTAGGTTGTCATCCACCCGAGTTCTATGGTTCGAGATCCGAGGAGGATCCTCAGGAGTTTATTCGGCAGTTAAAGCGGACTATGCAGGTGCTTAGCGCCTCGGAGGCAGAGTCAGTCATGCTAGCCTCTTACCGGTTACGCGATATTGCGTTGAACTGGTTTGAGTCATGGGAGTTGTTGTTATACCCCGTATTTCCAGAGTATGTACGTAAGGACGTACGAGAATACGACAGAAAGATTGGAAAGGAAGAAAGAGGTGATTTTTCCACGGAAAAGTTTCCGGTTTTTGTGAAGGAAAAAGGTTCGTTAATGGGAATTGGATTCCCAGATTTGGTATTCGGACTTCCTGGAATATTAGAGAATTATGGAATTTTATTTTCGGAAATGGTCACGTGGGGCCCACGGGAGAAATTTACGGTTTTGTGGGGCCCACTTTGTTTTAGAGATTTTGGCCATTGTGGATATTTTCGGAAGATGTTTTATTTTGGGCCAATAGGAGGGTGACACGTGTCACCCCCGCCTAGGTGGCTTGGCCGAATGACCTTTGTGCACAACACCCGGTTAGAGTCGTTTTTCGACGAAACGTTTTCGCAGCTTTCGTAGGGAAAATTCCGGCTATGTCCTTTTTAAATTTTGCGGATTTTTCCGAGAGACGAAACATTTTGGACCAACGGGAGGGTGACATGTGTCACCCTCACATTGGAAGCAAGTGGGCGTCCAAGTGGAAGATGTGGTTCACGAATTGGCTTGATCTTTTGGCTCACGTTTTTGGCCCTATTGGTTCCTTGTTTTGTGCCTTGTTTTGGCCTTGTTTTGTGGCTTGTTTTGTGCCATGTTTTGTGGAGTAGGGTTTAGGGTGCACTTGGCGATCAAGGCCTTACACTTGCCTTGCACATGGCTTGATCTTGGCCGTTGGTTGGCCTCGCTTTCCTATAAATACCCCTCTTTGAAGACTTCATTCATCCAAATCTTCCAAGTCTTGGAAACCCCTCCTCCCTCTTGTTGACTCGCCCAAGAGCCCTCTCCTTGAAAGTGGCCTCGCCGCAGGTCTCCTCTCCCCTCATGAGAGTCTGGTACCCCAGCCTAGTTGTTTTCAGATAATACCCTTGTTGTGGTATAGAAATACTCTCCTAGTATTGTTATAATGCCCAAAATACCTTAGCCTTATACCTTGAAGTATTCCAAAAGTTACCTCTATAAGTAGAATACGAAATACTACCTTTGTCCTTTTTAGTCTCAAACCGAAAACCCTAAGGAAATCTTCATAGTTGGTTGAAGTATTTAAGTAGAAGTTGGTTAGAACTTCTAAGGGTTGTTTGGAGCGATTGGAGCGTCTGAGTAGAGCTAAACCTTGCTCAGAGCGACATTAAACTCGGATAATTTTGGGCTTATCGAGGTAAATATCTTGTCCCCTATTGTAATTGGAAATTACATAAGTGTTGAATATATAGTTGTTGTATACTATATATATAAAATGAACTTAGTATTGTGGCAATGTCTTTTGACTTAAGCTGAAGAATAAAGAATCGAACGGAATCAGTAATTGCATAGATGAATTGCGAGACTTGTATAGTATTGCGGTAGTAGAATTGTACACGCCCGTTAGGCGTGTAAACCCCCTGGTTGGCTTGGTAGCGCCTCGATAGGAGGAGATTTACGCTGTGGGGAGAAAATTTGCCGAAATTTGTGTAGATTATGGAAAGTTGAGATCTAGATGTTAATAAGCGCCTTGTGGCCTTATAGGTTGAAGTACTACGTGTGGAGTGATCCACTTGGCTTAGGGAGTAGCCGGCGGTTTGAGGTACTTGGAGCGTTTTGCTATTAGTCGACAATCGTCGCGAGGTATGTGAACCTCTTCCTATCTCTTCTAGCATGATATGTGTGAACTATGTAGTACGGTAGACGTACATGTGAATTGTATTTGATTGTTGTAAAACATAAAGTGTTATAACGGCTTTATGGGAAGTTGGTTATAACAGCTTTATGTAGGTAAGAAAATACTTTGTGGTTTTAAAAAGGTAACTGATGTGAATTATAACTGGCTTGTTTAATAAAGAAACTTGATGTATTTCAAAAGATTTATAAATCGTTTTGAAGGAAAGTAACACTTGGTTTTAAAGGTTTTAAAAAGAGTTATACTAGCTTTATGGGGAGTTAGGTATAATGTCTTAAGAGAGGTAAAGAAAATGGTTTACTGATGTAAGAAGTTAAGAGACTTGATCTTATAAGATAAGAGACTTAACTTATTTGTTTTAATGTGAATGTTTGTGTGAAACCTCATTCGTGAGTAATGAGTACTTGGTTTTATTTAATGGGATAATGTTTCCGATTTGGAAATCGAATGTGTATCGATGCACCACCTGCAGCGTTAATAAAGGAAAATGTATTGAATAATGATGTATCGTATTAAAACCGGTAGAAACCTCCATCCGCATAGAAACTAAGATGAGACAAAATGATATTACATTTTCTAGATCATGGTCTTTGTAATAAGAATGTTGTAAACAAGAATAACCTACTCACGTGAGACATATATTACTCAATTGTTCTAAAAAGGAATCAAGTGATTAAGTTTATGAACTATGAAACCATTTGAAAATGGAAAGCTTGAGTAATTGAAACTAGGCAAACTGGAACTTAGGAAAAGAATGTTGTTACTTGATTTTGAAAAGGAATGTGGGTTTGTCATTCTAATACTACGTATCGGGTGACTTTTATAAAGGTAATGGATCTCTTTAAAAGAACTTAACGTATGTAGTACTTTGGGGTTAAAAACCCGGATTTTTGCCATAAAATGAAAGTACTTTGAGTTGTGTGAAACTTGCCTATGCTTGTTGTTGTGAAACTTGCCTATGCTTGTTGTTGTGAAACTTGCCTATGCTTGTGATGATAGCCTTTGTTGTGCAAATGTGGTATTTACGTTACCGCTGCGTCTCGATAGAGGTCGGTTGACTTGTTGAGAACTTACTTGGGCCGCAAGAATGACGAGAAATTCCACGGGTATGTTCCTGTTAATAGTGTTACTTTTGATAATCACTTTGGACATCACGACACGACGCGTAGCGCACGTATGCTTCCATTTTGGTTGATGTCTTTTGTTAATCGCTTTGGATATCTCGACACGACGCGTAGCGCACGTATGTTTCCATTTTGATTATCGCCTTGTGATTTCCTTTGGACATACCGACACGATGCGTAGCGCACGGGTATCGTCCATTTGGAATCTTGTCTTATTGTTTCCCTTTGGACATACCGACACGCGCGTAGCGCGGGTATCGTCCATTTGGAATCTTGTCTTATTGTTTCCCTTTGGACATACCGACACGACGCGTAGCGCACGTATGCTTCCATTTGGATTCTTTGTCTTGTTGATGTCACATGGGCGTGTCTACACCGGCGCAGAATTCCGGGGCATGCGCTGGGCATTGGTATTATTGTTGCATCATGGACATGTCTACACCGATGCAAGATTCAGGGCATGTGGCCGTGATGCGAACTCGATTGATGTTGTGGGCGTGAGACCCATAGTTATATTTGAGTGATGACTTGAGGCGTGAGTCCACGATCGACATGTTGTTTTATGTTGTGAATCGTAGTTTGGTTATCATACATGTCCCGCTTTAAATAGACTAGTATGATTTCATTTCTGATTTTTCTGATTTCACATACTTGGTACTGTTATCTCGACCTCCTTCGGCCGCGTTCACGCCGCAGTAGAAGTACATCGATCGTGGATCCCCTCTTAGGATCTCATTTCAGCGTTGAAAGCTCCGTTCCTTCGAGGCTATTCTTGTATGTTTCCACGAGTTGTAGGTTCTTGTACATTCGAGGTATGGCGGCCCTGTCCGTCATAGTTGTGTAAATCTTAAGTGCATAGAACTGTTGTGGGCAGGGTTGTAAAAGGATAACTGTTCGGGTCTTATGTATATATACTGAAGGCAACTGTTTGGTTGGCCTGTTTACTTATTATATCTCTCATTTCATGTTTAAAGTTTTTATTTCCGCTGGTTTTCTCTGATGTTGTATCACTAGGGTGCCCGGGGTAAGGCACGATGCAGGTCGGTTTGGGCGTTACAAAGTGGTATCGAGCGATTAGTCCTCGAAGTGTCTGCACCGTGTCAGTAGTCTTGATTATCGGTGTGTTGTGCACCACATCTATAATCAGGAGGCTATAGGACATGTAGGATGGGTTTCTATTCTTCTCATTCTAAGATCGTGCCTTAGAGCTGTGTGATAAGTTGGACCCCTCTGACGTGTTTTTACCAGTTATGCCCCTGCGAAAGGCAACAGCCGCCCAGAAGGGCAAAGGAGTAGCAGGAGCTACTAGTCAGACTCAGAGAGTTGTTAGGGCTTGTGCCCAGGGTATACCAGATAATGAACCTTAGAATATGTCACGACTGGGACCTTAGGGTAAGGTCGTCTTGAGTTAAAGATTTATATTATGTTTGACCCTTATCAGAGTGGTAGTATACGTGGGATTTATTTGTGTGATAAGTCCATGGGTAGTGTGAGATGGAAGTGGTAGCTTTCATGATGTGAAATAGTAAGATTGTTCCGGATCGGGGAACAAGAGTTTGGCGCGGTTGGGAGTCGGGTTGAGGACCATTTGCGGGTCAACCCGTAACCCGGTTTGGGGTGGGGTCAGTTCTGGGTGGTCCCGCCAGGTGGTAGGGTCACGAGGATGCTAGGCCCAAGTTTGTATGACCATCGTATGAGTTGGTGGATATGTTCGACCAGAAGCGGATCGTGGAGGCCGGGAACGGCCTTAGAGAAGATCGAAGTTAGTGAGATGACCAAGTTTGGAGGTAGTGACTCGAGGGTTGGAAACAGTGTTGTTGAAGTGTGAGTACGAACACTAGAAAGAGTTCGAGTGTTCGAAGGGACAACGATAGGGGAGAAGTGAACGTGTGTGATCGTTTCTTTTGTGAAATGAAGGTGTGAAGGGAGTATATTTTAGACCTCAGGTAAGGGGTTTTTGTGATGATTAGAGGTGTTTCCTCGTTGACTTGGGTTTAAGTATTGGTGCGTTTGTTATTTTTTTTATGGCCAGGTGTGGCATGATTGTTTTCGTACGTATAGCAGTGAAGGCTATACTAGCGCAGGTTTGTGTGGAGACTTGAGAAGGAACATTCGGGACGAATGTTTCTAAGGAGGGAAGAATGTTATACCCCGTATTTCCAGAGTATGTACGTAAGGACGTACGAGAATACGACAGAAAGATTGGAAAGGAAGAAAGAGGTGATTTTTCCACGGAAAAGTTTCCGGTTTTTGTGAAGGAAAAAGGTTCGTTAATGGAAATTGGATTCCCTGATTTGGTATTCGGACTTCCTGGAATATTAGAGAATTATGGAATTTTATTTTCGGAAATGGTCACGTGGGGCCACGAGAAATTCTGGTTTTGTGGAGCCCACTTTGTTTTAGAGATTTTGGCCATTGTGGATATTTTGGAAGATGTTTTATTTTGGGCCAATAGGAGGGTGACACGTGTCACCCCGCCTAGGTGGCTTGGTAGAATGACCTTTGTGCCTGACACGGTTAGAGTCGTTTTCGGCGAAGCGTTTCGCGACTTTCGTAGGAAAATTCGGCTATGTCCTTTTTAAATTTTGCGGATTTTCCGAGAGGCGAAACATTTTGGACCAACGGGAGGGTGACATGTGTCACCTCACATTGGAAGTGGGCGTCAGTGGAAGATGTGGTTCACGAATTGGCTTGATCTTTTGGCTCACGTTGGCCCTATTGGTTCCTTGTTTTGTGCCTTGTTTTGGCCTTGTTTTGTGGCTTGTTTTGTGCCATGTTTTGTGGAGTAGGGTTAGGGTGCACTTGGCTTGATCAAGGCCTTACACTTGCCTTGCACATGGCTTGATCTTGGCCCTTGGTTGGCCTGTGGCTGTCCTATAAATACCCCCCCTCTCTTTGAAGACTTCATTCATCCAAATCTTCCAAGTCTTGGAAACCCCTCCCCTCCCTCTTGTTGACTCTCGTCCAAGAGCCCCTCTCCCCCTTGAAAGTGGCCTTGGCCGAGAGGTCTCCCTCTCCTCAGGTTGAGTCTGGGTACCCCTAGCCTAGTTGTTTTCGTATAATACCCCTTGTTGTGGTATAGAAATACTCTCCTAGTATTGTTATAATGCCCAAAATACCTTAGCCTTATACCTTGAAGTATTCCAAAAGTTACCTCTATAAGTAGAATACGGAAATACTACCTTTTGTCCTTTTTAGTCTCAAACCGAAACCCTAAGGAAATCTTCATAGTTGGTTGAAGTATTTAAGTAGAAGTTGGTTAGAACTTCTAAGGGTTGTTTGGAGCGGATTGGAGCGTACGGAGTAGGAGCTAAACCTTGCTCAGGAGCGACATTAAACTCGGATAATTTTGGGCTTATCGAGGTAAATATCTTGTCCCCCTATTGTAATTGGAAATTACATAAGTGTTGAATATATAGTTGTTGTATACTATATATATAAAACTGAACTTAGTATTGTGGCAATGTCTTTTGACTTAAGCCTGAAGAATAAAGAACTGAACGGAACTGTAATTGCATAGGACTGAATTGCAGTAGACTTGTATAGTATTGCAGTGTAGTAGAATTGTACACGTCCGGTTAGACGTGTAAAACCCCCCCCTGGTTGGCTTGGTAGCCGGCCTCGATAGAGGAGGAGATTTACGCTGTGGCAGGCGCCGAATTTTCCGTAGATTATGGAGCGTTGAGATCTAGATGTTAATAGCGCCTTGTGGCCTTATAGGTTGAAGTACTACGTGGAGTGATCCACTGGCAGGGAGTAGCCGCGGTTTGAGGTACTTGGGCGTTTTGCTATTAGTCGACAATCGTCGCGAGGTATGTGAACCTCTTCCTATCTCTTCTAGCATGATATGTGTGAACTATGTAGTGCGGTAGGCGCATACGTGTGAATTGTATTTGATTGTTGTAAAACATAAAGTGTTATAACGGCTTTATGGGAAGTTGTTATAACGACTTTATGTAGGTAAGAAAATACTTTGTGGTTTTAAAAAGGTAAGCGATGTGAATTATAAGCGCTTGTTTAATAAAGAAACTTGATGTATTTCAAAAGATTTATAAATCGTTTTGAAGGAGAGTAACACTTGGTTTTAAAGGTTTTAAAAAGAGTTATACTAGCTTTATGGGAGTTAGGTATAATGTCTTAAGAGAGGTAAAGAAAATGGTTTCTTGATGTAAGAAGTTAAGAGACTTGATCTTATAAGATAAGAGACTTAACTTATTTGTTTTAATGTGAATGTTTGTGTGAAACCTCATTCGTGAGTAATGAGTACTTGGTTTTATTTAATGGGATAATGTTTCTTGATTTGAAATCGAATGTATCGACAGGACCACTGCGGCGTTAATAAAGGAAAATGTATTGAATAATGATGTATCGTATTAAAACCAAAGAAACCTCCATCTGCATAGAAACTAAGATGAGACAAAATGATATTACATTTTCTAGATCATGGTCATTTGTAATAAGAATGTTGTAAACAAGAATAACCTACTCTCACGTGAGACATATATTACTCAATTGTTCTAAAAGGAATCAGTGATTAAGTTTATGAACTATGAAACCATTTGAAAATGGAAAGCTTGAGTAATTGAAACTAGGCAAACTGGAACTTAGGAAAAGAATGTTGTTACTTGATTTTGAAAAGGAATGTGGGTTGGTCATTCTAATACTACGGGTATCGGGTGACTTTTATAAAGGTAATGGATCTCTTTTAAAAGAACTTAACGTATGTAGTACTTTGGGGTTAAAAACCCGGATTTTTGCCATAAAATGAAAGTACTTTGAGTTGTGTGAAACTTGCCTATGCTTGTTGTTGTGAAACTTGCCTATGCTTGTTGTTGTGAAACTTGCCTATGCTTGTTGTTGTGAAACTTGCCTATGCTTGTGATGATAGCCTTTGTTGTGCAAATGTGGTATTTCTGTGTTACCGCGTCTCTCGATAGAGGGTCGGTTGACTGGTTGAGAACTTACTTGGACGTGCCGGCAGTGACGGAGAAATTCCACGGGTACGTTCCTGTTAATAGTGTTACTTTTGATAATCACTTTGGACATACTGACACGATGCGTAGCGCACGGGTATGCTTCCATTTTGGTTGATGTCTTTTGGTTAATCGCTTTGGATATACTGACACGATGCGTAGCGCACGGGTATGTTTCCATTTTGATTATCGCCTTGTGATTTCCCTTTGGACATACCGACACGATCGTGGCGCACGGGTATCGTCCATTTGGAATCTTTGTCTTATTGTTTCCTTTGGACATCTCGACACGACGCGTAGCGCTGCGGGTATCGTCCATTTGGAATCTTGTCTTATTGTTTCCCTTTGGACATCTTGACACGACGCGTAGCGCGGGTATGCTTCCATTTGGATTCTTTGTCTTGTTGTTGATGTCACATGGGCGTGTCTACACCGGCGCAATTCCGGGGCATGTGGCCATGGGCATTGGTATTATTGTTGCATCATGGACATGTCTACACCGATGCAGATTCCGGCATGCGCGTGATGCGAACACGATTGATGTTGTGGGCGTGAGACCCATAGTTATATTTGAGTGATGACTTGAGGCGTGAGTCCTCGATGGACATATTTTTATGTTGTGAATCGTAGTTTGGTTATCATACATGTCTCCCGCTTTAAATAGACTAGTATGATTTCATTTCTGATTTTACGATTTCACATACTTGGTACTGTCTTGACCTCCTTCGGGGCTGCGTTCATGCTGCAGTAAGTACATCGATCGTGGATCCGCTCTTAGGATCTCATTTCAGTGTTGAAAGCTCAGTTCCTTCGAGGCTATTCTTTGTATGTTTCCTGAGTTGTAGGTTCTTGTACATTCGGGGTATGGCGAGCCTGTCCGTCATAGTTGTAAATCTTAGAGTGTAGAAGCTGTTGTGGGCGAGGTTGTAAAGGATAAGCGTTCGGGTCTTATGTATATATCTGAAGGCAATCGCTTGGTTGGCTTTGCTTACTTATTATATATCTCAGTTCATGTTTAAAGTTTTTATTTCCTGGTTTTCTCGATGTTGTATCACTAGGGTGCCGGTAAGGCACGATGAGTCCCGGTTTGGGCGTTCTGATTGTCTAGAGGTGAGGGTGCCCTTCCAGCTGTTTGGGAGGAGTTCACCGAGGCCTTCCTGGATCACTTTTTGCCTCCTGAGTTGAGGAGAGCCCGCGTGGATAGATTCTTGACTTTGAGACAGAATGGGAGGACTATCAGAGCGTACAACCTGGAGTTTGACTCATTGGACAGGTATGCGCACACCATTGTAGCTGACATAGCAGACAGAGTTCATCGCTATGTGATGGGGCTAGTGTCACGACCCGACCTCGGGCCCGCGACTGGTGCCTTACCCCGGGCACCCTAGTGATACAACATCAGAGAAAATCAGCGGAAATAAAAACTTAAACAGGAAACAAGATATAACATAAGAAAACAGGCTAACCAAAGCGGTCACCTTCATGTATATATATAACCGAACAGTTACATCCTTTACAAACCCTGCCCACAACAGTACTACAGACCTCTAAAAGTGTAACCATAACTATGACGGGACAGGGCCCCGCCATACCCCTGAATGTACAAGTACCTACAAACTCAGGGATTCATACCAAAGATAAGCCTCCGGAGAAACGGAGCTTCCCAAAATGCTGAACTGTGATCCTATGAGCGAGGATCCACAACCGATGTACCTCTACCTGCGGCATGAACGCAGCCCCGGCGAGGTCGATAACAGTACCAAGTATGTGAAACTGAAAATACTGTAAATGCAATCATAACAGTCCATATAAAACATGAAACATGTATGATAACCAGACTACAGTTCACAACATAAAAGAAGTCATGTCAAGTCAGGGACTCACGCCCTCCAACTAATCCCTCATGCCCGTGGAACTCCTTCCTCACTGCCGGCAGTCTAGGTATAAATCGTATGATATGTATAACGTGTCTCGGCCCATCCCATGGGACTCGAGGTGGAATCGTATGGTATACATGTCTCGGCCCATCTTATGGGACTCGGTGTTGGATCGTGTGGTCACATTCCCGACCCATCTCATGGGACTCGGTGTCGGATCGTATGGTTAAATTCCCGTCCCATCTCATGGGACTCGGTGTCGTATCGTATGGTCACATTCCCGGCCCATCTCATGGGACTCGGTGTCGTATCATATGGTCACATTCCCGGCCCATCTCATGGGACTCGGTGTCGTATCGTATGGTCACATTCCCGGCCCATCTCATGGGACTCGGTGTCGGATCATATGGTATACATGTCTCGGCCCATCTCATGGGACTCGAGGTAGAATCGGCCATAACATTTAAACCCTCTTCTAAGACAGATTTAAGACACTATCATGCCTTCCTTTTAAACCAAAATACTTTCCCTTTTTAAAGTCAAGTAACAACATTCTTTTCCAAAATTTCAAGTTGCATAATTTCAAATACTCAAGTCTCTAATTTTCTAAAGATTTCATAGTTCATAATCTTAATCACTTAATAACGTAATCTCTTTTAAAACAATTTGAGTAACATATGCCTTATGTGTGAGTAGTTTATTCTTCTTTATAACAATCTTATTAAAGCAGCCATGACCTAGAAAATGTAATACAATTTTGTCTTATCTTAGCTTCTATGCAGATGGAGGTTTCTACTTGTTTTAATAATAATTAATTAGTCAATACATTTTCCTTTATTAACGCTGCAGTGGTTTGTTCGCTACTTATTCTCATTTCCGAAATCAACATAACATTATCCTTTTTAAGATCAAGTACCCATTACTCATGAATGCGGTTGCACAACTTATTAATAATTCAAGTCCTTAACATTTCATAAAACGTCATTTATAAGTTAAGTCTCTTATCTTTTAAGATCAAGTCTCTTAACTTCGAAAATCAACAAACCGTTCTTTTACCTACATAAAGTCGTTATAACTAACTTCCCATAAAGCTATTATTGTCACGACCCGAATCTGGGCCCGTGACTGGTGCCTTACCCCGGGCACCCTAGTGATACAACATCAGAGTAATCAGCGGAACATAAAACACATACATGAAACAAATGAAGTACAAAACAAGAATGAGGAAAACTTGCCTTTGGCATATATATAAATAACAACTCTTACAAATGAGCAGTTTAATCCTTTTTACAAACCACGCCACAACGATTACTGCACTTAAGAAATGATACGACAACAATGGCGGGACAGGGCCCCGCCATGCCCCTGAATGCAAATACCTACAACGACAGGGGACTACACCAAGATAAGCCTCCGGAGAAACGAAGCTTTCCCAAACGCTGAACTGTGACCCTAAGAGCGAGGATCAACGACTGGTGTACCTTTACTCGCAGATGAACGCACTTCAAGGAGGTCGAGACAACAGTACCAAGTATGTGAAATCGAAAATACATCACGTAAATGAAATCATAGTAGTCTAAATAAAGCGGAGACATGTATGATAACCAAACTACAGTTCACAATAAATCGTGAATATGTCAAGTCGTGACTCACGCCTCAAGCCATCACAATAGAACCATACGGTAAGTGCGAAGGCATAGCCGACTACTAAGACCCGATTACCAAAAATGCCATAAATTATATCACGAGGTCTTTCTGCACCGCACCACATGATCGTTCGCCACTCACCCGCAATATCATTGTGCGCGTCTATCCTGGAACTCCGCAGCTCGATAGGTCACACACGGACCGCGTGAGGTATTCCTCGAATCATGGTCCTGCATCGCTGAGGTATACCCCGCATCGGGCGCAGCTAACCCTCGGTATCCGCCTAGGCTCCGCAGCCCGCATAGTCTCAAAAGACCGCATAGTCTCAGCAGACCGCATAGGAATCCCCGCGTCAGGCTAAACACCGGAATGATCAATCCCGGAGCTCCCACTCCGCGTAGTCACGAGGACTGCATAGCCGTATAGACCGCATCAAGGGTGGCAAGCCCGGTATAATAAGTCAAGGGGGTATGTGATACAATAACGATAACAAGCTTAACGTTTGACAACGTAAGCACAACAAGAGTGACCCCCTTACATAATAATCACAAGATACTAACACACGTAGCATCCTAACATGCTTACTTATCAAATCAACAAGAAAGTATTACAAGGCTATCACAAACCAATACAATCAAGTTATTCACACAAAGTACTTTCTACTAACAAGTTTGGGTACCTATCCCCAAAGTACTTCATACATTAAATCTTTAAAAGATACGTTACTTCACAAAAACCACACAATACCCGTAGTATATGAAAATAGAGTGATTATCTTTTTAAAGTAAATCAATTACTTCTCTTTGTAAAATCAAGTAGCAACATTCTTTTCCAATGTTCAAGTTTGCCTAATTTCCAATGTTCAAGTTTCTCATTTTAGAAAGGTTTCGTAGTTCATAGTCTTATTCATTTAAGAATATAATTCTCCTTTAAACAATCTGAGAAACACAAGCCTTATATGTGAGTAGGATATTCTTGTTTATAACAATCTTATTACAACAGCCATGATCTAGGAAATATCATTTTGTCTCATCTTAGCTTCTATGCAGATGGAAGTTTCTACTGGTTTTAATAATACTAAATTATTAAAAACATTTCCTTTTATTAACGCTGCAGTGGTTTGTCGATACACATTCTGATTTCCAAAATCAGTAAAACATTCTTAAGCCGTTATACCTAACTTTCCATAAAGCTAGTATAACTCTTAAGTTTTCAAAAAAAAAAAATCAAGTATTACCTCTTCTTTCAAAATGATTCAAAAATCTTTTGAAATACTTCAAGTTCTTTATTAACACATAACAAGCCAGTTATAGTTCAAATCAGTTACCTTTTAAAAGCCACAAGTATTTTCTTACCAACATAAAGTCATATAACCAACTTCCCATAAAGCCGTTATAACACTTTATGTTTTAAACCAATCAAATACATTTAGCACATGTACGTCTACCGTACTACATAGTTCACACATATCATGCTAGAAGAGATAGGAAGAGGTTTACATACCTCGCGGCAGTATCGACTAATAGCAAACGCTCAAGTACTTCCAACCGTCGGCTACTCCTTAAGCCAAGTAGATCGCGCCACACGTAGTACTTCAACCTATAAGGCCACAAGGCGCATTAACATTTAGGTCTAATCGTAGAACATTCTACGAAAAATTCGCAAAGACTTCCCCGCAATGGCGTAAATCTCCTCCTCTATCGGGCCGCTACCAAGCCAACGGGGGTTTATACATCTAATCCGGACGTGCACAATTCTACCTCACGGAAAAGCTACACAAGTCTCATCTGTCACACCCTATGTAAATCTGATTCGATTTCTTTCGAAAAGGTTTCTTATTATTCAGCTTAAGACAAAAGACAATGCCGATACTACGTTCAGTTCTATATATAGTATACTTCAACTATATAGTCTAACAAAATGTAATTTCCAATTACAATAGAGGGACAAGATAATTACCTCGATAATCCCAAAATTATCCAAGTTATAATTTAGATCCTGAGCAAGGTTTAGCTCCTACTCCGCGCCCAATCCGCTCCAAACAACCCTTAGAAGTTCTAACCAACTTCTACTTATAACTTCAACTACGGGTGAAGATTTACTTAGGGTTCGGTTTTGTGACTGACGGGAAGTATAATAGTATAACTGGGCTTTTTGTATAAGTATAACCTTAGAATACTACAAGGTATACGGCTAAGGTAATTTGGGCATTATAACAATACTTTTGAGAGTATTTCTACCAAGAGGGGGGGTATTATACGAGACAACTAGGCTAGGGGGGGTGTATACCCCTCGGCCTACCCCCACTAGGGGGGGGGACTCTCCGAGGGGGAAAGGGTGCTCGGCCAAAGGCCTTTCTCAAAGGGAGAGGGGAGGGACGAACCACTACAAGGGAGAGGGGAAGGCTTTCAAGACTTAGAAACTTTGTGGAATGGATGAATAAGTCTTCCAAAGGGGGGGGGGGGGTATTTATAGTACAAGCCAAGGCCAACCAATGGCCAAGATCTAGCCAAGTGCTATGCAAGTGTAGGGCCAAGATCAAGCCATGTGCAACCTTATCCATCTACCCAAAAATATCCTACCAACTCCTTGACCAAACAATGGCCAATTCGTCCAAGCCAACCGCCCACAACGCTCCAATGAGAGGGTGACAAGTGTCGCCCTCTTGTTGGTCCAAAATGTTTCGTCTCTCGGAAAAATCCGCAAAAATTAAAAATGACATAGCCGTATTTTACCCTACGAAAGCTGTGGAAACGTTTCGTCGAAAAACGACTCTAACCGGGTGTTGTGCACAAAGTGAAATCGTCCAAGCCTATTCTCAAGTTCGAAATTTCCTACGTACGTCCCTGCGTACATACTCTGGAAATACGGGGTATAACATTCTCCCCTCCTTAGAAACATTCGTCCCGAATGTTCCTTCTAAGTCTCAAAACAAACGTGCGCCAGTATAGTCTTCACTACTATACTTACGAGAATCAATCCTGCCACACCTGGCCACAGAAACAACTTGCGCAAAATGCTTACATCCAAGTCCACGAGGAATCACCTCTAACATCACCACAACCACCTCTCTCCGGGGTCTAAAACATACTCCCTTCGCACCTTCTCTTTACAAAAGAAATGATACCACTTTTGTCACTTTGCCGCGAGTTTCTAGTGTCACTCCGGCGACCCAACAAATGGTACCGGACTGCATGCGATCCCTGAGGCTGTCATATACTCGAACTCTTCCCGCATTTCTGATACTGCTTCAGTTTCCAAAACTCGGGGTCACTATCTCTAACGTGGTCATCATTAACTGGGAACACTCTGGATGGATCTCCGATACTTTCCCGATCATAACAATACGAAAGACCGGACGTACTGCCTCCTAAGTCGGACGGCAAAAGCTAACATATAGGCAACCTGGCCTATTCTTCACATGAACTCAAAAGGGCCCAAAGTAACTCGGGCTAAGTTCCCTCTGTATTCCAAAACTCGTCACACCCAACCCGGGGTGGTACTTTCAAGAAGACCGACCAACTCGAACTCTAAGCGTCGCCGATTATCCGCACGATTTCTCCGAGCCGCGGAACCTCTTCTAGACAAGCTTTAGCCTATCCACGATCACTGGAATAAGCTGAACCAACTATTTGAATTTTGCCAACATCGAACCAATCGACGGCGACTTACACATCCGCCCTACAAGGCTTCATAAGGCGACATCAGAACACCGAAATGGTAGCTTAAACACTCCTTCAACGAGACAACAATCCCCACAACTACCCCGAAATCCACACACCGCCCGAGGGCGAATGCGATTCGAGACTCACTTTGAGTTCTTAACCCGCTCGTAAAACTTCCAAACAAAAGCCGTACCACTGGCTCCACTATGCGACATAAGGTGAAGGTAGGCACCTCATGCAGCCTTACAACCTTTCTGATAAAATCAACACTGCCGAGTAAACCGTCTTTGCTAGAAGACAAGACGGCTGACCTCCTCGGCCCGACCATCGGTCGAACGCATCCACGAGTTCGTGACTGTTGGTTAACTAAACTTGGGCCTAACACCCTCGTGACCCTACCACAAGGCGGGACCACCACAAACTGACCCCACCACCAAACATGCCGCGGGTTGACCCGCAACGTGGCCTCAACCCGACCCGGCAACGCGCAAAACGCTAGCTCCCCGAACCGGAAAACTCTCACTAATCACGTTACGAAAACCTAGCGGTCTTCTTAGTTCAACTACCCTCTTTCATTCCACACTACTCGGGGACTTATCACACAATATAACTCACGTGCATAATGCACTCCTATAAGGGTCAAACATGAACACTACACCTTTACTCGAGATGGCCTTACCTCTAAGGTCTCCACGAATAACACTCTAAGGCTCACACTTTCTCTATCCCCCAAATCTTACTTGGTTAACCCACCCATATTTCTAATCACAACTTACATACTGCTATCAGAACATAGCACTTAAGGTATACTCACCTTATCACACATACTGATCTCTAGAGGGTTAAGGATATATCTATATCTACTGCTTCACTCCCCTTAGTCGTTCTAATCAAATCTGCCCCGTAGGGCGCATAGCTAGGGAAGATGACGAACTACCCACCGATCCTGAAGGCTAAGTCCTCCTACTAGGACACTCTCTCGATAACAGACCCTGACGGCCGTAGGTGCAACAAGTACCAACTAAAAGACGACATTCCCCGGGATGACGTCTGTCACACTGTGAACCGGAAACTCTGGAGCTCTGACCAACTCCTGCATACCCCGAACGTCCTGAACCCCGCGAGGATCTTTACGCAGACGGTGGATGCGCATACTCTGTCCGCGAGGCGACTCGCCGAAAGTTACCAAAGGACCTTGCCGCTCGCCCTCTTCTCGTCGCCCTCGTTAACCCGTCGATCTCTACGCTTTCGCTGCAGGCATAAGCCCGCATACGTGCCATGCTCAAGCCTAATCAAGAACTTACTCTTGCACAACCTTCTCGTTGATATTCATCAAGACTCGCAGACATCGGTATACTCTCCGGTAGACAAATCCATAGTTAGTAATGTGGTCGCCTTGAAATCTATATTCTCTGCTCTGGCCGTGGAACCGGCGTTCAAATATCATGGCCGCAGAGGAGCCGCCGCCGTGCTAAACTATCTGGGGCTAGTGGCGTCGCAAAACTCCCGAATGAAGCACCACCCGGTGATGATTGGGTGCGTGCCCACGTAACCTCTCAGACTTACTCGCAGCCTCCGCCGCTTGCCTCCCGGGCGGGTTTCTACGCGAGGCATAACGGTAAGTGGAAAGAAATACGTTAGAGGTCCAACTTACAACACAACTCTAAGGCACGATCTCGAGTGAGAAGAGTAGAAACCAATCCTAAATATCCTATAGCCTCACGATTATTGATGTGCACAACACACCGATAATCAAGACTTCCATCGATACGGTCAGACACTTTCCGAGGATTAATCGCTCGATACCACTTTTGTCACTACTGGAACTGGGCGTGGATCGTGCCTTACCCGGCACCCTAGTGATACAACATCGAGTAATCAATGGAACATAAAACACATACATGAAACAAATGAAGTACAAAACAAGAACTGAGGAAAACTTGCCTTTCGATATATATAAATAACAACTCTTACAAATGAACAGTTTAATCCTTTTACAAACCCCGCCACAACAAGATTACTGCACTTAAGAAATGATACGACAACAATGGCGGGACAGGGCCCCGCCATGCCCCTGAATGCAAATACCTACAACGACAGGGGACTACACCAAGATAAGCCTCCGGAGAAACGGAGCTTTCCCAAACGAATCTGTGACCCTAAGAGCGAGGATCAACGATCGTGTACCTTTACTCGCGCAGATGAACGCAGCCGGGCGAGGTCGGACAACAGTACCAAGTATGTGAAATCGAAAATACATACCGTAAATGAAATCATAGTAGTCTAAATAAAGCAGAGACATGTATGATAACCAAACTACGCCACAATAAATCAAGAAATATGTCAAGTCGTGACTCACGCCTCAAGCCATCACAATAGAACCATACGGTAAGTACGAAGGCATATCCGACTACTAAGACCCACGCACCAAAAATGCCATAAATTATATCACGAGGTCTTTCTAGACCGCACCACATGATCGGCCGCCACTCACCCGCAATATCATTGCGCGTCTATCCTCGAACTCCCGCACTCGCATAGGTCACACACGACCCGCATGAGGTATTCCTCGAATCATGGTCCTGCATCACCGAGGTATACCCCGCATCGGCGCAGCTAACCTCGGTATCCGCCTAGGCTCCCGCAGCCGCATAGTCTCAAAAGACCGCATAGTCTCAACAGACCGCATAGGAATCCCCGCATCAGGCTAAACACCCGAATGATCAATCTGGAGCTCCCGTGACTCGCATAGTCACGAGGATCGCATAGCCGTATAGACCGCATCAAGGGTGGCAAGCCCTGTATAATAAGTCAAGGGGTATGTGATACAATAACAAGATAACCGCTTAACGCTTGACAACGTAAGCACAACAAGAGTGACCCCTTACATAATAATCACCAGATACTAACACACGTAGCATCCTAACATGCTTACTTATCAAATCAACAAGAAAGTATTACAAGGCTATCACAAACCAATACAATCAAGTTATTCACACAAGGTACTTTCTACTAACAAGTTTGGGTACCTATCCCCAAAGTACTTCATACATTAAATCTTTAAAAGATACGTTACTTCACAAAACCACACAATACGTAGTATATGAAAATAGAGTGATTATCTTTTTAAAGTAAATCAATTACTTCTCTTTGTAAAATCAAGTAGCAACATTCTTTTCCAATGTTCAAGTTTGCCTAATTTCCAATGTTCAAGTTTCTCATTTTAGAAAGGTTTCGTAGTTCATAGTCTTATTCATTTAAGAATATAATTCTCCTTTAAACAATCTGAGAAACACAAGCCTTATATGAGTAGGATATTCTTGTTTATAACAATCTTATTACAAAGACCATGATCTAGGAAATATCATTTTGTCTCATCTTAGCTTCATGCAGATGGAAGTTTCTACCGGTTTTAATAATACTAAATTATTAAAAACATTTCCTTTATTAACGCTGCAGTGGTTTGTCGATACACATTCGATTTCCAAAATCAAGAAACATTCTTAAGCCGTTATACCTAACTTTCCATAAAGCTAGTATAACTCTTAAGTTTTCAAAAAAATCAAGTATTACCTCTTCTTTCAAAATGATTCAAAAATCTTTTGAAATACTTCAAGTTCTTTATTAACACATAACAAGCCGCTTATAGTTCAAATCGATTACCTTTTAAAAGCCACAAGTATTTTCTTACCAACATAAAGTCGTTATAACCAACTTCCCATAAAGCCGTTATAACACTTTATGTTTTAAACCAATCAAATACATTTAGCACACGACGCTCACCGACTACATAGTTCACACATATCATGCTAGAAGAGATAGGAAGAGGTTCACATACCTCACGACGAGTATCGACTAATAGCAAAACGCTCAAGTACTTCCAACCGTCGGCTACTCCTGCCAAGTAGATCGCGCCACACGTAGTACTTCAACCTATAAGGCCACAAGGCGCTTTATTAACATTTAGGTCTAATCAGAGAACATTCTACGTAAAAATTCAAGAACATTTCTCCCGCAACAAACAGCGTAAATCTCCTCCTCTATCTGGCCGCTACCAAGCCAACCAGTGGGGGGTTTATACGCCTAATCCGGACGTGCACAATTCTACCTCACGTAAAAGCTACACAAGTCTCATGTAATACACCCTATGTAAATACATTCAAGATTTTCTTTCGAAAAGGTTTCTTATTATTCAGCTTAAGTCAAAAGACATCCGATACTACGCTCAGTTCTATATATAGTATACTTCAACTATATAGTCTAACAACATGTAATTTCCAATTACAATAGAGGACAAGATAATTACCTCGATAAGCCCAAAATTATCCAAGTTATAATGTCGATCCCGAGCAAGGTTTAGCTCCTACTCAGTGCGCTCCAATCCGCCTCCAAACAACCCTTAGAAGTTCTAACCAACTTCTACTTATAACTTCAACTACGGGTGAAGATTTACTTAGGTTGATTTTGGATCGACGGAAGTATAATAGTATAAGCGGGCTTTTGTATAAGTATAACCTTAGAATACTACAAGGTATACGGCTAAGGTAATTTGGGCATTATAACAATACTTTGAGAGTATTTCTACCAAGAGGGTATTATACGAGACAACTAGGCTAGTGGGTGTATACCGCCTACCACCCCACTGTGGGGACTCTCGCCAATGGGGGAAAGGGTGCTCGGCCAAAGGCCTTTCTCAAAGGGAGAGGAGGGACGAACCACTACAAGGGAGAGGGGAAGGCTTTCAAGACTTAGAAACTTTGTGGAATGGATGAATAAGTCTTCCAAAGGGGGGGTATTTATAGTACAAGCCAAGGCCAACCAATGGCCAAGATCTAGCCAAGTGCTATGCAAGTGTAGGGCCAAGATCAAGCCATGTGCAACCTTATCCATCTACCCAAAAATATCCTACCAACTCCTTGACCAAACAATGGCCAATTCGTCCAAGCCAACCGCCCACAACGCTCCAATGAGAGGGTGACAAGTGTCGCACTCTTGTTGGTCCAAAATGTTTCGTCTCTCGGAAAAATCCGCAAAAATTAAAAATGACATAGCCGTATTTTACCCTACGAAAGCTGTGGAAACGTTTCGTCGAAAAACGACTCTAACCGGGTGTTGTGCACAAAGTGAAATCGTCCAAGCCTATTCTCAAGTTCGAAATTTCCTACGTACGTCCCTGCGTACATACTCTGGAAATACGGGGTATAACAATTATAACACTTTATGTTTAAACCAACCAAAACTCGTTTAGCACACGTACGTCTACCGTACTACATAGTTCACAACAATCATGCTAAAACAATAGGAAGAGGTTCACATACCTCGCGACGATTATCGACAATTAGCAAAACGCTCCAAAGTATTATAACCCTACTAGCCTTTTCCACCCTTCAAGTAGAATACGCTACTCGTAAAATTTCAACCTATAAAGGCCACAAAACATCTATCAACCTCTAGATCTCTTCGTAGAACAATTTTAAGTACAAGGTTCCATATTCTACGGAAAATTCGGCAGCACCTCCTCTAACAAGGCCCGCTACCAAGCCAACAACTCCAAGGGGGTTTACACGTCTAACCGGACGTGTACCCTTTGCTCCACAATAATACTACAAGTCTACTGTAAATACAGTCCAATGTAAATACAGTTCAATTCTTTATAATCATCCTTCCAATATATCTTATACTCAATTCTAAACTACTACAATATGTAATATCCAATTACAATAGGGGGACATAGATCATTACCTCGATAAGCCCAAAATTATCCAAGATTATAAGTCGATCCTGAGCAACGTTTAGCTCCAATTCCTTACGCTCCAACCCGCTCCAAGCGACCCTTAGAAGTTTCTAAACAACTTCTCTTAACACTTCATCTAAGCTATGAAGATTTTTCTAGGGTTTCATTTTGCGACTATTGGAATAAAATAGTATTTTCGGGCTCCTAGTGTTGAAATAACTTTGGAATACTACTAGGGATACTAGGCTAAGGTATTTGGGATTATACAACAATACTTAAAGTATTTTCTACACAAGTGGGGGGGGGGGGGGGGGGACGAAAATACTACAAATGGAGGGGATAATTTGCCTTGGAAAACCTTAAGTGTGGATGAAGAATAAGTCTAGCATTAAGGGGGTATTTATAGAGAATTCAAGGGTCAAGATTAATGCAAGTGTGTGGTCAATATTGGGCCATGTGTGTGTGGGTCCCACCACACCACATGGCCAACGAAAATGGAAGCCAAGTGTGATGGCCATTTCGGCCAAGGGGACAAGTGGCAAGACACTTGTCCCACCATTTCGGCCAAGGTGCCACATGGGGGTGACACGTGTCGCCCCCTACTCGTCCAAAATATTTCGTCTCCCGAAAATATCCAAAATACCGAAAATCTCAAAAACAAAGTGGGCCCCACAAAACCGTAAATATCTCCCGTGGGTCCCACGTGACCATTTCTGAAAATAAAATCTCATAATTCTAATATAATCCAAGAAGCCCAAATACCAAATCTGGGAATCTAATTCCCATCAACGAACCCTTTTCCTTCACAAAACCCGGAAACTTTTCCGTCGAAAAATCACATCTTTCTTTCTTTCCAATATTACTGTCGTATTCTCGTACGTACGTCCTCACATACATACCCTGGAAGGTGTAACATTCTTCCCCCCTTAGAAACATTCGCCCCGAATGTTCCTTCTAAGTCTCCAAACGTACATGCGCCGGTATAGTCTTCACTACTATACTTACGAAACCAACTATGCCACCAATGACCATAAAGTAACCTACGCGCGAAACCCAAATCCAAGCCAACGAGGAATCACCTCGAAGATGTAAAACAACACCAACAATCGCTCCTGGTCCAAATGATACTCTCTTCGCACCTTCACTTCACAAAAATGATCACTTTCATCTCTTAGCACATGTTCACTTATTTCCTTACTCGTCGTACACTTATCGAACACCCGAACTCTTTCTAGTACACGTACCACACTCCAGTCATCGCTTCAGTTTCCAAAACCTTGGAGTCACTACCTCCAACTTGGTCATCTTACTAGCCTCAAATTCCTTCAAGGCCATTCCTGGCCTTCACGATCTGATTATGGTCGAACACATCCACGAACTCATACGATGGTTACCTAAACTTGGGCCTAGCACCCTCGTGACCTTATCACAAAGCGGGACCACCACAAATTGACCCCACCCCAATCCGGGCTGCGGGTTGACCCGCGACCTTGCCTCAACCCGGCCCATTTCGCACCAAGCTCTTGTTCCCCGATCCGGAACAATCTCACTAATTAAGTCATGAAAACCTAGTGGTCTTCTTAGCTCAACTACCCTCTTATAATTCACACCACTCAGGGACTTATCACACAATTTATACCCCACGTATAATATGCACTCTGACAAAGGTCAATTGTAAACAAAATCTTTTACTCAAGACGGCCTCGCATCTAAGGTCTCCACGTATAATATTCTAAGGCTCACAATTTCCCTGTCCCCAATCTTACCTTTTCAACTAACCATGTTTTCCAATCACAATTTACACAATGCTATCAGAACATAACACTTAAAATATACTCATCTTATCACACATACTAATCTCTAGAGGGTTAAGGATATACCAGATTCATCGCTTCACTTCCCCTTTGTCGCTCTAATCATAATCCTGCTCTGTTGGGCGCATAGCTAGAGAAGGTGATGAATTAGCCACTGATCCTGAAGACTGAGTCTCTACATCCGTGGTACCCGATCGGACAATTTCTCGCAAAATGGCCCTGCTGGCCGCATGCATAACAAGCTGCCGAAGTAGTACGACACTCCCCAGAATGGAGTCTACCACAACAGCCACAACGAGGTAGGAGTGACCTCCTCTGGCTAACACCCCTTCCTCTCCGAACCATCAATCAAGAATCGACTGCAGCCGAGTCCTCCCACCGTATCCTCCTACTAGAACATTTTCTCCTCCCATGGCCCTGACGGCCGCAGGTAAAACAAGCACCAGCAAAAAGACGACATTCCCCGGGATGACGCCTGCCACATCGTGAACACCGAGGAAAATCAATCCGTGGCTGTAACCTATGTATATCTGTGAACCAGAAGCCCTGGAGCTCTGACCAACTCCCGAATACCCCAAACGTCCTGAAGACTGTGGAGGACCACTCTGCACTGGCGGAGGCGCATATCTAGTCTGCCGCTGAGGCGGTTCGCCTCGAAAGTTACCAAAGGACCCTGCTGACCGCCTCTTTGTCGACCTTGTTAATCCGTCGATCTCTACGTTCCTCAGCCTGCTGCGCATAAGCCTGAACGCATGCCATGTTCATTCCTGACTGAAGAGCTACTCTTGCACAACCCTTCTTTAGATAATCATCAAGACCCGTGATAAAACGGTACATTATATACTCTCTGGTTGCTAAATCCCTAGCTAGTAACAGGGCCGTCTCTTTGCAATTCATATTTTCTCGCTTCCCGGTCGCGAATCAAGGTTCAAATATCATGGCCGCAGAGGAATCGCTGTCATTGTGCTAAACTCGCTGGGCTTGCGACGTCGCAGAACTCCCGAATGAAGCACCACCGGGATGATGATTGGGCTGTGCCCTTGTACTTCTATGCTCTACTCGCAGCCTCCTCTCGCCGCTTTGCCTTGGGCCCCGTTGCACATGATGGCATGATCGCATAAAAGAATATGTCAGAAGGAGTCCAACTTACAACACAGCTCTAAGGCACGATCTCAGAGTGAGAAGAATAGAAACCAATCCTAAATATCCTGCAGCCTCCTGATTATAGGTGTGGTGCACAACACGCCGATAATCAAGACTCTACTAGATACGGTCTGTAGACACTTTCCGAGGACTAACTGCTCTGATACCACTTTTGTCACGACCCGACCTCGGGCCCGCGATTGGTGTCTTACCCCGGGCACCCTAGTGATACAACATCAGAGAAAATCTGCGGAAATAAAAACTTAAACAGGAAACAAGATATAACATAAGAAAACAGGCTAACCAAAGCGGTCACCTTCATGTATATATATAACCGAACAGTTACATCCTTTACAAACTACGCCACAACAAGATTACATGCACCTCTAAGAGTGTAACCATAACTATGACGGGACAGGGCCCCGCCATACCCCTGAATGTACAAGTACCTACAAACTCAGGGATTCATACTAAAGATAAGCCTCCGGAGAAACGGAGCTTCCCAAAATGCTGAACTGTGATCCTATGAGCGAGGATCCACAACCGATGTACCTCTACCTGCGGCATGAACGCAGCCCCCCGAAGGAGGTCAGTACAACATATACCAAGTATGTGAAACTGAAAATACTGTAAATGCAATCATAACAGTCCATATAAAACATGAGACATGTATGATAACCAGACTACAGTTCACAACATAAAAGCAGTCATGTCAAGTCAGGGACTCACGCCCTCCAAGTCATCCCTCATGCCCGTGGAACTCCTTCCTCACTGCCGGCAGTCTAGGTATAAATCGTATGATACGTATAACGTGTCTCGGCCCATCCCATGGGACTCGAGGTGGAATCATATGGTATACATGTCTCGGCCCATCTTATGGGACTCGGTGTTGGATCGTGTGGTCACATTCCCGGCCCATCTCATGGGACTCGGTGTCGGATCGTATGGTCACATTCCCGACCCATCTCATGGGACTCGGTGTCGTATCGTATGGTCACATTCCCGGCCCATCTCATGGGACTCGGTGTCGTATCGTATGGTCACATTCCCGGCCCATCTCATGGGACTTGGTGTCGTATCGTATGGTCACATTCCCGGCCCATCTCATTTGACTCGGTGTCGGATCGTATGGTATACATGTCTCGGCCCATCTCATGGGACTAGAGGTAGAATCGGCCATAACATTTAAACCTTCTTCTAAGACAGATTTAAGACACTATCATGCCTTTCTTTTAAACCAAAATACTTTCCCTTTTTAAAGTCAAGTAACAACATTCTTTTCCAAAATTTCAAGTTGCATAATTTCAAATACTCAAGTCTCTAATTTTCGAAAGATTTCATAGTTCATAATCTTAATCACTTAATAACGTAATCTCTTTTAAAACAATTTGAGTAACATATGCCTTATGTGTGAGTAGTTTATTCTTGTTTATAACAATCTTATTAAAGCAGCCATGATCTAGAAAATGTAATACAATTTTGTCTTATCTTAGCTTCTATGCAGATGGAGGTTTCTACTTGTTTTAATAATAATTAATTAGTCAATACATTTTCCTTTATTAACGCTGCAGTGGTTTGTTCGCTACTTATTCTCATTTCCGAAATCAACATAACATTATCCTTTTTAAGATCAAGTACCCATTACTCATGAATGCGGTTGCACAACTTATTAATAATTCAAGTCCTTAACATTTCATAAAACGTCATTTATAAGTTAAGTCTCTTATCTTTTAAGATCAAGTCTCTTAACTTCAAAAATCAACAAACCGTTCTTTTACCTACATAAAGTCGTTATAACTAACTTCCCATAAAGCTATTATAACACTTTATGTTTAAACCAACCAAAACTCGTTTAGCACACATACGTCTACCGTACTACATAGTTCACAACAATCATGCTAGAAAAGATAGGAAGAGGTTCACATACCTCGCGACGATTATCGACAATTAGCAAAACGCTCCAAAGTATTATAACCCTGCTAGCCTTTTCCACCCTTCAAGTAGAATACGCTACTCGTAGAACTTCAACCTATAAAGGCCACAAAACATCTATCAACCTCTAGATCTCTTCGTAGAACAATTCTAAGTACAAGGTTCCATATTCTACGGAAAATTCGGCAGCACCTCCTCTAACAAGGCCCGCTACCAAGCCAACAACTCCAAGGGGGTTTACACGTCTAACCGGACGTGTACCCTTTGCTCCACAATAATACTACAAGTCTACTGTAAATACAGTCCAATATAAATACAGTTCAATTCTTTATAATCATCCTTCCAATATATCTTATACTCAATTCTAAACTACTACAATATGTAATATCCAATTACAATAGGGGGACATAGATCATTACCTCGATAAGCCCAAAATTATCCAAGATTATAAGTCGATCCTGAGCAACGTTTAGCTCCAATTCCTTACGCTCCAACCCGCTCCAAGCGACCCTTAGAAGTTTCTAAACAACTTCTCTTAACACTTCATTTAAGCTATGAAGATTTTTCTAGGGTTTCATTTTGCGACTATTGGAATAAAATAGTATTTTCGGGCTCCTAGTATTGAAATAACTTTGGAATACTACTAGGGATACTAGGCTAAGGTATTTGGGATTATAGAACAATACTTAAAGTATTTTCTACACAAGTGAGGGGGGGGGGGCGAAAATACTACAAAGGGAGGGGATAATTTGCCTTGGAAAACCTTAAGTGTGGATGAAGAATAAGTCTAGCATTAAGGGGGTATTTATAGAGAATTCAAGGGTCAATATTAATGCAAGTGTGTGGTCAAGATTGGGCCATGTGTGTGTGGGTCCCACCACACCACATGGCCAACGAAAATGGAAGCCAAGTGTGATGGCCATTTCGGCCAAGGGGACAAGTGGCAAGACACTTGTCCCACCATTTCGGCCAAGGTGCCACATGGGGGTGACACGTGTCGCCCCCTACTCGTCCAAAATATTTTGTCTCCCGAAAATATCCAAAATACCGAAAATCTCAAAAACAAAATGGGCCCCACAAAACCGTAAATTTCTCTCGTGGGTCCCACGTGACCATTTCCGAAAATAAAATCTCATAATTCTAATATAATCCAAGAAGCCCAAATACCAAATCTGGGAATCCAATTCCCATCAACGAACCTTTTTCCTTCACAAAACCCGGAAACTTTTCCGTCGAAAAATCACATCTTTCTTTCCAATATTACTGTCGTATTCTCGTACGTACGTCCTTACATACATACACTGGAACTACGGGGTGTAACAGCTAGACCGTCATATGATTACTGCATGCTTGGGGGTGGCTCTTCAGCCAGGTATGGATATTGCCAGGATGCAGGCGTATGCGCAGGGGATAGAGGACCGAGAGAGGAGGATCGGCTGACTCGCCACCCAAGAGGCCGTGACAACAGGTCTTAGGGCGGTTTTCGAGGCGGACAGTCTCAGCAGCAGACTAGATCCACATTTCACCAAGACAGAGTGCCCTTCCGGTTTTCTCGCGAGGTTGATCACGACTTCGCGAGGCAGAGATCGTCACCAATCGAGACCACCCACATCTCTGTGTTCGATGCGGTAGGTCTCACCCGGCGAGTGTCGTATGGCCGAGCTTTTACTCTTGTGGACGCAGGCCATTTGAAGAGGATTGTCCGTCGAGGCGACGAGTGTTATGGTTCACCGAAGCGGTCGATTCTTTGGATCTTCGTTGGCGGCATGCGCCCGAGGCGTGGTGTTCATGCACGCCAGACCGCGACAGGGGTCGTGGTGGGGGTCCCAGTTCCAGCTGTCCTCAGAACCGCATTTATGCTATGTCCACCGCCAGACCGTGAGGCGTCACCAAATTTCGCCAGTGTACACTCATCGGTTTCATGTCATGATGTATATGCTTTGATAGATCCAGGTTCTACCTTGTCCTATATATCTCCTCATATTGCTGGTAGAATAGGGATAGAGCCCGAGTCCATAAAACCTTTTGAGGTGGCTACGCCATGAGTGATTCGGTGGTAGAATGCGGGTATATAAGGCTTTCCCAGTGACTATATACAGTCGTCAGACCCTAGCCGACTTGATAGAGTTGGATATGACTGACTTTGATGTGATTATGGGTATGGATTGGCTAGCGTCCTGCTATGCCAATGTGGATTGTAGAGAGAGGTTGGTACGGATCCAGTTTCCTGGGGAGCCAGTTATCGAATGGAAGGGGATTACTGCGTCGCCGATGGGTAGGTTTATTTCTTACCTCAAGGCTAGGAAGATGGTGCGGAAGGGGTATATCTACCATATGGTTCGGGTATTCGATACTGAGGTCGAGATACCGACCTTGATCGCCCGGTTGTTAGAGAGTTTCGCACGTATTCCCGCACGAAGCTTCCGTATCCTCCCGAGAGGAGATTGAGTTTTGTATCGATTTGGCGCCAGACACTCGACCGATATCTATTCCGCCATACAGGATGGCACCTGCTGAGTTGAAGGAATTGAAAGATCGGCTGAAAGATTCGTTGGAGAAAGGTTTTATCAGGCCAAGTGTTTCTCCTTGGGGAGCGCCAGTGTTATTTGTAAAGAAGAAGGATGGGACGCTGCGTATGTGTGTTGATTACAGACAGCTGAATAAGGTAACTATCAAGAACAGATACCCCCTCCCCAGGATTGATGATTTCTTTAACCAGTTGCAGGGTGCGAGGTGTTTTTCCAAGATAGACCTGTGATCTGGTTATCATCAGGTGCGAGTTAGAGAGACATATATCCCAAAGACTGCATTCAGGACCTGGTATGGGCACTATGAGTTCAGGGTGATGTCTTTCGGGTTGACCAATGCCCCAACATTATTCATGGATTTGATGAACCGGGTATTCAAGCCATTCTTGGATATGTTCGTTATAGTATTCATTGATGATATCCTGGTTTATTCGCGCACAGAGCAGGACCATGCAGAACATTTGAGGACGGTACTGGGAGTCCTCCGGGACCGACAGTTGTATGCCAAGTTCTCGAAATGCGAGTTTTGGTTGGCTTCAGTGGCTTTCTTAGGGCATATTATCGGGGCCGATGGCATTCGGGTTGATACAGCAAAGATTGAGGCAGTCAAGACTTGGCCTAGACCCACTACACCGACGGAGGTGCGCAGCTTTTTGGGCCTTGCGGGTTATTATCGAAGATTTGTGGAGAAGTTTGCTTCCATTTCAGCACCTTTGACTAGGCTGACCCGTAGCGCTATGTTAGGTGGGCGGATGCTTGTGAGGAGAGAGCTTCCGCCATCAAGGAGAAATTAACGACCGCCCCAGTTCTTACTCTTCCAGAGGGTTTAGACGGATATGTGGTTTATTGTGATGCATCGGGTGTCCGGCTAGTGCGTCGATGCAAAGACAAGAAAGTTATAACTACGCATCTCGACACCAGAAGCATGAGAAGAACTACCCCACACATGACTTAGAGTCGGTAGTGATTTATGCCTCAAGATCCGAGACATTATTTATATGGAGTTCATGTGGATATTTACACAGACCACAAGAGCCTCCAGTATATCTTCAGCCAGAGGGATCTGAACTTGCGGCAGAGACGGTGGTTGGAGCTACTTAAGGATTATGATGTCGATATCCTATACCACCCAGGGAAGGCCAATGTAGTTGCAGATGCCCTTAGTCGCAGATCGATGGGTAGTCTGTCAGATGTGCAGCCAGAGAAAAGGGGCATGGTCCGCGAGTTACATCAGCTAGCGAGCCTTGGGGTTCGTTTGGTTGGTTCTGATAGTAATGGGGTTCGGGTTCGAGAGGTTGCCGAGTCATCCATCGTCGAGGAGGTAAAGAGGCGATAGTATGAGGATCCGATTATAGTACGGTATCGAGATACGGCTCTTCGAGAGGAGAAGAGTCTATTTGAGATAACACCTGATGGGGTGCTAAGATTTGAGGGCAGGTTGTATATTCCCGATATAGCAGTACTTCGTCAGCAGATTCTAGGGGAGGCACACAGTTCTCGTTACTCTATTCATCCGGGGTCGACTAAGATGTACCACAACCTCAGATGTATATATTGGTGGGATGGCCTGAAGAGGGACGTTGCAGAGTTTGTTGCTCAGTTTCCGAATTGTCAGCAAGTCAAGGTGGAGCACCAGAAGCCTGGTGGGTTGTTGCATATGATAGAGATTCCGACATGGAAGTGGGAGGTGATCAATATGGACTTCATTACAGGGTTACCTCACACTCAGAGGAAGCATGATTCTATCTGGGTTATTGTCGACATGCTGACGAAATCAGCCCACTTTCTTCCAGTCAATACGACTTTTTCGGCCGAGGATTATGCTAGATTGTATATCAGAGAGATTGTGAGACTGCACGGAGTTCCTATATCGATTGTTTCGGACAGAGGAGCCCAGTTCACGGCTAACTTCTGGAGGTCTTTCCAGAAGGGATTAGGGACACATGTGAGTCTCAGTACTGCGTTTCATCCTCAGACCGACGGACATGCCGAGCGTACTATCCAGACACTTGAGAATATGCTGCGGGCCTGTGTTATTGATTTCAGGGGTAGCTGGGAGGATCATTTATCTATTGTGGAGTTTGCGTATAATAACATCTACCATTCTAGTATCCAGATGACGCCTTATAAGGCCTTATACGGGAGAAAGTGCAGGTCACTGATAGGCTGGTTTGATGTGGGCAAAGTTCAGTTAGTCGGGCCAGACTTGATTCAGCAGGCGGTGGATAAGGTGAAACTTATCCAGGAGCGGTTATTGTCAGCTCAGAGTCGACAGAAGTTGTATGCAGATCATCGGCGTCGACATTTGGAGTTTGAAGTAGATGATTGGGTCTTCCTGAAGGTATCACCCATGAAGGGCGTGATGAGATTTGGGAAGAAAGGGAAACTTAGCCCAAGGTACATTGGGCCATACCAGATTGTCCGTAGGGTAGGCAAGGTTGCCTATGAGTTGGATCTGTCGTCCGATCTGGAGGCAGTACATCCGGTTTTTCATGTGTCCATGTTGCGAAGGTGTATCAGAGATCCATCTAGAGTACACCCGATTTGTGATGTCCAGGTGACAGAGGGGTTATCGTATGAGGAGAGTCCCATAGCGATACTCGATCGTCAGGTTAGGCGGCTGCGGACAAAGGATGTGGCTTCCGTCAAGGTCTTATGGAGAAATGAGAACATAGAGGAAATGACATGGGAAGCAGAAGAGGACATGATAAAGAAGTATCCTCACTTGTTCCCTACACCTCCAGGTAACCCACTTTCCTGCTTGTTAGTTTTTAATTTGGCAATTATGCTTAAGTATTGTTGCGGCCGTGTAGAGCGTTCTTTTAGCAAGAAGAATAGTTAAGAGGGTCTATGTCGATATTGTGATGTGAGTAAGCATAGAGGGAACATTCGGGACGAATGTTTCTAAGGGGGGAAGAATGTTACACCACGTAATTCAGGTCATGCTTATGAGAACGTACGAAAGGAATTAAGATATTGTAGAAGGATAGGTTGACAGAATGTTTCAGACGAGTTTTAGTCAACTTTGAGGCGGTTTATGTCCAGTTGTATTAGAAGTTCCTAGGTGTTTCAAAGGCCTAGTACGTAGCTCGTTGAGTCTAGTTACCAACGCAACAAACCGTTCGTCGATAGGACATCAGAGTAGAAAGTTATGGAAGTTACAAGTTCAGTGCGCAGTCGAGCAAAAAAGCATTTTCGGTCAGGGGCCACAGTGCCGCGACGCCAGATATGCTGAAATTCTCTGAAGTTGCAGCGCCGCAGCGCCGGAAGTGCTGAAAATTCTCAGAGGTTTCAGCGCCGCGGCGCCGAGGCGGGTTTCTGCGAATCTGGGAAAATCGAATCGCTTTTTAAAAAAAGGCCATGGAGGGTGACAAATGCCCCCATCTGATTTTGTGCATGTCCTATTTATTGACCAAGTCTTGAAGACTTGGTCATTCTTGAAAGCTCTCACTTCTCTCTAAAAATCATCCCTCTCCCTTCTCTCTAGAAATTCAAGAAGAAACCAAGGCTTAGAGAAAATTCAAAAAGGTGGCAAGAAGGAAACATGTTGACAAGCTTGTAGGAGGTTTGTGGAAGTGATTGTAGAAAGAAGGCAAGTGAAATTGTTGGACTAATTTGGGTAAACCTTAAGGTAACAATCCTTTCTTTTTTTGCTAGTAAATTGTGTTGCATGTGAGGAAGAAAGGACTTGTAGTTGTCAATGTTGCTTTTAAGTATATTGCATGTAAGAAATATGACTTGGATTTGAAAGGATTGGATAAGGATAATATGTGAACATGTTATAGCCAAGATACTACCTTAAACTTATTGAATTAGTTGTTATGTATTGTAGGGCAGAATTTTACACGTCCAAGTTTAGGCGTGTAATCCCCTTTGTATTGATTGGATTGTTGGGCCTTAAAAGTGGCGTTGGATGTTGAATTCGGACCATAAAAAGGTGAAAAAAGTATGTAGAAAGAAAGGAAGTGTTGTCCAACTTTTCCGTAGAATAAGAGGCTTTTCAATTAGAATGTTCTACGTTGAAGCTAGAAGCTAATGAACGTATTATGGTCATTATATGTTAACATACTACGTGCGGTATATTGGACTTGCGAGTGGATTGACCCGAAGAGGTATGTGGAACTTTCCTATCTCTTGAGCATGAATAGTTATACTTATATAGTACGGTAGATGTACAATACTTCGATATCCTTTACTTGTTTAAGAATGGCCAAGTTGGGCGAGTTAGGGGATTAACCCACTTCTTTAAAAGTATTAAGAACGTCTTAAGTTTTCAAATTTAAGGGACTTGAAGTGTTTTAAGTATATGATACTTGTTTCGTTTTAAAAGTATAAGTCCCTTGGATATAGGAAAAATGTACTTGACTAAGGTATAATGTTAATATAACGACTTTATGGGAAGTTGGTTATATTAGCTTTATGGAAAGTTAAAAGGAGAGATTTACTTTAAGTAAGATAAGTAAGGACAAGTGACTTGATGCTATGGTTATTAGTATCTTGGAAGTTTTATATGAAAATGAGTCATTTTTCTAAAAAGAGTAGAAGTATGTAGTACCTTGGGTTAAATTCCCGGATTCTTTTATTAAGATATGTTAGAGCCTTAAGTGAACTAAAATAAGAGGGTATATGAACAAGATTAATAAGAAGTTAGGGGATTTCTTAACTTACTTATGTTATGTATGATGGCCGGTTGAGCTAGGGTAAGAGTATAAATGCGGGGTAAACCCCCAAGACGTTATACCACCTTCTCCAGGGTAAGAGTATAAATGCGGGGTAAACCCCCAAGACGTTATACCACCTTCTCCAGGGTAAGAGTATAAATGCGGGGTAAACCCCCAAGACGTTATACCACATTCTGAGTATGATTGCGGGGTAAACCCCCAAGAAATTATACCGCTCCATGAATTTGTTACCCATGATGCGAGGAATACCTCATGCGGATACACACGACCCATGCGGGTGAAATAGTCTCAGCAGTAGGATTGCTTAATGATACTGCGGACGGGTATTCCTGCTTTGATCGAGAGCCTCCTATTTTTATGCAGTAAGTATACTTTTTTTTTTTACTCTCATTGTTAGTAAGGCACCGTGTACTGTAAATTGATTACCATACATGTCTCCGGCTTTGTTTTAGACTTATGATGTAATTACAGTATTTTTCCAGTTTTACATACTTAGTACATATCAGGTAATCGACTTCCTCGTGGCCGCTCATGCCGCAGGTAGGGGTAAGCAGGTGGTGGATCCTCATTCTTAGGATCACTGATCAGGTGTCAGAAGCTCTATTTGATCCGGAGGCTTGTCTTTGGTATGGTTCTCCCTGATGTTGTAGATATTATGTACATTCAGGGGTATGGCGGGGCCCTGTCCCGCCACAGTTGTTATTCCTAGAGGTCTGTAGTCGCATTTGTGTTTGGGCTGTAAGAACAAAGTTGTACTGTTTTACTTTTGGTTAAGTATATTCTATGGAAGGCGGCCTTGTTGGCTAGCCTGTGATGTTTATTGTCTAAACATGTTTATGAGTTGTGTATGTTCCGCTGCTATTCTCTGATGTGTACCTGAATGGGGTGCCCCGGTAGGGCACCAGTCGCGGCCCCGGGGTCGGGTCGTGACAACTGTCACACCTCATGAGAGGACTCCCCGTCTTGAAATCCCTCACAGAAAACCCAAAAGGATCAAAATTAACAGAAACCCAATTATCAGTTGTAAATTTACGGACAGACACCAAATTTTTAATCAATTTCGGGGCATGAAGGGTATTTTTCAAAACAAGTGGTGGATGGGGGAGAGACAAAGTTTTTGACCAAAACCCCGAATTAGAATTGAATTACCATTAACAACAATTATACCACGATTACTGCTCAAATTAGAATAAGACGAGAGAGTACCTTTATCGGAGGTCATGTGTGTAGTGGCGCCGGTGTCCATGTACCAATTCGGGTCGGGTTGAGTCAATCCAAGTGTGTACATCATGACTTTAATATCGATTTGAGTGGGTGTGGGTCCCACTACTAAGAATGTCTGTGTGGGCTGAGGCCCAGCCCACCTCGCCGCCTCACCAACTCAACTGTCTTGATTGTTGGCCGATATGGACCGCCACCACCGATCGCCATGCGGATGTTCTTTGGAAAATAAAGGTTATTGGGCCATGACCCACTGCCCCAGCCCCACTGCCATAGGGCCCACAGTTGGGGCCAGTGGGATAGTGGCCCACTGCTGACTGGACGGGGCCCACTGCCGGTATGTTGTCCATTGTAACTGCCACTAGAACCGCCATGTTTGCCCCCGCGATTTTTCCGATTATTCTTGCTATTCCCATGAGTACGGTTTTGGCCTGATTTATCAATAAAACCTAGAGAATTTGTGGAGAACGTCATCATGACTACGGGGTGAGTCCCGGTAGCAGCCTTTTTAGCCAAACTGACTTCTTCTAACGTAAGCATAGAACGGGCTTGATAGAATTTCGGAAGAGGGTTACTTTGACGAAGGATCAAAGCAACACCGTTATAGGCCTCAGACAGGTCTGCAACCATCTGTAGAACGAGACGACTATTGCTAATAGGAGCACCCACATTGCGAAGTTGATTCGCCAAATCCTTGAGTCGTTTGCAATAAGATGAAACGTTCGGAGAATTCTCCATATCGACTTGAGAAAATTCATGTTCAAGGGTGACAATGCGGGAATGACTTTATCCTGGAATATATCACGTAATCTATTCCAAGCCTCCATAGCGGAAGAGTTAGGTTCCATAATCGTCTGTAAGAGGTCCAGGGAGATAGTTGCATAAATCTACTGGAGAACTTTTACGTCAAGAGTGACCCATAATTTTGGATCGTCTTCTTTGGTTGGCACTCCGTATTAGGATCAGGAGGACCCTCCGTATTAGTGTCACGACCCGTGACTGGTGCCTTACCGGGGCACCCAAGTAGTCATACATCAGAGTAATCAGCGGAAATATAAAACAAGACATGAAACAGTTTATAAAATAAGACACAGTTTATGTGAGAAAACATCGCCTTTCGGCATATATATATAAACATGGTTTAGCAGTTACATCCGACAATCGCATAACATGACTACGCACTCTAAGGAAAAATATACAACTATGGCGACAGGGCCCCGCCATACCGATCGCATAACTATCTACAACAGGAGATCATACCCAAAAGTAGAGCCTCCTAAAAGATGGAGCTCCCGAAACCAACGTAGAGATCCTAAGAATGTGGATCTAGCACTGCCGCCCTTACTGCAGATGAACGCAGCCCCAAGGAGGTCGAGACAACAGTACTAAGTATATGAAATCAGAAATACTTAAATGAAACATATCATTTTAAAAACAGTTTGCAAGTATGTATGAAACAACCAAGGAAACCGCATATAGTGCCACATCACAAACAAGAGCAAGAATAGGTAAATCAGAATGTGTCTTTTCTAGGTCGCGAATGATCAAGCAGGCCAATTGCCCGTAGTATCACCATGCAAGCCTAATCTCGACTCCGTAGTCCGCATAGGCCAATCACATAGCCCGCATAGGTATATAACCCCGCATCGAGGGTAGCTACTCTCGGCATCGCCCCGACTCGTCGCCCTCCCGCCACATAGATCGCGTGAGGTATAACCCCGCACACTAACACGAACTCCCTTAGCTCCGCATAGGTCCCTTGGACCCGCATGAGGTATTCTCGAATCATGGTCCTGCATCACCGAGTCTACCCCGCGACGGAGGCGCCTTAACCCCTGTAATATGTCAAGAGGTAAGTGATGTTACACTAACCTAACAACTTATCGTTAAACAACATAAGCACAACAAGAATACTTTTTCACAAACGTTACAAGACACTAACACACATAGCATCATATCATGTCTACTTATCAAACCATCTTATTATTCTTTCACAATTCAATATAAGTCCATTATAAACACATAGGCAACCTGTTTCTTTTATCAATCTTAAGTGGTTATACTTAACTTCCCATAAGGCTAGTATAACTCTTAAGCTTCGCTTAAAACCAATTAGTTCTCTTCATTAAAAATGATTCATGATTCTTTTGAAATGCTTTGATCTTTATTATTCAGGCTTAAGCCGAGGCATCACGTAAGTATTATTCAGCTTAAGTCAAAGACATTGCCGTGGTTATTATTCGATTAACACATGTACGTCTACCGTACTATATATATTGTAAAATATCATGCTTTAGGAAGAATCACATACCTTCTCAAATAAAACCACCGCTAAGTCAATATGTCGCGCGCAGAGTCACCTATAATAGTCACAGATATCTATCAAAGACTACTCAAGGTCACTCTAAACAGAGGGTTCACAATTCTACGGAAAGTTGGGCAAGACTTCCCTACCGGTGAGTTATATAAGTTCATCGTGAAAACAAATTCTATGTAAGTACAGTTTGATTATTCTTCTTTAAACCCTTCACTGTGGTAACAGTTCAATTCTATTCGTGATATTCTTCTAAGTATTTAATACTTATTCTAATACTACTACAAGAAGTATTCTCTAATTCAAAAGAGGGTTAGGATTAGTTACCTCGGTAAGCCCAATAATATCCTAGAAAAGTCGCGCCTCGAGCAAGGTTTTGCTCTAAGTTGTTGTCACGACCTGCCCGGCCCGTGGATCGTGCCTTACCGGCACCCAAGTAGTCATACATCGAGTAACCGGAATATAAAACAAGACAGAAACGCTTTATAAAATAAGACACGCTTTATCTGAAGAAAAACTTGCCTTTCGATAATATAAATAACTCAAGTTTTGCGCTACATCCCAACTGCATAATAGTGCTGCACCTCTAAGGAAGTAAACAACTATGGCGGACAGGGCCGCCATACCTCGATCAGCACAAAACTATCTACAATACAGGAGATCATACCCAAAAGTAGAGCCTCGGAGAAGATGGAGCTCCCGACACCAACGCAAAGATCCTAAGGATGTGGATCTAGCACTGCCGCTCTTACTGCGCATGAACGCAGCCCGGGAGGTCGATAACAGTACTAAGTATGCGAAATCAGAAAGTATTTAAATGAAACATATCATTTTTAAAACCGGTTTACAAATATGTATGAAACAACGAAGGAAACCGCACATAGTGCCACATCACAAACAAGAGCAACAATAGTAATCAGAATGAGTCTTGTCTAGGCTGCGAATGATCGAAACAGGCCACTCGCCCCATCATCATTCCGCAAGCCTAACTCGACTCCCGAGTCCGCATAGGCCACTCACGTGGGCCCGCATGAGGTATAACCCCGCATCGAGGGTAGCTACTCCTGCATCGCCCCGACTCGCCGTCCGCACGGCCACTGCACCGCATGAGGTATAACCCCGCATACTAACTGGAACTCGTAGCTCCGCATAGGCCCCCGACCCGCGTGAGGTATTCTCGAATCATGGTCCTGCATCACCGAGTCTACCCCGCATCGGAGGCGACTTAACCCCTGTATCATCTCAAGAGGTGAGTGATAGTATACTAACATAACAACTTATCTTTAAACAATATAAGCACAACAAGGATACTCACCTATACAAACGTTACAAGATACTAACACACATAGCATCATATCATGTCTATTGATCAAACCATCCTTATTATTCTTTTCACAATACAAGTCCGTTATAAACACATAGGCAAACTTGTTTCTTTTATAAATCTTAAGTGGTTATACTTACTTCCCATAAAGCTAGTATAACTCTTAAGCTTCGCTTTAAAACCAATTAGTTCTCTTACATTAATATGATTCAAGAGTCTTCAAATGTTTTGCTTCTTTATTATTCAAAGCTTAAGCGTGAGGCATCACGTAAGTATTATTCAAAGCTTAAGCACAGGCATTGCCGTAAGTATTATTCAGCTTAAGTCAAAGACATTGCCGTAGTTATATTGTAAAATATCATGCTTTAGGAAGAATCACATACCTTCTCAAATAAAACCACCGCCAAGTCAATATGTCGCGCAGCAGAGTCACCTATAATAGTCACAGATATCTATTAAAGACTACTCAAGGTCATTCTAAACAGGGGTTCATAATTCTACGGTAAGTCGGGCAGCACTTCCCTACCCTGAGCCATATAAGTTCATCAGTGAAAACAAATCCTATGTAAGTACAGCTTTGATTAGTCTTCTTTAAACCCTTCTAAGTGATTAACACTTCAATTCTATTCGTGATCTACTTCTCAGTCTTTATACTATTTCTTATACTCTAACAGGGAGTAGTCTCGCATTCAAGAGAGGGGTAGGATTATTACCTCGGTAAGCCCAGTAATCTCCTCGCAAATGTCGCGCCTGAGCAATGTTTTGCTCCTAAGTTGTATGCTGCTATAACCTTAGAAGTTCTTCACAACTTCTACTAAGTACTAAGGTATTTGGGCTAGGTATTTTGGGCATTATAACAATACAAGAAGATAACTTTTTCTACCAAGGAGGGGTAGATTTTGCTAGGCTAGGGGGGGTATGCGGCCAAGGCCACTTAGGCTAGAGGGGGAAGAGGGCTTTGGACGAATTGGCTAACAAGGGAGAAGGGAGGATTTTCAAGACTTGGAAAGTAATTTGTGGATGAAGAACTCTTCATCTTGGGGTATTTATAGGTCAAGAAGTGGCCAACCAATGGCCAAGATTTAGACAAGTGCAAGGCAAGTGTAGGGTGAGGATTAACTATACACAAATATCCTACCAACTCCTTGACTTTGAACAAGGCACCAAAACGTGCTAACTTCATCAATTCGTCCCAAATGGACGATTTCAAGTCCACAAATGGAGGTGCCAAGTGTCGCCTCCCGCTGGTCCAAAATGTTTCGCCTCGGAAAAATCCGCAAAAATTAGAAATGGCATAGCCGGAATTTACCCTACGAAAGCTGTGGAAACGTTTCGTCGGAAAACTATTCGTTTTGTGAGTTGTGCCTAAAAAAAACGTTCAAGGCTTATCTTTAAGGCAAGACTTTCGTACGTATTCCCTTACGTACATACTCTGGAAATACGGGGTATAACATTCTCCCCTCCTTAGAAACATTCGTCCCGAATGTTCCTTCCCAAGACAGTTATCGAAGAAGCTTAAACAGTTGTAAATGCCACACACGGCCACAGAGCAACACTTAGGTAAAAACGATAACGAAAATTTACAAGTAGGAAAGTGAATTACCTGGAGGTGTGGGAAATAGGTGAGGGTACCTCTGCCTCATGTCCTCCTCAGCTTCCCACGTCATCTCCTCCCTAAGCTCGTTCCGCCACAAGACTTTGACGGAAGCCACGTCCTTCGTCCGCAGACGCCTAACCTGACGATCGACTATCGCTATGGGAATCTCCTCATACGATAACCCCTGGTCACCGACATCGCCAATCGGTGCACCCTAGATGGATCCCCGATACATCTCTCAAAGATAGATACGTGAAACACCGGATGACCGCCTCCGTGTCGGACGGCAGATCCAACTCGTAGCAACCTTGCCTACCTCGCGACAATCAAACGCCCAAATGTACTGGGCCGAGCTTCCTTCTTCCCGAATCTCATCACACCCTTCGTGGGTGACACCTTTAGGAAAACCCAATCATGAACCTCGAACTCAAGATGCCGACGACGATGATCTGATACGATTGCCGACTCGAGTCGTCAATAGCCGCCTCGGATAAGCTTCACCTTATCCATCGTCATTGTATCAAATCCGTCCCACTAGCCGCCCCGCCCACATCGAACCAACCTATAGGCGATCGCACTTCCTCCCATACAAGGCCTCATAAGGCGCCATCCGAATCTTGGAGTGGTAGCTATTATTATACGCGAACTCAACTAGAGGCAAATGATCCTCCCAACTACCACTAAAGTCAATAACACAAAGCTCGCAGATATCCTCGAGAGTGCGGATAGTGCGCTCTGTCTGTCAGATGCTGCGTGGATGAAATGCGATTGTGCTCACCGCCCCTAAACCCTCTCGAAGGACTCCGGAAGTTAGCCGTAACCGGCTCCTCATGCGATATGATCAAGTAGGGACTCCATGCGATCGACGATCTCTGATGTAAAGTCCGCATAATCCTCACCAAAAGTCGTCCCGACGGAAGAAAGTGGGCTGATTTCGCCACCGTCGACGATAACCCATATAGAATCATGTCTCCTCCGAGCGAGGTAATCCCGTGATGAAATCCATGTTGATTACCTCCCACTTCCGTGTCGATCTCAATCGTCAGAATAAACCACCGTGCCTCGTGCTCTACCTTCACTGCGACAACACGGCACCGAGCTACGAACTCGCAACGCCTCTTTTCAAGCCATCCCACCAATACACAGATCTAAGGTCGTGGTACATCTTGGTCGAATTTGACGGATAGAGTAACGCGCTACGTGTGCTTCCCAAGAACTCGCGAAGTCCTCAAACATCCGAACACATACCGCCTCAAACCTTAGCACCCCATCGTGCTACCAAAAGGACCCTTGCCCTCACGTAAGAGTCAGATCACGATAACGTGCAAAACCGATCCTCGAATCAAGCCTCTTCACCTCTCGACGATGGAAGACTCGCAACCTCACGAACTCTAACCCCACCGCTATCGTAATCAATCAAACGGACACCAAGGCTCGCTAATCGATGCAAATCACGAACCATGTCCCTCCTCGCCGTCAGACATCCGATAAGCTCCCCATCGACCTACGACTAAGAGCATCCGCCACAACATCGCCTTCCCGGGTGGTACAGATATCAACATCGTAATCCTTAAGCAACTCTAACCACCGCCTCGCCGTAAGTTCGCCTCCTCTGCCGAAGATATACCGAGGCTCTTGTGGTCTCAGATAAATATCCACGTGAACCCCATACAAATAGTGCCTCCAGATCTTCAAAGCGTGAATCACCGCCGCCACTCCAAATCACGCGGGTAGTTCCTCTCGTGTTTCTTCAAATGTCGGGACGATATGCTATAACTCGCCATGCCGCATCAACACACATCCCAACCCGATGCCCGACGCATCACAATACACGACGTAACCATCCGACCCTCCGGAAGAGTAAGAACGGGGCGGCCGCCGGTCTTCTTTCAAAGAATCGAAACCCCGCCACAAGCATCACCATCAAACTTGGTCGCTTACGAGTCACCCTAGTCAATGGTGCGAGATAGAAGCAAACTTCTCCACGAACCGATAATATCTCGCAAGGCCCGTAAAATCGCGAACCTCTCGCTGAGTAAGAGTCCGCCAAGTCCCGATCGCCGATTCGCCGTATCCACTGAATGCCATCACCGGCTAATATGCCCAAGAAACGCCATCAAGTCAACCAAAACTCACATTTGGAAAACTTGGCGCATAACCGCTGGTCTCCGAGAATCACCAAGACAGCCTCTCAAATGCTCCGCATGCTCCCGCTCGAGCGAGAATAAACCAAGATATCATCAATGAACACTATCACAAACGTGTCCAAAATGGTTTGAACACTCGCTCATCAAATCCATGAATACCACGAGCATCGTCAACCCAAAAAGACATGACCAACTCATAATGCCTGCATCGTCCCGAATGCAATTCTGTGGACATCCACCTCTCTCGACACGAACTCGATGATAGCCCGAACGCAGATCAATCTTGAGAAACATCTCGCGCTTCGCAATCGGTCGAACAAATCATCAATCTCGGAAGCGGGTATCTGTTTAATGGTTACCTTGTTCACCGCTCGTAATCAACACATGCGCAGCTGCCCCGCCCTTCTTCTTCACGAACAATACCGGCGCTTCTGTGGAGAAACATCGGGCCTAATGAAGCCCTTTTCTAGCAAATCCCTAAGCCGATCCTTCACTTCTCAACTCGCGTGCCATTACGTATGGCGGAATGGAAATAGGCCGAGTATCCGCAATATGTCAATACAAAACTCAATCTCCTCTCGTGAGGGATACCCGGAGGTCATCCGGGAACACGTCTGGGAACTCGTGACTACGGAACTGATCAAAATCTGTACCGCGGCCTCGATCAAACACTCGAACTAGATGGTAGATGTACCCTTCTCGCACCATCTTCCTAGCCTTGAGGTAGGAAATAAACCTACCCCTGGCGATACCGTGCTCCTCCCACTCAACAACCGGCCTCAGAAACCGAACTGCATTACTCTCTCTCAGCCTACATTGGCGTAGCAAGAGGCTAGCCAATCCATCCCCATGATCACGTCGGTCAATCATCTCCAACTCTATCAAGTCGCTAGGGTCCGACGATCAGAATGGTCACAGACAAGCTCTATATACCCGCCGAGCTACCACCGAATCACCCATCTGGCGTAGCTACCTCGAAAGCGGTCTATGGACTCGTGCTCTATCCCTATCCTACTAGCAACAAGGGAGATATATAGACGAGTAGAACCCGGATCTATCAAGGCATAAACATCAAACCCAGAACCGATAAGGTACCGGACGACATCAGCGAGGCCTCGATCCCGCTTACCGGACAAAGCATAAATGCGTTCCGAGGACCGCTAGAATCGGGACTCGAGCCACGACCGCCGCGACTGGCCGACCCACGAGCACTCGCCCGGGCGAGTAATCAGGAGATGACGGCCGCCACGTAACTCGGCGCCGGGCCCTACCACCGCCACGCTTCGGCCGACAGCCGCAGTGACCGCCGCCACAATCGTAACAAGATCCATAAGTAGTACCACACTTCCCGTAATGGGATCTACCGATCGCCACACCGTGGTGGTCCCGATCGCCGCACTCGCTACTCGACGCCCAAGCCCCGGGCCCCGGCCCGCCTCGAAAACTCGCCGGCCGAGGACGGTGCAGAGTGCTCGAGCCGGCCGCGGGTGCGACCCAGATCGCCGCCGAGGCCGCCACCACGATAACCACCAAGACCCTCCCGCCCCGCCTTCTTCGCCGCCGCTCGCCCACTCGCCGACCGCGCCTCGCATCCAAGGGCGAGCTCGCACGCGGTAATGTCCATACCCTACGGAGAGAAACCCCCGCATGACTTCGCCATATAGTCGCCTAGCCCGTGACATAGCGGTGCACCCTATCCTCCATATCTACTACCAATGCTTGGGACATATCGAGCCAAAGAATCAAACTCGACATTGTACTCCCGACAAGGCCCTCTCGCCTCAGCAGAAAATCTATCACCGCGCCTCTCATCCGCGAGGCAAAAGTGAGCGAGAAAGCATCCGAGAACTCATCCCAAGTACTGGGCCGCAGGTTTCTCCCGATAACTCCCATGAATCAAACCAATCGATTGCGGTATCACGCAAATTTATGTGAACCAAAGATCACGACTCGGTCTCCGACGCCCGATCACTCTCAAAATCCTTCGACTGACGGATGAACTCTCGCGATCATCCTCCCGCCGACCCATAAAACTCCGGCTGGCTACAACTCAAGAAGTCTCGTAGCATCAAACTCTCTGCCCTCGGGTGTACCACGGGTGCGACCGAGCCGAGCTGAACCGCCAGATCCAATCTCTCTCAGACGGCCACAACTTTAGCCAAAAGTGGGCCATCTCTCAGATCCTAACTCTCCGCCCAGCCGTGGGATGCGAGGTGTGGTACTGTGGTCTCGCTGGCCGGGCGGCGCCATAGAACTCGCTGCTCGTATAGACCGGGCTCGAGCCCTCGTGACTCTGGGTGTCTCGCTAGCGCCTCCTACGCTTTGCCCTTCTCGCCCGGTTGCCTTACGTGAGGCATAATCAGCATAGAAAGGAATACGTTAGAGGGTCCAACCTATAACACGCCTCTAAAGCACGATCTCGTAATGAGAAGAATGGAAACCAATCCTAAATATCCTATAGCCTCCTCGACATTGGTGGTGCACAACACACCGATAATCAAGACTTACTAGATACGGCTCAGACGCTTCGAGGATTAATCGCTCGATACCACTTTTGTCACGACTGCTCCGGCCCGTGGATCGTGCCTTACCGGCACCCAAGTAGTCATACATCGAGTAACCACGGAATATAAAACAAGACAGAAACAGTTTATAAAATAAGACACGCTTTATCTCAAGAAAACTTGCCTTTCGCATAATATAAATAACTCAAGTTTTCATAGCTACATCCCAATCGCATAATAGTGCTGCACTTAAGGAAGTAACAACTATGGCGGACAGGTTCCCGCCATACCGATCAGACAAAACTATCTACAATACAGGAGATCATACCAAAAGTAGAGCCTCGGAGAAGATGGAGCTCCCGACACCAACGCAAAGATCCTAAGGATGTGGATCTAGCACTGCCGCCCTTTACCGCGCATGAACGCAGCCTCAAGGAGGTCAAGACAACAGTACTAAGTATGCGAAATCAGAAAGTATTTAAATGAAACATATCATTTTAAAACCGTTTACAAATATGTATGAAACAACCAAGGAAACCGCACATAGTGCCACATCACAAACAAGAGCAACAATAGTAATCAGAATGAAGTCTTGTCTAGGCCGCGAATGATCGAACAGGCCACTCGCCTCATCATCATTCTCGCAAGCCTAACTCGACTCCCGAGTCCGCATAGGCCACTCACGGGCCCGCATGAGGTATAACCCCGCATCGAGGTAGCTACTCTAAGCATCGCCCCGACTCGCCGTCCGCACGGGCCACACGCATCGCATGAGGTATAACCCCGCATACTAACCTCGAACTCTCGTAGCTCGCATAGGCCCCCGACCCGCATGCAGGTATTCTCGAATCACGGTCCTGCATCGCTCGAGTCTACCCGCGACGGAGGCGCCTTTAACCCCTGTATCATCTCAAGAGGTGAGTGATAGTATACTAACATAACAACTTATCTTTAAACAATATAAGCACAACAAGGATACTCACCTATACAAACGTTACAAGATACTAACACACATAGCATCATATCATGTCTATTGATCAAACCATCCTTATTATTCTTTCACAATACAAGTCTTATAAACACATAGGCAAACTTGTTTCTTTTATCAATCTTAAGTGGTTATACTTACTTCCCATAAAGCTAGTATAACTCTTAAGCTTCTGTTTTAAAAACCAATTAGTTCTCTTCTGTTAATATGAAATGTTTTCAGTTCTTTATTATTCAGGCTTAAGCCGTGAGGCATTGCCGTAAGTATTATTCAGGCTTAAGCCGTGAGGCATTGCCGTAAGTATTATTCAGGCTTAAGTCAAAGACATTGCCGTAGTTATATTGTAAAATATCATGCTTTAGGAAGAATCACATACCTTCTCAAATAAAAACCACCGCCAAGTCAATATGTCGCACGCAGAGAGTCACCTATAATAGTCACAGATATCTATTAAAGACTACTCAAGGTCATTCTAAACAGGGGTTCATAATTCTACTGAAGTCGGGCAGCACTTCCTACCGGTGAGCCATATAAGTTCATCGTGAAAACAAATTCTATGTAAGTACGCTTGATTAGTCTTCTTTAAACCCTTCTAAGTGATTAACACTTCAATTCTATTCTGTGATATACTTCTAAGTATTTATACTATTTCTTATACTATAACAGCAAGTATTCTCTAATTCAAAAGAGGGTTAGGATTATTACCTCGGTAAGCCCAATAATATCCTAGAAAAGTCGCTACCGAGCAAGGTTTTGCTCCTAAGTCAGATGCTCCAGAACCTTAGAAGTTCTTCACAACTTCTACTAAGTACTAAGGTAGTTGGGCTAGGGTCTTTTGGGCATTATAACAATACAAGAAGATAACTTTTTCTACCAAGTTATGGGGTAGATTTTTGCTAGGCTAGGGGGTATTCGCCAAGGCCACTTAGGCTAGAGGGAAGAGGGCTTTGGACGAATTGGCTAACAAGGAGAATGAGGATTTTCAAGACTTGAAAGTAATTTGTGGATGAAGAACTCTTCATCTTAGGGGTATTTATAGGTCAAGAAGTGGCCAACCAATGGCCAAGATTTAGACAAGTGCAAGGCAAGTGTAGGTGAGGATTAACTATACACAAATATCCTACCAACTCCTTGACTTTGAACAAGGCACCAAAAACGCGTCTAACTTCATCAATTCGGCCCAAATGGACGATTTCAAGTCCACAAATCGAGGGTGCCAAGTGTCGCCTCCCGCTGGTCCAAAATGTTTCGCCTCTCGGAAAAATCCGCAAAATTAGAAATGGCATAGTCGAATTTACCCTACGAAAGTCGTGGAAACGCTTCGCCGAAAAACTATTCGCTTTTGTGAGTCAGGCCTAAAAAAACGTTCAAGGCTTATCTTTAAGGCAAGACTTTCGTACGTATTCACTTACGTAAATACTCTGGAAATACGGGGTATAACAGTTTTATGCTCCAAGGAAACCTTAGAAGTTCTTCACAACTTCTACTAAGTACTAAGGTATTTGGGCTAGGTATTCGGGCATTATAACAATACTAGAAGACAACTTTTCTACCAAGTGAGGGGTATATTTTTGGCTAGGCTGTGTGTGGCCTCGCCAAACTACTAGGCTAGAGGGGGGTATTCGCCATGGCCTTCACAAGTGGGGGGAGTGTTGGACGAAAGAGCTACAAAGTGGAGAGGAGAGGATTTTCAAGACTTGAAAGATTTGTGGACGAAGAACTCTTCATCTCTAAGGGTATTTATAGGTCGAAGTGGCCAACCAATGGCCAAGATTAAGACAAGTGCAAGGCAAGTGTAGGGTGAGGATTAACTATACACAAATATCCTACCAACTCCTTGACTTGTGCACAAGGCACAAAAACGTGCTCACCATGTCCAATTCGTCCCAAACGGACGATTTCAAGTCCATCAATCGGAGGTGACAAGTGTCGCCTCCCGCTTGGTCCAAAATGTTTCGCCTCTCGGAAAAATCCGCAAAAATTAGAAATGGCATAGCGGAATTTACCCTACGAAAGCCGTGGAAACGCTTCGCCGAAAAACTATTCGCTTTGTGAGTCAGGCCCAAAAAAATCGCCCAAGCCTAAACTTTAAGGCTAAACTTTTGACGTATTCCCTTACGCATACTGGAAATACGGTATAACATTCTCCCTCCTTAGAAACATTCGTCCCGAATGTTCCTTCCCAAGACGCTTAACGATAAGATTCTTCATAACTTAAACAGCTTTGCAAATGCCACACGCGCCACAAAACAACACTTAGGCATAAACGATAATGAAAATTTACAAGTAGGAAAGTGAATTACCCGGAGGTGTGGGAATAGGTGAGGATACTTCGCCTCATGTCCTCCTCGCCTCCCACGCCATCTCCTCCCGAGCTCGTTCCGCCACAAGACTTTGACGGAAGCCACGCCTCGTCCGCAGACGCCTAACCCGACGATCGACTATCGCTATGGAATCTCTCATACGATAACCCCTGGCCACCGACATCGCCAATCGGTGTACTCTAGATGGATCCCCGATACATCTCCTCAAAGATAGATACATGAAAACCGGATGCACCGCTCCAGATCGGACGGCAGATCCAACTCGTAGGCAACCTTGCCTACCTCGCGACAATCAAACGCCCAATGTATTGGCCGAAGTTTCTTCTTCCCGAATCTCATCACACCCTTCATGGGTGACACCTTTAGGAAAACCCAATCATGAACCTCGAACTCAAGATGCCGACGACGATGATCTGCATACGTGTCACACCCCGAAATCGGGCCCGTGACTGGTGCCTTACCCCGGGCACCCTAGTGATACAACATCAGAGAAAACCAGCGGAAAATAAAACATGAGTCATGAAACAAGAGATATAATAATAAATAAAGCAACCAAAACGGTTGCCTTCAAAGATATACATAAAACTCGAATGCTTTAATCTTTACAACCCCGCCACAACAAGATTACATGCACTTAAGATTTACACGACTATGACGGACAGGCCCCGCCATACCCCTGAATGTACAAGAACCTACAACTCAGGGAAACACATACCAAAAGATAAGCCTCCGGAGAAACGGAGCTTCCCAATACGCTGAACTGTGATCCTATGAGCGAGATCCACGATCGATGTACTCTACCGCAGATGAACGCAGCTTCAAGGGCGAGGTCAAGATAACAGTACTAAGTATGTGAAATCAGAAAATATCAGAAATGAAATCATACTAGTCTATATAAAGCAGAGACATGTATGATAACCAAACTACGCTCACAACATAAAAGCGGTCATGTCCAGTGATTCACGCCTCAAGTCATCACTCAAATATAACTATGGGTCTCACGCCCACAACATCAATCGTGTTCGCATCACGGCCGCATGCCCCTAATTCGCATCGGTGCAGACATACCCATGATGCAACAATAATACCAATGCCCCACGGCCACATGCCCCGAATTCTACCTCGTGTAGACACGCCCATGTGACATTAATAACAATATATCGGGTGATCAACCCCGCCGCAGACGCCACATGCCCCTAATTCTACCTCGGTGTAGACATGTCCATGTAACCACAATAAGACAAGAATCAAAATGGAAATATACCCGTGGAATTCTCCACATCGCCAAAGACGCCCAAGTAAGTTCTCAATAAGTCAACCGCCCTCTATCGAGAGACGCAGAATACGTAAATACAACACTTGTACAACAAAGGCTATCATCACAAGCATAGGCAAGTTTCACACAACTCAAAGTACTTTCACATAAGTCACACAATACCCGTAGTATAAAAATCGTGACTATCTTTTAAAGTAAACAAGACACTTCCCTTTGTAAAATCAAGTAACAACATTATTTTCCAAACGCTCAAGTTTGCCTAATTTCAAATGCTCAAGTCACTTATTTTAGAGAGGTTTCATAACTCATAGTCTTAATCTCTTTTAAAACAATCGAGTAACATATGTCATAAATGTGAGTAGTTTATTCTTGTTTATAACGATCTTATTACAACAGCCATGATCTAGAAAATGTAATATCATTTTGTCTCATCTTAGCTTCTATGCAGATGGAGGTTTCTACTGGTTTTAATACAACACATCATTATTCAATACATTTTCCTTTATTAACACCGCGGGTCTGTCGATACACATTCCGATTCCCAAATCAAGAAACATTATCCCTTTAAAAACCAAGTACTCATTACTCACGAATGAGGTTTCACACAACATCCACATTAAAACAAATAAGTTAAGTCTCTTATCTTATAAGATCAAGTCTCTTAACTTCTAACATCAGTAAACCATTTTCTTACTTACATAAAGTCATTATAACCAACTTCCCATAAAGCCGTTATAACACTTTATGTTTAAACCAAACAAATACACTTAGCACCGTGACGCCCACCGCACTACATAGTTACACACATATCATGCTAGTAACAGATAGGAAGAGGTTCACATACCTCGCAATGAGTATCGACAATAAGCAAAATGCTCCAAGTACTACAACCTTGCTAGCCCTTTCCACTCCTCAAGTAGAATACGCTACTCTTAGTACTTTCACCTAAAAAGGTCACAAACGCCTATTAACTTCAAAACACAAGGTTCCATTTCTACGTAAAATTCAAAGACCTCCCCCGCAACAACAGCGTAAATCTCCTCTCTATCGGTGGCTACCAAGCCAACCAGTGGGGTTTACATCGTTTAACCTGACGTGTACCATCTCTACTACACAACAATGCTACACAAGTTCATCAGAATACAAATTCTATGTAATTACAATTCTTCTTCTTTAAATTCAGCTTAAGTCAAAAGACATTGCCGCACAAATAATGTTCATTCTATATATAGTATACCTCAACTATATATTCCTACTACATGTAATCTCCAATTACAATAAGTGGACAAGAATATTTACCTCGACAAGCCCAAAATTATCCAAGTTATAATGTCGATCCCGAGCAAGGTTTAGCTCCTACTCCATGCGCCCAATCCGCTCCAAACAACCCTTAGAAGTTCTAACCAACTTCTACTCAAATACTTCAACCAACTATGAAGATTTCCTTGGGTTTTGGTTTGAGACTAAAAGGACAAAAGGTAGTATTTCCTGCCTCACGATAGAGGTAACTTTTGGAATACAACAAGGTAAAGGCTAAGGTATTTTGGGCATTATAACAATACTCTGAGAGTATTTCTACCAAGAGTGGGTGTATTATACTAAACAACTAGTTAGTGGGTACCCCACGGCTAGCACCACAAAGGAGGAGGCTCTCGCCACAAGGCCACCTGTGGGAGTGGGAAGGCTTAGGACGAGAACACACTCAAAGGAGGAGAGGGACTCAAGACTTGGAAGATTTTAGGAATGGATGAAGTCTTCAAGCTTGTGGGGTATTTATAAGAAAACCAAAGGCCAACCAACGGCCAAGATCAAGCCATGTGCAAGGCAAGTGTAAGGCCAAGATCAAGCCAAGTGCACCCTAGTCCCTACTCCTTAAAACCTCACAAATATCTACACAAAATCTACCATCAACTTGCTTCTTCAATTCCGCCAAGTGCCCACTTGTTTCATTGCGGTGACACATGTCACCCTCCCGTTGGTCCAAAATGTTTCGCCTCTCTCGGAAAAATCCGCACAAAAAGAAAAGACATAGCCGGAATTTTCCTCGCAAGTTATGTAAAACGCTTCACCAAAAACGACTCTAACCGGTGTCAGACAAATGTCATTCGCAGCCATTTAAAGCGGGGTGACACGTGTCACCCTCCTATTGGCCCTCATAAAACGTCTTCCAAAAAAATATCCACAATGGCCAAAATCTCAAAACAAAGTGGCTCACAAAATCAGAATTTCTCCCGTGGGCCCCACGTGACCATTTCCAAAATAAAATTCCATAATTCTAATATAATCTAAGAAGCCCAAATTCCAAACTGGGAACCCACCCCTTCAACGAACATTTTTCCTTACAAAACCGGAAACTTTTTCCGTGGAAGAATCACCTCTTTCTTCCTTTCCAATTTTTCTGTCGAGCTCTCGTACGTACGTCCTCGCATACATACCCTGAGAATACGGGGTATAACAATACGACTTCTGTCGACTCTGAGATGTCAATAGCCGCCCTCGGATAAGCTTCACCTTATCCATCCGCCGCATCAACCGTCCCACTAGCCGCACTCGCCCACATCGAACCAACCTATAGCGACCGCACTTCCTCCCATACAAGGCCTCATAAGGCGCCATCCGACTCGGAGTGGTAGCTATTATTATACGCGAACTCAACTAGAGGCAAATGATCCTCCCAACTACCATCGAAGTCAATAACACAGCTCGCAAAGATATCCTCGCAGTCCGATAAGGCGCTCGCCGTCTGCTCGCGTGGATGAAATGCGACTGTGCTCACTCGCCCCTAAACCCTCTCGAAGGACCTCCGTGTTAGCCGTAAATCGGGCTCTCGTCTGATATGATCGAAGAGGACTCCATGCACCGACGATCTCTGATGTAGAGTTCCGCATAATCCTCACCAAAAGTCGCCCCGACGGAAGAAAGTGGGCTGATTTCACACCGCCGACGATAACCCATATAGAATCATGTCTCCTCCGAAAGTGCGAGGTAATCCCGTGATGAAGTCCATGTTGATTACCTCCCACTTCCGTGTCGATCTCAATCGCTCAGAATAAACCACCGTGCCTCCGTGCTCTACCTTCACCGGCCGACAACACGCATCGAGCTACGAACTCGCAACGCCCCTCTTCAAGCCATCCCACCAATACATCTAAGGTCGTGGTACATCTTGGTCGACTTCGATGGATAGAGTAACGCGCACAGTGTGCTTCCCCAAGAACTCCGCCAAGTCTCAAACATCCGGAACACACACCGCCTCAAACCTTAGCACCCCATCGTGCTACCTCAAAAGGACCCTTGCCCTCACGAAGAGTCAGATCACGATATCGAATCAAAGCCGGATCCTCGAATCGCTGCTCTTCACCTCCTCAACGATGGAAGACTCGCAACCTCACGAACTCTAACCCCACCGCTATCGTAATCAATCAAACGGACACCAAGGCTCGCTAATCGGTGCAAATCACGAACCATGTCCCTCCTATCTAGCCGCACATCCGATAGTCTCCCATCGACCTACGACTAAGAAGAGCATCCGCCACAACATTGGCCTTCCCGTGGTACAGATATCAACATCGTAATCCTTAAGCAACTCTAACCACCGCCTCGCCGTAAGTTCACTCCTCCGCCGAAGATATACCGGAGGCTCTGTGGTCCGTAAAATATCCACGTGAACCCCATACAAATAGTGCCTCCGCATCTTCAAAGCGTGAATCACACCGCCAACTCCAAATCACGCGGGTAGTTCCTCCCGTGTTTCTTCACCGTGACGCATATGCTATAACCCCGCCATGCCGCATCAACACACATCCCAACCCGATGCCCGACGATCACAATACACGACATAACCATCCGACCTCCGAAGAGTAAGAACGGGCGGCCGCCGCCTCTCTTTCAAAGAATCGAAACCCCGCCACAAGCATCACCATCAAACTTGGTCGCTTCCGAGTCACCTAGTCAATGGTGCAGATAAGCAAACTTCTCCACGAACCGATAATATCCTCGCAAGGCCCGTAAATCGCGAACCTCTGTCGAGTAGAGGTTCAGGCCAAGTCCTCGATCGCTTCGATCTTGGCCAGATCCACTCCGAATGCCATCACCCATAATATGCCCAAGAAACGCCATCAAGTCAACCAAAACTCACATTTGGAAAACTTGGCGCATAATCGCTGGTCTCGAGAATCACAAGACAGCCTCAAATGCTCCGCATGCTCCCCGCTCGAGCGAATAAACCAAGATATCATCAATGAACACTATCACAAACGTGTCCAAAAATGGTTTGAACACTCGGTTCATCAAATCCATGAATACCACGAGCATTGGTCAACCCAAAAGACATGACTCAACTCATAATGCCCGCATCGTCTCCGAATGCGCCCAGTGGACATCCACCTCTCGACTCGCACTGATGATAGCCCGATCGCAGATCAATCTTGGAGAAACATCTCGCACTCGTGAATCGGTCGAACAAATCATCAATCCCGGGAAGCGGGGTATTCGTTTAATGGTCACCTTGTTCATCCGTCAGTAATCAACACACATGCGCGGCCCCGCCCTTCTTCTTCACGAACAATACCGGCGCCTCCCGGGAGAAACACTAGGCTCGATGAAGCCCTCTTCTCCAAAGAAATCTCTAAGCCGATCCTTCAACTCTCTCAACTCGCAGTGCCATTCTGTATGGCGAATGGAAATAAAGCCGAGTGTCCGCAATATGTCAATACAAAACTCAATCTCCTCTCGTGAGGGATACCCGGAGGTCATCCGAAACACGTCTGGGAACTCGACCATCGAATCGATCAAAAATCTGTACCGCAGCCTTCAAGATCAAACACCCGAACGACGGGTAGATATACCCTTCGCACCATCTTCCTAGCCTTGAGGTAGGAAATAAACCTACCTCTACGATACCGTGCTCCTCCCACTCAACAACCGGCCTCGTGAGAAACCGGAACTGCATTACTTTCTCTGCAGCCAACATTGGCGTAGCAAGCTAGCCAATCCATCCCCATGATCACGCCGAAGTCAATCATCTCTAACTCTATCAAGTCGCTAGTGGTCCGACGATCAGAATGGTCACAGACAAGCTCTATATACCCGCCGAGCTACCACCGAATCACCATCGGCGTAGCTACCTCGGCGGGTCTATGGACTCGTGCTCTATCCCTATCCTACTAGCAACAAGGGAGATATATAGACAGAGTAGAACCCGGATCTATCAAGGCATAAACATCAAACCCGAACCGATAAGGTACCGCGATAACATCAGCGAGGCCTCCGATCCCGCTTACCGACAAAGCATAAATGCGTTCGAGGACCGCTAGAATCGGGACCGCGCCACGACCTTCCGCCGACGCCGGCCCACGAGTACCTTGCCCTCCGTGGCGAGTAAATCGCGGGATGAAGAAGACCGCGAAAGAACTCGTAGTCGACTTACCATCAAGATCGCTCTTGGTCCTGACAAGCCGCATAGTGACTCGCCGCCACAATCAAACAAACTCCCGTACCACAACTCCCGGGGATCTACCGTGACGGCCACACCGGCGGGGTGGTCCCGACGCCGCACTCGCCGCCTCGACGCTCAAGTCCCGGGCCCCGGTTCGCCTCGAATATCTCCGCCGCGGCCGAGGACGCGCGCAGAGTGCTCGGGCCGGCCGCGGTGCACCTAGATCGCTGCAGGCCGCCACCACGATAGCCACCAAAAGACCTCGCCGCCCCGGCCTTCTTCTCGCCGTCACAACCCGCGGTCTCTACGCCTCACATCCAAGAGCACGAGCTCGCATGCGGTAATGTCCATACCCGGCCGAGAGAAACACCCGCACATGACTCGCCATATAGTCGCTTCAGCCCGTGACATAGCGGCACCCTATCCTCCATATCTCGCTACCAATGCCGGGACATATCGAGCCAATGAATCAAACTCGACATTGTACTTCGACAGCAAGGCCCTCTCTCGCCTCGAGTAAAAATCTATCACCACGCCTCATCCGCGAGGCAAGAAGTGAGCGAGGAAAGCCTCTCGAGAACTCATCCTGAGCTGGGACGCTGCGGTTTCCCGATAACTCCCATGAATCAAACCAATCGATCGCGTATCACGCACCGATGCGAACCGGTCACAGACTGCCTCGAGGCCTTGATCACCTCACGATCCTCAAGCCGACGGATGAACTCTCGCGATCATCCTCCGCCGACCGAAAAACTCGCGGCTACAACTCAAGAAATCTCGTAGCCTCAAACTATCTCGCCTCGTGTACCACGGCGCGACGGCCGAGCCGAACTGAATCGCCAGATCCATCCTCTCTCTCAGACGGGCCACAACTTTAGCCAATAGCCGGGCTATCTCTCAGACTCCTAACTCTCCGCCCCAGCCGGGGGAGGAGCGGTACGTGGTCCGTGGTTGGCCGGCGGGCGCCATAGAACTCGCCGCCTCGTATAGACCGGGCCCGAGCCTCGTGACTGGGTGTCTCGCTAGCAGCCTCCTACGCTTGCCCTTCTCGGGCCCGGTTGCCTTTTACGCGAGGCATAATCAGCACAGAAAGGAATACGTTAGAGGGTCCAACCTATAACACGCTCTAAAGCACGATCTCGTAATGAGAAGAATGGAAACCAATCCTAAATATCCTATAGCCTCCTCGATTATTGCGTGGTGCACAACACACCGATAATCAAGACTTACTAGATACGATCAGTAGACACTTTCCGAGGATTAATCGCTCGATACCACTTTTGTCACGACTGCCTGTATTCGTGGATCGTGCCTTACCGGGCACCCAAGTAGTCATACATCGAGTAATCGAAATATAAAACAAGACATGAAACAGCTTTATAAAATAAGACACGCTTTATGTGAGAAAACACGCTTTTCGATATATATATAAACATGGTTTAGAAGCTACATCCGACATCGCATAACATGACTACGCACTTCTAAGGAAAAATACAACTATGGCGGACAGGGGCCCGCCATACCTCGATCTGCATAACTATCTACAACAGGAGATCATACCCAAAAGTAGAGCCTCCTAAAAGATGGAGCTCCCGACACCAACGTAGAGATCCTAAGAATGTGGATCTAGCACTGCCGCCCTTACCGCAGATGAACGCAGCCCAAGGGCGAGGTCAAGATAACAGTACTAAGTATATGAAATCAGAAATACTTAAATGAAACATATCATTTTAAAAATAGCTTTGCAAAGATGTATGAAACAACAACGAAAACCGCACATAGTGCACATCACAAACAAGAGCAAGAATAGGTAAATCAGAATGTGTCTTTTCTAGGCCGCGAATGATCGGGCAGGCCAATTGCCCGTAGTATCACCATGCAAGCCTAATCGACTCAGAGTCCGCATAGGCCAATCACATAGCCCGCATAGGTATATAACCCCGCATCGAGGGTAGCTACTCTGCATCGCCCCGACTCGCCGCCCTCCTCGCCACATGCATCGCATGAGGTATAACCCCGCACACTAACCTCGAACTCCGTAGCTCGCATAGGTCCTCGACCCGCATGAGGTATTCTCGAATCACGGTCCTGCATCGCCGAGTCTACCCCGCGACGGAGGCGCCTTAACCCCTGCATTATGTCAAGAGGTGTGATGTTACACTAACCTAACAACTTATCGTTAAACAACATAAGCACAACAAGAATACTCTTTTTCACAAACGCTATACAAGACACTAACACACATAGCATCATATCATGTCTACTTATCAAACCATCTTATTATTCTTTTCACAATTCAATATAAGTCCGTTATAAACACATAGGCAAACTGCTTTTTTTATCAATCTTAAGTGGTTATACTTAACTTCCCATAAGGCTAGTATAACTCTTAAGCTTCGCTTAAAAACCAATTAGTTCTCTTCATAAAAATGATTCAAGATTCTTTGAAATGCTTTCAGATCTTTATTATTCAAAGCTTAAGCCGTGAGGCATTGCCGTAAGTATTATTCAAAGCTTAAGTCAAAGACATTGCCGTGGTTATTATTCGCTTAACACACGACGCCTCACCGCATATATATTGTAAAATATCATGCTTTAGGAAGAATCACATACCTTCTCAAATAAAACCACCGCCAAGTCAATATGTCATACAGAGAGTCACCTATAATAGTCACAGATATCTATCAAAGACTACTCAAGGTCACTCTAAACAGAGGGTTCACAATTCTACGGAAAGTTACAAAGACTTCCCTACCCGTGAGTTATATAAGTTCATCGAAAAACAAATTCATGTAAGTACGCTTTGATTATTCTTCTTTAAACCCTTCATCGTGGTAATACCAATTCTATTCGTGATATTCTTCTAAGTATTTAATACTTATTCTAATACTACTACAAAGAAGTATTCTCTAATTCAAAAGAGGGTTAGGATTAGTTACCTCGGAAGCCCAATAATATCCTAGAAAAGTCGCTTTGAGCAAGGTTTTGCTCCTAAGTTGTATGCTCCATGAAACCTTAGAAGTTCTTCACAACTTCTACTAAGTACTAAGGTATTTGGGCTAGGGTATTTTGGGCATTATAACAATACTAGAAGACAACTTTTCTACCAAGAGGGGGTATATTTTTGCTAGTTAGTGGCCTCGCCAAACTACTAGGCTGTAGTGGGGGTATTCGCCAAGGGCCTTCACAAGTGAGTGGGGAGTGTTGACGAAAGAGCTACAAAGGGAGAGGAGAGGATTTTCAAGACTTGAAAGATTTGTGGATGAAGAACTCTTCATCTCTGCGGGTATTTATAGGTCAAGTGGCCAACCAATGGCCAAGATTAAGACAAGTGCAAGGCAAGTGTAGGTGAGGATTAACTATACACAAATATCCTACCAACTCCTCGACTTGTGCACAAGGCACAAAAACGTGCTCACCATGTCCAATTCGGCCCAAATGGACGATTTCAAGTCCATCAATCGGAGTGACAAGTGTCGCCTCCCGCTGGTCCAAAATGTTTCGCCTCTGAAAAATCCGCAAAAATTAGAAATGGCATAGCCGAATTTACCCTACGAAAGTCGTGGAAACGCTTTCGTCTGAAAAACTATTCGCTTTGTGAGTCAGGCCCAAAAATCGCCCAAGCCTAAACTTTAAGGCTAACTCAGACGTATTCCCACGCATATACCGGAAATACGGGGTATAACAATTAGAAGCCGGAGTGAATATGTGGTAAAGAACTTGATTTGCCATCGCATGAATTTTAAACGACTCCGCCCACGTTCCATATTGTACGTTTTCTAGGTCAAGAACAATAGGAAGAACACTCTTGATGTTAGAAACCGTTAGGGCAGGGTGAAACATGTTCTTATCAGTCATAGTGAAGAGAACAAAATTTGGACAAGAAATTTTTAGGGTGGGGGAGGGTCTCGAGTATGAAGAACCGAGAGGGAGGGGGGGTAGGGATTTGCACGGAAATCAAGATGAAGAGAAAATTTTGGGGAAGCAAAGAGAAGAACCTAGACTTTTGATACCATGAAAGAAATAATCTATTGATTATTCTTATTCATGAATAAGGTATATATACAAGTTACATATAGGAAAATCCTTTTCTTATTATACATCTAAAACTCTATTCTATTTGAAAACTAACTATACAATTATGGTAATAATACAAATCTAATTATACTATAATATAATTTCCTAATGTACAACATATACATACTCCCGTGATGGGCTGCTTTCTAACATATTATTTTAAATTTGTTGATCATTATTTTATTTAATGACTCAAACGACCCTATTTCGGATCATGTACAAAGTGTTCAATGAAAACCACATGAAAATCCGGTAATTTCTTATAGCTACATTGCCCCTTCTTGCTGTTTTACCATATTGTATGGGCCGTAACAACTATGTATTATATTGTCTGATTGGAGTATGGAAAAAATTAATCCCAACATAAAAATTCCCATAAAATGTTATAAAAACTGGCTAAGATATAAATAATTGATCCTTGCATAAAATCCCCCATAGGATGATATAATATATGGTTGACAGTATTAAATTATTGACAATCTTTGTAATATTTATGGGGATTAAATGTTAAATAAGAATAGTTGTATAGCAATGCAAGAATTAAACTATTTAAGGATAAAAAAAGAAGTTATTTTAGAATAATGAATTCATATATAACAATTTTTTCATTACTAATTATTGCATAACAATTGCTTTAATATTAATCTGTGTGTTATTAATGCCTTCGTGTATTGACCTACATTTCGTGTATTGACCTACATTTCGTACTCTGTATGTTGGTGTTTATTGATTAACGAGAAAGTTGTGTTGTAACTCATCCTACTAACTACCCCACTAAGACTTAAATCTTTAACCACATTCTCATGTTCTACTACCTCACTTTATTACTTCACTATACTTTGTATTTAATATATCAAATAATTTTAAACCTATAAATAGTGGTATTTCTTTCATGTGTTGTATGAAGAAAAAAAGAGATTGTGTTGTTGTTACACCCCGTAATTCCAGGATATGTTTAAAAAAATGTACGTAAGGAATCATCACTTAAAATTTGAACGAAAGAAAGAGTTGTGATTTCTAAGGAAAAATCTTCCGAACCTCGGGAAGGAAAAATGTTTATTAGTAAGAATTTGGTTCTCAAAATTGTTATTTAAGACTTTTAGAATTTATCGGAATTTTATTTTCAGAGTTGGATACGTGGGGCCCACCCGGGAAATTTTACGTTTTGTGAGGCCCACGAAGTTTCCGATATTTTGACCAATTATGGAAATTTTGGAAAACGAAATATTTTAGACCAATGGGAGGGCGACACGTGTCACCCTCCACATGGGCTTGTTGGATGAAGAATTGACCAAGTCAAAGGGTCAAGTGGAAGCTTGATAATATTGACCAAAATTGACCTCATCCTAACCACACATTTGTCTTGATCCAAGCCCTTGAATGTAGTATATATCTATACTAGTAGTGCAAGACTAGATCATTTTCCAACACTTAGAAATATTGGCAAGACTTGTTGTACTCCATTAGAGCTCTCGGCCATAGCAAGAAAATAAGAGGATTTTTTTTGCAATCTTGCTTCATAAATCCCAATATTCAAACCCAAGGTCCCTAAAGATATTCTAAGGATATCTCAATACAAAAATCCCGAAAAAACTACGTTTTTACATTAGTCGCAAGATGAAAACCTAAGGTGTTCTTCAACTTTGAAGTTGGAAATTGAAGAAAAGTTGTTTATGAACTTTTAAGGGTTGCTTGGAGTGGATTGGAACGTCGAAAAGAGGAGCTAAAGTTGCTAAGGATCGACTTTGAATCTTGGATTAGATTTGGGCTTATTGAGGTAATAATCTTCGTCTTACTATTGTAATTGAAGATTCCATGTTATGATAAGTTAGAAATGATCATGTGATATATAGAATGAAGATCTATTAAAGTTATGGAATTTAAAAGCTCAAAACCGAAAATGGCAAGTTAGCCATTAAAAATTGGAAATCAATTTAGTCGATAGTTATAATCGCCGCATGTTATTTAAGGAAAGGAATATAGTCGTTATAATTGATCATGACTTATATTACATGTTGGAATAACGACTTGGATTAGAAAGGAATTGAAAAGAAATAGATGTTGTTGTTGTTCTTGATATTGCCGAGAATTGCCTAAAGATTATGGACTGTTTTATATTAAATTGTGGGGCAGAATTTTACACGTCATGTTAAGGCGTGTAATCCCCTTTGGTTAGCTGAATTGTTGAGCCTTAAATGTGGCATGTTGGTTATTGATTTCGGGCCTTGAAAAAGGTGGAAAAGTACGTAGAAACAAAGGAAGTGTTGCCCAAATTTCTGTAGAATAAGGGACCTAGCACATAGTATTATTCCACGCTGATAAGCTAGGAGTTGATAGACATGTTATGGTTAATATAGGATGAAGTACTACGTGTAGCGTATTCTACTTGAAGGGTGGAAAAGCTAACAAGGTCGAAGTAGTTTGAAGCATTTTGCTACTTGTCGATAGTCGTCGCGAGGTATGTGAACCTCTTCCTTCTTTTGGCATGTTCTATGTTATACCCCGTATTTCCAGAGTATGTACGCAGGGACGTACGTAGGAAATTTCGAACTTCAAGTAGGCTTGGCCGATTTAATTTTGTGCACAACACCCGGTTAGAGTCGTTTTCTAAACGCTTTCACACTTAGAGGGAATTTCCGGCTAAGCCATATTTTATTTTTGCGGATTTTTCCGAGAGACGAAACATTTTGGACCAACAAGAGGGCGACACTTGTCACCCTCTCATTGGAACACCTTGGGCGGAAATGGCTTGGACGATTTGGGGTGGCTTTTGTCAAGTAGTAGGTAGGATATTTTGGTGGTAGATGGATAAGGTGTACTTGGGTGAATCTTGGCCCTACACTTGCATAGCACTTGGCTAGATCTCGCCATTGGTTGGCCTTGGCTTGTAGTATAAATACCCTCCCTTTGATGAACTTCTTCATCCATAAATTTGCCTAAGTCTTGAAAGCTCTCCTTCTCCCTCCTCAGGTTGAGTTCGCCATGGCCTCCCTCAGGGTCGAGAGCACCCCCTCTAGGGGTGCTAGCCGAGAGTGTACCCCCCCCTAGCCTTGTTGTCTCGTATAAATACCCCTTGTCAGGGTATAGAAATACTCTCCTAGTATTGTTATAATGCCCAAATACTCGCCCAAATACCTTGTAGTATTCCCAAGGTTACACGTATACAAAAGCCCGTAAAATACTATTATACTTCCTCACTACAAAAATGAAACCCCAAGGAAAACCTTCATAGTCGGTTGAAGTGTTAAGTAAGTCGTAGAGAACTTCTAAGGGTTGTTTGGAGGATTGGAGCACTCTGAGTAGAGCTAAACGTTGCTCAGGAGCGACATTAAACTTGGATAATTTTTGGGCTTATCGAGGTAAACACGAATGTCCTTCTATTGTAATTGGAAATTACATGTTAGAATATATAGTTGAAGTATACTATCTATAGAACTGAACTTAGTATTGTGGCAATGTCTTTTGACTTAAGCCTGAAGAATATAGAATCGAATCAACAAAGAATTACATAGGATCGTGTTACATGAGACTTGTGTAGTATTACCGTAGTAGAATTGTACACGCCCGTTAGACGTGTAAACCCCCGTCAAGCTTGGTAGCCTACCGATAGAGGAGAGATTTACGCCATGGTGTGGAATTTGCCGAATTTTCTGTAGAACGATGGAAACTTGTGTTTAAGATTTAATAGACGTTTGTGGCCTTTATAGGTGAAAGTACAAGAGTAGCGTATTCTACTCGAGGAGTGGAAAGCGGCCAGCGCGTTGTAGTACTTGGAGCTTTTGCTTATTGTCGATAATCGTCGCGAGGTATGTGAACCTCTTCCTATCTCTTCTAGCATGATATGTGTGAACTATGTAGTACGCAGACGCATACGTGTTAACCGTGTTTGATTGTTTTTAAAACATAAAGTGTTATAACGGCTTTATGGGAAGTCGTTATAATGACTTTATGTAGGTAAGAAAACACTTTGTGGTTTTAAAAGGTAATCGATGTGAATTATAACCGCTTGTTATAATAAAGAACTTGATGTATTTCAAAAGATTTATCAATCGCTTTTGAAGGAGAGTAACACTTGGTTTTAAAGGTTTTAAAAAGAGTTATACTAGCTTTATGGGAGTTAGGTATAATGTCTTAAGAGAGGTAAAGAAAATGGTTTATTGATGTTAAAAGTTAAGAGACTTGATCTTATAAGATAAGAGACTTAACTTATTTGTTTTAATGTGAATGTTTGTGTGAAACCTCATTCGTGAGTAATGAGTACTTGGTTTTATTTAAAGGAATGATGTTTTACCGATTTGGAAATCGAATGTGTATCGACAAACCATCGCGTTAATAAAGGAAAATGTATTAAGTAATGAAGTATTATTAAAACCAGTAGAAACCTCCATCCGCATAGAAACTAAGATGAGACAAAATGATATTACATTTTCTAGATCACGGTCATTGTAATAAGATTGTTATAAACAAGAATAACCTACTCACATATATGGCATATGTTACTCAAATGTTTTAAAAGAGATTAAGACTATGAGTTATGAAACCTTTCTAAAATAAGTGACTTAGGCATTTGAAATTAGGCAAACTTGAACGTTTGGAAAATAATGTTGTTACTTGATTTTACAAAAGGGGAAGTATTTTGTTTACTTAATAAGATAGTCACTATTTTAATACTACGGGTATTGTGTGACTTATGTGAAAGAAACGGATCTTTTAAAGGGTTTAACGTATGTAGTACTTTAGGGTTAAAACCCGGACTTTGGCATAAAATGAAGGTACTTGAGTGATGTATAACTTGACTATGCTTGTTGTTGTGAAACTTGCCTATGCTTGTTGTTGTGAAACTTGCCTATGCTTGTTGTTGTGAAACTTGCCTATGCTTGTTGTTGTGAAACTTGCCTATGCTTGTGATGATAGCCTTTGTTGTGCAAGTGTGGTGTTTTACGTTACCGCGTCTCGATAGAGGCGTTGACTTGTTGAGAACTTACTTGGACGTCGCGGTGATGGAGAATTCCACGGGTATGTTTCCATTTTGATTCTTGTCTTGTTTGATGTCACATGGACATGTCTACACCGACGCAGATTCCGGTACGCGCCACGCGGCCGTTGATTATCCGATATATGGTTATTACCGCAACATGGACGGTTCACACCGACGCAGATTCCGGGGCATGTGGCCACGCGGCAGGTTGACCACCCAAAGATATCATGTTATTGAGGTTACACGGGCATGTCTACACCGACGCAAGATTCCGGTACGTGGCCACGCGCCTTGTTATTATTGTTGCATCATGGACATGTCTACACCGGCGCAGATTCCGGGCACGCGCCATGATGCGAACATGATGGATGTTGTGGGCGTGAGACCCATAGTTATATTTGAGTGGTGACTTTGAGGCGTGAGTCCCGACTGATCGCTTTTATGTTGCATCGTATTTTGGTTATCATACATGTCTCCGCTTTTAGGCTATTATGATTTCATTTACTGATTTGATTTCACATACTTGGTACTGTTATCGACCTCCTTCGGCTGCGTTCACGCCGCAGTAGGTACATCGGTCGTGGATCCCCGCTCTTAGGATCTCATTTCAGCGTGTTGGAAAGCTCCGTTCCTTCGGAGGCTTATCTTTGGTATGTTTCCCTGAGTTGTAGGTTCTTGTACATTCAGGGGTATGGCGGGGCCCTGTCCCGTCATAGTTGTTGTAAAATCATAAGTCTCAGAAGCTGCAAGTGTGGTTGTAAAAGGATTAAACTGTTCGGGTTTTATGTATTTACTGAAGGCAACTATTTTGGTTGGCCTGTTTATTTATTATATCTCTTGTTTCATGATTCATGTTTTATTTTCCGCTGGTTTTCTCTGATGTTGTATCACTAGGGTGCCCGGGGTAAGGCACCAGTCACGGGCCCGGAATCGGGTCGTGACAAAAGTGGTATCAGAGCAGTTAATCCTCGGAAAGTGTCTACCGTATCGATCAGAAGTCTTGATTATCGGTGTGTTGTGCACCACACCAATAATCAGGAGGCTATAGGATATTTAGGATTGGTTCCTATTCTTCTCACTCTGAGATCGTGCCTTAGAGATGTGTTGTAAGTTAGACCCTCTGACGTATTTCTTTCCCTTACCGTTATGCCTCCGCGTAGGGCAAACCCGGGCCCAGGAGGGCAAGGCAGCCGAGGGAGCTGCGAGTAGAGTTCAGAGGGTTGCGAGGGCACATGCCCAATCATTACCTAGGGTAATGCTTCATTCGGGGATTTCTGCGACGTCACTAGCCCCAGCAGAGTTTAGCACGGCGGCGACAGTTCCTACTGCGGCCATGATAATTGAACCTTTAATTCCACGACTGGGAACGGCGAATATAGATTGCAATGAGGCAACCCTGTTACTAGCCATGGGTTTGGCTACCAGAGAGTATACCGATGTATCGCGAGTCTTGATGACTACCTAAGAGAAGGTTGTGCAAGAGTAATCCTTCAGTTAGGCTTGAGCATGGCCTGTGTACGGGCTTATGCGCAGCAGGCCGAGAAACGTAGAGATCGACGGGTTAACGAAGGACAGCAGAAGAGGGCCAGAGCAGCAAGGTCCTTTTGGTGACTTTCGAGGCGAGTCACCTCACCAGTAGATTAGATTATGCACATCCACCGGTGCAGCAGAGGTCCTCGGGGTTCGGGGCGTTCGGTATGCAGGGTTGGTGGAGCCCCATCTTCCGGTTCACGATGCGATGCACGCCATCCCGGGAATGTCGTCTTTTAGTTAATCTGGTTGTACCTATAACCGCCGTGGTCGATGTGGAGAGTGTCTGGTAGGAGGACTCCGCCCGAGATCGGTGGGTAGTTTGTCATCTCCTCACTATGCGCCTACAGGCGAGTTTGATTAGAACGACTAAGGGAGTGGCAAGAGATACGATATATCTTTAACCCTCTAGAGTTTTGTTTATGTGATAAGGTGAGTATACCTTAAGTGCTATGTTCTGATAGCAGTGTGTTAGTTGTGATTAGAAATCTTGGTTAGTTAACCAAGTAAGATTTGGGGGGATAGAGAAGGTGTGAACCTTAGAGTTTTGTTACGTAGAGACCTTAGAGGTAAGGTCATCTAGAGTAAAAGACGTATGGTTATGTTGATCCTTATCGGGGTGCCTAGTGCACGTGAGCTATGTTTGTGGGATAAGTCCCTGAGTAGTGTGGAATGAAAGAGGGTAGTTGAGCTAAGAAGACCGCTAGGTTTTCGAAACGTGATTAGTAAGATTGTTCCGGATCGGGGATCTAGTATTGTGCGCGTTGCCGGGTCGGGTTGAGGCCCCGTTGCGGGTCAACCCGCGGTAGTTTTGGTGGTGGGGTCAGGTTGTGGTGGTCCCGCCTTGTGTTAGGGTTGTGAGGGTGTTAGGCCCAAGTTTAGTTAACCAGCGTACGAGTTCGTGGATGCGTTCGACCAGTGGTCGGGCCGATGGGGGCAGCCCATCGTGTTCTTCGGTCAGGACCGTTTACTCGGCTGTGTTGAGTTATCTGAAAGGTTGTAAGGCTGCACGGGGTGCCTACCTTCACCTTAGGACAGACAGTGAAGCCCAGGTGGTGGCTATTTTCATTTTTCTAAAAAGTTTTACCAAACATGTGTTAAGAACTCAGGTGAGTCTCAGAATCGCATTCGCCCTCGGGCCAGTGTGTGGATTTCAGGGGTAGTTGTGGGGATTGTTGTCTCCGGTAGAGAGAAGTGTTTTTAGCTACCATTTCAGTGTTCGGATGTCGCCTTATGAAGCCTTGTAAAGGCGGAAGTGCAAGTTGCCGGTCGATTGGTTCGACGTTGGCAAGGTTCAGATAGTTGGTTCAGGCTTGTTCCAGCAGACTGCGGTTAGGGTGAAATTCGTCCAGAAGAGGTTCTGGCAGCTCAGAGAAATCGTGCGGATAATCGGCGACGACGCTTAGAGTTCAGGTTGACGGTCGATCTTCTTGAAAGTACCACCCCGGTTAGGGTGTGACGAGTTTTGGAAATAGAGGAACTTAGCCCGAGTTATTTTGGGCCTTTTTGAGTTCTTGTGAAGAATGGGCCAGGTTGCCTATATGTTAGCTTTTGCCGTCCGACTTAGGAGGCAGTACGTCCGGTCTTTTGTATTGTTAGGATCGGGAAGTATCGAAGATCCATCCAGAGTGTTCCCAGTTAATGAAGACCACGTTAGAGATAGTAACCCCGAGTTTTGGAATCTTGGCGATGTCGAAGGTGGTAAGAGTTCGAATGAGCAGCGGCTTGATGATCGCATGCAACGGCATACCATTTGTTGGGTCGCCTGAGAAGGTTAATGCCTCAGGCAAAGTGGCAAAAGTGGTATCATTTTGGTGATGTTAGAGGTGTTTCCTCGTGGACTTGGATGTAAGCATTTTGCGTAAGTTGTTTCTGTGGCCAGGTGTGGCAGGATTGATTCTCGTAAGTATAGTAGTGAAGACTATACTGGCGCACGTTTGTTTTGAGACTTAGAAGGAACATTCGGGACGAATGTTTCTAAGGAGGGGAGAATGTTATACCCCGTATTTCCAGAGTATGTACGCAGGGACGTACGTAGGAAATTTCGAACTTCAAGTAGGCTTGGCCGATTTAATTTTGTGCACAACACCCGGTTAGAGTCGTTTTTCGGCGAAACGTTTTCACAGCTTTCGTAGGGGAATTTCCGGCTATGCCATATTTTATTTTTGCGGATTTTTCCGAGAGACGAAACATTTTGGACCAACAAGAGGGCGACACTTGTCACCCTCTCATTGGAACACCTTGGGCGGAAATGGCTTGGACGATTTGGGGTGGCTTTTGTCAAGTAGTAGGTAGGATATTTTGGTGGTAGATGGATAAGGTGTACTTGGGTGAATCTTGGCCCTACACTTGCATAGCACTTGGCTAGATCTTGGCCATTGGTTGGCCTTGGCTTGTAGTATAAATACCCCTCCCTTTGATGAACTTCTTCATCCATAAATTTGCCTAAGTCTTGAAAGCTCTCCTTCTCCCTCCCCTTGTGTTGAGTTCGGCCAAGGGCCTCCCCCTTGTGGCCGAGAGCACCCCCCCCTCTAGGGGTGCTAGCCGAGAGTGTACCCCCCCTAGCCTTGTTGTCTCGTATAAATACCCCTTGTTGTGGTATAGAAATACTCTCCTAGTATTGTTATAATGCCCAAATACCTTGGCCCAAATACCTTGTAGTATTCCCAAGGTTACACGTATACAAAAGCCCAGAAAATACTATTATACTTCCTCACCACAAAAAATGAAACCACAAGGAAAACCTTCATAGTCGGTTGAAGTGTTAAGTAAGTTGCGTAGAACTTCTAAGGGTTGTTTGGAGCGGATTGGAGCACTCGAGTAGAGCTAAACGTTGCTCGGGAGCGACATTAAACTTGGATAATTTTGGGCTTATCGAGGTAAACACTATCGTCCTTCTATTGTAATTGGAAATTACATGTTAGAATATATAGTTGAAGTATACTATATATAGAATCAACTTAGTATTGTGGCAATGTCTTTTGACTTAAGCTGAAGAATATAGAATCGAATCAACAGTAATTACATAGACGTGTATTCTGAGACTTGTGTAGTATTCGTGTAGTAGAATTGTACACGCCAGGTTAGGCGTGTAAACCCCACACTGGTTGGCTTAGCGGCCTCGATAGAGAGAGATTTACGTTGTGGCGGGAGGTCGCCAATTTTCTCAGAGAACGATGGAAACTTGTGTTTAAGATTTAATAGACGTTTGTGGCCTTTATAGGTGAAAGTACTAAGAGTAGCGTATTCTACTCGAGGAGTGGAAAGGGCTAGCAAGGTTGTAGTACTTGGAGCTTTTTGCTTATTGTCGATAATCGTCGCGAGGTATGTGAACCTCTTCCTATCTCTTCTAGCATGATACGTGTGAACTATGTAGTACGGTAGACGTACATGTGTTAACTGTGTTTGATTGTTTTTAAAACATAAAGTGTTATAACGGCTTTATGGGAAGTTGGTTATAACAACTTTATGTAGGTAAGAAAACACTTTGTGGTTTTAAAAGGTAACTGATGTGAATTATAACTGGCTTGTTATAATAAAGAACTTGATGTATTTCAAAAGATTTATCAATCGTTTTGAAGGGAGAGTAACACTTGGTTTTAAAGGTTTTAAAAAGAGTTATACTAGCTTTATGGGGAGTTAGGTATAATGTCTTAAGAGAGGTAAAGAAAATGGTTTACTGATGTTAAAAGTTAAGAGACTTGATCTTATAAGATAAGAGACTTAACTTATTTGTTTTAATGTGAATGTTTGTGTGAAACCTCATTCGTGAGTAATGAGTACTTGGTTTTATTTAAAGGGAATGATGTTTTACTGATTTCGGAATCGAATGTATCGACAAACCACTGCAGCGTTAATAAAGGAAAATGTATTAAGTAATGAAGTATTATTAAAACCAGTAGAAACCTCCATCTGCATAGAAACTAAGATGAGACAAAATGATATTACATTTTCTAGATCATGGCTGCTGTAATAAGATTGTTATAAACAAGAATAACCTACTCACATATATGGCATATGTTACTCAAATGTTTTAAAAGAGATTAAGACTATGAGTTATGAAACCTTTCTAAAATAAGTGACTTAGGCATTTGAAATTAGGCAAACTTGAACGTTTGGAAAATAATGTTGTTACTTGATTTTACAAAAGGGGAAGTATTTTGTTTACTTAATAAGATAGTCACTATTTTAATACTACGGGTATTGTGTGACTTATGTGAAAGAAACGGATCTTTTAAAGGGTTTAACGTAAGTAGTACTTTAGGGTTAAAACCCGGACTTTGGCATAAAATGAAGGTACTTGAGTGATGTATAACTTGCCTATGCTTGTTGTTGTGAAACTTGCCTATGCTTGTTGTTGTGAAACTTGCCTATGCTTGTGATGATAGCCTTTGTTGTGCAAGTGTGGTATTTCTGTGTTACCGCGTCTCTCGATAGAGGTTGCTGACTTATTGAGAACTTACTTGACGCGTCTTTGGCGGTGATGGAGAATTCCACGTATGTTTCCATTTTGATTCTTGTCTTGTTGTTGATGTCACATGGACATGTCTACACCGACGCAAGATTCCGGGCACGCGCACGCGCCGGTTGATTACCCGATATATGGTTATTACCGCAACATGGACGCGTTCACACCGACGCAAGATTCCGGGCATGTGGCTACGCGGCGGGGTTGACCACCCAAGATATTGTTATTGAGGTTACACGGGCATGCCTACACCGGCGCAGATTCCGGTACGCCACGCGCCTTATTATTGCATCATGGACATGTCTACACCGATGCAGATTCGGGGCACGCGCCATGATGCGAACATGATGGATGTTGTGGGCGTGAGACCCATAGTTATATTTGAGTGGTGACTTTGGCGGGGTGAGTCCTCGACTGATCGCTTTATGTGCGCATCGTATTTTGGTTATCATACATGTCTCCGCTTTTAGGCTATTATGATTTCATTTACGATGATTTGTGATTTCACATACTTGGTACTGTTGTCGACCTCCTTCGGGCTGCGTTCACGCCGCAGTAGAGGTACATCGGCCGTGGATCCCCGCCTTGGATCTCATTTCGTGTTGAAAGCTCCGTTCCTTGGAGGCTTATCTTTGTATGTTTCCTCGAGTTGTAGGTTCTTGTACATTCGTGGTATGGCGGCCTGTCCCGTCATAGTTGTTGTAAAATCTTAGAGGTCTGTAGAATTGCTGCAAGGGTGGTTGTAAAAGGATTAAAGCGTTCGGGTTTTATGTATTTACCGGCAAATCGCTTTGGTTGCTTGTTTATTTATTATATCTCTTGTTTCATGATTCATGTTTTATTTTCCGCTGGTTTTCTCTGATGTTGTATCACTAGGGTGCCCGGGGTAAGGCACCAGTCACGGGCCCGGAATCGGGTCGTGACATTCTATGTATGAAATATACATGTGGTGTTATTTCATGATTCCTTCTACTCTTAGAAGTTAAGAGGTGCGTATGTTGATTTAATCTATGTAAAAGGTATGTCTAAGAAATCCTAAGTTCTTACCAAATCTTATGGGGGATGTTGGTAAGAGTCGTTATGAAGTATTTGGAGTCGAGTTGACTTTGCTAATTTACTGCACTAATGAGAATAAGTGTCGAACAAGCCATTGCAGCGTTAATAAAAATGTATCGACGATCAATTATATTAAAATGAGTAGAATTCTCCATCTGCATAGAAACTAAGATAAGACAAAATTGTATTACATTTTCTGGATCATGACTGTTTTAATAAGATCGTTATAAACGAGTATAACCTATTCACAGCTCATAAAAATATATGTTATTTAATTTAACGAGTTTATGTTATGAAGTTTTAAGACTATGAACCTTGAATTCTTAAAAAGTTATGAGACTTTATTTTTCAAGTTATGAGACTTGATTCTTAAAGAAAGGAATGACTTGATTTAAAAAGTATGATTTCCATGATTTATTTCAAAAGTTAAGAGGCTTGATTTCAAAAGAGAATGTAACATGAGTTCTCAAAAGAAAAAGTTTATTGATTTAAAAGAAAAGGAGTTTTATGATTCTTTTTAAGTATGTACGTATGTAGTACTTTTGGGTTTGGTTTCCCCTATTGTAATAAGAAATAAAAGCGCCTTAAGTTCTCTAAAATGAAAGGTTGTTATAATGACTTTATGGGAAGTTGTTATGACGACGTAAGAAGAAGTGAAAAGGTGGTTTAAAAATGTTATGCAAGGAAAGATACACCGAGCCTACAAATAGGTCGGGTTATGTTATGAGACACACCGAGCCTACAAATAGGTCGGGTTATGTTATGAGACACACCGAACCTACAAATAGGCCGGGTTATGTTATGAGATACACCGAGCCTACACATAGGTCGGGTTACGCCATATACACCGAGCCTACACATAGGCCGGATTACGTTATTTTACACCGAGCCCCACAGGCGGGCCGAGTTATGCTACATGATTCCACAGTACACCGAGCCCCACAGGTGGGCCGGGTTATGCTACATGATTCCACAGTACACCGAGCCTCACAGGCGGGCCGGGTTATGTCACATGATTCATCAGTACACCGTGTCCCGCAAACGGGCTGGGTTACGTTATGTAATGAGAGTTACACCGGGTCCCTCCATAAAGGGCCGCATTATGTTATGTAAGTTATGTAAGTTATGTGGAAAAACTTGATCAAATTCTTAAGTATGTATGTAAGAATATGATGTTAATTCTTATTGAAATGAGGAAAAGAACTACTAATGTACGATTGATTCCATGTGTTAAATGGCACGGTAGGATCTGGTATTTACTTTTTATACTTGCCCCTGTCATTCTTTTGTACAGGTATGATTTGTTTACTATACCTTATTTCAGTTCCATACTCGGTACTTTTGTTATCGACCCTTCGAGGCTGCGTTAAATGCCGCGTGTGTTAGGTACACAGATTGGTGATCCTTGCTCTTAGGATCTCTGTTCAGTTTTTGGGGGAAAGGCTCCATTTACTCCGGAGGCTTATCTTTTGGTACGGATCTCTGCTGAGGTAGATTATGTATATTCAGGGGTATGGCGGGGCCCTGTCCCGTCACAATGGTTATGTCAAAACTCTTAGAGGTTTGTAGTCATATCTTGTGGGTCAGCTTGTAAAAGAAAAAGGATGTAACTGCTTTTGGCTATATATATATATATATATATATATATGTCCAGGGAGGTAGCCTTATCGGCTAGCCTGTTGTTTATTTCCTGTAAATGTACGTTATGAGTTTCATGTATGTTCCGCTGATTTTCTCTGATGTATACCTGTAAGGGTGTCCAGGTAGGGCACCAGTCGCGGCCCGGGGTCGGGTCATGACAAAAGTGATATCAGAGTAGTTAGTCCTCGGAAAGTGTCTACAGACCGTGTCTAGTAGAGTCTTGGTTATCGGTGTGTTGTGCACCACATCTATAACCAGGAGGCTGCATGACATTTAGGATTGGTTTCCCTTCTTCTCACTCTGAGATCGTGCAATAGAGTTGTGTCGTTAGGGTATTCTCTCCCTAACGTGTTATTGTGGTTGCAACTATGAGAAAGACAACAGTGGCCCAGAAAGGATTATATGGATTGCGTATCCAGGTTGGTAAAGTTATTGTATGGATGTTATTATGATGAAGTATATATGTACGAATGTATTTATTTGGAGCCATATGTATGTTATCTAGAATGATTATGGTTTAGCAGGAGTTGGTTAAGCCTTAGTAATTACTTGGAAGGTGTGAAACAGTTATTTAATCCACACCTAGGCTTTATGTATGTACTGACTTGGAATAGTCAGAAAGTAATAGACGGTCTGAGATTGTGATAGACTCTTAAAAGAGATTATGTTTTATTGATTTGAGAGCATACCATGTTGTTAGATTAAGCTGTGTTGTACGATTAAATGATTATGTGAATAATAATGGTATGGAGCAATTAGGGTTGTTGTGAGTGAGACAACGTGATTATGAGATATTAAGAAGCTATATTTCCTGTATGTGGGGACTGATAATGTAGGCTAGGGACATAGAATAATTGTGAACTGTAGAATATTGATGGTCACTGAGACCTTAGATGTACAAGGCCTTCTCGGGCAGTAAGATTTATTTCAGACCAAGAATGAGAATTAAGTGCGATAATGGATCGGGTTGTGGGCTGATTACGGGTCAACCCGTAGCCTGGAATAGAATGGGGTCAGTTGGAGGTAGTCCCGCTATGTGATAGGGTCACGGGGGTGTAAGACTCAAGTTTAGTTAGTCGTTGTACGAGTTCGTGGACGCGTTCCACCGGAACCGGGTCCAGAGAACAAAAAAAATGACCAAGTTTTGATGTAGTAACTCCAAGGAATTGAAAACAGAAGCAATGATTGAGATTATGTACGTGTACTAGAATAAGTTTGGAAGTACGAGAAGAATACGATAAGTAAGAAAAGAAAAGAACAAGGGTTGAAAGAATTGAAGTGTTTATAGTTATGACTAAGGAAATGTACGGAAAGAGAATCCTTTTAGGACATGAATGGGAGTAAATAGTGATGATGCACACTTTGGATTTGATTCCAGATTTTGGCTTATGATGGATGGATATGCATGTGCGATGTATTAGGGACATGTGTGGCATATGTAATTATGTTGGGGGAAGATAAAAGGGCTATGCGATATCCGTTTAGATTGAACCTCGAAAGAACATTCGGGGACGAATGTTTCTAAGGGGGAAAGAATGTTACACCCCGTAATTCCAGGATATGTTTAAGAGAATGTACGTAAGGAATCAGGACTTAAAATTTGAACGAAAGAAAGAGTTGTGATTTCTAAGGAAAAATCTTCCGAACCTCGGGAAGGAAAAATGTTTGTTAGTAAGAATTGAGTTCTCAAAATTGTTATTTAAGACTTTTAGAATTTATCGGAATTTTATTTTCAGAGTTGGATACGTGGGGCCCACCCGTGAAATTTTACGTTTTGTGGGGCCCACGAGGTTTCCGATATTTTGACCAATTATGGAAATTTTGGAAAACGAAATATTTAGACCAATGGGAGGGCGACACGTGTCACCCCCCCACATGGGCTTATTGGATGAAGAATTGACCAAGTCAAAGGGTCAAGTGGAAGCTTGATAATATTGACCAAAATTGACCTCATCCTAGCCACACATTTGCCTTGATCCAAGCCCTTGAATGTAGTATATATCTATACTAGTAGTGCAAGACTAGATCATTTTCCAACACTTAGAAATATTGGCAAGACTTGTTGTACTCCATTAGAGCTCTCGGCCATAGCAAGAAAAGAAGAGGAAATTTTTTGCAATCTTGCTTCATAAATCCCAATATTCAAACCCAAGGTCCCTAAAGGTATTCTAAGGATATCTCAATACAAAAATCCCAGAAAAACTACGTTTTTACGTTAGTCGCAAGATGAAAAACCTAAGGTGTTCTTCAACTTTGAAGTTGGAAATTGAAGAGAAGTTGTTTATGAACTTCTAAGGGTTGCTTGGAGTGGATTGGAACGTCGAAAAGAGGAGCTAAAGTTGCTAAGGATCGACTTTGAATCTTGGATTAGATTTGGGCTTATTGAGGTAATAATCTTCGTCTTACTATTGTAATTGAAGATTCCATGTTATGATAAGTTAGAAATGATCATGTGATATATAGAATGAAGATCTATTAATGTTATGGAATTTAGAAGCTCAAAACCGAAAATGGCAAGTTAGCCATTAAAAATTGAAAATCAATTTAGTCGATAGTTATAATCGTCGCATGTTATTTAAGGAAAGGAATATAGTCGTTATAATTGATCATGACTTATATTACATGTTGGAATAACGACTTGGATTAGAAAGGAATTGAAAAGAAATAGATGTTGTTGTTGTCCTTGATATTGCCGATAATTGCCTAAAGATTATGGATTGTTTTATATTAAATTGTGGGGCAGAATTTTACACATCCTGTTAAGGCGTGTAATCCCCTTTGGTTAGCTGAATTGTTGAGCCTTAAATGTGGCATGCTGGTTATTGATTTCGGGCCTTGAAAAAGGTGGAAAAGTACGTAGAAACAAAGGAAGTGCTGCCCAAATTTCTGTAGAATAAGAGACCTAGCACATAGTATTATTCCACGCTGATAAGCTAGGAGTTGATAGACATGTTATGGTTAATATAGGATGAAGTACTACGTGTAGCGTATTCTACTTGAAGGGTGGAAAAGCTAACAAGGTTGAAGTACTTTGGAGCATTTTGCTACTTGTCGATAGTCGTCGCGAGGTATGTGAACCTCTTCCTTCTTTTGGCATGTTCTATGTATGAAATATACATGTGGTGTTATTTCATGATTCCTTCTACTCTTAGAAGTTAAGAGGTACGTATGTTGATTTACTCTATGTAAAAGGTATGTCTAAGAAATCCTAAGTTCTTACCAAATCTTATGAGAGATGTTGGTAAGAGTCGTTATGAAGTATTTGGAGTCGAGTTGACTTTGCTAATTTACTGCACTAATGAGAATAAGTGTCGAACAAGCCATTGCAGCGTTAATAAAAATGTATCGACGATCAATTATATTAAAATGAGTAGAATTCTCCATCTGCATAGAAACTAAGATAAGACAAAATTGTATTACATTTTCTAGATCATGACTGTTTTAATAAGATCGTTATAAACGAGTATAACCTATTCACAGCTCATAAAAATATATGTTATTTAATTTAATGAGTTTATGTTATGAAGTTTTAAGACTATGAACCTTGAATTCTTAAAAAGTTATGAGACTTTATTTTTCAAGTTATGAGACTTGATTCTTAAAGAAAGGAATGACTTGATTTAAAAAGTATGATTTCCATGATTTATTTCAAAAGTTAAGAGGCTTGATTTCAAAAGAGAATGTAACATGAGTTCTCAAAAGAAGAAGTTTATTGATTTAAAAGAGAAAGAGTTTTATGATTCTTTTTAAGTATGTACGTACGTAGTACTTTTGGGTTTGGTTTCCCCTATTGTAATAAGAAATAAAAGCGCCTTAAGTTCTCTAAAATGAAAGGTTGTTATAATGACTTTATGGGAAGTTGTTATGACGACGTAAGAAGAAGTGAAAAGGTGGTTTAAAAATGTTATGCAAGGAAAGATACATCGAGCCTACAAATAGGCCGGGTTATGTTATGAGATATACCGAGCCTACACATAGGCCGGGTTACGCCATATACACCGAGCCTACACATAGGTCGGGTTACGTCATTTTACACCGAGCCCCACAGGCGGGCCGGGTTATGCTACATGATTCCACAGTACACCGAGCCCCACAGGCGGGCCGGGTTATGTCACATGATTCATCAGTACACCGTGTTCCGCAAACGGGCCGTGTTACGTTATGTAAGGAGAGTTACACCGGGTCCCTCCATAAATGGCCGGATTATGTTATGTAAGTTATGTGGAAAAACTTGATCAAATTCTTAAGTATGTATGTAAGAATATGATGTTAATTCTTATTGAAAGGAGGAAAAGAACGACTAATGTACGATTGATTCCATGAGTTAAAATGGCACGACATGGCACGGTAGGATCTGATATTTACTTTTTATACTTGCCCCTGTCATTCTTTTGTACATTTATGATTTGTTTACTGTACCTTATTTCAGTTCCATACTAAATTTTTGTTATGCGACCCGCCGGGCTGCGTTAAATGCCGCAGTGTTAGGTACACAGGTTGGTGATCCTTGCTCTTAGGATCTTTGTTCAGTTTTTGGGGAAAAGACTCCATTTACTCCGGAGGCTTATCTTTTGGTACGGATCCCTGCTGAGGTAGATTATGTATATTCAGGGGTATGGCGGGGCCCTGTCCCGTCACAATGGTTATGTCAAAACTCTTAGAGGTCTGTAGTCATATCTTGTAGGTTAGCTTGTAAAACAAAAAAAAAGTAACTGCTTTTGGCTATATATATATATATATATATATATATATATATGTCTAGGGAGGTAGCCTTATCGGCTAGCCTGTTGTTTATTTCCTGTGAATGTACGTTATGAATTTCATGTATGTTCCGCTGATTTTCTCTGATGTATACCTGTAAGGGTGCCCAGGTAGGGCACCAGTCGCGGCCCGGGGTCGGATCGTGACAGTTGTTGTGTGAGAACATGTTGTAATGTAAGATTGCAGAGGGAAAGAAAGAGTTTGTCACGACCCGTTCGGGCCGTGGTCGTGCCTCAAGGGCACCCAGTAGTCATACATCGAGTAACGGCGGAATATAAAACAAGACAGAAGCGATTTATAAAATAAGACACGCTTTATGTGAAAACGTCGCCTTTCGGCATATATATATAAAAACATGGTTTTAGCGATTCCGTCAAATCTTGTACAACATGACTACAGCACCTCAGAAATATACAACTATGGCGGGACGGGGCCCGCCATACCTGATCAGACAAAACTATCTCTGAGGAGATCATACCCAAAGTAGAGCCTCGGAAAAGATGGAGCTCCCGACACCAACGTAGAGATCCTAAGAATGTGGATCTAGCACCTTGCCCTTACTGCGGCATGAGCGGCCCGAAGGAAGTCGATCTAACAGGTACTAAGTATATGAAGCGTAAAATACTTAAATGAAAACATATCATTTTAAAAATCGGTTTGCAAGTATGTATGAAACAACGAGGGACCGCATAGTGCCATCATAAACAAGGGCAATAATAGGTAAGCGTAGCAGGTCTTTTCTGGCTGCGAATGATCAGCGGGGCCACTCGCCCGTATTATCATTACGCAAGCCTAATCTGAACTCGAGTCGCGTAGGCCACTCACATAGGCGCGTGAGGTATAACCCGCGTCGAGGTAGCTACTCCTCGCGGCGTCACGGACTCGTTGTCGCGTATGGCCACATAGACCGCGTGAGGTATAACCCGCATACTAACACGGAACTCGTAGCTCCGCATAGGCCCCGGACCCGCATGAGGTATTCTCGAATCATGGCCCCGGATCACTGAGTCTACCCGCGTCGGAGGCGACAACCCCGTATCATCTCGAGGTGAGTGATATAGTACTAACACAACGACTTATAGTTCAAAACAACATAAGCATAAGTAAGATGACCTCTTTACCTGGCGTTTACAAGACACTAACACACATAGCATCATATCATGTCTACTTATCAAACCATTTTATTATTCTTTTCACAATTCAATATAAGTGCATTTATAAACACATAGGCAAACTGTTTCTTTTATCAACCTTAAGTGGTTATACTTAACTTCCCATAAAGCTAGTATAACTCTTTAAGCCATTTTAAAAACCAATTAGTTCTCTTACATTAATAAATGATTGATATTCTTTTGAAATGCTTTGATTCTTTATTATTGAGCTTAAGCGTGAGGCATTCCCGTAGTTATTATTCGAGCTTAAGCGTGAGGCATTGCCGTAGTGTGTCGAGCTTAAGCGTGAGGCATTCCGTAGTTATATTCGATTAACACGTATGCGTCTACCGTACTACATATATATTGTAAAATATCATGCTTTAGGAAGAATCACATACCTACCGTGAAAACCACCGCCAGTTGAATATGTCGCGCAGAGTCGACTATAATAGTCACAGGCATCTATCAAAGACTACTCGAAGGTCATTCTAAGCAGAGGGTTCACAATTCTACGGAAAGTTGGGCGACTTCCCTACAGGTGAGCTACTCAAGTCTCTTGTGAAAGCAGTCTATGTAAGTACAATTTGATTATTCTTCTTTTAAACCCTTCTTTGTGATAATTGATTCAATTCTGCGATATTCTTCTAAGTATTTAATACTTATTCTTATACTACAACGATAAGTATTCTCTAATTCAAAAGAGGGTTAGGATTATTTACCTCGGTAAGCCCAATAATATCCTAGATAAAGTCGCTGAGCAAGGTTTAGCTCACAAGTTGTATGCTCAGGTGGCTCGAGAAACCTTAGAAGTTCTTCACTTCTCTACAAAGGACTAAGGGATTTGGGCTAGGGTATTTTGGGCATTATAACAATACTAGAAGATAACTTTTCTACCAAGGGAGGGGGGGTAGGTTTTGGCTAGGCTAGGGGGAGGCCTCGGCCAAACTACTTAGGCTAGAGGGAGGGTATTCGGCCAAGGGCCTTCATGAGGAGGGGAGGTGTTTGGACGAAAAGGCTACAAAGGGAGAGGAGAGGATTTTTAGACTTGGAAGCTTTTGTGGATGAAGAACTCTTCATCTTAAGGGGGGTATTTATAGGTCAGTGGCCAACCAATGGCCAAGATTAAGACAAGTGCAAGGCAAGTGTAGGGTGAAGATTAACTATACACAAATATCCTACCAACTCCTGACTTTGAGCAAGGCACAAGCGTGCCAATCCCATTCCAATTCGTCCATGGGCGATTCAAGTCCACCATTGGAGGTGCGAGTGTCGCCCTCCGTTGGTCCAAAATGTTTCGTCTCTCGGAAAAATCCGCCAAAAATTAGAAATGGCATAGCGGAATTTACCTACGAAAGGCGTGGAAGCGTTTCGTCGGAAAGCGATTCTTTTAGTGAGTTGTGCACAAATAAAAAGCGTCGAGACTTATCTTTAAGGCTAGACTTTTATGCGTATTCCCTTACGTACATACTGCGGAAATACGGTATAACATTCTCCCCTAGAAACATTCGTCGAATGTTCCTTCCCAAAACGATTAACGATAAGATTCTTCATAACTTAAACAGTTGCAAATGCCACATACGGCCAAAGAACAACACTTAGGCAAAAAAATGTTAACGAAAATTTACAAGTAGGAAAGTGAATTACATGGAGGTGTGGGGAATAAGTGAGGTACCTGCGCCTCGTGTCCTCGCCGGCTTCCCACGTCATCTCCTCCTAAGCTCGTTCGCCACAAGACTTTGTGGAAGCCACGTCCTTGGTCGCAGACGCCTAACCGACGATCGATTATCGCTATGGGAATCTCTCCATACGATAACCCGCCGATCACACTGGACATCGTCAATCGGATGTACTAGATGGATCCCGATACATCTCGCCGGCATAGATACGTGAAAAACCGGATGCCGCGCCTCCGGATCGGACGGCAGATCCAACTCATAGCAACCTTGCCTACCTGCGGACAATCTGAAGCGGCCCGATGTACCTTGGTGAGTTTCCCTTCTTCTAGAATCTCATCACACCGCCATGGGTGGCGCGCTAGGAAAACCCAATCATGAACCTCGAACTCAAGATCACGGCGGCGATGATCTGCATCGACTTACATGCGACTACGGTATCGATAGCCGCTCTCGGATAAGCCACCTTATCCAGCACTGCTGCACCAAATCTGGTCCCACTAGCCGCACTCGCCACATCGAACCAACCTATAGGCGACCGCACTTCCTCATACAAGGCCTCGTGGGCGTCATCGAATCTTTGGGTGGTAGCTATTATTATACGCGAACTCAACTAGAGGCAAATGATCCTCCCAACTACCACTGAAGTCAATAACACGGGCTCATGACATATCCTCGAAGTGCGGATAGTGCGCTCTGCTGTCCGTCATGCGTGGATGAAATGCGATGCTCGGGCTCACTGCGTCCCTAAACCCCTGCGGAAGGACCTCGAAGTTAGCGTGGCGGGCTCCTGCATGCGATATGATCGAAGTAGGGACTCCATGCGATCGGCGATCTCTCGGATGTAAAGTCGGCATAATCCTCGGTAGAAAAGTCGTCTGACGGGAAGAAAGTGGGCTGATTTCGTCGACTGTCGGCGATAACCCATATAGAATCATGTCTCTCCTGCGAGTGCGAGGTAATCCGTGATGAAGTCCATGTTGATTACCTCGGCTTCGGTCGGGATCTCGATCGTCTGCGGAAACCACGGGCCTGCGGTGCTCTACCTTCGCTGCGACAACATGGGCGAGCTACGAACTCGCAGCGTCCTCTTCAAGCCATCCCACCAATACACGGATCTGGGTCGTGGTACATCTTGTCGACCGGATGGATAGAAGTAGCGCGATGTGTGCTTCCCGAGAACCTGCTGCGAAGTCACGAAACATATGGAACACACAACACGCCTCAAACCTTAGCACCCGTGGTGCTCTGCCTCAGGACCGCGCCTCGCGAAGAGTTGTATCACGATAACGTGTCAAGCGGATCCTCGAGCTGTTGCCTCTTGCTCGCCGGCGATGGAAGACTCGGCAACCTCGCGAACTCTAACCCTCGCTATCGAGAATCAATCAAGCGGACACGAGGCTCGCTGGCGATGCAAATCACGAACCATGTCCTCCTCTCTGTTGCACGTCGATAGGCTCCCATCGACCTACGACTAAGGCATACGCCTGACATTGGCCTTCCGGGTGGTACGGGATATCAACATCGTAATCCTTAGCAACTCTAACCACCGTCTGCTGTAAGTTCGGCTCCTACGGTGAAGATATCTTGGAGGCTCTTGTGGTGCGTAAAAATATCCACGTGAACCCCATACAAATAGTGCCTCGGATCTTGGCGTGAATCACGGTGCGACTCGAATCATGGGTGGGGTAGTTCTCTCGTGTTTCTTGGTTGTCGGGATCGTATGCTATAACCTGTCATGCTGCGTCAACACATCCCAACCCGATGCCCGGCGCATCACAATACGACATAACCATCGGGACCTGCGGAAGAGTAAGAAGCGAGGCGATCGTCGGTCTCTCTTTCAATGGAAACCACGCTCCAAGCATCGATCGGCTGAAACTTGGCGCCACGAGTCGACCTAGTCAATGGTGCGAGAGATAGAAGCAAACTTCTCCACGAACGTAGATAATATCTGCAAGGCCCGAGCTGCGAACCTCAGCCGGAGTAGTAGGTCTAGGCAAGTCTGTTCGCCTCGATCTTGGCCGTATCCACTCGAATGCCATCGGCCCGACAATATGCCCAAGAAAGCGCCCGAAGTCAACCAAAACTCACATTTGGAAAACTTGGCGTCTGGCTGCTGTCTGGAGAAGCGTCGGCCTGATCGCCAAATGCTCGCATGCTCGCTCTGGCGAGAATAAACCAAGATATCATCGATGAACACTATCACAGCGTGTCCAAAAATGGTTTGAACACTCGGTTCATCAAATCCATGAATATCGCGGAGCGTTGGTCAACGAAAGACATGACCACGAACTCATAATGCGTCTGGGTCGGAATGCGATCTAGGGACATCCGCCTCTCGACTCGCACTTTGATGATAGCGATCGCGAGATCAATCTTGGAGAAACATCTCGCGCCACCTGGGTCGAACAAATCATCAATCACGGGAAGGGGTATCGTTCTTAATGGTCACCTTGTTGTTGCGCTGTAATCACACGTGCGCGGCGTCGTCCTTCTTGCGAACAATCTGGCGCTCCCGGGGAGAAACACTAGGCGATGAAGCCGCTTCTCCGGCAAATCTCTCGGTGGTCCTTGACTCTCTCAACTCGGCGGTGCCGTTACGTATGGCGGAATGGAAATAAGTAGGAGTGTCGGCAACACATCTATACAAAACTCGATCTCCTCTCGGGAGGATACGGAAGGTCGTGCGGAAACACGTCGGAACTCGACCACTTTGGGCCAGCGGAAAATCTGGTACCGCGACTTGATTATCAAACACGACGAGATGGTAGATATACCCGCTTCGCACCATCTTCCTAGCCTTGAGGTAGGAAATAAACCTACCGCCGGCGTCTGGTGCTCCTCGCTCAACAACAATGGCTCGCCGAAGCTGGAACCATACTACTCTCTCTCGCAATCTACATTGGCGTAGCAGAAGCTAGCCAATCCGTCCGTGATCACGTCGAAATCAACCATCTCGACTCTATCAAGTCGGCTGGGTCCGGCGTAAATAGTCACGGGACAAGCTCTATATACCCGCCGAGCTACCACCGAATCACCATTTGGCGTAGCTACCTCGAAAGGGTCTATGGACACGGGCTCACATCCACATCCTACTAGCAACAAGGAGATATATGGGGCCAGTAGAACCGGATCTATCAAAGCATACACATCAAACCAGCCCGATAAGGTACGTGGCGACATCGGTGAGGCCTCACGATCTGTCGGTGGACAAAGCATAAATGCGGTTACGAGGACCGCTAGGCGGGACGAGCCACGACCTGCCGCGACCTGGCGACCCATGAGTACCACGCCTCGGCGAGTAGCGTAGGAGATGATGGCGGCAGCGAACACGAGCAGCGAGCCTACCACGGCCCCCGGTCGGACGATCGCCGCAAAGTGACCTGCGGCCCTGGCGTAACAAGCTCAAGTAGTACCACACTTCGTAATGGGATCTGCGTCGGCCACCGGCTGGGGTGGTCCGTCGGCGATACCTCTGCTACTGCGGGCGTCACGAAGCCACAGGGCCACGCAGTGCGCCCTCGAATACTCTGGTATGCGAGGATGGTGCGGGAGTGCTCTGGTGGCGTGGTGCAAATCTAGCTCTTCTTGAGGCCGCCCACGATAGCCACGAGAAGACCCTCGTCACGGCGCCTTGCTGCTGTCTGTCGGCTCGTCGACCTCTGCGCTCGCCGCGTCGAGGGCATGAGCTGCGTGCGGGTAATATCCATACGGTGGAAAACACCCGCATACGTGACTCGGCCATATAATCATCTAGCGGTGGCGTGGCGGTGCACCTATCCTCGTATCGCTGCAATCTTTGGGACATATCGAGCGATGAATCAAACTCGACATTGTACTCCACGGCGGTCGTCCCTGCCTCGGCGGTAAAAATCTATCGGCCGCCTCGCCATCTGTGGAGGCAAGAAGTGAGTGAGAAAGCCTGCGAGAACTCATCCCAGTAGGCGAGGACGCGTGCTCTCCGGGATAACTCCGTGAATCAAACCAATCATTGCGGTATCACGCGTGCGACGCGAACAAAGGTCACGGACTGCATCTCGAGGCCTTGATCACGCGTGATCCTCTGTGGCGGCGGATGAACTCCTGCGGATCATCCTCGGCCTCGACGTAAAACTCTGGCGGGCTCTGACTCAAGAAATCTCGTAGCCTCAAACTATACGCCTCGGGTGTACCACGGGTGCGGCCGTGTGGCCCAGGCTGAGCTGCCGCGTCCGGCCTATCTCGTATCGGCCACAACTCTAGCGATAGTGGGCCGTCTCGCGTACCCTAACTCCTCAGCCCGGTGTGGGGCGGGAGAATGCAGATGCTGTAGTCTCTTTGGGCCGTGGCGTCATAGAACTCGCCGTCTGCGGTATAGGCGGGCACGAGCCCTCGTAACTCTCGGTGTCCGTGGCGGCTCCTTTGCCTTGCCGCCCAGGCGGGTTGCCTTACGTGGAGGCATAAGCTATTCTGAGAAAGGAATACGTTAGAGGGTCGATTTTAACACGACTCTAAAGCACGATCTCGAGTAAGAAAAGTGAAACCAATCCTAAATATCCTATAGCCTCACGATTATTGGTGTGGTGCACAACGCGATAATCGAACTTACTAGATACGATGCGTAGACACTTTTGGATTAAGCGCTCACGATACCACTTTTGTCACGACGTTCGGGGCGTGGATCGTGCTTAAGGGCACCCAGTAGTCATACATCGAGTAACGGCGGAATATAAAACAAGGCGAAGCGATTTATAAAATAAGACACGATTTATGTGAAAACGTCGCCTTCGGCATATATATATAAAAACATGGTTTTAGCGATTCTGTCAAATCTTGTACAACATGACTCTGAGACCTCAGGAAATATACAACTATGGCGGGACGGGGCCATACCATACCTGTACAAAACTATCTACAACGGGGAGATCATACCCAAGTAGAGCCTCGGAAAAGATGGAGCTCAGCGCAACGTAGAGATCCTAGAATGTGGATCTAGCACTGCTTTGCCACTGCGGCATGAGCGGCCAGAAGGAGGTCGATCTGACAGTACTAAGTATATGAAGCGTAAAATACTTAAATGAAAACATATCATTTTAAAAATCGGTTTGCAAGTATGTATGAAACAACGAGGGGCCGCGCATAGTGCCATCATAAACAAGGGCAATAATAGGTAAACAGAATAGGTCTTTTCTAAGTGCGAATGATCAGCGGGGCTACTCGCCCGTATTATCGTGCAAGCCTAATCTCGACTCGGTCGCATGAGCCACTCACGTAGGCGCGTGAGGTATAACCGCGTCGAGGGTAGCTACTCCTCGGCGGCGTCTGGACTCGTTGTCGCGTAGCGCGTAGACCGCGTGAGGTATAACCCGCATACTAACACGGAACTCTCGTAGCTCGCGTAGGCCCCTGGACCCGCGTAGGTATTCTCGAATCATGGTCCTGCATCGCTGAGTCTACCGCGTCGGAGGCGGCTTAACCGGTATCGTCTCAAGAGGTGAGTGATATAGTACTAACACAGCGACATAGTTCAAAACAACATAAGCATAAGTAAAGCCGACCTCTTTACCTGGCGTTTACAAGACACTAACACGTAGCATCGTATCATGTCTACTTATCAAACCATTTTATTAGTCTTTTCACAATTCAATATAAGTGCATTATAAACACATAGGCAAACTGTTTCTTTTATCAACCTTAAGTGGTTATACTTAACTTCCCATAAAGCTAGTATAACTCTTTAAACTTACATTTTAAAAAACCAATTAGTTCTCTTACATTAATAAATGATTGATATTCTTTTGAAATGCTTTGATTCTTTATTATTGAGCTTAAGCGTGAGGCATTCCGTGGTGTGTCGAGGCTTAAGTAGTGGCATTCGTAGTTATTGTCGAGCTTAAGCGTGAGGCATTCCGTAGTTATTATCGATTAACACGTATGCGTCTACCGTACTACATATATATTGTAAAATATCATGCTTTAGGAAGAATCACATACCTTGAAAACCACGCGAGTTGAATATGTCGCGCAGAGTCGACTATAATAGTCACAGGCATCTATCAAAGACTACTCGAAGGTCATTCTAAGCAGAGGGTTCACAATTCTACGGAAAGTTGGGCGTGCTTCCTACTGCGGTGAGCTACTCAAGTCTCTTGTGAAAGCGATCTATGTAAGTACAATTTGATTATTCTTCTTTTAAACCGCCCTACTGTGATAATGATTCAATTATTCTGCGATATTCTTACAAGTATTTAATACTTATTCTTATACTACAATAAGTATTCTCTAATTCAAAGAGGTTAGGATTATTTACCTCGGTAAGCCCAATAATATCCTAGATAAAGTCGCGCTGAGCAAGGTTTAGCTCACAAGTTGTATGCTCAGGTAGCTCGAGAAACCTTAGAAGTTCTTCACAACTTCTACAAAGGACTAAGGGATTTGGGCTAGGGTATTTTGGGCATTATAACAATACTAGAAGACAACTTTTCTACCAAGGGAGGGGGGTAGGTTTTGGCTAGGCTAGGGGGAGGCCTCGGCCAAACTACTTAGGCTAGAGGGGTATTCGGCGAGGGCCTTCATGAGGAGGAGGTGTTTGGGCGAAAAGGCTACAAAGGGAGAGGAGAGGATTTTTAGACTTGGAAGCTTTTGTGGATGAAGAACTCTTCATCTTAAGGGTATTTATAGGTCGAAGTGGCCAACATGGCGAATTAAGACAAGTGCAAGGCAAGTGTAGGGTGAAGATTAACTATACACAAATATCCTAACTCCTCGACTTTGAGCAAGGCACAAGCGTGCCAATCCCATTCCAATTCGTCCGTGGGCGATTGATCCACCATTGGAGGTGCGAGTGTCGCCTCGTTGGTCCAAAATGTTTCGTCTCTCGGAAAAATCCGCAAAAATTAGAAATGGCATAGCCGGAATTTACCCTACGAAAGCTGTGGAAACGTTTCGTCGGAAAACGATTCTTTTAGTGAGTTGTGCACAAATAAAAAACGTCCAAGGCTTATCTTTAAGGCTAGACTTTTGTACGTATTCCCTTACGTACATACTCTGGAAATACGGGGTATAACAGAGTTGAGAGAAAGAAATAAGTCTCCAATACACTATATAAAATAGTATTTTTATGTTGAAGGAAGGAAATCTTCTTAGTGGAGCTTTGGACTCATCAACTAGTCCGGAGTTGATTGAGTCACACGACATTGTCGGAATATTATATCCTAGACGGGACAAGCTAAGAGTATTACTGTTGCGCCGGTGAAGATTATACCACAGTAAACTCACTACTACAAAAATATCCTACGGTGATGGGTAAAAATCGTCATTTAACTCCTAAGATGACGGTTCTCGTAAGTGTCATATTTGTCACTGTCACAAACAGATAACAGTTCCGTATCTGTCACACGTAGGACTGTTAGTGATCCGGATACTCCCGATAATTATCTTAGAACCGGACCACCCGGATCGATACTCGGACCGAAGAGTTAACGGTCCGGATACGAGTACCAAAAAATTATCCGGACCGATAAGGAGCCGGACCGATAACACGATAAAAATCTCGTGACAACCCCACCACGGCCCCGGTCGGTCCCCCACGGCCGGTCCGGTCGATTTCTCAAAAAACGTCCGTCTTCCCAATCAATTTCACTTTCCCCCCAAATAGTTACGTTTTTTCCCTTTTCAAAGCTAAATATCTCGCGATATACAATAAATTTCAACGTCCCAATTTTGTGATAATATGTCCGAGAATATCAATTTCAATATTGGAAATTCAATTTAAAAAAAAAATCCGAACCCCGAAACTCGACCTGGAAAAAAATTCTTACCGGTCCGAATATCCAGATATCCGCACCGGATCAGACCGATAACACCCCTAGTCACACGCCATGTAACAGTTTAAACCCGTCACACAAATGTCACATACATGTGACAGTTCAAACGCGACACACAAATGTCACATAAATTTTAACTTTCCGGCGCCAAATATTCATTTTTTTGTAAAATATATTAAATTAATAATTTATTTTAATATGACGGGGAAAATTAAATTTGGCTGATATTATTTTTTTTTGCAATTTAATTTCAATATTGTAAATTGAGTGCATCGATGAAATGAACTAAAAATTTAAATAACACCTAAAATAAACATTGAATAGCTAGAATCTGTTGTACAAAATCTTTCCAAAATGGATAATCATTCAAAGTGCTATTAAAGTGTTTAATTAAAGACTAAAATATTGTTAATCAAGTATCTTATCAATCTAAAATGTTCACTCATCAGCATTTAGTTTCCGAACTTCTATTTCAGCAAGTATCTTCAAAAAATGCAATTCCCACTCGACACGAATATCATCAAGTTCCTCTTGTGAGTACATGTTTGTCGTAGAACTATAAACCACAAAAAGAAAACAATTAGTAATGCTTGAGATGATGTAACAATTAACATGGTTAATGGTCTATCATTTAAATATAGTACTTACATTATTTGTCATTAAAGTCGAGTCTAGCATCAAACTTTCATAAAACACATCACAATAGCCACACTCGGTACCACTAGGTTGTAGTGATGTCTCCATTGAATTAAATCAACATGTAAATATAACTTAAAACAAAAGTTGAAAAGATTTACTAAATATATAATCACTCAAGTATGCAAACCAAATAAAAGAAGTCATACTTTTAAGTGAATCTCCAAAATAATAGATAGAAATACCGCAAATAAGGCCATTGCGACACCCATCAAAGGAGTAGTTCTCCATCCAGGAGCTCTTTTTTGGGGGAGAATCACTCGGCGCGGGGCCTCCCGTGTGAGGTCAGGTGATGGTCAACAACTCAGGCAGGAAGGTCAGGTAAAGAAGGAGAATTCGAGATTCTAGAGTTTAGAAAAGAACAACCAAAAAGAGAAGAGAAAAAAGAAACGGACAAAAAAGGGGAGACCAAAAGAAAAAAGGTTGATATATGAGAATATATTTGGACTACATACTTGTAGGGTTGTTATCGGTCCGGTCCGGGTATCGACATACCCGGATCAGACCGATAAGGTTACCAGTCCGGACCAAGAACCGGACCGATAAGGTTTCGATCCTGAGTCGAGATCTGGGATCGGACCAAAACTTTATCGGTCTGATTCTCGATCCAAACCGGTAAGATTTTCCCGGGTCGGGTCCGGGGCCCTTTTTTTTTAAATTGAATTTTCAATACTGAAATTGACATTCTCGGACACATCACCACGAAATTTGGACGTTGAAATTTATTGTATATCGTGAGACATTTAGTGAATAAAAGGGAAAATTAGTAACCGATTTGGGGAAAAAGTGAAATTGATTGGCAAGATGGACATTTTTTGAGAAATCGGCTGCGCCAAACCGCCTTAAAACAGTTTGTTCGGCCTCGTCTCAAGAAAATACATGAAATAAAAAAAATACGTGAAACGGACTCCGAGCGCAGAGTTATGACCATTTAAAGTTTCACCAATTTACAACTACTTTACTTTCTTTTCTCCCTACCTATATTTTATGTCAATGCTTCAAATTAAAACATTAAGTCTATATCACATATATTCTTAAAACATGTAAAATAGTCTATCATTAGGGAATATTGCAATTAAATATAATTAGGGCTGGCTGAGGGGTCTAGCAGGCCGGGTAATTACCGGGTATATTACCGGATTACTGGACCGACTCCTTATCGGTCCGGATAGTTTTCTGGTACTTGTATCCGGACCGATAAGGTTTCGATCCGAGTATCGGTCCGGTTCTCGGGTAATTACCGGGAGTATCCGGACCGATAACAGCCCTACATACTTGGTATACTAAGTATTTTTTGGTATATGGTAAATATACTCCTGGTATATTACATGGCCATTTAACAACACAATAAAGGAGGGGCAGCAAATGAGAATGTGGCATGAATGCATGATGTTCTGTGGTTGGCACAAGTGAAATGTCTTAAACAAATAACATACATATATATATGCATTGCAATCAATCTCTATACTCCTATGATGATTTATTATCTCAACTGATTTGGGTATAAGTAGACAGGACCATAGAGACAAATAAAGAAGACAATTTAGACTCAATTGATATACAGAGGTCAAATGGACCTTTATGAACAGCTCCTCAAGTTAGCATACATAACTTGGCCTGATTCTACTATTCAAACTGATAATAACACATAGTAGTTAGCAGGATTATTCAGAGCTTCTCATTTCTTGCCTAGATATGCATTTAGACTAGGTGGTTGGAATTTTAAACATGCAGTGGTTACATTAAACATACATGTGGATTCACACATTTGCACATTTTAGCTAAACCAAACATAATTATTATAACGTTTTCAGATAAAACTGATCTCATGCCCACATGACAAGATCCATAGGTTCAAATAAAATCATCTCAAGCATCATTTTAACCCCAGATTCAAACTTAAAACTAGCCTAAACGGATCCTAAATGAACCTTTAGAGCTTAACAGTTCAATACTTGGAGTTACAATCCATTTTAGCTATTTTTGAGCCTATGTGTTGTTCCTAAGTCCATGTTAAGGTCAGATTCACCTCATACTTTGGCCTAAACAGTCACTTAGAGATAAACTGACTAAGCATGCTTCTTATTTTCAAATGATTTAACACACAACATATCAAGGAAGCCACTTCTATACACCTCTATCAACATAAATCCTCTTAAGTAGTAACAACATGTATTTAAGACTAAGTGAAGTCATTTTCCTCAACTAAATAGTTTGATTAACTATGTTTTAGAATGTAAGCTAGAGATTAACAATTAAACTCATTCATCACACAATTTTAAGTAACCAGACTTCAATAATCACATTATTAAACAATCAGATGTTGATTAAAGTGACATGCATGCATAACAACATCAAAATTAGGAAAAAAGGTTTAATTAAACACATAACACATTGCAAATCCACCAAAGGTCTTGGAATCCAATTTAATCCCAAATTTATATAAAAAAAATCAAGCTCTTAATATAATCAAAATCTTAGAAATTCAATTGCCGACTGTAATAATGAAGGGTTGGTATTCTATTTATAGAAGCCCCAAAAACCTAGCAATTGAAGTGTGGGAGAACTGATTTTTTTTAGGGACGACCAGCATAAAACTAGTTAAATTATGATGAAATGAGTCCAAATTAGGCAGAATCAATATACAATCTGTTGTAACACTAATTAAATGTAAAAGGGTATTGAAGGGGGGCAAAGAAAAATTGTACCTTTAAGCTTTTTCACCCCATCAATGTGTGGTGAGTTTGGAGTCATCCTGATGAAATGGTCTCTTCTAACACTAATTTTAGAATGACCCATAATAATTTCTTGACCGAAATAAAGATTGTTGTGGAATAATACTTGGAACATAGATATTTCATTTGGGGTACTCATTTCTTCAACCCCATAACATTATTTTCTCTTCCACTCTAACGGTCGTGTACAACAAATATTGTATTAGTTGAGCAAAAGCCGATTTCGGCATCGTGATAGAGAACAAGAGCGCTATGAAATTGGGGTTGGGGCTTAAGTCTGCGTATAAGCCAACGGTTTGGGTCGGGTCACGCTCCAATTGGGCTGATTTAAATAAAATAAGAGGCTCACATTAAGACCAAATTTGCTACTAATTGAGAATAGAAACCCTTTAAATCATGCAAAAATATTTTAATTAAAAATTAAAGGACTCAAAATTGATATGTAACTTAATTATATTATTTAATTAAATGATTTTATCCAATTTTTTAAGGAGTAAAATATTGATCAATTAATTCTACAATTGTTTTTTCTTTACTTTGATTTTTTATAAAAATTGCAATTGATAACTAAAAATGTTAAAATGAGGTATGATATACAATAAATATACTGATATTTTGTCAAATGAAATGAAAAAATATTTCTCGAATAATTTTGCCTTATAAAAATATATTTCACTTTGTCTATGACTGGAAAAATATTGAATAATTAAATAAAATTATTGGAGGGTATAAATTAGGTGTCAACAACTGTCATAATAGATTGAAACAGCCATCGCATTCCAATTCAAGGGTTTGGCCACACACTAACCCCACCACCACATCCTCAGTTCTCCATGAATAACATTTTTTATGCTCTCAACATTATCAAAAACCTAATCTCCATTAGAAAATTTACCACCGATAATTTTGACTCCTTACGAGATGCAATAGTGAGGGTGATATCTATCATTTTCTACGTCCGCTGCTAGTGTCAACCCTCCCACATCTCTAACTGCACATGTCACTCCTCTCACCGCATTAGCAACAATTTCTCCGTTAATCTAGCATAATAGACTTGGACACCAAGGAGCCCATGTATTTATTTTTCTTAGAAACAATAATTTAATTCGTTGTCATAATGGAATTTGTCCAATAGTGTCTTTCTTGTTCCTTAGACAAACATATCCGTCTTCCGTTGCAGTCTTTTTCAAGTGTTATGTATTCTCTCTTTGACATTGATCATGCAGATTTATGAACATCTCTCATTACTAGTTCACTAGGTCATAGATTTTATCTCATCATATTAGATGACTTTTCTCACTTTGTTTGGGTCTATTCGCTTAAATTCAAGTTTGAAGTGTTTGCCAAGTTTCTGCATTCTGTGTCTATGTCAAAACACAATTTGAAAAAGATATAAAATCAGTCTAGTGTGATAATGATTGTGAGTTCAATAATTTCGCGTTTCACAATTTTTGCTCAACTAATGACATTATTTTCCAATTCTCATGTCCTCACACCTCCTCCCAAAATAGCAAGACCGAACGAATCATTTGCATTATCAATAACATGGTTCGTACAATCTTATTTCATGCCTCCCCCCTCCCTTTTGGGTCAATGCTGTGAAAATGATCGAATATATTCTAAATATTTTGCTCACTCAGACTCTCCAAAATAGAACACCCACCGAAATTTTAATTCATAGGATCCCAATTTATGAGCACTTACGAATTTTCAGCTGTCTGTGCCACCCGAGTTTTGCTTCCACAGCCCCGCATACACTTGAGACCCCTTCAAATGGACAACACAAAGAACAGAGTCCCCGACGAAGGAATAGAAAGGTACTTCAAAGGTAAAGTTCAGTATGAGTTTAACCTGCTCTTATCGGAAATGCTACCAAGATGATCGATGGTCGGCAGATATATAAGATTGAACTATTTCTCACTAGGATAAGTTATTCGTTTAGCTGAAGATCATACAAGTAATATATATATATATATATATATATATATATATATATATATATATATATGGAAGAAGATCATACGATTTCAGGACATTCTAATGTTTATTATCTCAACTAGAAGAGCTCAGTTATAGTAAAATTCTAGAGGGTCATTTAGAAAGGTTGGGAGCGGGCGAACTCTATTATAATTTTATCCTGGATAAGTGATTAGGCTGAAAGACTGAGACAAATGCTCGATGACATGATACAGGCAGGTGCATTAGATCTCAAAGGAAAATGAGAAGGTCACTTACCCCTCAAAGAGTTGTGAATCATAACCACTATCATCTTAACATCTAGATGGATTCTTATGAGACCTTGTATGGTCAGAAGTACATATCTTCCCTTAATTGATTTGACATAAGAAAATATGAGTTATATAAACCGGTGTTGAACCACCAGGCACTAGAGGAAATTAAAACTCCTTTTAGGATTATATGTTAATAATTCATGATTGTTAGAAATCAATTGTTGATGTGTGGCCCTAAACCTAAAGAACAATGTTAATGATTAGTATTCCTGAAGGATTTCGCCCATAAAATGTAGTAGGATACGACCGGGAGAGGCATCTTAGCCTCAGATATATCGGTCATATACGATTACTCAAAAATTTGACCAAAGTGACCTATGAACCTAAGATACCTCCAGAGTTAAAGGAAGTTCATTTAGTTTCCACATACCAATATTATGGAAGTATGTAATAGATTCCTCTCATACATTACTTATTGATGAGATTCAAATTATTGTCCGAGAGAGGAGTTCTAGTTGGTATTCTCGATAGATAGGTACGAAAGTTATGGACTAAAGAGATAACATATGTTAAAATATTGTAGACGAGCAATATCATAGAAGAGATGATCTGGGAGACTAAGGGGGGAGATGAAATATAAGATATCCTTACCCATCACAAATACCATTGTCACACCCCGAACCGGGCGTGGTAGTGCCCTACACAGGCACCTACCTTAACAATACAAGTAAACTGCGGAAATTAAAAAACACCTCATTTTTTTTTAAAACAACCGTACGTGCAAGGGCAAAGCCGACAAGGCTGCCATATATACATAACAAAAGACACTACACCGTACATGAGTCCAATCCCACATATGAATACAGACCTCTAGGAGTTAAACTAAAATATGACGGGACAAGGCCCCGCCGTACCCAAAACTGTACAAAGCCTATACTGACGGATATATACCAAAAAGATAAACTCCTGGACAGAGGGAGCTATCCAAAAACCCTGAGCAGGATCCTACACCTACCGATCACCAAACAGCGTACCTAAACCTGCGGCGTGAACGCGGCCCGAAGGAGGTCGATGCGAAGAATGTACCAAGTATGTGAACAATAAATCAGTAATGAAATCATATGATCTAAACAAAATAGGAGACATGTATGATAGCCAACCTACGATACATAACACATGGCGATCATATCAAGTCGGGGGCGCAAGCCCTCAAGTCACTACTCGGATATAACTATGGGTCTCACGCCCATAATATCAATCATGCGTGGAATCGCCCTCATCTGGCGATCCATGATGTAATAACACCAATAAGGATACATGAACACCAAGTCCCACTGTGTCCTCAACACCGTGGTCCCATGCCGGAATCCCACCTCGTAAAAGCATGACCATAGGGTAACACAAACAAATCCGGGACATATATGATAATCAAAATACAACACATTGTGCCTTACTAACAATGAGAGTAAGCGATGAGTATCCTTACAATATAAACTAGGAAGCTCATGATCAGCGGGACCATCCGCGCGATGATCATTTAGCAATCCTATTCACGGGACTATTTGTTATACCGTTTTCCGCAGTATGTGCGCGGGGGCGTCGTAGAAAATTTGAGTTTGTGCCTTAAAGTGCTTGGCGAATTTTATTTGTGCATAACACGGTTAGAGTCGTTTTTCGGCGAAACGTTTTCCTGACTTTCGTAGGGAATTTCGGCTATGTCATTTTTAATTTTGCGGATTTTTCCGAGAGGCGAAACATTTTGGACCAACGAGAGAGGCGACACTTGGCACCTCTCATTGGTGGACCTTGGGGCGATAAAGCTTGGACGATTGGGGTTGGTTTTGTCAAGTAGTAGGTAGGATATTTTGTGTGCAAGTTGGCTAGGTACATGCCTAATCTTGGCCTTACACTTGCCTAGCACTTGGCTAAATCTTGGCCATTGGTTGGCCTTCACTTGACCTATAAATACCCACTCCCTTTGATGAACTTCTTCATCAAAATCTCTTAAGTCTTGAAAGCTTCTTCCTCCCCTTTGTGTAGTGTAGTGGTAGAGCCTCCTCCCCTTGGCGAGAGCCCTTTCCCCTCACAGTAGTGTGGTAGTGGGGTACCCACTAGCCTTGTTGCTTTCGTATAATACCCCCCCTTTGTGGTGTAGAAATACTCTCAAAAGTATTGTTATAATGCCCAAATTACCTTAGCCATATACCTTGTTGTATTCTAAGGTTATACCTATACGAAAAGCCCAGAAAATACTATTATACTTAGTCGATCCACAAAACCGAAACCCTAGGAAAATCTCCATAGTCTGTTGGAGTATTGTGTAGAAGTTGGTTAGAACTTCTAAGGGTGGTTTAGAGCGGGTTGGAGCGCTCGGAGTTGGAGCTAAACGATTTCCCAGGATCGACTTTAACTAGGATAATTATGGGCTTATCGAGGTAATTATCTTGTCCCTCTATTGTAACTGGATATTACATATTGTTAGAATATATAGTTGAAGTATACTATATATAGAATCGAGCGTAGTATCGGATGTCTTTTGACTTAAGCACGAATTGAAGAAGAATCTTGAGCGTAATTACATAGAAATGTATTATAGTAGACTTGTGTAGTAGTCTAGTGAAGTAGAATTGTGCAGTTAGGGTTAGATGTATAACCCCCTGGTTGGCTTGGTGGCGGCCTCGATAGAGGAGGAGATTTCTGTTGCGGGGAGGTCTTCGAATTTTACGTAGAATGTTCTACGATGAGATCTAAATGTTAATAAGCGCCTTGTGGCCTTATAGGTTGAAGTACTACGTGTGGCGCGATCTACTTGGCAAGGAGTGGCCGGCGTTTGGAAGTACTTGGAGCGTTTTGCTATTAGTCGATACTCGTCGCGAGGTATGTGAACCTCTTCCTATCTCTTCTAGCATGATATGTGTGTAACTATGTAGTGCGGTGAGCGTACGTGTGTTAAATGTATTTGATTGGTCTAAAACATAAAGTGTTATAACGGCTTTATGGGAAGTTGGTTATATGACTTTATGTTGGTACGAAAATACTTGTGGTCTTTAAAAGGTAAGCGATTTGAACTATAAGCGGCTTGTTATGTGTTAATAAAGAACTTGAAGTATTTCAAAAGATTTTTGAATCATTTTGAAAGAAGAAGTAATACTTGGTTTTGAAAAACTTAAGAGTTATACTAGCTTTATGGGAAGTTAGGTATAACGGCTTAAGAATGTTTCTTGATTTGAAATCGGAATGTGTATCGACAAACCAACTGCGGCGTTAATAAAAGGAAATGTTTTGACTAATTAAGTATTATTAAAACGGTAGAAACTTCCATCTGCATAGAAGCTAAGATGAGACAAAATGATATTTCTAGATCACTATTTCTTTGTAATAAGATTGTTATAAACAAGAATATCCTACTCACATATAAGGCTTATGTTTCTCAGTTGTTTAAAAGAGAATTATATTCTTAAATGAATAAGACTATGAACTACGAAACCTTTCTAAAATAAGAAAGCGTGAACATTTGAAATTAGGCAAACTTGGGCGTTTGGAAAATAATGTTGTTACTTGATTTTACAAAGGTAAATGTTTTGGTTTAATTAAAAAAGACAGTCACTCTATTTTATACTACGGGTATTGTGTGACTTATGTGAAAGCAACGGATCTTTTAAAAGATTTAATGTATGAAGTACTTTAGGGATAGATACTCGAACTTGTTAGCATAAAGTACCTTGTGTGAATAACTTGATTGTGTTGGTTTGAGATAGCCTTGTAAATACTTTCTTGTTGATGTGATAAGTAAACATGTTAGGATGCTACTTGTGTTAGTATCTTGTGTGATCGTGATGTAAGGGTCATTCTTGTTGTGCTTACGTTGTTAAGCGTTAAGCGGTTGTACTATTATTGTATCACATACCGGCTGACTTATTATACAGGGCTTGCCACCCTTGACGCGGGTCTATCGGCTATCACGGTCCTTGTGACTATGCGGTCGCGGTAGCTCGGGATTGATCATTCGGGTGTTTAGCCTGACGCGGGATTCCTATGCGGTCTGTTGAGACTATGCGGTCTTTTGAGACTATGCGGGTTGCGGGAGCCTGGCGGATCTGGGGGTTAAGCGCCCTCGATGCGGGGTATACCTCGGTGATGCAGGACCATGATTCGAGGATACCTCATGCGGGTCGTGTGTGACCTATGCGGGCTGCGAGAGTTCGAGAATAGACGCTCGGTGATCTGCGGGCGAGTGGCGAACCGATCATGTAGTGCGGTCTAGAAAGACCTTGTGATACTGATTTATGGCATTTGTGATGCGGGGTCTTAGTAGTCGGCTATGCCTTCGTACTTACCGTCACGGTTTTATTGTGATGACTTTGAGGCGTGAGTCACGACTTGACATGGCTTATTGTGAGCGTAGTTTGGTTATCATACATGTCTCACTGTTTTTATAGACTACTATGATTTCATTTCTGATATTTTGATTTCACATACTTGGTACTGTTATCGACCTCCTTGGAAGTGCGTTCATGCCGCAGTTGAGGTACACGATCGTTGATCCTAGCTCTCGAGTCACGATTTGGCGTTTGGGAAGCTCCGTTTCTCGGAGGCTTATCGGTGGTATAGTCCACGTCGTCGTAAGTGTTTACATTCGAGGGGTTTGGCGGGGCCCGTCCGCCATTGTTGTCGTATCATTCTTAAGTGCAGTAAATCTGTTGTGGCGGGGTTTGTAAAAGGATTAAACATTCGTATTGAAAAAGTTGTCATTTTTATATATCTTAGAAAGGCAAGTTTTCTCAGATTATTGTTTCATATTTCATAATATGTCTTGTATCGTTTTATATTCCGCTGATTACTCTGATGTATGTCTACTTGGGTGCCCGGGGTAAGGCACCAGTCACGGGCCCGGGTTCGGGTCGTGACACTATTTCACCCGCATAGGTCGCGTGGACCCGCGTGAGGTATTCTCGCGATATTTGGACGCTGCGTGAGACTATTTCACCCGCGTAAGCCGCTGGACGCGTGAGGTATTCCTCGCATAGGACTATTTCACCGCATAAGCCCTTACGGACTCGCATGAGGTATTCTCGCATAGGTGGACGCCGCGTGGGACTATTTCACCGCGTAAGCCCTACGGACTCGCATGAGGTATTCCTCGCATCGTGGGTAGCAAATCCACGGAAGTATGCAAATGCCACAAACCCGGGGAATGACCCCGAAACGACTGATATAACAATAGCACACAACCGGCTATTTCCAGCACACATAGGCAAATCCTTAATTACAAGCCAAAGTCCTTACCAAGGCACACTTAGAATAATTCTCTTTAACAAGCCAAAGTACTTATCAAGGCACACTTAGACAAATTCTCAATTTATCAAGCCAAAGTACTAATCAAGGCATACATAGAATAATTCTCTTTTAACAAGTCAAAGTACTTATCAAGGCACACTTAGACAAATTCTCAATTTATCAAGCCAAAGTACTAATCAAGGCATACATAGAATAATTCTCTTTTAACAAGTCAAAGTACTTATCAAGGCACACTTTAGACAAATTCTCAATTTATCAAGCCAAAGTACTAATCAAGGCATACATAGAATAATTCTCTTTTAACAAGTCAAAGTACTTATCAAGGCACACTTTAGACAAATTCTCAATTTATCAAGCCAAAGTACTAATCAAGGCATACATAGAATAATTCTCTTTTAACAAGTCAAAGTACTTATCAAGGCACACTTAGACAAATTCTCAATTTATCAAGCCAAAGTACTAGTCAAGGCATACATAGAATAATTCTCTTTTAACAAGTCAAAGTACTTATCAAGGCACACTTAGACAAATTCTCAATTTATCAAGCCAAAGTACTAATCAAGGCATACATAGAATAATTCTCTTTTAACAAGTCAAAGTACTTATCAAGGCACACTTAGACAAATTCTCAATTTATCAAGCCAAAGTACTAATCAAGGCATACATAGAATAATTCTCTTTTAACAAGTCAAAGTACTTATCAAGGCACACTTAGACAAATTCTCAATTTATCAAGCCAAAGTACTAATCAAGGCATACATAGAATAATTCTCTTTTAACAAGTCAAAGTACTTATCAAGGCACACTTAGACAAATTCTCAATTTATCAAGCCAAAGTACTACATACGTGCATTCTTTTATAAAAGACTCCTTTCTATGTAAAGCCCCAAGATACTAACACGTAGTATCAGCGTGTCTATTTTTCAAAGTAAGTTACTACACTTTTAGAAAACTCATTTCAAAGCTTGAAATCAAGTAACTCCAAATTTTCACAATCTAGGCAACTTATGCCGATTAATCAAAATAGACAACTTTCTAACCTTCCATAAAGCCGTTATAACCAACTTCCCATAAAGCCGTTATAACCCTTTATGGTTTTAGACGTATCCATTCCTTGATAACCAAGAGACTTATGCTATTAAAACCAAGTATCACATACTTACAAATCAAGTTCTTAACTTTCAAAATACTTCAAGTCTCTTAATAGTTAGAAAACAAGTTTTCTTACTTTTTAAACCCCAAGTAACTTCACCCTTAACACAAGTTACTTCTCTTAAATCATGTCATTTCTCCTCTTTTAAATCAAAAGTAAATCACTCCTTTGACTCCCCTAAAGTCATTATAATGACCTTTAGGTTTTAGAACTAAGGCACTAGCCAAAAGATTTGGAAACCACTTCCTTTTCAAGTCTCTATGTACTTTAAGAAAAATACCTTCACTTTTAAGAATCCAAACTTCCTAAGGAAATGGATTATACTACTTACAATTTAAACATCAAAGTACACTCAAGGAAGTACATAGAACAAATTCTATTTTAGGCAATCCAAATACAAGCAAGGAATGGATCATTCAAGGAGTAGAACTTACTTTCTTTATTCTAAGGAATCATGCTAGAAGAGGAGATAGTTCACATACCTTTTCGGCTAAATCCACAAGCTAAGCCGAATACACCGAACGTAGAAGTGTCAACCAATAATGGTCACAACAAGGATATCAACTTCTAGTCTCTATGTAGAATAATACTAAGTATTTAGTCTCTAATTCTACGGAAAATCGGGCAGCACTTCCTTTGTTTCTACTCACTTTGCCACCTTTTTCAAGGCCGAATACAATAACCAACAAGCCACATTTAAGGCTCCAAACAACAACTAAACAAAGGGGATTGCACGCCTACAATACGTGTAACGTTACTTATACCGTATTTCAGTATGACGTGGGGCGTGCGTAGAAAATTTGAGTTTGTGCCTTAAAGTGCTTGGCGAATTTTATTTGTGCATAACAGGGTTAGAGTCGTTTTCGAAGCGTTTTCCACGACTTTCGTAGGGAATTTCCGCTATGTCATTTTTAATTTTGCGGATTTTTAGAGGCGTAACATTTTGGACCAACGAGAGGGCGACACTTGGCACCCTCTCATTGGTGGACCAGAGGCGGTAAAGCTTGGACGATTGGGGTTGGTTTTTGTCAAGTAGTAGGTAGGATATTTTGTGTGCAAGTTGGCTGGTACACATGCCCTAATCTTGGCCTTACACTTGTAGCACTTGGCTAAATCTTGGCCATTGGTTGGCCTTCACTTGACCTATAAATACCCCTCCTTTGATGAACTTCTTCATCCAAAAATCTCTTAAGTCTTGAAAGCTTCTTCCTCCCTTTGTGTAGTGTAGTGGTAGAGCCTCACTCCCCTTGGCGAGAGCCCTTCCCCTAGCCTAGTTGCTTTCGTATAATACCACTCTCTTGGTAGAAATACTCTCAAAAGTATTGTTATAATGCCCAAATTACCTTAGCCTTATACCTTGTTGTATTCTAAGGTTATACCTATCTGAAAAGCCGAAATACTATTATACTTACCGTCGGTCACCAAACCGAAACCCTAGGAAAATCTCCATAGTCAGTTGGAGTATTGTGTAGAAGTTGGTTAGAACTTCTAAGGGTGGTTTAGGCGGGTTGGGCGCTCGGAGTTGGAGCTAAGCGATTGCCGGATCGACTTTATACTTGGATAATTATGGGCTTATTGAGGTAAATATCTTGTCCTCTATTGTAATTGGAAATTACATATTGTAGAATATATAGTTGAAGTATACTATATATAGAATCGAACGTAGTTATCGGCAATGTCTTTTGACTTAAGCTCGAATAATACTTACAGCGATGTCTTGCGACTTAAGCTGAATTTAAAGAAGAATCTTGTTGTAATTACATAGGGTTGTATTACAGTAGAATTGTGTAGTAGTAGCGTGGAGTAGAATTGTACCCGTTAGGGTTTGTTGTATAACCCCCCCTGGTTGGATTGGTAGCCGGCCTCGATAGAGGAGAGATTTCTGTTGCGGGGAGGTCTTTGCGAATTTTACGTAGAATGTGCTACGAAGGGATCTAGACACTAATAGCGCCTTGTGGCCTTATAGGTTGAAGTACTACGTGTGGCGCGATCTACTTGGCTTAGGAGTAGCCGACGGTTGGAAGTACTTGGGCGTTTTGCTATTAGTCGATACTCGCGAGGTATGTGAACCTCTTCCTATCTCTTCTAGCATGATATGTGTGAACTATGTAGTGCGGTGAGCGTCACATGTGCTAAACGTATTTGGTTGATTTAAAACATAAAGTGTTATAACGGCTTTATGGGAAGTTGGTTATAACGACTTTATGTTGGTAAGAAAATACTTGTGGTCTTTAAAGGTAATGATTTGAACTATAAGCGGCTTGTTATGTGTTAATAAAGAACTTGAAGTATTTCAAAAGATTTTGAATCATTTTGAAAGAAGAAGTAATATACTTGGTTTTGAAAAACTTAAGAGTTATACTAGCTTTATGGGAAGTTAGGTATAACGGCTTAAGAATGTTTCTTGATTTGGAAATCGAGAATGTGTATCGACAAACCAACTGCAGCGTTAATAAAAGGAAATGTTTTGACTAATTAAGTATTATTAAAACCAGAGAAACTTCCATCTGCATAGAAGCTAAGATGAGACAAAATGATATTTCCTAGATCATGGCTTTGTAATAAGATTGTTATAAACAAGAATATCCTACTCACATATAAGACTTATGTTTCTCGGATAGTTTTAAGGAGAATTATATTCTCAAATGAATAAGACTATGAACTACGAAACCTTTCTAAAATGAGAAACTTGAACATTGGAAATTAGGCAAACTTGATCATTGGAAAGAATGTTGCTACTTGATTTTACAAAGAGAAGTAATTGATTTACTTTAAAAGGATAGTCACTCTATTTTATACTACGGGTATTGTGTGACATTGTGAAGTAACGTATCTTTTAAAGAGTTGATGTATGAAGTACTTTGGGGATAAAACCCGATTTTGTTAATCATATAGTAGAAGGTACCTTGTGTGAACAACTTGATTGTATTGGTTTGTGATAGCCTTGTAATACTTTCTTGATTGCGTTGATAAGTAAGCGTGTTGGGATGCTACGTGTGTTAGTATCTTGTGATGTTTGTGTGAAGGGTTTCCCTTGATTGTGCTTATTAACTATCGGTCGTTATGATAGTATTGTGGCATTCATCTCTTGAGATGATTAGGGTTAAGTGCCCTCCGTCACGGGGTAGACTCGTGGTCGATGGACTATGATTCGAGAATACCTCACGCAGTCCCGGGCCTATGCGGAACTACGAGTTCGTGTTAGTGTCGTCCTTTATGGGCATGCGGTCGCGTGGCCATGCGGCTGCGAAGTCGGGGCGATGCCGGAGTAGCTACCCTCGATGCGGGAATGCCTCATGCGGGCGATGAGATTGGCCTACGCGGGTGCGGGAGTTCGAGGTTAGACGCGTACATTGATCTGCGGGCAAGTGGCGGCTTTGATCATGTGACGGTCTAGACAGATCTTATGATCTGATTCGCGACCTTGTTGATGCGTGGGTTTTAGTAGTCGGCTATGCCTTCGTACTTACCGTCTGATTTTATTATGACACGAGTGGGACACGGTGTTGAGTGTGTTCCTTGGTGCTTTTATATCATGCTGGCGGTGAGGAAAGGTATCCCACGGGCATGATTGATGTTGTGGGCACGAGACCCATTGTTATACTTGAGTGATGACTTGAGGCGTGAGTCACGACTTGACATCGCTTTGTTGTAAGCGTAGTTTGGTTATCATACATGTCTCTGCTTTATATGATTGCTATGATTTCATTTCTGATATGTATTTCAGTTTCACATACTAAATTTTTGTTATCGACCTCGCCCGAGGCTGCGTTCATCCGCGAGTTGAGGTACACGATCGTTGATCCTAGCTCTCGGTCACGGTTTGGCGTTTGGGAAGCTCGATTCTCGGAGGCTTATCGATGGTATAGTCCACTGCGTCGTAAGTGTTTACATTCGGGGTTTGGCGGGCCTGTCCGCCATTGTTGTCGTATCATTCTTAAGTGCATGAAATCTTGTTGTGGCGGGGTTTGTAAAAAGATTAAACCGTTCATGTTGAAAAAGTTGCTATTTATATATATCTTGAAAGGTAACCGTTTTTGGTTGCTTTGTCTTCTTATTTCCTTTGTCTTATTACCTGGTTTCATGTATTGTCTTTATGTTCATTGATTACTCGATGTATGTCTACTTGGGTGCGGGGTAAGGCACGATCCGGGCAGGTTCGGTCGTGACAAAAGTGGTATCGAGCGATTAATCCTCGGAAAGTGTCTACGACCGTATCGATGAAGTCTTGATTATCGGTGTGTTGTGCACCACCATAATCGAGGAGGCTATAGGATATTTAGATTGGTTTCTATTCTTCTCACTCGAGATCGTGCCTTAGAGGCGTGTTGTAAGTTGGACCTCGACGAAATTCTTTCCCTTATCGTTATGCCTCGCGTGGGCAACCCGGGCCCGGGAGGCGCAAAGCGGCGGAGGCTGCGAGTAAAGTGCAGGGTTACGTGGGCACAGCCCAATTATCACCTTGGTGGTGCTTCATTCGGGAGTTCTGCGACGCCACTAGCCCCAGAAGTTTAGCACGGCGGCAGTTCCTACTGCGACCATGATATTTGAACCTTGATTCCACGGCCAGAACGGTGAATATAGATTGCAAAGAGGTAACCACATTACTAGCTATAGATTTGGCTACCGGAGAGTATACCGATGTCTGCGAGTCTTGAGGACTATCTATAAGAGGTTGTGCAAGAATAATTCTTGATTGAGGCTTGAGCATGGCACGTATGCGGGCTTATGCGCAGTGGCCGAGGCGATGTAGAGATCGGCGGGTTAAGGGCGGTAGAAGAGGCGAGCAGCAAGGTCCTTTGGTAACTTTCGGTAGTCGCCTCCCCAGCAGGTTAGATATGCACCTCCGCCAGTGCAGAGTGGTCTTCTACAAATTTCAGGACGTTCGGGGTGTGCAGGAGTTGGTCAGAACTCCAGGGCTTCCGGTTCACAGTGTGACAGACGTCATCCCGGGGAATGTCATCTTTTAGGTTGGTACTTGTTGTACCTATGACCGTCAGTGCAGTGTCGAGTGTCCTTGTAGGAGGACTTAGCCTTCAGGATCGGTGGGTAGTTTGTCATCTCCCTCAGCTATGCGCCCTACGGGGCAGGTTTGATTAGAACGACTAAGGGGAGTGAAGCAGTAGATATAGATCTATCCTTAACCCTCTAGAGTTTTGTATAGGTGATAAGGTGAGTATACCTTAGGTGCTATGTTCTGATAGCAGTGTGTTAGTTGTGATTTGAAATCATGGTTGTTTAACCGAGTAAGATTTTGGGGGATAGAGAAAGTGTGAGCCTTAGAGCTTTATACGTAGAGACCTTAGAGGTGAGGCCATCTCGAGGAAAAAGGTGTAGTGTTATGTTTGACCCTTATCGGAGTGCATAGTGCACGTGAGTTATGTTGGGACAGGTCCCTAGTAGTGTGGAATGAAAGAGGGTAGTTGAGCTAAGAAGACCGCTAGGTTTTCGTAGCGTGATTAGTGAGATTGTTCGGTTCGGGAGCTAGTATGATGCGGCGTTGCGGGTCGGGTTGAGGCCACGTTGCGGGTCAACCGTGGCGAGGTTTGGTGGTGGTCGGTTTGTGGTGGTCCCGCTTGTGGTAGTCACGAGGGTGTTAGGCCCATGTTCGATTAACAACAGACGAGTTCGTGGACGATTCGACCGATGAGTCGGACCGAGGAGGTCACCGTCTTGTCTTAGCAAAGATCGTTTACTCGGCGGTATTGTTTTATCGAGAAAGGTTGTAAGGCTGCAGGGTGCCTACCTTCACCTTATGTCGAACGATGAAGCCAGGTTGTGGCTATTTTTCGCCTTCTAAAAGTTTACGAGCGGGGTTAAGAACTTCGGTGAGTCTCGAATCGCATTCGCCCTCGGGCGGTCGTGGATTTCGAAGGTAGTCGTTGGGGATTGTTGTCTCTGTGGAGTAGTGTTTGATCTACCATTTCGGTGTTCGGATATCGCCTTATGAAGCCTTGTGAGGCGGAAGTGTAAGTTGTCGGTCGATTGGTTCGATGTTGGCAAGGTTCGATTAGTTGGTTCAGCTTGTTCCGGTGATGTGGATAGTCGAAGCTTGTCTAGAAGAAGTTACGGCGGCTCGGAGGAATTGTGCGGATAATCGGCGGCGCTTAGAGTTCAGTTGTGGTCGGTCTTCTTGAAGGTACCACCGGGTTGGGTGTGACGAGTTTGGAATACGAGAGGACTTAGCCCGAGTTACTTTGGGCCCGAGTTCATGTGAAGAATAGGCGGGTTGCCTATATGTTAGCATTTGCCGTCCGACTTAGGAGGCGGTCGTCGATCGTTAAATGTTATGTTCGGAAAGTATCGAGATCCATCCAGTGTTCCCGATTAATGATGACCACGTTAGAGATAGTAACCCGAGTTTTGGAAAGCTGAAGCGATGTCGAAATGTGGAAAGAGTTCGAGTATACGACATCCTCGAGGATCGCATGCGGTGGTACCATTTGTTGGGTACTTTGAGAAGGTTAATGCCTCGAGCAAAGTGACAAAGTGGTATCTACGACGAGTAAAGAGAAGCGAGCATGTATGGCGAGCATATGTGTGATCATTTCTTTTGTAAAGAGAAGGTGCGAAGGAGGTATATTTTAAACCCCGGTGAGAAGTGTTTGTGGTTATGATAGAGGTGTTTCCTCGTGGACTTGGATGGAGGTATTTTGCTTTGGTGTTTCCGTGGCCAGATGTGGCAGGTTTGTTCTCGTAAGTATAGTAGTGAAGACTATACTGGCGCACGTTTGTTTTGAGACTTAGAAGGAACATTCGGGACGAATGTTTCTAAGGAGGAGAATGTTATACCGTATTTCCAGTATATGCGTGGGGCGTGCGTAGAAAATTTGAGTTTGTGCCTTAAAGTGCTTGGCCGAATTTTATTTGTGCATAACACCGGGTTAGAGTCGTGTTTGGACGAAAAGTTTTCCACGACTTTCGTAGGGAATTGCCGGCTATGTCATTTTTAATTTTGGCGGATTTTTCCGAGAGACGTAACATTTTGGACCAACGAGAGGGCGACACTTGGCACCCTCTCATTGGTGGACCTTGGGGCGGTAAAGCTTGGACGATTGGGGTTGGTTTTTGTCAAGTAGTAGGTAGGATATTTTGTGTGCAAGTTGGCTAGGTACACATGCCCTAATCTTGGCCTTACACTTGCCTAGCACTTGGCTAAATCTTGGCCATTGGTTGGCCTTCACTGACCTATAAATACCACTCCCTTTGATGAACTTCTTCATCCAAAATCTCTTAAGTCTTGAAAGCTTCTTCCTCCCCTTTGTGTAGTGTAGTGGTAGAGCCTCCTCCCCTTGGCGAGAGCCCTTCCCCTAGCCTAGTTGCTTTAGTATAATACCCCTCTCTTGGTAGAAATACTCTCAAAAGTATTGTTATAATGCCCAAATTACCTTAGCCTTATACCTTGTTGTATTCTAAGGTTATACCTATCTGAAAAGCCGAAATACTATTATACTTACCGTCACCAAACCGAAACCCTAGGAAAATCTCCATAGTCCGTTGGAGTATTGTGTAAGTTGGTTAGAACTTCTAAGGGTGGTTTAGAGCGGGTCGAGCGCTCGGAGTCGAGCTAAACGATTGCCGGGATCGACTTTATACTTGGATAATTATGGGCTTATTGAGGTAAATATCTTGTCCTCTATTGTAATTGGAAATTACATATTGTAGAATATATAGTTGAAGTATACTATATATAGAACGAACGTAGTTATCGGCAATGTCTTTTGACTTAAGCTGAATAATACTTACAGCGATGTCTTGCGACTTAAGCACGAATTTAAAGAAGAATCTTGAGGTAATTACATGGGTTGTATTACGGTGAGACTTGTGTAGTAGTACCGTGGAGTAGAATTGTACCCGTTAGGGTTAGTTGTATAACCCCGGTTGGCTTGGTAGCCGCCTCGATAGAGGAGGAGATTTCTGTTGTTGCGGGGGAGGTCTGCGAATTTTACGTAGAATGTGGTACGAAGGGTTGTAGACACTAATAAGCGCCTTGTGGCCTTATAGGTTGAAGTACTACGTGTGGCGCGATCTACTTGGCTTAAGGAGTAGCCGAGGGTTGGAAGTACTTGGAGCGTTTTGCGATTAGTTGATACTCGTCGCGAGGTATGTGACCCTCTTCCTATCTCTTCTAGCATGATATGTGTGAACTATGTATGCGGTGACGTCGTGTGCTAAACGTATTTGGTTGATTTAAAACATAAAGTGTTATAACGGCTTTATGGGAAGTTGGTTATAACAGCTTTATGTTGGTAAGAAAATACTTGTGGTCTTTAAAAGGTAACTGATTTGAACTATAACTGGCTTGTTATGTGTTAATAAAGAACTTGAAGTATTTCAAAAGATTTTTTTTGAATCATTTTGAAAGAAGAAGTAATATACTTGGTTTTTGAAAAACTTAAGAGTTATACTAGCTTTATGGGAAGTTAGGTATAACGGCTTAAGAATGTTTTACTGATTTCGGAAATCAGAATGTGTATCGACAAACCACTGCAGCGTTAATAAAAGGAAATGTTTTGACTAATTAAGTATTATTAAAACCAGTAGAAACTTCCATCTGCATAGAAGCTAAGATGAGACAAAATGATATTTCCTAGATCATGGCTGCTGTAATAAGATTGTTATAAACAAGAATATCCTACTCACATATAAGACTTATGTTTCTCAGATAGTTTTAAGGAGAATTATATTCTCAAATGAATAAGACTATGAACTACGAAACCTTTCTAAAATGAGAAACTTGAACATTGGAAATTAGGCAAACTTGATCATTGGAAAAGAATGTTGCTACTTGATTTTACAAAGAGAAGTAATTGATTTACTTTAAAAGGATAGTCACTCTATTTTATACTACGGGTATTGTGTGACATTGTGAAAGTAACGTATCTTTTAAAGAGTTGATGTATGAAGTACTTTGGGGATAAAAACCCGATTTTGTTAATCATATAGTAGAAGGTACCTTGTGTGAACAACTTGATTGTATTGGTTTGTGATAGCCTTGTAATACTTTCTTGATTGCGTTGATAAGTAAACGTGTTGGGATGCTACGTGTGTTAGTATCTTGTGATGTTTGTGTGAAGGGGTTTCCCTTGATTGTGCTTATTAACTATCAGTCGTTATGATAGTATTGTGGCATTCATCTCTTGAGATGATTCCGGGGGTTAAGCTGCCCTCCGTTGCGGGGTAGACTCAGGCGGGTCGATGGACCTATGATTCGAGAATACCTCATGCAGGTCCCGGGGGCCTATGCGGAACTACGAGAGTTCCAGGTTAGTGTACGTCCTTTATGGGCATGCGGTCCTTGTGGCCATGCGGACTGCGAAGTCCAGGACGATGCCGGGGAGTAGCTACCCTCGATGCGGGGAATGCCTCATGCGGGCCGATGAGATTGGCCTACGCGGGCTGCGGGAGTTCGAGGTTAGACGCGTACATTGATCTGCGGGCAAGTGGCGGCTTTGATCATGTGACGGTCAGACAGATCTTATGAATCTGATTCATGACCTTGTTGGTGCGTGGGTTTTAGTAGTCGGCTATGCCTTCGTACTTACCGTCTGATTTTATTATGACAGTGGGACCCGTGTTCAGTGTGTTCCTTGGTGCTTTTATATCATAGGCTGCCGGTGAGGAAGGTATCCACGGCGCATGATTGATGTTGTGGGCATGAGACCCATTGTTATACTTGAGTGATGACTTGAGGCGTGAGTCACGACTTGACATGATGCTTTGTTAATCGTAGTTTGGTTATCATACATGTCTCCCGCTTTATATGATCGCTATGATTTCATTTACTGATATGTATTTGATTTCACATACTCGGCACTGTTGTCTTGACCTCCGCCGGCTGCGTTCATGCCGCAGGTTGAGGTACACCAGTCGTTGATCCTAGCTCTCAGGGTCACAGTTTCAGCGTTTGGAAGCTCCGTTTCTCCGGAGGCTTATCAGTGGTATAGTCCCCTGTCGTCGTAAGTGTTTACATTCAGGGGTTTGGCGGGGCCCTGTCCCGCCATTGTTGTCGTATCATTCTTAGAGGTCTGTAGTACTGTTGTGGGCAGGGTTTGTAAAAAAGATTAAACTGTTCATGTTGAAAAAGTTGCTATTTATATATATACTGAAGGTAACCGTTTTTGGTTAGCCTGTCTTCTTATTTCACTGTCTTATTACACTGGTTTCATGTATTGTCTTTATGTTCCGCTGATTACTCTGATGTATGTCTACTTGGGTGCCCGGGGTAAGGCACCAGTCACGGGCCCGGGTTCGGGTCGTGACACATTCCGCCCCACAATTCATACGAAGTAGTTTAATGCACACTAGCCAATTCTCGGCCAACTTACATAGCAACACTAAGTCTTTTCCATCCCTTTTCAAATTCCAAGTTCCAAGGTCTAACATGTTATATAGTTATAAACTACTTCAACAACTACAATATCCTTCTTTATACAACATGCGACGCTTAGACCAATAGTCGACTTGAATTCCAATCTTAAAGCTAAACATGCTAGTTTTCGGATTAGGGTTCCAATATTCCATAAACATATCAAATTTCATACTATATAACACATGCTTGCTAAAATCCATAGCTACAACAATAAGTAAGTCTTAACTACTAAAACGACAAAATTTATACCTTTCCAAGCCCTTAAAATTTCCAAGATCCAAAGTCGCGCCTTAGAAATTCTTAGCTCCTTTCCTTAAGTTCCAATCCGCTCCAAGCACTCCTTAGAGGCCTATGAAGAACCCATCTTCAAGTTCCAACTTCAAAGTTGAAGAACTCCCTTAGTTTCCGCCTTGCGACTAACGTAAAAATACGTTTTTTCCGAAATCTTTCTATTGAGATATCCTTACAATACCCTTAAGGACCTTGGGTTAAAGTCTTGTGGCTAATGGACAACAAACTAAAATTTTTGTGTGGGAGACTATGCAAACCCGAGAGGTTCTCTTTGAAGAACACAATGTTCTCTATTTTTTCTAAGTGTAAAATGAGCTTGTCTTGCTACTAGTTAGCATGTAACACATATTGGAGGGCTTAGACTTAAACAAATGTGAGGCTAGGATTAAAATCACATGGATCAAGCTTATGTGGCAAGTTGACTAGTCAATTATGTCAAGCTTGAAGACTTATCTTCCAAGATGTTCAATGACCATAATACCCCTCCTCTAATTCGACCAAGACCACTTATGGGGGTGCCACGTGTCGCCCTCTCATTCGTCCATAAAATTTCCGTAACCCTCGTGGGCCCCACAAAACGTAAAATTCCTCGGGTGGGCCCCACGTGACCAAATCCGTAAAAATAAATTTCCATAGTGTTAATAAGTTCTATACTTTACAAACAATACATTTTGAGAATCCAATTCTCAACAACGAACATTTTTCCTTTCCGACGTCCGGAAGACTTTCCGTCGGAAAAACAATCCTTCCTTTCGTACTAATTTCCAAGTCTTGTGTTCCTTACGTAACTTCACTTACACATGTCCTGAACTTACAGGGTGTAACAACCATGTTCAAGTTGATATTCATGTAATGTAATTTCCTTATTCGTACTCTATGGAAGTGGAATTGCTTTAAACCTTGTATAAATGATAATCATAGCACAAGTATGACCAGTGCAGCCCAGACTTTGAGACTTGACAGTTGAGATGCATTATAGCCTACCCTATTGTCACGACCCGATCCCGGGCCCGAGACTGGTGCCCTACCTGGGCACCCCTTACAGGTATACATCAGAGAATAATAGCGAAATATACATACAACTCAAAAAGAAATAAATAACAGGTTAGCCGATAAGGCCACCTTCCAAAAGTATACACATAACCCAAAAAACAGTTACCTCTTTTTTTTTCTTTACAATCCAATCCACAATAGATGACTACAGACCTCTAAGAATTTTTACATAACAACTGCGACGGGACAGGGCCCCGCCATACTCCTGAATGTACAACAACCGACAATACCAGGGATCTGAACCAAAGATAAGCCTCCGGAGTAATGAAGCTTCTCAACAGCTGAACAGTAATCCTAAGAATGAGGATCATCAACCTGTTTAACTCTACCTGCGGAATGAACGCATCCCCCCGAAGGAGGTCAGTACAACAGGTTCCAAGTATGTGAAACTGAAAGTACTGTAATGAAATCATAATAGTCTAAAATAAAGTTGGGGACATGTATGATAACCACATTAACAGTACACTATGCCTTACTAACAATGAGAGTAAACAAGAGTATACTTTACTACATAAAAATAAGAGGCTCATGATCAAATTAGGGCCACCCGCCCGTAGTATCATTAAGCAATCCTACTCCTGGGACTATTTCATCCGCATAGGTCCTGTGGACCCGCAATGAGGTCATCCGCCTCGCATAGGACTGGTCCGCCCCGCATAGGACTATTTCACCCGCATGAGCCATACGGACTCGCATGAGGTATTCCTCGCATCGTGGAGAGCAAATCCACGGAATATGCAAATGCCACAAGCCCGGGGAATGACCCCGTAATAAACAATACATCACTAGCACAACCGGCTATCATATATAACATAAACACCACCGGCTTATCATACATAACATAAGCACCACTGGTTTATCATAATTATCATAAACAAGTTAAGACATCCCCTAAATTCTTATTATCCTTAATTATCATGCACTCTCATTTTATTTAACTTAAGGCACTAACATGTTATTAGAAATCCGGGAATTTAACCCAAAGTACTACGTACTTCCGTTCCTTTAAAAAGAACCCCTTTTATATAAAAACCCAAAGATACTAACACCCGTAGTATCAAGACTTGTCTACTTTTCAAAACAAGTTACTACACCTTTAGAAATTCATTTCAAGGCTTTGACACGAAGTAACTTCTACATTCACAACCTAGGCAACTCATGCCTATAAATCAAGTAGACACTCTCTTAACCTTCCATAAAGACGTTATAAATAACTTCCCATAAAGCCGTTATAACTCTTTATGTTTTAGACAATTACATTCTTTTTGAAACCAAGAGACTTATACTTTTAAAACCAAGTATCATATACTTTCAAATCAAGTTTAATAACTTTCAGAATACTTCAAGTCTCTTAACTTTAGAAATCAAATTTCTTAACTTTAGAATAGTTCAAGTAATCAATACTTTCCAAACCAAGTATTCTATACATTTTCAAGTCAAGAAATCTTTGTTTACCTTATTAGAATAAACCATTCTTTTAACTTTCCATAAAGTTGTTATAACCAACTTCCCATAAAGCCGTTATACTAACTTTATGCTTTAGAAACTAAGACATCTTCAACCTTTAAAACAAGTGAGTTAATTCTCTAACTCAACCAACTTGGACATTCTTAAACAAGTCAAGGATATCAAATGAAACTAAATTCATTTAAATTTCGTACGTCTACCGTACTATATATTTATAGCTACTCATGCTCAAGAGATAAGAAAAGTTCCACATACCTCTCCGGCTCAATCCACTTGCCAAATTGAATACGCCGCACGTAGAATGTCAACCTATAATGACCATAATATGTCCATCAACTACTATCTTTCAACGTAGAATATTCCTAAGTATAAAGACTCTTAATTCTACGGAAAATCGGGCAGCACTTCCTTTGTTTCTACGTACTTTTCCACCTTTTTCAAGGCCCGTGTTATACCCCGTATTCTCAGGGCATGTATGCGAGGACGTACGTGCAAGAGCACGACAAAAAAAAAAAAATTGGAAAGAAAGAAAGATGTGAGTTTTCGACGGAAAAGTTTCCGGTTATTTGTGAAGAAAAAGGTTCGTTAATGGGAATTGGATTCCCAGATTTGGTATTTGGACTTCATAGATTATATTAGAATTTTGAGATTTTATTTTCGGAAATGGTCACGTGGGGCCCACGGGAGAAATTTACGGTTTTGTGGGGCCCACTTTGTTTTCGAGATTTTGGCCATTGTGGATATTTTTCGGAAGAAGTTTTATGAGGGCCATTAGGAGGGTGACACATGTCACCCCCGCCTAGGTGGCTTGGCCGAATGACATTTGTGCACAACACCCGGTTAGAGTCGTTTTTCGACGAAACGTTTTGCGTAACTTGCGAGGGGAAAATTCCGGCTATGTCGTTTTGTATTTTTGCGGATTTTTCCGAGAGACGAAACATTTTGGACCAACGAGAGGGTGACACTTGTCACCCTCAAGTGGACGGTAAAGTGAAGCTCAAGTGGGACGAATTCATGCCTTGTTTTGGCCTTGTTTTGTGCAATATTTTGTGCAATGTTTTGTGGCTTGTTTTGTGGAGTAGGGACTAGGGGGCACTTGGGCACATCTTGGCCCTCCACTTGCCCCCCACATGGCTTGATCTTGTCCGTTGGTGTCCCTATAAATACCCCCTTGCTTGAAGGTTTTTCTTCATCCCTCATTTCATTCTAAGTCTTGAAATATCCCTCCCCTCTTCTAGTTGTTCTCGTCCTAAGCCTTCCCCCCTCCCCCTTTGAGTGGCCTTGTGGCCGAGAGCTTCTACCCTCCCCCCTTTGTGGTGCTAGCCGTGGGGTACCCCCCCCCCTAGCCTAGTTGTTTTCGTATAATACCCCCCTTTTGTGGTATAGAAATACTCTCCTAGTATTGTTATAATGCCCAAAATACCTTAGCCTTTACCTAGTAGTATTTCAAAAGTTACCTCTTTACGTAGAGCCCGGAAATACTACCTTTTGTCCTTTTAGTCTCAAACCGAAACCCTAAGGAAATCTTCATAGTTGGTTGAAGTATTTGAGTAGAAGTTGGTTAGAACTTCTAAGGGTTGTTTGGAGTGGTTTGGAGCGCACGGAGTAGGAGCTAAACCTTGCTCAGGATCGACATTTTAACTTGGATAATTTTGGGCTTGTCGAGGTAAATAATCTTGTCCCCCTTTTGTAATTGGAAATTACATGTTAGAATATATAGTTGAAGTATACTATATATAGAACTGAACATTATTGTGCGGAATGTCTTTTGACTTAAGCCTGAATGTAAAGAAAGAATCAGCTGTATTTACATGATGTGTGCAGTAGACTTGTGTAGTATTCTTGAGTAGAATTGTACACGTCAGGTTAGGCGTGAAAACCCCACGGTTGGCTTGGTAGCCGGCCTCGATAGAGAGGAGATTTCTGTTGTTGGGGGGAGAGGTCTTTGAATTTTACGTAGAAAGATAGAAACTTGTGTTTTGGGGTTAATAGACGTTTGTGACCTTTATAGGTGGAAGTACTAAGAGTAGCGTATTCTACTCGAGGAGTGGAAAGGGCTAGCAAGGTTGTAGTACTTGGAGCATTTTGCTTATTGTCGATAAATCGTCGCGAGGTATGTGAACCTCTTCCTATCTCTTCTAGCATGATATGTGTGAACTATGTAGTACGGTGAGCGTCTGGTGTTAACTGTGTTTGATTGTTCTTAAAACATAAAGTGTTATAACGGCTTTATGGGAAGTTGGTTATAACAGCTTTATGTAGGTAAGAAAATACTTTGTGGTTTTAAAAAGAGTTATACTAGCTTTATGGGGAGTTAGGTATAATGTCTTAAGGGAGGTAAAGAAAATGGTTTACTGATGTTAGAAGTTAAGGGACTTGATCTTATAAGATAAGAGACTTAACTTATTTGTTTTAATGTGAATGGTTGTGTGAAACCTCATTCGTGAGTAATGAGTACTTGGTTTTATTTAAAGGGATAATGTTTCTTGATTTGGAAATCAGAATGTGTATCGACAGACCACTGCAGCGTTAATAAAGGAAAATGTATTGAATAATGATGTATCGTATTAAAACCAGTAGAAACCTCCATCTGCATAGAAACTAAGATGAGACAAAATGATATTACATTTTCTAGATCATGGCTGCTGTAATAAGAATGTTGTAAACAAGAATAACCTACTCTCACGTGAGACATATATTACTCAATTGTTCTAAAAAAGAATTAAATGATTAAGTTTGGGAACTATGAAACCATTTGAAAATGAGAAGCTTGAGTAATTGAAACTAGGCAAACTGGAACTTAGGAAAAGAATGTGGGTTGGTCATTCTAATACTACGGGTATCGGGTGACTTTTATAAGTAATGGATCTCTTTTGAAAGAACTTAACGTATGTAGTACTTTGGGGTTAAAAACCCGGACTTTGGCATAAAATGAAAGTACTTTGAGTTGTGTGAAACTTGCCTATGCTTGTTGTTGTGAAACTTGCCTATGCTTGTTGTTGTGAAACTTGCCTACGCTTGTGATGATAGCCTTTGTTGTGCAAGTGTGGTATTTTCTGTGTTACCACGTCTCTCGATAGAGGGCCGGTTGACTTGTTGAGAACTTACTTGGACGTGCTGGCAGTGATGGAGAATTCCACGGGTATGTTTCCATTTTGATTACTGTCTTGTTGTTGAGGTCACATGGACATGTCTACACCGTCGCAGATTCGGGGCACGCGCCACGTGCGGCCGGGTTGATTACCCGATATATGGTTATTACTGCAACATGGACGTGTCTACACCGATGCAGTATTCCGGGGGCATGTGGCCATGCGGCAGGGTTGACCACCCAGTATATTGTTATTGAGGTTACATGGGCATGTCTACCGGCGCAGATTCCGGGGTACGTGGCCACGCGGCCTTGTTATTGTTGCATCATGGACATGTCTACACCGTCTGAGATTCCGGGGCATGTGGTCATGATGCGAACATGATGGATGTGGTGGGCGTGAGACCCATAGTTATATTTGAGTGGTGACTTTGAGGGCGTGAGTCCCTGACTTGACTGCTTTTATGTTGCGTACTGTATTTTGGTTATCATATATGTCTCCTGCTTTATATAGACTGTTATGATTTAAGCTGATATTCTGATTTCACATACTTGGTACTGTTGTCTGACCTCCTCGAGGCTGCGTTCATGCCGCAGTAGAGGTACGTGATCGTGGATCCTCGCCTTAGGATCTCGATTCAGCGTTTTGGGAAGCTCCGTTTCTCGGAGGCTTATCTTTTGGTATGTGTTCCCGAGTTGTAGGTTCTTGTACATTCGGGGTATGGCGGGGCCACTGTCCGTCATAGTCGTTGTAAATCTTAGAGTGCATGAATCTTGTTGTGGCGGGGTTGTAAAAGGATTAAACTTCGTGTTTTATGTTTATCTTGAAAGCGTTTTGGTTGGCCTGTTTATTATTATATCGATTGTTGCATGTCTAAGTTTTTATTTCCGCTGGTTTTTCTCTGATGTTGTATCACTAGGGTGCCCGGGGTAAGGCACCAGTCACGGGCCCGAATTTCGGGGTGTGACAAAGAAAATCAATAACCAAATGCCATATTTAAGGCTCAACAATTCAGAAATTCAAAGGGGATTACACGCCTAACAGGACGTGTAAAATTCTGCCCCACAATTAATATAAAACTGTCCAACAACCTAAGCCATTCTCGGCTACTATCAATATCAACAACAATGTCAATTTCCGTTCAATTCCTTTTTACAAGTTGTTATTCCAACATGTTATATACATAATAACAATTACAACAACTATAAATCCTTTCTTCATTAACATGCGACGATTGTAACTATCGACCAAATTGATTACAACATAAATGACTAACTTGCCCATTTTCGATTTTTAACATGTCGACATGATCCAAATCTTTTCAAACATCAATTTATATACCACATTCTCACTTATCAACTACTATAACATGTAATCTTTAATCACATTAAGAAGATGAAGATTTTTACCTCAATAAGCCCTAATAATATCCAAGCGTCAAAGTCGATCCTTAGCAACTTTTAGCTCCTCTTCTTATGTTCCAATCCGCTCCAAGCACTCCTTAGAAGCTCATGAAGAACTCCTCTTCAAGTTTCAACTTCAAAGTTGAAGAACACCTTAGGTTTTCATCTTGCGACTAATGTAAAAACGTGGTTTTTCAGGGATCTTTCTATTGAGATAACCTTAGGGACCTTGGGTTTGAATATTGAGATTTATGAATCAAGATTGCAAAATTTTCCTCTTCTCTTCTTGTCATTGTCGAGAGCTCCTAATGAGCTAGAACAAGTTTTGCCAATTTTTTTTCTAAGTATGGAATGGTCTTGCACTAGTAGTATGAATATATAACACAACCTAGGGCCTAGATCAAAACAAATGTGTGGTCAAGATGTGGTCAATTATATCAAGCTCAATTGACCCTTTGACTTGGTCTATTTTTCTCAAGCCAATATGACTATTCTTTAATCATCCATTTCGCCCAAGATGACCATGTGTAGGGTGACACGTGTCGCCCTCCCATTGGTCCATAATATTTTGTTTCCCGAAATTTCCATAATTGGTCAAAATATCGGAAAACTCGTGGGCCCCACAAAAACGTAAAATCTCTCGGGTGGCCCCACGTATCCAACTCTCAAAATAAAATTCCACAATTCCGATAAACTCTTAAAAGTCTTAAATAACAATTTGAGAATCCAATTCTCCTTGACGAACAATTTTCCTTCCCGGGTTTCGGAAGATTTTCCTTAGAATTTACAACTCTTTCTTTCATTCAAATTTTTAATTCTTGTGTTCTCCCGTCTATTTTCATATACATGTCCTGAAATTTCGGGGTGTAACACCTATTGAGTATCTTAATAGATAGATGATTATGTGAGCCCGATATGATATTATATTGCACTGTGTGGCCCTCTGTGGCGTTAGATAGGTTTTTTGGATATGTGGTAGGTTTTGGATAGTCCTATTTACATAGGAAACTCTGTCAAAATTTCTAAAGAATCCCAAAGACTTAGTAAGTCCTAAATTATGCTACCCCTACATTCGTGGACGAATGTTCCTAAGGGATGGATGACGTTACACCTCATACTTTAGATATCGATTGTATCTTTAGTTAACTAACATAAACCAGAGAAGTTAATATCCTTCTAAAAGGTTAAGAGAGTTTTATTGAGGTGATAAGTAAGTTTCGTAAGTATTTGGGGTTAATTGGATTGAAAGGAATAAGTTTCGATGAAGTTTGTGAAATTGGGGTCAAATGTCTCTTTTATTTTCTTACACTCAACTTAAAATTATGAGGTTCTACACTCATGAAATTTAAGATCTATGAGTCTAGTTTTCAGCACATTAAATGGTTCATTGATACAACATTGGAGTAGAGAGATATTCATGTTATTGTTAGACTGATGGGCAGTCAGCCAAGGGAGCTCACCGAGCAAGCTCCATAGTGAGGTCATATCTTCGCTCAGCGAGCCAGTGTGCCTAAAATGAGGTGGCGCACTTTAATTTAAGTACCAAACTCAACAAATTCATCATTTTACATCCTCTCAAGCTGTAAGCATCTCTAAATACTCTCTCAAGGTTTTCTAATTGTGTCTTAACCATCCAAGCCAAGTTCGGAAGCTACATAAATCGATCATTAGAATATTGTGATTCTAATTATCTCATCTCTTGGTGTTTAATTGGAGTTATGGTTGCTAGAATTTCAAATGTATTAGAGGCTTGTCTTGATCCTTAAGGTGAGTTCTATATACTCTTTGTTGTTGTTGAACCTCTACATATTGTAGTAGGTTGATTTTCTAAGAGTTGTAGCTCAAGTTGTTAAAGAACTTGGTAAGCTTTGTGTTGATGTTGAGCTGGTGTTCGGGGGTTGTTTATGGTTGTTTTATGGTTGAATGTTGTTAGTTATGGCATGAGAGTTTTAGCTCAATGTTACACCCCGTAAATTTCAGGTCATGTATTAAGAACGTACGAAAGGAAATAAGAATTGAAATTGGAAAGATAAGTTGACAGAATGTTTTTAAGCAGATTTTCAGTCAACTTTGGAGCGGTATATCTCCTATTACATTAGGAGTTTTTAGGTGTTTCAAAAGCCTAGTATGAAGTTCGTTGAGTCTAGTTTCCAACTCAACAAACCGCTCGTTGATAGGACATCGGAGTAGAAAGTTCTGAACGTTAGAAGTTCTGTCGACGGAGGAGAAAAGAAGCTTCGGTCAGGCGCCACAGTACCACGGCGCCGGCTGTAGGGCCACGGCGCTGAAAACCCTGAAGTGTTCTGAAGTTGCAGCGCCGCGGCGCCAAGGCGGGATTTTTCGCGGAAAAAGGGTAAAATCATAAGATATTTTTGTAGAGGGCCTATGGGAGGGAGACAAGTGTCCCTCCCAACTTGTAGAACAAGATAGAGGCTATATTATGACCAAGTCTTGCAAGATTTAGCCATTTACAAGACTTCATCCTAAAGATTTCTCTTCTCTTCTCTCTAGAAATTTATAAAACCCTAAGCCAATGAAATTATTGGAAATGCAACAAGAAGGAAATATGTTGGCAAGCTTGTAGAGGGTTCATAGGGGTGATTTTAACGTGAAGAAGAATTATGGAAAGAGGGCTAGAGTGGGTGAGATTGTTGGACTGTTTTGGGCGAAATACCAAGGTAAATTCATTCTCCTTCTTGAAATAAATTATGTCACGTGTTATAGAAGTTGGAGAAGGGTTTTGTGATAGGGAAAATGGATATAAGAATTGAATGTTGTCATGTCATAAATGAAAGTATAAAAGGGCAGTTTTCGAGCCTCTAGTTCGTTGGATAATTGTGGTCGTCGTCTTCACTTTTTATGTGGGGTTTATTGACGTGATTTTAGTCGTTCAAATTGATCATGTGAAATATAAATTGAAGTTTGATAAGTGTTATAGAATATTGGGAGCCTAAATCCGAATATGAGCTTATTAGCCATGGAAGGTACAATACAAATTGGTCGATAGTTATAATCGTCGCATGTTATCTAAATAATGGATTATAGTTGTTGAAATTGGTTGCGACTATATAACATGTTGGAACGACAATATGGATTGAAAAGGAATTGGAAAAGATTGTATGTGGTTGTACATTGTAGCCGGGGATGACATTTAATTATGGACAGTTTTATGTAAATTGTGGGGCATAATTTTACACATCCGGTTAGGCGTGTAATCCCCTTTGTATTGCTGAATTGTTGGGCCTTAAATGTGGCGTTTGGTTATTGATTTTTCGGGCCTTGAAAAAAGTGAAAAAGTACGTAGAAACAAAGGAAGTGCTGCCCGATTTTTCGTAGAATAAGAGTCCTTATACTTAGAAATATTCTACGTTGAAAACTAGAAGTTGATAGAAGTACTGTGGCCATTTTTAGGTTGAAGTACTACGTGTAGCATGGTCTACCTGGCTTAAGGAATAGCCGATGAAGTTGAAGTACTTGGAGCGTTTTGCTACGTGTCGAAATGGTTAGTCGTCGCGAGGTATGTGGACTTCCTCTTCTCTAAGACATGTGCATTTTATGGTATACTTGACTTGTTGTTAGGAGTATACATGACTTGTTGTTTGATGTATACTTGCCTTGTTATTTGGAGTATACGTAACTTGCTTTCTTGAAGTACTTGCCTTGTAATTAGGAAGTATTCACGTGATAGATTTTAGGCTAAAATCATGTCTAGAATATTCCTAAGTTCTTACCAAGTATTATGGGGGATATTGGTAAGAGTCGTTAGGAAGTATTGAAGTCTAGTTGACCTTGCTAAGTTACTACACTAATGAAAAAGGGACCGAATAAGCCATTGCAACGTTAATGAAAATGTATCGGTAATCAATTATATTGAAATGAGTAGAATCTTCCATCTGCATAGAAACTAAGATAAGACAAAATTGTATTACATTTTCTAGATCATGGCTCAATGGACAAGTTCGTTATAAACGAGTATAACTTATTCACGGCTCATAAAAGTATTAATTTTGTAAGTACATGAGGTTTGATTTTCGAAAGTACTTGAGACTTGAATTTCGAAAATGTGTAGTAACTTGATTTGAAAAGTATATGTTACTTGATTTAAAGAGTACAAGTAACTTGATTTAAATGTATAGGTTACTTGATTTTAAAAAGGAGAAGTGACTTGTCTTAAAGGTTTCTTTTATAAAGAATAGATGTACGTAGAGCTTTTGGGTCCAACACCCTAATATTTCATGAGACAATTTTTCTTATAAAGTATAAAGGTATATAGCTTTCTTTGGATCTTAATCCTAAATGAACTAGGTGATAACACCTTAATAGTAATTGAAAAGGAAAGATGGGATAGTACCTTAGTTCGTAAGAATTGTTATAATAACTTTATGAGAAGTTAGTTATAACGACTTGAGGAGGATGAAAAGAACGGTTTCCTTACTTAATTATAAAAGCCTTGTAATTATTTCTGAAGGTGTAGTAAGTTGGTTTGATAAGTAAACGTGTTATGATACTACGGGCGTTAGTGTCTTGAGACTTTTGTGGTAAGGGGTTTTTCTTGTTGTGCTTATGTTGTTTACGATAAGCCGGTTGTGCTCGTATTATATCACTTGCCCCCCTGACACGTTGCGTGACACATATTCCGTAGGTTTGCTACCTCCGATGCGAGGAATACCTCATGTGGGTGTACGTGACCTATGCGGACTGTAGGGGTGGTAGTCCAGGAATTACCGCAGGTTTGCTACCTCCGATGCGAGAAATACCTCATGCGGGTCTACGTGACCTATGAGAACTGTAGGGGTGATGGTATACCCCGTAGTTCTGGCTATATGTGTGAGAGCGTACGAAAGGAGTAAGACTTAAAATTTTCGAAAGATAGGTTGACGGATTGTTTCAGACGGGTTTTTAGTTAACTTTGAGGCGGGTTATGACCCGTTACATTGAGAGTTCCTAAGTGTTTCAAAGGCCTAGTGCGTAGTTCGTTGAGTCTAGTTTCCAACACAACCAACCGTTCGTCGATAGGACATCAGAGTAGGAAGTTATGGGAGTTACAAGTTCAGTGCGCAGACGGACAGAAAGGTGTTTCGGTCAGGGCCATAGGGCCGCGGCACCGGAAAGATCTGAGGGTTCACTGAAGTTGCAGCGCCGCGACGCCGGGAAGCAGGGCCGCGGCGCCGGAATGTTCTGGGAGTCGGTAGGAGTTTCAGCGCCGCGGCGCCGAGGCGGGTTCTGCGAAGTTGAGTGGGGAATTCTGCACAGTTTTGTTTTAAAAGAGGCCATGGGTGGGTGAAAAGTTTCCTCCCTCCCCCCCCCCCCCCCCCCATCTGATTTTTGCATGTCTTATATATTGACCAAGTCTTGAAGACCTGGTCATCTTTCAAGTCCTTCTCTCTCTAAAGCTAAAGCTCTCACTTCTCTCTAGAATTCCAAGAGAAATTCAAAGCTTGAGGAAAATCTGAAAAGTTAGGACAAGAAGGAAGCTTGTGGCTAGCTTGTAGGAGTTATTGTGGTGGTATTCTTGGAAAGGAGGCTAGCAAAGTTATTGGAATAATTTTGGCTAAAGCTCTAAGGTAACAATTCTTCTCTTGTAGCTAGTTATTTGTGTTGCATGTGAAGAAGAAGGAACTTGTAGTAGTAAATAATGCTCTTAGATTCATTGCATGTAAGAAATATGGTTTGGATATGAAAGGTTTGGTTAAGAAGGTTATGTGAGCATGTTGTAGCCTAAAAACTACCTTAAACTTGTTAAGTTAATTGTTGTACCTTATGGGGCAGAATTTTACACACCCAAGTTTAGGTGTGTAATCCCCTTTGAAATGTTTGGATTGTTGGGCCTTAAATGTGGCGTTTGGATGTTGAATTTGGCCTTGAAAAAGGTGGCAAAGTATGTAGAAACAAAGGAAATGCTGCCCAATTTTCCATAGAAATTAGTAACTTTGGACTTAGAATACTCTACATTGAAACTAGAAGTTAATAAACGTATTATGGTCATTATAGGTTGACATATTACGTGCGGTATTTTGGACTTAGTCAGTGGATTGACCGAAGAGGTATGTGGAGCTTTCCTATCTCTTGAGCATGAGTAGTTGTACCTATGTAGTACGGTAGACGTACAAGATTTGACATTCTTCACTTGTTTTAAGTATATGATACTTATTTCGTTTAAAAGTATAAGTCCCTTGGATATAGGAAGATGTGTTTGATTAGCGTATAATGATAATATAACAACTTTATGGGAAGTTGGTTGTATTGGCTTTATGAAAGGTTAACAAGGAAAGGTTTACTCCAAGTAAAATAAGTACGGATAAAGGATTTGAATTTGTGGAAGGCAAATTGTTTTTAAGGCATTAATTGCCTAAGGTTTTAAAAGAGATGAAGTCACTTGATTTTAGAAGCATATTGTATTTTTTTTAAAGGTAAACGTAACTTGTTTTGAAAAGTTGTCGTGACTTGATACTACGGTTATTAGTATCTTGAGAGTTTTACATAAAAAGGAGTCATTTTCTTAAAAGGTTTAAGGAACGTGGTACTTGGGTTAAATTCCCGGATTTTCTTTTTAAAATGACATGTAGTGCCTTAAGTAACTAAAATGAGAGGATGTACTAGAAATGTTATTAAGAAGTTAGGAGATATTCTTAACTTGCTTACGTTATGATAAGCCGGTAGCTCTTATGTTATGTATGATAGCCGGTGGTGCTGATTTATGTATTATTATTATTATTATTACTATTTATGTCATGGATTTGCTACCCATGATGCGAGTGCGGCGCTTGTACTCATGCGGGCCCATAGGGTCCATGCGGGTGAAATAGTCCCATGCGGGTGAAATAGTTCCATGCGAGGCGGATGACCTCATGCGGGTGAAATAGTCCCATGCGGGTGAAATAGTCCCATGCGAGGTGATGACCTTATGCGGGTCCACAGGATCCATGCGGGTGAAATAGTCCCAGGAGTAGGATTGCTTAATGATACTACGGGCGGGAGATCCTGTTTTGATCATGAGCCTCCTATTTTATGCAGTAAAGTTTATACTTGTTACTCTCATTGTTAGTAAGGCACAGTGGACGGTATTTTTGACTCTCTTCCATGACTTCAGTTTATTTTAAATGTATGATATTATTACAGTATTTTCCAGTTTTACATACTTGGTACATATTGTGTACTGACCCCCTTCCCCGGGGGATGCGTTCATGCCGCATGTAAGGGAAAGCAGGTGGTGGATCCTCATTCTTAGGATCTTTACTCAGGTGTCAGGAGCTCCATTTCTCCGGAGGCTCGACTTTTGGTACGGTTCTCCCTGGTGTTGTAGATACTTTGTACATTCAGGGGTATGACGGGGCCATGTCCCGTCATAGTGTTTACGCATTCTTAGAGGTCTGTAGTCCTGTCATAACTTGGGTTGTTAAGGATGTAACTGTTCAGCTTGTTTATATTAGAGGTAGCCATTTTTGGGTTAGCCTGCTTATTTTATATATGGGTTCTTGTTGTGAGTTTATTTTCCGCTGGTTTTCTCTGATGTTGTATCACAAGGGTGCCCGGGGTAAGGCACCAGTCACGGATCCGTGGTCGGGTCGTGACAGGTGGTAGTCCAGGAATTACCGCAGGTTTGCTACCTCCGATGCGATGAATACCTCATGCGGGTCTACGTGACCTATGCGGACTGTAGGGGTGGTAGTCCAGGAATTACCGCAGGTTTGCTACCTTCGATGCGAGGAATACCTCATGCGGGTCTACGTGACCTATGCGGACTGTAGGGGTGGTAGTCCAAGAATTACCGCGGGTTTACTACTCTCGATGCGAGGAATACCTCATGCGGGTCCACACGACCTATGCGGATTGAAGGGGGGGGGGGGTAGTCCAGGATTAGGATTTGCACAATGATACTATGGGCGAATGACCCTAGTTTGATCATTGACTGTCTATTCAGAACTAGCCAGGTTACCATTTTTTACTCTCGTATATACTATGGCACTGTGTACTGTTAATTGGTTTTTCATACATGCCTGTGGATTGGTAGTTGGCTTTCGTACTTGGTCCAGTTAGTTTTATGATGCAGGCGTGATCTGGTAGTTGGCTCTCCTACTTGGCCCGGTCAGTTTTATGATGCGGGTGGGGTCTGGTGTTCGGGTACACATATTAATGTTATATTATATCATGGATTGCCGGCGGTGAGGATGGAATTCCACGGGAACGCTTGATATTATGGGCTTGAGACCCATGGTTATATTTGAGTAAAGATTTTGAGGGCATGCGTCCCTGACTTGGCATGACTGCTAAGGTATTGTGAAATGGTCTTTTAAAAGATGAAGTTGATTTTCATTACTCTTATTGATTTAAATTGGTTATCATACTTGTTTCCTGCTTTGTATTTGGACTGTGTGATATTTTGTTCTTGAAAGACACAGTCGATTCTTGAAGTTGTTATAGTACATTGATACAAGGTGCAGTTGGCTTTTAGGTTATGTGACACGGTAGGATCTGGTATTTGATTTGCTATACTTGATTATGTCATTCTTGTACACAACCATGCTTTTAATACTGTACTTTATTTCAGTCCATACTTGGTACTTGTTGTACTGACCTCCTTCGGGGGGCTGCGTTCATGTCCGCAGGTCTAGGTACTCAGTCGTGGATCCGCGAGCTCAGGATCCTTGTTCAGCATGTTGCATAGCTCCAATGTTCCGGAGCTTATCTTTATGACTAGGTATTAAGAAGTGCAGCGGGCCTTTTCCGTCCACGATTGTTGCCAAACTCTTAGAGGTCTGTATTCATATGTGGGCTAGACTGGCTAGAGTTGTATTACATCGTGGTACAGTGTAGACCCAGTTGGGTATGGTATATACATGTACGACAGCCTTATTGGCCTTGCCTTTGCTTTAAGGGAAAAAATGAGTGTTATTATCTTCCGCGTGTTACTCATGTTGTGTGTGTAGAAGGGTGCCCAGGTAGGGTACCAGTTGTGGGCCCGGGGTTCGGGGCGTGACAGAGTGGTATCAGAGCAGTTAGTCCTCGGAAAGTGTCTACAGACCGTGTCTAGTAGAGTTTTGATTATCGGTGTGTTGTGAACCACATATATAATCAGGAGGCTACATGACATTTATGATTGGTTTCCATTCTTCTCACTCTGAGATTGTGCGATAGAGCTGTGTTGTTAGGGTCGTCTCTCCCAAACGAGTTATGTTGATTGCAGCTACGAGAAAGGAAGCAGTGACCCAGGAAGAATTATGTAGATTGCGTATCCAGGTTGGTAGAAATTGTTGTATAGTTTGTATAATGATGTACAACTATACGGATTTATGTATGAGGGTCATATATGAGTTGCCTAGAATGATTTTAGATTACCAAGAGTTGGTAAGGACTAAATAGATACCGGGAAGGTATGCAACAGTTTAATGAACTCTCATCAAGGTTTTACGAGCTAATTTGAGATAATTAGGAATGATGAGTTGTCTGAGAAGGTATTGAACCTTTAAGAAATCATGTTAAGGGACTTAATGGAAGACTATGTTTGTAAATTAAGCTACGTGGTATGCTTAAGAGGATAGTACGAATGAGATTCGTGTGGGGTAAGTAATGGTTGTTGTGATCAAGACAACACGATTATGGTATTATGAGAAGTTAGTGTACCCGTTTATGGGGTGGGATCAGTTGGTAGTAGTCCCGCTACGTGACAGGGTCACGAGGGTGCAAGGCCCAAGTCTAGTAAATTGTTTTATGGGTTCGTGGATGCGTTCCACCGGAACCGGGTCGTGAGAGCCGGAAATGGCCTTATATCGTTCAATATTGTAACTCCAAAGATTGGAGGCCATAATCAGTATGGAGGTTATGCACGTATGTTAGAATAATTTAGGAAGTACGGAAAGAGTATGACCAGTAAGAAATAGAGCAACCAAGTGTAAAAGAATAGAGCCTGAATCCATAAGAACCTTTCGAGGTAGCTACACACCAGTGGATGATTGGGTGGTAGCTGAGCGGGTAGATAAGAATTTCCCGGTGAGGATACAGTCGTCAGACCCTAGCAGACCTAGTAGAGATGAATACGACAGACTTTGAGGTCATTATGAGTATGGACTAGTTGGCTTCGTGAATGCCAAGGTTGACTGTAGAGAGAGGTTGGTTCGGTTCCAGTTCCCGGCGAGCCGGTTATCGATGGGGAAGGAATGGAAGTGTTAGTAATATGTAAGTTATTCCTTCCTTATTTGACATGAAATTGTGGAGTCTATGTGACTTATTTTATTGAAATGTTTGATTTGAATTTGAACGTTAAGAGACGAAGATAAGAATGTACGATTATTGGAGGATTTTATGTTAAGTGCCCTTGGGGGGGTACTTGGAGTTGGTTTAGTGTGGTGGTCAGGGCCACGACTTTCCAACTAAGTTCAGGAAAATGCGCAAAGCAAGAATAAGATAAGTACGAGTGCTGCCTACGGAAAACAGAAGACATCGTTGGTAGGTTTTGAAAATCCATACGAGTATAAAGTGGCGTTGGATGATCAAGTTATGAAAGGGAGATAATCTCTCTACCCCATGAAAATGATGGTTTTACGTATTATGGGGTTATATGTACCCATGATTATTAGGCGATGGATGTGAGACTGGTAAGATCTTCAGTGTCGTCATGCCATAGGTTATAGTTTTAGATAATCGTGGGAAAAGTATTATGTAGAGGAGATTAAGGATTATGCGAAATTGTGTACCAGAAAGATTATGAGACTGCACGGGGTTCCTACGTTTATTTATGACAGACAGTTGAGCCCAGTTTACATCTAGCTTCTGGAGGCTTTTCCAGAAGGGATTGGGGACACAGGTGAGTCTCAGTGTTGCATTTCACCCTCAGACCGACGGACAGGCAGAGCGTACTATCTAGGCACTTGAGGATAGGTCGCGGGCTTGTGTTATTGATTTTAGGGATAGCTGGGGGGATCTTTTGCCTCTCGTTAAGTTGCGTATGTCGATAGTTTTCCCAAATAGTGATGTCCAGGTGACGGAGGGTTTATCGTATGAGGAGAGTCCCATAGCGATACTCGATCGCCAGGTCAGGCGATTGCGGACCAAAGATGTGGCTTCCGTCAAGGTCTTGTGGCAGAATGATAATAGGGAGGAGATGACTTGACAAGCGGAAGAGGACATGTTGAGGAAGTATCCTCAATTATTCCCTACACCTTCAGGTAATTCATTCCCCTTACTCGTCAAGTGTTAATTGAAGTATTTGTTTAAATGTTGTTATGTGGCCAGTTGTGGCATAATCGGTATGTAGGGGTTGTAAAAGGAAACTATGTCGCTACCTATTATATTGAATCCGAAGGAACATTCGGGGACGAATGTTTCTAAGGGGGGAAGAATGTTACACCCCGTAAATTTCAGGTCATGTATTAAGAACGTACGAAAGGAAATAAGAATTGAAATTGGAAAGATAAGTTGACAGAATGTTTTTAAGCAGATTTTCAGTCAACTTTGGAGCGGTATATCTCCTAGTACATTAGGAGTTATTAGGTGTTTCAAAAGCCTAATATGAAGTTCGTTGAGTCTAGTTTCCAACGCAACAAACCGCTCGTCGATAGGACATTGGAGTAGAAAGTTATGTATGTTAGAAGTTCTGTCGACGGAGGAGAAAGGAAGCTTCAGTCAGGCGCCACAGCGCCACGGCGCCGGATGCAGGGCCGCGACGCCGAAAGCCCTGAAGTGTTCTGAAGTTGCAGCGCCGCGTCTCCGGCTGTAGGGTCGCGGCGCCAAGGCGGGATTTTTCGCGGAAAAAGAGTAAAATCAGAAGATATTTTTGTAGAGGGCCTATGGGAGGGTGACAAGTGTCCCTCCCAACTTGTAGAACAAGATACAGGCTATATTATGACCAAGTCTTGCAAGACTTAGCCATTTGCAAGACTTCATCCTAAAGATTTCTCTTCTCTTCTCTCTAGAAATTGATAAAACCCTAAGCCAATGAAATTATTGGAAAGGCAACAAGAAGGAAATATGTTGGCAAGATTGTAGAGGGTTCGTAGGGGTGATTTTAACGTGAAGAAGAATTGCAGAAAGAGGGCTAGAGTGAGCGAGATTGTTGGACTGTTTTGGGCGAAATACCAATGTAAATTCATTCTCCTTCCTGAAATAAATTATGTCACGTGTTGTAGAAATTGGAGAAAGGTTTTGTGATAGGGAAAATGGATATAAGAATTGAATGTTGTCATGTCATAAATGAAAGTATAAAAGGGCAGTTTTCGAGCCTCTAGTTCGTTGGATAATTGTGGTCGTCGTCTTCACTTTTTATGTGAGGTTTATTGACGTGATTTTAGTCGGTCAAATTGATCATGTGAAATATAAATTGAAGTTTGATAAGTGTTATAGAATATTGGGAGCCTAAATTCGAACATGAGCTTATTAGCCATGGAAGGTACAATACAAATTGGTCGATAGTTATAATCGTCGCATGTTATCTAAATAATGGATTATAGTTGTTGAAATTGGTTGCGACTATATAACATGTTGGAACGACAATATGGATTGAAAAAAAATTGGAAAAGATTGTATGTGGTTGTACATTGTAGCCAAGGATGACATTTAATTATGGACAGTTTTATGTAAATTGTGGGGCAGAATTTTACACATCCGGTTAGGCGTGTAATCCCCTTTGTATTTCTGAATTGTTGGGCCTTAAATGTGGCGTTTGGTTATTGATTTTTCGGGCCTTGAAAAGGTGGAAAAGTACGTAGAAACAAAGGAAGTGCTGCCCGATTTTCCGTAGAATAAGAGTCCTTATACTTAGAAATATTCTACGTTGAAAACTAGAAGTTGATAGAAATACTGTGGCCATTTTTAGGTTGAAGTACTACGTGTAGCATGATCTACCTGGCTTAAGGAATAGCCGATGAAGTTGAAGTACTTGGAGCGTTTTGCTACGTATCGAAATGGTTAGTCGTCGCGAGGTATGTGGACTTCCTCTTCTCTAAGACATGAGTATTTATGGCATACTTGCCTTGTTGTTATGAGTATACATGACTTGTTAGTTGATGTATACTTGCCTTGTTATTTGGAGTATACGTAACTTGCCTTCTTGAAGTACTTGCCTTGTAATTAGGAAGTATTCACGTGATAGATTTTAGGCTAAAATCATGTCTAGAATATTTCTAAGTTCTTACCAAGTCTTATGGGGGATATTGGTAAGAGTCGTTAGGAAGTATTGGAGTCTAGTTGACCTTGCTAAGTTACTACACTAATGAAAAAGGGACCGAACAAGCCATTGCAGCGTTAATGAAAATGTATCGGTAATCAATTATATTGAAATGAGTAGAATCTTCCATCTGCATAGAAACTAAGATAAGACAAAATTGTATTACATTTTCTAGATCATGGCTCAATGGACAAGTTCGTTATAAACGAGTATAACTTATTTCCTTTTTATGATATATAATATCATCACAAAGAACAATATCTCATTAAAAACCTATTCTTATTGAAGGATCATGCTTGTGTGACCAAAAGTTATGCACCATACAATAACGATAATCAGTCAATGATATATCATAGACAAATGTCACCCGAAATGTTAGAGAACGTTTCCGCTGACATTCACCAATAAATGCCATTTTAGAGATTACAAAGACCAATATATTTCTTCAAACTAGAAAATGTCTCACGGTCTAAAGCTTTTGTAAACATATCATTTAGTTGATAAATAGTGTCAACATGTTCAATTTTGACTAGCTATCTTCAACTAAATTTCTTAAAACGGATGCCTAATATCTATATGTTTTGTATGTAAGTGTTGAACTGGATTTTTGAAAATATTTATGGCACTTAGATTATCACAATACAAAACTAAAATGTTGCTAGTAAAACCATAGTCGTATAACATGTGTCGCAGCCATATTAATTGAAAGCAACAACTTCCAGCTGCTACATATTCAGATTCAGCAATTGAAAGTGAGATATAGTTTTGTTTACGACTATACCATGAAACAAGGTTATTGCCAAGATAAAAACATCATCCACTTGTACTCTTTCTATCATCCACATCACCAGCCCAATTCGAGTCACTATATCCTATTAAATTTGAATTAGTGTCTTTGGAATACCAAATTCCCAACTCACATGTGTCAGCAACATATCTAATGATACATTTCATAATATTTAAGTGGGAGATTTTGGGACACACTTGGAATCGATCACAAACACACACACTAAACATAATATATCACTACAAGAAAAATAGGCTACGGTGACAGGTAAAAACTGTCATCTAACCCCTAAGATGACGGTTCATATAAGTGTCATATTTGCCACTGTCACAAACAGATGACGGTTCTGTATCTGTCACACGACATATGACGGTTTTTACCCGTCACACAAATGTCACAAACAGATGATGGTTCCAACCCGTCACACAAATTTATATTTTGATTCAATTTTTTAAAAATTTCTACTAAATTAATAATTAATTTTAATATGGCGGGAAAATTAAATTTGGTTGGATTATTGTTTTTTGGCAATTTATTTGGCGGGATATTTTTTAGCAATTTAATTTCAATATTGCAAATTGAGTGCACCGATTAAATGGATTAAGAATTTAATAACATAAAAAATATACATTAAATAGCTAGAATATGTTGTAAAAAAGTCTTCCCAAAATGGATAATCATTCAAAACGTTAATAAATTGCTTAATAAAGACTAAAACATTGTTAATCAACTATCTTATCAATCTAAAATGTCCTATGCAATACGAACACGAACTCTTCAAATATTTTCATGACCATCATCTCCTTCAACCCGCTCATGATCAAAATATTCTCGATACCTATATGACAGAAGAAGATTCCAACAAATTAGAAGAAGAAAGCCACAAATTTTTCATGTTAATATAATGAGGTAGACTGTCACGACCCGAGCCAACGGGTCCGCGACTGGTGCCATACCTGGGCACCCTTTTACCCACACATAACATGTTATCAGCGGAAACTTAAGAAACAACTCATAATCATACTAAAACAGACAAACTGATAAGGCCGCCACTGTATATAGAAATATCCACATAACTTACAACTGTACATACGTCCAAACCACACATGACTACAAACCTCTAAGAGTATAACAATAACTATGACGGGACAAGGCCCCGCCATACCCCTGAATGTACATAAGCCTATAGTAGCAAAAATGTACCAAAATGACTAGACTCCGAAATAATAGAGCTATCTCAACAGCTGAGCAAAGATCCTAAGCACGCGGATCAGCAAACTGAGTACCTACACCTGCGGGCATGAACGCAGCCTCCCGAAGGGGGTCAGTACAACAGGTACCAAGTATGTAAACATAAAGTAGAGTAAATAAGTTCATATCTGGCAAAGGATGACAGGGAAAAGTATGAAAATCAAATACCAGATTAAACCGTGCCATATAAAATAAGGGCCAACAGTTCTATTTAAAATAGAGAGTCATATACACATAACGTACCCGGCCCATTATGGGACTCGGCGTGAAATGGAACAAAACCAAGGTACCATCATGTCATGTACCAATCATAAAAATGAACTTTCATTTTAGAACAACCGAGGTACCAACATATCATGTACCTATTATATATAATGAACTTCCATTTTAGAATGACTAAGGTACCAACATATCATGTACCAATCGTATATAATGAACTTTTTTTTTGAAGAACCGAGGTACCAATATATCATGTACCAATCATATAAAATGAACTTCCATTTTAATACAAACCAAGGTACCATCATACCATGTACCAATCATTTGTAATATTAGGGGGTTGAATCCCAAAAGTACTATGTACGTCCACCGTACGTTCATTTTATAAAGAGACCAAGGCACTATTACATCTTGTATAAATCAAGACACTTTCACTTTTATAAATCAAGGCACTTACACTTTTAATCAAGTCATGTATATAGAGGATTCAATGGAATTACGTACGTCCGCCGTACACCCATTTCATATAACCATCATGCCAAAAGAAGAAAGGATAGTTCACATACCTTATAGGCTATACCAACTTGACAACTAGAATAAGTCTCAAGTAGTACTTCAATCTATAATGACAATAACACGCCTATTAATTCCATGATATTAGTATACACTTATACTATATAATGACTCTCTTTTCGTATAAATATTTGGGCAGCACTTCCCCTATTTATATATACTTTTCCACCTTATAAATAAGGTCAAATACATCAATAACCAAGCACCACTTAAGGGAATAACCAAAATAGCAACCAAGGTGATTCACAGATCTATTTCTTATGTAAATGCGGCCTCTTAATCCATATAAAAACAACCCAAAAACAGTCCATACTTCTACGACAATGAGGGTAAAATGTGAGCTTACAACACCTTTATATACCCTTATTCCTTTAGGACTTACGTTACCGATTTACCACATTAAACATGCATAATAATAACTGAATTTTCAGCATTATAACACCACAAAACATTCCCTGAAACTGCACAAAAATATCCAACAGTTTTAGGCAGTTTTCGGCCAACACACAACTAAAGCCTTTATTACAATTTCTTATAATCCAACTCACATTCCAACATATTTATATAGATCATAACAACTCGTAACAACATGATTTCCTTCATTTTAACTAGCGAGTGTCACGATAATATCAACAATAACCAACGAATCCAATCAACACCAAAACTATCCCAATTCGGCTAACATGCCAGAATTGCGACATGCACTTCTTATTCTCCATTTTACTTAACACAAGTTCATCTATAAATTATAACATCATGTAACTTCTAATTCACTTCAAGAGTAAGAAGAAATCTTACCTTAATCTTAGCCAAAAACAGTCCACAACTCTCGGCAATACCGTGACCAACCTTCACCTTTGCGCCACTTCTTCACGTTACAATCACACACACGTATCCTCTACAAACTTGTAACCATCTTTCTTTCATGTTTTACTTCTAAAAAGTTCATCAACAAGCTTAGGGTTTCAAGATACTTTTTTTTGCCAAAAACCGTGACTTACTATATTGCAAGGTTAACATGGCTTAGAATTTGGTTAAAGTGCTTAATCTTGTAAAATAACTTGATCTTGTTCTTCTCTTTTTCTAAGGTTTTCGAGACTCTCAAGAACAAGAGAGAGGTATGAGGGTTTGAAGGATGAACATCTATGTGTGCTAAAGTCTTGCAAGGCTTGGATTAATACAAGTGTAGTAGGACAAGTGGAGGGGGACCCATGAACCCCACTTGTCCACTTGTCTACCCTTCACAAAATATCTCCCACACTTAGCTTATTTTCACCAAATTTCGATGGCCTCACCCTTAGGATATCAAGACTTAATTAATTCACACCTAGTCCATAACTCTATTGGAAAATAATTCCATTACTTGATATTAATTCTCATCGTCACATTTGTTGTATCCAAAATTATTCCATCTAGAAAATGTAAATATACTTTTCTTCCAACTTTCAAATCTTATTTCCATAATCATGTTCTCACTTAGTAGCCATGGAATTACGGGGTGTAACATTCTTCCCTTCTTAGAAACATTCATCCCGAATGTTCATACTAAGTCTCAAGCTATACAAACTTCGGCATAGTCTCCTTAACTATACCTAACAACAATATTCAACAAACACAAAGATGCCTCACATGGACAAATATAACACATAGTCTCATTCATTAATCAAAATAGTCAAATAGGGATTGGAATTACCTGTAGGCATGGGGAATAAGGAGGATACTTCCTCTTTATCTCATCTTCTGCTTCCCACGTCATCTCTTCCCTATTATTGTTCCTCCACAATACATTGACGGAAGCCACATCCTTAGTCCGTAACCATCTAACCTGGCGATCAAGTATGGCTATGAGACTCTCCTCATAAGCCAACTCCTCTATCACCTGGACGTCATCTACTGGGAAGACTCTAGAAGGGTCACCAATACACTTATGCATCATCGATACATGAAATATTGGATGTACCGCCTCCAAATCGGATAGTAGATCCAACTCATAGGCAACCTTGCCTACCCTGCGAACAATCTGGTAAGGCCCAATGTATCTCGGGCACAACTTCCCCTTCTTACCGAACCTCATCACACCCTTCATGGGTGATACCTTCAAGAATACCCAATCATCAAGCTGAAACTCTAAGGGTCGACGTCGATTATCTGTATAAGACTTCTGTTGACTCTGGGCTGCTAGTAGTCTCTCCTGGATAAGCTTCACCTTATCCACCGCTTGTTGAATCATTTCTGGGCCGAGTAACTTAGTCTCGCCCACATCAAACCAACCTATAGGTGACCTGCATCTCCTCCCGTATTAGAATGGTAGTTGTTGTTATACACAAACTCAACGAGTGGCAAATGATCCTCCCAGCTACCCCTGAAGTCAATAACACAGACTCTCAACATATCCTCAAGTGTCTGAATATTACGTTCTTCCTGCCCATCAGTCTGAGGATGAAATGCGGTGCTAAGACTCACTTGTTTCCCCAATCCCTTCTGGAACGACCTCCAAAAGTTAGCTGTAAACTGAGGCCCTCTGTTCGATATAATAGATATGGGAACCCTGTGCAGTCTCACTATCTCCCTGATGTACAACCTAGCATAGTCCTCAACTGAGTAAGTAGTCCTGACTGGAAGAAAATGGGCTGATTTCGTCAGCCTATCTACAATCACCCATATGGAGTCATACTTCCCCTAAGTATGAGGTAAGCCTGTAACGAAGTCCATATTGATCACCTCCCACTTCTAAGTCGGGATCTCTATCTACTGCAATAATCCACCAGGCTTCTGGTGCTCAACCTTAACCTACTGACATTTTGGACACTGAGCAACAAACCCTGCTACGTCCCTTTTCAGGCCATCCCACCAATACATGCGTCTGAGGTCATGATACATCTTTATCGACCCCGGATGAATAGAATACCAAGCAGTGTGTGCTTCTCCCATAACCTGCTGTCGTAGCCCTACAACATCAGGTACACATAATCTGCCCTCGTACCGTAGCACCCCATCAGGTGCAACCTCAAATAGAGTCTTCTCCTTCCGAAGAGTTGTATCTCTATACCGTACCAGAACATGATTCTCATACTGATGCCTCTTCACCTATTATATGATAGAGGACTCGGCTGTTACACCCCGTAAATTGCAGGACATGTTTATAAGAACGTAAGTAAGAACTCAAAAGAGTTAAGATTTGAGACTAGTAAAAATTTATCGGAATTTTGGAATTGTCGGAAAAACAAAATATTTCGACGAATGGGAGGGCGACACGTGTCACCCACTTAGTGGTCTTGGACGAAATGGACATGGATAGAATGGTCATTTGACCAATATTAAGGTGACCAAGTCTTGCTAAGGGCTAGAGCTTGATATTGTTGACTTAGTCAAGAGCCACTTGGCTTGATCCTTGTGAAATGCATCCAAGCCACCCATTTGTTTTAATCTTGACCCTCCATGTTTCTATATAGTAACACTACTAGCAAGACAAGCTCCCACACTTAGTCAAATTTTAAGAAATCTTGATGAACACAAAAGGGGGCTCTCGGTTTTACAAGGGTTTCAAGAAGAAAAATATTTGTTTGTTGTCCAATAAGCTCCACACTTTAAACCAAGGTTCCTAAGGGTATTGTAAGTGTATCTCAATAGAAAGATCCCGGAAAAGTGGCGTTTTCGTATTAGTCGCAAGGTGAAAACCTAATCACTTTCCTAGGTTTGGATTTGGAATTGATGGAAAGTTGTTTGTGATCTTCTAAAGGTCTTAAAGTGGAGGATTGGAGTGTTAAGGAGAGGCTCTAAGTTGCTAGGGAGCGACTTCGGATCTTGAAGTGGATTAAGGCTCACTAAGGTAACAATCTTGTTTTCTTAAGTGTTATAAGATTACATATTGTTGTAGCCTTACATTTTGACTAGCATGAAGTTTATATATTAAATATTGATAAGTGTTATGAATATTTGAAGCCTAAAATCCGAAATGACATGTTGAGCCATTGGAAATTGAAATACAATTTGGTCGCTAACTAGAATCGTCGCATGTTATCTACTTAAAGATTATTGTTGTTATAATCGATTGCGGCTTCATAACATGTTATACTAAACAACTTGTATTGAAAAGGAATTAGAAAGGAAGATATGTTGTGACACCTTTTGGCCGAGAATGACATAGTATGTTGGTTTAGTTTGATATTAATTTGTGGGGCGAAATTTTACACGTCTTGTAGGCGTGTAATCCCCTATTGTTAACTACATTGTTGAGCCTTAAATGTGGTGTGTTTGGTTATTGAATTCGGGCCTTGAAAAAGGTGGAAAAGTATGTAGAAACAAAGGAAGTGCTGTCCGATTTTCCGTAGAATTTAGTGACTCTGCACTTGGAATATTCTACGTTTGAAGATAGAAGTTAATAGACGTATTATGGTCATTATAGGTTGACATACTACGTACGGCGTATTGGACTTAGAAAGTGGATTGAACCGAAGAGGTATGTGGAACTTTCTTATCTCTTGAGCATGAATAAGTTGTAAATATATAGTACGGTAGACGTACTAGATTTTGACAATCTAGTCCATTTGATATCCTTGGCTTATTTTAAGAATGTCCAAGTTAGTTGAGTTAGGGAATTAAGTATCTAAGGTATAAATCTAGTATAACGGCTTTATGGGAAGTTGGTTATAATAGCTTTATGGAAGGTTAAAAAGAGTGGTTTACTCTAAGTAATGTAAGTATGATAAATGACTTGAAATAATGAAAGGTAAATTGATTTTAAGGCATCAATTGCTTAAGGTTTTAAAAGAAAGAAGTCACTTGATTTAGAAGCCTAAATGTATTTCTAAAAGGTATTGTGACTTGTCTTGAAAAGTAGATATGACTTGATACTACAATTATTAGTATCTTGGAAGTTTTATATGAAAAAGAGTCATTTTAAAAGAATAGAAGTACGTAGTACTTTGGGTTAAATTCCCGGAATTTATAATGACATGTTAGTGCCTTAAGTAAACTAAATGAGAGTGTATATGAATAAGGCTAATAAGAAGTTAGGGGGATTTCTTAACTTGCTTATGTTATGTACGATAAGCCGGTAGTGCTTATATTATGTATGATAAGCCGATAGTGCTTATGTTATGTATGATAAGCCGGTAGTGCTTATGTTATGTATGATAGCCGGTTGTGCTAGTGATATATTATTCATTACGGGGTCATTCCCCGGGTTTGTGGCATTTGCATATTCCGTGGATTTGCTACCCATGATGCGAGGAATACCTCATGCGAGTCCGTAAGGGCTTTTGCGGGTGAAATAGTCCTATGCGGGGCGGATCAGTCTTATGCGAGGAATACCTCATGCGGGTCCATACGACCTATGCGGGCGGATACAGTTTATGCGAGGAAGTTACCTCATGCGGGTCCATACGACCTTTGCGGGTGAAATAGTCCCAGGAGTAGGATTGATTAATGATACTACGGGCGGGTGACCCTACTTTGATCACGAGCCTCCTATTTTTATGCAGTAAAATATACTCTTGTTTACTCTCATTGTTAGTAAGGTACAGTGTACTGTTAATTGAGTCATCATATATGTCTCCAGCTTTATTTTTAGACTTATGATTTCATTACAGTACTTTCAGTTTCACATATTTGGTACATGTTGTACTGACCTCCTTCGGGGGGCTGCGTTCATGCCGCAAGTAGAGTATACAGGTTGTTGATTCTCACTCTTAGGATCAATGTTCAGTTGTTGAGAAGCTCCATTATTCCGAAGGCTTATCCTTGGTTTAGATCCATGGTATTGTCGGTTGTTGTAAATTCAGGGGTATGGCGGGGCCCTGTCCCGCCACAGTTGTTATTCTTAGAGGTCTGTAGTCATATTTGTGGATTGGGTTTTAAGAACAGAGAAGTACTGATTTATTTTTTTGGTGTATGTACATTTTACGGAAGGTGGCCTTATCGGCTAGCCTATTAATGTTTATTGTCTAAGTTTTTATATGTGTTGTGTATGTTCCGCTGCTATTCGCTGATGTATACCTGTAAGGGGTGCCCAGGTAGGGCACCAGTCGCGGGCCTGGGGTCGGGTCGTGACAAAAGTGGTATCAGAGCAGTTAGTCCTCGGAAAGTGTCTACAGATCGTGTCTAGTAGTGTCTTGGTTATCGGTATGTTGTGCACCACATCTATAACCAGGAGGCTACAGGACATTTAGGATTGGTTTCCGTTCTTCTCACTCTGAGATCGTGCGATAGAGCTGTGTGGTTAGGGTCGTCTCTCCCTAACAAGTTATGTTGATTGCAGCTACGAGAAAGGCAGCAGTGACCCAGGAAAGATTATGTGGATTGCGTATCCAGGTTGGTAATAATTGTAGTATAGTTGGTATTGTGACATACAACTATACGGAGTTATGTATGAGGGTCACATATGTGTTGCCTAGAATGATTTTAGATTACTAGGAATTGGTAAGGACTAAATAAATACCGGGAAGGTATGAACAATTAATGAACTCTCATCAAGGTTTTACGTGCTAATTTGAGATAATTAGGAGATGATGAGATGTCTGAGAAGGAAATAGACCCTTAAGAAGTTTAATTAAGATACTTAATAGAAGACTATATTAATAGATTAAGCTACGTGGTATGATTAAGAGAATGGTACGGGTGAGACCCGTATGGAGTAAGTATGGTTGTTGTGATCAAGACAACACGATTATGGTATTATGAGAAGTTATTGTACCCGATTACGGGGGGACTGATAAGGTAGGCTTGGAGCATGGAAATTGCGAGCCTAAGAATGTTGATAACCGCCGAGACCTTAGGTATATAAGGCCTTCTCGGATAGTAAAAAGTTAAGTCAGACCAAGGATAAGAGTTAAGTACGACGCCGAGTCGGGTTGAGGACCTATTAAGGGTCGCCCCATAGCCTGTAATGGAATGTGATCAATTGCTAGTACTCTCGCTACGTGACAGGGTCACGAAGGGGTAAGGCCCAAGTCTTGTAAATCGTTTTACGGGTTCGTGGACGCATTCCACCGGAACCAGGTTGTGAGAGCCGGAAATGGCCTTATATTGCTTAATATAGTAACTCCAAAGATTGGAGGCCAGATTTAGTATGGAAGTTATGTACGTATGCTAGTATAAGTTTGAGAGTACGGAAAAAGTACGACCAGTGAGAAAGAGAGCAACCAAGTGTAAGAGATAGAGTCTGAATCTATGAGAACCTTAGAGATATCTACACCCGTGAGTGATGGGTGGTAGCTGAGCGGGTGTATAATAATTTCCCGGTGACGATACAGTCCTCAGACCCTAGCAGACCTAGTAGAGCTGACGTGACAGACCTTGAGGTCATTATGAGTACGGGTTAGTTGTCCTCTTGTTATGCCAACGCGTTACCGCAGAGAGATTGATTCGGTACGATTTTCCAAGAAACCGATTATCGGGTGGAAAGGAAGGGAAGTGGTTGTAACCAGTGAATTATCCTTCCTTCTTTGACATAGTTGATGTTAATAAGTCTGTGTGACTTGTTCATTTGAGGTAAATGTCACGACCCGACCCGGGCGCGGCGGTGCCCTACCCGGGCACCGTTCGTATACATCGAGAGAATAGCGTGAACATACACAACATATAACATGTTTAGACAATAAACATCACAAAGCAAATAAGGCGCGCTTCCATAAAATATACATACTCAACAAGTAAAGCAGATAACTCGTTCTACTGACCCAAACCACAAAATGTGACTACGGACCTTAGGAATAACAAGCGTGGCGGGATGAGCCCGCCATTGTCACGACCGAACCGGGCGTGGATCGTGCCTTACCGGGCACCACTAGTGATACAACATCGAGAGAAAATCAGCGGAAATAAAAATATGAACATGAATTAAGAGACAAAATAAATAAGCAGCAACCAAAACAGTTGCCTTCATCATATATACATAAATACCGAACATTTATCCTTTTTACAAACCACGCTTACAGTGATGTTACTGCACCTCTAAGATTTACACAACAACTATGACGGGACAGGGCCGCCATACCACGAATGTACACGGACCTACTGCACTCGGGGTAACATACCAAAGATAAGCCTCAGAAGGAAGAGCTTCCCAATCTGGCGAAAGGTGATCCTAAAAGCGGGGATCGACAATCGATGTACCTCTACTGCGGCGATGAACGGCCCGAAGGAGAGTCGACAACAGTACTAAGTATGTGAAAGCGTAAAATCGTAAATGAAATCATAATAGTCTATAAAAGCGGAGAGCGGTATGATAACCAAACTACGCACACATATGATTATATCAATTCTGTGGTCTCACGCCACAACATCAATCACGCGTGGAGTACCTTCCCGCCACGGCGATGCATGATATGATAACAACAAGATAGAAATCCAAATGGGAGCATACCCGTGCGCTACGCATCGTGTCAGTATGTCCAAAGGGAACAAATAAGACAACATTCCAAATGGAAGCATACCCGTGCGCTACGCATCGTGTCAGTAGGTCCAAAGGGAAACAATAAGACATCATTCCAAATGGAAGCATACGTGCGCTACGCGTCGTGTCGGTATGTCCAAGGAAACAATAAGACAACAAGCGGTAATCAAAGTGGAAGCCCGCATGCGCGCTACGATCGTGTCGAGATGTCCAAAGTGATTAACAAAAGTAACACTATCAGCGAGGCGTGCGTGGAATTTCTCCGCCACCGCCAAGACGCCCAAGTAAGTTCTCAACAAGTCAACCGACCCTCCATCGAGACGCGGTAGTATAGAAACACAATTTTTGCACAACAAAGGCTATCACAACAAGCATAGGCAAGTTTCACAACAACAAGCATAGGCAAGTTTCACATCAACAAGCATAGGCAAGTTTCACAACAACAAGCATAGGCAAGTTATACACAACTCAAAGTACTTTCATTTTATGCCAAAGTCCGGGTTTTAACCCTAAAGTACTACGTACGTTAAATTCCTTTTAAAGAGATCTAATCCTTTTATAAAAGTCACCCGATACGTAGTATAAAAATAGAGTGACTTATATCTTTTAAGTAAACCAAAACAACTTCCATACTTTCCTTTTTAAAACCAAATTAAGGCAACACCATGCCTTCTTTTTTTGACCAAAACACTTTTCTTTTTAAAGTCAAGTTACCGCATTAAAACCAATGATAAAACCTTTCTTTTGTTTTCATAAGGTCGTTATAACCAACTTCCCATAAAGTTGTTATACACCTTATGTTTTAAACCATTTTAAGACAACACAATGCCTTTCTTTTTCCTAAAGTTCGGTTTGCCTAATTTCAATTACACAAGTCTCTTTTTGAAAAGTTCATAGTTCATGTCTTAATCTCTTTTAAAACAATTGAGTAACATATGCCTTAGCGTAGTAGGTTATTCTTGTTCATAATCAATCTTATTAGCAGCAATGATCTAGAAATGTAATATCATTTTGTCTCATCTTAGCTTCTATGCAGATGTTGGTTTCTACTGGTTTTAATATTACTTAATTATTCAATACATTTCCCTTTATTAACGCTGCAGTGGTTTGTCGATACACATTCGATTTCAAATCATAAAACATTATTCCTTCCAAAACCAAGTACTCATTACTCACGAATGAGGTTTCACACAAACATCCATATTAAGTCAAGTCTCTTATCTTCTAAACCATTAAACCATTCTTTTATCTCTCTTGGGCGTTACACCTAACTTCTCATAAAGTGGTATAACTTTTATGTTTTCAAACCAAGTATACACTTCTTTCAAAAAGGTTTCTTAATCTTTTAGAATACTTGAGGTTCTTTTACATCAAGTCGGTTATAAGTCAAATCGGTTATCTTTTAAAAACCACAAAGCATTTCTCATTTACATAGAAATTTATAACCAACTTCCCATAAAGCGTTATAACACTTTATGTTTAAAGACAATCAAATATATTTAACACGTATCGTCACCGTACTACATAGTTATACACATATCATGCTAGAACAGATAGGAAGAGGTTCACATACCTCGCGACGATTATCGACTAATAGCAAAACGCTCCAAGCACCTCAAACCGTCGGCTACACTCTAAGCCAAGCAGATCACTCCACGTAGTACTTCAACCTATAGAGGCCACAAGGCGCCTATTAACATCTTTAGATCTCGACGTAGAATATTCTACGAAAATTGGCGACACCTCCCCATGGCGGCGTAATTCTCCTCTCTATCGACGCCGACTACCAAGCGAGTGGGGTTTTACGCTTAACCGGGCGTGTACAACTCTACTTCACAAGAATGCTATACAAGTCTCTGTCTGATCCTAAGTAATTACGATTCGGTTCTCATCTTAAAGTTCAGCTTAAGTCGAAGACATTGCCGTAAGTATTATTCAGGCTTAAGTCAAAAGACATTGCCGCACAACTATGTTCAATTCTATATATAGTATACCTTAACTATATATTCCACAACATGTAATTTCCAATTACAACAGAAGGTTAAGAGTGTTTACCTCGATAAGCCCAAAATTATCCGAGTTTATATGTCGATCCTGAGCAAGGTTTAGCTCCTACTCCGTGCGCTCCGACCCGCTCCAACCAACCCTTAGAAGTTCTAACCAACTTCTACTTATAACTTCAACTACGGGTGAAGATTTACTTAGGTTTTCGTTTTTGTGACTGAGGGAAGTATAATAGTATTTTCTGGGCTTTTGTATAAGTGTAACCTTGGGAAAACTATAAGGTATTTGGGCCAAGGTATTTGGGCATTATAACAATACTTGGAGAGTATTTCTATACCACAAAAAAGGGGGTATTTATACGAGACAACTATGCTAGGGTACCCGGCAAAACACCACAAAGGGAGGGGTGGCTCTCGGCGAGGGCTCTCAGGGGAGGGGGTGGTGGGCCAGCTCGAGGAGAGGAGTATTTTGAGACTTAGATAGATTGCTCAAGTTTTTGGATGAAGAAAGTCTTCAACTAGAGGGTATTTATAGGTCAAGTGAAGGCCAACCAATGGCCAAGATGAAGACAAGTGTGGTGCAGTGTAGGGCTAGATTTCAACCATGTGGACCTTATCAATATACCACACAACTTCCACAAAATATCCTACCAACTAAAGTAGCCCAAAATCGTCCATTAAGCGCCCACTCAAGGCGATGTGAGGTGACACTTGTCACCCTCCGTTGGTCCAAAATGTTCGTCTCTCGGAAAAATCCATAAAAATTATAAATGACATAGCGGAATTTTCCTACGAAAGTAATGGAAACGTTTCGTCGAAAACGACTCTTATCGGGTGTTGTGTACAAATTTCGAAACTTGCCTAACTTAAGGCTCAAATTATTATCACGTGCCTCACGCATACTGAAATACGGTATAATGGCCATACCACAGAATGTACATAAAATCTACAACATCGGGAAAAAGCGTACCAAAAGACAAGCCTCGGAGAAATGGAGCTTCGACACGATCGGTGATCCTAAGAATGAGGATCCGCCACCGCTTACCTACTGCGGCATGAACGCAGCCCAGGAAGGGTCGTACTCGATAAGTACTAAGTATGTAAATCGGAAAATCGTAATTACATCATAAGTCTAAAACAAAGCCGAGACATGTATGATAATCAAATTACGATCTGCTGTGCCTTACTAACAATGAGAGTAAATAAGAGTATACTTACAACATAAAAATAGGAAGCTCACGATCAAAGCGGGACCACCCGCCGCGATGTCATTAAGCAATCCTACTCGGGACTATTTCACCCGCATGGTCGTGTGGACCGCATGAGGTATTCGCCGTGATTTGTATCGCTGCATAGGTCGTGTAGACCCGCATGAGGTATTCCACGCATAGGACTGATCCGCCCCGCATGGGACTATCTCACCCGCATAAGCCCTTACGGACCCGCATGAGGTATTCCTCGCATCATGGGTAGCAAATCCATGGAATATGCAAATGCCACAAACCCGGGGAATGACCCCGTAATGAATAATATTCCACTAGCACAAACCGGCTATCATACATAACATAAGCACTACCGGCTTATCATACAATATATAAGCAAATTAAGAAATCCCCTAACTTCTTATTAGTTTTGTTCATATACACTCTCATTTTAGTTTACTTAAGGCACTAACATGTCTTTATAAAAAACCGGGAATTTAACCCAAAGTACTACATACTTCCACTCTTTTAAAAATGACTCTTTTTCATATAAAACTTCCAAGATACTAATAACCGTAGTATCAAGTCACAATTACTTTTCAAGACAAGTCACAATACCTTTAGAAATAAAATTAGGCTTCTAAATCAAGTGACTTCTTTTCTTTTAAAACCTTAGGCAATTGATGCCTTAAAATCAAATTGCCTTTCATTAAAAAATCAAGTCATTTATCCTTATTTATCTTTCCATAAAGCTAATATAACCAACTTCCCATAAAGTCGTTATATTAACTTTATACCTTAGCCAATTACAATTTCCTATCCAAGGGACTTATACGTTTAAAACGAAACAAGTATCATATACTTTAAAACTCTTCAAGTCCCTTAACTTTAAAAACTTAAGACATCCTTAATACTTTTAAAGAAGTGAGTTAATCTCCTAACTCACCCAACTTGGCTATTCTTAAAACAAGTAAAGGATATCAAGGTCTTGTCGTCTCCGTACTATATCGTCTGACTATTCATGGTAAAAAGATAGGAAAGTTCTACATACCTCTTCGGGTTAATCCACTTGCTAAGTACAATATCCCGCCCGTAGTATGTCAACCTATAATGTCAACAATACGTCTATTAACGTCTTACTTCAAACGTAGAATATTATAAGTGCAAAGTCACTAAATTCTACGGAAAATCGGACAGCACCTCTTTTGTTTCTACATACTTTGCCACCTTTTTCAAGGCCGAATTGAATAACCAAACACGCCACATTTAAGTCCAACAATGTAATTAAAAATAGGGGATTACACGCCTACTAGACGTGTAAAATTCCGCCCCACAAATGATATCAAACTAATACAAACTACTAGGCCAATTCGGCAACTTGAGATACAATAACACCAATTCTTCCAATTTCCTTTTCAATCCAAGTTGTTAGCATAACATGATATCAAGTCGCAATCGATTATAACTACTATAATCTTCAAGTAAGTAACATGCGACGATTCTAATTAACGACCAAATTGTAATTCAACTTCAAAAGGATTATATGTCATTTCGGATTTAAGGCTAAAACAATCCATATCACTTATCAATCTTCACTACACATACTTCATGCTAGTAAAATGTAAGGCTAACAACAATATATAATCTTGTAACACTTTAAGAGACAAGATTATTACCTCAACGAGTCTTAGTCCAACTTCAAATCCGAAGTCGCTCCCTAGCAACTTAGAGCCTCTTCTTCACACTTCAATCCGCCACTTGAGACCCTTAGAACAACACAAACAACTTTCCTTCAATCTTCCAAACAAAACCTAGAAAAGCAACTAGGTTTTCACCTTGCGACTAATACAAAAACGCTATTTTTCCGGAATCTTTCTATTGAGATACCCTTACAATACCCTCATGAACCTTGGTTTAAAGTGTGGAGCTTAAAGGACAACAAACAAAAAAAATTTCTTTCTTTGGATAGTGAACCCGAGAGCTATCTCTTGTGTTCTTCAAATTCTTGATTTTTTTTCTAAGTTTAGAAGTTAGTCTTGCTACTAGTACTACTATATAGTTCAATGGAGTGTCAAGATGTGCATAAATGTGTGGCTTGGATGAAGTTCTTTTAAATATCAAGACTTGTGGTCCCATTGACTAAGTCAACATTGTCAAGCTCTTCAACTTGCAAGACTTTGTCATCCTAACAATGGCCAAATGACCCTTTTGGCCATGCTTAATTTCGTCCAAGACTACATAAGGGGGGGTGGGGGGTGACACGTGTCTCCCTCCCATTCGTCACAATATTACGTTTTCCGACAATTCCATAATTCCGATAAATTTTTACAAGTCTCTAATCTTAACATTTGGGATTCTCACGTACGTTCTTAAAACATGTCCTGTAAATACGGGGTGTAACATTCTTCCCCCCTTAGAAACATTCGTCCCCGAATGTTTTTTCGGAGTCAAACTTATAATTAGTGACATAGTTCCTTTTTCAACCCCGACATACCAATAATGCCACACATGGCCACATAATAGCACTTAAACAAAAATGCTTCAATTAAAACTTGACAAGTAAGGGGAAAATGAATTACCTGAAGGTGTAGGGAATAAGTGAGGATACTTCCTCAACATGTCCTCCTCCACTTCCCAATTCATCTCCTCCCGGTTATCATTCCTCCACAAGACTTTGACGGAAGCCACATCCTTGGTCGCGATGCGTCGACTGCGATCGAGTATCGCTATGGGACTCTCCTCATATGATAACCCCTCTGTCACTTGGACCTCACTAGCAGGGAAAACTCTCGCTGGATCTCCGATACACTTCCGCAACATAGAAACATGGAAGACCGGATGTACCGCCTCTAACTCTGATGGCAGATCCAACTCATAGGCAACTTTGCCTACTCGACGGACGATCTGGTAGGGCCCAATGTACCTTGGGCTGAGTTTTCCCTTCTTTCCGAATCTCATCACACCCTTCATGGGTGACACCTTCAAGAAGACCCAATCGTGCTGAAACTCCAAATCCGGCGCCGATTATCCGCGTAAGACTTACGCCAACTCGAGCTAACGGTCTCTCGGATAAGTTTCACCTTATCCACGGCCTGTGAACCAAGTGCAGGCCAATTAACTGCACCTCGCCCACGTTGAACCAACCAATCGGCGACCTGCATTTCCGCCCATACAATGCCTCGTATGGCGCCATCTGTATACTGGAATGGTAGCTGTTGTTATAAGCAAACTCCACAAGAGGCAAATGATCCTCCCAACTACCCATGAAATCAATCACGCAAGCTCGCAACATATCCTCAAGTGTCTGGATAGTACGCTCTGCTGCCGTCGGTCCCGAGGATGAAGCGGTATCTTGAGACTCACCTGTGTCCCTAATCCCTTCTGGAAAGACCTCGAGAAGTTAGTCGTAAACTGGGCTCCTCTATCTGATATAATCGACATAGGGACTCCGTGCAGTCTCACAATCTCACTGATGTATAATCTGTCATAGTCCTCAGCCGAAAACGTCATCCTGACTGGAAGGAAATGGGCTGATTTCGTCAGCCTGTCAACAATAACCCAAATGGAGTCGTACTTCCTCTGAGTACGAGGTAACCCTGTAACAAAATGTCATGACCCGACCGGGCCGCGACTGGTGCCCTACCTAGGCACCCTTATAATCATACAACATAAAAAAACTGCGGAAGATAAATAACACTTTTTTTTAAAACTAAGGCCAAGCCTATAAGGCTGCCATAACATAATAATTACCCGAAAGGGACTACACTGTTTAACAATGTAAAAACAACTCTAGCCAGTCCAGCCCACAGATGAATACATACCTCTAAGATTTGGACAAATACTATGACGGGACAAGGCCCCGCCGTACCCCTGAATATGCATAACCATGACGACAAGCTCCGGAACATTGGAGCCATCTCAAATGCTGAACCAGGATCCTAAGTTCGCAGATCCACAACTGTGTACCTAAACCTGCGGACATGAACGCAGCCCCCCGAAGGGGGTCAGTACAACAGGTACCGAATATGGAACGGAAAATAAGGTACAGTAAACAAATCATAACTGTACAAAAGAATGACAGGGGCAAGTATAAAAAGGGTACATACCAGATCCTACCGTGTCATTACCATCTCGTGAACTTAACCGTACCTTATTATCTTTTCCCATTTTTCAATAAAAGTTATAGTCACTTTCTTACGTACATACTTAGGAAAAATCGTCAAGTTCATTACCAAATAACTTACTTACCTTGCATAACATAAACCGACCCTTTATGGAGGGACGCCTATACTGCTCGGCCCGATGCGGGCGATAAAGTCACATAGTGCGCCCGTAAAGGTATACTTCCGATCACGGGGCGGTAGATCACATAGTGCGCCCGTAAGGTATCTTGCCGGCCGAAATCACGGGACGCGGTAAGGTCACATAGTCCGCCCGTAAGGTATCTTGCCCGGCCCAAATCTTGGGGCCGGTAGGTCACATAGTCCGCCCATAAAGGTATAATGCGGCCCAAATCACGGGGCGCGGTAAGGTCACATAGTCGCCCATAAAGGTATCTTGCGGCCCAAATCACAGGAAGCGGTAAGGTCACATAGTGCGCCCATAAAGGTATCTGCGACCCAAATCCTGGGACCCGGTAAGGTCACATAGTCTGCCCATAAAGGTATACTGCCCGGCCCAAATCCTGGGACGCGGTAAGGTCACATAGTCTGCCCATAAAGGTATACTGCCTGGCCCAAATCCTGGGACGCGGTAAAGTCATATAGTCTGCCCATAAAGGTATACTGCCCGGCCCAATCCTGGGACGCGGTAAAGTCATATAAAATTCGGGAATTTAACCCAACGTGCTACGTACCTCTACTCCTTTTAAAAATGACTCTTTTTCAAATAATACTTCCAAGATACTAACAACCGTAGTATCAAGTCATATCTACTTTTAAAGACAAGTCACAATACCTTTTAGAAATACATTTACCGGCTTCTAAATCAAGTGACTTCTTTCTTTAAAACCTTAAGAAATTGGTACCTTTAAAACAATTTGCCCTTCTTTATTTCAAATCATTTCTTTGCTTACATTACTGAAGAAAACCATTCTTTTAAATCTTCCATAAAGTTGTTATAACCAACTTCCCATAAAGCCGTTATAACTCTTTATGTCTTAGACAAATTCATTCCTTTTATAACCAAGAGACTTATACTTTCAAATCGAATTACATAGCTTGAGAGATACTTCAAGTCCCTTAACTTTTAAGAAAACCAGTTTCTTAACTTAGAATATCAAGCTTCTTAACTTTAGAAATCAAGTCTTTCCAACTCAAGTATTCTATACTATTAAAACAATTCATTTCTTCCTTTAAGAATCAAGTCCCATAACTTGAAAAATAAAGTCTCTTAACCTTTTAAGAATTGAGGTTCATAGTCTTAAAACTTCGTACGTAAACTCTTTTAAATTAAGTAACATATACTTTGGTGCGTTGTGAATAAGTTATACTTATTTATACGATCTTATTCAAGTAGCCATGATCTAGAAAATGTAATACAATTTTGTCTTATCTTAGCTTCTATGCAGATGGAGAATTCTACTCATTTTAACTTAATTGATTGTCATTACATTTTCCTTTATTAACGCTGCAGTGGCTTGTTCGATACTTGTTCTCATTCGTGCCGTAAATTAGCCAAGTCAACTTGGCTCTAAATACCTCCTAACGACTCTTACCAACATCCCCCATAAGACTTGGTAAGAACTTAGGATAACTTAGACATAACCTTTACGTAGAGTAAATCAACATACATACCTCTTAACTTCTAAGAGTAGAAGGAATCATGAAATAGTACCACATGTATATTCAATACATAGAATCATGTCAAAAGAAGGAAGAGGTTCACATACCTCACGACGATTATCGACAATTAGCAAAATGCTCCAAAGTACTATACCCTTGCTAGCCTTTTCCACCCTTCAAGTAGAATACGCTACTCGTAGTACTTCAACCTATGATGGTCATAAAACGTCTATTAACCTCTAGCTTCGAACGTAGAATATTCTAAGTATAAGGTCACTAAATTCTACGGAAAATCGGGCAGCACTTCCTTTGTTTCTACATACTTTGCCACCTTTTTCAAGGCCGAATTCAATAACCAAATGCCACATTTAAGGCTCAAACAATTCAGCAAATACAAAGGGGATTACACGCCCTACAATACGTGTAAAATTCCGCCCCACAATTACTACCAACTAGTCCACAATACAATGCAATTCTCGGCTACAACAACACTACTTCTCTTTCAATTCCTTTTCAATACACGTTGTTATTCCAACATGCTACATAGTCATAAACAACTTCAACAACTATAATTCCTTCTTTAAATAATATGTGAGGACTTAAACTAATACTCAAATCGGATTGTAATTCTTAAGGGCTAAACATGCTAGTTTTCGGATTAGAGTTCCAATATCCATAACACTTATCAACTTCATAATATAAACACCTCATGATTGCTAATATCCATAGCTACAACAATAAGTAATCTTAATTACTAAAACGACAAGAATTATACCTTTACAAGCCCTTAAAATTTCCAAGATTCAAAGTCGCTCCTTAGCAATTCTTATCTCCTTTCCTTATGTTCCAATCCGCTCCAAGCACTCCTTAGAAGCCTATGAAGAACTCATCTTCAAGTTCCAACTTCAAAGTTGAAGAACTCCTTAAGTTTCCGCCTTGCGACTAATACGAAAACGCCACTTTTCCGGGATCTTTCTATTGAGATACACTTACAATATCCTTAGGTACCTTGGTTTAAAGTATTGTGAATTTAGAACAAAAATTGCAAAATTTCTTCCTTCAAAAGTCCTCAAAACCGTGAGCCTCTATATAGAGCAAGAACAAGTTTTCAATTTTTTTCTCTAAGTGTAGAATGACAAAGTTTTGCTACTAGTATACTTAAATAACACTAGGAAGGGTCAAGATTAAAACAAATGGGTGGCTAGGATGCATTTCATTAAAGTAAAGCCAAGTGGACAAGTTGACTTGGTCAATTATATCATGCTAGCAAGACTAATTCATCTTCAATGGTTAATGACCCTTTTACCCTTGCCTTTTCGTCCAATACCATGGGGGGGTGCCACGTGTCATCCTCCCATTCGTCCATAAAATTTCGTAACCCTCGTGGGCCCCACAAAATGTAAAATTCCTCGGGTGGGCCCCACGTGACCAAATTCGTAAAAATAAATTTCCATAATGTTAATAAGTTCCATACTCTTCAAATAATGCATATTGAGAATCTAATTCTCACCAACGAACATTTTTCCTTTCCGACGTTCGAAAGATTTTCCGTCGGAAAAACAATTCTTCCTTTCGTACCCTTTTCATGTCTTGTGTTCCTTACTTACATTCTCTTATACATGTCCTGGACTTACGGGGTGTAACATTCTTCCCCCCTTAGAAACATTCGTCCCCGAATGTTCTTTCGGAGTCCAATCTAATTAGATAGCGACATAGTCTCCTTTTACTACACCCTTCATACAACACATGCCACCCATGGCCACATAACAATACTTATACTAAAATGTCAACCTTGGCACTCACGAAGCCAACTAGCCCATACTCATAATGACCTCAAAGTCTGTCATAATCCTCTCTACTAGGTCTACTAGGGTCTGACGACTGTATCATCACCGGAAAAATCTCATATTCCCGTTCAGCTACCACCCCACACACTCACGGGTGTAGTTACCTCGAAAAGTTCTTATGGATTCAGGCTCTATTCCTTTACACTTGGTTGTTATCTTTCTTACTGATCGTACTCTTTCCGTACTTCCAACTCATACTAGCTGTCACGACCCGACCCCGGGCCGCGACTGGTGCCCTACCTGGGCACCCTTCTAATCATACAACATAATAAACTGCGGAAGATAAATAACACCCTTTTTTTAAAACCAAGGCCAAGCCGATAAGGCTGCCATAACATAAAAATTTCCCGAAAGGGGCTACACTGTTTAACAATGTAAAAACAACTCTAGCCAGTCCATTACAGATGAATACTGGACCTAAGATTTGAACAAATACTATGACGGGACAAGGCCCCGCCGTACCCCTGAATATACATAGCCATGACAACTCCGGAACATTGGAGCCATCTCAAAATGCTGAATCAGGATCCTAAGCTCGCGGATCCACAACTGTGTACCTAAACCTGCGGACATGAACGCAGCCCGAAGAAGTCGATCAACAGTGCGAATATGGAACAGAAAATAAGGTACAGTAAAAAAATCATAACTGTACAAAAGAATGACAGGGGCAAGTATAAAAAGGGTACATACCAGATCCTACCGTGTCATTACTATCTCGTGAACTTAATCGTACCTCATTATCTTTTCCATTCCATTAAGAGTTATAGCCAAATCTTACGTACATACTTAGGAGAAATCATTAAGTTCATTACCATATAACTTACTTATCTTTCATAACATAATCCGGCCCTTTATGGAGCGGCGCATATACTACCCGGCCCAATCTGGGACGCGATCAAATCACACAAATATCAAAGCGTGCCCGTGGAATCCCCCATCACTGTCGACAGTCATAAGTGTAACGTATAACCATGTGACGCGCCCGTGGCATCCTACCTCACTGCCGGCGTACACATACACAATACATATATATATCTCCTGCCCGTGGAATCCCACATCACTGCCGACAGTCATAAGTGTAACATATAACCATGTGACGCGCCCGTGACATCCTACCTCACTGTCGGCGTACACATATACAACACACATATATATATATATATATAACGTGACCGCATGCCTCGAAATCCCTCATCGTATAAGCATGGCCATAACGTGCCCTCGGTATCCCTCATCGTATGTGCAGTCTTCATGGGGAGCTAGCCCATGGAGTAATAATATAACATGTCCCCGAAATCCCTCATCGTGGGTACATGTCTTCATGGGGAGCTAGCCTATGGAGTAATAGTCGTACATAGCATGGTCGCATGCCCCGGAATCCCTCATCGTATAAGCATGGCCATGGGTAATAAAACAAATCCGGGAATCTAACCCGCCTCCTGGTCACATGCCCCGGAATCCCACATCGTATAAGCATGTCCAAGGATCAATCATAATGGAAGCATACCCGTGGAATCCCACATCACCGCCGATGCGTCGAGCAAACTTACAACAAGACAGCCGACCCTCCAACTGAGAGTCACGACAACGTAAACATATAATACTTGCACTCAAAGCTATCACAAGCAAACATAGGCAAGTTCATTAAACCTTTAAACTTCCATTTTTATAAACACATGGCACTTTCGTTTCACACATAAAAATCCGGGAATTTAACCCAAAGTACTACGTGCCTCTACTCCTTTAAAATGATTTTCTTTCAAATAAAACTTCCAAGATACTAATAACCGTAGTATCAAGTCATACTTACTTTTCAAGACAAGTCACAATACCTTTTTAGAAATACAATTATAGGCTTCTAAATCACGTGACTTCTTTCTTTAAAACCTTAAGCAATTGGTACCTTTAAAACAATTTGCCCTTCTTTATTTCAAGTCATTTCTTTGCTTACATTACTGAAGAAAACCATTCTTTTAATCTTCCATAAAGTTGTTATAACCAACTTCCCATAAAGCCGTTATAACTCTTTATGTCTTAGACAAATTCACTCCTTTTATAACCAAGAGACTTATACTTTCAAATCAAATCACATAGCTTTCAAAATACTTCAAGTCTCTTAACTTTTAAGAAAACAAGTTTCTTAACTTTAGAAATCAAGTCTTTCCAAATCAAGTATTCTATACTTGTAAATCAATTCATTTTTTCCTTTAAGAATCGAGTCCCATAACTTGAAAAATAAAGTCCCTTAACTTTTAAGAATTTGAGATCCATAGTCTTAAAACTTCATACGTAAATTCTTATAAGTTAAGTAACATATACATTGGTGCGTTGTGACTAAGTTATACTTATTTATAACGATCTTATTCAAGTAGCCATGATCTAGAAAATGTAATACAATTTTGTCTTATCTTAGTTTCTATGCAGATGGAGAATTCTACTCATTTTAACATAATTGATTTTCATTACATTTTCCTTTATTAACGCTGCAGTGGCTTGTTCGATACTTATTCTCATTTGTGCCGTAACTTAGCCAAGTCAACTTGGCTCCAAAATACCTCCTAACGTCTCTTACCAACGTCCCCCATAAGACTTGGTAAGAACTTAGGATAACTTAGACATAACCCTTACGTAGAGTAAATCAACATACATACCTCTTAACTTCTAAGAGTAGAAGGAATCATGAAATAATACCACATGTATATTCCATACATAGAATCATGTCAAAATAAGGAAGAGATTCACATACCTCGCGACGATTATCGACAAATAGCAAAATGCTCCGAAGTATTTCAACCTTGATAGCTATTCCATCCTTCAAGTAGAATCCGCTATACTTAGTACGTCAACCTAAAATGGCCATAATACGTCCATTAACCTCTAGCTTCGAACGTAGAATATTCTAAGTGCAAAGTCACTAAATTCTACGGAAAATCGGACAGCACTTCCTTTGTTTCTACATACTTTGCCACCTTTTTCAAGGCCGAATACAATAACCAAACACACCACATTTAAGGCTCAACAATGTAGTTAACAATAGGGGATTACACGCCTACAAGACGTGTAAAATTCCGCCCCACAATTGATATCAAACTAGTCCACAATACAATGCCATTTTCGGCCAAAAGGTGCAACAACTTATCAAACTTTCCAATTCCTTTCCAATCCAATTTCTTAGGTCTAACATGTTATATAGTCATAAACAACTTCAACAACTACAATTTCCTTCAATATATAACATGTGACGACTTATACTTATAATCAACTGGAATTGTAATCTTAAGGCTAAACATACTAGTTTCGGATTAGGGTTCCAATAGCCAATATACTTATCAAACTTCATGATATAAACATCTCATGCTTGCTAATATCCATAGCTACAACAATAAGTAATCTTAATTACTAAAACGACAAAAATTATACCTTTACAAGCCCTTAATCTTTCCAAGATTCAAAGTCGCTCCTTAGAAATTCTTAGCTCATTTCCTTATGTTCCAATCCGCTCCAAGCACTCCTTAGAAGCCTATGAAGAACCCATCTTCAAGTTCCAACTTCAAAGTTGAAGAACCCCTTAAATTTCCGCCTTGCGACTAACGTGAAAACGCCGTTTTTCCGAAATCTTTCTATTGAGATATCCTTACAATACCCTTAGGGACCTTGGGTTTAAGTCTTGTGAATAATGTATCACAAACTAAAATTTTTCTTGTGGAGGGGAGCTCAAACCCGAGAGCATTCTCAAGGCACACACAAGTCTCTCAAATTTTTCTAAGTGTTGTGAGCTAAGTCTTGCTACTTAGGATGATATATAACACAATGGAGGGTCTATATTACAACACATGTTAAAATTGGATGAATAGGATCAAGCCAAGTGGCTCTTGACTTAGTCAACAATGTCAAGCTCTACTTGCAAGACTTAGTCTTCTATCATGGTCAATGACCATACTACCCTTGCATAATTTCGTCCAAGAACAAGTGGGGGGGTGCCACGTGTCTCCCTCCCATTCGTCCATAAAATTCCGTAACCCTCGTGGGTCCCACAAAACGTAAAATTCCTCGGGTGGGCCCCACGTGACCAAATCCGTAAAATTAAATTTCCATAATGATAATAAGTTCCATACTCTTCAATTAATGCATTTTGAGAATCTAATTCTCACCAACGAACATTTCTCCTTCCCGACGTTCGGAAGATTTTCCGTCGGAAAAACAATTCTTCCTTTCGTACCCTATTCAAGTCTTGAGTTCCTTACGTACATTCTCTTAAACATGTCCTGGAGTTACGGGGTGTAACACTAGCATACATACATAACCCCCATACCGATTGTGGCCCCCAATCTTTTGGAGTCACTCTTTTAAAGAACAAAAGGCCATTTCCGGCTCGCACAACTTGGTTCCGGTGGAACGCGTCCACGAACCCGTAAAACAATTAACTAGACTTGGGCCTTGCACTCTCGTGACCCTGTCACGTAGCGGAACTACTACCAACTGATCCCACTCCATCTCAGGCTATGGGGCGACCCGCAATAGGTCCTCACCCCGTCCCACCGTCGCACTTAACTCCTATTCTGGGTCTATAATAAATCTTTCTACCCGAGAAGACCTTGTACATCTAAGGTCTCAGCGGTCATCAATATTCTTAGGCTCGCAATTTCCATGCTCCAAGCCTACCTTATCAGTCCCCCCGTAAACGGGTACAAAAACTTCTCATAATACCATAACCATGATGTCTCGATCACAACGACCATTATTTACTCCATACGGACCTCATCCGTACAATTATTGTTATACCCCGTATTTTCAGAGTATGTACGTAAGGATGTACGTAGAAAAGTTTGGGCTTTAAAGTTAGGCATAGGTTCGATTTTTGTGCACAACACCCGGTTAGAGTCGTTTTTCGACGAAACGTTTTACACAACTCGAGTAGGATAAATTACGGCTATGTCATTTCTAATTTTTGCGGATTTTTCCGAGAGACGAAACATTTTGGACCGACGGGAGGGTGCCAAGTGTCACCCTCATATTGGGCGTTGTGGTGGGCGGTTTGGACGATTGGTCTTGGTTTTTTTTTTGTCAAGTAGTTGGTAGGATATTTTGTGGGTAGATGGATAAGGTACACTTGGGTGAATCCTAGCCCTGCACTTGCACCACACTTGGCTTGATCTTGGCCATTGGTTAGCCATGGCTTGACCTATAAATACCCCTCCCCTTTGATGAACTTCTTCATCCAAAATTGTGCTAAGTCTTGAAAGCTCTCTTCTCCCCCCCTTTGTGTAGTGTCTCGTCCTAGCCTCCCCCTCCCCCTTGGTGAGGCCCTCGCGAGAGCCCCCATGGCGAGAGTACCCACTCTGAGTGGGGTTGGCGAGGTATACACCCCTTGTGGTGTTGTCTCGTATAAATACCCCCCCTCTTGGTAGAAATACTCTCCAAAGTATTGTTACTATACCCAAATTACCTTAGTCGTATACCTTGTAGTATTCCAAGATTACACTTATACGAAAAGCCCAGAAATACTATTATACTTCCCTTCAGTCACAAAAACGAAACCCTAAGGAAAATCTCCATAGTTGGTTGGAGTATTAGGAAGAAGTTGCGTAGAACTTCTAAGGGTTATTTGGAGCGGGTTGGAGCACCCGGAGTAGGAGCTAAACGTTGCTCAGGATCGACATTTAAACTTGGATAATTTTGGGCTTATCGAGGTAAATACTCTTGTCCTTCTATTGTAATTGGAAATTACATACTGTAGTAGTATAGAAATGAGTATAAGATATATAGAAGGATGGTATAAGAGAAGAGAGGTGCTGCCGAATTTTCTGTAGAATATGGAACCGAGTAGTCTAGACTTTGATAAACTTGTATAACCGTATAGGTGGAGGTACTGCGAGTAGCGTATTCAACTTGATGAGTGGAAAAGGCTAGCGGTGCAAGATCTTGTGGGCGTATTGCTAATTGTCGATAATCGTCGCGAGGTATGTGAACCTCTTCCTATCCTTTCTAGCATGATGTTTTGTAAACTATGTAGTACGGTGAGCGTCACGTGTGCAAAATGAGTTTGGTTGGTTCAAAACATAGGGTCTTATAATAGCTTTATGGGAAGTTAGTTATAACGACTCTATGTAGGTAACAGAATGGTTTATTTATTGTAAAAGTTAAGAGACTTGATCTTGAAAGATAAGAGACTTAACCTAATTGACTTGATATGTAAGATTTTGCTAAAAATGTTGTAAAACCTCATTCGCGAGTAATGAGTACTTGATTTTAAAAGAATAATGTTTTACTGATTTTGGAAATGAGAATAAGTATCGAACGAACCACGGGCGCTAATAAAGAAATGTATTGACTAATCAAGTATTATTAAAACCGGTAGAAACTTCCATCTGCATAGAAGCTAAGATGAGACAAAATGATATTACATTTCCTAGATCACGGTTCTTTGTAATAAGATTTTTATGAACAAGAATAAACTACTCACACATAAGGTATATGTTTCTCAAAATTGTTTTAAAGGATTAAAACTATGAACTACGAAACCTTTCGAAAAAAAGAGAAACCTGAACATTTGAAATTAGGCAAACTTGAACGTTTGGAAAATAATGTTGTTGCTTGATTTTACAAAGAGAAGTGTTTGATTTACTTCAAAAGATAATCACTCTATTTTTATATACTACGGGTATTGTGTGACTTTGTGAAAGTAACGTATCTTTAAAAGAGTTAATGTATGAAGTACTTTTGGGATAAAGTGTCACGACCCATTCCGGGGCCCGTGACTGGTGCCTTACCGGGGCACCCAAGTAGTCATACATCAGAGTAATCAGCGGAAATATAAAACAAGACATGAAACAATTTATAAAATAAGACACAGTTTATGTGAGAAAACATCGCCTTTCGGCATATATATAAAAACATGGTTTAGCAGTTACATCCGATACTGTACAACATGACTACAGACCTCTAAGGAAAAATACAACTATGGCGGGACAGGGCCCCGCCATACCCTGATCATACAAAACTATCTACTGAGGAGATCATACCCAAAGTAGAGCCTCAGGAGAAGATGGAGCTCACGGCGCAGCATGAGGATCCTAAGGATGCGGATCTAGCACTGCTTGCCTTTACTGCGGCATGAACGCGGCCCAGAAGAGTCGATCTAACAGTACCAAGTATGTGAAACTATAAAGCGAAATGAAATCAAAGTATTTAAAACCTTTTCACAAATACAATCGATTCAATTGCACATAGTGCAGCATCACAAACAACAGCGATAATAGGAAAAGCGCCATGTGTCTATTCTAGGCGCGAATGATCGAAGCAAGGCGATCGCCCATAGTATCATTCTGCGTGCCTAGTCACGGACTTCCGCGATCCGCATAGGTCACACACAGACCGCGTGAGGTATTCTCGCATCGAGGCAGCAACCCGGCATCCGCCTAGGCTCCGCGGCGCGTAGCCTCAAAAGACCGCGCGTAGTCTCAGCGGACCGCATAGGAATCCCCGCGTCAGGCTAAACACCCGGAATGATCAATCTCGGAGCATACCGCTGCTCGCATAGTCTCACAGACCGCATAGGCGTATAGACCGCATCAAGGGCAAGCCACCGGTATAACGATCGAGGGTAGGTGATACAATAACGATACAGCGGACTTCAGGTTAGCAACGTAAGCACAAGAATGACCCCTTACACGGCATTTCAAGATACTAACACGGTAGCATCATAATATGTCTACTTATCAAACAAAACTTACTACACTTAAATCAATACAAGGCTTTTATAAACAAACAAGTAAACAATTCCTTTTATCATTCTTAAGTTGTTATACCTAACTTCCCATAAAGCTAGTATAACTCTTAAGCTTTTGTTTAAAACCAAATAGTTCTCTTCTGTTAAAAAATGATTGATATTCTTTTGAAATGCTTTCGATTCTTTATTATTCAGCTTAAGCGTGAGGCATTCGTAAGTATTATTCGAGCTTAAGCGTAAGGCATTCCGTAAGTATTATTCGATTAACACGTATGCGTCTACCGTACTATATATATATTGTAAAATATCATGCTTTAGGAAGAATCACATACCTTCTCGTGAAAACCACGCGAGTTGAATATGTCGCGCAGAGTCGACTATAATAGTCACGGACATCTATCAAAGACTACTCAAGGTCATTCTAAGCAGAGGGTTCACAATTCTACGGAAAGTCGGGCAGCACTTCCTACAGGTGAGCTATATAAGTCTCATTGTGAAAACAGTCCTATATAAGCATAGTTCAATTATTCTTCTTTTAAACCCTTCTACTGTGATAACAGTTCAATTCTATTCTGTGATATTCTTCTAAGTATTTATACTTATTCTTATACTTCTACAGTATGTATTCTCTAATACAAAAGAGGGTTAGGATTATTTACCTCGGTAAGCCCAATAATATCCTAGATAAAGTCGCGCCTGAGCAAGGTTTAGCTCCTAAGTTGTACGCTCCGGTAGCTTCAAGAAACCTTAGAAGTTCTTCACAACTTCTACAAAGGACTAAGGGATTTGGGCTAGGGTATTTTGGGCATTATAACAATACTAGAAGACAACTTTTCTACCAAGGGAGGGGGGTAGATTTCGGCTAGGCTAGGGGGGGTAGGCCTCGCCAAACTTACTCAAGGGGAGGTGTTGGACGAAAGGCTTAAGGGAGAGGAGAGGATTTTTCAAGACTTGGAAGATTTGTGGATGAAGAACTCTTCATCTTAAGGGGGGTATTTATAGGTCAAGAAGTGGCCAACCAATGGCCAAGATTAAGACAAGTGCAAGGCAAGTGTAGGGTGAAGATTTACTCCACACAAATATCCTACCAACTCCTTGACTTGTGCACAAGGCACAAAAAACGTGCCAAGGCTTCTCCAATTCGTCCTATGGACGATTCAAGTCCACCAATTAGAGGGTTCCAAGTGTCGCCCTCCCGTTGGTCCAAAATGTTTCGTCTCTCGGAAAAATCCGCAAAAAATAGTAATGGCATAACCGGAATTTTCCCTACGAAAGCTGTGGAAACGTTTCGTCGGAAAACGATTCTTTTAGTGAGTTGTGCACAAATAAAAACGTCCAAGGCTAACTTTAAGGCCAAACTTTTTGTACGTATTCCCTTACGTACATACTGCGAAATACGGTATAACATTCTCCCTCGCTAGAAACATTCGTCCGAATGTTCCTTCTCAAACGATTATCGATAGACACGCGTCCATGTTGCGATAATAACCATATATCGGGTAATCAACGACGCGTGGCGCGTGCCCCGAATCTGCATCGGTGTAGACATGTCCATGTGACATCAACAACAAGACGGTAATCAAAATGGAAACATACGTGGAATTCTCCATCACCGCGGACGCGTCAGTAAGTTCTCGACAAGTCAATGACCTCTATCGAGAGGCGGTAATACGAAATACCACACTTGCACAACAAAGGCTATCATCACAAGCAGGCAAGTTTCACAACAACAAGCATAGGCAAGTTTCACAACAACAAGCATAGGCAAGTTTCACAACAACAAGCATAGGCAAGTTTCACAACAACAAGCATAGGCAAGTTTCACAACAACTCAAAGTACTTTCATTTTATGCCAAAGTCCGGGTTTTTAACCCCAAAGTACTACATCGTTAAGTTCTTTTAAAGAGATCCATTACTTTTATAAAAGTCACCCGATACGTAGTATTAGAATGACCAACCCATTCCCTTTTCAAAATCAAGTAACAACATTCTTTTCCTAAGTTCGGTTTGCCTAGTTTGATTACTCGAGGTTCTCATTTTCAAATGGTTTCATAGTTCCCAAACTTAATCACTTGATTCCTTTTTAGAACAATTGAGTAATATATGTCTCACGTGAGAGTAGGTTATTCTTGTTTACAACATTCTTATTACAGCAGCCATGATCTAGAAAATGTATATCATTTTGTCTCATCTTAGTTTCTATGCGGATGGAGGTTTCTCTTGGTTTTAATACAATTCATCATTATTCAATACATTTTCCTTTATTAACGCTGCGGTGATGCTGCCGATACACATTCTGATTTCCGAAATCAGTAAAACATTATCCCTTTAAATAAAACCAAGTACTCATTACTCACGAATGAGGTTTCACACAAACATTCACATTAAAACAAATAAGTTAAGTCTCTTATCTTATAAGATCAAGTCTCTTAACTTCTTACATGAGTAAACCATTTTATTTACCTCTCTTAAGACATTATACCTAACTCCCAATAAAGCTAGTATAACTCTTTTTAAAACCTTTTAAAACCAAGTGTTACTCTCCCTTCCAAAACGATTTATAAATCTTTTGAAATACATCAAGTTCTTTATTATAACTAGCGATTATAATTCACATCGATTACCTTTTAAAACCACAAAGTATTTTCTTACCTACATAAAGCGTTATAACGACTTCCCATAAAGCCGTTATAACACTTTATGTTTTAAGAACAATCAAACACGATTAACACGTATGCGTCTACATAGTTCACACATATCATGCTAGAAGAGATAGGAAGAGGTTCACATACCTCGCGGCGATTATCGACAATAAGCAAAAGCTCCAAGTACTACAACGCGCTAGCCCTTTCCACTCGCCGGCGAGAATCGCTACTCTTAGTACTTTCACCTATAAAGGCCACAAACGTCTATTAAATCTTAAACACACGTTCCCATCTTTCTACAGAAAATTCGGCAGCACCTCCCCCCCCCGCCACAGCGTAAATCTCTTCCTCTATCGAGGCCGGCTACCAAGCCAACCAGGGGGGGGTTTATACATCTAACCGGACGTGTACAATTCTACTCAGTAATACTACACAAGTCTCTGTCTGATACCTCTATGTAATTACGATTGATTCGATTCTTTATTCTTCAGGCTTAAGTCAAAAGACATTGCCACAATACTAAGTTCAGTTCTATATATAGTATACTTCAACTATATATATTCTAACATGTAATTTCCATTTACAAAAGAAGGACAGTAGTGTTTACCTCGATAAGCCCAAAATTATCCGAGTTTAATGTCGCTCCTGAGCAACGTTTAGCTCCTACTCCGAGTGCTCCAATTCGCTCCAAGAAACCCTTAGAAGTTCTACGACTTCTACTTATAACTTCTACGGGTGAAGATTTTCCTTAGGGTTTCATTTGTGGTGAGGAAAATATGATAGTATTTTACGGGCTTGTAACCTTGGGAATACTATAAGGTATTTGGGCGAGGTATTTGGGCATTATAACAATACTAGGAGAGTATTTCTATACCACAAAAAGGGGGTATTTATACGAGACAACTAGGCTGGGAGGTACCTCGCCAAAGCTTCACAAGGGGAGGGTGTGGTGGCTCTCGCCAAGCACCACTAGGAGGGGAGGGGACGAAAAGCTCGTGCTAGGAGGGGAGGATTTTACACTTAGAAAATATTTTGGATGAAGAATTCATCAACAAAGGGGGTATTTATAGGTCAAGACATGGCCAACCAATGGCCAAGATCACTCCAAGTGTAATGCAAGTGTAGGGCTAGGATTCCCCCATGTGTACCTTATCCATCTACCACACAACTTGCACAAAATATCCTACCTACTACAAGACCCATTCGGCCAAGCCTTTACCGCCACTTCGATGTGAGGGTGACATATGTCACCCTCCCGTTGGTCCAAATGTTACGTCTCTCGGAAAAATCCGCAAAAATTATAAATGACATAGCGGAATTTTCCTACGAAAAATGTGGAAAGCGTTTAGTCAGCGACTCTAGCAGGGTGTTGTGTACAAATTCCGAATCTGGCCTATCTTAAGGCTCATATTTTATACGTACGTCCTTACGTACATACTCTGGAAAGACGGGGTATAACATTCTTCCCCCCTTAGAAACATTCGTCCCGAATGTTCCTTCTCAAGTCTCAACACAAACATGCGCCAAGTATAGTCTTTTCTTATCGTCACGAAAACAATCATGCCACGCTGGCATGAAATAACAAATGCACAAAATACGAAATCCCAAGTCCACGAGGAATCACCTCTGTTATCACAAAAGTTCCCACCAAGGTCTAAAATATACTCCTTCGCACCTACATTTCACAAAGAAAGCGATCACACACGTCCACTTCTCCCAACTCGTCGTGCCTTCCGAACACTCGAGCTCTTTCTAGTATCCGTACCACACTCCGTCAGCGTTTGTTTCCAACCCTTGGAGTTACCACCTCGAACTTGGTCATCTTACTACCTCGATTTCCTCTAAGGCCATTCTCGGCCTTCACGGTGATGCGGTCGAACATATCTATGAACTCATCGATGGTCATCTAAACTTGGGCTAGCACCTCGTGACCTGCCACTGGCGGGACCACGAGTGACCGCCGCCGAAGCGGGATGCGGGTTGGCCCGCACATGGCCCCAACCCGACTCTTGTGGCGCCAACTTCCGCTCCTCGACACGGAACACATCATGGAAGCTATCACTTCCATCTCACACTAACCAGATTTTCAAATCACACTATAGCACAAAGCTATCCGAACATAACACTTAACACATCATTAATCATCAATACATACAAGTATCTACAGGGTTAAGGATATACCTGAAACTAGGCGGTTCAAGGACCGCTAAAGCGAACTTCCACGCGACCTCTACCGTGGCCCGCAATCGCTCTAGTAGTCTGTGCTATCCTACCAGCGCTACCACAGTCGGACGATCTCTCGTCATATGGCCTGTTGGCGCAAGAATAACAAGCTCCTTGGTACTACGACACTCCGAAATGCGGTCTACCAAATCCTCCACACCGAGGTAGGGGTATTGCATCCGCCAACACCCTACTCGCGAACATCCAAACACAGGAGCCACGACCGCTCACGAATATCCCGAGGTCCGAAGGCTGCGGAGGACCACTCTGCAATGGCGGAGGTACATAACTAGTCTGCTTCTTGGCGGTCCGCCTCGAAAGTCGCCAAAATATCCGGCCGTCTTGGCCTAACCTGTGAAAGCGGTCCACCTGCGTCGATCTGCGCTCGCCGCGCAGTCGCATGAGCACGAATGCGGGCAATGTCCATGCGGTGAAGAAAACACGAACAACTCTGCTAGGTAATCATCGAGCCACGTAACATATCGGTGCACTCGATCCTCCATACTAGCTACTAATGCGGGAACATACAAGACGATGAGTCGAACTCACATTGTACTCCCGAATGCGCGGATTACGCCTCAACATCAAAAATGTTTCGGCCGAGCCCTCGCCGTTTGTGGAGGCAAGAAATGTGCCGGAAGGCCCCGAAAACTTCGTCCCCAAGCGGTGGAAGTGCATGCTCTCCCGGAAAGCTCGTACGAGTCAAACGATCATTGCGGTATCACGCGGCCGTCACGCGAACAAATATCACGCACTCGATCTCGAAGCCTTGATCACCGCGTGATCCTCTGCAGAATCGGATGAACTCCTGCGGATCATCCTCGGCCTCGACTGTAAAACTCGGCGGGCTACAACTAAGGAAATCCGTAGCCTCAGTATGCGCCTCGGGTGCTACAGTCTTCTTTGGGCCAGGCTGCTGCGTCCGGCCTATCCTCATATCGGCCTGACCACAACCGGCGATAGCGGCCATCTCGCGTGACCCGTCTCCCGCTCGGTGTGGGGTGGAGGCTCAGTCTTGTAGTCTCATCGGCCACGGCCGGCTCTCTAAACTCTTTGGTCTTTGGCGGCGTCGCGAAACTTCGCCGTCGGAAGCATCTCAGTCTTGGCAAGACTGCGCCGCCGTACTCCTCTGTATCCCAGCGGCTCCCTCGCCTTGCCGCCCCAGGCCACGGTTGCCTTCGCAGGCATAGCGGTAAAAGCGAAACACGTCGGAGGGTCCAACTTACAACACGGCTCTAAGGCACGATCTCGGAATGAGAAGAATAGAAACCAATCCTACATGTCCTATAGCCTCACGATTATAGATGTGGTGCACAACAGCGATAATCAAGACTCTACTAGACACGGTGCGTAGACACTTTCCGAGACTAAGCGCTCGATACCACTTTGTAACGCCCGAACCGGGCGTATCGTGCCTTACCGGGCACCCTAGTGATACAACATCGAGAAAACCAGCGGAAAATAAAACACGAGTCATGAAACAAGAGATATAATAAATAAGCAGGCCAACCAAAGCGATTTGCCTTGGCGTATACATAAAAACCCGAACAGTTATCCTTTTTACAAACCACCGCCACAACGATTACTCAGACCTCTAAGATTTACAACAACTATGACGGGACGGGGCCCGCCATACCACGAATGTACAGAACCTACAACTCGGAAACATACCAAAGATAAGCCTCAGAAGGAACGGAGCTTTCAACACGCTGAAATGAGATCCTAAGGCGGGGATCCACGGCCGATGTACCTACTGCGGCGTGAGCGTAGCCACGAAGGAGTCGATCTAACAGTACAGTATGTGAAGCACAAATCGTAAATGAAATCATAATAGCCTAAAAGCGGGAGACATGTATGATAACCAAAATACGATCTGCAACATAAAAGCGATCAAGTCGTGGACTCACGCCTCAAAGTCACCACTCGAATATAACTATGGGTCTCACGCCCATAACATCCATCATGTTCGCATCATGGTCGCGTGCCGGAATCTGCGACGGTGTAGACATGTCCGTGATGCAACAATAATAACAAGGCGCGTGGCGTACCGAATCTTGCGCCGGTGTAGACATGCCCGTGTAACCTCAATAACATATCTTTGGGTGGTCAACCTGCGCGTGACCACGTGCCCGGAATCTGCGACGGTGTAGACCGTCCATGTTGCGGTAATAACCATATATCGGGTAATCAACCCGCCGCGTGGCGCGTGCCGGAATCTGCGTCGGTGTAGACATGTCCATGTGACATCAACAACAAGCGATAATCAAAATGGAAACATACGTGGAATTCTCCATCACGCGGCCGACGTCCAGTAAGTTCTCGACAAGTCAACGGCCTTCTATCGAGACGCGGTAACAGAAATACCACACTTGCACAACAAGGCTATCATCACAAGCATAGGCAAGTTTCACAACAACAAGCATAGGCAAGTTTCACAACAACAAGCATAGGTAAGTTTCACAACAACTCAAAGTACTTTCATTTTATGCCAAAGTCGGGTTTTAACCCCAGTACTACATACGTTAAGTTCTTTTAAAGAGATCCATTACTTTTATAAAAGTCACCCGATACGTAGTATTAGAATGACCAACCCACATTCCCTTTTCAAAATCAAGTAACAACATTCTTTTCCTAAGTTCGGTTGCCTAGTTTGATTACTCAAGGTTCTCATTTTCAAATGGTTTCATAGTTCCCAAACTTAATCACTGATTCCTTTTAGAACAATTGAGTAATATATGTCTCACGTGAGTAGGTTATTCTTGTTTACAACATTCTTATTACGACCATGATCTAGAAAATGTATATCATTTTGTCTCATCTTAGTTTCTATGCGGATGGAGGTTTCTCTGGTTTTAATACAATTCATCATTATTCAATACATTTTCCTTTATTAACGCTGCGATGGTGCTGCCGATACACATTACGATTTAGAAATCGGTAAAACATTATCCCTTTAAATAAAACCAAGTACTCATTACTCACGAATGAGGTTTCACACAACATTCACATTAAAACAAATAAGTTAAGTCTCTTATCTTATAAGATCAAGTCTCTTAACTTAACGTGATAAACCATTTTCTTTACCTCTCTTAAGACATTATACCTAACTCCCCATAAAGCTAGTATAACTCTTTTTAAAACCTTTTAAAACCAAGTGTTACTCTCCTTCCAAAGCGATTTATAAATCTTTTGAAATACATCAAGTTCTTTATTATAACTAGCCGGTTATAATTCACATCGATTACCTTTTAAAACCACAAAGTATTTTCTTACCTACATAAAGTTTGTTATAACCAACTTCCCATAAAGCGTTATAACACTTTATGTTTTAAACAATCAAACACGATTAACACGTACGCGTCTACGTACTACATAGTTCACACATATCATGCTAGAAGAGATAGGAAGAGGTTCGCATACCTCGCGACGATTATCGACAATAAGCAAAAGCTCCAAGTACTACAACGCGCTAGCCACTTTCCACTCGCCGGCGAGAATCGCTACTCTTAGTACTTTCACCTATAAAGGCCACAAACGTCTATTAAATCTTAAACACAAGTTCCCATCTTTCTCCAGAAAATTCGGCCGCACCTCCCGCACAGCGTAAATCTCCTCTCTATCAGTAGGCTACCAAGCCAACCAGGGTGGGGTTATACATCTAACGGGCGTGTACAATTCTACTCGGTAATACTACACAAGTCTCTTTGCTGATACCCTATGTAATTAAAGTTCAATTCAGTTCTTTATTCTTCAGGCTTAAGTCAAAAGACATTGCCACAATACTAAGTTCAGTTCTATATATAGTATACTTCAACTATATATATTCTAACATGTAATTTCCATTTACAAAGAAGGGCGATGAGTGTTTACCTCGATAAGCCCAAAATTATCCGAGTTTAATGTCGCTCCTGAGCAACGTTTAGCTCCTACTCCGAGTGCTCCAATTCGCTCCAAGAAACCCTTAGAAGTTCTACGCAACTTCTACTTATAACTTCAACTACGGGTGAAGATTTTCCTTAGGGTTTCATTTGTGACTGAGGAAAATATGATAGTATTTTTGTAACGACCCGTTCCGGGGCCCGTTACTGGTGCCTTACCCTGGGCACCCTAGTGATACATACATCAGAGAAAATCAGCGGAACAAAAAAACATGAGTCATTTAACAAGAGATATCATAAATAAGCAGGCCAACCAAAGCGATTGCCTTGGTATATACATAAAACACGAGCAGTTTAATCCTTTTACAACCACACTTGCGGGACTACGGACTTAAGATTTACAACGACTATGGCGGACGGGGCCCGCCATACCACGAATGTACAAGAACCTCTGACTCGGGGAACACATACAAAAGATAAGCCTCAGAAAGCGGAACTTAATGTCTGAATTGTGATCCTAAGGCGGGGATCCACGGCCGATGTACCTCTACTGCGGCGTGACGCGGCCGAAGGAAGTCGATAACAGTACCAAGTATGTGAAGCATGCAATCAGTAAATGAAATCATACTAGTCTATATAAAGCGGAGACATGTATGATAACCAAACTACGATTCGCGACATAAAAGCGATCATCACTCGATATAACTATGGGTCTCACGCCCGCAACATCAATCGAGTTCGCATTATGGCGCGTGCCGGAATCTTGCATCGGTGTAGACATGTCCATGATGCAACAATAATACCAATGTCCGTGGCCCACATGCCGGAATTGCATCGGTGTAGACATGTCCATGTGACCTCAACAACAAGGCAATCCAAATGGAAGCATGCGTGCGCTACGCGTCGTGTCGGTATGTCGAAGGAAACAATAAGACAACTTTCCAAATGGGCGCATACGTGCGCTACGCGTCGTGTCGGTATGTCCAAAAGGAAATCACAAGGCGATAATCGAAATGAAACATACGTGCGCTACGCGTCGTGTCGATATATCAAGCGATTAACGCAAGACCTTAACCAAAATGGAAGCATGCGTGCGCTACGCATCGTGTCGGTATGTCCAAAGCGATTAACAACAATAATACTATCAGCGAGGCGTGCGGTGGAATTTCTCCGTCGCTGAGCGCGTCCAAGTAAGTTCTCAACGGTCAACCCCCTCTATCGAGAGGCGGTAACACGAAACACAACGCTTGTACAATAAAGGCTATCATCACAAGCATAGGCAAGTTTCACAACAACAAGCATAGGCAAGTTTCACAACAAGCAGGCAAGTTTCACCTGACTCCAGTACTTTCATTTTATGCCAAAGTCGGGTTTTAACCCCAAAGTACTACATCGTTAAGTTCTTTTTTTAAAGAGATCCATTACTTTTATAAAAGTCACCGATACGTAGTATTAGAATGACCAACCCACCTTCCTTTTCAAAATCAAGTAACAACATTCTTTCCTAAGTTCGGTTGCCTAGTTTCATTACTCAAGCTTCTCATTTTCAAATGGTTTCATAGTTCCCAAACTTAATCACTTGATTCCTTTTTAGAACAATTGAGTAACATATGTCATATATGTGAGTAGTTTATTCTTGTTTATAACGATCTTATTACGTGACCATGATCTAGAAAATGTAATATCATTTTGTCTCATCTTAGCTTATGCGGATGGAGGTTTCTCTTGGTTTTAATACAACACATCATTATTCAATACATTTTCCTTTTATTAGCTGCGGTGATGCAGCCGATACGTTACGATTCCGAAATCGATAAAACATTATCCCTTTAAAACCAAGTACTCATTACTCACGAATGAGGTTTCACAAACATCCACATTAAAACAAATAAGTTAAGTCTCTTATCTTATAAGATCAAGTCTCTTAACTTCTAACATCATAAACCATTTTCACTTACATAAGGTCGTTATAACTAACTTCCCGTAAAGCTATTATAACACCACATGTTTTAAACCAACCAAATCACTTAGCACGTATGCGTCTACCGTACTACATAGTTCTGACAATCATGCTAGAAAAGATAGGAAGAGGTTCACATACCTCGCGACGATTTATCGACAATAAGCAAAATGCTCCAGTACTACAACGCACTAGCCCTTTCCTCCTCGAGTAGAATACGCTACTCTTAGTCTTTCACTATAAAGGTCAGCGTCTATTAACCCCAAAACACTAGTTTATATCATTCTATAGAAAATTCGTAAGACTCTCCCCATGACAGCGTAAATCTCCTCTCTATCGAGGCGGCTACGAAGCCAACGGGGGTTTACACGTCTACCGGGCGTGTACAATTCTACTCGATGTCTTACACAAGTCTACCGTCTGATCACTATGTAAATCTGATTCGATTCGATTCTTTATTCTTCAGCTTAAGTCAAAAGACATTGCGAATACTAAGTAGTTCCATATATAGTATACTTGACTATATATTCAACCAAACATGTAATTTCCAATTACAATAGAGAACAAGATAATTACCTCGATAAGCCCAAAATTATCCGAGTTTAATGTCGCTCACGAGCAAGGTTTAGCTCGCTCGTGCGCTCAAACCACTCCAACAACCCTTAGAAGTTCTAACCAACTTCTACTCACATACTTGACCAACTATGAAGATTTCCTTAGGGTTTCGGTTTGAGACTAAAGGACAAAAGTAGTATTCCGGACTCTACGTAAAGAGGTATCTTTGGAATACTACAAGGTACAAGGCTAAGGTATTTTGGGCATTATAACAATACTAGGGGAGTATTTCAATACCACAAGGGAGGGGTATTATACGAAAACAACGAGGCTAGGGGTACCCGGCTAGACCTCATGAGGGGAGGAGACCTCGGCCAAGGCCACTTTCAAGAGGAGAGGAGCTCTTGGGCGAGTCGACAAGAGGAGGAGGATTCAAGGCTTGGAAACATTTGTGGATGAATGAAGTCTTCACAAAGGGGGTATTTATAGCAAACCCAAATGCCAACGATGGCCAAGATCGAGCCATGTGCGAGGCAAGTGTAAGGCCTTGATCAAGCCAAGTGCACCCTAACCCTACTCCACAAAACATGGCACAAGACAAGCCACAAAACAAGGCCAAAACAAGGCACAAAACAAGGAACCAATAGGGCCAAGCGTGAGCCACAATATCAATCCATTCGTGAACGAATCGTCCACGGGCGCCCGAAACTTCGATGTGAGGGTGACACATGTCACCTCCCGTTGGTCCAAAATGTTCGTCTCTCGGAAAAATCCGCAAAAATTAAAAAGGACATAGCGGAATTTTCCTACGAAAAGTGGAAGCGTTTCGTCGGAAGCGACTCTAGTCGGCACTTGTGCCCAAATGTAACCGGCCCGAGCCACTGGCGGGGTGACACGTGTCACCCTCCTATGGCCCTCAAAGCGTCTTCGAAAAATATCCACAATGGCCAAAATCTAGAAAACAAAGTGGGCCCCACAAGCAGTAAATTTCTCCGTGGGCCCACGTGACCATTCAGAAAATAAAATCTCAAAATTCTAATGTAATCTATGAAGTCCAAATACCAAATCGGGAATCCAATTCCCGTTAACGAACCTTTTTCTTCACAAATAACGGAAACTTTTAGTCGAAAACTCACATCTTTCTTTCTTTTCAAAATTTCTGTAAATGCCGCTCGCGTCGTCCTCACATACATACCACGCAACTACGGGTATAACATTCTCCCCTCTTAGAAACATTCGTCCGAATGTTCCTTCTCAAGACGGATATCGATGAAGTTCCTCTAACAAGTTATCAGCGCCAACGGCTTAGCGAAATAACACACGTTATCTTCGCTTCCTTACTCGTCGTGCCCTTCTCGAACACTTGAACTCTCGATGACGTACCATACTTGTCATTACTTAGTTCGAAAATCTGCGGAGTCACTACCTCCAACTTGGTCATCTTACTAACCTCAAACTTCCTTAAGGCCATTCGGCCTTTACGAACGGCTCGGTCGAACGCGTCCACGAACTCATCGATGATCATACAAACTTGGGCCTAGCATCCTCGTGACCCTACCACTGGCGGGACCACGAACTGGCCCCACCCCAAACCGGGTTACGGTTTGACACGAAAATGGTCCTAAACCCGACCCACAACCGTGCCAAACTCTTGGTCCCCGATCCGGAACAATCTTACTAATTGACATCATGAAAGCTACCACTTCCATCTCACACTACCATGGACTTATCACACAAATAAATCCCACGTATACTACTCACCCTTATAAAGGTCAAACATAAAGCGAATCCTTTACTCAAGACGACCTTACCTCTAAGGTCTCGATCGTGAAATAGTCTAAGGTTCACACTTACCATGCCTCATCGTATTCTTCCAACTAACCATGCATTTTAACTCACACATATCACAATGCTATCCGTACATAGCACACAATAATGAGATCATCATAACAAGCATACCAAAACTCTAGAGGTTAAGGATATACACGAAGCTACCGCTCCACTCTAATCATAGGCACGCCTGCAGTATGCGTGTAGAAGGTGATGAACCACCACGAGATCTGAAGGTGAGTCGCAACATCCGCGCTTCCCTTGGTAGGGCAGTTCCGCCAAAATGGCCTGCTGGCGCATGCAAAACAAACTCCCAATCTAGCACGACACTCTCCAAAATGGAGTCTACCACAATGGTCACAACGAGGTAGGGGTGGCTTGGTGGTTAACACCCTCCGCCGAAAATCTGAACCTCGGAGCCACGACTGCTCTCGAAGGCGGTGGAGGACCACTGCATCTGCGGTGGGGGTATATAACTAACTTCTTCTGGCGGTCCGCCTCGAAAGCCACCAAAGGACCTGCCGTCACGGCCTCTTCTGGCGATCCGGTCATTCCGTCGACCCTCCGTGCCTCGCATCCTAGTGCATGAGCTGCGTGCGGGCAATGTCCATGCGGTGAAGAGAAACACCCGCACAAGATCGGCCATATAATCATCAAGCGGTGGCGTAGCGATGCACCTATCCTCCATGCTCTGCAACTAAGCGCGAGGGACATATCGAGCCAAAGAATCGAACTCGACATTGTACTCACGACGGTCGCCTCTCTGTCTCGATAACAAAAATCGCCGGCGTGCCCTCGCCATCTGCGGAGGCAAGAAGTGCGTGAGAAAGCCCGAAAACTCATCCCATCTTGCTGGAGGTGCATGCTCTCCCGGGAAAGCTCCATGAATCAAACCAATCATTGCGGTATCACGCGGCCGATGCGAACAAAGGTCGCAGATTCGGTTTACGAAGCCTTGATCACCGCGTGATCCGTAGCTGCCGGATGAACTCCTGCGGATCATCCTCGTGCCTCGACCGTAAAACTGGCGGGCTCTGACTCGAGAAAGTCCGTAGCCTCAAACTATGCTCGGGGTGAACGGCTGGTGCTCATTGGGCTGGGCTGCTGCATCGGCCTATCCTCATATCGGCCACGACCACGGCGGCAAGCGGGCCATCTCGCTTGTAACCCATCTCCTCCGCGGTGTGGGGTGGAGGCTCAGTGCTGCGGTCTCAGCAGCCATTCTTTGCGGCTCCTAACTCTCTTTGAAATTTGGCGGCGTCCAAAACCGCCGTCAAGCCTGACCTCAGTCTTGTGCGGGCTGCGCCTCGTACTCCTCGTATCTCACTAGCGGCACCCTCGGTGCTTTGCCTTCGGGCTCTGGTTGCCTTGCGCGGAGGCATAGCGGTAAAAGCGAGATCGTCGGAGGTCCAACTTACAACTGACTCTAAGGCACGATCTCGGGATGAGAAGAATGGAAACCAATCCTAAATGTCCTGCGACCTCGTGATTATAGATGTGGTGCACAACACATCGATAATCAAGACTCTACTAGACACGGTGCGTAGACACTTTCAGAGGATTAATCGCTCGATACCACTTTTGTAACGACCCGTTCGGGGCGTTCTTGGTGCCTTACAGGCACCCTAGTGATACATACATCGGAGAAAATCAGCGGAACAAAAACATGAGTCATTTAACAAGAGATATCATAAATAAGCAGGCCAACCAAAGCGATTGCCTTCAAGATATACATAAAACACGAGCAGTTTAATCCTTTTACAACCCCGCCAGCGGGACTACGGACCTCTAAGATTTACGACTATGGCGGGACGGGGCCCGCCATACCACGAATGTACAGAACCTACAACTCGGGAACACATACCAAAAGATAAGCCTCAAGAAAGCGGAACTTGTCTGAATCTGTGATCCTAAGGCGGGGATCCACGGCCGATGTACCTCTACTGCGGCGTGACGCGGCCCGAAGGAGGTCGATAACAGTACCAAGTATGTGGCCCATGCAATCACGTAAATGAAATCATACTAGTCTATATAAAGCGGGAGACATGTATGATAACAAACTCTGATTCCTGACATAAAGCGATCATCACTCGATATAACTATGGGTCTCACGCCACAACATCAATCGAGTTCGCATTATGGCGCATGCCGGAATCTGCATCGGTGTAGACATGTCCATGATGCAACAATAATACCAATGTCCCATGGCCACATGCCCCGAATCTGCGCCGGTGTAGACATGTCCATGTGACCTCAACAACAAGACAAAGAATCCAATGGAAGCATACGTGCGCTACGCATCGTGTCGGTATGTCCAAGGAAACAATAAGACAACTTTCCAAATGGACGATACGTGCGCTACGCATCGTGTCGGTATGTCCAAAAGAAATCCTGGCGATAATCGAAATGGAAACATACCCGTGCGCTACGCATCGTGTCAGTATATCCAAAGCGATTAACTACAAGACCTTAACCAAAATGGAAGCATACCCGTGCGCTACGCATCGTGTCAGTATGTCCAAAGCGATTAACAACAATAATACTATCAGCGAACGTGCTGTGGAATTTCTCGTCGCTGTAAGACATCCAAGTAAGTTCTCAACCAGTCAACCGACCCTCTATCGAGACGCGGTAACACAGAAACACAACGCTTGTACAATAAAGGCTATCATCACAAGCATAGGCAAGTTTCACAACAACAAGCATAGGCAAGTTTCACAACAACAAGCATAGGCAAGTTTCACACAACTCAAAGTACTTTCATTTTATGCCAAAGTCGGGTTTTAACCCCAGTACTACATACGTTAAGTTCTTTTTTTAAAAGAGATCCATTACTTTTATAAAAGTCACCCGATACGTAGTATTAGAATGACCAACCCACCTTCCTTTTTCAAAATCAAGTAACAACATTCTTTTCCTAAGTTCGGTTTGCCTAGTTTCATTACTCAAGCTTCTCGTTTTCAAATGGTTTCATAGTTCCCAAACTTAATCACTTGATTCCTTTTTAGAACAATTGAGTAACATATGTCATATATGTGAGTAGTTTATTCTTGTTTATAACGATCTTATTACAGCAGCCATGATCTAGAAAATGTAATATCATTTTGTCTCATCTTAGCTTACATGCGGATGGAGGTTTCTCTTGGTTTTAATACAACACATCATTATTCAATACATTTTCCTTTTATTAACGCCGCAGTGGTGCTGCCGATACACATTCGATTCGAAATCGGTAAAACATTATCCCTTTAAAACCAAGTACTCATTACTCACGAATGAGGTTTCACACAAACATCCACATTAAAACAAATAAGTTAAGTCTCTTATCTTATAAGATCAAGTCTCTTAACTTCTAACATGAAGAAACCATTTTCACTTACATAAGGTCGTTATAACTAACTTCCCATAAAGCTATTATAACACCCTATGTTTTAAACCAACCAAATCACTTAGCACGTATGCGTCACCGTACTACATAGTTCACAACAATCATGCTAGAAAAGATAGGAAGAGGTTCACATACCTCGCGACGATTTATCGACAATAAGCAAAATGCTCCAAGTACTACAACGCGCTAGCCCTTTCCACTCCTCGATTTTAATACGCTACTATTTTTAATTTAACCTATAAAGGTAAAAACGTATATTAACCCCAAAACACAAGTTTCTATAATTTTATAGAAAATTGGCAAAGACTCTCCCATGGCGTAAATCTCCTCTCTATCGAGGCGGCTACCAAGCCAACGGGGGTTTACACGTCTACCGGGCGTGTACAATTCTACTCGAATACTACACAAGTCTACCGCTGATACCCTATGTAAATACGATTCGATTCGATTCTTTATTCGGGCTTAAGTCAAAAGACATTGCGAATACTAAGTAGTTCCATATATAGTATACTTGACTATATATTCAACCAAACATGTAATTTCCAATTACAATAGAGGGACAAGATAATTACCTCGATAAGCCCAAAATTATCCGAGTTTAATGTCGCTCCTGAGCAAGGTTTAGCTCCACTCCGTGCGCTCCAAACCACTCCAAACAACCCTTAGAAGTTCTAACCAACTTCTACTCACATACTTGACCAACTATGAAGATTTCCTTAGGGTTTCGGTTTGAGACTAAAAGGACAAAAGGTAGTATTTAGGACTCTACGTAAAGAGGTATCTTTGGAATACTACAAGGTACAAGGCTAAGGTATTTTGGGCATTATAACAATACTAGGGGAGTATTTCTATACCACAACAAGGGGTATTATACGAAAACAACTAGGCTAGGGGGGGTACCCCACGGCTAGACCTCACAAGGGGGAGAGACCTCGCGAAGGCCACTTTCGAGGAGAGGAGCTCTTGGGCGAGAGTCGACAAGAGGAGGGTGTAACGACCCGTTCGGGGCGTTCGGTGCCTTACCACAGGCACCCTAGTGATACATACATCGAGAAAATCGGCGGAACACAAAACAAGAGTCATTTAACAAGAGATAAATGAATAAACAGCAACCAAAAAGCGATTGCCTTGGTATATACATAAAACACGAGCAGTTTAATCCTTTTACAACCGCCACAACAAGATTACTCTGGACACTTAAGATATCTGACGACTATGACGGACGTGGCCGCCATACCCCAGAATGTACAAGAACCTACAACTCGTGGAACACCTACCAAAAGATAAGCCTCGAGAAACGGAGCTTCAATCTGTTGGCTGATCCTACGGCGAGGAACCACGGCCGATGTACCTCTACTGCGGCGTGAACGGCCGAAGGAAAGTCGATCTAACAGTACCAAGTATGTGAAATCGTAAAATCGTAAATGAAATCATACTAGTCTATATAAAGCGGGAGACGTGTATGATAACCAAACTACGATTCACAACATAAAACGATCATCACTCGAATATAACTATGGGTCTCACGCCACAACATCAATCGAGTTCGCATTATGGCGCGTGCCGGAATCTGCGACGGTGTAGACATGTCCATGATGACAATAATACCAATGTCCCATGGCCACATGCCGGAATTACGCCGGTGTAGACATGTCCATGTGACCTCAACAACAAGACAGCAATCCAAATGGAAGCATACGTGCGCCACGATCGTGTCGATATGTCCAAAGGAAAAATAAGACAACATTCCAAATGGACGCATGCGATGCGCCACGCGTCGTGTCGATATGTCCAAGGAAATCACAAGGCGATAATCAAAATGGAAACATACGTGCGCTACGCATCGTGTCGATATATCCAAAGCGATTAACGCAAGACCTTAACCAAAATGGAAGCATACGTGCGCTGCGATCGTGTCGGTATGTCCAAAGCGATTAACAACAATAATACTATCAGCGAACGTGCGTGGAATTTCTCGTCGCTGCAAGCGCGTCCAAGTAAGTTCTCAACTATCAACCGACCCTATCGAGACGCGGTAACACGTAAACACAACGATTGTACAATAAAGGCTATCATCACAAGCATAGGCAAGTTTCACACAACTCAAAGTACTTTCATTTTATGCCAAAGTCCGGGTTTTAACCCCAAAGTACTACATCGTTAAGTTCTTTTAAAAGAGATCCATTACTTTTATAAAAGTCACCCGATACGTAGTATTAGAATGACCAACCCACCTTCCTTTTCAAAATCAAGTAACAACATTCTTTTCCTAAGTTCCGGTTGCCTAGTTTGATTACTCAAGCTTCTCATTTTTAAATGGTTTCATAGTTCCCCAAACTTAATCACTGATTCCTTTTAGAACAATTGAGTAACATATGTCATATACGTGAGTAGTTTATTCTTGTTTATAACGATCTTATTACAATGACCATGATCTAGAAAATGTAATATCATTTTGTCTCATCTTAGCATGCGGATGGAGGTTTCTCTTGGTTTCAATACAACACATCATTATTCCATACATTTTCCTTTATTAACGCTGCAGTGGTGCTGCCGATACATTCGATTCGAAATCGGTAACACATTATCCCTTTAAAACCAAGTACTCATTACTCACGAATGAGGTTTCACACAAACATCCACATTAAAACAAATAAGTTAAGTCTCTTATCTTATAAGATCAAGTCTCTTAACTTCTAACATCAAGAAACCATTTTCACTTACATAAGGTCGTTATAACTAACTTCCCATAAAGCTATTATAACACCCTATGTTTTAAACCAACCAAATCACTTAGCACGTATGCGTCTACGCACTACATAGTTCACAACAATCATGCTAGAAAAGATAGGAAGAGGTTCACATACCTCGACGATTTATCGACAATAAGCAAAATGCTCCAAGTACTACAACCACTAGCCCTTTCCACTCCTTGAGTAGAATACGCTACTCTTGTAATCTTTCACTATAAAGGTCACAAACGTCTATTAACCCCAAAACACAAGTTTCTATCTTTCTAAAGAAAATTCGCAACACCTCCCATGACAGCGTAAATCTCTCTCTCTATCGAGGCCGCTACCAAGCCAACCAGGGGGTTTACGTCTAACGGGCGTGTACAATTCTACAAGTCTCAAGTCTTGCAATGATCTATGTAAATACTGATTGATTCGATTCTTTATTCTTCAGCTTAAGTCAAAAGACATTGCGAATACTAAGTATAGTTCGTATATAGTATACTTCAACTATATATCCTAACAAACATGTAATTTCCAATTACAATAGAGGACAAGATAATTACCTCGATAAGCCCAAAATTATCCAAGTTATAATGTCGATCTGAGCAAGGTTTAGCTCGCTCCGTGCGCTCAAACCACTTCAAACAACCCAGAAGTTCTAACCAACTTACTCAAATACTTGACCAACTATGGAGATTTCCTTAGGGTTTGGTTTGAGACTAAAAGGACAAAAGGTAGTATTTCGGACTCTACGTAAGAGGTATCTTTGGAATACTACAAGGTACAAGGCTAAGGTATTTTGGGCATTATAACAATACTAGGGAGTATTTCTATACCACAAGGGGGTATTATACGAAAACAACTAGGCTAGGGGGTACCCATGGCCAAGACACCACAAAGGGGAGGAGGAGGCCTCGGCCAAGACTCTCAAAAGAGGGGATGAGTTGGACGAACTCAACACTAGAGAGGAGGAGGATTTTAGGCTTGGAAGGTTTCGTTTGTGGATGAAGAGTTCATCAACATAAGGGGTATTTATAGCAAAACCAAAGGCCAACCATGGCCAAGATCAAGCCATGTGCAAGGCAAGTGTAAGGCCAAGATCAAGCCAAGTGCACCCTAAACCCTACTCCACAAAACACTCCACAAACAATGCACCAAACAAGGCCAAAACAAGGCCTGAAACAAGGGAGGAAGGCGTCCCCTCGCTTACAACCGTCACTTGAGGGTGACAAGTGTCACCTCTCGTTGGCCCAAAGATGTTAACGCTCGGAAAAATCCGCAAAAATACAAAGCGACATAGTCGAATTTTCCCTCGAAGTTATGCAAAGCGTTTAGTCGAAGCGACTTAATCGGGTGTTGTGCACAAAGGTAAATTCGGCCAAGGGTGCCACATGGGGGTGACACGTGTCGCCCCCCGATTCGCCCAGAATATTCCGTCTTCCGAAAATATCCAAAATACCGGAAATCTCAAAAACAAAGCGGGCCCAAATCGTAAATTTCTCCGTGGGCCCCACGTGACCATTTAGAAAATAAAATCTCAAAATTCTAATATAATCTATGAAGTCCAAATACCAAATCTGGGAATCCAATTCCCGTTAACGAACCTTTTTCTTCACAAATAACAGGAAACTTTTAAAGTGAAAACTCACATCTTTCTTTCTTTTCAAAATTTCTGCCGTACTCTCGTACGTACGTCCTCACATACATACCCTGCAACTACGGGGTATAACAGAGGGGAGGGATTCAAGGCTTGGAAACATTTGTGGATGAATGAAGTCTTCACAAAGGGGGGGTATTTATAGCAAACCCAAATGCCAACCCGATGGCGAATCAAGCCGTGTGCAGCAGTGTAAGGCCTTGATCAAGCCAAGTGCACCCTAACCCCTACTCCACAAAACATGGCACAAGACAAGCCACAAAACAAGGCCAAAACAAGGCACAAAACAAGGAACCAATAGGGCCAAGCGTGAGCCACAATATCAATCCATTCGTGAACCAATCGCCCACGGGCGCCACAAGCTTCGATGTGAGGGTGACACATGTCACCCTCCCGTTGGTCCAAAATGTTCGTCTCTCGGAAAAATCCGCAAAAATTAAAAAGGACATAGCGAAATTTTCCCTACGAAATTTGTGGAAGCGTTTCGTCGGAAGCGACTTCAGTCGCTTGTGCCCAAATGTAACTTCGGCGAGCCACACAGGCGGGGTGACACGTGTCACCTCCTATTGGCCCTCAAAACGTCTTCGAAAAATATCCACAATGGCCAAAATCTCGAAAACAAAGTGGGCCCAAAAGCCAGTAAATTTCTCCCGTGGGCCCACGTGACCATTTAGAAAATAAAATCTCAAAATTCTAATGTAATCTATGAAGTCCAAATACCAAATCTGGGAATCCAATTCCCGTTAACGAACCTTTTTCTTCACAAATAACAGGAAACTTTTAGTGAAAACTCACATCTTTCTTTCTTTTCAAAATTTCTGCCGTACGCTCGCACGTACGTCCTCACATACATACCCTGCAACTACGGGGTATAACAATTTTCTGGGCTTGTAACCTTGGGAATACTATAAGGTATTTGGGCCAAGGTATTTGGGCATTATAACAATACTAGGAGAGTATTTCTATACCACAAAAAGGGGGGTATTTATACGAGACAACTAGGCTAGGGGGGGGGGGGTACCCCTCGGCCAAAGCTTCACAAGGGGGAGGGTGTGGTGGCTCTCGGCCAAGCACCACTAGGAGGGGGGGGAGAGGGACGAAAAGCTCATGCTAGGAGGGGGGAGGATTTTACACTTAGAAAATATTTTGGATGAAGAATTCATCAACAAAGGGGGGGTATTTATAGGTCAAGACATGGCCAACCAATGGCCAAGATCACTCCAAGTGTAAGGCAAGTGTAGGGCTAGGATTCCACCATGTGTACCTTATCCATCTACCACACAACTTGCACAAAATATCCTACCTACTACACAAGACCCATTCGGCCAAGCCTTTACCGCCCACTTCATCCAATGTGAGGGTGACACATGTCACCCTCCCGTTGGTCCAAAATGTTACGTCTCTCGGAAAAATCCGCAAAAATTATAAATGACATAGCCGGAATTTTCCCTACGAAAGCTGTGGAAACGTTTCGTCTAAAAACGACTCTAACCGGGTGTTGTGTACAAATTCCGAATCTTGCCTATCTTAAGGCTCAAATTTTATACGTACGTCCTTACGTACATACTCTGGAAATACGGGGTATAACATTTTAAACCCTTCTACTGTGATAACAGTTCAATTCTATTCTGCAATATTCTTCTAAGTATTTATACTTATTCTTATACTTCTACAGTATGTATTCTCTAATACAAAAGAGGGTTAGGATTATTTACCTCGGTAAGCCCAATAATATCCTAGATAAAGTCGCACTTTGAGCAAGGTTTAGCTCTAAGTTTATGCGCTCGGTAGCTCGAGAAACCTTAGAAGTTCTTCACAACTTCTACAAAGGACTAAGGGATTTGGGCTAGGGTATTTTGGGCATTATAACAATACTAGAAGACAACTTTTCTACCAAGGGAGGGGGGTAGATTTCGGCTAGGCTAGGGGGGGTAGGCCCTCGGCCAAACTTACTCAAAAGGGGGGGGAGGTGTTGGACGAAAGGCTTAAGGGAGAGGAGAGGATTTTTCAAGACTTGGAAGATTTGTGGATGAAGAACTCTTCATCTTAAGGGGGGTATTTATAGGTCAAGAAGTGGCCAACCAATGGCCAAGATTAAGACAAGTGCAAGGCAAGTGTAGGGTGAAGATTTACTCCACACAAATATCCTACCAACTCCTTGACTTGTGCACAAGGCACAAAAAACGTGCCAAGGCTTCTCCAATTCGTCCTATGGACGATTCAAGTCCACCAATTGGAGGGTGCCAAGTGTCGCCCTCCCGTTGGTCCAAAATGTTTCGTCTCTCGGAAAAATCCGCAAAAAATAGTAATGGCATAGCCGGAATTTTCCCTACGAAAGCTGTGGAAACGTTTCGTCGGAAAACGATTCTTTTAGTGAGTTGTGTACAAAAAAAAACGTCCAAGGCTAACTTTAAGGCCAAACTTTTTGTACGTATTCCCTTACGTACATACTCTGGAAATACGGGGTATAACATAAAGACCCGATCTTGTTAATCCTATAGTAGAAAGTACCTTGTGTGAATAATTTGATTATGTTGGTTTGTGATAGTCTTGTCATACTTTCTTGTTGATTTGATAAAGTAAACATGTTAGGATGCTACGTGTGTTAGTATCTTGTGATGTTTGTGTAAAGGGGTTTCCCTTGTTGTGCTTATGTTGTTTAACGATAAGATGTTATCTTAGTATCATATCACTCATGATTCCAGGGTTAAGCGCCTCCGTCTGGGGTAGACTCGGTAGTCTGTGTGACCTATGATTCGAGGATACCTCGTGCGGTGCAGTGTGACCCGTGCGAGCTACGAGTTCGGGTTAGTGTGCGGCCTTTATGGTAATGCGGTCTATTTGGCCATGCGGACTGCGAGTCGGGGCGTTCTTGGGAGTAGCTACCCTCGATGCGGGGAATACCTCATGCGGGCCATCGGAGTGGCTTATGTGGAGCTGCGGGAAGTTCCTGGGCTAGACGCGCACATTAGATACTGCGGGCGAGTGGCCAACTTTGATCATGTGACGGTCTAGACAGATCTCATGATACAGTTTATGACCTTGTTGGTACTGTGGGTTTTAGTAGTCGGCTATGCCTTCGTACTTACCCTGTACGGTTTTATTAGGACACAGGTGGGACCTGGTGTTCATGTGTACTCCTTGGTGCTTTTATATCATAGGCATGGCGGTGAGGAAGGTATTCCACGAGCATGATTGATGTTGTGGGCGTGAGACCCATAGTTATATTTGAGTGATGACTTTGAGGCGTGAGTCACGACTTGACATATTCGCTTATTTATTGTGAATCGTAGTTTGGTTATCATACATGTCTCTGCTTTATATAGACTACTATGATTTCATTTCTGATATTTCGATTCACATACTTGGTACTGTTGCCGACCTCGCCGGAAGTGCGTTCATCTGCGCAGTTGAGGTACACGATCGTTGATCCTAGCTCTCGTGTCGATTCGACCTTTGGAAGCTCCGTTTCTCGGAGGCTTATCGATGGTATAGTCCTGTCGTAGTAGTTGCTTACATTCGGGGTATGGCGGGGCCTGTCCGCCATTGTTGTCATCATGTCATTCTTAGAAGTGCAGAATCTTGTTGTCAGAGTTGTATATGGGATATGCTCGGATTTAAGTTTTCATATATACATGCCGAAAGGCAATTTTTCTCAGATTAGTATTTCATACTTCATGTTATTTCATGTTATTGTTTTATGTTCCGCTGATTACTCTGATGTTGTATCACTAGGGTGCCCGGGGTAAGGCACCAGTCACGGGCCCGGGTTCGGGTCGTGACAATTATCTTTAAGCCTACTATGCAACTTAATCTATTAACATGGTATTCCATTAGGTTTCTTAACATGGCTTCTTAAGGGTTCACTACCCTATCAGACATCTCATCCTTTCCCAATTATCTCAAAGTAAAACATAAGACCTTGGCGAGAATTCATTAACTGTTCCATACCAACCCAGTATCTAGTTAGTCTTTATCAACTCCTGGTAATCTAAAATCATTCTAGGCAACACGCGTCTGACCCTCATACATAACTCCGTATAGCTGTATGTCACAATACCAACTATACTATAATCATTACCAACCTGGATACGCAATCCACATAGTCCTTCCCGGTCATCTGCGCTTCTCGTAGCTGCAATCAACATAACTCGTTAGGGAGACGACCTAACAACATCGCTCTATCGCACGATCTCGAGTGAGAAGAATGGAAACCAATCCTAAATGTCCTGCGACCTCACGATTATAGATGTGGTGCGCAACACGATAATCAAGACTCTACTTAGACCGCGGTCGTAGACACTTTCAGAGGACTAATCGCTCACGATACCACTTTTGTCACGACCGATCCGGGCGCGGTGCCCTACACAGGCACCGCATAATCATACAACATAAAAAAACTGCGGAAGATAAATAACACTTTTTTTTAAAACTAAGGCCAAGCCGATAAGGATGCTATAACATAAAAATTACCCGAAAGGGACTACACTGTTTAACAATGTAAAAACAACTCTAGCAGATCCATCCGGATGAATACAGACCTCTAAGATTTGGACAAATACTATGACGGGACAAGGCCCCGCCGTACCCCTGAATATGCATAACCATGACGACAAGCTCCGGAACATTGGAGCCATCTCAAATGCTGAACCAGGATCCTAAGCTCGCGGATCCACAACTGTAATACCTAAACTGCGGACATGAGCGGCCCACGAAGAAGTCGATACAGTGCAGAATATGGAGCGGAAAATAAGGTACAATAAACAAATCATAAGCGTACAAAAAGAATGGCGAGCAAGTACGAAAATGGTACATACCAGATCCTACCGTGTCATTACCATCTCGTGAACTTAACCGTACCTTATTATCTTTTCCCATTTTTCAATAAAAGTTATAGTCACTTTCTTACGTACATACTTAGGAAAAATCGTCAAGTTCATTACCATATAACTTACTTACCTTGCATAACATAAACCGACCCTTTATGGAGGGGCGCGCTTATCTTGCCGGCCCGAACGGGGCGCGATAAAGTCACATAGTCTGCCCATAAAGGTATACTGCCCGGCCCAATCCTGGGATGCGGTAAGGTCACATAGTCTGCCCATAAAGGTATACTGCCCGACCCAAATCCTGCGACGCGGTAAGGTCACATAGTCTGCCCATAAAGGTATACTTTCCGGCCCAAATCCTGGGACGCGGTAAGGTCACATAGTCTTCCCATAAAGGTATACTGCCCGACCCAAATCCTGCGACGCGGTAAGGTCACATAGTCTGCCCATAAAGGTATACTGCCCGGCCCATATCCTGGGACGCGTTATGGTCACATAGTCTGCCCATAAAGGTATACTGTCCGACCCAAATCCTGGGACGCGGTAAGGTCACATAGTCTGCCCATAAAGGTATACTGCCCGGCCCAAATCCTGGGACGCGGTAAGGTCACATAGTCTGCCCATAAAGGTATACTGCCCGGCCCAAATCCTGGGATGCGGTAAAGTCATATAGTCTGCCCATAAAGGTATACTGCCCGACCCAATCCTGGGACGCGGTAAAGTCATATAAAATCCGGGAATTTAACCCAACGTGCTACGTACCTCTACTCCTTTTAAAAATGACTCTTTTTCAAATAATACTTCCAAGATACTAACAACCGTAGTATCAAGTCATATCTACTTTTCAAGACAAGTCACAATACCTTTTAGAAATACATTTACCGGCTTCTAAATCAAGTGACTTCTTTCTTTAAAACCTTAAGCAATTGGTACCTTTAAAACAATTTGCCCTTCTTTATTTCAAATCATTTCTTTGCTTACATTACTGAAGAAAACCATTCTTTTAAATCTTCCATAAAGTTGTTATAACCAACTTCCCATAAAGCCGTTATAACTCTTTATGTCTTAGACAAATTCATTCCTTTTATAACCAAGAGACTTATACTTTCAAATCGAATTACATAGCTTGAGAGATACTTCAAGTCTCTTAACTTTTAAGAAAACCAGTTTCTTAACTTAGAATATCAAGCTTCTTAACTTTAGAAATCAAGTCTTTCCAACTCAAGTATTCTATACTATTAAAACAATTCATTTCTTCCTTTAAGAATCAAGTCCCATAACTTGAAAAATAAAGTCTCTTAACCTTTTAAGAATTGAGGTTCATAGTCTTAAAACTTCGTACGTAAACTCTTTTAAATTAAGTAACATATACTTTGGTGCGTTGTGAATAAGTTATACTTATTTATACGATCTTATTCAAGTAGCCATGATCTAGAAAATGTAATACAATTTTGTCTTATCTTAGCTTCTATGCAGATGGAGAATTCTACTCATTTTAACTTAATTGATTGTCATTACATTTTCCTTTATTAACGCTGCAGTGGATTGTTCGATACTTGTTCTCATTCGTGCCGTAAATTAACCAAGTCAACTTGGCTCCAAATACCTCCTAACGACTCTTACCAACATCCCCCATAAGACTTGGTAAGAACTTAGGATAACTTAGACATAACCTTTACGTAGAGTAAATCAACATACATACCTCTTAACTTCTAAGAGTAGAAGGAATCATTAAATAGTACCACATGTATATTCAATACATAGAATCATGTCAAAAGAAGGAAGAGGTTCACATACCTCGCGACGATTATCGACAATTAGCAAAATGCTCCAAAGTACTATACCCTTGCTAGCCTTTTCCACCCTTCAAGTAGAATACGCTACTCGTAGTACTTCAACCTATGATGGTCATAAAACGTTTATTAACCTCTAGCTTCGAACGTAGAATATTCTAAGTATAAGGTCACTAAATTCTACGGAAAATCGGGCAGCACTTCCTTTATTTCTACATACTTTGCCACCTTTTTCAAGGCCGAATTCAATAACCAAACGCCACATTTAAGGCTCAAACAATTCAGCAAATACAAAGGGGATTACACGCCCTACAATATGTGTAAAATTCCGCCCCACAATTACTACCAACTAGTCCACAATACAATGCAATTCTCGGCTACAACAACACTACTTCTCTTTCAATTCCTTTTCAATACACGTTGTTATTCCAACATGCTACATAGTCATAAACAACTTCAATAACTATAATTCCTTCTTTAAATAACATGTGACGACTTAAACTAATACTCAAATCGAATTGTAATTCTTAAGGGCTAAACATGCTAGTTTTCGGATTAGAGTTCCAATATCCATAACACTTATCAACTTCATAATATAAACACCTCATGCTTGCTAATATCCATAGCTACAACAATAAGTAATCTTAATTACTAAAACGACAAGAATTATACCTTTACAAGCCCTTAAAATTTCCAAGATTCAAAGTCGCTCCTTAGCAATTCTTATCTCCTTTCCTTATGTTCCAATCCGCTCCAAGAACTCCTTAGAAGCCTATGAAGAACTCATCTTCAAGTTCCAACTTCAAAGTTGAAGAACTCCTTAAGTTTCCGCCTTGCGACTAATACGAAAACGCCACTTTTTCGGGATCTTTCTATTGAGATACACTTACAATACCCTTAGGTACCTTGGTTTAAAGTATTGTGAATTTAGAACAAAAATTGCAAAATTTCTTCCTTCAAAAGTCCTCAAAACCGTGAGCCTCTATATAGAGCAAGAACAAGTTTTCAATTTTTTTCTCTAAGTGTAGAATGACAAAGTCTTGCTACTAGTATACTTAAATAACACTAGGAAGGGTCAAGATTAAAACAAATGGGTGTCTAGGATGCATTTCATTAAAGTAAAGCCAAGTGGACAAGTTGACTTGGTCAATTATATCATGCTAGCAAGACTAATTCATCTTCAATGGTTAATGACCCTTTTACCCTTGCCTTTTCGTCCAAGACCATGGGGTGGGGGGGTGCCACGTGTTGTCCTCCCATTACATCACGCCCGAACCGGGCGTGATGGTGCCTACACAGGCACCCTTCTACCTTAACTAAGTAAAGCTGCGGAAATTAAATAACACCTCATTTTTTTAAAACCAACATACGTCTAAGGGCAAAGCCGATAAGGCTTCCATAATATACATAATCAAAAGACACTACACTGCATACGAGTCCAATCCACATATGAATCTGGACCTCTAAGAGTTTCTTGAAAAATAACGGACAAGACCATTGTACCCATAAGCGTACAAAAGCACATCTTGAAAGAACTTATACCAAAAAGATAAACTCCGACGAAGGAGCTATCCAAAACTACGGCGGTCCTACACTGCCGATCACCAAACAGCGTACCTAAACTGCGGCGTGAACGCGGCCCGAAGGAGGTCGATCTGAAGAATGTACCAAGTATGTGAAGCGATGAAATCGTAATGAAATCATAATCTAAACAAAGCAGAGACATGTATGATAGCCAACCTACAGTACACAATACATAAGCAGTCATATCAAGTCAGGGACGCATGCCCTCAAAGTCATTACTAAAATATAACCATGGGTCTCACGCCAATAATATCAATCATGCCCGTGAGATCCTTCCTTACTGCCGACAGTCCATGATATAATAATCCAATTACAGTACACTGTGCCTTACTAACAATGAGAGTAAATAGTGGTATACTTACAATATAAAATAGGAAACTAACGATCAAAGCAGGACCACCCGCCCACAGTATCATTAAGCAATCCTACACCTGGGACTATTTCACCCGCATAGGTTGCGTGGACCCGCATGAGGTATTCCTCTCATGGGACTATTTCACCCGCATAAGCCCTTACGGGCTCGCATGAGGTATTCCTCGCATGGGACTATTTCACCCGCATAAGCCCTTACGGAATCGCATGAGGTATTCCTCGCATAGGCTGTATCCGCCCGCATGGGACTATTTCACCCGCATAAGCCCTTGCGGACTCGCATGAGGTATTCCTCGCATCGTGGGTAGCAAATCCACGGAATATGCAAATTCCACAAACCAGGGGAATGACCCCGAAATGAATGATATACCACTAGCACAAAACCGGCTATTACCAGCACACATAGGCAATTCTCAATTAAACAAGCCAAATTACTTATCCAGGCACACATAGAATAATTCTCAATTAAACAAGCCAAAGTACTTATCAAGGCACACATAGAATAATTCTCAATTAAACAAGCCAAAGTACTTATCCAGGCACACATAGAATAATTCTCAATTAAACAAGCCAAAGTACTTATCAAGGCACACATAGAATAATTCTCAATTAAACAAGCCAAAGTACTACGTACGTACATTCTTTTCAAAAGACTAATTTTTATGTAAAACCCCAAGATACTAACACCCGTAGTATCAAGGTGTGTCTATTTTTCAAAGTAAGTTACTACACTTTTAGAAAACTCATTTCAAAGCTTGAAATCAAGTAACTTCAAATTTTCACAATCTAGGCAACTTATGCCTAATAATCAAAATAGACAACTTTCTTAACCTTCCATAAAGCCGTTATAACCAACTTCCCATAAAGCCGTTATAACCCTTTATGGTTTTAGACATATTCATTCCTTTTTATAACCAAGAGACTTATACTTAAAACCAAGTATCACATACTTACAAATCAAGTTCCTTAACTTTCAAAATACTTCAAGTCTCTTAATATTTAGAAAACAAGCTTCTTTTACTTTTAAACCTCAAGTAACTCACACCTTTAAAACAAGTTACTTCTCTTAAATCATGTCATTTCTCCTCTTTTAAACCAATTAAGTAAATCACTCCTTTAACTCCCCTAAAGTCATTACAACAACCCTTAGGTTTTGGAACTAAGGCACTAGCCAAAAGGTTTGGAAACCACTTCCTTTTCAAGACTCTATGTACTTTAAGTAAAATACTTTCACTTTAAGAATCCAAACTTCACTAAGGAAATGGATTATACAACTTACAATTTAAACATCAAAGTACCATCAAGGAAGTATATAGAACAACTTCTATATTAGGCAATCCAAGTACAAACAAGGAGTGGATCATTTAAGGAGTAGGACATACTTTCTTTATCTTAAGAAATCATGCTAGAAGAGGAAATAGTTCACATACCTTTTCGGCTAAATCCACAAGCTAAGCCGAATACGCCGTACGTAGAATTGTCAACCTATAATGGTCAGATAATACTAAGTATACGGTCTCTTATTCTACAGAAAATCGGGCAGCACTTCCTTTGTTTCTACTAACTTTGCCACCTTTGTCAAGGCCGAATACAATAACCAAACATGCCACATTTAAGGCTCAACATACCAACCAATCAAATGGGATTACACGCCTTACAATATGTGTAAAATTCCGCCGCACAATTCATACGAAGTAGTTTAAAATCCAAGCCATTCTCGGCCAACCTATAACCAACAACTCAAAGTCTTTTCCAATTCCAAGTTCTAAGGTCTAACATGTTATGTAGTCATAGACAACTTCAACAACTACAATTTCCTTCTTTATACAACATGCGACGACTTAAACTAATAATCAACTTGAATTGTAATCTAAAGGCTAAACATGCTAGTTTTCGGATTAGGATTCCAATAGCCAAAATACTTATCAAACTTCAAACTATATAACTCATGCTTGCTAATATCCATAGCTACAACAATAAGTAAATCTCAATTACTAAAACGACAAGATTTATACCTTTATAAGCCCTTAAAATTTCCAAGATTCAAAGTCGCGCCTTAGCAATTCTTAGCTCCTTTCCTTAGGTTCCAATCCGCTCCAAGCACTCCTTAGAAGCCTATGAAGAACCCATCTTCAAGTTCCAACTTCAAAGTTGAAGAACTCCTTAAGTTTCCGCCTTGCGACTAACGTGAAAACGTCGTTTTTCCGAAATCTTTCTATTGAGATATCCTTACAATACCCTTAGGGACATTGGGTTAAAGTCTTGTGAATAATGGATCAAAACTACAAATTTTTCTTGTGAGGAAAGTGTCAAACCCGAGAGGTCTTCTTGAAGAACACAAGGTTCTCTAATTTTTCTAAGTGTTCAAGACTAGTCTTGCACTAGTAGTAAGCTTATATAACACATTGGAGGGCTTGGATTAACACACTTGTGGTCTAGGATGAAGAACACATGGATAAAGGCCAAGTGGACAAGTTGACTTGGTCAACAATCTCAAGCTAGCAAGACTTATCTTCCTTGATGGTAAAAGACCATTTTACCCTTACAAATTTTTGTCCAAGGCCATGTGGGGGAGGTGCCACGTGTCGCCCTCCCATTCGTCCATAAAATTCCGTAACAATCGTGGGCCCCGCAAAACGTAAAATTCCTCGGGTGGGCCCCACGTGACCAAATCCGTAAAAATAAATTTCCATAATGTTAATAAGTTCCATACTCTTCAAATAATACATTTGGAGAATCCAATTCTCATCAACGAACATTTTTCCTTTCCGACGTTCGGAAGATTTTCCGTCGGAAAAACAATTCTTCCTTTCGTACTAATTTCCAAGTCTTGATTCCTTACATACCTTCTCTTATACATGTCCTGAACTTACGGGGTGTAACATTCTTTCCCCCTTAGAAACATTCGTCCCCGAATGTTCTTAGTCGGTTGCCAAGCTATACAAACTCCGGCATAAACTCTATACTATGCCTAACAGACAATACTCCACAAGACCAACGATGCCACACATGGCCACCACCTAACATACGTAAACATATCAATGGACCTTCCGTCCGCGACCCCTTCTCACAAAACTCGAAGGTTACAGTCTTCTAAAACACGGGATCCTTAGAGGTTCCTTTATTTTCTTACTTGTCATACTTTCTCGTACTTCCAACTTATTTAGTAAACGTAAAACATCTCAAATATTGTTTCTGTTCCCCAATCCTTGGAGTTACTAATGTCACGACCCGATTCCGGGCCCGTGACTGGTGCCTTACCCCGGGCACCCTAGTGATACAACATCAGAGTAATCAGCGGAACATAAAACGATACAAGACATATTATGAAATATGAAACAATAATCTGAGAAAAACTTGCCTTTCGGCATAAATGTAAATAACAACTTTTTCAACATGAACAGTTTAATCCTTTTTACAAACCCTGCCCACAACAGTACTGACCTCTACGAATGATATGACAACAACGACGGGACAGGGCCCCGTCATACCCCTGAATGTAAGCACCTACAACAACAGGGGACTATACCATGATAAGCCTCCGAGAAACGGAGCTTTCCAAGCTACTTGTGACCCTAGAGCGAGGATCAACGGCGATGTACGCTACTGCGGCATGAGCGGCCCCGAGAGTCGATCTAACAGTGCAGAGTATGTGGCGAAAATCACGTAAATGAAATCATAGCGATCTATATAAAGCGGGAGACATGTATGATAACAAAACTACGATTCCTGATAAACAAGCAATCATATCAAGTCGTGGACTCACGCCTCAAGTCATCACTCAAATATAACAATGGGTCTCACGCCACAATATCAATCATGCGTGGAATACCTTCCTCGCCGCCGGCTTTATGATATAAAAGCACCAAGGAACACACATGAACACGGGTCCCACGTGCATAATGAAGCGTCTGAGGTAAATGCGAAGGCATAGCCGACTACTAACACCAGCGGTACCAACAAGGTCATGAATCGTATCATAAGATCTGTCTGCACCGTCACATGATCAAAGGCGGCCACTTGCGCAGTATCTAATGCGCGTCTAGCCACGGAACTTTCGCGACTCGCGTAGGCCAATCTCATCGGCCGCATGAGGTATTCCGCGTCGGTAGCTACTCCGGCATCGCCCCGGACTCGCGATCCGCGTAGCGCATAGACCGCGTGACCATAAAGGCCGCACTAACACGGAACTCGTAGCTCGCGATAGGCCCCAGGACCGCGTGAGGTATTCTCGAATCATGGTCCTGCATCGCTGAGTCTACCCGCGTCGGAGGCGACTTAACCCGGAAACACGGTGAGTGGTATAATACCAACATAACGGTTTATCGTTTAAACATCATAAGCACAATCGAGGAAAATCCCTTTACACAAACATCACGAGAATACTAACACACGTAGCATCCTAATATGATTACTTATCAAATCAACACGAAGGTATTACAAGGCTATCACAAACCAACACAATCCATTATACACACAAGGTACATTCTATTGTATGATTAACAAGATCGAGTATCTATTCTCAAAGTACTTCATACATTATCTTTTAAAAGATACGTTGCTTTCACATAAGTCACACAATACGTAGTATAAAATAGAGTGGTATCTTTTTTAAATAAACCAAAACACTTACCTTTGTAAAATCAAGTAACAACATTATTTTCCAAACGCCCAAGTTTTCCTAATTTCAAATGTTCACGTTTCTTATTTTAGAAAGGTTTCGTAGTTCATAGTCTTATTCATTTAAGAATATAATTCTCTTTTAAACAATCTGAGAAACATAAGTCTTATATGTGAGTAGGATATTCTTGTTTATAACAATCTTATTACAAAGTAGTGATCTAAGAAATATCATTTTGTCTCATCTTAGCTTCTATGCAGATGGAAGTTTCTACTGGTTTTAATAATACTTAATTAGTCAAAACATTTCCTTTTATTAACGCTGCAGTGGTTTGTCGATACACATTCTGATTTCCGAATCAGTAAAACATTCTTAAGCCGTTATACCTAACTTCCCATAAAGCTAGTATAACTCTTAAGTTTTTCAAAAACCAAGTATTACTTCTTCTTTCAAAATGATTCAAAAATCTTTTGAAATACTTCAAGTTCTTTATTAACACATAACAAGCCAGTTATAGTTCAAATCAGTTACCTTTTAAAGACCACAAGTATTTTCTTACCAACATAAAGCTATTATAACCAACTTCCCATAAAGCCGTTATAACACTTTATGTTTTAAACCAATCAAATACGTTTAGCACATGTACGTCTACCGTACTACATAGTTCACACATATCATGCTAGAAGAGATAGGAAGAGGTTCACATACCTCGCGACGAGTATCGACTAATAGCAAAACGCTCCAAGTACTTCCAACCGTCGGCTACTCCTTAAGCCAAGTAGATCGCGCCACACGTAGTACTTCAACCTATAAGGCCACAAGGCGCTTATTAACATTTAGATCTCATCGTAGAACATTCTAGAAAATTCGCCAAGACCTCCCCACATGGCGTAAATCTCCTCTCTATCGAGGCCGGCTACAAGCCAACCGGGGTTATACGTCTAACCCTACCCGGTACAATTCTACTCCGGTACTACTACACAAGTCTCATGTCTGAACCCTATGTGATTACGATTCGGATTCTTCTTTAAATTCGGTCTTAAGTCAAAAGACATTGCAGTAAGTATTATTGGGCTTAAGTCAAAAGACATTGCGATAACTACGTTCAGTTCTATATATAGTATACTTCAACTATATATTCTAACAATATGTAATTTCCAATTACAATAGAGGTACAAGATAATTACCTCGATAAGCCAATAATTATCCTAGTTAAAGTCGATCCTGGGCAATCGTTTAGCTCCAACTCCGGCGCTCAACCGCTCTAAACCACCCTTAGAAGTTCTAACCAACTTCTACACAATACTCAACGGACTATGGAGATTTTCCTAGGGTTTCGGTTTTGTGGTAGCGGAGTATAATAGTATTTCTGGGCATTTTCGTAGGTATAACCTTAGAATACAACAAGGTTTACGGCTAAGGTAATTTGGGCATTATAACAATCCTTTTGAGAGTATTTCTACCCAGAGGGGGGGGGGTATTATACGAAAACAACTAGGCTAGGGGTACCCCGGCTAGCACCCCAGGAGGAGGGGGTGGCTACCTCCACACCCCACTGTGGGAAACTGGAAACTCGGCCAAGGGGCCTCACGAAATGGGAGGGAGCTCTCAAGACTTAGAGATTTTTGGATGAAGAAGTCTTCAAAGGGAAGGGGTATTTATAGGTCAAGTGAAGGCCAACCAATGGCCAAGATCTTGCCAAGTGCAAGGCAAGTGTAGGGCCAAGATTCACCCATGTGTCCTTGACCAACTAACACACAAAATATCCTACCAACTACACCTCTCCATTTCGTCCAAACCGAGCTCTCACGTCCGCCAATGGGAGGGTGCCAAGTGGCGCCCTCTTGTTGGCCCAACACGTTTCGTCTCTCGGAAAAATCCGCAAAAATTAAAAATGACATAGCCGGAAATTCCCTACGAAAGCCGTGAAAACGTTTCGTCGAAAAACGACTCTAAACGGGTGTTGTGAACAAAATTAATTCGGCCAAGCCTTAGTACAAGTTTCAAATTTTCTACGTACGTCCTTACGTACATACTCTGAAAATACGGGGTATAACATTCTCCCCTCCTTAGAAACATTCGTCCCGAATGTTCCTTCTAAGTCTCAAAACAAACGCGCGCCAGTATAGTCTTCACTACTATACTTACGAGAACAATCCTGCCACAGCTGGCCACAGAAGCACCTGCGTAAATACTTACATCAAAGTCCACGAGGAAACACCTCTAATCATCACCACAAAACACTCCTCACCGGGGTCTAAAATATACTTCCTTCACACCTTCTCTTTACAAAAGAAATGATCACATCTATGCCCGCCATACATGCTCGCTTCTCTCTTTACTCGTCGTAGATACCACTTTGTCACTTTGCCTGAGGCATTAACCTTCTCAGGCGACCCAACAAATGGTACCACTTTTGTCACTTTGTCGCGAGCCTTGCTCCGACGACCCAACAAATGGTACCGCCATGCGACCCACGAGGTTGTCGTACACTCGAACTCTTACCACATTCTGATACGGCTTCAGTTTCCAAGACTCGGGGTTACTATCTCTAACGTGGTCATCATTAACTGGGAACACTCTGGATGGGTTCTCCGATACTTTCCCGATCATAACAATACGAAAGACCGGACGTACTGCCTCCTAAGTTGGACGACAAAAGCTATCATATAGGCAACCTGGCCTATCCTTCACATGAACTCAAAAGGGCCCAAAGTAACACGGGCTAAGTTCCTCTGTTATACCAAAACTCGTCACACCCTAACCACAGTCTGCTGGAACAAGCCTGAACCAACTGTCTGAACCTTGCCAACATCGAACCAATCGACCGGCAACTTACACTTCCGCCCTTACAAGGCTTCATAAGGCGATATCCGAACACTGAAATGGTAGCTTAAACACTTCCTCCACAGGAGACAACAATCCCCACGACTACCTCTGAGATACACACTGGCAGGCGAATGCGGTCGAGATTCACCTGAGTTCCTAACCTTGCCTGGCAAAACCTCCAGAAAAAGAAGCAGCCGTAACCTGGGCTCCACTGTCTGTCTTAAGGTGTAGGTAGGCACCTCGTGCAGCCCTACAACCTTTCTGATAACCCAACACCGCCGAGTAAACGGTCCTGACCGAAGAACACGATGGGCTGCCCCCATCGGCCCGACCATCGTCGACGCATCCACGAACTCGTTGTTGATTAACTAAACTTGGGCCTAACATCCTCACAACCCTAACACAAGGCGGGACCACCACAACCTGACCACCACCAAACCTACCGCGGGTTGACGCGGCGTGGCCTCAACCCGACGGCCAGCGCATGATACTAGCTCCGATCCGGAACAATCTCACTAATCACGTTTCGAAAACCTAGCGGTCTTCTTAGCTCAACTACCCCCTTTCATTCCACACTACTAGGGACCTATCCCAACATAACTCACGTGCACTATGCACTTCCGATAAGGGTCAAACATAACACTACACCTTTTCTCGAGATGGCCTCACCTCTAAGGTCTTCACGTAAAAAGCTCTAAGGCTCACACCTTCTCTATCCCCCAAAATCTTACTCGGTTAAACAACCATGATCTAATCACGACTAACACACTGCTATCAGAACATAGCACTTAAGGTATACTCACCTTATCACACATACTGATCTCTAGAGGGTTAAAGATATATCTATATCTACTGCTTCACTCCCCTTAGTCGTTCTAATCAAACCTGCCACGAAGGGCTCATAGCTAAGGAAGGTGACGAACTACCCACCGATCCTGAAGGCTAAGTCCTCCTACAAGGACACCCCATCGACATCAGACCCGGACGGTCGTAGGTACAACAAGTACCAACTAAAAGACGACATTCCCTGGGATGACGCTGCGCATGTGAATCGAGAAAAAGCGAATCGGATGGTGGAACCTACGTGTAGCGTGAGCGGAAGCTCGAGCTCGACCAACTCCGCGTACCCGAGCGCCCCGAAATTCGTGGAGGACCTCGCTGCACTGGTGGATGTGCATAATCTAACCCGCTGGTGAGGCGACTCGCCTCAAAAGTTACTAAAGGACCTTGCTGCTCTGGCCTCTTCGCGTCGCCGTTAACCCGTAAATCTCGTTTCTTGGCTGCTGCGCATAAGCCCGCATACGTGCCATGCTCAAGCCTAATCGAAGAATTACTCTTGCACAACCCTCTCTTAGATAGTCATCAAGACCAGTGGTACATCGGTATACTCTCTGGTAGCCACATCCATAGCTAATGTGAGTGCGTCTTCTTTGCACTCTATATTCATGTTCCGATCGTGGGCGAAGGTTCAAATATCATGGCGCGGTGGGAACCGCTGCGCTGGTGCCAAACTCTCTTTGGGGCTAGTGGCGTCGCAAAACTCCCGAATGAAGCACTACCTAGGTAATGATTGGGCTGTGCCTCGCCACCTCTCGAACTCTACTCGCAGCTCCATGGTGCCTTGCCCTCTGGGCGGGTTGCCTGCAGCGGAGGCATAGCGGTGAGGAAGAAATACGTTAGAGGTCCAACTTACAACACCGCTCTAAGGCACGATCTCGAGTGAGAAGAATAGAAACCAATCCTAAATATCCTATAGCCTCACGATTATTGGTGTGGTGCACAACACACCGATAATCAAGACTTCATGGATACGATGCGTAGACACTTTCCGAGGATTAATCGCTCACGATACCACTTTTGTCACGACCGATTAGGGCGTGGTGGTGCCTACCGGGCACCCTAGTGATACAACATCGAGTAATCGGGAACATAAAGCGATACAAGACATATTATGAAATATGAAACAATAACTGAGAAAAACTTGCCTTTCGGCGTAAATGTAAATAACAACTTTTTCAACATGAGCAGTTTAATCCTTTTTACAAACCCCGCCACAACAAGATTACTACGGACCTCTACGAATGATATGACAACAACGACGGGCGGGGCCGTCATACCACGAATGTAGCACCTACAACGAGGGGACTATACGAAGACAAGCCTCGGGAAAGCGGAGCTTTCCCAAGCGACTGTGACCACAGAGGCGAGGATCAACGGCGATGTACCTTTACTGCGGCGTGAACGCGGCCCGAAGAGGTCGATAACAGTGCAGAGTATGTGAATCGAAAATCGTAAATGAAATCATAGCGATCTATATAAAGCAGGAGACATGTATGATAACAAAACTACGATTCCTGATAAACAAGCGATCATATCAAGTCGTGGACTCACGCCTCAAGTCACTCAAATATAACAATGGGTCTCACGCCCACAATATCAATCATGCGTGGAATACCTTCGCCAGCTGCCGGCGGTTTATGATATAAAAGCACCAAGGAACACACATGAACACCGGTCCCACTGTGCTATAATGAAAACGCATGGGTAAGTGCGAAGGCATAGCCGACTACTAACACCACGGTACCAACAAGGTCATGAATCGTATCATAAGATCTGTCTGAGCCGTCACATGATCAAAGCCGCCACTTGCGCGCAGTATCTAATGTGCGCGTCTAGCCACGAACTTTCGCGACTCGCGTAGGCCAATCTCATCGGCCGCATGAGGTATTCCGCGTCGAGGGTAGCTACTCCGGCATCGCCCCGGACTCGCGATCGCGTGGCCACGTAATCGCGTGACCATAAAGGCCGCGCTAACACGGAACTCGTAGCTCGCATAGGCCCCAGGACCCGCATGAGGTATTCTCGAATCATGGTCCTGCATCGCTGAGTCTACCGCGACGGAGGCGACTTAACCCGGAAACACGGTGAGTGGTATAATACCAACATAACGGTTTATCGTTTAAACATCATAAGCACAATCGAGGAAAATCCTTTACACAAACATCACGAATACTAACACACGTAGCATCCTAATATGATTACTTATCAAATCAACACGAAGGTATTACAAGGCTATCACAAACCAACACAATCCAGTTATACACACAAGGTACATTCTATTGTATGATTAACAAGATCGAGTATCTATTCTCAAAGTACTTCATACATTATCTTTTAAAAGATACGTTGCTTTCACATAAGTCACACAATACCCGTAGTATAAAATAGAGTATCTGTCTTTTTAAATAAACCAAAACACTTACCTTTGTAAAATCAAGTAACAACATTATTTTCCAAACGTCCAAGTTTGCCTAATTTCAAATGTTCACGTTTCTTATTTTAGAAAGGTTTCGTAGTTCATAGTCTTATTCATTTAAGAATATAATTCTCTTTTAAACAATCTGAGAAACATAAGTCTTATATGTGAGTAGGATATTCTTGTTTATAACAATCTTATTACAGCAGCCGTGATCTAAGAAATATCATTTTGTCTCATCTTAGCTTCTATGCAGATGGAAGTTTCTACTGGTTTTAATAATACTTAATTAGTCAAAACATTTCCTTTTATTAACGCTGCAGTTGATGGTTTGTCGATACACATTCGATTTCGAATCAAGAAAACATTCTTAAGCCGTTATACCTAACTTCCCATAAAGCTAGTATAACTCTTAAGTTTTTCAAAAACCAAGTATTACTTCTTCTTTCAAAATGATTCAAAAATCTTTTGAAATACTTCAAGTTCTTTATTAACACATAACAAGCCAGTTATAGTTCAAATCAGTTACCTTTTAAAGACCACAAGTATTTTCTTACCAACATAAAGCTGTTATAACCAACTTCCCATAAAGTGTTATAACACTTTATGTTTTAAACCAATCAAATACGTTTAGCACGTATGCGTCTACCGTACTACATAGTTCACACATATCATGCTAGAAGAGATAGGAAGAGGTTCACATACCTGCGCGAGTATCGACTAATAGCAAACGCTCAAGTACTTCCAATGATCGGCTACTCCTTAAGCCAAGTAGATCGCGCCACGTAGTACTTCAACCTATAAGGCCACAGCGCTTATTAACATTTAGATCTCATCGTAGAACATTCTACCGAAAATTGTCAAGCCTCTCCATGGCGTAAATCTCCTCTCTATCGAGGCTGCAAGCCAACGAGGGGTTATACGTCTAACCTAACGGTACAATTCTACTCCACGGTACTACTACACAAGTCTCTTGTAATACAACCTATGTGATTACGATTCGGTGATTCTTTAAATTGGGCTTAAGTCAAAAGACATTGCGTAAGTATTATCGAGCTTAAGTCAAAAGACATTGCCGATAACTACGTTCGATTCTATATATAGTATACTTCAACTATATATTCTAACAATATGTAATTTCCAATTACAATAGAGGACAAGATAATTACCTCGATAAGCCCATAATTATCCTAGTTAAAGTCGATCTGGGCAATCGTTTAGCTCCACTCAGCGCTCAACCCGCTCTAAACCACCCTTAGAAGTTCTAACCAACTTCTACACAATACTCAACGGACTATGGAGATTTTCCTAGGGTTTCGGTTTTGTGGTAGACGGAGTATAATAGTATTTCGGGCATTTCGTAGGTATAACCTTAGAATACAACAAGGTATCTGGCTAAGGTAATTTGGGCATTATAACAATACTTTTGAGAGTATTTCTACCAAGAGGGGGTATTATACGAAAACAACTAGGCTGGGGTACCCACGGCTAGCACCAGGAGGAGGGGTGGCTACCCTCTACCTACCACTGTGGGGAAACTCTCGACGAGGGCCTCACGAAATGGGAGGAGCTCTCAAGACTTAGAGATTTTTGGATGAAGAAGTCTTCAAAGGAAGGGGTATTTATAGGTCAAGTGAAGGCCAACCAATGGCCAAGATCTTGCCAAGTGCAAGGCAAGTGTAGGGCCAAGATTCACCCATGTGTCCTTGACCAACTAACACACAAAATATCCTACCAACTACACCTCTCCATTTCGTCCAAACCGAGCTCTCACGTCATGATGGGAGGGTGCCAGTGGCGCCCTCTTGTTGGCCCAACACGTTCGTCTCTCGGAAAAATCCGCAAAAATTAAAAATGACATAGCGAGAAATTCCCTACGAAAGGCAGAAAGCGTTTAGTCGAAAACGACTCTAAACGGGTGTTGTGAACAAAATTAATTCGGCCAAGCCTTAGTACAAGTTTCAAATTTTCTACGTACGTCCTTACGTACATACTCTGAAAATACGGGGTATAACAACTAACCACACTTGGCCATTATGCTACTTGAATTTCCGCTAAGGCTCTTCTCGGTCCTTACGACCTAGTTCCGGTGGAACGCGTACACAAACTCGTACAACGATTAACTAAACTTGGGCCTTGCAACCTCGTGACCCTATCACATAGCGGGACCACTACCATCTGAGATCACCTCATTCCATACTATCGGTTGACCCGAGATGAGTCCATAACCCGACCCATCGTCACACTTAACTTCTCATTCTTAGTCTGGAATAAATCTCTCTCTTATCTCAAGGTACTTCTCACCCTATCCCCCCCCCCCCCCTATTCACTAGAGGTTCGTCACATAAGCCAAAGTATTTCTACTGTACAATCTTCCCTATTGGTCTTACACTGTTATGGGGCAATTACTACGTGTGAACCCTACACAACTATAGTCTCAGTTCACTTACCATTCTTGTCAATATTCTTAACCTCTCACTTTACTAATCAAGGTATCCCTACCTCTGGGGTACTATCACTTTACAACTCTAGCAATAAAGGGAAAACATATACGCTAGGGTAAAATTTGAATCTATCAATGCACGTATGATTCAAAAGAATCAAAATATACCTGTAACCCCGTGCGATGTCGCCTCACGATCTGCCCGATGGTCACGTCATCTCTGCGGTTCAAGGACCGCGGAACTATAAACTCCACACGACCTCTACCACGGTTGGTCGACATCGAACACCACCTTGGGGACGCCTCGTTGTGGAGAAAGGAACCACTCTAGGCCTCGTAAATTTGAGCCACCTCACCGGTGCTCCTTCTAAAAGGACATACCCTCAGAATATGGCCCGGACGACCACAATAAAAACAAGCACTTGTGCCATAACGGCATTTCCCCAAATGACGCTTACTACATCGGAAACACTGAGGAAAAAGTGGCCTCGACTGAGAAACTCCTCTGCTCCTTTGAGAACCTCGACCCCTGGAGCTTGGACCGGCTCCTAAATACCTTGTGGAGTCCAATCTCCCACCTGTGAGCTGCAGGGGAATCTACTGGGTAGGCTGGGATGAATATCTCACTCATTCTTGAAATTTGCTCATCCAAAAACTCACGGGATAACCAACCGGTCCTAGCCTCTTCTGCCGATCTCCTTTGGCCTCTACCCTTTGTACACTGCTGTCTTGGCGAATAACTTCCTGTGGTGAAACTGTAGCACCGCTATCTTGGTCAATAACATAATTGCTTCCTCATGACCACATAGTCTTCTCTGGCCGAGCTGGAGGCTCACAGTGCTTTGGGGCCTCAAACACAGCGCAGAAGAACTTCATGAGCGGCACAATATCAGTATACCACGGGCATAAGCCCTATCAACTCTCTGAGTCGACTAGTAGCTCCTGCACTCCTTTGCCCTTCAGGCTGTTGCCCTCCTTGGAGGCATAATCGAAACATAATAATACGTCGAGAGGAATTATCTTACTAACACGGCTACATGCACGATCTCGAGTGAGAAGAATAGAACCCAACTCCTAAATGTCATGTAGCCTCACTGTTTATGGGTGTGGCACGCAACACCGATAATCAAGACTCTACTAGACACGGTCTGTAGACATTCCGAGGATCGCTCACGATACCACTCTGTCACGCCCGAACCCGGGCGTGGATGGTGCCTACAGGCACCCTTACCTTAACTACTAAGTAAAATGCGGAAATTAAATAACACTTTTTTTTAAAACCAACATACGTACAAGGCAAAGCGAAAGGCGCCATAATATACATAATCAAAAGACACTACTTTGCATACGAGTCCAATCCACATATGAATACTGCACCTCTAGAGTTTTATGAAAAATGACGGACAAGGCCGTAGTACCATAATCGTACAAAGCACATCTTGAAAGAACTTATACCAAAAGATAAACTCGAGCGAAGGAGCTATCCAAAACTCGAGTAGGGTCCTACACTGCCTATCACCAAACAAAGATACCTAAACTGCGGCATGAACGCAGCCCGAAGGAGGTCGGTCTGAAGAATGTACCAAGTATGTGAAGCGATGAAATGCGTAATGAAATCATAACAGTCTAAACAAAACAGGAGACATGTATGATAGCCAACCTACAATACACAATACATAAGCAGTCATATCAAGTCAGAGACGCATGCCCTCAAAGTCATTACTAAAATATAACCATGGGTCTCACGCCCATAATATCAATCATGCCCGTGAGATCATTCCTCACTGCCGGTAGTCCATGATATAATAATCCAATTACAGTACACTGTGCCTTACTAACAATGAGAGTAAATAGTGGTATACTTACAATATAAAATAGGAAACTCACGATCAAAGCAGGACCACCCGCCTGCAGTATCATTAAGCAATCCTACACCTGGAACTATTTCACCCGCATAGGTCGCGTGGACCCGCATGAGGTATTCCTCGCATGGGACTATTTCACCCGCATAAGCCCTTACGGGCTCGCATGAGGTATTCCTCGCATGGGACTATTTCACCCGCATAAGCCCTTACGGACTCGCATGAGGTATTTGTTATACCCCGTATTTCCAGAGTATGTACGTGAGGACGTACGTACAAAAGTTTAAGCCTTAAGTTAGGCAAGGGACGAAATTTGTGCACAACTACCGAAAAGAATTGTTTTCCGACGAAACGTTTTCCAAACTTTGCGAGGGGAAAATTACGGTTGCGACATTAATAATTTTTGCGGATTTTTCCGAGAGATGAAATATTTTGGACCAACGAGAGGGCGACACTTGTCACCCTCAAGTGGGCGGTCATGTGGCCGATTGGTGAGCACGTTCTTGGCATGTTTTGTGGCCTAAAACTTGGGTTAATGTTTGGAGTGATTTGTGGAGTAGATGGCTAGGGTGCACTTGTGCAAATCCACACCCTCCACTTGCCATCCACTTGCCTTAATCTTGGCCATTGAAGGCCCTATAAATACCCCCTTGAGTTGAAGACTTCTTCATCTACAACACAACTTCCAAGTCTCAAAAACTCCTTCCCCCTCTCTATAGCTTTCGTCCAAGCCTCCCCCTCCCCCTTGAGAAGGCCCTTGGCCGAGAAATACCCCCCCTTCCTAATGGTGCTAGCCGAAATACAAACCCCCCCCCCCCTTGGTAGAAAAATACTCTCCAAGTATTGTTACTATTCCAAAATACCTTGGCCCAAATACCTTGTAGTATTCCAAGGTTACCCCTATATTAAAAGCCCATAAATACTACTATACTTCCCTTCAGTCACAAAAACGAAACCCTAAGGAAAATCTTCATAATTGGTTGAAGTATTAAGAAGAAATTGCGTAGAACTTCTAAGGGTTGTTTGGAGCGGGTTGGAGCACCCAGAGTAGGAGCTAAACGTTGCTCAGGATCGACATTTAAACTTGGATAATTTTGGGCTTATCGAGGTAAATACTCTTGTCCTTCTATTGTAATTGGAAATTACATACTGTAGTAGTATAGAAATGAGTATAAGATATATAGAAGGATGGTATAAGAGAAGAGAATTGAATTGAAATCACATCAGAAGAATATTAAAGAAGAAGATTGAGCTACTTACATAGGGTGTATTCTGATGAGACTTGTGTAGTTTAACGGGTAGGGAAGTGCTGCCCGATTTTCCGTAGAATAGAGAACCCTCTGCTTAGAATATTCTACAGAGTAGTCTAGACGTTGATAGACGTATATTGTCACGACCCGAACCCGGACCCGTGACCGGTGCCTTAACCCGGGCACCCTAGTGACACAACATCAGAGAAAACCAGCGGAATATAAACTCAAGATAAACAACCATTAAGATATAGAATAGTCTAGCCCAAAATGGCTAACCCAAAAGTACATAAACCGAACAGTTACATCCTTAACAAACCAAGTTCTGACAAGACTACAGGCCTCTAAGAATGAATAACACTATGACGGGACAGGGCCGCCATGCCCTGAATGTACAAAATATCAACGACTCAGGAGAACCATACCAAAAGTCGAGCCTCAGAAGAAATGGAGCTCGACACTCGAGTACAAGATCCTAGGAATGAGGATCTACCACCTTTCCTTAAGCTGCGGCATGAACGGCCCAGAAGAAGGGTCGAGACACAACGTACCAAGTATGTAAAACTGGAAAATACTGTAGTAATATCATAAGTCCAAAAATGTACTGAAGTTATAGATAAAATCAAATTATGTTGCACTGTGCCTTACTAATAATGAGAGTAACAAGTATAAGTTTTATAGCATAAAAATAGGAGGCTCACGATCAAAACAGGGTACCTCGCCCGTAGTATCATTAAGCAATCCTACTCCTGGGACTATTTCACCCGCATAGGTCCTGTGGACCCGCATGAGGTCATCCGCCTCGTCATAGGACTATTTCACCCGCATGGATCCTGTGGATCCGCATGAGTACCATCGCGTACTCGCATGGGACTATTTCACCCGCATGGATCCTATGGTCCAGATCCGCATGAGTACAAGCGCGCTCGCGTCATGGGTAGCAAATCCATGGCATAAATAATAACCCGGGGTTTACCCGTAACAATATAAACATATATAACATAGCTCATCCGGCTAATAAAACATAACATAAGCACTACCGGCCTATCACATCACAACATAAGCACTACCGGCCTATCATAACTCAAGCAAGTTAAGAATCACCTAACTTCTTATTAATAGTATTAATACATCCTCTCATTTTAGTATACCTAAGGCACGATCATGTCTTTTAGTAAAAATCCGGGAATTTAACCCAAGTATCATGTACCTCTAACCTTTTAAGAAATAACTCTTTTTATACAAAAATTCCAAGATACTAATCACCATAGTATCAAGTTACGATTTCTTTTCAAAACAAGTCACATTTCCTTTTAAAACTATCTCAAGCTTCTAAATTAAGTGACTTCATTTCTTGTAAAACCTTAGGCAATTCATGCCTTAAAACCATTTTCCTTCCACAAGTTCAAATCATCAAAACCTTTCTCCATTAAACTTTCACCAGCTAAAATAACCAACTCCCCATAAAGCCGTTATATTAGAGTTAAACAATAGTAAAACACATTCCCTTAAGTCCAAGGGATTTTTATACTTTCCTTTTAAAACGAAGCAAGTATCAAATACTTATAACAAACGAAGATTTCCAAATCTTGTACGTCTACCGTACTACATAGGTACAACTAATCATGCTCAAGATAGGAAAGCTCCACATACCTCTTGGTCAATCCACAAGCTAAGTCCATTTACATGCGTAGTATGTCAACCTAAAATGACCACAATACGTTTATCAAGCCCTAATTACAATGCAGAATTTCCAAGTTAAAGTCACCAATTTCCTACGGAAAATTGGGCAGCGTTTCCTTTGTTTCTACATACATTGCCACCTTTTCCAAGGTCGATTTTTAACGCTCAAATGCCATGTTTAAGGCTCAACAACTAACCAACACCAAGGGGATTACACACCTAAACTTTGGTGTGTAAAATTCAGCCCCACAAGTTACAACAACTAACCCAACAAGTCTAATGTAGTATTTAGGCAACAACATGCTCATAATATCCCCCTAACCAATTCTTTCATAATCAACCCCATTTCTTACATGCAACTACTCTAAGTGCATTTTTCCAACTACTAGTTCTTCCTATTAAACATGCAACACCCAATACCAACTACAAAAGAAGAAATGTTACCTTAAGTTTTAGCCAAACTTATTCCAACACCTTGCTAGCCTTTTCTCCAAGAACACCACCACAATAGTCTTCACAAGCTTGTAATAACCTTTCCTTCCTATTACACTTTTCAGATTTTCCCCTTAGGCTAGAATTCCTCTTGGGAATTTAGAGAGAAGGATGAGCTTTTTAACTTAGAGAGAGATGGAGTGTAAAGATGAAAAGTTGAAAGAAATGACCAAGTCTTGGTCAATATAATGCATGTAGAAGAAATCAGATGGGGGGGGACACTTGTCACCCTCCCATGGCCTCTTTTAAAACAACTCCTGCGGACCCTCGGATCTTTCGGCGCCTGCTTTCGTGCGCGCTGTACTGGAACTTCAGCGCCTCAAGACTTCACCGCGCGCTTGGCGCGCGGCCACGCCTCGGCCGCGGCTCGTGCCACGAGCGTGTTTCTCTAATTTCTCGCACGACCCCACACGCACGGCCCGAACCACGGGGTATAACATATATGGCCTTTATAGGTTGAAAGTTCTGCGAGTAGCATGTTCTACTTGAAAGGGTGGACAAGGCTAGCCGGGTTATAGCGGTGGAGCGTTTTGCTATTTGTCGATAATCGTCGCGAGGTATGTGATTCTTCCTATCCTCTTGAGCATGATATTTTAAAAGAATATATATAGTACGGTAGACGTACGTGTGTTAACTGAACGTGGTTTTCCTGCGATGTCTTTTGACTTGAGTCTAAATAATAAGAATCTTGAAGTATTTCAAAAGAATTAAGAAACCTTTTTGAAAGAAGAGTAATACTTGGTTTTAAAAGCTTAAGAGTTATACTAGCTTTATGGGAAGTTAGGTATAACGACTTAAGAGAGATAAAAAGAATGGTTTATTGATTTTAGAAGTTAAGAGACTTGATCTTAAAAGATAAGAGACTTGACTTAATTGTATTAATATGAATAATGTTTTACTGATTTCGGAAATAAGAATAAGTATCGAACGAACCACTGCAGCGCTAATAAAGGGAAATGTATTGACTAATTAAGTATTATTAAAACCAGTAGAAACCTCCATCTGCATAGAAGCTAAGATGAGACAAAAGGATATTACATTTCCTAGACCATGGCTGCTTTAATAAGATTGTTATGAACAAGAATAACCTACTCACACATAAGGCATATGTTTCTCAAATTGTTTTAAAAGAGAATTATATTATTAAGTGATTAAGACTATGAACTACGAAACCTTTCGAAAATGAGAAACTTGAGCATTTGAAATTAGGCAAACTTGAACGTTTGGAAAAGAATGTTGTTACTTGATTTTACAAAGGGAAGTGTTTTGGTTTACTTAAAAAGATAGTCACTCTATTTTTAATACTACGGGTATCGTGTGACTCTTGCGAAAGAAACAGGATCTTTTAAAGAGATAATGTATGAAGTACTTTGGGGATAAAAACCCAAACTTGTGGACATACAATAGAAAGTACCTTGTGTGAATAACTTGACTATGTTGGTTTGTGATAGCCTTGTAATACCTTCTTGTTGGTTTGATAAGTAAACATGTTAGGATGCTACGTGTGTTAGTATCTTGTGATGTTTGTGTAAGGGGGTTTCCCTTGTTGTGCTTATGTTGTTTAACGATAAGTCGTTATGATAGTATTGTACCACACACCTCTTGACATGTGATACCGGGGGTTAAGCTGCCCTCCGATGCGGGGTATACCTCAGGCGGTCTGTGTGACTATGATTTGAGATACCTCATGCGGGTCCAGGGGACCTATGCGGAGCTACGAGAGTTCCAGGTTAGTGTGCGGTCTATATGGCCATGCGGTCTATGTGGCCATGCGGACTACGGGTCCAGGACGATGCCGGGGAGTAGCTACCCTCGATGCGGGGAATACCTCATGCGGGCCTATGTGTGGCCTTTATGCGAGTCGCGGGAAGTTCCAGGATTTGACGCGACATTGATCCGAGGCGAGTGGCCCGCTTCGATCATATGGCGTCTTCAGAAAGACCTCGTGATCTGATTTTATGGCATTGTTGGTACTGTGGGTTTTAGTAGTCGGCTATGCCTTCGTACTTACCCCGTACGGTTTTATTATGACACAGGTGGGACCTGGTGTTCATGTGTATTCCTTGGTGCTTTTATATCATAGACTGCCGGCAGTGAGGAAGGTATTCCACGGGCATGATTGATGTTGTGGGCGTGAGACCCATAGTTATATTTGAGTGATGACTTTGAGGGCGTGAGTCCCTGACTTGACATGATCGCTATTTATGTGAATCGTAGTTTGGTTATCATACATGTCTCCCGCTTTATATAGACTACTATGATTTCATTTACGGTATTTTTGATTTCACATACTTGGTACTGTTGTCTTGACCTCGCCGGGCTGCGTTCATGCCGTAGGTAGAGGTACACCAGTTGTTGATCCTCGCTCATAGGGTCACAGTTCAACGTTTGGGAAGCTCCGTTTCTCCGGAGGCTTATCAGTGGTATAGTCCCCTGTCGTTGTAGGTACTTACATTCAGGGGTATGGCGGGGCCCTGTCCCGCCATTGTTGTTATATCATTCTTATAGGTCTGTAGTACTTTTGTGGGCAGAGTTTTGTAAAAGGGATGTAACTGTTCGGGTTCAAGTTTATTATATATATGCCGAAGGACAATTTTTCTCAGTTAAACTGTTTCTCACTTCATATTATTTCATGTTTTGTTTTATATTCCGCTGATTACTCTGATATTGTATCACTAGGGTGCCCGGGGTAAGGCACCAGTCACGGGCCCGGGTTCGGGTCGTGACAAAAGTGGTATCAGAGCAGTTAATCCTCGGAAAGTGTCTACAGACCGTTTCTAGTAGAGTCTTGATTATCGGTGTGTTGTGCACCACACCAATAATCAGGAGGCTATAGGATATTTAGGATTGGTTTCCATTCTTCTCACTCTGAGATCGTGCCTTAGAGCTGTGTTATAAGTTGGACCCCTCTAACGTATTTCTTTCCCTTACCGGTTATGCCTCCGCGTAAGGCAACCCGGGCCCAGAAGGGCAAGGCAGCCGAGGGAGCTGCGAGTAGAGTACAAAAGGTTACGAGGGCGCAGGCCCAATCATCACCTGGGGTGGTGCTTCATTCGGGGAGTTCTGCTACGTCACCAGCCCCAGCAGAGTTTAGCCCAGCGGCAGCAGTTCCTACTGCGGCCATGATATCTGGACCTTCAGTTCCACGACCAGTAGAAGAAAGTATAGATTGCAAAGAGACGACCCTGTTACTAGCTATGGATTTAGCAACCAGAGAGTATTTTATGTACCGATTTATCGCGGGCCTGAATGATTATCTAAGGAAAGGTTGTGCAAGAGTAGCTCTTCAGTCAGGCTTGAGCATGGCATGCGTACGGGCTTATGCGCAGCAGGCCGAGAAACGTAGAGATCGACGGGTTAACCAAGATCGTGAAGAGGCCGCAAAGCAGGTCCTTTGGTAACTTTCGAGGCGAATCGCCTCGAAGAGATCGATATGCACTCCGCGGCAGCAGTGGTCCTCCACAAGGTTCAGGACGTTCGGGGTATGCCGGAGTTGGTCAGAGCTCCAGGGCTTCTGATCTTGTGACACAACATCAGAGAAAACCAGCGGAATATAAACTCACAATAAACAACCATAATGATATACAATAGTCTAGCCCAAAATGGCTACCCCAAAAGCACATAAGACCGAACAGTTACATCCTTAAACAAACCAAGTTATGACAAGACTACAGGCCTCTAAGAAGGAGTAACACTATGACGGGACAGGACCCCCGTCATGCCCCTGAATGTACAAAACATCAACAACACCAGGGAGAACCATACCAAAAGTCGAGCCTCCGAAGAAATGGAGCTCCTGACACCTGAGTAAAAGATCCTAGGAATGAGGATCTACCACCTGTTTTTCCTTACCTGCGGCATGAACGCAGCCCCCGAGGAAGGGGGTCAGTACACAACGTACCAAGTATGTAAAACTGGAAAATACTGTAGTAATATCATAAGTCCAAAATACACTGAAGTTATAGATAAAAATCAAATTATGTTGCACTGTGCCTTACTAACAATGAGAGTAACAAGTATAAGTATAATACTGCATAAAAATAGGAGGCTCATGATCAAAACAGGATCTCTCGCCCGTAGTATCATTAAGCAATCCTACTCCTGGGACTGTTTCACCCGCATGGATCCTGTGGATCCGCATAAGGCCATCCGCCTCGCATGGGACTATTTCACCCGCATGAGACTATTTCACCCGCATGGATCCTGTGGACCCGCATGAGTACCATCGCCGTACTCGCATGGGACTATTTCACCCGCATGGATCCTGTGGACCGGATCCGCATGAGTACAAGCGTCGCACTCGCATCATGGGTAGCAAATCCATGGCATAAGTAGTAAACCATCCTATTGGAGCATACCCGTGGGCCACCCATCGTGTCAGTATGTCCAAAGGAAAATAACAAGAATAACCCGGGGTTTACCCGTAATAATATTTATATAACATAGCTCATCCGGCTATCATACATAACATAAGCACTACCGGCCTATCATACATAACATAAGCACTACCGGCCTATCATATCATAACATAAGCACTACCGACCTATCATATCATAACATAAGCGCTACCGGCCTATCATATCATAACATAAGCGCTACCGGCTTATCATATCATAACATAAGCACTACCGGCCTATCATATCATAACATAAGCGCTACCGGCTTATCATATCATAAGCAAGTTAAGAAATCCCCTAACTTCTTATTAACATTATTAATATATCCTCTCATTTTAGTATACCCAAGGCACTAACATGTCTTTTAATAGAAAATCCGGGAATTCAACCCAAGTACCATGTACTTCTAACCTTTTAAGAAATAACTCTTTTATACAAAAATTCCAAGATACTAATCACCATAGCATCAAGTTAAGATTTCCTTTCAAAACAAATCACATTTCCTTTTAGAAATATAGTAGGCTTCTAAATCAAGTGACTTCGTTTCCTTTAAAACCTTAGGCAATCAATGCCTCAAAATCAGTTTACCCTTTTCCCAACTCAAAACATTTTTCCGTGCTTACTTTACTTAGAGTAAATCTCCTTTCGTTAACCTTCCATAAAGCTAATATAATCAACTTCCCATAAAGTCATTATATTCGCTTTATACATTAGTCAAATACATTTTTCCCTAAATCCAAGGGTTTTATACTTTTAAGATGAAACAAGTATCACATACTTAAAACAAGTGAAAGATATCAAATCTTGTACGTCTACCGTACTACATAGATACAACTACTCATGCTCAAGAGATAGGAAAGCTCCACATACCTCTTCGGTTAATCCACTTGCCAAGTCCAAAATACCGCAAGTAATATGTCAACCTATAATGACCATAATACGTTTATCAACCTCTAGTTTCAACATAGAATTATTCCAAGTGTAAGTTACTAAATTCTATGGAAAATTGGGCAGCATTTCCTTTGTTTCTACATACTTTGCCACCTTTTTCAAGGCCGAATTCCTCATCCAAACGCCACATTTAAGGCCCAACAATCCAACGCTTCAAAGGGGATTACACTCCTAAACTTGGAGGTGTAAAATTCTGCCCCACAATGTACAACAATTAACTTAACAAGTTTAAGGTAGTTTTTAGGCTACTACATGCTTACACAACCTTATTAACCAATCCCTTCATATCCAACCCATATTTCTTACATGCAATGATTCTAAGAGCAATATTTTCCACAACAAGTTCTTCCTTCTACACATGCAACACCAATAACTAATTACAAGAGAAGAAATGTTACCTTAGAGCTTTAGCCAATTTTATTCCAACAACCTTGCTAGCCTCCTTTCCAAAAACACCACTACAATAACCTCCACAAGCTTGCAAATAACTTTCCTTCTTATCACACTTTCAGATTTTTCTTTAAGCCTTGTGTTCTTCTTGCTTTTCTAGAGAGAAGTGAGAGATTTTGCTTAGAGAGAGAGAGATTTGAAAGATGACCAAGTCTTCAAGACTTGGTCAATATAAGACATGCAAGAAATCAGATGGGGTGGGACACTTGTCACCCACCCATGGTCTCTTTTAAAACAAAACAGTGCAGAAATGTCCACTGACCCTCGCAGAACCCGCCTCGGCGCTGCCCAGAATCGGCGCGCGGCCAAAACTCCCGCCACCCCGGATCTTCCGGCGCCGCGACCCTGATTTCCGGCGCCACGGCCCTACAATCACCCGCCTTGGCGCCATGCCTCGCCCAGCGGCGCTGAGGCCCCTGATCGAGATTTTCATCAACCTACCTAAGTCTTAACTCCTTTCGTATGGCCCCATACGCACGGCCTGAACTATGGGGTATAACAGGGAGAATGTTATACACCGTATTTACAGAGTATGTACGTGAGGATGTACGTACAAAAGTTTAAGCCTTAAGTTAGGCAAGGGACGAAATTTGTGCACAACTACCGAAAAGAATTGTTTTCCGACGAAACGTTTTCCAAACTTTGCGAGGGGAAAATTACGGTTGCGACATTAATAATTTTTGCGGATTTTTCCGAGAGATGAAATATTTTGGACCAACGAGAGGGCGACACTTGTCACCCTCAAGTGGGCGGTCATGTGGCCGATTGGTGAGCACGTTCTTGGCATGTTTTGTGGCCTAAAACTTGGGTCAATGTTTGGAGTGATTTGTGGAGTAGATGGCTAGGGTGCACTTGTGCAAATCCACACCCTCCACTTACCCTCCACTTGCCTTAATCTTGGCCATTGAAGGCCCTATAAATACCCCCCTTGAGTTGAAGACTTCTTCATCCACAACACAACTTCCAAGTCTCAAAAACTCCTTCCCCCTCTATACCTTTCGCCCAAGCCTCCCTCCTTGAGAAGGCCCTTGCCGAGAAATACCCCCCCTTCCTAATGGTGCTAGCCGAAATACAACCCCCCCCCCCCCCTCTTGAGTTGTTCTCGTGAAATACCCCCCCCCCCCTTGGTAGAAAAATACTCTCCAAGTATTGTTACTATTCCAAAATACCTTGGCCCAAATACCTTGTAGTATTCCAAGGTTACCCCTATATTAAAAGCCCAGAAATACTACTATACTTCCCTTCAGTCACAAAAACGAAACCCTAAGGAAAATCTTCATAATTGGTTGAAATATTAAGAAGAAGTTGCGTAGAACTTCTAAGGGTTGTTTGGAGCGGGTTGGAGCACCCAGAGTAGGAGCTAAACGTTGATCAGGATCGACATTTAAACTTGGATAATTTTGGGCTTATCGAGGTAAATACTCTTGTCCTTCTATTGTAATTGGAAATTACATACTGTAGTAGTATAGAAATGAGTATAAGATATATAGAAGGATGGTATAAGAGAAAATAATTGAATTGAAATCACATCAGAAGAATATTAAAGAAGAAGATTGAACTGTACTTACATAGGACTGTATTTACAGTAGACTTGTGTAGTTTAACGGGTAGGGAAGTGCTGCCCGATTTTCCGTAGAATAGAGAACCCTCTGCTTAGAATATTCTACAGAGTAGTCTAGACGTTGATAGACGTATATGGCCTTTATAGGTTGAAAGTTCTGCGAGTAGCATGTTCTACTTGAAAGGGTGGACAAGGCTAGCCGGGTTATAGCGGTGGAGCGTTTTGCTATTTGTCGATAATCGTCGCGAGGTATGTGATTCTTCCTATCCTCTTGAGCATGATATTTTAAAAGAATATATATAGTACGGTAGACGTACGTGTGTTAACTGAACGTGGTTTTACTGCGATGTCTTTTGACTTGAGTCTAAATAATAAGAATCTTGAAGTATTTCAAAAGAATTAAGAAACCTTTTTGAAAGAAGAGTAATACTTGGTTTTAAAAGCTTAAGAGTTATACTAGCTTTATGGGAAGTTAGGTATAACGACTTAAGAGAGATAAAAAGAATGGTTTATTGATTTTAGAAGTTAAGAGACTTGATCTTAAAAGATAAGAGACTTGACTTAATTGTATTAATATGAATAATGTTTTACTGATTTCGGAAATAAGAATAAGTATCGAGAATAACCTACTCACACATAAGGCATATGTTTCTCAAATTGTTTTAAAAGAGAATTATATCATTAAGTGATTAAGACTATGAACTACGAAACCTTTCGAAAATGAGAAACTTGAGCATTTGAAATTAGGCAAACTTGAACGTTTGGAAAAGAATGTTGTTACTTGATTTTACAAAGGGAAGTGTTTTGGTTTACTTAAAAAGATAGTCACTCTATTTTTAATACTACGGGTATCGTGTGACTCTTGCGAAAGAAACAGGATCTTTTTAAAGAGATAATGTATGAAGTACTTTGGGGATAAAAACCCAAACTTGTGGACATGAAATAGAAAGTACCTTGTGTGAATAACTTGACTATGTTGGTTTGTGATAGCCTTGTAATACCTTCTTGTTGGTTTGATAAGTAAACATGTTAGGATGCTACGTGTGTTAGTATCTTGTGATGTTTGTGTAAGGGGGTTTCCCTTGTTGTGCTTATGTTGTTTAACGATAAGCCGTTATGATAGTATTGTACCACTCACCTCTTGACATGTTATACCGAGGGTTGTCGCCTCCGACGGGGTATACCTCGGTGATGCAGTGACTATGTGTTATACCCCTTATTTCCAGAGTATGTACGTGAGGACGTACGCACAAAAGTTTAAGCCTTAAGTTAGGCAAGGGACGAAAATTTGTGCACAACCCCCGAAAAGAATTGTTTTCCGATGAAACGTTTTCCAAAACTTGCGAAGGGAAAATTACGATTGCGACATTTATTATTTTTGCGGATTTTTCCGAGAGATAAAATATTTTGGACCAACTAGAGGGCGACACTTGTCACCCTCAAGTGGACGGCATTGAGGTCATGGCTTGGCACGATTTTGAGGCCTAAAACATGGGTCAATGTTTGGAGTGATTTGTGGAGTAGATGGTTAGGGTGCACATGTACAAATCTACACCCTCCACTGGCCCTCCACTTGCCTTAATCTTGTCCATTGAAAGTCCTATAAATACCCCCCTTAGTTGAAGACTTCTTCATCCACTCCACACTTTCTAAGTCTTGAAAATCCCTCTCCCCTCCTTAGTGTAGCTCTCGTCCAAGAGCTCCCCCTCCCCCTTTGAGAGGCCCTTGGCCGAGAAGTACCCCCCCTTTCCTAGTGGTGCTAGCCGAAATAGAAACCCCCCCCTTGGTAGAAAAATACTCTCCAAGTATTGTTACAATTCCAAAATACCTTAGCCTTATACCTTGTTGTATTCCAAAGTTACCTCTATACGTAGAGCCCGGAAATACTACCTTATATCCTTTTAGTCACTAAACGAAACCCTAAGGAAAATCTTCATAATTGGTTGATGTAGTAAGAAGAAGTTGTGTAGAACTTCTAAGGGTTGTTTGGAGCGGGTTGGAGCGCCCAGAGTAGGAGCTAAACGTTGCTCAGGATCAACATTTAAACTTGGATAATTTTGGGCTTATCAAGGTAAATACTCTTGTCCTTCTATTGTAATTGGAAATTACATACTGTAGTTGTATAGATATGAGTATAAGATATATAGAAGGATGGTATAAGAGAAGAGAATTGAATTGAAATCATCATCAGAAGAATTTTAAAGAAGAAGATTGAATCATTTACATAGATTGTATTTATGAGACTTGTGTAGTTTAATGGCAGGGAAGTCTTTGTCCCAATTTTCCGTAGAATAGAGAAGCCTCCGCTTAGAATATTCTACAGAGTAGTCTAGACGTTGATAGACGTATATGGCCTTTATAGGTTGAAAGTTCTGCGAGTAGCATGTTCTACTTGAAAAGTGGAACATAGACGTATATGGCCTTTATAACTGCTCTGATACCACTTTTTCTCTGATACAACATCAGAGAAAAACCAGCGGAAATAAAAACGTTAAACATTCAAATAGACATGGATCAAGATAAAAGAAAATAGGCCAACCAAAAACGGTTGCCTTTCAACATATATATATATAGACATTTGAACAATTACAATCCTTACAATCAGAACGACTGCTCGGGCGCATCGTGCCTTATCCCGGGCACCCTAGTGATACAACATCAGAGAAAACCAGCGGAAAATAAAACATGAGTCATGAAACAAGAGATATAATAATAAACAGGCCAACCAAAACGGTTGCCTTCAGTATATACATAAAACCCAACAGTTTAATCTTTACAACCCCGCCACAACAAGATTTCATGCACTTAAGATTTACAACGACTATGACGGACAGGGCCCCGCCATACCCTGAATGTACAAGAACCTACAACTCAGTGGAACACATACCAAAAGATAAGCCTCAAGAAAGCGGAGCTTCCCAATACGCCGAATCGTGATCCTAAGATGGATCCACGCATCGATGTACTCTCACTGCGGATGAACGCAGCCCAAGGGCGAGGTCGAGACAACAGTACCAAGTATGTGAAATCAGAAAAGATATCAGAATGAAATCATACTAGTCTATATAAAGCAGAGACATGTATGATAACCAAACTACGATCACAACATAAAAGCAATCATGTCGATCGTGACTCACGCCCTCAAGTCATCACTCAAATATAACTATGGGTCTCACGCCCACAACATCAATCATGTTTGCATCATGGCCGCATGCCCCCGGAATTCTGCATCGGTGTAGACATGTCCATGATGCAACAATAATAACAATGCCCCATGGCCACATGCCCGGAATTCTACCTGCAGACACGTCCATGTGACATCAACAATAATATCTTGGGTGATCAACCCCGCCGCACGGCCACATGCCCCGAATTCTACCTCGGTGTAGACATGTCCATGTAACCACAATAACAATATATCGGTAATCAACCCGACCGCACGGGCCGCATGCCCCGAATTCTCAGGTCGTAGACATGTCCATGTGACATCAACAACAAGACAAGAATCAAAATGGAAACATACCGTGGAATTCTCCATCACCGCCAAAGACATCCAAGTAAGTTCTCAACAAGTCGACCGCCTCTATCGAGAGACGGAATACGTAAATACCACACTTGCACAACAAAGGCTATCATCACAAGCATAGGCAAGTTTCACAACAACAAGCATAGGCAAGTTTCACAACAACAAGCATAGGCAAGTTTCACACAACTCAAAGTACTTTCATTTTATGCCAAAGTCGGGTTTTTAACCCCAAAGTACTACATACGTTAAGTTCTTTTAAAAGAGATCCATTTCTTTTATAAAAGTCACCGATACCGTAGTATTAGAATGACCAACCCACCTTCCTTTTCAAAACCAAGTAACAACATTCTTTTCCTAAGTTCGGTTTGCCTAGTTTCAATTACTCAAGCTTCTCATTTTCAAATGGTTTCATAGTTCCCAAACTTAATCACTTGATTCCTTTTAGAACAATTGAGTAACATATGTCATATATGTGAGTAGTTTATTCTTGTTTATAACGATCTTATTACGACCATGATCTAGAAAATGTAATATCATTTTGTCTTATCTTAGCTTCTGCGGATGGAGGTTTCTACCGGTTTTAATACAACACATCATTATTCAATACATTTTCCTTTTATTAACGCCGCATGGTCTGCCGATACACATTCTCGATTCCCAAATCAAGAAACATTATCCCTTTAAAACCAAGTACTCATTACTCACGAATGAGGTTTCACACAAACATCCACATTAAAACAAATAAGTTAAGTCTCTTATCTTATAAGATCAAGTCTCTTAACTTCTAACATCAGTAAACCATTTTCACTTACATAAGGTCGTTATAACTAACTTCCCATAAAGCTATTATAACACCCTATGTTTTAAACCAACCAAATCACTTAGCACATGTACGTCTACCGTACTACATAGTTCACAACAATCATGCTAGAAAAGATAGGAAGAGGTTCACATACCTCGCGACGATTTATCGACAATAAGCAAAATGCTCCAAGTACTACAACCTTGCTAGCCCTTTCCACTCCTTGAGTAGAATACGCTACTCTTAGTACTTTCACCTATAAAGGTCAAAACGTCTATTAACCCCAAAACACAAGTTTCTATCTTTCTATAGAAAATTCGGCAGCACCTCCCCCCCCCGCAACAGCGTAAATCTCCTCCTCTATCGAGGCCGGCTACCAAGCCAACCAGGGGGGGGGTTTACACGTCTACCCGGACGTGTACAATTCTACTCAGTAATACTACACAAGTCTACTGCAATACAGTCCTATGTAAATACAGTTCAGTTCAGTTCTTTATTCTTCAGGCTTAAGTCAAAAGACATTGCCGAATACTAAGTATAGTTCCATATATAGTATACTTCAACTATATATTCTAACAAACATGTAATTTCCAATTACAATAGAGGGACAAGATAATTACCTCGATAAGCCCAAAATTATCCAAGTTATAATGTCGATCCTGAGCAAGGTTTAGCTCCACTCCGTGCGCTCCAAACCACTCCAAACAACCCTTAGAAGTTCTAACCAACTTCTACTCAAATACTTCAACCAACTATGAAGATTTCCTTAGGGTTTCGGTTTGAGACTAAAAGGACAAAAGGTAGTATTTCCGGACTCTACGTAAAGAGGTATCTTTGGAATACTACAAGGTACAAGGCTAAGGTATTTTGGGCATTATAACAATACTAGGGTATTATTTCTATACCTCAACAAGGGGTATTATACGAAAACAACTAGGCTGTGGGTACCCTACCGCCAAGGCACCACAAAGGGGAGGAGGAGGCCTCACCAAGACTCTCAAAAGAGGGGATGAGTTGGACGAACTCAACACTAGAGGAGGAGGATTTTAGGCTTGGAAGGTTTCATTAGTGGATGAAGAGTACATCAACATAAGGGGGGTATTTATATCAAAACCAAAAGTCAACCAATGGCCAAGAACAAGCCAAGTCCAAGGCAAGTGTAAAGCCAAGATCAACCCAAGTGCACCCTAGACCCTACTCCTTAAAAGCCTCACAAATATCTACACAAATATCTAGCACCACTTGCCCCCTCAAGTCGGCCAAGTGCCGCCCCACATGCTTCCATTGTGTGGGTGACTCAGGTCAGCCTCCCGTGGGTCCAGAATGTTTAGTCTCTCGGAAAAATCCGCAAAATTACAAAACGACATAGCCGGAATTTTCCTTCGCAGTTACGCGAAAACGCTTCATTAAAAACGACTCTAACCGCAGGTGTTGTGCACAAATGTAAAATCGCCAAGGTGCCACATGGGGTGACACGTGTCGCCCCGATTCGCCTAATATTTCGTCTTAGAAAATATCCAAAATACGGAAATCTCAAAAACAAAGCGCCCCATTAAACCGTAAATTTCTCCCGTGGGCCCTACGTGACCATTTCCGAAAAATAAAATCTCAAAATTCTAATATAATCTATGAAGTCCAAATACCAAACTGGGAATCCAATTCCCATTAACGAACCTTTTCTTCACAAATAACAGGAAACTTTTAGTCGAAAACTCACATCTTTCTTTCTTTCAAAATTTCTGCACTGCTCGCAAATGCGTCCTCACATACATACCCCGCAACTACGGGTATAACATTCTCCTCCTTCGAAACATTCGTCCCGAATGGTCCTTCTCAAGACGGATATCGATGAAGTTCCTCTAACAAGTTGTCAACGCCACAGCTTGGCCACGAAATAACACACCTTATCTTCCTTCCTTACTCGTCGTGCCCTTCTCGAACACTTGAACTCTCGGATGTACCATACTTCGTCATTACTCCGTTCGAAAATCTCCGAGTCACTACCTCCAAACTTGGTCATCTTACTAACCTCAAACTTCCTTAAGGCCATTCCGGCCTTTTCGAACCGCTTCGTCGAACGCGTCCACGAACTCATACGTTGGTCGCACAAACTTGGGCCTAGCATCCTCGTGACCCTACCACCGGGACCACCGAACCGACACCCCAAACCGGTTACGGTTGACCCGCAAATGGTCCTCAACCCGACCCCAACCGCGCCAAACTCTTGTTCCCGATTCTAACAATCTTACTAATTCACATCATGAAAGCTACCACTTCCATCTCACACTACCCACGGACTTATCACACAAATAAATCCCACGTATACTACTACTCGATAAGGGTCAAAAATAAATCTTTAACTCAAGACGGCCTTACCCCTAAGGTCTCAGTCGTGACATAGTCTAAGGTTCACACTTACCATGCCCCCATACGTATCCTCCCAACTAAGCATGTTTTCTAACTCACAATTAACACAACGCTATTCGCATAGCACATAATAATGAGACCATCATAACAAGCATACCAAAACTCTAGAGGGTTAAGGATATACCGAAGCTACCGCTTCCACTCTAATCATAGGCACTCGCAGGCGCATAACCGTAGGCGCGATGAACCAGCCACCGATCCGTAGGCAGTCGTAACATCCGTGCTACCCTTGGTCGGACAGCTCGCAAATGGCCCTGCTGGCCGCAAAAATAACAAGCTCCCCTGGCACCACGACACTCCCCGAAATGCGGTCTACCACATCGACCACACCGAGGTAGGGGTGACCGCATCCGCCAACACTTACTTCCTCGAAACACGAACCTCGAGCCACGACCGCCCCGAATACTCAAGGTTGTGGAGGACCACTCTGACCGGGCGGAGGTACAAAACTAGTATCCGAGGCGGTCCGCCTCGAAAGTCACCAAAGGACCACGTTGTTACGCCTTCTCGCTGATCTTGGTCATTCCGTCGACCTCTCCGTGCCTCACATCCCGGCCAGATGAGCTGCGTGCGGGCAATGTCCATGCCGGTGAAGCTACTCCGAACATGCCTCGACATGTAATCATCGAGCCACAGTAACATATCGGTGCACTCGATCCTCCATACTAGCTACCAACGCTGGGACGTCGCCAATGAGTCGAACTCACATTGTACTCCCGAACCGCACGCCCGCCTGTCTAAGCATCAAAAATCGTTTACCGCGTTCTCCTCATCCGCGAGGCAAGAAGTGCGTGAGAAAGCCCGAAAACTCATCCCATGCTGGAGGTGCATGCTCTCCCGAAAGCTCCTATGAATCAAACCAATCGATCAGGTATCACGCAGCCGATGCGAACCAAAGGTCACAGACTCGGTCTCAAGCCTTGATCACCCGCATGATCCGGTCAGAATCGCCGGATGAACTCCTCGCGATCATCCTCGTGCCTCGACCCATAAAACTCGCGGGCTACAACTCGTAAAGTCCGTAGCCTCAAACTATCTCGCTCGGGGTGAACCATGGTGCTATCGAATCGAATGCTGATTCACCTATCTCATATCGGCCACGACTCGCCAAGAATCGCCATCTCTTGTAACCCATCTCCTGCGCCTGCATCGCTGGACCGAGGCTCGTATCAGAGTCTCACGCCACGGCCGCGACTCTAAACTTCTGGCCGGGTGGCGCCACAAAACCCATGTCAAGCACAACCTCGTCTTGTCCGGCTGCGCCTCGCACTCTCAGTATCTCACTAGCGGCACCCTCCGCTTGCCCTTCTCGGCTCGCTGTTGCGCGGAGGCATAATCGGTAAAAACGAGATACGTCGAGGGGTCCAACTTACAACACACTCTAAGGCACGATCTCGTAATGAGAAAAATGGAAACCAATCCTAAATGTCCTGCCTCACGATTATAGATGTGGTGCACAACACATCGATAATCAAGACTCTACTAGACACGGTCAGACACTTTCCGAGGATTAATCGCTCGATACCACTTTTGTAACGAATGCCCGGTTCGCATCGTGCCTTATCGGGCACCCTAGTGATACAACATCGAGAAAACCGGAAAATAAAACATGAGTCATGAAACAAGAGATATAATAATAAAGCAACCAAAGCGGTTGCCTTGATATACATAAAACCCAACAGTTTAATCCTTTACAACCACGCCACAACAAGATTACTGCACTTAAGATTTACAACGACTATGGCGGACAGGGCCCCGCCATACCCTCGAATGTACAAGAACCTACAACTCAGTGGAACACATACCAAAAGATAAGCCTCCAAGAAACGGAGCTTCCAATACGCTGAATGTGATCCTAAGAGGGGGATCCACGATCGATGTACCTACTGCGGCATGAACGCAGCCCCGGGGAGGTCGAGACAACAGTACCAAGTATGTGAAATCAGAAAAGATATCAGAATGAAATCATACTAGTCTATATAAAGCGGAGACATGTATGATAACCAAACTACGATTCACAACATAAAAGCGAATATGTCGATCGAGACTCACGCCTCAGTCATCACTCAAATATAACTATGGGTCTCACGCCCACAACATCAATCATGTTCGCATCATGGCGCGTGCCCGAATGCATCGGTGTAGACATGTCCGTGATGCAACAATAATACCAATGCCCCACGGCCACGTGCCCCGAATTCTACCTCGGTAGACACGTCCGTGTGACATCAACAATAATATCTTGGGTGATCAACCCCGCCGCACGGCCACATGCCCCGAATTCTACCTCGGTGTAGACATGTCCATGTAACCACAATAACAATATATCGGTAATCAACCCGACCGCGTGGCCGCATGCCCTAATTCTGCGTCGGCAGACATGTCCATGTGACATCAACAACAAGACAAGAATCAAAATGGAAACATACGCGGAATTCTCCATCACCGCCAAAGACGTCCAAGTAAGTTCTCGACAAGTCGACCGCCTCTATCGAGAGACGCAGAACACGTAAATACCACACTTGCACAACAAAGGCTATCATCACAAGCATAGGCAAGTTTCACAACAACAAGCATAGGCAAGTTTCACACAACTCAAAGTACTTTCATTTTATGCCAAAGTCGGGTTTTTAACCCCAAAGTACTACATACGTTAAGTTCTTTTAAAAGAGATCCATTTCTTTTATAAAAGTCACCCGATACGTAGTATTAGAATGACCAACCCACCTTCCTTTTCAAAACCAAGTAACAACATTCTTTTCCTAAGTTCCGGTTGCCTAGTTTCAATTACTCAAGCTTCTCATTTTCAAATGGTTTCATAGTTCCCAAACTTAATCACTTGATTCCTTTTAGAACAATTGAGTAACATATGTCATATATGTGAGTAGTTTATTCTTGTTTATAACGATCTTATTACAATGACCATGATCTAGAAAATGTAATATCATTTTGTCTTATCTTAGCTTACATGCAGATGGAGGTTTCTACCGGTTTTAATACAACACATCATTATTCAATACATTTTCCTTTTATTAACGCCGCAGTGGTGCTGCCGATACACATTACGATTCGAAATCAAGAAACATTATCCCTTTAAAAACCAAGTACTCATTACTCACGAATGAGGTTTCACACAAACATCCACATTAAAACAAATAAGTTAAGTCTCTTATCTTATAAGATCAAGTCTCTTAACTTCTAACATCAGTAAACCATTTTCACTTACATAAGGTCGTTATAACTAACTTCCCATAAAGCTATTATAACACCCTATGTTTTAAACCAACCAAATCACTTAGCACATGACGTCTACCGTACTACATAGTTCACAACAATCATGCTAGAAAAGATAGGAAGAGGTTCACATACCTCGCGACGATTTATCGACAATAAGCAAAATGCTCCAAGTACTACAACCTTGCTAGCCCTTTCCACTCCTTGAGTAGAATACGCTACTCTTAGTACTTTCACTATAAAGGTCAAACGTCTATTAACCCCAAAACACAAGTTTCTATCTTTCTATAGAAAATTAGCAAAGACCTCCCCATGCAGCAGAAATCTCCTCCTCTATCGAGGCCGCTACCAAGCCAACGGGGGTTTACACGTCTACCGGGACGTGTACAATTCTACTCGATAATACTACAAGTCATCGCAATACACCCTATGTAAATACGATTCAGATTCTTTATTCTTGGGCTTAAGTCAAAAGACATTGCGAATACTAAGTATAGTTCCATATATAGTATACTTCAACTATATATTCTAACAAACATGTAATTTCCAATTACAATAGAGGACAAGATAATTACCTCGATAAGCCCAAAATTATCCAAGTTATAATGTCGATCTGAGCAAGGTTTAGCTCCACGTGCGCCCAAACCACTCCAAACAACCCTTAGAAGTTCTAACCAACTTCTACTCAAATACTTCAACCAACTATGAAGATTTCCTTAGGGTTTCGGTTTGAGACTAAAAGGACAAAAGGTAGTATTTTCGGACTCTACGTAAAGAGGTATCTTTGGAATACTACAAGGTACAAGGCTAAGGTATTTTGGGCATTATAACAATACTCGGGGGGTTTTTCTATACCTCAACAAGTGGTATAATACGATAACAACTAGGCTGTGGTACCCCACGCCAAGGCACCCCAAAGGGGGAGGGAGGAGGCCCTCGCCCAAGACTCTCAAACGAGGGGATGAGTTGGGCGAACTCAACACTGTAGGAGGGAGGGATTTTAGGCTTGGAAGGTTTCATTTGTGGATGAAGAGTTCATCAACATAAGGGGGGTATTTATAGCAAAACCAAAAGCCAACCAATGGCCAAGATCAAGCCATGTGCAAGGCAAGTGTAAGGCCAAGATCAAGCCAAGTGCACCCTAGACCCTACTCCTGAAAACCCTCACAAATATCTACACAAATATCTAGCACCACTTGCCCCCTCAATTCGGCCAAGTGCCGCCCCACATGCTTCCATTGTGAGGGTGACACATGTCACCCTCCCGTTGGTCCAGAATGTTTCGTCTCTCGGAAAAATCCGCAAAAATACAAAACGACATAGCCGAATTTTCCTTCGCAGTTACGTAAAACGTTTAAAAAACGACTCTAACGGTGTTGTGCACAAATGTAAAATCGCCAAGGTGCCACATGGGGTGACACGTGGCGCCCCCCGATTCGCCCCGAATATTTCGTCTTGAAAAATATCCCAAATACCGGAAATCTCAAAACAAAGCGCCCCACAAAAGTAAATTTCTCCCGGGGCCCTACGTGACCATTTCAGAAAATAAAATCTCAAAATTCTAATATAATCTATGAAGTCCAAATACCAAACTGGGAATCCAATTCCCATTAACGAACCTTTTCTTCACAAATAGCAGGAAACTTTTCCGTCGAAAACTCACATCTTTCTTTCTTTCAAAATTTACTGACTGCACGCACGCCCTCACATACATACCGCAACTACGGGTATAACAACAACCCCGCCACAACAAGGCATGCACTCTAAGATTTATACAACAACTATGACGGGACGGGGCCCCGCCATACCACGAATGTACAAGAACCTACTGCACTCGTGGTAACATACCAAAGATAAGCCTCAGGAACGGAGCTTCCAAGACGCTGAAATGTGATCCTACAAGCGGATCGGCGGTCGATGTACCTCTACTGCGGCATGAACGCGGCCCGAAGGAGGTCAAGACAGTACCAAGTATGTGAAATCAGAAATATCAGAAATGAAATCATAACAGTCTATATAAAGCAGGAGACATGTTTGATAACCAAACTACAATTCATAACATAAAAGCAGTCATGTCAAGTCAGGGTCTCGCGCCCCCAAGTCATCCCTCATGCCCGTGGAACTCCTTCCTCACTGCCGGCAGTCTAGGTACAAATCATGTGATACGTATAACATGTCTCGGCCCATCTCATGGACCCAGTATAGAAACGTGTGGAATACATTCGATTCATCTCATGAACTTCGGTAGTCGGATGGAATACATTCGGTCCATCCCGGACGCGTAGTCGAGTGAAATACATTCCCGGTTCATCCCATGAACGCGGTAGTCGAGTGAAATACATTCCCGGTTCATCCCATGAACGCGGTAGTCGAGTGAAATACATTCCCGGTTCATCCCATGAACGCGGTAGTTGAGTGAAATACATTCCCGGTTCATCCCATGAACGCGGTAGTCGAGTGAAATACATTCCCGGTTCATCCCATGAACGCGGTAGTCGAGTGAAATACATTACTTGCACATCAGGTCTATCGCACGCAAACATAGGCAAGTTACACACAACTTAAAGTACTTTCATTTTATGACAAAGTCCGGGTTTTTAACCCTAAATTACTACGTACGTTAAATTCCTTTTTAGAGATCCATTCCTTTTAAAAGTCACCCGATACCCGTAGTATAAAAGTAGAGTGACTTACATCTTTTGAGTAAACCAAAACACTTCTCTTTTTAAAGTCAAGTTACCACATTAAAACTAATGATGAAACCCTTCTTTTGTTTTCATAAAGTCGTTTATAACTAACTTCCCATAAAGCTGTTATAACACTTTATGTTTTAAACCAATTTAAGACAAAACAATGCCTTTCTTTTCCCTAGAGTTCCAGTTTGCCTAATTTCAATTACTCAAGTCTCTTTACTTTAGAAAAGTTTCATAGTTCAATGTCTTAATCTTTTTTAAAACAATTGAATAACATATGCCATAGTTTATTCTTGTTTATAACCAATTTATTAAAGCAGCCATGATCTAGAAAATGTAATATCATTTTGTCTCATCTTAGCTTATATGCAGATGGAGGGTTCTACTGGTTTTAGTAATACTTCATTATTCAATACATTTTCCTTTATTAGCGCTGCAGTGGTTTGTTCGATACTCATTCTGATTTCCGAAATCAGTAAAACATTAATCCTTTTAAAAACCAAGTACTCATTACTCACGAATGAGGTTTCTCACAAAATTCATATTAGTTCATTCAAGTCAAGTCTCTTATCTTTTAAGATTAAGTCTCTTAACTTCTAAAAATCAGTAAACCATTCTTTTTATCACTCTTAAGACGTTATACCTAACTTCCCATAAAGCTAGTATAACTCTTATGTTTTCAAAACCAAGTATTACTCTTCTTTCAAAAAGGTTTCTTATTTCTTTTGAAATACTTCAAGATTCTTCTTATTCAGGCTTAAGTCAAAAGACATTGCCGTAACACTACATTCAGTTAACACACGTACGTCTACCGTACTATACCTATATTCCTTTTAAAATATTTCAAGGTTCTTATTATTCAGGCTTAAGTCAAAAGACATTGCCGTACAACTATATTCAGTTAGCACACGTATATCTACCATATAATATATACATATTATTCAGGCTTAAGTCAAAAGACATTGCCACACGTACGTTTACCGTACTATATGTATTCTTTTAAAATACTTCATGCTCAAGAGTATAGGAAGAATCACATACTTCGCGACGATTATCGACTATAAGCAAAACGCTCCACGGCTATAACCCGACTAGCCTTGTCCACCTTCTAAGTAGCACATGCTACTTGCAGAACATTCAATCAATAAAGGTTATCAGTCTACTGTAAGTACAGTCCTATGTAAGTACAGTTTAACTTCTACTTAAATTCTTCTGATGTGATTTCAGTCTATTCTGTAATATCCTTCTATTATAGTTCAATTCTCTTCTATGAATCTTATAATCATTTATATACTACTACATTATGTAATTTCCAATTACAAAAGAAGGACAGTAGTATTTACCTCGATGAGCCCAAAATTATCCAAGTTTAATGTCGCTCCTGAGCAACGTTAAGCTCCTACTCTGTGCGCTCCAACCCGCTCCAAACAACCCTTAGAAGTTCTACGCAACTTCTACTTAACACTTCAACCGACTATGAAGGTTTTCCTTAGGGTTTCGTTTTTGTGACTGAGGGAAAGTATAATAGTATTTCCGGACTCTACGTATAGAGGTAACTTTGGAAAGTACTACAAGGTATAGGGCTAAAGTATTTGGGCATTATAACAATACTTGGAGAGTATTTCTATACCACAAAAGGGGGGTATTATACGAAAACAACTAGGCTAGGGGGGGTACCCCTCGGCTAGGGCACCACAAAGGGGGAGGGGGGAGGCTCTCGGCCAAGGCTTCTCAAAAGAGGGGGGCTTTGGACGAATTTAACTCACAAACGGGGAGAGATTTCAAGACTTGGAAAATGATTTTTGGATGAAGAAAGTTCATCAACTAATGGGGTATTTATAGGTCAAGCAAGGGCCAACCAATGGCCAAGATCAATCCAAGTGTAAGGCAAGTGTAGGGCTAGGATTTACCCATGTGTCCTTATCCATCTACTACACAAAATATCCTACCTAACCCTTGACCAAGAAAATGCACAAAAAACGTGAAAACAATGGCCCTCTTAGCCGTCCATTGAGGGTGACAAGTGTCACCCTCCCGTTGGTCCAAAATATTTCGTCTCTCGGAAAAATCCGCAAAAATTATAAATGTCATAGCCGTATTTTTCCCTTCGCAAGTTTAGTAAAACGTTTCGTCGAAAAACGACTCCTTTCGGCACTTGTGTACAAATTTCGAGACTTGCCAAATCTTAAGGCTCAAATTATTATACGTACGCCCTTACGTACATACTCTGGAAATACAGGGTATAACACAAACAAGAATGAAAGCATACTCGTGGGCCACCCATCGTGTCAGTATGTCCAAAACAAATAACAAGATCATACTCCTAATGGAAGCATACCCGTGGTCCACCCATCGTGTCAGTATGTCCAAAAGGAAATAACCAGATAACAATCAAAATGGAAGCATACTCGTGGGCCACTCATCGTGTCAGTATGTCCAAAGCAAATAACAAGATAACACTCCTAATGGAAGCATACCTGTTACACCCCGTATTTTCAGGACATGTTTTAAGAACGTACGTAAGAACTCATAAGTGTCAAGATTTGAGACTTGTAAAATTTTATGGGAATTGTGAAATTGTCGGAAAACGTAATATCAGGATTTAATGGGAGGGCGACACTTGTCACCCCCTTATTGATGCCTTGGACGAAAATGTCATGGCCAAAATGGTCATTGACCATAGCCTTAGGATGACTAAGTCTTCCAATTAATTAGCTTGACAAAATTGACCAAAGTCAAAGGTCCCACAAGTCTTGATATTTAATTAGAGATCATCCAAACCACCCAATTGTTTGCATCTTAACCCTCCAAGGTTCTATTTAACACTACTAGTAGCAAGACCAAGTTTGACACTTAGAAAAATTTCCAAGAATTTCAAGAATCCTTTGGGGTGCTCTCGGGTTAGGCTAGCTTCCCACAAGAAAATTTTTTGTTTGTTATCCAATAATCTTCCCACTTTAAACCAAGGTCCCTATGTGTATTGTAGGCATATCTCAATAGAAAAATCTCGGAAAAAGATAGTTTTCGGGTTAGTCGCAAAGTGAAAACCTAGTGGCTTTCTAGGTTTCGGATTGGAGGTTTGAAGGAAAGTTGTTGGTGTGGTTCTAAGGGTCTCAAGGATCAGTTTGATGTGTCTTTATGAGGCTCTAGGTTGCTAAGGAGCAACTTCGGTTTTGAAGATTGGATTACAACTCGTTGAGGTATAATCTTGTTCTTTGAAAGTGTTACAAAATTATTTATATTGTTGTTGTTAGCTTTACATGTTGCTAGCATGAAGTTGTTAAGTTGAAGTTTATAAGTATTATGGATTACTTGTAGCTTAAGTTCGAAATGAAAGTAAGTCATGTTAAGTTGGAATACAATTTGATCGTTATAAGAATCGTCGCATGTAATTGACTTGAAGATTATAGTAGTTATAATTGGTTGCGACTAGATATCATGTTATGCTACCAAGTTGGATTGAAATGGAAATTGGATAAGAATTAGTATTGTTGAACTCAAGGTGGCCGAATTTGGACATGTAGTTTGTATTAGTTTGTTATTTATTTGTATTGAACTACCTTATATTTTGTGGTGAGCCAATTGGTGTGATAGTTAACTATTTGTATTGGATCGCTTTCTATATTGTTGAGCCAATTGGGGCTGTTTGGCTATTGTATTCGGCCTTGAAAAGGTGGCAAAATGAGTAGAAACAAAGGAGGTCTTGTCAGATTTTTCCGTAGAATTTAGCGACTTAGCACCTAGAATATTCTACGATGAAGTAAGAGGTTAATGGACGTATGGTGACCATTATAGGTTGATGTACTAAGTATAGCGATCCTACTTGAAGAATGGAATAGCTCAAGGTTGAAGTACTTTGGAGCATTTTGCTACTTGTCGACAATCGTCGCGAGGTATGTGAACCTCTACTTTCTTTGCATGATCCTACGATGAAATATCCATGTGATAGTATTTCAAGATTCCTTCTACTCTTAGAAGTTAAGAAGTATTTACATTGTTGAATCTAAGTTAAGAGTATGTTTAAATTGTCCTAAGTCCTTACTAGGTCTTATGGGAGACGTTAGTAAGAATGGTTAGGAAATTATGAGATTTGATTTAAAGGCTATGTGTCTTGATTTGTTTAAAGTAAGTATGTAAGTTGATTTTTATGTTTGAAAATGACTTGAATTTATGTAAAAAGGGGATTGGTTTTAAAAGTGTAGATGACATGATTTTACAAGTATAAGTAAATGGACTTTAAAGAATGTATGTTATGAAGTTTTAAGACTATGAACTTTGATTTTCTTTAAAGGATTATGAAACTTTATTTTTCAAGTTATGGGACTTGATTTCTAAAGTATAAGCGACATGATTTGAAAGAGTGTATGCTACGAGGTGTTAAGGCTATAAGCCTTGATTTTATAAGTGGAAATGACTAAATTTTACAAAGTATGGCTTCTTAATTTATTTCAAAAGTTAAGAAGATGGCTTCCAAAAGAGTATGTGACTTGAGCTTTAAAAAGAAAGGAGTTCTATGATTCTTTTTAAGTTTGTATGTACGTAGTATTTTTGGATCTAGTTTTTCCTAATGTTGTAAGAATAAAAAGTGCCTTAAGTTCTCTAAAGTGAAAGGTTGTTATAATAGCTTTATGGGAAGTTATTATGACGACTTAAGAAGAAGTGAAGAGATGGTTTGAAAATGTTATGTAAGGAAAATCACACCGAGCCTACAAATAGGCCTGACACGTTATGAAATACACCGAGCCTACAAATAGGCCGGATTACGTTATGAGATACACCGAGCCTACACATAGGCCGGATTACGCCATATTACCCCGAGCCTTCACATAGGCCGGGTTACGTCATCTTACACCGAGCCCCACAGGCGGGCCGAATTATGTTATATGATTCCACAGTACACCGAGCCCCACAGGCGGGCCGGATTATGTTATATGATTCCACAGTACACCGAGCCCCACAAAGCGGCCGGATTATGTTATATGATTCCACAAGACAATCGAGCCCCACAGGCGGGCGCATTATGTTATATGATTCCACAGTACACCGAGCCCCACAGGCGGGCCGGATTATGTCACATGATTCAACAGTACACCGTGTCCCGCAAATGGGCCGGATTATGTTATGTAAGATATGTAAGTTATGTGAAAAAGGCTGGATTAAACTCTTAAGTAAGTATGTAAGAATATGTTGTTAAATCTTATCGAAAGAAGGAAATGTAACTAATATATGATTGGTTTCGCGAGTTAAAAGGACATTCTTTATACAGATATGTTTTGGTTATTGCATTTTATTTCGTTTCTATACTTTGCACTGTTGATCGACTTCTTGGGGCTGCGTTCATGCCCGCAGTTTTAGGTACCAGGTTGGTGATCCTCGCTCTTAGGATCTTGGTTCATCTTTGAGAAAGCTCCATTTGCTCGGAGGTTTAGCTCTTGGTACAGTTTTCCATGGTAGTAGATTCATGTATATTCAGGGTATGGCGGGGCCCGTCCCGCCACGATTGTAATTCTTAGAGGTCTGTAGTCACATATGTGGGTCTGCTTTGTAAAGAAAGCGAGGCAACCGCTGTTTATGTGACATGCGTCCGGAAGGTAGCCCTATCTACGACTGTTGTTTTACTTCCGTTGTTTTATTTATAAGTTTCATGTATGTTCGACATTATCTCTCGATATTTACTCGTAAGGGTGCCTGTGTAGGGCACCGCCGCTCCGGTCGGGTCGTGACAAAAGTGGTATCGTGAGCGATTAGTCTCTGAAAGTGTCTACGCATCGTGTTCAGTAGTCTTGATTATCGGTGTGTTGCACCACATCTATAATCAGGAGGCTGCAGGACATTTAGGATTGGTTTCCATTCTTCTCACTCTGAGATCGTGCGATAGAGCTGTGTTGTTAGGGTCGTCTCTCCCTAACGAGTTATGTTGATTGCAGCTACGAGAAAGGCAGCAGTGACCCAGGAATGACTATGTGGATTGCGTATCCAGGTTGGTAATGATTATAGTATAGTTGGTATTGTGACATACATCTATACGGAGTTATGTATGAGGGTCAGACGCGTGTTGCCTAGAATGATTTTAGATTACCAGGAATTGGTAAAGACTAACTAGATACCGGGAAGGTATGGAATAGTTAATGAATTTTCGCCAAGGTTTTGTGTTTTATTTTGAGGTAATTGGGAAAGGATGAGCTGTCTGATAGGGTAGTGAACCCTTAAGAAGTCATATTAAGGAACCTAACGGAATGTCATGTTAATAGATTAAGCTGTGTAGTAAGCTTAAGAGAATTATACGGATGAGGTCTGGATAGAGTATGCAATGGTTATTGTGATCGAGACAACGAGGTTTTGGTATTATGAGAAGTTTTTGTACCCGGTTACTGGGGGACTGGTAAGGTGGGCGTGGAGCATGGAAATTGCGAGCCTAAGAATATTGATTACTGCCGAGACCTTAGGTATATAAGTTTTTCTCTGGCAATAAGATTTTAAGTCGCACGAGGATAAGAGTTAAGTGCGACGAAGTCGGTTGAGGACTGCACGGTCTCCCATGGCCTGTAATGGAGTGAGATCAGTGGTAGTAGTTCCGCCACGTGACAGGTCACGGCGGGCGCAAGGCCCAAGTTTAGTTAATTGTTTTACTGGTTCGTGGACGCGCTCCACCGAACTGTGCCGAAAGTTTTAAATGGCCTTATGTTGTTTTATAGAGTGACTCCAAAGGTTTGAGGCCAGAGTCGGTATGGAAGTTATGTATGTATGTTAGAAGGAGTTGGATGTACGAAAATATAATCTCTTTTGGGCTTATGATGGACAGATATGCGTGTGCAAGGTATTAGGGCCATGTGTGGCATTGTTGGTATGTCGGGGTGGTGAAAGGAAACTATGTCGCTAATTATAAGTTTGACTCTGAAAGAACATTCGAGGACGAATGTTTCTAAGGGGGGAAGAATGTTACACCCCGTATTTTCAGGACATGTTTTAAGAACATACGTAAGAACTCATAAGTGTCAAGATTTGAGACTTGTAAAATTTTATGGGAATTGTGAAATTGTCGGAAAACGTAATATTGTGACGAATGGGAGGGCGACACTTGTCACCCCCCCTTATTGATGCCTTGGACGAAAATGCCATGGCCAAAATGGTCATTGACCATAGCCTTAGGATGACTAAGTCTTCCAATTAATTAGCTTGACAAAATTGACCAAAGTCAAAGGTCCCACAAGTCTTGATATTTAATTAGAGATCATCCAAACCACCCAATTGTTTGCATCTTAACCCTCCAAGGTTCTATTTAACACTACTAGTAGCAAGACCAAGTTTGACACTTAGAAAAATTTCCAAGAATTTCAAGAATCCTTTGGGGTGCTCTCGGGTTAGGCTAGCTTCCCACAAGAATTTTTTTTGTTTGTTATCCAATAATATTCCCACTTTAAACCAAGGTCCCTATGTGTATTGTAGGCATATCTCAATAGAAAAATCTCGGAAAAAGATAGTTTTCGGGTTAGTCGCAAAGTGAAAACCTAGTGGCTTTCTAGGTTTTGATCGAGGTTTGAAGGAAAGTTGTTGGTGTGGTTCTAAGGGTCTCAAGGAGAAGTTTGATGTGTCTTGATGAGGCTCTAGGTTGCTAAGGAGCAACTTCGGTTTTGAAGATTGGATTACAACTCGTTGAGGTATAATCTTGTTCTTTGAAAGTGTTACAAAATTATTTATATTGTTGTTGTTAGCTTTACATGTTGCTAGCATGAAGTTGTTAAGTTGAAGTTTATAAGTATTATGGATTACTTGTAGCTTAAGTTCGAAATGAAAGTAAGTCATGTTAAGTTGGAATACAATTTGATCGTTATAAGAATCGTCGCATGTAATTGACTTGAAGATTATAGTAGTTATAATTGGTTGCGACTAGATATCATGTTATGCTACCAAGTTGGATTGAAATGGAAATTGGATAAGAATTAGTATTGTTGAACTCAAGGTGGCCGAATTTGGACATGTAGTTTGTATTAGTTTGTTATTTATTTGTATTGAACTACCTTCTATTTTGGTGAGCCAATTGGGTCAGTATAGTTAACTATTTGTATTGATCGCTTCTATATTGTTGTGAGCCAATTGGGGCTGTTTGGCTATTGTATTCGGCCTTGAAAAAGGTGGCAAAATGAGTAGAAACAAAGGAGGTGCTGTCCGATTTTTCCGTAGAATTTAGCGACTTAGCACCTAGAATATTCTACGATGTAAGAGGTTAATGGACGTATGGTGACCATTATAGGTTGATGTACTAAGTATAGCGTATCCTACTTGAAGAATGGAATAGCTCAAGGGTGAAGTACTTTGGAGCATTTTGCTACTTGTCGACAATCGTCGCGAGGTATGTGAACCTCTACTTTCTTTGGCATGATCCTACGTATGAAATATCCATGTGATAGTATTTCAAGATTCCTTCTACTCTTAGAAGTTAAGTATTTACATTGTTGAATCTAAGTTAAGAGTATGTTTAAATTGTCCTAAGTCCTTACTAGGTCTTATGAGACGTTAGTAAGAATGGTTAGGAAATTATGAGATTTGATTTAAAGGCTATGTGTCTTGATTTGTTTAAAGTAAGTATGTAAGTTGATTTTTATGTTTGAAAATGACTTGAATTTATGTGTAAAAAGGTGATTGGTTTTAAAAGTGTAGATGACATGATTTTACAAGTATAAGTAAATGGACTTTAAAGAATGTATGTTATGAAGTTTTAAGACTATGAACTTTGATTTTCTTTAAAGGATTATGAAACTTTATTTTTCAAGTTATGGGACTTGATTTCTAAAGTATAAGCGACATGATTTGAAAGAGTGTATGCTACGAGGTGTTAAGGCTATAAGCCTTGATTTTATAAGTGGAAATGACTAAATTTTACAAAGTATGGCTTCTTAATTTATTTCAAAAGTTAAGAAGATGGCTTCCAAAAGAGTATGTGACTTGAGCTTTAAAAAGAAAGGAGTTCTATGATTCTTTTTAAGTTTGTATGTACGTAGTATTTTTGGATCTAGTTTTTCCTAATGTTGTAAGAATAAAAAGTGCCTTAAGTTCTCTAAAGTGAAAGGTTGTTATAATAGCTTTATGGGAAGTTATTATGACGACTTAAGAAGAAGTGAAGAGATGGTTTGAAAATGTTATGTAAGGAAAATCACACCGAGCCTACAAATAGGCCGGATTACGTTATGAAATACACCGAGCCTACAAATAGGCCGGATTACGTTATGAGATACACCGAGCCTACACATAGGCCGGATTACGCCATATTACCCCGAGCCTTCACATAGGCCGTTACGCTATCTTACACCGAGCCCCACAAAGCGGCCGAATTATGCTACATGATTCCACAGTACACCGAGCCCCACAGGCGGGCCGGATTATGTTATATGATTCCACAGTACACCGAGCCCCACAGGCGGGCCGGATTATGTTATATGATTCCACAGTACACCGAGCCCCACAGGCGGGCCGGATTATGTTATATGATTCCACAGTGAAGAGATGGTTTGAAAATGTTATGTAAGGAAAATCACACCGAGCCTACAAATAGGCCGGATTACGTTATGAAATACACCGAGCCTACAAATATGTTATACCCCGTATTTCCAGAGTATGTACGTAAGGACGTACGTAGAAAATTTGAACTTGAGAATTAGGCTTGGCCGAATTAACTTTGTTCACAACACCCGGTTAGAGTCGGTTTTCGACGAAACGTTTTCACAACTTTCGTAGGGGAATTTCCGGCTATGTCATTTTTAATTTTTACGGATTTTTCCGAGAGACGAAACATTTTGGACCAACAAGAGGGCGACACTTGTCACCCTCTCATTGGTTAGGCTCAGGGGTGGCGAAAGTGTGGTTAAATTGGTCAAGGGTTGGTAGGATATTTTGTGTGTAGTTGGTTAGGTGCACTTGGCAAGATCTTGCCCTACACTTGCCTTGCACTTGGCAAGATCTTGCCATTGGTTGGCCTTCACTTGGCCTATAAATACCCACCCCTTTGAAGACTAATTCATCCATAAATTTGCCTAAGTCTTGAAAACTCTCCTTCTCCCTCCCTTGTGTTGAGTTCGGCCGAGGGCCTCCCCCTTGTGGCCGAGAGTACCCCCCCTCTAGGGGTGCTAGCCGAGTGTACTCCCAGCCTAGTTGTCTTCGTATAATACCCCCTCTTGTTAGAAATACCCTCAAAAGTATTGTTATAATGCCCAAATTACCTTAGCCATATACCTTGTAGTATTCTAAGGTTATACCTTTACAAAAAGCCCAAATACTATTATACTTCCTTCACCACAAAACCGAAACCCTAAGTAAATCTTCACCCGTAGTTGAAGTTATAAGTAGAAGTTGGTTAGAACTTCTAAGGGTTGTTTGGAGCTGGCCTGAGCGCACTGAGTAGAGCTAAACCTTGCTCAGATCGACATTTAAACTCGGATAATTATGGGCTTATCGAGGTAAATATCTTGTCCCCTATTGTAATTGGAAATTACATGTTGTTAGATTATATAGTTGAAGTATACTATATATAGTCTCGAACGTTGTTATCGCAATGTCTTTTGACTTAAGCTGAATAATAAGAAACCTTTTCGAAAGAGTTGTCTCGAATCAGATTTACATGGGATCAGACATAGACTTGTGTAGCTTTTCGTGAGGTAGAATTGTGCACGTCCGATTAACGTATAACCCTCCGGTTGGCTTGGTAGCCGCCCGATAGAGTGGAGATTTACGCTCATGTGGGGAGGTGTCCGAATTTTACGTAGAATGTTCTACGGCGGATCTAAGTGTTAATGAGCGCCTTGTGGCCTTATAGGTTGAAGTACTACGTGTGGCGCGATCTACTGGCTTAAAGGAGTAGCCGATAAGTTGGAAGTACTTGAGCGTTTTGCTATTAGTCGATACTCGCCGCGAGGTATGTGAACCTCTTCCTATCTCTTCTAGCATGACATATGCGAACTATGTAGTACTGAGACGATACGTGCTAAATGTATTTGATTGGTTTAAAACATAAAGTGTTATAACGGCTTTATGGGAAGTTGGTTATAATGACTTTATGTTGGCAAGAAAATACTTGTGGTTTTTAAAAGGTAAATCGATTTGAACTATAAGCGGCTTGTTATGTGATAATAAAGAACTTGAAGTATTTCAAAAGATTTTTGAATCATTTTGAAAGAGGAGGTAGTACTTGATTGTTTTTAGAAAACTTAAGAGTTATACTAGCTTTATGGAAAGTTAGGTATAACGGCTTAAGAATGTTTTACTGATTTTGGAAATCAGAATGTGTATCGACAAACCACCGCAGTAATTAAAGGAAATGTTTTTAATAATTAAGTATTATTAAAACCAAGAGAAACTTCCATCCGCATAGAAGCTAAGATGAGACAAAATGATATTTCCTAGATCATGGTCTTGTAATAAGATTGTTATAAACAAGAATATCCTACTCACACATAAGGCTTATGTTCTCAGATTGTTTAAAGGAGAATTATATTCTTAAATGAATAAGACTATGAACTACGAAACCTTTCTAAAAAGGCAAACTTGAACATTGGAAACTAGGCAAACTTGAACATTGGAAATTAGGCAAACTTGAACATTGGAAAAGAATGGCTACTTGATTTTACAAAGAGAAGTAATTGATTTACTCTAAAAAGATAATCACTCTATTTTCATATACTATGTATTGTGTGGTTTTGTGAAGTAACGTATCTTTTAAAGATTTAATGTATGAAGTACTTTGGGGATAAATTCGAACTTGTTAGTAGAAAGTACCTTGTGTGAATAACTTGATTGTATTGGTTTGTGATAGCCTTGTAATACTTTCTTGTTGATTTGATAAGTAAGCATGTTAGATGCTACGTGTTAGTATCTTGTGATTATTGTGTAAGGGTCACTTTGTTGTGCTTACGTTGTCAAATGTTAAGCCCACAGATCGTTATTGTATCACATACCCTTGACTTATTATACCGAGGGCTTGCCACCCTGACGCGGTCTATACGCCTATGCAGTCCTTGTGACTACGCGAGCGCGGAGCTCCGGATTGATCATTCCGGTGTTTAGCCCGACGCGGGGATTCCTATGCGGTCCGGCTGAGACTACGCGGTCTTTTGAGACTATGCGGTTGCGGAGCCTAGGCGAATACCGAGGGTTAGCCGCCTTCACGCGGGTATACCTCAGCGATGCAGGACCATGATTCGAGGAATACCTCACGCGGTCCATGGGTGACCTACGCGAGTCGCGAGAGTTCCGTGGATAGACGCGCACATTGATATTGCGCGAGTGGCGGCCTTCGACATGTGGTGCGATGCAGAAAGACCTCGGATACGCCAGGTATTTTTGGCACCGTGGGTCTTAGTAGTCGCTATGCCTTCGCACTTGCCCCGCATTTGCTTTATTGTGATAACTTTGAGGCGTGAGTCCCGACTTGACATGATCGCTATTTATTGTGAATCGTAGTTTGTTATCATACATGTCTCCGCTTTATATAGACTACTATGATTTCATTTACGATATTTTTTCGCTTCACATACTTGGTACTGTTATCTTGACCTCCTTCGGGCCGCTCATGCCGCAGTAAAGGTACACCGCCGTTGATCCTCGCCTTAGGGTCACGTCATTCGTTGGGAAAGCTCCGCTTTCTCCGAGGCTTATCTCGTATAGTCCGCCGTTGTAGGTATTTACATTCGTGGTATGGCGGCCCCGCCCGCCATTGTTGTCGTATCATTTCTTAGAGGTCTGTAGCATCTTGTGGGCGGGGTTGTAAAAAGGATTAAACTGCTCATTTGTATGAGTTGTTATTTATATATATGCCAAAGGCAAGTTTTCCTCGACATCGCTTTGTACTTCATTTGTTTCATGTATGTGTTTTATGTTCCGATTACTCGATGTTGTATCACTAGGGTGCCCGGTAAGGCACTACCACGCCCAAATTCGGTCGTGACAAAAGTGGTATCGAGCGATTAATCCTCGGAAAGTGTCTACATCGTATCCGCAGAGTCTGATTATCGGTGTGTTGTGCACCACACCAATAATCGTGAGGCTATAGGATATTTAGGATTGGTTTCTATTTCTTCTCACTCGAGATCGTGCCTTAGAGTCGTGTTGTAAGTCGACCTCTAACGTATTTCTTTCCCTTACCGCTATGCCTCCGCGTAGGCAACCCGCCCAGAGGGCAAGGCGGCCGAGGAGTCGCGAGCAGAGTACAGAGGGTTACGTGGGCACAGCCCAATTATCACCTCGGGTGGTGCTTCATTCGGGAGTTCGCGACGCCACTAGCCCCCAGAGTTTAGCACGGGCAGCAGCTCCTACCGCGCCATGATATTTGAACCTTCGCCCACGACCGAACAGAGAATATAGATTTCAAGGAGGCGACCACATTAACTATGGATTTGACTACCGCAGAGTATACCGATGTATCGCGAGTCTTGATGAATATCAACGAGAAGGTCAGGCAAGAGTAATTCTTGATTGGGCTTGAGCATGGCTCGTAGACGGCTTATGCGCGCAGCAGCCGAGAAACGAGAGATCGACGGGTTAACGGCGACGTTGGTACAGGGCCGTGAGCAACAAGGTCCTTTGGTAACTTTCGAGGCGAGTCGCCTCACCAAAGAGATTAGATTACGCGATCCACCAAGCTGCGAAAGGTCCTCCATGTGGTTCGTGGACGCTCGGGTACGCAGAGTTGGTCGAGCTCCAGAGCTTCCGCTCACAAATACACGGCGTTCCACCATCCGATTCAGTTTTTTTTCTCGGTGTTCACAGTGGCAGCGCCATCTCGTGGAATATCGCTTTTAGTTGGGTACTTGTCATCTATGACCGCCGTGGTCCGATGTCGAAAGAGTGTCCTGCGGAGGACTTAGCCTTCAGATCGGTGGGTAGTTCGTCATCTTCCTATGCGCACTACGGGGCGTGTTTGATTAGAACGACTAAGTGAAGCAAAGAGATACAGATAGATCTTTAACCCTCTGTGGTTTAGTATGTGTGATAAGTGAGTATACCTTAAGTGTTATATTCGATAGCATTGTGTAAATGGTGATTAGAAATCTTGGTTAGTTAACCAAGTAAGATTTGGGGGATAGAGAAAGTGTGAGCCTTAGAGTGTTATACGTAGAGACCTTAGAGGTAAGGCCATCTCGAGTAAAAGATGTATTGTTTATGTTTGACCCTTATAGGAGTGCATAGTGCACGTGAGTTATGTTTGTGGGATTAGTCCCTGAGTAGTGTGGAATGAAAGAGGGTAGTTGAGCTAAGAAGACCGCTAGGTTTTCGTAACGTGATTAGTGAGAGTTTTCCTTCAGGGAGCTAGCGTTTCGCGCGTTGCCGGGTCGGGTTGAGGCCACGCCATGGGTCAACCCGCGGCATGTACGCGCGGGTGGGCCAGGTGGTCCCGCTTGTGGTAGGCCACGAGGTGTTAGGCCCAAGTTTAGTTAACCAACATACGAATTGCGGACGATTCGACCAAAGAGTCGGGCCGGCGAGGTCACCGCCTTGTCTTCTAGCAAAGACCGTTTACTCGGCAGCAGGTTATGCGAGATGATATATCGTAAAGGTTGTAAGGTCGCACGAGGTGCCTACCTTCACCTTATGTCGCAGTGGAGCCAGTGTCATACCGCTTTTCCTCGAGGTTTTACCGTGCAAGGTTAGGAACTCAAGTAAGTCTCAGACCACATTCGCCTCGCCGTTGTTTGATTTCGAGGATAGTTGCGAGAATTGTTGTCTCCCGTGAAGGAGTGTTTAAGCTACCATTTCGTGTTCGGATGTCGCCTTATGAAGCCTCAGGGGCGGATGTGTGAGTCACGGCCGATTGGTCTGATGTTGGCAGGATTCAGATAGTTGGTTCAGCTTGTTCCAGCAGATCGTGGATGAGTAAAGCTTGTCTAGAAGAGGTTCCGCACTGCAGAAATCGTGCGGATAATCGCGACGACGCCAGAGTTCAGCCGACGGTCGGTCTTCTGAAAGTACCACCCCGTCAGTGTGACGAGTTTTGGAATACAGAGGAACTTAGCCCGAGTTACTGGGCCTTTGAGTTCATGTGAAGAATAGGCTAGGTTGCCTATATGTTAGCATTTGCCGTCCGACTTAGGAGGCAGTGCGTCCAGTCTTTCGTGTTATGTTCGAGAAGGAAATCGGAGATCCATCCAGAGTATTCCCAGCTAATGATGACCAAGTTGAAGATGATAACCCCGAGTTTTGAATCAAGCGATTTAAATGTGGTAAAGAGTTCGAATGCACGCCTTCGGTGATCGACGCACCGGCATCATTTGTTGGGTCGCTTGAAGGTTAATGCCTGCAAAGTGACAAAAGTGGTATCATTTTGGTGATGTTAGAGGTGTTTCCTCGTGGACTTGGATGTAGGTATTTTGCGCAGTTGTTTCGTGGCCGTGTGTGATTGATTCTCGTAAGTATAGTAGTGAAGACTATCTTCGCGCACGTTTGTATTGAGACTTAGCAGGAACATTCGGGACGAATGTTTCTAAGGAGGGGAGAATGTTATACCCCGTATTTCCAGAGTATGTACGTAAGGACGTACGTAGAAAATTTGAACTTGAGAATTAGGCTTGGCGAATTAACTTTGTTCACAACACCCTTAGAGTCGTTTTCGACGAAACGCTTTCACGACTTTCGTAGGGAATTTCCGCTATGTCATTTTTAATTTTACGGATTTTTCCGAGAGACGAAACATTTTGGACCAACAAGAGGGCTTACACTTGTCACCCTCTCATTGTTAGGCTTGGCGTAAAGGGGCCAAAGTGTGGTTAAATTGGTCAAGGGTTGGTAGGATATTTTGTGTAGTTGGTTAGGTGCACTTGGCAAGATCTTGGCCCTACACTTGCCTTGCACTTGGCAAGATTCGCTATTGGTTGGCCTTCACTTGGCCTATAAATACCCACCCCTTTGAAGACTAATTCATCCATAAATTTGCCTAAGTCTTGAAAGCTCTCCTTCTCCCTCCTCAGTGTTGAGTTCGCCGAGGCCTCCCCTCAGGGCCGAGAGCACCCCCTCTGTGGGTGCTAGCCGAGAGCACCCCCTAGCCTAGTTGTCTTCAGATAATACCCCTCTTGTTAGAAATACCCTCAAAAGTATTGTTATAATGCCCAAATTACCTTAGCCATATACCTTGTAGTATTCTAAGGTTATACCTTTACAAAAAGCCCAGAAATACTATTATACTTCCCTTCAGTCACAAAACAGAAACCCTAAGTAAATCTTCACCCGTAGTTGAAGTTATCAGTAGAAGTTGGTTAGAACTTCTAAGGGTTGTGTGGAGCGGCCTGAGCGCACGGAGTAGAGCTAAACCTTGCTCAGATCGACATTTAAACTCTGATAATTATGGGCTTATCGAGGTAAATATCTTGTCCCCTATTGTAATTGGAAATTACATGTTGTTAGATTATATAGTTGAAGTATACTATATATAGTATCGAACGTTGTTATCGGCAATGTCTTTTGACTTAAGCCCAATAATAAGAAACCTTTTGAAAGAAGTGTACCGAATCAGATTTACATAGGATCAGACATAAGAGACTTGTGTAGCTTTTCCGTGAGGTAGAATTGTGCACGTCCGATTAACGTATAACCCCCTGGTTGGCTTCGTAGCCCGCCCGATAGAGGTGGAGATTTACGCTGCATGTGGGAGGTCGCCGAATTTTCTGTAGAATGTTCTACGAAGGGATCTAAGTGTTAATGAGCGCCTTGTGGCCTTATAGGTCAAGTACTACGTGTGCGCGATCTACTTGGCTTAAAGGAGTAGCCGATTGGAAGTACTTGAGCGTTTGCTATTAGTCGATATCGTCGCAGGTATGTGAACCTCTTCCTATCTCTTCTAGCATGACATGCGAACTATGTAGTACGGTAGACGACATGTGCTAAATGTATTTGATTATTTAAAACATAAAGTGTTATAACGCTTTATGGGAAGTTGGTTATAACGACTTTACGTTGGTAAGAAAATACTTGTGGTTTTTAAAAGGTAAATCGATTTGAACTATAATCGCTTGTTATGTGATAATAAAGAACTTGAAGTATTTCAAAAGATTTTTGAATCATTTTGAAAGAGGAGGTAGTACTTGATTGTTTTAGAAAACTTAAGAGTTATACTAGCTTTATGGAAAGTTAGGTATAACGCTTAAGAATGTTTTATCGATTTTGGAAATCGAATGTATCGACAAACCACTGCAGCGTTAATTAAAAGGAAATGTTTTTAATAATTAAGTATTATTAAAACCAAAGAGAAACTTCCATCCGCATAGAAGCTAAGATGAGACAAAATGATATTTCCTAGATCATGGTTCTCAGTAATAAGATTGTTATAAACAAGAATATCCTACTCACACATAAGGCTTATGTTCTCGATTGTTTAAAGGAGAATTATATTCTTAAATGAATAAGACTATGAACTACTTAAACCTTTCTAAAAAGGCAAACTTGAACATTGGAAACTAGGCAAACTTGAACATTGGAAATTAGGCAAACTTGAACATTGAAAAGAATGTGGCTACTTGATTTTACAAAGAGAAGTAATTGATTTACTCTAAAAAGATAATCACTCTATTTTCATATACTACGTATTGTGTGGTTTTGTGAAGTAACGTATCTTTTAAAGATTTAATGTATGAAGTACTTTGGGGATAGGTACGAACTTGTTAGTAGAAAGTACCTTGTGTGAATAACTTGATTGTATTGGTTTGTGATAGCCTTGTAATACTTTCTTGTTGATTTGATAAGTAAGCATGTTAGGATGCTACGTGTGTTAGTATCTTGTGATTATTGTGTAAGGGGTCACTTTGTTGTGCTTACGTTGTCAAACGTTAAGCCCGCTGATCGTTATTGTATCACATACCCTTGACTTATTATACCGAGGGCTTGCCACCCTGACGCGGGTCTATACGGCCTATGCAGTCCTTGTGACTACGCGAGTGCGGTAGCTCCGTGATTGATCATTCCGGTGTTTAGCCCGACGCGGGGATTCCTATGCGCGGTCTGCTGAGACTATGCGGTCTTTTGAGACTACGCGGCCGCGGAGCCTAGGCGGATACCGAGGGTTAGCCGCTTCGATGCGGGTATACCTCAGCGGTCCGGGACCATGATTCGAGGAATACCTCACGCGGTCTGGTGACCTACGCGAGTCGCGAGAGTTCTAGGGATAGACGCGACATTGATATTGCGGGCGAGTGGCCGCCTTCGACATGTGGTGCGGTCTAGAAAGACCTCGGATACGCTTTGTGGTATTTTTGGTACCGCTGGTCTTAGTAGTCGGCTATGCCTTCGCACTTGCCCCGCACGGTTTTATTGTGATAACTTTGAGGCGTGAGTCCCCGACTTGACATGATCGCTTATTTATTGTGAATCGTAGTTTGGTTATCATACATGTCTCCCGCTTTATATAGACTACTATGATTTCATTTACAATATTTATTTTCGTTTCACATACTTGGTACTGTTATCGACCTCTGGGGCCGCGTTCATGCCGCAGTAAAGGTACACCGGGCCGTTGATCCTCGCCTTAGGGTCACGTTTGGGAAAGCTCCGCTTTCTCCGAGGCTTATTCGTATAGTCCCTGTCGTTGTAGGTATTTACATTCGTGGTATGGCGGGCCCCGTCCCGCCATTGTTGTCGTATCATTTCTTAGAGGTGCAGTAGTCTTTGTGGCAAGGTGGTTGTAAAAGGATTAAACTGCTCATTTGTATGAGTTGTTATTTATATATATGCCGAAAGGCAAGTTTTCCTCGACATCGCTTTGTACTTCATTTGTTTCATGTATGTGTTTTATGTTCACTGATTACTGATGTTGTATCACTAGGGTGCCCGGTAAGGCACCACCACGCCCAGATTCGGTCGTGACAAAATAGGCTTGACACGTTATGAGATACACCGAGCCTACACATAGGCGGACACGCCATATTACCCCGAGCCTTCACATAGGCCGTTACGCTATCTTACACCGAGCCCCACAGCGGGCGGATTATGTTATATGATTCCACAAGACACCGAGCCCCACAAAGTGCGGCGATTATGTTATATGATTCCACAGTACACCGAGCCCACAGGCGGGCCGGATTATGTTATATGATTCCACAGTACACCGAGCCCCACAGGCGGGCCGGATTATGTTATATGATTCCACAGTACACCGAGCCCCACAGGCGGGCCGGATTATGTCACATGATTCATCAGTACACCGTGTCCCGCAAATGGGCCGGATTATGTTATGTAAGTTATGTAAGTTATGTGAAAAAGGCTGGATTAAACTCTTAAGTAAGTATGTAAGAATATGTTGTTAAATCTTATCGAAAGAAGGAACGGAACGGTTAATATATGATTGGTTTCAGGAGTTAAAAGGACATTCTTTTATACAGATATGTTTTGGTTATTGCATTTTATTTCTGTTTCATACTCTGCACTTTTGTTATCGACTTCTTCGGGCCGCTCACGCCCGCAGTTTTAGGTACCTGTTGGTGATCCTTGCTCTTAGGATCTTGGTTCAGTCTTTGAGAGAAAGCTCCATTTGCTCCGGAGGTTTAGCTCTTGGTACGGTTTTCCATGAGGTAGTAGATTCATGTATATTCAGGGGTATGGCGGGGCCCTGTCCCGCCACAGTTGTAATTCTGTGAGGTCCAGTAGTCACATATTGTGGTCTGTTTGTAAAGAAAGGAGGCAATCGCCGTTTATGTATGACGCCCGCGAAGGTAGCCCTATCGATCGACTGCTTTTACTTCCGTTGTTTTATTTATAAGTTTCATGTATGTTCCGCGATTATCTCTCGATATTTACTCGTAGCGGTGCCTGTGTAGGGCACCGGGCCGCGTCCCGGTCGGGTCGTGACAATACCCGCCACCCATCGTGTCGATGTCCAAAAGGATCGACAGGAAGCATACCCGTGGCCACCCATCGTGTCAAGATTTCCATCAATCGCCGGATAGCCTACTTCTCCAACGAGACGCCAGAGTACGTAAATACAATATTTGCACAACAAAGGTTATCACCACAAGCATAGGCAAGTTCAACAAATCCGGTTTTAACCCCAAAGTACTACATACATTAACTCTTTAAAAGATCCGCTTCTTTCACAAAAGTCACACAATACCGTAGTAAAAAAATAGGTGACTATCTTTAAGTAAACTAAAACACTTCCCTTTGTAAAATCAAGTAACAACATTATTTTCCAAACGTCAGTTTGCCTAATTTCAAATGCTCAAGTTTCTCATTTGAAAGGTTTCGTAGTTCATAGTTTTAATCACTTAATAATATAATTCTCCTTTAAAACAAATTGAGTAACATATGCCTTATGTGTGAGTAGGTTTATTCTTGTTTATAACAATCTTATTAAAGCAGCCATGATCTAGGAAATGTAATATCATTTTGTCTCATCTTAGCTTCATGCAGATGGAGGTTTCTACTGCTTTTTTAATAACACTTTATTAGTCAATACATTTCCTTTATTAGCGCTCTGTGGTTTGTTCGTTACTTGTTACGATTTCCAAAGCAAGAAACATTATTCCTTTTAAAACCAAGTACTCATTACTCACGAATGAGGTTTCACTCTTTTAACAAAATTCATATTAATTCAATTAAGTCAGTCTCTTATCTTTTAAGATCAAGTCTCTTAACTTCTTTAAAATCAATAAACCATTCTTTTATCTCTCTTAAGTCGTTATACCTAATTTCCCATAAAGCTAGTATAACTCTTGAGCTTTTAAAACCAAGTATTACTCTTCTTTCAAAACGATTCTTAATTCTTTTGAAATACTTCAAGATTCTTATTATTCAGGCTTAAGTCAAAAGACATTGCCAGAAACTACGCTCGCTTAACACACGTACGTCTACCGTACTATATATATATTCTTTTAAAATATCATGCTCAAGAGGATAGGAAGAATCACATACCTCGCGACGATTATCGACTATTAGCAAATAGCTCCAAAGTACTGTAATCCGGCTAGCCCTTTCCACCCTTCGAGTAGAATACGCTACTTGCGATTTCAACCTATAACTGGCCATACAAGTCTATCAACGTCTAGACTACTCGTAGAATAATTCTAGATACGATTCCTTATTCTACGTAAAATTGGGCAGACTTCCCACCCACAAACTATCCAATTCTATCAGAATACACCTATGTAAGTACGATTCACTTTCTTCTTTAATATTCTTCCGATGTGATTTGATTCAATTCTTTCTCAGAATATCCTTCATTACGCTTCTATTCTCTCTCAGAATACCCTTCTATGAATCTAATATTCATTTCTATAATACTATAGTATGTAATTCCCAATTACAATAGAAGGACAAGAGTATTTACCTCGATAAGCCCAAAATTATCCAAGTTTTAATGTCGATCCTGAGCAACATTTAGCTCATATTCTGAACGCTCCAACCCGCTCCAAACAACCCTTAGAAGTTCTATGCAACTTCTTCTTAATACTTCAACCAACTGTGAAGATTTTCCTTAGGGTTTCGTTTTTGTGACTGAAGGGAAGTATAATAGTATTTCGGCTTTTAGTATGTGTAACTGGAATACTATAAGGTATATGGGCCAAGGTATTTTGGAATAATACATATACTTGGATATTATTTTTCTACAAAGGGGTAGGGGGTTTATTTTACTAAAACAACTAGGCAAGGGGGGGTATACTCTCGGCCAAGGGCCTTCGCACGGGGGCGGGGGGGCTTTGGACGAAAACTTTAAGAGGGAGGGAGAGGGATTTTTGCCTTGGATTTTTACAAGTGTGGATGAAGAAATGTCTTGCATTAGAGGGGTATTTATAGGCCAACCAATGGCCAAGATCAAGACAAGTGGTGTGCAAGTGTAGGGTGAGGATTTATCCATGTGTCCTTATCCATCTACTACACAAAATATCCTACCTAACCCTTGACCAAAAGAAAGGCACAAAAAATGTGCCAAGAGCCTCAATTTGCCGTCCACTTGAGGGTGACAAGTGTCACCCTCTCGTTGGTCCAAAATATTTTATCTCTCGGAAAAATCCGCAAAAATAATAAATGACATAGCCGTATTTTTCCCTTCGCAAAGTTTGGAAAACGTTTCGTCGGAAAACAATTCTTTTTGGTAGCTGTGTACAAATTTTGTCTCTAATGCCTACTTAAGGCTAAAAACTTTTGTACGTACGCCTTCACGTACATACTCTGGAAATACGGGGTATAACATTCTCCCCTCCTTAGAAACATTTGTCCCGAATGTACCTTCTCAAGACGGATAACGATAAAGTTCCTCTAACAAGATGCCAACGCCACACCTGGCCATAAAAATAACATACGCGAAAATACTAAACCCAAGTCCACGAGAAATCATTCCTACATCACAAAAGCTTCCACCCTGGTCTAAAGGATACTCCCTTCGCATCTTCACTCCACAACAAAATGATCTCCTTTATTCTGCTAACACACGTTCTCTTCTTTCCTCACTCGTCGTACTCTTCTCGAACACTTGAACTCTTTCTAGTATACGTACCATACCTCAGTCATCGCTTCTGTTTCCAAAATCTCCGGAGTCACTACCTCCAAACTTGGTCACCCTACCAGCCTCAATCTCCTTTAAGGCCATTCCCGGCCTTTACGATCTGATTCTTGGTCGAACATATCCACGAACTCATACGATGGTTACCTAAACCTGGGCCTAGCACCCTCGTGACCCTACCACCCGGCGGGACCACCCAGAACTGACCTCACCACAATACAGGCCGCGGGTTGACCCGCGAGTGCTATCGCGCCAAACACTTGTTCCCCGATACAGAACAATCTTACTAATTCACGTCATGAAAGCTACCACTTCCATCTCACACTACCCATGGACTTATCATGCTAATACACCCTAGGCATATAGAGCACTCCGACAAGGATCATTTGCAAAATCCTTTACTCGAGACGACCTTACATCTAAGGTCTCAACATGTAATATTCTAAGGTCCATACCTTCCCTGTCCCCATACTTATCCCTTTCAACTAACCATGTTTCCTAACTCACAATTAACACAACGATATCCGTACATAGCACACAATAATAAGATCATCATCTCAAGCATACAAAACACTAGAGGGTTAAGGATATACCTGCATCTACCTCTTCACTCTAATCATAGGCCTGCCCTGCAGGGCGCATAGCTGTAGAAGGTGATGAACCAGCCATAGATCCCGTAGTCTGTGCTATCCCACCAGTGCTACCTCCGGTCGGACAGTTTCTCGCAAAATGGCCCTGCTGGCCGCATGTAAAACAAACTCCCGAACTAGCAAGACACTCCCCATTATGGAGTCTACCACAACGGCCACAACGAGGTAGGGGTGGCTTCAACTGGCTAACACCCCTGCTCCCCTGAAAATCTGAACTCGAGCCCCGACCGCCTCCCGAATACTGATGCCTCAAGATTGTGGAGGACCACTCAGATCGGGCGGAGGCGCATAACTAGTCCGGCCGAGCCGTCCGCCTCGAAGTCGCCAAAAGACTCGCTGCTCGCCTCTCGCCGATCTCGGCCATTCTGCCGACCTCTCCGCCTCACATCCTGGTGCATAAGCTCAGATGCGGCAATGTCCATGCCCACCAAGAGCTACACCAACAAGCTCGCCAAGTAGTCATCAAGCCCGTGACGTAGCGGTGCACTCGTCCTCCATGTCGCTACCAATGCGGGACGCATCGAAGCTAATGAGTCAAACTCACATTGTACTCCCGAACCAGACGCCTGGCCCGCTCAACGTCAAAAATTTGTCGCCCGAGCCCTTCTCATCCGCGAGGCAAGAAATGTGCAAGAAATGCCCCGAGAACTCGCCCCAAAGTGCCGGAAGTGCATACTCTCCCGACAGCTCCCACGATCAAACCACCGATCGCAGATCACGCACCGATGCGAACCTAAGACTCATCGACTCGGTATGAAGCCTTGATCATCGCTATGACCGTCAGAATCGCTTGGATGAACTCGTGGATCATCCTCGTGCCTCACCCATAGAACTCGTAGGCTACAACTCGTAAAGTCCCGTAGCCTCAAACTATCTCGATCTCGTGAACCATGGGTACTATCGAACTGTAATCGCCAGATCCAGCTTATCTCGTGCCTTGCCACTATCTCCGCCAATAATCGCCATCTCCTTGTAACCCATCTCTCTCGCTTCCAGCCGGGACCGAGGTTCGTGTATCGTGGTCTCAGCAGCCACCGCCGCGCTCTAAACTCGCTGGCCGGCGCGCAAAACTCGCCGTCAAGCACTATCTCGTAAAGACCGCTCGCGCTGCATTCTCTCAGATTTACTAGCAGCCTTCCTACGCTTTGCCCATCTGGGCCCGGTTGCTCGCGCGAGGCATAATCGTAAAAATGAGATACGCGGAGGGTCCAACTTATAACACAGCTCTAAGGCACGATGTCAGAATGAGAAGAATGGAAACCAATCCTAAATGTCCTGCAGCCTCCTGATTATAGATGTGGTGCACAACACATCGATAATCAAGACTCTAATAGACACGGTCTGTAGACACTTTCCGAGGATTAACTGCTCTGATACCACTTTTGTCACGCATTCGCCTGCTCGTGGATCGTGCCTTACCCGGGCACCCAAGTAGTCATACATCAGAGAAATCAGTGGAACATAAAAACAAGACATGAAACAATTGTAAAATGAGACACATTTTATCTGAGAGAAAGTCGCCTTTCGGCATATATATATATACAAAGTTTGAACAATTACATCCTTTACAACCCTACCCACAACAGTGATACAGACCTCTAAGAATGTGACAACAACTATGACGAGACAGGGCCCCGTCATACCCCTGAATGTACAAGAACCTACAACTCAGGGAACATACCAAAATATAAGCCTCCGGAGAAACGGAGCTTCCCAATATGTTGGACGGTAATCCTAAGAGCGAGGATCAACAACCGATGTATCTATACCGCGGATGAACGCACCCCGGGCGAGGTCAAGATAACAGTACTAAGTATGTGAAACTGAAAATACTGAAAATGAAATCATAATAGTCCATATAAAACAGGAGACATGTATGATAACTAGGCTACAGTTCACAATATAAAAGCAGTCATGTCAAGTCAGGGACTCACGCCCTCAAAGTCATCACTCAAATGTAACCCGGGAATTTAACCCGCACAACGGCCGCATGCCCCGGCATCTTACCTCGGTATAAGCATGGCCATGGAACCATCCTAATGGAAGCATACCCGTGGGCCACCCATCGTGTCAGTATGTCCAAAGGAAATAACAAGATAACAAACAAGAATGGAAGCATACTCGTGGGCCACCCATCGTGTCAGTATGTCCAAAACAAATAATAAGATCATACTCCTAATGGAAGCATACCCGGGGGCCACCCATCGTGTCAGTATGTCCAAAAGGAAATAACCAGATAACAATCAAAATGGAAGCATACTCGTGGGCCACCCATCGTGTCAGTATGTCCAAAGCAAATAACAAGATAACACTTAATGGAAGCATACCCGGCCACCCATCGTGTCAAGATGTCCAAAAGGATCGATTAGTGGAAGCATACCCGTGGCCACCCATCGTGTCGGTATGTCCATCAATCACCGGATAGCCGCCTCCAACGAGACGCCAGAGTACGTAAATACAATATTTGCACAACAAAGGTTATCACCACAAGCATAGGCAAGTTCAACAAATCCGGTTTTAACCCCAAAGTACTACATACATTAACTCTTTAAAAGATCCGCTTTTCACAAAAGTCACACAATACCCGTAGTAAAAAAATAGGTGACTATCTTTATAAACTAAAACACTTCCCTTTGTAAAATCAAGTAACAACATTATTTTCCAAACGTTCAGGTTTGCCTAATTTCAAATGCTCAAGTTTCTCATTTTCGAAAGGTTTCGTAGTTCATAGTTTTAATCACTTAATAATATAATTCTCCTTTAAAACAAATTGAGAAACATATGCCTTATGTGTGAGTAGGTTTATTCTTGTTTATAACAATCTTATTAAAGCAGCCATGATCTAGGAAATGTAATATCATTTTGTCTCATCTTAGCTTCTATGCAGATGGAGGTTTCTACTGTTTTTTTAATAACACTTTATTAGTCAATACATTTCCCTTTATTAGCGCTGCTGTGGTTTGTTCGATACTTATTCTGATTTCCGAAATCAGTAAAACATTATTCCTTTTAAAACCAAGTACTCATTACTCACGAATGAGGTTTCACTCTTTTTAACAAAATTCATATTAATTCAATTAAGTCAGGTCTCTTATCTTTTAAGATCAAGTCTCTTAACTTCTTTAAAATCAATAAACCATTCTTTTTATCTCTCTTAAGTCGTTATACCTAACTTTCCATAAAGCTAGTATAACTCTTGAGCTTTTAAAACCAAGTATTATTCTTCTTTCAAAACGATTCTTAATTCTTTTGAAATACTTCAAGATTCTTATTATTCAGGCTTAAGTCAAAAGACATCACAGAAACTACGCTCGCTTAACACACGCACGCTCACCGTACTATATATATATTCTTTTAAAATATCATGCTCAAGAGGATAGGAAGAATCACATACCTCGCGACGATTATCGACTATTATCAAATAGCTCCAAAGCATCAGAATCCGCTAGCCCTTTCCACCCTTCTCGAGTAATACGCTACTTGCAGATTTCAACCTATAACGGTCATACAAGTCTATCAACGCCTAGACTACTCAGTAGAATAATTCTAGATACGATTCCTTATTCTACGGAAAATTGGGCAGCACTTCCCTACCACAAACTATCCAATTCATCAGAAATACACTCCATGTAAGTACATCACTTTCTTCTTTAATATTCTTCTGATGTGATTTCAGTTCAATTCTTTTCTGTAATATCCTTCTATTACAGTTCTATTCTCTTTTGTAATAACCTTCTATGAATCTAATATTCATTTCTATACTACTACAGTATGTAATTCCCAATTACAATAGAAAGACAAGAGTATTTACCTCGATAAGCCCAAAATTATCCAAGTTTTAATGTCGATCCTGAGCAACGTTTAGCTCCTATTCTGAACGCTCCAACCCGCTCCAAACAACCCTTAGAAGTTCTACGCAACTTCTTCTTAATACTTCAACCAACTGTGAAGATTTTCCTTAGGGTTTCGCTTTTTGTGGATCAAGGGAAGTATAATAGTATTTCCGGGCTTTAGTAGAGGTGTAACCTTGGAATACTATCAGGTATATGGGCCAAGGTATTTTGCAATAATAACAATACTTGGAGAGTATTTTTCTACAAAGGGGGTGTATTTTACGAAAACAACTAGGCAAGGAGGGTATACTCTGCCATGGCCTTCTCGGGGAGGTGGCTTTGGACGAAAACTTTAAGAGGAGGAGAGGATTTTTGCCTTGGATTTTTACAAGTGTGGATAAAGAAATGTCTTGCATTAGGGGTATTTATAGGCCAACCAATGGCCAAGATCAAGACAAGTGGTGTGCAAGTGTAGGGTGAGGATTTATCCACGTGTCCTTATCCATCTACTACACAAAATATCCTACCTAACCCTTGACCAAAAGAAAGGCACAAAAACGTGCAAGAGCCTCTCAATTTGCCGTCCACTTGAGGTGACAAGTGTCACCCTCTCGTTGGTCCAAAATATTTTATTTCTAAAAATCCGCAAAAATAATAAATGACATAGCCGTATTTTTCCTTCGCAAAGTTTGGAAAACGTTTCACGGAAAAACAATTCTTTTTGGTAGTTGTGTACAAATTTCGTCTCTAATGCCTACTTAAGGCTAAAACTCAGACGCACGCCTCACGCATATACTGAAATACGGTATAACATGACCATTATAGGTTGACACTTCTACGTGCGGCGTATTCGTCTTAGCTTGTGGATTTAGCCGAAAAGGTATGTGAACTATCTCCTCTTCTAGCATGATTCCTTAAGATAAAGAAAGTATGTCCTACTCCTTAAATGATCCATTCCTTGGTTGTACTTGGATTGCCTAAAATAGAATTTGTTCTATGTACTTTCTTGATTGTACTTTGATGTTTTAATTGTAAGTTGTTATAATCCATTTCCTTAGTGAAGTTTGGGATTATACAACAACAGTTGAAGTATTTTCTACACAAAGTGGGGGGGGGGGGGGGGTGGACGAGAGCACACAAAGGGAGGGAGTATATTTTTTGCCTTGGAAACTCTTAAGTGTGGATGAATAAGTCTTGCAACTTAAGGGGTATTTATAGGGAAATCAAGGTCTAGGATGAAAGCATGTGTACGGTGTAGATTGGGGACATGTGTGTATGGATTCTACCAACCATATGTCCACCACAACTTTGAGACATGTGGCTAGCCACATGTCTCCACAAAAAAACGACCAAGTGCCACACCTATTCGGCCATAGGGCCACATGGGGGTGCCATGTGTCGCCCTCCTACTCATCCAAAATATTTCATCTTCCGAAAATATCCGTAATGCCAAAAATCTCGAAAAATAAAGTGGGCCCCACAACCCGTAAATTCCTCCCATGGGCCCCACGTGACCAATTCCGGAAAATAAAATCCATAATTCTTATAAATTCTTAAAGTCTTATATACCAAAGTTGAGAATCCAATTCTCAATAATAAACCTTTTTCCTTCACGAAGTTCGGAAACTTTTCCGTCGAAAAATCACATCTTTCTTCCTTTCCAATTTTAATGTTGTATTCTCGTACGTACGTCCTCATATACATACCCTGGAACTACGGGGTGTAACATTCTTCCCCCCTTAGAAACATTCGTCCCGAATGTTCCTTCTAAGTCTCCAAACATACATGTGCCGGTATAGTCTTCCCTACTATACTTACAAAACCAATTATGCCACACATGGCCATAATACAACATACGCGCAAAAACTCACATCCAAGCCAACGAAGAATCATCTCTAAAGCGTATAACAATACTATTAGCTCCACCCATGGTCTAAAGGATACTTTCTTCACATCTTTACTTCATAAAAAGGACACTTCCATCTCCTTAACACATCTTCGCCTCTTTTCTTACTCGTCGTACCCTCCTCGTACACTTGAACTTCTTTCTAATAGACGTACCACATTTCCGTCATTGCTTCAGTTTTCAAAATCTCGGGGTTACTATCTCCAACTTGGTCATTACTAGCTTCAATTTCCTTTAAGGCCATTCCCAGCCTTCACGATCCGATTCTGGTCGAACACATCCGCGAACTCGTATGGCGGTTACCTAAACTTGGGCCTAACACCCTCGTGACCCTATCACCTGGCGGGACCACCCCAAACTGACCCCACCTCATTCCGGGCTGCGGGTTGACCCGCGATCTTGCCTCAACCCGACCCACTATCGCTCCAAATTCTTGTTCCCGTCCGGGACAATCTTACTATTCTCGTCATGAAAGCTACCACTTTTATCTTGTACGACCCATGGAATTATCCCACAATACATTTCACGCATACCAAGTACTTCGACAAAGACTAACCATAAAATCTTTTACTCAAGACGACCTTACATCTAAGGTCTTAACTGTTATAATATTCTAAGGCTCACAATTTTCCTGTCCCCAAACTTACCTTTTCAACTAACCATGTTCTCTAAATCACAATTTTACACAATGCTATCCAAACATAACACTTAACATAAAATCAGCATATCACGCATACAAATCTCTAGAGGGTTAAGGATATACCAGAATTCACCGCTTTCACTCTAATCATAATCGCTACAGGCGCATGATAGAGAAGGCGATGAACCAACCACCGATCTCGAAGCGTCGAGTCAGAACATCCGTGCTACCTCCGGCCTGGAGCCTCACAAAATGGCCCTGACGGCCGCAAATATAATAGGCTCCCTTAGCAGCACGACACTCCCCAAAATGGGGTCTACCACATCGACCACACCGAGGTAGGGGTGGCTGCACCGCCCAACACCCTACTCCCGAAACTGAACCTCGAGCTCGACCCGCCTCGAATACCTCGACGCCCAGGCGCCGGAGGACCACTCAGATCGCGAGGCGCATAACTAGCTCGCCACGAGGCGGTCCGCCTCGAAATTACCAGCGACCTGCTGTCTTGGCCCTCTTATGTTGATCCTGGTCCCTACGTTCCTCCATCCCCTGTGCATAAGCCTGTATCCGGGAAATGTTCATGCCCGGCTGAAGAGCTACTCCCGTGCAATCCTCTGCTATGTAATCATCGAGCTCTGAGACATAGCGGTGCACTCTTTCCTCCATGTCTGCCACTAAAGCGGGGACGTACCGAGCCAAACTCTACATTGTACTCCCGAACCGTCCGCCCGTTCTGCCTCAACATCAAAAATCTATCGGCCCGAGCCCTCCTCATCTGCGGAGGCAAGAAATGGCTAAGAAATGCCTCTGAGAACTCGTCCCAAAATACCGGAAGCGCATGCTCCCCGATAGTTCCCATGAATCAAACCACGATCGCAGATCACGCACCGATGTGAACCCAATACCACCGACTGCCTCTCGAGGCTCGATCACTCTCATGATCCACAGAATCGCTTGATAAACTCCTCGAGATCATCTCGCCCTCGATCCATAGAACTCGTGGATCAGAATCAAAAGTCCCAAGTCTCAAACTATCGATCTAGGGTGAACTACGTACAACCGAATCACGCTTCACGCCCGCCCTCATTCTCGCCACAATCCTAGCTAGTAATCGCCATCTCCTTGTAATCCATATTATCGGCCTCGTCGTGGATCAAGTCTCGTGTATCGTGGCCTCGCAGACCGCCACGCTTCTAAACTCTCGGGTCAAGTCAGAGAATTTGCCGTCTGTAGCAAAGACTCGTAAAGATCGCATGTGCCTCGTAACCTCTGCGTTTCTACTCACGCCTCCTTCGCTCGCCTCGGGCTCGCCGTTTTGCGCGAGGCATAATCGCATAAAAGAATACGCTGAGGAGTCCAACTTATAACATGCCTTCTACGCACGATCTCGTAATGAGAAGAATGGAAACCAATCCTAAATATCTCAGATCCTCCTCGATTATAGCGTGTGCACAACACGCCGATAATCAAGACTCTACTAGATACGGCTCAGAGACACTTTCCGAGGATTAATCGCTCGATACCACTTTTGTCACGACTCCAACCTCGCCCGCGATCGTGCCTTACCTCGCACTTTGTCACGACCCGACTCGGCCGCGATCGTGCCCTACCCGCACCCTGCCTGTATACATCAGAGAATAGCAATGAACGCATACAACATAAACACATGTAAACAATATAACAACACAGCTAGCCGATAAGTGCCGCTTTCCATAATATAAACAAAGTCAAAAGTACAACTTACAACTCGCTTCTACACCAACCACATAGGTGAATATGCACTTATGAATAACAATCGTATGACAGTGTTCGCCATACCACGAATGTACATAAATCTACAACATCGTGGAAAAATCAGACTAAAAGAAAGACAAGCCTCCGAGAATGGAGCTTCCGATGTTCGATAAGCGATCCTAAGAGCGAGGATCCGCCACCGCTACTCTTCCTCGTGGCATGAACGCAACTCTCATGGAAGGGGTCGCATACAATATGTACTAAGTATGTAAAATCGAAAGTATCAGAATTGCAATATAAGTTTAAAACAAAGCCGGAGACATGTATGATAACAAAATTACAGTACACAGTGCCTTACTAACAATGCGAGTACATCAAGAGAAATACGTACAACATCACAATAGCAGTCCCCCGATCATATCATGGGTAGCGAACCCATAAAAACAGGCGGTATAACGTCTTGGGGTTCCTACCCCTCATTTATACTCTTACCTCAAGCGGTGGTATAACGCCTGGGGTTTGCCTCATTTATACTCTTACCTCAAGAAGATAGTAACACAGGTGGTATAACGTCTTGGGAGCTTACCCCTCATTTATACTCTTATCCTGGAGAAGGTGGTATAGCGTCTTGGGGGTTTGCCCCTCACTGATACTCTTACCCTATCTCAAAACCGGCCGTCATACAATAATTAAGCAAGTTAGAATTTCCCCTAACTTCTTATTAGTCTTTTCCATCTATGCTCATTTTAGTTTACTTAAGGCACTTATATGTCTTTTATAAGAATCCGGGAATTTAACCCAAAGTACTACGTACTTCTAATCTTTAAAACAAATGACTCTTTTTAAAAGAAAGCTTCCTCGACACTATTAACCATAGCATCAAGTCCAAATTACATCTCAAGGCAAGTCACAATACCTTTAGAATTTAAGTTAGGTTTCTAAATCAAGTGACTTCTTTTCTTATAAACCTTAGGCAATTGATACCTTAAAATCAATTTGCCTTTCATTAACACAAGCCATTTACCTTTGCATAAAGTCAATATAACCAACTCCCCATAAAGTCGTTATATTCACTTTATACCTTAGTCAAGTACATTTTCCTATCCAAGGGACTTATACGATTAAAATGACACAAGTATGACATACTTTAAATTCCTTCAAGTCCCTTAACTTTACTAAGACTTAAGACATCCTTAATATCTTCAAAGAAGTGAGTTAACTTCCTAACTCACCCGACGTGGCATTTTATAAGGCTAGTAAGGAATGTCAAAGTTCAGACGCTCACTGACTATATACGCTGGCTAGTCATGCTCGTAAGATAGGAAAAAGTTCTACATACCGCTGGTCAAACCACTTGCCAAGTACAAAGTCCCGCCAGAGTATGACAACCTATAATATTCACAATACGCCTATTAAAGCCTTACTTCAATCGTAGAATATTATAAGTGTTAAGTCTCTAAATTCTACGGAAAAATCTGACAAAGACCTCCTTTGTTTTTACTTACTTTGCCACCTTTTTCAAGGCCGAAATACAATAACCAAACAGCCCCAATTGGCTCACAACAATATAGAAGGTATTCCAATACAAATGAATAACCAAACAGCCCCAATTGGCTCACAACAATATAGAAGGTATTCCAATACAAATGAATAACCAAACAGCCCCAATTGGCTCACAATTTAGAAGGTAGTCCAATACAAATGAATAACAAACTAATACAAACTACAAGTCCAAATTCGGCCACCTTGAGTTCAACAATACCAATTCTTATCCAATTTCCATTTCAATCCAAATTGGTAGCATAACATGATATCAAGTCGCATTTGATTATAACAACCATAATCTTTAAGTAAGTAACATGCGACGATTTCTAATAAACGACCAATTAGTAATCCAATTTTTCAAGTGGCTTGTATACATTTCGGATTTAGCTACAAGCAATCCATAATACTTATAACTTCAACATATCAACTTCATGCTAGCAACAAGTAAAGCTAACGACAACAATATAAATATATAATCTTGTAACACGTTTTAAAAGACAAGATTATACCTTAACGATTCTTAATCCAATTCCAAATCCGAAGTCGCTCCTAGTAGTTTAGAGCCTCTCCAAGACACTTCAATCCGCTTGTTGAGACCCTTAGAACAACACCAACAATTATCCTTCAAATCTCCAAACAAAACCTAGAAAGACCATTAGGTTTTCGTTTTGACTAACCCGAAAACTATCTTTTCCAAGATTTTTCTATTGAGATGTTTACAATACACCTAAGAACCTTGGTTTAAAGTGGGGAGTTGAATGAACAAGAAACAAATTTTTTCCTTCTTCCTCAGTAGTGAACCCGAGAGCCCTCTAAGTGTAGTCTTCAATTTTTGTGAAATATTTTCTAAGTGTTAAGCTCACACTAGCACTACTAGTATAATATAGTGAATTGGATGGTCAAGATATACACAAATGTGAGGCTTGGATGTGGTCTTACAAAATATCAAGACTTATTGACCTTGACTTAGTCAAATTTCTCATGCTACTCATGTTGCAAGACTTGTCTTGCAACAAAGGTCCAAAGACCCTCTTGCCCTTGCACATTTCGACCAAGGCATCACATAAAGGGGGGGTGACACGTGTCGCCCTCCCAATCGTCATAATAATACGATTTCCGACAATTTCATATTTCCGATAAATTTTTACAAGTCTCAAATCTTAACACTTGTGAGTTCTTACTTACGTTCTTAAAACATGTCCTGAAATTACGGGGTGTAACATTCTTCCCCCCTTAGAAACATTCGTCCCCGAATGTTCTTTCGGAGTCAAACTCATAATTAGCGACATAGTTTCCTTTCACAACCCCGACACACCAATACTGCCACATATGGCCACATAAAAGCATTTAAGCAAAAGAAATACTTCAATTAAAACCTGACAAGTAAGGGAAGATGAATTACCTGAAGGTATATGAAATAAGTGAGGATACTTCCTCAACATGTCCTCCTCCGCTTCCCAAGTCATCTCCTCTCGGTTATCATTCTTCCACAGGACTTTGACGGAAGCTACATCCTTGGTCCGCAGTCGCCTGACCTGGCGATCGAGTATCGCTATGGGCTCTTCTCATACGATAACCCCTCACACTGGACCTCACTAGTAGGAAAACTCGCCGATCTCCGATACACTTCCGCAACATAGAAACATGGAAGACCGGATGTACCGCTCTAACTCGATGGCAGATCCAACTCATAAGCAACTCGACCCACTCTACGACGATGCGGTAGGGCCCAATGTACCTTGGGCTGATTTTCCTTTCTTACCGAATCTCATCACACCCTTCATGGGTGACACCTTCAAGAAGACCCAATCGCTTCACTCAAACTCCAAATGCCGACGCCGATTATCCGCATATGACTTCGCCGACTCGAGCCGCTAACGCCTCCTAGATAAGCTTCACCTTATCCACACCGCTGTATCAAGTCCGCCAACTAATCGCACTCGCCCACGCCGAACCAACCAATCGGCGATCTACATTTCCGCCATATAAAGCCTCGTATGACGCCATCGCAGATATCGGAATGGTAGCCGTTGTTGTAAGCAAACTCCACAAGAGGCAAATGATCCTCCCACTACCATCGAAATCAATCACGCAGCTCGCAGATATCCTCGTGTTCTGGATAGTACGCCCGCCGCCCACACCGAGGATGAAATGTCAGATCGAGACTCACGTGTGTCGCCAAACCCTTCTCGAAAGACCTCTGAAGTTAGCCGAACCGGGCTCTATCGTAAATAATCGACACTGGGACACCGCAGCCTTTCACAATCTCCCGATGTACACCGCATAGTCTCACCAAAACGCTGCCCCGATCGAAGGAAATGGGCTGATTTCACCACAACAATAACCCAAATGGAGTCGCATTTCTCCGAGTACGAGGTAACCTCAGAACAAAGTCCATGTTGATCATCTCCACTTCCAAGTTGGAATCTCAATAGATCGCAATAATCCATCGGGCCTCGTGCTCGACCTTAACTCGCCGGGCAATTAGACATCAGGCAACAAAACTCGCCACGCCCATCTTCGTGCCATCCCACCAATACAAACATCCGAGGTCATGGTACATCTTGGTCGACTTTGATGAATAGAATAACGAGCACTATGTGCCTCCTAATCACGACGAAGCCACGACACATCGGAACACACAAACGACCTCAAATCTCAAGACTTATCGACGCTACTCGAATAGACTCTTCTCTCCCAAGAGTCGCATCTCGATACCGCACCAACATCGGGTCTCAAACCGCCGATCTTCACCTCATCAATGATGGAAGACTCGACAATCTCACGAACTCGTACCCCACTATCGTCGGTATCGATCAATCGAACCCCAAGGCTCGCTAACTGGTGGATCTGACGGACCATGTTCTATCTCTCTGGCTGTACCTCTGATAGGCTCCCCATCGACCTACGACTCAAGGCATCAACAACTACGTTGGCCTTCCCCGGATGGTATAGAATATCAACATCATAATCTTTCAATAACTCTAACCACCGTCTCTATCTCAAGTTCACTCCTCTCGCCTCGAAGATATACCTGGAGGCTCTTGTGGTCTGTATAAATATCCACATGAACCCCGTACAAATAATGTCTCCAAATCTTCAAGGCATGAATAACCGCGGCCAACTCTAAGTCATGGGTAGGGTAATTCCTCTCATGCTTCCATAACTGCCGGAAAGCATAGGCTATAACCTTGCCGTGCTGCATCAAAACACACCCTAACCCTATACCCGAGGCATCACAATAGATCACGCATTCGCCTAACCCTCGGGAGGGTAAGAACCGAGTCAGAGTCAACCTTTCCTTCAAAGAACTCGAAACCCTTCTCGCAAGCCTCGCCCATCGGAACTTGGCCGCTTCTCGAGTCACCTAGTCAACGGTGCCAAATCAAGCAAATCGCTTCTACAAACCTACGATAATACTCCGCCACTAAGAAACTACGCACTTTGGCCGAGTAGTAGGTCTCGCCAAGACTGATCGCCTCAATCTTAGCCGTATCCACGCGAACACCATCACCCAATAATATGCCCCAGAATGCCATCGAGGCCAACCAAAACTCACACTTGAGAACTTGGCGACAATCACGGCCCAGAGACCCCAAGTACCGCCTCGCCGACTGCATGCTCGCTCCGTCCGCGAATAAACCAGATGTCGCCAATGAATACTATCACAAATGTATCCAAAATGGTTTGAACACCCGCTCATCAAATCCATAAATACCGCTGAGCGTTGGTCAAACCGAAGACATAACCTCAACTCATAATGCCCATACCGGTCCCGAATGCGCTTTGGGATGTTCGCTCGAACTCGAACTCGATGATAACTGCATCGCAGTCTATCTTTGAGAAACACCTCGCACTCGCAGAATCGGTCAAACAAATCATCAATCTCGGGAGGGGGTACTATTCTTAATGGTTACCTTATTCACCGCTCAGAATCAACACACATACGCAGCTGGCCCCATCCTTCTTCTTCACGAACAAAACCGCGCCTCCTGGGAGATACACTAGGCTTGATAAAGCCCTTCTCCAAAGAAGTCTTTCACCGGTCCTTCGCCTCCTCAACTCAGCAGATGCCATCCTGTATGGCGGAATGGAAATAGGTCGAGTGTCTGGCAACGTGTCAATACAAAACTCAATCTCCCTCTCAGGAGGGATGCCCGGAAGATCATCTGGGAACACATCCGAAACTCCTAACCATCGGCATCGATCAAGAATCGCACTCACCAGTATCAAATACTCGCACTGCATGATAGATGTATTCTTTCGCACCATCTTCCTAGCCTTGAGGTAAGAAATAAACCTACCCTACGACGCCGTGCTTCTCCACTCGATAATCGCTCGCCAGAAATCGAACCGAACCACTGTCTTACATACCAACGTTGGCATAACAAGAAGCCAACCACCCATACCCATAATGACATCAAAATCACATCTCTAACTCTATCAAGTTCGCAAGTGGTCCGACGATCAGAAATGAATACCGAACAACCTCTATACACCCGCTCGCCTAACACCGAATCACCCATCGCGTAGCTACCTCAAACGGCTCTATCGACACCGCCTATCCCGATTCTACCCGCACAAGAGGGGACACATAGGACAAGGTAGAACCCGGATCTATCAATGCATAAACATCACAACTCAAATCGCGAATGTACTGCGACGACGCCGTGGAAGCCTCCCGATCCCGGGCGGCCGCTAGAGAATATATGCGCGTTATGGACCGCTAGAACTAGAACCACCACCACGACTCTACCGCGCCGCCGGCCCGCTGAGTACTCGCCCGGGCGCATAACCACGTAAGGAGAAGACCAAAGAATCGATAATCGCTTACCGGCCAGACACCTGCGCTCGTAGACGACAATCTTCTCAAATGGCCCCGCCGCCACACGAGTAACAAGCTCCCGGCTCGCGACACTCGCTCGTGGAACTTATCGTGACGACCACACCGAGGCGTGGGTGGTCCCGACGCGACGGTTCGCCCCCTCGAAATATCAGAGTCCCGAGCCCGACCGCTTCCCGACCGACTGGCCGATCGACCTCTGCCGAGAATCGTGACGCGAGCACTCGTGGCCGGGCCGGAATGTGGACTCATTCGCCGCCGAGGCTGTCCCGCCGAAATCGCCCCGAGACTGATGTCCTCGCCTCTGGGCCGGCTCGTCAACTGGTCCTCCTCTCTTTATCCTCTATCCTCGAGCATAGGCTCGCATCCTAGCAATGTTCATACCGGCCAAGAGCCACCCCAAGCATGATGTAATCATATGACGCCTAGCCCCATCACATAATGATGTATTTATCCGCCATGCTAGCTACAATAGTATGCATGCTCGCCAAGGAGTCAAACTCAAGCTATACTTCCGATACCCTCCTGCTCGCCTCAAGGTCAAGAACTGTCTACCCGGCTCTCTCATCTCGTGAGGGAAAAATGATCCATGAAGGCCTCAGAACTCCTCCCAAATACCGGAAGAGCATCATCACCTCTCGAAGCAACCATGCCTCAAACCAATTCAACGCAATATCGCAGAACCGTAAGAGGCTAGTGTAATGCACTGCCTCAAGCCCTAAGAACTCGCATGGTCCGTCAGAATCGTGGAACGAACTCCCGCGATCCTCATCGACCAACCATAAAACTCGTGGATGACATCCGTAAAAATCCCTAACCCGCAAACCGCTTCAGGTGGTCGCCGCTTCCGGCCGCTCGACTACTATATCGTCAACAACGAACTGCTCCATAGTTCTATACTCGCACTGGCCGTGGAATCGAGGCTCGCACGAACCTCGAGCTACGCCGCCTGGCCTCTAAAATCGCAGCGTGGCGAACTCGCCGACGCTACTACTACTCGTGCATAGTCCGTGCTCGAGCCCGTAACCTCTCGAGTACCGCTAGCAGCCTCCCGCCGCCGCTTTGCCCTTCGGGCCCCGTAGCCTTCCGCGAGGCATACCGTTTCATAAGAAGAGGTCGAGAGGATTCAACCTAATAAGACAAATTTCACCGCACGATCTCGCAGAGAGAAGAATTGAAATCAATCCTAAATGTCCTGCAGCCTCATAATTATAGATGTGGTGCACAACACACCGATAATCAAGACTCTACTAGATACAGTCTGTAGACACTTTCCGAGGACTAATCGCTCGATACACTTTTTGTCACGACCCGACTCGGCCGCGATCGTGCCTTACCCGCACCCTGCTCGTATACATCGAGAATAGCAATGAACATACACAACATAAACACACGTGTAAACAATATAACAACACGCATCAGCCGATAAGGCCGCTTTCCATAATATAAACAAAGTCAAAAGTACAACTTTACAACTCGCCTACTTTCAACCACATAGGTGAATATGCACTTATGAATAATAATTGTGGACAGTGGCCCCGCCATACCTGAATGTACATAAATCTACAACATCGTGGAAAATCAGACTAAAAGAAAGACAAGCCTCCGGAGAATGGAGCTTCCGATGTCTGATAAGCGATCCTAAGAGTGAGGATCCGCCACCGCTACCCTTCCTCGCAAGATGAACGCACTTCGCGGGGGTCAAGACACAATATGTACTAAGTATGTAAACCGAAAGTAATCAGAATTGCAATATAAGTTTAAAACAAAGCTGGAGACATGTATGATAACAAAATTACAGTACACAGTGCCTTACTAACAATGAGAGTACATCAAGAGAAATATGTACAACATCACAATAGCAGTCCCCCGATCATATCATGGGTAGCGAACCCATAAAAACAGCAGATAACGCCTTGGGGTTCCTACCTCATTTATACTCTTACCCCAAGGTGGTATAACGCCTGGGGTTTGCCTCATTTATACTCTTACTCAAGAAGATAGTAACACGTGGTATAACGCCTTGGGAGCTTACCCTCATTTATACTCTTATCCCGGAGAAGTGGTATAGCGCCTCGGGGTTTGCCCCTCACTGATACTCTTACCCTATCTCAAAACCGGCCGTCATACAATAATTAAGCAAGTTAGAATTTCCCCTAACTTCTTATTAGTCTTTTCCATCTATGCTCATCTTAGTTTACTTAAGGCACTTATATGTCTTTTATAAGAATCCGGGAATTTAACCCAAAGTACTACGTACTTCTAATCTTTAAAACAAATGACTCTTTTTAAAAGAAAGCTTCCTCGACACTATTAACCATAGCATCAAGTCCAAATTACATCTCAAGGCAAGTCACAATACCTTTAGAATTTAAGTTAGGTTTCTAAATCAAGTGACTTCTTTTCTTATAAACCTTAGGCAATTGATACCTTAAAATCCATTTGCCTTTCATTAACACAAGCCATTTACCTTTGCATAAAGTCAATATAACCAACTCCCCATAAAGTCGTTATATTCACTTTATACCTTAGTCAAGTACATTTTCCTATCCAAGGGACTTATACGATTAAAACGACACAAGTATGACATACTTTAAATTCCTTCAAGTCCCTTAACTTTACTAAGACTTAAGACATCCTTAATATCTTCAAAGAAGTGAGTTAACTTCCTAACTCACCCGACGTGGCATTTTATAAGGCTAGTAAGGAATGTCAAAGTCTCAGACGCTCATCAGACTATATACGCGAAGCTAGTCATGCTCAGAAGATAGGAAAAAGTTCTACATACCTCGTCGGGTCAAACCACTTGCCAAGTACAAAGTCCCGCCCGTAGTATGACAACCTATAATATTCACAATACGTCTATTAAAGCCTTACTTCAATCGTAGAATATTATAAGTGTTAAGTCTCTAAATTCTACGGAAAATCTGACAAAGACCTCCTTTGTTTTTACTTACTTTGCCACCTTTTTCAAGGCCGAAATACAATAACCAAACAACCCCAATTGGCTCACAACAATATAGAAGGTATTCCAATACAAATGAATAACCAAACAGCCCCAATTGGCTCACAACAATATAGAAGGTATTCCAATACAAATGAATAACCAAACAGCCCCAATTGGCTCACAATTTAGAAGGTAGTCCAATACAAATGAATAACAAACTAATACAAACTACAAGTCCAAATTCGGCCACCTTGAGTTCAACAATACCAATTCTTATCCAATTTCCATTTCAATCCAAATTGGTAGCATAACATGATATCAAGTCGCATTTGATTATAACAGCCATAATCTTTAAGTTGGTAACATGCGACGATTTCTAATAAACGACCAATTAGTAATCCAATTTTTCAAGTGGCTTGTATACATTTCGGATTTAGCTACAAGCAATCCATAATACTTATAACTTCAACATATCAACTTCATGCTAGCAACAAGTAAAGCTAACGACAACAATATAGATATATAATCTTGTAACACCTTTTAAAAGACAAGATTATACCTTAACGATTCTTAATCCAATTCCAAATCCGAAGTCGCTCCTAGTAGTTTAGAGCCTCTCCAAGACACTTCAATCCGCTTGTTGAGACCCTTAGAACAACACCAACAATTATCCTTCAAATCTCCAAACAAAACCTAGAAAGACCATTAGGTTTTCGTTTTGCGACTAACCCGAAAACTATCTTTTTTCAAGATTTTTCTATTGTGATGTGTTTACAATACACCTAAGAACCTTGGTTTAAAGTGGGGAGTTGAATGAACAAGAAACAAATTTTCTTCCTTCTTCCTTGTAGTGAACCCGAGAGCCCTCTAAGTGTAGTCTTCAATTTTTGTGAAATATTTTCTAAGTGTTAAGCTCACACTAGCACTACTAGTATAATATAGTGAATTGGATGGTCAAGATATACACAAATGTGAGTCTTGGATGTGGTCTTACAAAATATCAAGACTTATTGACCTTGACTTAGTCAAATTTCTCATGCTACTCATGTTGCAAGACTTGTCTTGCAACAAAGGTCCAAAGACCCTCTTGCCCTTGCACATTTCGACCAAGGCATCACATAAAGGGGGGGTGACACGTGTCGCCCTCCCAATCGTCATAATAATACGATTTCCGACAATTTCATATTTCCGATAAATTTTTACAAGTCTCAAATCTTAACACTTGTGAGTTCTTACTTACATTCTTAAAACATGTCCTGAAATTACGGGGTGTAACATTCTTCCCCCCTTAGAAACATTCGTCCCCGAATGTTCTTTCGGAGTCAAACTCATAATTAGCGACATAGTTTCCTTTCACAACCCCGACACACCAATACTGCCACATATGGCCACATAAAAGCATTTAAGCAAAAGAAATACTTCAATTAAAACCTGACAAGTAAGGGAAGATGAATTACCTGAAGGTATAGGAAATAAGTGAGGATACTTCCTCAACATGTCCTCCTCCGCTTCCCAAGTCATCTCCTCTCGGTTATCATTCTTCCACAGGACTTTGACGGAAGCTACATCCTTGGTCCGCAGTCGCCTGACCTGGCGATCGAGTATCGCTATGGGACTCTCCTCATACGATAACCCCTCTGTCACCTGGACCTCACTAGTAGGAAAAACTCTCGCTGGATCTCCGATACACTTTCGCAACATAGAAACATGGAAGACCGGATGTACCGCCTCTAACTCTGATGGCAGATCCAACTCATAAGCAACCTGACCCACTCTACGGACGATCCGGTAGGCCCAATGTACCTGGGCCGAGTTTCCTTCTTACCGAATCTCATCACACCCTTCATGGGTGACACCTTCAAGAAGACCCAATCGCTTCACCAAACTCCAAATGCCGACGCCGATTATCCGCATATGACTTCGCCGACTCGAAGCCGCTATCAGCCTCTCCGGATAAGCTTCACCTTATCCACACCGCTGTATCAAGTTCGCCAACTAATCGCACTCGCCCACGCCGAACCAACCAATCGGCGATCTACATTTCCGCCATATAAAGCCTCGTATGGCGCCATCTCAGATATCGGAATGGTAGCCGTTGTTGTAAGCAAACTCCACAAGAGGCAAATGATCCTCCCACTACCATCAAATCAATCACGCAGCTCGCAAAGATATCCTCGTTGTCCGGATAGTACGCCCGCCGCCTGGCACCGAGGATGAAATGTCAGATCGAGACTCACCAGGTCCCCAAACCCTTCTCGAAAGACCTCTGGTTAGCCAGAACCGGGCTCCCTATCGTAAATAATCGACATCTGGGACACCGCAGCCTCACAATCTCCCCGATGTACAATCCGCATAGTCTCACCAAAACGCTGCCCCGACCGAAGGAAATGGGCTGATTTCACACCACAACAATAACCCAAATGGAGTCGCATTTCCTCCGAGTACGAGGTAACCTCAGAACAAAGTCCATGTTGATCATCTCCCACTTCCAAGTTGGAATCTCAATAGATCGCAATAATCCATGGCCTCCGTGCTCGACCTAACTCGGGCAATTAGGACATCAGGCAACAAAACTCGCCACATCCTCTTCGTGCCATCCCACCAATACAAACATCCGAGGTCATGGTACATCTTGGTCGACCGATGAATAGAATAACGAGCACCGCGTGCTCTCTGCACTGGCCGACAAGCCCCGACACATCGGAACACACAAACGACCAAATCTCAAAGACTTCATCAGCGCTACTCGAATAGACTCTTCTCCTCCCGAAGAGCCGCATATCGATATCAGACCAACACCGGGTTCAAACCGCCGTGATCTTCACCTCATCAATGATGGAAGACTCGACAATCTTACGAACCCGCACTCCCACTATCGTCGCAGTCGATCAATCGAACCCCAAGGCTCGCTAATCGTGGATCCGACGGACCATGTTCTCGCCTCTCCGCCGTACTCCGATAGGCTCCCCATTGACCTACGACTCAAGGCATCAGCAACTACGTTGGCCTTCCCCGGATGGTATAGAATATCAACATCATAATATTTCAACAACTCTAACCACCGCCTCGTCTCAAGTTCACCCTCTCGCTCGAAGATATACCGAGGTTCTTGTCGTCAGATAAATATCCACATGAACCCCTGCATAAATAGTGTCTCCAAATCTTCAAGGCATGAATAACCGCGGCCAACTCTAAGTCATGGGTAGGGTAATTCCTCTCATGCTTCCATAACTGCCGGGAAGCATAGGCTATAACCTTGCCGTGCAGCATCAAAACACACCCTAACCCGATACCAGAGGCATCACAACAGATCACGTACCCGTCTAACCCTCGTGGAGAGTAAGAATCGAGTCAGAGTCAACCTTTCCTTCAAAGAACTCGAAACCCTTCTCGCAAGCCTCGCCCATCGAACTTGGCCGCTTTCTCGAGTCACCTAGTCAATCTGCAAATCGGCAACCGCTCTACAAACCTACGATAATACCCTCGCCACTTTAAGAAATCGCGCGCACTTGGCCGGAGTAGAGGTCTCGCCAAGACTCGATCGCTTCAATCTTAGCCGTATCCACGCGAACACCATCACCCCAATAATATGCCTCAGAATGACATCGAGGCCAACCAAAACTCACACTTGGAGAACTTGGCGACAATCGCGGCCCGAGGACCCTGGTACCGCCTCGCCGACCGTGATGCTCGCTCGTCCGCGAATAAACCAGATGTCGCCACGAATACTATCACAAATGTATCCAAAATGGTTTGAACACCCGTCATCAAATCCATAAATACCACTGAGCGTTGGTCAAACCGGAAAGACATAACTCAACTCATAATGCCCATACCGGTCCCGAATGCGCTTTGGGATGTCCGCTCGAACTCGAACTCGATGATAACTGCACCGCAGTCTATCTTTGAGAAACACTCGCACTCGCAATCGTCAAACAAATCATCAATCCTGGGGAGGGGGTACCTATTCTTAATGGTTACCTTATTCAGCTGCCTGTAATCAACACACATACGCAACGTCCCATCCTTCTTCTTCACGAACAAAACCGGCGCTCCCCAGGGAGATACACTAGGCCTGATAAAGCCCTTCTCTAGCAAGTCTTTCAGCTGGTCCTTCAGCTCCCTCAACTCAGCAGATGCCATCCTGTATGGCGGAATGGAAATAGGTCGAGTGTCTGGCAACGTGTCAATACAAAACTCAATCTCCCTCTCAGGAGGGATGCCCGGAAGATCATCTGGGAACACATCTGGAAACGCCCTAACCATCGCATCGATCAAGAATCGCACTCACCAGATCAAATACTCGCACTGATGATAGATGTACTTTCGCACCATCTTCCTAGCCTTGAGGTAAGAAATAAACCTACCTCGACGCCGTGTTGCTTCTCCACTGATAATCGCTCGCCAGAAATCGAACCAACCACTGTCCTTTACAACCAACGTTGGCATAACAAGAAGCCAACCACCCATACCCATAATGACATCAAAATCGTCATCTCTAACTCTATCAAGTTCGCAAGGGTCCGACGATCGTAAATGAATACCAACAACCTCTATACACCCGCCGCCTAACACCGAATCACCCATCGCGTATCTACCTCAAACGGCTCTATCGACATCGCTCTATCCCGATTCTACCGCACAAGAGGGACACATAGGACAAGGTAACTCGATCTATCAATGCATAAACATCCCCAAATCGAATGTACCCGTGACGACGCCGTGGAAGCCTCCCGATCCCGGGCGGCCGGGTTAGAGAATATATGCGCGCTGCGGACCGCTAGAACTAGAACCACCACCACGACCTCTACCGCGCCTCGCCGGCCCGTGAGTACCCCGCCCGGCGCATAACCACGTAAGGAGAAGAAGACCCAACAATCGACATGCCGGCCGCACAGACACCCGGCCGCTTCTAGACGGACAATCTTCTCAAATGGCCCCGCTGCCACACGAGTAACAAGCTCCCGGCTCGCGACACTCGCCCAGTGGAACCTACCGTGACGAGCACACCGAGGTGTGGGTGGTCCCGACGGTGACGCCTCGCCTCCTCGAAATATCAGAGTCCCGAGCTCGACCGCCTCGATCGACTGGCTGATCGACTTCTTGCCAGAGAACCGGACGGAGCACTGCGGCCGGGCCGAAATGTGACCTACTCTGCCGAGGCCGTCCGCCTAAATCGCCCCGAGACCGATGTCCTCGCCTCTTGGCCGCTCGCTAACTGGTCCTCCTCTCTCTATCCTCTATCCCCTGAGCATAGGCCTGCATCCTAGCAATGTCCATGCCCGGCTGAAGAGCCACCCCCAAGCATGTTGTAATCATATGACGGTCTAGCCCCATCACATAACGATGAACTCTATCCGCCATGCTAGCTACAATAGTATGCGCATGTCTGGCCAAGGAGTCAAACTCCAAGCTATACTCCCTGACAGTCCTCCCGTTCTGCCTCAAGGTCAAGAATCTGTCTACCCGGGCTCTCCTCATCTCAGGAGGCAAAAAGTGATCCATGAAGGCTTCAGAACTCCTCCCAAACACCGGAAGAGCATCATCACCTCTCGAAGAAACCATGCCTCAAACCAATTCAACGCAATATCGCAGAACCGTAAGAGGCTAGTGTAACAGCACTGCCTCAAGCCCTAAGAACTCGCATGGTCCGTCAGAATCGCCGAACGAACTCGCGATCCTCATCGCACTAACCATAAAACTCGTGGATGACATCCTAAAAATCCCTAACCCGCAAACCGCCGGCCAAGTGGTCGCCGCTTCCGCTTAAGGCCGCTCGACTACTATATCGGTCAACAACCAATCTGCTCTCGTAGTTCTATACTCGCACCGGGCCGTGGAATCGAGGCTCGCACGAACCTCTCGAGCTACCGCCGCCGCCTTCTAAAATCGCAGCGTGGCTGAACTCGCCGACCGCTTACTACCTCGTGCATAGTCGCTCGAGCCCGTAACCCTCTCGAGTACCGCTAGCAGCCTCCGCCGCCGCTTGCCCTTCGGGCCCCGTAGCCTTCCGGAAGCATAGCCGTTTCATAAGAAGAGGTCGAGAGGATTCAACCTAATAAGACAATTACCATCGCACGATCTCGTAGAGAGAAGAATGGAAACTAATCCTAAATGTCTCGCACTCCTCGATTATAGATGTGGTGCACAACACACCGATAATCAAGACTCTACTAGACACGGTCAGACACTTTCCGAGGACTAATCGCTTCCGATACCACTTTTGTCACGACCGACCCCGGCCGCGATCGTTCCTACCCGGGCACCCTGCCTGTATACATCGAGAATAGCAATGAACATACACAACATAAACACGTGTAAACAATATAACAACACAAAGCAGCCGATAAGGCCGCTTCCATAATATAAACAAAGTCAAAAGTACAACTTTACAACTCGGTTCTTACCAACCACATAGGTGAATACATGCACTTATGAATAACAATCGTATGACAGTGGTCTCGCCATACCCCGAATGTACATAAATCTACAACATCGTGGAAAAATCGTACTAAAAGAAAGACAAGCCTCGGAGAATGGAGCTCCGGCGTCCGATAAGCGATCGTAAGAGTGAGGATCCGCCACCGCTACTCCTTCCTCAAGATTTAACGCAGCCTCATGAAGGGTCAAGACACAATATGTACTAAGTATGTAAACTGAAAGTATCAGAATTGCAATATAAGTTTAAAACAAAGCCGAGACATGTATGATAACAAAATTACAAGACACAAAGGCCTTACTAACAATGCGAGTACATCAAGAGAAATACGCATAACATCACAATAGAATCTCGATCATATCATGGGTAGCGAACCCATAAAAACAAAGCGGTATAACGCCTTGGGGTTCCTACCTCATTTATACTCTTACCTCAAGCAGTGGTATAACGCCTTGGGGTTTGCCTCATTTATACTCTTACCTCAAGAAGATAGTAACACGTGGTATAACGTCTTGAGCTTACCCTCATTTATACTCTTATCCCGGGAGTATGGTATAGCGCCTGGGGTTTGCCCTCACCGATACTCTTACCCTATCTCAAAACCGGCCGTCATACAATAATTAAGCAAGTTAGAATTTCCCCTAACTTCTTATTAGTCTTTTCCATCTATGCTCATTTTAGTTTACTTAAGGCACTTATATGTCTTTTATAAGAATCCGGGAATTTAACCCAAAGTACTACGTACTTCTAATCTTTAAAACAAATGACTCTTTTTAAAAGAAAGCTTCCTCGACACTATTAACCATAGCATCAAGTCCAAATTACATCTCAAGGCAAGTCACAATACCTTTAGAATTTAAGTTAGGTTTCTAAATCAAGTGACTTCTTTTCTTATAAACCTTAGGCAATTGATACCTTAAAATCAATTTGCCTTTCATTAACACAAGCCATTTACCTTTGCATAAAGTCAATATAACCAACTCCCCATAAAGTCGTTAAATTCACTTTATACCTTAGTCTAGTACATTTTCCTATCCAAGGGACTTATACGATTAAAACGACACAAGTATGACATACTTTAAATTCCTTCAAGTCCCTTAACTTTACTAAGACTTAAGACATCCTTAATATCTTCAAAGAAGTGAGTTAACTTCCTAACTCACCCGACGTGGCATTTTATAAGGCTAGTAAGGAATGTCAAAGTCTCAGACGCTCACTGCACTATATACGCTGCTAGTCATGCTCAGAAGATAGGAAAAAGTTCTACATACCTCGTCGGGTCAAACCACTTGCCAAGTACAAAGTCCCGCCCGTAGTATGACAACCTATAATATTCACAATACGTCTATTAAAGCCTTACTTCAATCGTAGAATATTATAAGTGTTAAGTCTCTAATATCTACGGAAAATCGGACATCACCTCCTTTGTTTTTACTTACTTTGCCACCTTTTTCAAGGCCGAAATACAATAACCAAACAGCCCCAATTGGCTCACAACAATATAGAAGGTATTCCAATACAAATGAATAACCAAACAGCCCCAATTGGCTCACAATTTAGAAGGTAGTCCAATACAAATGAATAACAAACTAATACAAACTACAAGTGCAAATTCGGCCACCTTGAGTTCAACAATACCAATTCTTATCCAATTTCCATTTCAATCCAAATTGGTAGCATAACATGATATCTAGTCGCATTTGATTATAACAACCATAATCTTTAAGTAGGTAACATGCGACGATTTCTAATAAACGACCAATTAGTAATCCAATTTTTCAAGTGGCTTGTATACATTTCGGATTTAGCTACAAGCAATCCATAATACTTATAACTTCAACATATCAACTTCATGCTAGCAACAAGTAAAGCTAACGACAACAATATAAATATATAATCTTGTAACACCTTTTAAAAGACAAGATTATACCTTAACGATTCTTAATCCAATTCCAAATCCGAAGTCGCTCCTAGTAGTTTAGAGCCTCTCCAAGACACTTCAATCCGCTTGTTGAGACCCTTAGAACAACACCAACAATTATCCTTCAAATCTCCAAACAAAACCTAGAAAGACCATTAGGTTTTCGTTTTGCGACTAACCCGAAAACTATCTTTTTCCAAGATTTTTCTATTGAGATGTGTTTACAATACACCTAAGAACCTTGGTTTAAAGTGGGGAGTTGAATGAACAAGAAACAAATTTTTTTCCTTCTTCCTTGTAGTGAACCCGAGAGCCCTCTAAGTGTAGTCTTCAATTTTTGTGAAATATTTTCTAAGTGTTAAGCTCACACTAGCACTACTAGTATAATATAGTGAATTGGATGGTCAAGATATACACAAATGTGAGGCTTGGATGTGGTCTTACAAAATATCAAGACTTATTGACCTTGACTTAGTCAAATTTCTCATGCTACTCATGTTGCAAGACTTGTCTTGCAACAAAGGTCCAAAGACCCTCTTGCCCTTGCACATTTCGACCAAGGCATCACATAAAGGGGGGGTGACACGTGTCGCCCTCCCAATCGTCATAATAATACGATTTCCGACAATTTCATATTTCCGATAAATTTTTACAAGTCTCAAATCTTAACACTTGTGAGTTCTTACTTACGTTCTTAAAACATGTCCTGAAATTACGGGGTGTAACAACCCTAGTGATACAACATCAGAGAAAATCAGCGGAAATAAAAATTTAAACATGAAACAAGATAAAATAAGAAACAGACTAACCAAAACGGTCACCTTTCTGCATATATATAAAAACTTGAACAGTTACATCCTTTACAAACCCTGCCCACAACAGTACTACAGACCTCTATTAGTTTTTATAACAACTATAATGGGACAGGGCCCCGCCATACCCCTGAATGTACAAGTACCTACAATGACAGGGGACTATACCAAAAGATAAGCCTCCGGAGAAACGGAGCTTCCCAATACGCAGAACCGTGATCCTATGAGCGAGGATCAACAACCGGTGTACCTCTACCTGCGGCATGAACGCAGCCCCCCGAAGGTCAGTACAACAGGTACCAAGTATGTGAACCTGAAAATACGGTAATAGAATCATAACAGTCTATATAAAACAGGAGACATGTATGATAACCAAACTATAGTACACAATATGTAAGCAGTCATGTCAAGTCAGGGACTCACGCCCTCAAATTCATAACCCAAATATAACCAAGGGTCTCACGCCCACAATATCAATCATGCCCGTGGAAATTCTTCCTCATGGCCGGCAAGCGCCTATGTAATCTATATCTACATATATATCATTCCCGCATCATGGTCGCATGCCCCCGAAATTCTCCATCGGTGTAGACATGTCCAGGATGCAATAATAATATGACCGGGAGTTTAACTCGTCAGACGGGCCGCACGCCCCGGAATTCTTCATCGGTGCAGACATGTCCATGTAACAATAATAACAATATACCAGGTAATCAACCCTGCCGCATGGCCACATGCCCCCGGAATTCTTCATCGGTGCAGACATGTCCATGTAACAATAATAACAATATACCAGGTAATCAACCCTGCCGCATGGCCACATGCCCCCGGAATTCTTCATCCGGTGCAGACATGTCCATGTAACAACAATAACAATATACCGGGTGATTAACCCGCCGCATGCCCCCGGAATTCTTCATCGGTGTAGACATGTCCATGTAACTACAATAACAATATACCGGCCCTCCATTGAGAGACGCGGTAGCATAAGAATACAACATTTGCAAAACAAGGCTATCACAAGCAAGCACAAGCAAATTACCATACTTCTACACTCTCATAAAAAGATCCATTTCTTTCCCAAAAGTCACATGATACTAACACTCGTAGTATCCAAAATAGAGTAACAATTATTTTAAGTAAACCAAAACAATTTCCATACCTTCTTTTAAATACACCAAGACAATACCCTGCCTTCTTTTTAAACCAAATCACTTCTTCTTTTAAAGTCAAGTTACCATTTTACTCCTCAAAGTAGTTTGAGATTTATAACTTCAAATTCTCAAGTCTTTTCTCTTTTAGAAATCAAGTCGTTTATAAGTCAAGTCTTTCCTTTTATCTTCATAAAGTCGTTATAACTAACTTCCCATAAAGCTATTATAACACTTTATGTTTAAAACAAACCAAATTCATTTCACACACGTACGTCTACCGTACTATATAGTTCACAACAATCATGCTCAAAAGTATAGGAAGAATCACATACCTCTTCGGCTTAATCAACAAGCCAAGTCGAGTATGCTGCGCATAGAATATCCACCTATGACAATCACAATACATCTATCAACTTCTAAACTTCTTCGTAGAATATCTTAAGTATACAGTTCCTTATTCTACGTTTAGCTCCAATTCCTTATGCTCCAATCCGCTCCAAGCAACCCTTAGAAGTTTCTAAACAACTTCTCTTAACACTTCATCTAAGCTTATGAAGATTTTTCTAGGGTTTCATTTTGCGACTAAAGGAATAAAGTAGTATTTCCGGGCTCTTATGTTGGGATTACTTTAGAATACTACTAGGGATACTAGGCTAAGGTATTTGGGATTATACAACAACAATTGAAGTATTGTCTACACAAAGTGGGGGTGGACGAGAGCATGAGGAGGAGTATATTTTTTGCCTTGGAAACTCTTTAGTGTGGATGAATAAGTCTTGCAACTTAAGGGGTATTTATAGGGAAATCAAGGGCTAGGATGAAAGCATGTGTAGGGTGTAGATTGGGGACATGTGTGTATGGATTCTACCAACCATATGTCCACCACAACTTTGAGACGTGTGGCTAGCCACATGTCTCCACAAAAAAACGTCCAAGTGCCACACCTATTCAGCCATAGGGCCACATGGGGGGTGCCATGTGTCTCCCTCCTACTCGTCCAAAATATTTCATCTTCCGAAAATATCCGTAATGCCAAAAATCTTGAAAAATAAAGTGGGCCCCACAACCCGTAAATTCCTCCCATGGGCCCTACGTGACCAATTCCGGAAAATAAAATCCATAATTCTTATAAATTCTTAAAGTCTTATATACCAAAGTTGAGAATCCAATTCTCAATAATAAACCTTTTTCCTTCACGAAGTTCGGAAACTTTTTCGTCGAAAAATCACATCTTTCTTCCTTTCCAATTTTAATGTCGTATTCTCGTACGTACGTCCTAATATACATACCCTGAAACTACGGGGTGTAACAAAGACAAGCTTCCCACACTTAGAAAAAATTCAAGAACTTGAGTTCTTGAAATGTTGCTCTCGGCTTTGAGCAAGAAAAACAAGAAATTTTTTCGTTTGTGGTTCATAATTCATAATACTTAAACCCAAGATTCCTAGAGGTATTGTAAGGTTATCTCAGTAGAAAGATCCCGGAAAAACTACATTTCTACGTTAGTCGCAACGTGAAACCCTAGGGTGTTCTTCATAAATTGGATTAGAACTTGAAGAGGAGTTCTTCATGAGCTTCTAAGGAGTGCTTGGAGTGGCTTGGAATGTGAGAAAAGGATCTAGAAGTTGCTAAGGATCGACTTTGATGCTTGGATATTATTAGGGCTTATTGAGGTAAAATCTTCGTCTACTTATGTATTTAAAGATTACATGTTAGAGTAGTTGATTAATGAACATGTGGTATATAGATGGGAGTTTGAAAAGATTTGGATCATGTCGACATGTTAAAAATCGAAAATGGGCATGTTAGCCTTTATTGTTGAAAACAACTTTGTTGTTAGTTACTATCGTCGCATATTAAAGAAGAAAGGATTTATAGTTGTTATAATTGTTATAGGATATATAACATGTTAGAATAACAACTTGGATTGAAAAAAGAATTGAAAGGAAATTGATATTTGTTGTGACAATGGTAGCCGAATATGGCTTGGAAATATTGGACAATTTTATATTGATTGTGGGGCAGAATTTTACACGTCCTGTTAGGCGTGTAATCCCCTTTGTATTGCTGAATTGTTGAGCCTTAAGTGTGGCGTTTGGTTATTGATTTTCGGGCCTTGAAAAAGGTGGAAAAGTACGTAGAAACAAAGGAAGTGCTGCCCAATTTTCCGTAGAATAAGAGTCTTTATATTTAGAAATATTCTACGTTGAAAGCTAGAAGTTGATAGGCGTATTCTGGTCATTATAGGTTGAAATACTACGTATAGCGTATTCTACTTGAAGGATGGAATAACTATCAAGGTTGAAGTACCTTGGAGCATTTTGCTACTTGTCGATAATCATCGCGAGGTATGTGTCACGCCCCAAACCCCGTGCCCGTGACTGGTGCCCTACCTGGGCACCCTTCTACCTAACTGACACAAGTAAATCGCGGAACTAAATAACACCTCATTTTTTTTCTTTAAAACCAACGAACATGCAAGGGCAAAGCCGACAAGGCTGCCATATAATATACATAATAAAAAGGCACTACACTGTACATGAGTCCAATCCCACATATGAATACAGACCTCTAAGAGTTTTACTGAACTATGACGGGACAAGGCCCCGCCGTACCCATAACTGTACAAAAGCCTGTACTGAAGGATCTATACCAAAATGATAAACTCCTGAACAGATGGAGCTATCCAAAAACTCGGAGCAGGGTCCTACACCTGCAGATCACCAAACTGCGTACCTAAACCTGCGGCATGAACGCAGCCCCCCGAAGGAGGTCAGTACGAAGAATGTACCAAGTATGTGAAATTGAAAATACCGTATTTAAATCATAACAGTCTATACAAAACAGGAGACATGTATGATAGCCAAACTACAGTGCACAATACATAAGCAGTCATGTCAAATCAGGGACACATGCCCTCAAAGTCATTACTCAAATATAACCATGGGTCTCACGCCCATAATATCAATCATGCCCGTGGAATCCTTCCTCACTGCCGGGAGTCCATGATATAATATAACATCAATAAGCACACTGAACCTTGAAATCATGAGAGTAATGCAATCATCTTTATCTTTTAAGTTATGTTTTTAACAATGAGACCAACTGTTCCACTTTAAGTCATAAACACACTGCACCCTTTCATTAATGAAATCACTACCGTTTCAAAACATGAAGGACGTGCCAGTATCAGGGTCAACCACCCTCTGTGTTATAATGCAACCTATCATAGGACTATTTCACCCGCATAGGTCATGTGGACCCGCAATGAGTCATCGGTACACGATACTCGCATCACGGATAACTAATACATGGCTTATATATATTCCGGGAATTTAACCCGCCCGAGTAAAATACCGACCTGCCGTGAGTGTGTATCACTCACCACCATGGGGAGCTACCCCATGATATCCTTAAAACAAGTTGCCGGCCCTTTATGGAGGGACGCGGAGATGTGGAAATATGACACTTGCACGAATGTCTATATGAGCAACCCATATGCAAGCAAACCATTCTTGACCTTTATTTATAAAATGAATAACCATCATTTTAGCAAACCAAGACAACACCATGCCTTTTCCTTTTTACATAAACCAAGACAATACCATGCCTTTACACAAACCAAGACAATTACCATGCCTGTCCTTTTTACATAAACCAAGACAATTACCATGCCTTCCCTTTTTAAATAAACCAAGACAATACCATGCATTTACACAAACCAAGACAATTACCATGCCTTTCCTTTTTACATAAACCAAGACAATTACCATGTCTTTCCTTTTTACATAAACCAAGACAATTACCATGCCTTCTTTTACATATACCAAGAGAAATCCTTATTCAAGCAAGCAAAAGTACTATCAAGACACAAATAGAATAATTCTCATTTAAACAAGCCAAAGTACTATCAAGGCACAAATAGAATAATTCTCATTTAAACAAGCCAAAGTACTATCAAGGCACAAATAGAATAATTCTCATTTAAACAAGCCAAAGTACTACGTACGTCCATTCTTTTCAAAAGACTATTTTTTATATACAACCCCAAGATACTAACACCCGTAGTATCAAGGCATGTCTATTTTTCAAATAAGTTACTACACCTTTAGACATTCATTTCAAGGCTTTGAACTAAGTAACTTTTAATTACACAACCTAGGCAACTCATACCTATCCATCAAAATAGACAACTCTCTTAACTTTCCATAAAGCCGTTTTAACCAACTTCCCATAAAGTCGTTATAACCCTTTATGGTTTTAGACAAATTCATTCTTTTTATAACCAAGAGATTTATACTTTTAAAACCAAGTATCATATACTTTCAAATAAATTTTCTTAACTTTCAAAGTTCTTCAAGTCTCTTAACTTTAGAAATCAAGTTTCTTAACTTTAGAAATCAAGTAGCTTATACTTTTAAATCCCAAGTAACTCACACCTTTAGAACAAGTTACTTCTCTTTAAATCATGTCATTTCTCCTCTTTTAAATCAATTAAGTAAATCACTCCTTTGACCCCCCTAAAGTCATTATAACAACCTTTAGGTTTTGGAACTAAGGCACTAGCCAAAAGATTTGGAAACCACTTCCTTTTCAAGACTCTATGTACTTCAAGTAAAATACTTTCACTTTTGAAAATCCAAACTTCATTAAGGGAATGGATTATAACAACTTCCAATTTAAACATCCAAATTATAATCCAGGAAGTATATAGAACAACTTCTATATTAGGCAATCCAAGTACAATCAAGGAAGGGATCATTTAAGGAGTAGGATTTACTTTCTTTATCATAAGGAATCATGCTAGTAGAAAAGGAGATAGTTCACATACCTTTTCAGCTTAATCCACAAGCTAAGTCGAATACTCCGCACGTAGAATTGTCAACCTATAATGGCCACAACACGACTATCAACTTCTCGTTTCTAACGTAGAATAATACTAAGTATACGGTCTCTTATTCTACGGAAAATCGGACAGCACCTCCTTTGTTTCTACGTACTTTTCCAACTTTTTCAAGGCCCGATAATCAATAACCAACATGTCACTTTTAAGGCTCAATACATCAACCAATCAAAGGGAATTACACGCCTTACAATACGTGTAAAATTCTGCCCCACAATTCATATAAAACAATCCAACACTTATAAGGGCATTCGGCCACCAATATAACAACTCCTAAGTCCTTTCCAATTCTTTTTCAATCCAAGTTCTTAGGTCTAACATGTTATATAGTCGTTGTTACACCCCGTAATTCAAGAACATGTTTAAGAGAATGTAAGTAAGGAATACAATACTTGAAAAGGGTACGAAAGGAAGAATTGTTTTTCCGACGAAAAATCTTCCGAACGTCGGAAAGGAAAAATGTTCGTTGAGGAGAATTGGATTCTCAAAATGCATTAATTGAAGAGTATGGAACTTATTATCATTATGGAAATTTAATCTTACGGATTTGGTCACGTGGGGCCCACCCGAGGAATTTTACGTTTTGTGGGGCCCACGAGGGTTACATAATTTTATGGACGAATGGGTGGGCGACACGTGGCACCCCCCCACATTGGTCTTGGACGAATTGGAGCAAGGGTAGTATGGTCATTGACCATGAAAGAAGACTAAGTCTTGCAAGTAGAGCTTGATAATGTTGACTAAGTCAAAAGTGCCACTTGGCTAGATTTTTGCATCCAAACCACCCATTTGTTCTAATCTTGGCCCTCCATTATGCTTTATATACATACAAGTAGCAAGACAAGGGTTCTATACTTAGAAAATTTTCAACAAAAGTTGGATGAGCAAGGTATTGCTCTCGGGTTCATGGTTTTAAAAAGAAAAAAAATTCGTTTGTTGTTCTTTAAGCTCCACACTTTAAATCAAGGTTCATGAGGGTATTGTAAGGATATCCCAATAGAAATATTTCGGAAAAATCGCATTTTTACGTTAGTCGCAAGGCGAAAACCCAAGGTGTTCTTCAACTTTGAAGATGGAAATAGAAGAGGAGTTTTTCACAAGCTTCTAAGGGTTGCAAATAGCGGATTGGAACGTCAAGAAAAGGAGTTGGAGTTGCTAAGGATCGACTTAGGGTTTTGGATCATTTTGAGCTTAAGGAGGTAATAATCTCCGTCTTGCTATTAAAATTCAAGATTTCATATTGTAGTAGTTAGAAATGATCATGTGAATTATATTATGAAGAATGATATGTGTTATGAAATATTTGGATGGAATCCGAAAAGTTGCATGATTTAGCCCTTAAGATTGTAATTCAATTTGGTTACTAGTTTAGTCGCCACATGTTATATAAAGAAGGAATTATAGTTGTTGTAGTTGTTTATGACAATATAACATGTTAGACCTAAGAACTTGGATTGAAAAGGAATTGGAAAGATTGATAAGTTGTTGCACCTTTTGGCCGAAAATGGCATTGTATTGTGGACTAGTTTGATATCAATTGTGGGGAGGAATTTTACACGTCCTGTTAAGGCGTGTAATCCCCTTTGGTTAGCTGAATTGTTGGGCCTTAAATGTGGCGTGTTTGGTTATTGTATTCGGCCTTGAAAAAGGTGGCAAAGTATGTAGAAACAAAGGAAGTGTTGTCCGATTTTCCGTAGAATTTAGTGACTTTGCACTTAGAATATTCTACGTTCGAAGCTAGAGGTTAATGGACGTATTATGACCATTTTAGGTTGAAGTACTAAGTATAGCGGATTCTACTTGAAGGATGGAATAGCTATCAAGGTTGAAGTACTTCGGAGCATTTTGCTAATTGTCGATAATCGTCGCGAGGTATGTGAACCTCTTCCTTATTTTGACATGATTCTATGTATGGAATATACATGTGGTATTATTTCATGATTCCTTCTACTCTTAGAAGTTAAGAGGTATGTATGTTGATTTACTCTACGTAAGGGTTATGTCTAAGTTATCCTAAGTTCTTACCAAGTCTTATGGGGGATGTTGGTAAGAGTCGTTAGGAGGTATTTTTGAGCCAAGTTGACTTGGCTAAGTTACGGCACAAATGAGAATAAGTATCGAACAAGCCACTGCAGCATTAATAAAGGAAAATGTAATGACAATCAATTATGTTAAAATGAGTAGAATTCTCCATCTGCATAGAAACTAAGATAAGACAAAATTGTATTACATTTTCTAGATCATGGCTACTTGAATAAGATTGTTATAAATAAGTATAACTTATTCACAGCGCACCAATGTATATGTTACTTAACTTATAAGAATTTACGTATGAAGTTTTAAGACTATGGATCTCAAATTCTTAAAGTTAAGAGACTTTATTTTCAAGTTATGGGACTTGATTCTTAAAGGAAGAAATGAATTTATTTACAAGTATAGAATACTTGATTTGGAAATACTTGATTTCTAAAGTTAAGAAACTTGTTTTCTTAAAAGTTAAGAGACTTGAAGTATTTTGAAAGCTATGTGATTTGATTTATAAGTATAAGTCTCTTGGTTATAAAAGGAATGAATTTGTCTAAGACATAAACAGTTATAACGGCTTTATGGGAAGTTGGTTATAACAACTTTATGTAAGATTAAAAGAATGGTTTTCTTCAGTAATGTAAGCAAAGAAATGACTTGAAATAAAGAAGGGCAAATTGTTTTAAAGGTACCAATTGCTTAAGGTTTTAAAGAAAGAAGTCACGTGATTTAGAAGCCTATAATTGTATTTCTAAAAAGGTATTGTGACTTGTCTTGAAAATTAAGTATGACTTGATACTACGGTTATTAGTATCTTGGAAGTTTTATTTGAAAAAGAGTCATTTTAAAGGAGTAGAGGTGCGTAGTACTTTGGGTTAAATTCCCGGATTTTTATGTGTGAAACGAAAGCGCCATAAGTTTATAACAATGGAAGTCTAAAGGTTTAATGAACTTGCCTATGTTTGCTTGTGATAGCTTTGAGTGCAAGTATTATATATTTACGTTGTCGTGACTCTCAGTTGGAGGGTCGGCTGTCTTGTTGTAAGTTTACTTGGACGTACCGACAGTGATATGGGATTCCACGGGTATGATTTCATTATGATTGATCCTTGGACATGCTTATACGATGTGGGATTCCGGAGCATGTGACCAGGAGGCGGGTTAGATTCCCGGATTTGTTTTATTACCCATGGCCATGCTTATACGATGAGGGATTCCGGGGCATGCGACCATGCTATGTACGACTATTACTCCACGGGGTAGCTCCCCATGAAGACATGTACCCACGATGAGGGATTCCGGTTGCATGTTATATTATTACTCCATGGGCTAGCTCCCCATGAAGACCTACACCTACGATGAGGGATGCCGAGGGCACGTTATGGCCATGCTTATACGATGAGGGATTACGGGGCATGCGTCGCATTATATATATATATATATATATATATATATATATATATATATATATATATATATATATATGTATTGTGTATGTGTACGCCGACAGTGAAGTGGGATGCCACGGGCGCGTCACATGGTTATATTTTACACTTATGATTGTCGGCAGTGATGGGGGATTCCACGGGCACGCTTTGATATTTGTGTGATTTGATCGCGTCCCAGATTGGGCCGGGTAGTATATGCGCCCCTCCATAAAGGGCCAGATTATGTTATGAAAGATAAGTAAGTTATATGGTAATGAACTTAATGATTTCTCCTAAGTATGTACGTAAGATTTGGCTATAACTCTTAATGGAATGGAAAAGATAATGAGGTACGATTAAGTTCACGAGATGGTAATGACATGGTAGGATCTGGTATGTACCCTTTCTATACTTGCCCATGTCATTCTTTTGTACAGTTATGATTTGTTTACTGTACCTTATTTTCTGTTCCATAATCGGTACTTTTGTTATCGACTTCTTCGGGGCTGCGTTCATGTCCGCAGGTTTAGGTACACAGTTGTGGATCCGCGAGCTTAGGATCCTGGTTCAACATTTTGAGAGGCTCCAATGTTCCGGAGTTGTCCTGGCTATGTATATTCAGGGGTACGGCGGGGACTTGTCACGTCATAGTATTTGTTCAAATCTTAGAGGTCTGTATTCACATGTGGGCTGGACTGGTTAGAGTTGTAATTACATTTTTGAACAGTGTAGACCCTTTCGGATAATTTTTATGTTATGGCAGCCTTATCGGCTTGGCCTTGGTTAAAAAAAAATGTTATTTATCTTCCGCAGTTTTTTTATGTTGTATGATTAGAATGGTGCCCAGGTAGGGCACCAGTCGCGTCCCGGGGTCGGGTCGTGACAAAAGTGGTATCAGAGCAGTTAGTCCTCGGAAAGTGTCTACAGACCGTGTCTAGTAGAGTATTGATTATCGGTGTGTTGTGCACCACATCTATAATCAGGAGGCTCAGGACATTTAGGATTGGTTTCCATTCTTCTCACTCTGAGACCGTGCGATAAAGCTATGTTGTTAGGGTCGTCTCTCCCTAACGAGTTATGTTGATTGCAGCTACGAGAAAGGCAGCAGTGACCCAGGAAGGACTATGTGGATTGCGTATCCAGGTTGGTAATGATTATAGTATAGTTGGTATTGTGACATACATCTATACGGAGTTATGTATGAGGGTCAGACGCGTGTTGCCTAGAATGATTTTAGATTACCAGGAGTTGGTAAAGACTAACTAGATACCTGGAAGGTATGGAACAGTTAATGAATTCTCGCCAAGGTCTTATGTTTTATTTTGAGATAATTGGGGAAGGATGAGTTGTCTGATAGGGTAGTGAACCCTTAAGAAGTCATGTTAAGGAACTTAATGGAATACCATGTTAATATATTAAGCTACGTGGTAGGCTTAAGAGAATTGTACGGATGAGGTCCGTATAGAGTAAGTAATGTGTTATACCCCGTATTTCCAGAGTATGTACGTAAGGGCGTACGTACGAAAGTTTAGCCTTAAAGTAGGCATTGGAACGTTTTTTTGGGCACAACTCCTTAAAAGAATCGTTTTCCGACGAAACGTTTTACACAACTCGCGTAGGATAAATTCCGGCTATGTCATTTCTAATTTTTGCGGATTTTTCCGAGAGACGAAACACTTTGGGCCAACGGGAGGGCGACACTTGTCACCCTCCAATTGGTGGACGTGAGGCGTCAATATGGCCGAATGGAGTGCCTATTTTGTCAAGTAGTTGGTAGGATATTTTGTGTGCAAGTTGGCTAGGTACACTTGCCCTAATCTTGACCTTACACTTGCCTAGCACTTGGCTAAATCTTGGCCATTGGTTGGCCATGTCTTGACCTATAAATACCCCCTTAAGATGAAGAGTTCTTCATCCACAAATTCCTTTCCAAGTCTTGAAAAATCCTTCCCTCTCCCTTGTAGCTTTTCGTCCAAACACCGCCCCTTTGAGAAGCTTAGCGAGGCTATTCCCCTAGCCTAGCCGAAATCTACCTCCCTTGGTAGAAAAGTTGCCTCTAGTATTGTTATAATGCCCAAAATACCCTAGCCCAAATCCCTTAGTACTTATAGAAGTTGTGAAGAACTTCTAAGGTTTCCTCGAGCTATCGGAGCGCATAACTTAGGAGTTAAGCCTTGCTCCGGATCGACTTATATCTAGGATATTATTGGGCTTACCGAGGTAAATAAACTTATCCTTCTTTTGTAATTAGAGAATACATACTGTAGAAGTATAGGAATAAGTATTAAATACTTAGAAGGATATCACAGAATAGAATTGAACTGTTATCAGTAGAAGGGTTGAAAAGAAGAATAATTGAACTATACTTACTTAGGACTGTTTTCACAGTAGACTTGAGTAGCTCACCGGGTAGGGGAGTGCTGCCCAATTTTTCGTAGAATAAAGGACCCTCTGCTTAGAATCATTTCTGATGCTGATCTGAGCGTTGATAAACGTATTTGACTATTATAGGCTGATTCTCTGCGCGCGACATATTCAACTTGGCAGGAGGTTTTCGCCGAGAAGGTATGTGATTCTTCCTAAGCATGATATTTTAAAATATATATATAGTACGGTGAAGCGTACATGTGTTAATCGAATAATAATTACGGCAATGTCTTTTGACTTAAGCTGAATAATACCTACCAATGTCTTTTGACTTAAGCCCGAATACTAAGAATCTTGATGCATTTCAAAAGAATCTCGAATCATTTTTAATGTAAGAGAACTAATTGGTTTTTAAGCGAAAGCTTAAGAGTTATACTAGCTTTATGGGAAGTTAGGTATAACAACTTAAGAATGATAAAAGGAACAGTTTACTTATGTGTTTATAACAGACTTATATTGATCTATGGAAAGAATAATAAAATGGTTTGATAAGTAGACATGATATGATGTTATGTGTGTTAGTGTCTTGTAACGTTTGTATAAAAGGGTATTCTTGTTGTGCTTATGTGTTTAACGATAAGTGTTATGTTAGTATTATATCACTCACCTCTTGACATAAATCTGGGGTTAAGGCCTCCGACGCGGGTATACCTCAGCGATCAGTGTGACTATGATGTGAGGACACCTCATGCGGAGTGCATGTGACCTATGCGGAGCTACGAGTTCGTGTTAGTGTGCGGGGTTATACCTCATGCGGTCTATGTGACCATGCGGACTACGAGTCCAGGACGATGCCGAGGAGTAGCTACTCTCGATGCGGGGTTATGCCCTATGCAGGCCTATGTGAGTGGCCTATGCGGACTACTGAGTCCGTGATTAGGCTTGCTTAATGATACTATGGGCAATTGGCCTGCCCGATCATTCGCGGCCTAGAAAAGACACATTACTGATTTACCTATTGTTGCTCTTGTTTATGATGTGCACTATGCGCGGTTACCTTGGTTGTTTCATACATATATGTAAACTGATTTTAAAAGATATGTTTTCATTTAAGTACTTCTGATTCGCATACTTAGTACTGTTGTGCGACCTCCTTCTGGCTGCATTCATGCCGCGAGTAAGAAGGCAGTGCTAGATCCACATCCTTAGGATCTTTGCGTTGGTGTCGTGAGCTCCATCTTCTCCGAGGCTCTACTTTGGGTATGATCTCCTGTATTGTAGATAGTTTTGTACATTCAGGTATGGCGGAGCCTGTCCGCCATAGTTGTTTACTTCCTTAGAGTGCGTAGTCCCATTATGCAGTTGGGATGTAACGCAAAACTATGTTTATGTATATATGCGAAGGCGACATTTTTCTCACATAAAACTGTGTCTCTTTTTACAACTGTTTCATGTCTTGTTTTATATTCCGCTGATTACTCTGATGTATGACTACTTGGGTGCCCGGGTAAGGCACCAGTCACGGGCCCCAGAACGGGTCGTGACATAATGGTTGTTGTGATCAAGACGACACGATTATGGTATTATGAGAAGTTTTTGTACCCGTTTACTGGGGGACTGGTAAAGTAGGCTTGGAGCATGGAAATTGCGAGCCTAAGGATATTGATAACTGCTGAGACCTTAGATATATAAGGCTCTCTCGGGCCATAAGATTTTAAGTCAGACCAAGGATAAGAGTTAAGTGCGACGGTGGGTCGGGGTGAAGACCTGTTACGGGTCGCCCCATAGCCTGAAATAGAGTGGGATCAGTTGGTAGTAGTTCCGCTACGTGACAGGGTCACGAGGGTGCAAGGCCCAAATTTAGTTAATTGTTTACGGGTTCGTGGACACGTTCCACCGGAACCAGGTTGTGAGAGCCAGAAATGGCCTTATGTTGTTTAAAAGAGTGTTCGGGGTGGTAGCTGAGCGGGAATATGAGGTTTTCCCGGTGATGATACAGTCGTCAGACCCAAGTAGACCTAGTAGAGATGATTATGACGAACTTTGAGGTCATTATGAGTATGGGCTAGTTGGCTTCGTGAGTGCCAAGGTAGACATTTTAGTATAAGTATTGTTGTGTGGCCATGAGTGGCATATGTTCTAAGAAGGGTGTAGTAAAAGGAGACTATGTCGCTATCTAATTAGATTGGACTCCGAAAGAACATTCGGGGATGAATGTTTCTAAGGGGGGGAAGAATGTTACACCCCGTAATTCAAGAACATGTTTAAGAGAATGTAAGTAAGGAATACAAGACTTGAAAAGGGAACGAAAGGAAGAATTGTTTTTCCGACGAAAAATCTTCCGAACGTCGGAAAGGAAAAATGTTCGTTGAGGAGAATTGGATTCTCAAAATGCATTAATTGAAGAGTATGGAACTTATTATCATTATGGAAATTTAATCTTACGGATTTGGTCACGTGGGGCCCACCCGAGAAATTTTATGTTTTGTGGGCCCCACGAGGGTTACATAATTTTATGGACGAATGGGTGGGCGACACGTGGCACCCCCCCACATTGGTCTTGGACGAATTGGAGCAAGGGTAGTATGGTCATTGACCATGAAAGAAGACTAAGTCTTGCAAGTAGATTTTTGGATAGATTTTTGCATCCAAACCACCCATTTGTTCTAATCTTGGCCCTCCATTATGCTTTATATACATACTAGTAGCAAGACAATGGTTCTATACTTAGAAAATTTTCAACAAAAGTTGGATGAGCAAGGTATTGCTCTCGGGTTCATGGTTTTAAAAAAAAAAATCGTTTGTTGTTCTTTAAGCTCCACACTTTAAACCAAGATCCATGAGGGTATTGTAAGGATATCCCAATAGAAAGATTTCGGAAAAACCGCATTTTTACGTTAGTCGCAAGGCGAAAACCCAAGGTGTTCTTCAACTTTGAAGATGGAAATAGAAGAGGAGTTTTTCACAAGCTTCTAAGGGTTGAAAATAACGGATTGGAACGTCAAGAAAAAGAGTTGGAGTTGCTAAGGATCGACTTAGGGTTTTGGATCATTTTGAGCTTAAGGAGGTAATAATCTCCGTCTTGCTATTAAAATTCAAGATTTCATGTTGTAGTAGTTAGAAATGATCATGTGAATTATATTATGAAGAATGATATGTGTTATGGAATATTTGGATGGAATCCGAAAAGTTGCATGATTTAGCCCTTAAGATTGTAATTCAATTTGGTTACTAGTTTAGTCGCCACATGTTATATAAAGAAGGAATTATAGTTGTTGTAGTTGTTTATGACAATATAACATGTTAGACCAAAGAACTTGGATTGAAAAGGAATTGGAAAGATTGATAAGTTGTTGCACCTTTTGGCCGAAAATGGCATTGTATTGTGGACTAGTTTGATATCAATTGTGGGGCGGAATTTACACGTCCTGTTAAGGCGTGTAATCCCCTTTGGTTAGCTGAATTGTTGGGCCTTAAATGTGGCGTGTTTGGTTATTGTATTCGGCCTTGAAAAAGGTGGCAAAGTATGTAGAAACAAAGGAAGTGTTGTCCGATTTTCCGTAGAATTTAGTGACTTTGCACTTAGAATATTCTACGTTCGAAGCTAGAGGTTAATGGACGTATTATGGCCATTTTAGATTGAAGTACTAAGTATAGCGGATTCTACTTGAAGGATGGAATAGCTATCAAGGTTGAAGTACTTCGGAGCATTTTGCTAATTGTCGATAATCGTCGCGAGGTATGTGAACCTCTTCCTTATTTTGACATGATTCTATGTATGGAATATACATGTGGTATTATTTCATGATTCCTTCTACTCTTAGAAGTTAAGAGGTATGTATGTTGATTTACTCTACGTAAGGGTTATGTCTAAGTTATCCTAAGTTCTTACCAAGTCTTATGGGGGATGTTGGTAAGAGTCGTTAGGAGGTATTTTGGAGCCAAGTTGACTTGGCTAAGTTATGACACAAATGAGAATAAGTATCGAACAAGCCACTGCAGCGTTAATAAAGGAAAATGTAATGACAATCAATTATGTTAAAATGAGTAGAATTCTCCATCTGCATAGAAACTAAGATAAGACAAAATTGTATTACATTTTCTAGATCATGGCTACTTGAATAAGATCGTTATAAATAAGTATAACTTATTCACAACGCACCAATGTATATGTTACTTAACTTATAAGAATTTACGTATGAAGTTTTAAGACTATTGATCTCAAATTCTTAAAGTTAAGAGACTTTATTTTTCAAGTTATGGGACTTTATTCTTAAAGGAAGAAATGAATTGATTTACAAGTATAGAATACTTGATTTGGAAATACTTGATTTCTAAAGTTAAGAAACTTGTTTTCTTAAAAGTTAAGAGACTTGAAGTATTTTGAAAGCTATGTGATTTGATTTATAAGTATAAGTCTCTTGGTTATAAAAGGAATGAATTTGTCTAAGACAAAGAGTTATAACGGCTTTATGGGAAGTTGGTTATAACAACTTTATGGAAGATTAAAAGAATGGTTTTCTTCAGTAATGTAAGCAAAGAAATGACTTGAAATAAAGAAGGGCAAATTGTTTTAAAGGTACCAATTGCTTAAGGTTTAAAGAAAGAAGTCACGTGATTTAGAAGCCTATAATTGTATATCTAAAAAGGTATTGTGACTTGTCTTGAAAAGTAAGTATGACTTGATACTACGGTTATTAGTATCTTGGAAGTTTTATTTGAAAAAGAGTCATTTTAAAGGAGTAGAGGTGCGTAGTACTTTGGGTTAAATTCCCGGATTTTTATGTGTGAAACGAAAGCGCCATAAGTTTATAACAATGGAAGTATAAAGGTTTAATGAACTTGCCTATGTTTGCTTGTGATAGCTTTGAGTGCAAGTATTATATGTTTACGTTTTCGTGACTCTCAGTTGGAGGGCCGGCTGTCTTGTTATAAGTTTACTTGGACGTACCGACAGTGATGTGGGATTCCACGGGTATGCTTCCATTATGATTGATCCTTGGACATGCTTATACGATGTGAGATTCCGGGGCATGTGACCAGGAGGCGGGTTAGATTCCCAGATTTGTTTTATGTCACGACCCGAACCCGGGCCCGTGACTGGTGCCTTACCCGGGCATCCAAGTAGACATATATCAGAGTAACCAGCGGAATATAAAAACAAGACATCAAACAATTATAAAATGAGAACAATTTATCAAGAGAAGATTGTCTTTCGGCATGTATATATACATAAAATTTTGAACCCGAACAGTTACATTTCTTTTACAAACTCTGCCCACAACAGTACTACAGACCTCTATGATTTTTACAACAACTATGACGGGACAGGGCCCCGCCATACCCCTGAATGTACAAGAACTTACAAACTTGGGGAAAACATACCAAAAGATAAGCCTCCGGAGAAAACGGAGCTTCCTAATCTGTTCGTGATCCTAGAGTGAGGATCAACCGATGTACCTCTACATGCGGCATGAACGCAGCCCCCCGAAGGAGGTCAGTACAACAGGTACCAAGTATGTGAAACTGGAAAATACTGTAAATGAAATCATAACAGTTTATATAAAACAGGAGACATGTATGATAATCAAACTACAGTTTACAACATAAAAGTAGTCATGTCAAGGCAGGGACTCACTCCCTCAAAGTCATCCCTCATGCCCGTGGAACTCGCTCTCATCGCGGCGATCTAGGTATAAATCGTGTAATCTTGTTATACCGTATTTCCAGTATGTACGTGGGACGTGCGTCAAAAGTTTGAGCCTTAAGTTAGGCATAGGACTGAAAATTTTGTGCACAACCCCCGAAAAGAATCGTTTTCCGACGAAACGTTTTGCAAAGCTTGCGTAGGGAAAATTACGGCTATGTCATTTATTATTTTTGCGGATTTTTCCGAGAGATGAAATATTTTGGACCAACGGGAGGGTGACATGTGTCACCCTCAATGTGGACGTTACTTTGGGCGGTCTTGGACGATTTGAGGTCGAGGGTTGGTAGGATATTTGTGATATTTTGTGTGGTAGATGGATAAGGTACACATGGGTAAATCCTCACCCTACACTTGCCTACCACTTGGCTTGATCTTGGCCCTTGGTTGTCCTATAAATACCCCCCCCCCCCTCCTTTGTGAAGACTTCTTCATCCACAAAAATCTCTAAGTCTTGAAAACCCTCTCCTCCCTTGTGTAGTGTTCTCGTCCAACACTTCCCCTCCCCCTTGAGAAGGCCTTGGCCGAAACACACCACCCCTCCCCCTTTGAGAGGCCTAACCGAGACACCCTCCCCCCCCCTCTCTTGAGAATTCTCGTAAAAATACCCCTCCTTGGTAGAGAAATACTTCTCCAAGTATTGTTGTTATGCCAAAATACTCTAGCCCAAAACCTTTGTAGTATTTACAAGTACCTATCTGAAAGCCCGGAAAATACTACTATACTTTCCTTTAGTCACAAAACGAAACCCTATGGAAAAATCTTCATAAGAGGTTGAAGTATTAAGTAGAAGTTGTGTAGAACTTCTAAGGGTTTCTCGGAGCGAATTGGAGCGTGCAGAATAGGAGCTAAACCTTGCTCAGGATCGACAGTTAAACTTGGATAATTTTGGGCTTGTCGAGGTAAATAATCCTATCCTTCTAGTGTAATTGGAAATTACATACTGTAGTATAGAAATGAATATAAGATAAATAGAAGGATATTACAGAAGAGAATTGAACTGTAATAGAAGGATATTACAGAAAAGGAATTTAACTGAAATCACATCAGAAGAATATTAAAGAAGAAGAGTGAACTGTACTTACATAGGACTGTATTTACAGTAGACTTGTGTAGTTTGGCGGGTAAGGAAGTGCTGCCCAATTTTCCGTAGAATTATTCTACAAGTGTAGTCTAGACATTGATAGACTTGTATGACCATTATAGGTTGAAGTACTGCGAGTAGCATATTCCACTCAGGGGGAGGAAAAGGCTAGCAGGACTACATTACTTTGGAGCGTTTTGCTAATAGTCGATAATCGTCGCGAGGTATCTGATTCTTCCTATCCTCTTGAGCATGATATTTTAAAAGAATATATATATAGTACGGTAGACGTACGTGTGTTAACCGAACGTAGTTTTACGGCAATGTCTTTTGACTTAAGCCTGAATAATAAGAATCTTGAAGTATTTCAAAAGAGTTAAGAAACCTTTTTGAAAGAAGAGTAACACTTGGTTTTAAAAGTTTTAAAAGCTTAAGAGTTATACTAGCTTTATGGGAAGTTAGGTATAACGACTTAAGAGAGATAAAAAGAATGGTTTATTGATTTTAGAAGTTAAGAGACTTGACTTATTTTGAATTAACATGAATTTTGTTAAAAAGGGTGAAACCTCATTCGTGAGTAACGAGTACTTGGTTTTTAAAAGGAATCATGTTTTACTGATTTCGGAAATAAGAATAAGTATCGAACGAACCACTGCAGCGTTAATAAAGGGAAATGTATTGACTAATTAAGTATTATTAAAACCAGTAGAAACCTCCATCTGCATAGAAGCTAAGATGAGACAAAATGATATTACATTTCCTAGATCATGGCTGCTTTAATAAGATTGATTATGAACAAGAATAACCTACTCACATATAAGGCATATGTTTCTCAAATTGTTTAAAAGAGAATTATATTCTTAAGTGATTAAGACTATGAACTACAAACCCTTTCTAAAATAAGAGACTTAAGTACTTGAAATTAGGCAAACTTGAACTTATGGAAAAAAATGTTGTTATTTGATGTTGAAAAGGAAAGTGTTTTGGTTTACCTAAAAATGTGAGTCACTCTATTTTAATACTACGGGTATCGGGTGACCTTTATAAAAGAAATGGATCTGTTAAAAAGAATTTAACGTACGTAATACTTTGGGGTCAGAACCTGGACTTTGGCATAAAATAACCTTGAGTTGTGTGTAACTTGCCTATGTTTGCGTTTGATAGCCTTGTTGTGCAAATCTTGTACTATACCACCGTGTCTCTCGATGGAGGGCGGCTGATTTGTTATGAACGATTCTTCACCGAGTCCCACGAGATGGGCGACACGTATTCATCCGATTCTTCACCGAGTCCCATGAGATGGGGGACACGTATTCATCCGATTCTTCACCGAGTCCCACGTGAGATGGGCCGACACGATTTCATCCGATTCTTCACCGAGTCCCATGAGATGGGTCGACACGATTTCGTCGATTCTTCACCGAGTCCCATGAGATGGGCGGGACACGATTTCATCCGATTCTTCACCGAGTCCTGAGATGGGGGACACGATTTCATCCGATTCTTCACCGAGTCCCACGAGATGGGCGGGACACGATTTCATCTGATTCTTCACCGAGTCCCATGAGATGGGCCGGGACACATATTTCATCTGATTCTTCACCGAGTCCCATGAGATGGGCCGGGACACGTATTTCATCCGATTCATTACCGAGTCCCACGGGGTGGGCCGGGACATGTACACCACACGATTCCGCCTCTATCCCTGCCGGATGAGCCGAGACATGTTATACGTATAATACGGTTTATATCCGATCGGCGGTGAGGAAGGAGTTCGGGCATGAGGATGACTTGAGGCGTGAGTCCCGACTTGACGTGATCGCTTATGTTATGAATCGTAGTTTTGTTATCATACATGTCTCTGTTTACATAGACTATCATGATTTTATTTCTGATATTTCGATTTCACATACTTGGTACTGTTATCGACCTCCTTGGGCCGCGTTCATGCCGCAGTAGGTACATCGGTTGTGGATCCTCGCCATAGGATCACGATTCAGCGTGTTAGGAAGCCCCGTTTCTCGGAGGCTTATCTTTTGGTATGTTACCACGAGTGCAGAGTTCTTATGCATTCGTGGGTATGGCGGGGCCTGTCCGTCATAGTTGTTGTTGTAAAACTCTTAGAGGTGCAGAATCGTTGTGGCGAGAGTTGTAAAAAGGATAACTGTCGGGTTTTTATGTATATATCTAAGGCAAGCTATTTTGGTTGCTTTGTTTATTTATCATATCTCTTGTTTCATGTTTATGTTTTATTTCCGCTGATTTTCTCTTATGTTGTATCACTAAGGTGCTCGGGGTAAGGCACCAGTCACGGGCCCGGGTTCGGGTCGTGACAGATACGTATAACATGTCTCGGCCCATCCCATGGGACTCGAGGTGGAATCGTGTGGAATACATGTCTCGGCCCATCTCATGGGACTCGATAGGAATCGTATGAAATACATGTCTCGGCCCATCTCATGGGACTCGATAGGAATCGTATGGAATACATGTCTCGGCCCATCTCATGGGACTCGATAGGAATCGTATGGAATACATGTCTCGGCCCATCTCATGGGACTCGATAGGAATCATATGGAATACATGTCTCGGCCCATCTCATGGGACTCGATAGGAATCGTATGGAATACATGTCTCGGCCCATCTCATGGGACTCGATAGGAATCGTATGAAATACATGTCTCGGCCCATCTCATGGGACTCGATAGGAATCGTATGGAATACATGTCTCGGCCCATCTCATGGGACTCGATAGGAATCGTATGGAATACATGTCTCGGCCCATCTCATGGGACTCGATAGGAATCGTATGGAATACATTCCCGGTCCATCCCATGGACTCGGTGTCGTGTGGAATACATTCCCGGTCCATCCCATGGACTCGGTATCAAAACGTGGTGGAATACATTCCCGGTCCATCCCATGGACTCGGTATAGAATCGGCCATAACATTTAAACGCTCTTTTAAGACAGATTAAGATAATACCATACTTTCCTTTTTTTTAAAATCAAGTAGCAACATTCTTTTCAAAAAGTTCAAGTTTGCCTAATAAATACTCAAGTCTCTCATTTTCGAAAGGTTTCGTAATTCATAGTCTTAATCACTTAATAACATAATTCTCTTTTAAAACAATTTGAGTAACATATGCCTTATGTGTGAGTAGGTTATTCTTGTTTATAACAATCTTATTAAAGCAGCCATGATCTAGGAAATGTAATAAAATTTTGTCTTATCTTAGCTTCTATGCAGATGGAGGTTTCTACTAGTTTTAATAATATTAATTATTTGTCAATACATTTTCCTTTATTAACGCTGCAGTGGTTCGTTCGATACTTATTCTCATTTCCGAAATCAGTAAAACATTATTCTTTAAAAACCAAGTACTCGATAAACCATTCTTTTACCTACATAAAGTCGTTATAACTAACTTCCAATAAAGCTATTATAACACCTTATGTTTTAAACCAACCAAATTCATTTAGCACATGTACGTCTACCGTACTACATAGTTACAAAACATCATGCTAGAAAGGATAGGAAGAGGTTCACATACCTCGCGACGATTATCGACAATTAGCAATACGCTCCACCGTACTATACCCTGCTAGCCTTGTCCTCCCTTCAAGTAGAACACGCTACTCGCAGAACTTCAACCTATAATGGCCATATATGTCTATCAACGTCTAGACTACTCTGTAGAATATTCTAAGCAGAAGGTTCTTAATTCTACGGAAAAATTGGGCAGCACTTCCCTACCCGTCAAACTACACAAGTCTACTGTAAATACAGCCCTATGTAAGTACAGTTCAATACTCTTCTTTTATGCCATCCTTCTATACGTCTTATACTCAATTCTATACTACTACAGTATGTAATCTCCAATTACAATAGAAGGACAAGATATTTACCTCGACAAGCCCAAAATTATCCAAGATATATGTCGATCCTGAGCAAGGTTTAGCTCCTATTCTGTACGCTCCAATCCACTCCAAGAAACCCTTAGAAGTTTCTAAACAACTTCTACTTAATACTTCAACCAACTATGATCTTGGACGAAAAGGCAAGGGTAAAAGGGTCATTGACCATTGAAGATGAATTAGTCTTGCTAGCATGATATTATTGACCAAGTCAACTTGCCACTTGTGTATGATCCAAGTGCTCTTCATCCTAGCTACCCATATGTGATTATCTTGACCCTCCATTGTTTTATATATACCCATCTAGTGCAAGACTAGTTCTTTAACACTTAGAAATTTTTTTTACACATTTTGTTCTCCAAGAGGGAGCTCATGGGTTTGGTCAAATCCCACACAAAATTTTTGTAATTTTGGTTCATAATTCACAATACTTTAACCCAAGGTCCCTAAGGGTATTGTAAGGATATCTCAATAGAAAGATTTCGGAAAAACGGCGTTTTCACGTTAGTCGCAAGGCGAAAACCTAAGGCATTTTCATAGGTTTTGATTGGAAATGGAAGAGAAGTTGGTTGTGAGCTTCTAAAGGCTTCATATAGAGGATTGGAGCGTAAAGGAAAGGAGCTAAGAATTGCTAAGGAGCGACATTGAATCTTGGAAATTTTAAGGGCTTGTAAAGGTATAAATCTTGTCGTTTTAGCAATTAAAGATTACTTATCATTGTAGTTATGGATATTAGCAAGTATGAGATATATATTATGAAGAATGATATGTGTTATGGAATATTTGGATGGAATCCGAAAAGTTGCATGATTTAGCCTTTAAGATTTGTAATTCAATTTAGTTACTAGTTTAGTCGTCGCATGTTATCTAAAGAATTGATTAAGGTGGTTATAATTGCTAAGTTGTTTATGACTATATAACATGTTAGACCTAAGAAGTTGGATTGAAAAAAAAATTGGAAAGGACTTTGTGTTATTGAATAAGTTAGCCGAGAATGGCCTTGATTAAGGACTTAGTTGGTATTAATTGTGGGGCGGAATTTTACACGTATTGTAAGGCGTGTAATCCCCTTTGATTGGTTGTTGTATTGAGCCTTAAATGTGGCGTGTTTGGTTATTGAATTCGCCTTGAAAAGGTGGCAAAGTATGTAGAAACAAAGGAAGTGCTGTCCGATTTTCCGTAGAATTTAGTGACTTTGCACTTAGAATATTCTACGTTTGAAGCTAGAGGTTAATGGACGTATTATGGCCATTATAGGTGGAAGTACTAAGTATTGCGTGTTCTACTTGAAGGATGGAATAGCTATCAAGGTTGAAGTACTTTGGAGCATTTTGCTATTTGTCGAAAATCGTCGCGAGGTATGTGAACCTCTTCCTTCTTTTGACATGATTCTATGTATGGAATATACATGCAGTACTATTTCATGATTCCTTCTACTCTTAGAAGTTAAGAAGTATGTATGTTGATTTACTCTACGTAAAGATTATGTCTAAGTTATCCTAAGGTCTTACCAAGTCTTATGGGGATGTTGGTAAGAGTCGTTAGGAGGTATTTGGAGCCGAGTTGACTTGGCTAATTTACGGCACGAATGAGAACAAGTATCGAACAAGCCACTGCAGCGTTAATAAAGGAAAATGTAATGACAATCAGTTAAGTTAAAATGAGTAGAATTCTCCATCTGCATAGAAGCTAAGATAAGACAAAATTGTATTACATTTTCTAGATCATGGCTACTTGAATAAGATCGTATAAATAAGTATAACTTATTCACAACGCACCAAAGTATATGTTACTTAATATAAAAGAGTTTACGTACGAAGTTTTAAGACTATGAACCTCAATTCTTAAAAGGTTAAGAGACTTTATTTTTCAAGTTATGGGACTTGATTCTTAAAGGAAGAAATGAATTGTTTTAAAAGTATAGAATACTTGATTTGGAAAGACTTGATTGCTAAAGTTAAGAAGCTTGATATTCTAAGTTAAGAAACTGGTTTTCTTAAAAGTTAAGAGACTTGAAGTATTTTGAAAGCTATGTAATTCGATTTGAAAGTATAAGTCTCTTGGTTATAAAATGAATGAATTTGTCTAAGACATAAAGAGTTATAACGGCTTTATGGGAAGTAGGTTATAACAACTTTATGGAAGATTTAAAAGAATGGTTTTCTTCAATAATGTAAGCAAAGAAATTATTTGAAATAAAGAAGGACAAATTGTTTTAAAGGTACCAATTGCTTAAGGTTTTAAAGAAAGAAGTCACTTGATTTAGAAGCCGGTAAATGTATTTCTAAAAGGTATTGTGACTTGTCTTGAAAAGTAGATATGACTTGATACTACGGTTGTTAGTATCTTGGAAGTATTATTTGAAAAATAGTCATTTTTAAAAGGAGTAGAGGTACGTAGCACGTTGGGTTAAATTACCGGATTTCATATGACTTTACTGGCGTCGAGTTGGGCGGGCAAGATACCTTTATGGGCAGACTATATGACTTTACGCGTCCCGTGATTGGGCGGGCAAGATACCTTTATGGGCAGACTATGTGACCTTACCGCATCCCAGATCGGGCCGCAAGATACCTTTATGGGCGCACTATGTGACCTTACCGCGTCGTGATCGGGTCGGGCAAGATACCTTTATGGGCAGACTATGTGACCTTATCGCGTCCCGTGATTGGGCGGGCAAGATACTTTATGGGCAGACTATGACCTTACCGCGTCCCGTGATTGGGCCGGCAAGATACCTTTACGGGCAGACTATGTGACCTTACCGCCCCGTGATCGGGCGGGCAGATACCTTTATGGGCAGACTATGCGACCTTACGCGTCGAGGATTGGGCGGCAAGATACCTTATGGGCAGACTATGTGACCTTACGCGCCCGTGATTGGGCGGGCAAGATACCTTTACGGGCAGACTACTATGTGACGCACCGCGTGATCGGTAGGGCAAAGATACCTTTATGGGCAGACTATGTGACCTTACCGCGTCCCACGATTGGGCCGGGCAGTATACCTTTATGGGCAGACTATGTGACTTTATCGCGTCCCAGATTGGGCCGGGCAGTGACTATAACTTTTATTGAAAAATGGGAAAAGATAATAAGGTACGGTTAAGTTCACGAGATGGTAATGACACGGTAGGATCTGGTATGTACCCTTTTTATACTTGCCCCTATCATTCTTTTTCTGATTATGATTTGTTTATCGTACCTTATTTTCTGCTCCATATTAAATTGTTGTTATCGACTTCGCCTGCGTTCATGTTCGCAGGTTTAGGTACACAGTTATGGATCCGCGAGCTTAGGATCCTGGTTCAGCATTTTGAGATGGCTCCTATGTTCCGGAGTTGTCATGGCTATGTATATTCAGGGGTACGGCGGGGCCTTGTCCCGTCATAGTATTTGTTCAAATCTTAGAGGTCTATATTCATCTGTGGGCTGGACTGGCTAGAGTTGTTTTTACATTGTTAAACAGTGTAGACCCTTTCGGGTAATTGTTATGTTATGGAAGCCTTATCGGCTTGGTCTTGGTTAAAAAAATAAAAGGGAGTGTTATTTATCTTCCGTAGTTTTTTTTATGTTGTATGATTAAAAGGGTGCCCAGGTAGGGCACCAGTCGCGGCCCGGGGTCGGGTCGTGACATATACACATAACGTACCCGACCCATTATGGGACTCAGCGTGAAATGGAACAAAACCAAGGTACCATCATGTCATGTACCAATCATAAAAATGAACTTTCATTTTAGAACAACCGAGGTACCAACATATCATGTACCCATCATATATAATGAACTTCCATTTTAGAACGACTAAGGTACCAACATATCATGTACCAATCGTATATAATGAACTTCCTTTTTTTTGGAAGAACCGAGGTACCAATCATATAAAATGAACTTCCATTTTAATACAAACCAAGGTACCATCATATCATGTACCAATCATTTGTAATATTAGGGACTTGAATCCCAAAAGTACTATGTACGTTCACCGTACGTTCATTTTATAAAGAGACCAAGGCACTATCACATCTTGTATAAATCAAGGCACTTTCACTTTTATAAATCAAGGCACTTACACTTTTAAAATCAAGTCATGTATCATTGATGATTCAATGGAATTACGTACGTCCGCGGTACACCCATTTCATATAACCATCATGCCAAAAGAAGAAATGATAGTTCACATACCTTATAGGCTATACCAACTTGACAACTAGAATACGTCTCAAGTAGTACTTCAACCTATAATGACAATAACACGTCTATCAATTCCATGATATTAGTATACACTTATACTACATACTGACTCTCCTTTCGTATAATGATTCGGGCAGAACTTCCCCTATTTATACATACTTTTCCACCTTATAAATAAGGCCAAATACATTAATAACCAAACACCACTTAAGGGCATAACCAAAACATCAACCAAGGTGATTCACACACCTATTTATTATTTAAATCCGGCCTCTTAATCCTGTCACGACCCGAACCCGGGCCCGTGACTGGTGCCTTACCCCGGGCACCCTAGTGATACAACATCAGAGAAAATCAGCGGAAATAAAACATAAACATGAAACAAGAGATATGATAAATAAACAGGCTAACCAAAACAGTTTCCTTCTGTATATATACATAAAAACCCGAACATTTATCCTTTTTTACAAACTCTGCCCACAACAGTACTACAGACATCTAAGAGTTTTTATACAACATGACGGGACAGGGCCCCGCCATACCCCTGAATGTACAAGAACCTACAACTCAGGGTAACATAGCAAAAGATAAGCCTCTAGAGAAACGGAGCTTCCCAACGCTGAATTGCGATCCTAAGAGCGAGGATCAACAACCGATGTACCTCTACCTGCGGCATGAACGCAGCCCACCGAAGGAGGTCGATAACAGTACCAAGTATGTGGCGAAAATCACGTAGTTAAATCATAACAGTCTATATAAAGCAGAAGACATATATGATAACCAAAATACAGTACGCAATCATAAACGCAGTTAAGTCAGGGACTCACGCCCTCAAAGTCATCACTCAAATATAACTATGGGTATCACGCCCACAATATCAATCATGTTCGCATCTTGGCCACATGCCCCCGGAATTCTCCATCGGTGCGTATATGTCCGTGATGCAACAATAATAACAAGGTACCGTAATCAACCTGCCGTGGCCATGCCGGATTCTGCGTGGTGCGAGCATGTCCATGTAACAATAATACCAATACACCGGTGATCAACCTCGCCGCGTGGCCACATGCCCCGGAATCTGCGACGGTGCGACATGTCCATGTAACAACAATAACAATATATCGGGTGATTAACCCGCCGCACGGCCGCATGCCCTAATTCGCATCGGTGCGGGCATGTCCATGTAACAACATCACACTCACAATGGAAGCATACGTGGGCCACCCATCGTGTCGGTATGTCCATCAATCATCGAGATAGCCCTCCAACGAGACGCAGAGGTACGTAAATACAACACTTGCACAACAAAGGCTATTACCACAAACATAGGCAAGTTCAACATACTTATAGACTCTTATTTTATTACAACAAATCCGGGTTTTAACCCCAAAGTACTACATACATTAATCCTTTCAAAAAGACCTCTTTTTACGTAAAAACAACTCGATACTATTATCCGTAGTACAAAATACGTTCATGTTTTAAAATCAAGTACTTTACCTTTGTTTTAACCAAGTGGCTTACACTTTCTAGAACAACGTCAAGTAACAACATTCTTTCCAAAAGTTCAAGTTTGCCTAATTTGGATACTCACGCCTTTTAGTTTTGAAAGATTTCATAGTTTATAGTCTTAATCAAATAACGTACTCCCCTTTAAAACAATAAGCCTTATGTGTGAGTAGGTTATTCTTTGTTTATAACAATCTTATAAAAGCAGCCATGATCTAGGAAATGTAATATCATTTTGTCTCATCTTAGCTTCTATGCAGATGGAGGTTTCTACTGGTTTTAATAATACTTAATTATTCAATACATTTCCCTTTATTAGCGCTGCAGTGGTTTGTTCGATACTTATTCTGATTTCCGAAATCAGTAAAACATTATTCCTTTTAAAAACCAAGTACTCATTAGTCACGAATGAGGTTTCACACTTTTAACAAAATTCATATCAATTCAATTAAGTCAAGTCTCTTATCTTTTAAGATCAAGTCTCTTAACTTCTAAAATCCGTAAACCATTCTCTTTACCTCTCTTAAGACGTTATACCTAACTTCCCATAAAGCTAGTATAACTCTTATGTTTTCAAAACCAAGTATTACTATTCTTTCAAAAAGGTTTCTTAATTCTTTTGAAATACTTCAAGATTTTTATTATTCAGGCTTAAGTCAAAAGACATTGCCGTAAGACTACGTTCCGTTAACACACGTACGTCTACCGTACTATATATATATATATTCTTAAAATATCATGCTCAAGAGTATAGGAAGAATCACATACCTCGCGACGATTATCGACTATTAGCAAAACGCTCAACGGCTATAACCCGGCTAGCCTTGTCCACCTTCCAAGTAGTACATGCTACTCGCAGAACATTCAACCAATAAAGGTTATAAGTCTACTGTAAATACAGTCCTATGTAAGTACATTTTAATCTTCTACTTTAATATTCTTCTGATGTGATTTCAGTTCAAGTCTTTTCTGTAATATCCTTCTATTACAGTTCAATTCTCTTCTATGAATCTTATATTCATTTCTATACAACAACAATATGTAATTTCCAATTACAATAGAAGGATAGGATTATTTACCTCGGTAAGCCCAAAATTATCCAAGTTTAATGTCGATCCTGAGCAATGTTTAGCTCCTACTCCGGGTGCTCCAACCTGCTCCAAACAACCCTTAGAAGTTCTACGAAACTTCTTCCTAATACTTCAACCAACTGTGAAGATTTTCCTTAGGGTTTCATTTAGTGACTGAAGGGAAGTATAATAGTATTTCTGGGCTTTTAGTATAAGTGTAACCTTGGAATACTACAAGGTATTTGGGCTAGAGTATTTTGGCATTATAACAATACTTGGAGAAGTATTTCTCAACCAAGGGAAGGGTATTTTTACGAGAACACTTTAGGCAGGGGGGGGGGGGGTACCTCTCGGCCACAAGGCCTTACAAAGGGGGAGGGGGAGGCTCTTGGACGAGAGCAACAAGAAGGGAGGGAGGATTTTTAGACTTGGAATTTCAAGTGAGGATGAAGAAATAGTCTTCAACTAAGGGGGTATTTATAGGACTTTCAATGGCCAAGATCAAGCCAAGTGGTAGGCAAGTGTATGGTGGGGATTTGGAGATTTGTTTGTGGGTCCCACTTGCTCATCAACTACACAAAAATATCCTACCAACTCCTTGACAAAAAAGAAGGCAAAACGTGCCATGGTCGTCCCACTTGGTCCGCCAACTTGAGGGTGACAAGTGTCGCCCTCTCGTTGGTCCAAAATATTCCATCTCTCGGAAAAATCCGCAAAAATAATAAATGACATAGCCGTATTTTTCCCTTCGCAAAGTCCGGAAAATGTTTCGTCGGAAAACGACTCTTTTCGCTAGTTGTGTACAAATTTCGCCACTTTGCCTACTTAAGGCTTAAACGTTTGTACGTACGCCCTCACGTACATACTCTGGAAATACGGGGTATAACAAATCCATATAAAAATAGCCCATACTTCTACGACAATGAGGGTAAAATGTGAAGCTTACAACACCTTTATATACCCTTATTCCTTTAGGACTTACATTAGCTATTTACCACATTAAACATGCATAATAATAACTGAATTTTCAGCATTATAACACCACAAAACAGTCCTTGAAACTGCACAACAATATCAAACAGTTTTTGGAAGTTTTCGGCCAACGCACAACGAAAGTCCTTTTTACAATTCCTTATAATTCAACTCACATTCAAACATGTTTATATAGACCATAACAACTTGTAACAACATGATTTCCTTCATTTTAACATGCGAGTAGTGATGATAATATCAACAATAACCAACAAATCCAATTAACACCAAAACTGTCCCAATTCGGCTAACATGCCAGAATTGCGACATGCACTTCTTATTCTCCATTTTACTTAACACAAGTTCATCTATAAATTATAACATCATGTAACTTATAATTCACTTAAAGAGTAAGAAGATATCTTACCTTAATCTTAGCCCAAAACAGTCCACAACTCTCGGCAATACCGTGACCAACCTTCACCTTTGCGCCACTTCTTCACGTTACAATCACACACACGTATCCTCTACAAGCTTGTAACCATCTTGCTTTAATGTTTTACTTCTAAGAAGTTCATCAATAATCTTAGGGTTTCAAGATACTTTTCTTGCCAAAAACCGTGACTTACTATATTGCAAGGTTAACTTGGCTTAGAATTTGGTTAAGGTGCTTAATCTTGTAAAATAACTCGATCTTGTTCTTCTCTTTTTATAAGGTTTTCGAGACTCTCAATAACAAGAGAGGGGTACGAGGGTTTGAAGGATGAATATCTATGTGCTAAAGTCTTTCAAGGCTTGGATTAATACAAGTGTGGTAGGACAAGTGAAGGGGGACCCATGAACCCCACTTGTCCACCTGTCTACCCTTCACAAAATATCTCCCACACTTAGCTTATTTTTCACCCAATTTCGATGGCCTCACCCTTAGGATATCAAGACTTAATTAATCCACACTTAGTCTATAACTCTATTGGAAAATAATTCCATTACTTAATATTAATTTTCGTCGTCACATTTGTTGTATCCAAAATTATTCCATCTAGAAAATGTAAATATACATTCATTCCAACTTTCTTATCTTATTTCCATAATCATTTTCTCACTTAGTAGCCATGGAATTAAGGAGTGTAACAATGACAACTCAAATGATGCATTATGAAGTGGAACATAGAGGTACCGAAAATATATTTCAACTTACAGTAGTTTATAGGTATAATGGGGCATTGTTAACTACACTACCAAGCTCATAGGTAATGCAAGTGTTGATAGAACAAAAGTGTGTAGTGCCACTGTAAAGAAGGGACATGTGCTTACACTACCAAACATGTTTAAATTAGACAGGACCAGCGATATGTCTAAACAAGCTCAAGATAGGCACAGTGGCACACCCTTCTTTTGCCATGTCTAAGTCCAATAACCAATATGTAAATCAATAGACAAATTTAGACTGACACCTCATTGTTTTCCATGTTTAAGCCAACATGCGAAATGTAAAAAATAAAAGGGATAAATATCCACAGGCAAGAAAACTTGAGGAAATTTAACACAATAAGCTGCTTGTTTATTTCCAGCTAGTTAGGTAGAATTCCGAGTGGGACAATATTTGATGGTGATAAAGGAAATCTAACAACCTAAATGCAAAAGGTTGTATATTCACTAGAATGACAGATCAGATGGACTTACCAAATGCCTTCATATACTTAGGATCACTAGGTGATTTGATGTCTGCAATAGCTAAATCAGATAATAAAACACAATGAATCTATTTCTTATCTTTATTACACTTACATTTAATGAGCATATCAGTAGTTATCTAGCAATGTTTTTTAGGAAGGTTAACTAGCAATGTTTTTTACACAACAAACTAGAGACAAACCTGAAATTGACGTTCGAGTAGATTTTGGACACCGTTGTTGAGCCAGCACAAGCACTATGGAATCCTCAACCTGGATCAGGGATATCATTAAATTGTAAAGCCGTGCCCTTTTATTTCGAATAAAAAGGAGAACAAAAGAATACGCTCGTCGACATAATTTCTATTTAGAAAAGATTATTTACACCCCCAACTCTTCTAGAGGAAACAGGAAAAGAATGGATTGAAAGAGTAGATTTCATCCTAATAATATTAACTTGGTGTTCCAAATACGGAGACTGGCTTGATATTGGTCTGTGCCTTATCCCTCAGCCGAACACCATAAGTATCATAATTCCAACTTCTATTACAAAACCAATGATTTTCACTTTATGTACATTATGATACATATTCAGTAGGTCCTTTCTTATTTTACCAAAATTTTACCTAAGGTCAACTTAAGACATAACAAAAGCACTTCAGTTTCATATTTAGTACTTAAAAGACAAATTTATGTATACAGTCAGTGGACTTACATTATCCTGATCGACGCTACCGTATCTGACCGGAATTCGCCAAAAACCCGTCGGAAATTTGGTTTGGTCGACTAGAAGATTGACTAGGAATTTGTTACACCCCGGAATTTCCAGGATATGTTTATAAGGAACATACGTAAGAACTCAAATGTTAAGATTTGAGACGAGTAAAAATTTATCGGAATTATGGAATTGTCGGAAAACGAAATATTGCGACGAACAGGAGGGCGACACGTGTCACCCCCCCTTAGTGGTCTTGGACGAAATTGTCATGGATGGAATGGTCATTTGACCAATATTAGGATGGCCAAGTCTTGCAAAGACTTTAGCTTGATATTGTTGACTTAGTCAAGGCCACTTGGCTTGACCTTTAATGAATTGCATCTAAGCCAACCATTTGTGTAGATCTTGACCCTCCATAGTATTATATATGTGTACAAGTAGCAAGACAAGGCTCTTAACACTTAGCTAAATTTTCAAAGAAAACCTTGAAGAACACTATGAAGGCTCTCGTCTTTGAGAGGATTTTTCAAGAAGACAATTTTCGTTTGTTGTCCAATAAGCACCACACTTTAAACCAAGGTTCCTAAGAGTATTGTAAGGTTATCTCAATAGAAAGATTCCGGAAAAGTGGCATTTTCATATTAGTCCCAAGGCGAAAACCTAAAGAGTTCTTCAACTTTGAAGTTGAAACTTGAAGAGGAGTTCTTCATAAACTTCTAAGGGTGGCTTGGAGTGGATTGGAACGTCAAAAAGAGGAGCTAAGGATCGACTTGTAATCTTGGATCATATTTGGGCTAAATGAGGTATAATCTTCGTCTTACTTTTGTAATTGATCCATGTTTGATAAGTTAGAAATGATCATGTGATATGTGTTATGAAGATTGATAAGTGTTATGGAAATTTAGAAGTCTCAAATCCGAAAATGACATGTTGAGTCATTTGAAATTGAACTACAATTTGGTCGTTAACTAGAATCGTCACATGTTATCTACTTGAAGATTGTAGTAGCTATAATCGATTGCGGCTTGATTACATTTTATACTAAACCACTTGGATTGAAAAGGAATTGGAAACGAATTTGTATTGTTGTCCCTAAATTGCCGAATGGACATTGTATTTTTGGACTAGTTTGATGTCAATTGTGGGGCGGAATTTTACACCTCTTGTAGGCGTGTAATCCCCTATTGATAACTACATTGTTGAGCCTTAAATGTGGCGTGTTTGGTTATTGAATTCGGCCTTGAAAAAGGTGGCAAAGTGTGTAGAAACAAAGGAAGCGCTGTCCAATTTTCCGTAGAATTTAGTAGCTTTGCACTTGGAATATTCTACGTTTGAAACTAGAAGTTAATAGACGTATTATGGTCATTATAGGTTGACATACTACGTACGACATATTGGACTTAGCAAGTGGATTGAACCAAAGAGGTATGTGGAACTTTCTTATCTCTTGAGCATGAATAAGTTGTAAATGTATAGTACGGTATACGTACGAGATTTTGACGAATCTAGTCCATTTGATATACTTGGTTTATCTTAAGAATGATCAAGTTGGTTGAGTTAGGGAATTAACTCACTTGTGTAAATATTAAGGATATCTTGGTTTTCAAAAGTTAAGAGACTTTAAGTATGTTGAAAATATTTTTGATACTTGTTTTGTTGGAAAGTTTAAGTCTCTTGGTTATAAAGAAGAATGTAAGTTTCTAAAGTATAAAGCTAGTATAACGGCTTTATGGGAAGTCGGTTACAATAGCTTTATGTGTTATACCCCGTATTTCCAGAGTATGTACGTAAGGACGTACGTAGAAAATTTGAAACTTGTAGTGGGCTTGGCCGATTTAATTTTGTGCACAACACCCGGTTAGAGTCGTTTTTAAAGCGTTTTCCACTTTCGTAGGGGAATTTCCGGCTATGTCATTTTTAATTTTTGCGGATTTTTCCGAGAGACGAAACGTGTTGGACCAACAAGAGGGCGCCACTTGGCACCCTCTCATTGGTGGACTTCAAATCGTCCATTTGGACGAAATGGACAAGGTAAGGCACGTTTTTTGTGCCTTGACAAAGTCAAGGGTAGGTAGGATATTTGTGTTTGGTAAATCCTAGCCCTACACTTTCCTAACACATGGATTGATCTTGGCCATTGGTTGGCCAAGGCTTGTGCTATAAATACCCATCCCTTTGAAGACTTATTCATCCATTCCTATATGGTTCTAAGTGTGAAATCTTCTCCCTCGCCTGGTGTTGAGGTCGGCCAAGCGGCCTCCCCCTCTCCTCGAGGCCTTGGCCGAGTACACCACTCTCCTAGTAGTGTGGCGTGGGGTACCACTGCCTAGTTGCTTTCGTATAATACCCCCTGTGGTGTAGAAATACTCTCAAAGTATTGTTATAATGCCCAAATTACCTTAGTAGTATACCTTGTTGTATTCTAAGGTTATACCTATCTGGAAAGCCCGAAATACTATTATACTTCGATCGATCCACAAAACCGAAACCCTAGGAAAATCTCCATAGTCCGATTTGGAGTATTGTGTAGAAGTTGGTTAGAACTTCTAAGGGTGGTTTAGGCGGGTTGGGCGCTCGGAGTTGGAGCTAAACGCTTGCCAGGATCGACTTTAACTAGGATAATTATGGGCTTATCGAGGTAATTATCTTGTCCTCTGTTGTAATTGGAAATTACATATTATTAGAATATATAGTTGAAGTATACTATATATAGAACGAACGTAGTTATCGGCAATGTCTTTGACTTAAGCTGAATAATACTTACGGCAATGTCTTGCGACTTAAGCCCGAATTTAAAGAAGAATCTTGAATTGTAATTACATAGGTCAGTATTCAGAGAATTGTACGTTAGGGTTAGACGTATAACCCCCGGTTGGTTGGCAGTGGCGGCCTCGATAGAGGAGGAGATTTCTGTTGCGGGGAGGCCTGAATTTTCTTAGAATGTTCTACGATGAGATCTAAATGTTAATAAGCGCCTTGTGGCCTTATAGGTTGAAGTACTACGTGTGGCGCGATCTACTTGGCTTAAGGAGTAGCGACGGTTGGAAGTACTTGAGCGTTTTGCTATTAGTCGATAATCGTCGCGGTATGTGAACCTCTTCCTATCTCTTCTAGCATGATATGTGTGAACTATGTAGTACGGTAGACGTACGTGTGCTAAATGTATTTAATTGGTTTAAAACATAAAGTGTTATAACGGCTTTATGGGAAGTCGGTTATAAATGACTTTATGTTGGTAAGAAAATACTTGTGGTTTTAAAAGGTAACCGATTTGAACTATAAGCGGCTTGTTATGTGTTAATAGAGAACTTGAAGTAATACTTGGTTTTGAAAACTTAAGAGTTATACTAGCTTTATGGGAAGTTAGGTATAACGGCTTAAGAATGTTTCTTCGATTTAAATCGAATGTGTATCGACAAACCATGCAGCGTTAATAAAAGGAAAATGTTTTGAATAATTAAGTATTATTAAAACGTTAGAAACTTCCATCTGCATAGAAGCTAAGATGAGACAAAATGATATTTCCTAGATCATGGTCATTGTAATAAGATTGTTATAAACAAGAATATCCTACTCATATAAGGCTTATGTTTCTCATTGTTTAAAAGAGAATTATATTCTTAAATGAATAAGACTATGAACTCTGAAACCTTTCTAAAATAAGAAACGTGAACATTTGAAATTAGGCAAACTTGGGCGTTTGGAAAATAATGTTGTTACTTGATTTTACAAAGGTAAGAGTTTTAGTTTTCTTAAAAGACAGTCACTCTATTTTATACTACGGGTATTGTGTGACTTATGTGAAAGAAAGCAGATCTTTTAAAGATTTAATGTGTGAAGTACTTTGGGGATAGATACAGAACTTGTTAGTAGAAAGTACCTTGTGTGAATAACTTGATTGTATTGGTTTGTGATAGCCTTGTAATACTTTCTTGTTGATTTGATAAGTAAACATGTTAGGATGCTACGTGTGTTAGTATCTTGTGATGTTAGTGTAAAGGGGTTTTCCGCCATTGCGCTTAAAGTTGTTTGACTATCACCGTTATGTTGGTATTGTACCACTCACCTTGACTTGTGCGGAGGTTGGCGCCTCCGACGCGGGGTAGACTCAGCGATGCAGGACCGTGATTCGAGAATACCTCATGCGGGTCCGGGGATCCATGCGAACTACGGAGTTCCGTGTTAGTGTGCGGCCTTTATGGTCATGCGGTCTTTGTGGCCATGCGGACTGCGAGTCCAGGACGATGCCGGGGAGTAGCTACCCTCGATGCGGGGTTATACCTCATGCGGGCCTATGAGGTTGGCCTATGCGAGTGCGGAGAGTTCGGGGCTAGCAGCGCACATTTGATCTCGCAGGCGAGTGACCGCCTTTTATCATGTGACGATGCAGACAGATAACATGACACGCTTTATGACCTTGTTAGTGCTGTAGGTGTTAGTAGTCGGCTATGCCTTCGCACTTACCTGATCTTGTTTTATTAGGACACAGTGGGACACGGTGTTCATGTATTCCTTGGTGCTTGTATATCATAAAGCTGGCGGTGAGAAGGTATTCCACGGGCATGATTGATGTTGTGGGCGTGAGACCCATTGTTATGTTTGAGTGATGACTTTGAGGCGTGAGTCACGACTTGATATGATCGCTTGTTTATTGTGAATCGTAGTTTTGTTATCATACATGTCTCTCGCTTTATATAGACTACTATGATTCCATTTACGTATTTTGATTTCACATGCACTTTGTTATCGACCTCGCCCGAAGCTGCGTTCATCCGCAGTAAAGGTACACCGATCGTTGATCCTCGCTCTAGGGTCACGATTCGGCGCTTGGAGAGCTCCGTTTCTCGGAGGCTTGTCTTGGTATAGTCCCTGTTGTTGTAGGTGCTTACATTCGTGGTATGACGGCCCCGTCCGTCGTTGTTATCATATCATTCGTAGAGTGCAGTAATCTTGTTGTGGCGGGGTTTGTAAAAGGATTAAACTGCTCATGTTGAAAAAGTTGTTATTTACATATATGCCGAAAAGGCAAGTTTTCTCAGTTATTGTTTCATATTTCATAATATGTCTTGTATCGTTTATGTTCGTGATTACTCGATGTTGTATCACTAGGGTGCCCGGTAGGCACGATCACGGGCCGGAATCGGTCGTGACAAAAGTGGTATCGTGAGCGATTAATCCTCGGAAAGTGTCTACAGCAGTATCCAAGAAGTCTTGATTATCGGTGTGTTACGCACTACATCAATAATCGTGAGGCTATAGGGTATTTAGGATTGGTTTCTATTCTTCTCACTCGAGATCGTGCCTTAGAGTCGTGTTGTAAGTTGGACCCTCCGACGATTTCTTTCCCTTACCGTTATGCCTCCGCGTAGGGCAAACCCGGGCCCAGGAGGGCAAGGCAGCCGAGGGAGCTGCGAGTAGAGTTCAGAGGGTGGCGAGGGCACAGGCCCAATCATCACCTGAGTTAGGTGCTTCATTCGGGGATTTCTGCGACATCACTAGCCCCAGTAAAGTTTAGCACGGCGGCGGCAGTTCCTACTGCGGCCATGATATTTGAACCTTCAGTTCCACGACCGGGAACGGTGAATATAGATTGCAAAGAGGCAACCCTGTTACTAGCTATGGATTTGGCTACCAGAGAGTATACCGATGTATCGCGAGTCTTGATGACTACCTAAGAGAAGGTTGTGCAAGAGTAATTCTTCAGTTAGGCTTGAGCATGACCTGTGTACGGGCTTATGCGCGGCGAGCAAAGCGTAGATCGACGGGTTAACGAAGGACAACAGAAGAGGGCCAGAGCAGCAAGGTCCTTTGGTAACTTTCGAGGCGAGTCACCTCACCAGCAGATTAGATTATGCACATCCACCAGTGCAGAGTGGTCCTCCACAGGGTTGGGGCGTTCGGTGTGCAGAGTTGGTCGTAACTCCGTGGCTTCCGGTTCCGCAGTGTGATGACGTCATCCCGGGGAATGTCATCTTTTAGGTTGGTACTTGTTGTACCTATGACCGTCAGGGTCTGGTGTCGAAGAGTGTCCTTGTAGGAGGACTTAGCCTTCAGGATCGGTGGGTAGTTTGTCATCTCCCTCAGCTATGCGCCCTACGGGGCAGGTTTGATTAGAACGACTAGGGGAGTGAAGCAGTAGATTCAGGCATATCCTTAACCCTCTAGAGTTCAGTATGTGTGATAAGGTGAGTATACCTTAGGTGCTATGTTCTGATAGCAGTGTGTTAGTTGTGATTTGAAATCATGGTTGTTTAACCCAGTAAGATTTTGGGGGATAGAGAAAGTGTGAGCCTTAGAGCTTTATACGTAGAGACCTTAGAGGTAAGGTCATCTAGAGTAAAAGACGTATGGTTATGTTGATCCTTATCGGGTGCCTAGTCTTGCGTGAGCTATGTTTGGGATAGGTCCCTAGTAGTGTGGAATGAAAGAGGGTAGTTGAGCTAAGAAGACCGCTAGGTTTTCGAAACGTGATTAGTGAGATTGTTCCGGATCGGGGATCTAGTATTGTGCGCATTGCCGGGACGGGTTGAGGCTACGTCTTGGGTCAACCGCGGCATGTTTGGTGGTGAAGTGCGGTTGTGGTGGTCCCGCTTGTGATAGGTCACGAGGTGTTAGGCCCAAGTTTAGTTGACCCGTGACGAGTTCGTGGATACGTTCGACGATGGTTGGGCGATGGGGCAGCCCATCGTGTTCTTGATCGGGACCGTTTACTACTGTGTTGAGTTATCAGAAAGGTTGTAGGGCTGCACGAGGTGCCTACCTACACCTTAAGACAGACAGTGGAGCCCAGGTTACGGCTGCTTTTTTTTTTCTGGAGGTTTTGCCAGGCAAGGTTAGGAACTCAGGTGAGTCTCAGAATCGCATTCGCCTCGGGCGATGGTTGGATTTCGGGAGTAGTTGTGAGATTGTTGTCTCGCGTGGAGAGTATTTAAGCTACCATTTCGGTGTTCGGATGTCACCTTTTGAAGCCTTGTAGGGCGGAAGTGTAAAGTTGCGGTCGATTGGTTCGATGTTGGCAAGGTTCGTTAGTTCGAGCTTGTTCCACAGATCGTGGATAGTGAAAGCTTGTCTAGAAGAAGTTACGCGGCTCGGAGGAATCGTGCGGATAATCGGCGACGACGCTTAGAGTTCGAGTTGTGGTCGGTCTTCTGAAAGTACCACCGGACGGTGTGACGAGCTTTGGAAAACAGAGAAACTTAGCCCGTTACTTTGGGCCTTTTTGAGTTCATGTGAGGAATAGGCCAGGTTGCCTATATGTTAGCATTTGCCGTCCGACGTAGGAGGCAGTGCGTCCGGTCTTTCGTATTGTTATGTTCAGGAAAGTATCGAAGATCCATGCAGAATGTTCCCAGTAAATGATGCCCACGTTAAGAGATAGTAACCCCGAGTTTTGGAAACTAAAGCAGTATCAGAAATGTGGTAAGAGTTCGAGTGTACGACAGCTTCAGTGATCGCATGCAGCCCGGTACCACTTGTTGGGTCGTCGGAGCAAGGCTCGCGACAAAGTGACAAAGTGGTATCATTTTGGTGATGTTAGAGGTGTTTCCTCGTGGACTTGGATGTAAGTTTTTATTTGCGCGGGTGTTTCTGTGGCCAGGTGTGGCAGGATTGTGCTCGTAAGTATAGTAGTGACTGGCGCACGTTTGTTTTGAGACTTAGAAGGAACATTCGGGACGAATGTTTCTAAGGAGGGGAGAATGTTATACCCGTATTTCCAGTATATGCGTGGGGCGTGCGTAGAAAATTTGAAACTTGTAGTGGGCTTGGCCGATTTAATTTTGTGCACAACACCCGGTTAGAGTCGTTTTTCGGTGAAACGTTTTCACAGCTTTCGTAGGGGAATTTCCGGCTATGTCATTTTTAATTTTTGCGGATTTTTAGAGAGACGAACGTGTTGGACAACAAGAGGCGCCACTTGGCACCTCTCATTGGTGGACTTCAAATCGCCCATTTGGACGAAATGGACAAGGTAAGGCACGTTTTTGTGCCTTGACAAAGTCAAGGGTAGGTAGGATATTTGTGTTTGGTAAATCCTAGCCCTACACTTTCCTAACACATGGATTGATCTTGGCCATTGGTTGGCCAAGGCTTGTGCTATAAATACCCATCCCTTTGAAGACTTATTCATCCATTCCTATATGTTTCTAAGTGTTAAATCTTCTCCCTCCCCTTGTGTTGAGTTCGGCCAAGAGGCCTCCCCCTCTCCTAGAGGCCTTGGCCGAGGGGTACACCCCCCCCTCTCCTAGTAGTGTGGCCGTGGGGTACCCCCCCTAGCCTAGTTGCTTTCGTATAATACCCCCCCTTTGTGGTGTAGAAATACTCTCAAAAGTATTGTTATAATGCCCAAATTACCTTAGCCGTATACCTTGTTGTATTCTAAGGTTATACCTATACGGAAAGCCCAGAAATACTATTATACTTCCATACCACAAACCGAAACCCTAGGAAAATCTCCATAGTCCGTTGGAGTATTGTGTAGAAGTTGGTTAGAACTTCTAAGGGTGGTTTAGAGCGGGTTGGAGCGCTCGGAGTTGGAGCTAAACGTTTGCCCAGGATCGACTTTAACTAGGATAATTATGGGCTTATCGAGGTAATTATCTTGTCCCTCTGTTGTAATTGGAAATTACATATTATTAGAATATATAGTTGAAGTATACTATATATAGAACTGAACGTAGTTATCGGCAATGTCTTTTGACTTAAGCCTGAATAATACTTACGGCAATGTCTTGCGACTTAAGCCTGAATTTAAAGAAGAATCTTGACCGTAATTACATAGGGTGTATTACAGAGAATTGTACCGTTAGGGTTAGGCGTATAACCCCGGTTGGCTTGGTAGCGGCCTCGATAGGAGGAGATTTACGCTGTTGCGGGAGAGTCGCGAATTTTGGTAGAATGTTCTCGATGAGATCTAAATGTTAATAGCGCCTTGTGGCCTTATAGGTTGAAGTACCACGTGTGGCGCGATCTACTTGGCTTAAGGAGGTAGCCGACGGTTGGAAGTACTTGAGCGTTTTGCTATTAGTCGATAATCGTCGCGAGGTATGTGAACCTCTTCCTATCTCTTCTAGCATGATATGTGTGAACTATGTAGTACGGTAGACGCATGTGCTAAATGTATTTAATTGGTTTAAAACATAAAGTGTTATAACGGCTTTATGGGAAGCTCGGTTATAAACGACTTTATGTTGGTAAGAAAATACTTGTGGTTTTAAAAGGTAAGCGATTTGAACTATAACCGGCTTGTTATGTGTTAATAGAGAACTTGAAGTAATACTTGGTTTTGAAAACTTAAGAGTTATACTAGCTTTATGGGAAGTTAGGTATAACGGCTTAAGAATGTTTTTGATTTGAATCGTAATGTGTATCGACAAACCATCGCGGCGTTAATAAAGGAAAATGTTTTGAATAATTAAGTATTATTAAAACCAAGAGAAACTTCCATCCGCATAGAAGCTAAGATGAGACAAAATGATATTTCCTAGATCATGGTCTTTGTAATAAGATTGTTATAAACAAGAATATCCTACTCACATATAAGGCTTATGTTTCTCATCGTTTAAAAGAGAATTATATTCTTAAATGAATAAGACTATGAACTCTTAAACCTTTCTAAAATAAGAAACGTGAACATTTGAAATTAGGCAAACTTGGGCGTTTGGAAAATAATGTTGTTACTTGATTTTACAAAGGTAAGAGTTTTGGTTTTCTTAAAAGGACGATCACTCTATTTTATACTACTGTATTGTGTGACTTATGTGAAAGAAACAGATCTTTTAAAGATTTAATGTGAAGTACTTTGGGGATGGATACCCGAACTTGTTAATAGAAAGTACCTTATGTGAATAACTTGATTGTATTGGTCTGTGATAGCCTTGTAATACTTTCTTGTTGATTTGATAAGTAAACATGTTAGGATGCTACGTGTGTTAGTATCTTGTGATGTTAGTGTAAAGGGGTTTTCCCTTCGATCGCGCTTTAAAGTTGTTTGACTATCAGTTATGTTGGTATTGTACCACTCACCTTGACTTGTGCGGAGGTTGTCGCCTCCGACGCGGGTAGACTCAGTGATCCGGGACCATGATTCGAGAATACCTCATGCGGGTCCGGGGATCCATGCGGAACTACGGAGTTCCGTGTGTCGCGGCCTTTATGGTCACGCGGTCTTTGTGGCTACGCGGATCGCGAGTCTAGGGCGATTTACGCGGGAGTAGCTACCCTCGATGCGGGGTTATACCTCACGCGGGCCTATGAGGTTGGCCTATGCGGAGGCTGCGAGAGAGTTCAGGGCTAGACGCGCATTTGATATCGAGCGAGTGACCGGCTTTTATCATGCGACGGCAGACAGATATCATGACACGCTTTATGACCTTGTTAGTGCGTAGGTGTTAGTAGTCGGCTATGCCTTCGCATTTACCTGTCTTGTTTTATTAGGACACAGTGGGACTCGTGTTCATGTATTCCTTGGTGCTTGTATATCATAAACGCTGGCGGTGAGGAAGGTATTCCACGCATGATTGATGTTGTGGCGTGAGACCCATTGTTATGTTTGAGTGATGACTTTGAGGCGTGAGTCCCGACTTGATATGACCGCTTGTTTATTGTGGAAATCGTAGTTTTGTTATCATACATGTCTCCTCTTTATATAGACTACTATGATTCCATTTACGATATTTTGATTTCACATACTGCACTGTTATCGACCTCCTCGGGTGCGTTCACGCCGCAGTAAAGGTACACGATCGTTGATCCTCGCTCTTAGGTCACGTCATTGGCTTGGGAGAGCTCCGCTTCTCGGAGGCTTGTCTTCGTATAGTCCTGTTGTTGTAGGTGCTTACATTCAGGGGTATGACGGGGCCCTGTCCCGTCGTTGTTGTCATATCATTCGTAGAGGTCTGTAGTACTGTTGTGGGCAGGGTTTGTAAAAAGGATTAAACTGTTCATGTTGAAAAAGTTGTTATTTACATATATGCCGAAAGGCAAGTTTTTCTCAGATTATTGTTTCATATTTCATAATATGTCTTGTATCGTTTTATGTTCCGCTGATTACTCTGATGTTGTATCACTAGGGTGCCCGGGGTAAGGCACCAGTCACGGGCCCGGAATCGGGTCGTGACATTATGGATAGTTAAAAAGGGTGATTTACTCTACGTAAAATAAGTACGGATAAATGACTTGAATTAATGAAAGGCGAATTGATTTTAAGGCATCAATTGCCTAAGGTTTTAAAAGAAAAGAAGTCACTTGATTTAGAAGCCTAATTATATTTCTAAAGGTATTGTGACTTGTCTTGAAAAGTAATTGTGACTTGATACTACGGTTATTAGTATCTTGGAAGTGTTATATGAAAAAGAGTCATTTTTAAAAGAGTAGAAGTATGTAGTACTTTGGGTTAAATTCCCGGATTTTTATAAAGACATGTTAGTGCCTTAAGTAAACTAAAATGAGAGTGTATATGAACAAGACTAATAAGAAGTTAGGGGATTTCTTAACTTGCTTATATATTGTATGATAAGCCGGTAGTGCTTAAGTTATGTATGATAAGCCGGTAGTGCTTATGTTATGTATGATAAGACGGTAGGGCTTATGTTATGTATGATGGCCGGTTGAGCTAGGGTAAGAGTATAAATGAGGGGTAAACCCCCAAGACGTTATACCACCTTCTCCAGGGTAAGAGTATAAATGAGGGGTAAACCCCCAAGACGTTATACCACCTTCTCTAGGGTAAGAGTATAAATGCGGGGTAAACCCCCAAGACGTTATACCACCTTCTGAGTATGATTGCAGGGTAAACCCCCAAGACATTATACCACCCCGTGGATTTGCTACCCATGATGCGAGGAATACCTCATGCGGGTCCACACGACCCTTGCGGGTGAAATAGTCCCAGAAGTAGGATTGTTTAATGATACTGTGGGCGGGTTGTCCTTGTTACACCTTATGTATGTGAAGACGTACGTACGAGAATACGACTGTAATTTTGGAAAGAAAGAAAGATGTGATTTTTTTGACGGAAAAGTTTCCGGTTTTTGTGAAGTAAAAAGGTTCGTTAATGGGAATTGGATTCCCAGATTTGGTATTCGGACTTTTTGGAATATTTTAGAAGTATTGAAATTTTAAATTCCAGAATTGGTCACGTGGGGCCCACGAGAGAATTTACGGTTTTGTGAGGCCCACTTTATTTTCGGATTTTTGGCATTACGGATATTTTCGGAAAATGAAATATTTTGGACCAATGGGAGGGCGACATGTGTCACCCTGCCGACGGTTTGGTGGTCAATGTTTGGCACGTTTTTAATGTTTTAAAGGGCTTAAACATTTGGTCAATGTTTTGTAGATATTTGTGGAGTAGATAGATAAGGTGGGACCCACACAACACTTGTCCAAATCTCCACCACACACTTGCTTGAATCTTGGCCCTTCATTGTTCTATAAATACCCCCCTAAGTGCAAGACTTCTTCATCCACAAAACAATTTCCAAGTCTTAAAATACTCCCTCCCTTTGATGAAGTTCTCGTCCAACACCCCTCTCCCTTAACCAAACTTTGTCCAAAAATTCTTAAAGTCTTAAGTGTTCTTCCTTAGTGTATTAGGAAGACTAGTAACCAAAGGTTAGAAAAGATTTCACACCTTTAGCCTAAATACACCCTTTTGGCCGAGAGTTGCCACAAGTTTAACCTAAGTGTACTTCACTTTTTGGAGTTGAAGTGTTTAAGAGAAGTTATTAGAAACTTCTAAGGGTTGCTTGGAGCGGTTTGGAGCATACAGATTAGGAGCTAAACGTTGCTCAGGATCGACATTAAAACTTTGATAATTTTGGGCTTGTCGAGGTAAATATCTTTTTCCTTCTATTGTAATTGGAGATTACATATCGTAGTAGTTTAGAATTAAGTATAAGATATATAGAAGGTTGGTAAAGAAGAGAATTGAACTGTACTTACATAGGGTTGTATTTACAGTAGACTTGTGTAGTTTGACTGTAGGGAAGTCTTGCCCAATTTTCCAGTAATTAAGAACCTTCTTCTTAGAATGTTCTACAGAGTAGTCTAGACGTTGATAGACTTATATGACCGTTATAGGTTGAAGTACTGCGAGTAGCGTATTCTACTTGAAGGGTGGAAAAGGCTAGCAGGATTACAGTACTTTGGAGTTTATTGCTATTTGTCGATAATCGTCGCGAGGTATGTGAACCTCTTCCTATCTTTTCTAGCATGATATGTTGTGAACTATGTAGTACGGTAGACGTACATGTGTTAAATGAATTTGGTTGGTTTAAAACATAAAGTGTTATAACGACTTTATGAGAATTTGGTTATAACAACTTTATGTGGGCAAAGAAATGGTTTGTGGTTTTTAAAAGATAAAAGACTAGATGTGAATTAATAAGGACTTGGGTTGTGTTAAAAAGTTGTGAAACCGTTTTAATGAGAAATGGGTAATTGGGTTTTAAAAGGAATAATGTTATATTGATTTCGGAAATGAGAACAAGTATCGAACAAACCATCGCAGTTAATAAAGGAAAATGTATTGACTAATTAATTATTATTAAAACCAGTAGAAACCTCCATCTGCATAGAAGCTAAGATAAGACAAAATTGTATTACATTTTCTAGATCATGGCTGCTTTAATAAGATTGTTATAAACAAGAATAACCTACTCACACATAAGGCATATGTTACTCAAATTGTGTTAAAAGAGAATTATGTTATTAAGTGATTAAGACTATGAACTACGAAACCTTTCGAAAATAAGAGACTTGAGTATTTGAAATTAGGCAAAGTTGAACTTTTGGAAAAGAAGGTTGTTACTTGTCTTTAAAAAGGGGAAACTATTTTGGTTTACTTAAGATAATAGTTACTGCTTTTGGATACTACAGTGTTGATATCGTGACTTCGTGAAAGAACGGATATGCGTGGAATCAAGTATGGTAATTTGCTTGTGCTTGTTTGTGATAGCCTTGTTGTGAAAAGTTGTATTCCTATGCTACCGCTCTCTCACGAGGGCGTGATATTATTATTGTTGTTACGGACATGTCCGCACCGATGAAAATTCCGGGCACGCGCCATACACGGATTAATCACCCAGATATTGTTATTGTTATTACATGGACATGTCCGCACCGGCTGAAGAATTCGGGGGTACGCGTTACGCGCGGTTAATCACCCAGATATTGTTATTGTTGTTACATGGACATGCTCGCACCGATGAAGAATTCCGGGGCATGCTACGCGCAGGTTGATTACCCGATATATTGTTATTGTTACATGGATACGCTCGCACCGGATGAAGAATTCCGGCATGTGGCTACGCGCGTGGTTGATTACCCGTGATATCGTTATTGCATCTCGACATGTCCGCACCGGCGCACTCGGGGCATGTGGCTACGCGGGGTTGATTACCCGATATATTGTTATTGTTGTTACACGGATACGCCCGCACCGATGCACTCCGGTACGTGGCTACGCGCAGGTTGATTACCCGATATATTGTTATTGTTGTTACATGGACATGTCGCACCGATGAAGAATTCCGGGGTACGCGCTACGCGGCAGGTTGATTACGATATCGTTATCAGATCTCCGACATGTCTACACCGACGCAGACTCGGGGCGTGCGCTACGCGCAGGTTGATTACCCGATATATTGTTATTGTTGTTACATGGACATGCCGCACCGACGCAGCACTCGGCATGCGGCTACGCGGCAGGTTGATTACCCGATATATTGTTATTGTTGTTACATGGACATGCTCGACCGAAGAATTCCGGGGTACGTGCTACGCGGGCAGGTTGATTACCGATATCGTTATTGCATCCTCGACATGTCTACACCGATAGAGAATTTCGGGTGTGCGCGCGATGCGCATGATTATATTGTGGCGTGAGACCCTTGGTTATATTTGAGTGATGACTTTGAGGCGTGAGTCCTCGCTTTGACATGATCGCTTCGTCGTGAACTATAGTTTGGTTGTCATACATGTCTCTGCTTTATTTAGATCGTTATGATTTCGTTTACAATATTTTCGCCATACTTGGTACATGCCAGATCGACTCTTCGGGCTGCGTTCATGCCGCAGTGAGAGGTACACCGCCAGTGGATCCTCGCCATAGGATCACATTCAGCTTTGGGAAGCTCCGTTTCTCCGAGGCTTATTCGTATAGTCCCCGCCGCCAGAGTACTTACATTCGTGGTATATGGCGGGGCCCTGTCCCGTCATTGTTGTTACAACACTCTTAGAGGTCTGTAGTACTGTTGTGGGCAGGGTTGTAAAGCTTGTAACTGTTCAATTTCTGTATATATGCAAGAAGGCAACCGTTTTGGTTGGCCTGTTTTTTATCATATCTCTTGTTTCATGTTTAAGTTTTTATTTCCGCTGATTTTCTCTGATGTTGTATCACTAGGGTGCCCGGGGTAAGACACCAGTCACGGGCCCGGGGTCGGGTCGTGACAGTCCTGCTTTGATGGAGAGCCTCCTATTTTTATACAGTATGTATACTCTTATTTACTCTCATTGTTAGTAAGGCACAGTGTCCTGTTATATGAGTTATCATACATGTCTCCAGTTTTATTTTAAACTTATGATTTCACTAAAGTACTTTCAGTTCACATATTTGGTACATGTTGTACTGACCACCTTCGGGGGGCTGCATTCATGCCGCAGGTAGAGTACATGTTGCTGATCCTCACTCTTAGGATCACTGTTCAGCTGTTGAGAAGCTCTTTTATTTCGGAGGCTTATCCCTGGTATTGTCGGTTGTTGTACATTCAGGGGTATGGCGGGGCTCTGTCCCGCCAAAGTTGTTATTCTTAGAGGTCTGTAGTCACATTTATGGATTGGGTTTGTAAGAACAAAGATGTACTGTTTTAATCTTATATTGTGTATAAGTTACGAAAGGCTACTTATCTGGCCAAAATTGACGCTCACTGTCTAAGTATGATTTTTATTTTAAGGGTTGTGTATGTTCCGCTGCTATTCTCTGATGTATACCTGAAAGGGGTGCCCAGGTAGGGCACCAGTCGCGGGCCCGGGGTCGGGTCGTGACAAAAGTGGTATCAGAGCAGTTAGTCCTCGGAAAGTGTCTACAGACCGCGGTTCTAGTAGTCTTAGTTATCGGTGTGTTGTGCACCACATCTATAACCGTGAGGTCAGGACATTTAGGATTGGTTTCCATTCTTCTCACTCTGAGATCGTGCGATAGAGCTGTGTTGTTAGGGTCGTCTCTCCCTAACGAGTTAAGTTGATTGCAGCTACGAGAAAGGCAGCAGTGACCCAGGAAATATTATGTGGATTGCGTATCCAGGTTGGAAATATTTGTAGCATAGTTGGTATTGTGACATACAACTATACGGATTTATGTATGAGGGTCAGACGCGTGTTGCCTAGAAAGATTTTAGATTACCAGGAATTGGTAAGGACTAAATAAATACCGGGAAGGTATGAAACAGTTTAATGAATTCTCATCAAGGTTTTATGTACTAATTGGAGATAATTAGGAGAGGATGAGCTGTCTGAGAAGGAAATGGACCCTTAAGAAGTTTAATTAAGGGACTTAATGGAAGACTATGTTAATAGATTAAGCTACATGGTATGATTAAGAGAATGGTACGGGTGAGATCCGTATGGAGTAAGTATGGTTGTTGTGGACAAGACAACACGATTATAGTATATTGAGAAGTTTTGTACCCGCACTGGGACCGATAAGTTAGGCTTGGAGCATGGAAATTGTGAGCCTAGGAATGTTGATAACCACCGAGACCTTAGATATATAAGGCCTTCTCGGTAGTAAAAGTTAAGTCGCACCAAGGGTAAGAGAGTTGGCACGACGCCAGCCTGCCGAGGACCTATTAAGGGTCGCCCCATAGCCTGTAATAGAATGGGATCATATTGGTAGTAGTTCGGCTACGTGACAGGGTCACAAGGGTGCAAGGCCCAAGTCTAGTTAACCGTTTTACAGGTTCGTGGACGCATTCCACCGGAACCAGGTTGTGAGAGCCGGAAAGGGCCTTATATTGTTTAATTTAGTAACTCCAAAGATTGGAGGCCAGTTTTAGTATGGAAGTTATGTACGTATGTTAGTATAAGTTTGGAAGTACGGAAAAGCGTACGACCAGTGAATAAAGAGAGCAACCAAGTGTAAAGAAATGGAGCCTGAATCAATGAGGACCTTTCAAGGTGACTACACCTGTGAGTGTTGGGTGGTAGCTGAGCGGGTAGATAATAATTATCGGTAACGATACAGTCGTTGGACCCTAGCAGACCTAGCGCAGCGTTGCTATGACGCCGAGGTCATTAGAGTACGGGCTAGTTGGCCTCTTGTTATGCCAACGTGGACTACGAGAGAGATCGATTCGGCACCGCTTCCTGCAGTTTGCCATCGAGTGGAAAGGAAGAGAAGTGGTGGTAACCGGAATTATCCTTCCTTCTTTGACATCGATGATTTTAATAAGTCCGTGTGACTTGTTCATTCGAGGTAAATTAATGCGCAAAGTAAGTAATACTCGAATTTGAAGGAATTTATGCTAAGTTCCTCGATGTACTTGAGTTGGTTTGGTGTGGCGGTCGTACACGACCTTCCTGATAAGTTCGTGATAGCGCAAGCAAGAATAAGATAGGTACGAGTGCTGCCTATGGAAAACAGAAGATATCTTTGGTAGGTTTTGAAAATCTACACGACTTTAAGGCGGTGCGTGATGATTAGATATTTACAGGACCGCGAGAGGACCCTGTGATTAGGGTTGTGACCCCAAGGAAAGTTTATTTAAGAGAGATAAGTTCTCTCCCCCACGTAAAAAGATAGTTTTACATTTTATGGGTTATGTGTACCCATGTTGTTAGACGAAGGATGGGAGACTGGTAAGGCCTTCGGTATCGTCATGCCATAAGTTACAGTTTTAGATAACCGTGGGAAAAGTCTTGTGTTGGGGGTAATTAAGAACGACGTTACGAAATGGTCGAGGAAGTGTCGTAAGGATACCAATGCAGGTGGTACGCATGTATGAAATTGTACGATTATGATTCAAGATATAATACTTTTTCTAATTATAAGCTTAAGGAAGGGTTTTGACCAGAATGATAAAAGAGAATACAACTATGGTTATGTAAGTTGCACGAGGTATGATTACCCTAGACTAGTGTAAGACCATTAGTAAATAATGAGCAGTAAGAACACCTCGAGAAAAGGTGGTAGCGTCTGTACTGACAAGAAAGATAGTAAGGAAATACGGAGGGGTGAGGGACCCCAGGACAACTTGAAAATAGCTTATAAAGATAAGACGAGTAGACACTCGAACGATAAGAAATCCTGACAAGTAATTGGATTATGTAATACCGTGAATTGAGGTTGAACACCTGACTATAAACTCTACGAGCTGAGATAGAATAATCGGTTTACTACTTGAAAAGATCAAGGAAATCTCCCCCCTAAATTGTGATTGACGGGAAGTCTTGGCCATGAGGCAAACAAAGGAATCAAATCTAAGTTAGTGACCAAGTTTGGTTGCAACAGAGAAAGGGAAACAGGAACCATAATTGAGATTAAGGATACCCGAATATTTCGCAGGTATGAGCAAGACTTTCAGTTATTGGAAGATAAGTTGACCACGACTACGTTTCTAACCCCTCCTGAGAGACTAGAGGGTTAGGTTATTATTGTAACACGTTGGGTGTTGGGCTAGGTTGTGTGCTGACGCAACACGATAATGTTAGAGCATATGTTTCCCGGCAGTTAGGGAAGCATGAGAGGAAATTACGCCACTCACGATTTAGAGTTGGCGGCAGTTAATCATGCCATGAAGATTTGGAGGCATGACATATATATAGACTTCATGTGGACATTTGTGCAGACCACAAGAGCCTCCAGATATCTTGAGCAGGCGATTGAATTTATGGCGAGACGGTGGTTAGAGTTACTCAATGATTGTGATATTGATATCCTATACCATCCGAGGAAGCCAAGAAAGTTACAGATGCTCTTAGTCGTGGATCTATGGGTAGTCTGCCTGATAGACAGGACGTGGTCCGTGAGATTCATCAGCTACCGAGCCTAGGGGTTCGATTATTTGTTTCCAAGGTTAATGAAGTTTAGATCCGAAAGGTTGCCGAGTCTTCCGTTGTTAAGAAGGTAAAGAGTCGACAGTATGAGGATCCAGTTATGATACGATGTCGAGATACGGCTCTCCGAGAAGAGAAGAGCCTGTTTGAGTAGCACCAGATGGGGTGCTGTGAGATGAGGATAGATTGTGTGTACCAGACTTCAGACTTGTCGCCAGGTTTTGCGGCACGCAGTGCTTATTGCTTTTATTGTTCGGGGTCGACTAAGTTGTGTCGTGACCTCGGATGTATGTATTGGTAAGATGGTTTGAAGAGGGACGTAGCAGAGTTGTTGCTTAATGTCTGAATTAGTAGCAGGTCAAGGTTGAACACCAGAAGCCCAGTGGGCTATTACAGGCGATTTAGATCCCGACTTAGATATGAGAGGTAATTAAAATGGATCTTATTATAGGGTGGAATCGTACTCAGAGGAAGTGCGACTCCCTGGGGGTCATAGTAAACATACTGACGAAACCAACCGTGTTCTTCCGGTTAGGACCACTTGCTCGGCTGAGGTTTATGCTAGCTTATATAGCAGGGAGATTGTGAGACTGCACGGGGTTCGTACGTTTATGAGGTCAGACAGATGAGCTCGGTTATGGATAACTTCTGGAGGTTTTTCAGAAGGGTTTAGGGACACATGTGAGTCTCGGTGTTGCATTACACCCTCAGACCGACGGACAGGCAGAGCGTACTATCCAGACACTTGAGGATAGGTGGCGGACCTGTGTTATTGATTTAAGAGTTAGCTGAAAGAATTATTTGCCTCTTGTTGAGTTACGTACGATGACAGATACGCTTCCAGTATTCGGATGGCCCTGTATGAGGCCTTGTATGTAAGAAAGTGTAGATCGCAGGTTGGTTGGTTCGACATAGGCGAGGTTCAGTTATTTGGTCCAGACTTGATTCAGCGGGCTGTGGATAAGGCGAAGCTTATCCAGAAAAGATTATTAGTAAGCTCAGAGTAAGCAGAAGTGTCACGACCCGACCCCGGGCCCGCGATTGGTGCCCTACCTGGGCACCCTTACAGGTATACATCAGAGAAAATCAGCGGAACATACATGAAACTTATAAAATAAAACAACAGGTTAGCCGATAGGGCTACCTTCCTGGACATATATATATACAACCGAAGCAATTATCTCATTTCCTTTACAAACTGACCCACAATATGTGACTACAGACCTCTAAGAGTTTTATCATAACAACAGTGGCGGGACAGGGCCCCGCCATACCCCTGAATATACATGAATCTACAACCTCAGGGAAAACCGTACCAAGAGATAAGCCTCCGGAGCAAATAGAGCTTTTTCCCAAAAACTGAACCGAGATCCTAAGAGCAAGGATCACCAACCTGTGTACCTAAAACCTGCGGACATGAACGCAGCCTCGGGCGGGGTCGATAACAAAATTGCAGAATATGGAACGGAAAAATAAGGTACAGTAAACAAATCATAACTGTACAAAAGAATGACAGGGGCAAGTATAAAAAGGGTACATACCAGATCCTACCGTGTCATTACCATCTCGTGAAATTTATCGTACCTTATTATCTTTTCCCATGTTCAATAAAAGTTATAGTCACTTTCTTACGTACATACTTAGGAGAAATCGTCAAGTTCATTAACATATAACTTACTTATCTTTCATAACATAAGCCGACCCTTTATGGGGGGACGCATATACTACCCGTCCCAATCTGGGATGCGATCAAATCACACAAATATCAAAGCGTGCCCGTGGAATCCCCCATCACTGCCGACAGTCATAAGTGTAACATATAACCATGTGACGCGCCCGTGGCATCTTACCTCATTGTCGGCGTACACATACACAATACATATATATATCTCCTGTCCGTGGAATCCCACATCACTGCCGACAGCCGTAGGTGTAACATATAACCATGTGACGCGCCCGTGGCATCCTACCTCACTATCGGCGTACACATATACAATATATATATATATATATATATATAACGTGGCCGCATGCCCCGGAATCCCTCATCGTATAAGCATGGCCATAACGTGCCCTCGGCATCCCTCATCGTAGGTGCAGTCTTCGTGGAGCTAGCCCATGGAGTAATAATATAACATGCCCCCGGAATCCCTCATCGTGGGTACATGTCTTCATGGGGAGCTAGCCCATGGAGTAATAATTGTACATAGCATGGTCGCATGCCCCGGAATCCCTCATCGTATAAGCATGGCCATGGGTAATAAAACAAATCTGGGAATCTAACCCGCCTCCTGGTCACATGCCCCGGAATCCCATATCGTATAAGAATGTCCAAGGATCAATCATAATGGAAGTATACCCGTGGAATCCCATATCACTGTCGGTACGTCCAAGTAAACTTACAACAAGACAGTCGGCCCTCCAACTGAGAGTCACGACAACGTAAACATATAATACTTGCACTCAAAGCTATCACAAGCAAACATAGGCAAGTTCATTAAACCATTAGACTTCCATTTTTTTTTATAAACTCATGGCACTTTCGTTTCACACATAAAAATCCGGGAATTAACCCCAAGTACTACGTACTTCCATTCTTTTCAAAAGATTCCTTTTCATATAAAACCCCAAAATACTAACACCCGTAGTATCAAGGCTTGTGTACATTTCACATAAGTCACTATACTTTTAGAAATACATTTCTCGGCTTCTAAATCAAGTGACCCTTACTTTAAAGCTTTAAGCAAGTGATACCTTTTAAATCAAATTGCCCTTCCTTAATTCAAGTTATTTCTTTGTTTACCTTATTAGAGAAAACCATTCTCTTAACTTTCCATAAAGCCGTTATAACCAACTTCCCATAAAGCCGTTATAACCCTTTATGGTTTTAGACAAACTCATTCCTTTTATAACCAAGAGACTTATACTTTTTAAAACCAAGTATTATATACTTTCAAATCAATTCTCTTAACTTTCAAAATACAATTAGTCTCTTAACTTTTAGAAATCAAGTTTCTTAACTTTTAAAACTCAAGTACTCACACCTTGTAAAACAAGTTACTTCCCTTAAATCAAGTCAATTCTTCCTTTAAGAATCAAGTTTCATTACCTGAAAATAAAGTCTCTCAACCTTTTATGAGTCTAAGGTTTTCACAGTCTTAGAACTTCATAACGTAAATTCATTAAGTTAAGCACATATGCCTTATGAGTGTGAGTAGATTATACTTGATTATAACGATCTTATTAAAGCAGCCATGATCTAGAAAATGTAATACAATTTTGTCTTATCTTAGCTTCTATGAAGATGGAGAATTCTACTCATTTTAATATAATCAATTGTCATTACATTTTCCTTTATTAACGCTGCAATGGCTTTCTCGATACTTATTCTCATTCGTGCCATAAATTAGCCAAGTCAACTTGGCTCCAAAGTACCTCCTAACGACTCTTACCAACATCCCCCATAAGACTCGGTAAGGACTTAGGATAACTTTGACATAAACTTACATAGAGTAAATCACACACATACCTCTTAACTTCTAAGAGTAGAAGGAAACATGAAATAATACCACATATATATTCCATACATAGAATCATGCCAAAGGAAGGAAGAGGTTCACATACCTCGCGACGATTGTCGACAAGTAGCAAAATGCACCAAAGTACTTCAACCTTGATAGCTATTCCATCCTCCAAGTAGAATACGCTATACTTAGTACTTCAACCTATAATGGCCACAATACGTCCATTAACCTCTTACTTCAAACGTAGAATATTCTAAGTGCTAAGTCACTAAATTCTACGGAAAATCTGACAAAGACCTCCTTTGTTTCTACTTACTTTGCCACCTTTTTCAAGGCCGAATTCAATAACCAAACACGCCACATTTAAGGCCCAATCAATGCAATTAATCAATAGGGGATTACATGTCTACTAGACGTGTAAAATTCCGCCCCACAAACGATATCAAACTAATACAAACTACAAGTCCAATTCGGCCACATTGAGTACAATAACACCAATTCTTATCCAATTTCCATTTCAATCCAAGTTATTAGCATAACATGATATCAAGTCGCAATCGATTATAACCACTATAATCTTCAAGTAAGTAACATGCGACGATTCTAATTAACGACCAAATAGTAATCCAACTTCACAAGGCTTAAATGACATTTCGGATTTAAGGCTACAATCAATCCATAATACTTAAGAAACTTCCACACAAATACTTCATGCTAGCAAACATGTAAAGCTAACAATAATATATAATCTTGTAACACTTAAGAGATAAGATTATTACCTCAACGATTCTTAGTCCAATTCCGAATCCGAAGTCGCTCCTTAGCAACTTAGAGCCTCTTCAAGACACTTCAATCCGCTACTTGAGACCCTTAGAACAACACCGACAAATTTCCTTCAAACTTCCAAATAAAACCTAGAAAGCAACTAGGTTTTCACCTTGCGACTAATACGAAAACTATCTTTTTCCGGGATTTTTCTATTGAGATACACTTACAATACACTCATGAACCTTGTTTTAAAGTGTGGAGCTTAATGGACAAGAAACAAAAAAAATTCTTTTCTCCAAGGGGTGAACCCGAGAGCACTTGTGGTGTTTCTTCCAATTTCTTGAAATTTTTTCTAAGTGTTGGCATTAGTCTTGCTACTAGTAGTAATATATAGCACATTGGAGGGTCAAGATGTGAACAATTGGGTGGCTTGGATGAGCTTCACTTAAATATCAAGACTTGTGGTCCCCTTGACCAAGTCAATTTTCTCAAGCTCACACTTGCAAGACTTAATCATCCTACCAAAGGTCAAATGACTCTTTTGTCCATGGCATTTTTCGTCCAAGCTTTCTAAAGGGGTGACACGACGACTCCCATTCGTCATAATAATACGTTTTCCGACAATTTCATAATTCCGATAAATTTTTACAAGTCTCAAATCTTAACACTTGTGAGTTCTTTCGTACGTTCTTAAAACATGTCCTGAAAAAATACGGGGTGTAACATTCTTCCCTCCTTAGAAACATTCGTCATGTTCTTTCGGAGTCAAACTTATAATTAGCGACATAGTTTCCTTTTACCACCCCGACATACCAATAATGCCACACATGGCCCTAATACCTCGCACACGCATATCCGTCCATCATAAGCCCAAAATAGATTATTTTTTCGCACTTCCAACTCCTTCTAGCATATACATAGTCTCAATATAATCTGTTCATGACACTTAAACATACCACAACTTTATCATGCATACAAGTTTCTAAAGGGCCAAAGACATACCTGAAATCATATAGGCGGTTCAAAGGACCGCTAAAACTGGGAACTCCCACCACGACACACGCCTTCCGTGCATAAACATCCCGCTTAGCTATGGAAGGCGAAGAACCCGCAGAATCGATCCAAGAGATCAGGTTATCCCACCAATGCCACCTGGCCTGATCTCTCACAAATGGCCTGCCGGGCCGCAAGTATAACAAGTTGTCGGCGAGTACGACACTCCCAAAATGGAATCTACTACGGTGACCACACCGGGCAAAGGTGGCTTCTCGCTACTATCTCTGACATCCGCGAACTCAGTAGCTCGAGCCCCGACTGCTCCCGAATATCCCCGACGACCAAACCTCCGCCGTAAGATCGGGAAGGAGCACTCTGGCTACCTGAAATGTAGACCTAGTCTCTGTTGAGGCTTTCCACCGAAAGTTATCACGAACCCTACCGCCCCGCCCTTCGCCGGATCGCCGCCGGGTCCTCTCTCTCTCTCTCGATCCTCGTGCATAAGTGCGCATCTCCGCAATATCCATACCGGTGAAGGGCGGCCACTCCTGTGCATGCAGAATCATATGAGGTCTAGCCCCATCACATAGCGGTGAACTCGTCCCGCCATATCGCCCACAATAGTGCGCGATACCGACAACGAGTCAAACCTGTGTTGTATTCACGATGGTCCTCCCATTACGCCTTAATGACAAGAACCTATCAACACGGGCTCTCCTCATTTCGTGAGGCAAAAGTGATCAAGAAAGGCCTCCGTGAACTCATCCTAAATCGCCGGACGAGCACCCACACCTCTCGGCGGCTCCCAAGACTCAAACTAGCAACGCAATATCGCAGAACCTGTAAGAAGCTAACACAATCGACTGCTCTCCGAGGCCCTAAGCACTGCATAGTCCTCTCAGAGCCGAACGAACTCTTGAGGATCATCCTCGATCTCGAACCATAAAACTCGTGGACTACAACCTAAAAATCCCGAATCCTCAAACCGCTTCAGGGTTAGCTACTCGCTCACGGCGACGCCTCTACCACTATGCTAGTCAATAGCCCGACCGCTCTCCGTAATATCTAAACTCGCCTGGCCGCGAATCGAGGCTCGCACGGAACCTCGAGCTACCGCGCCTCGGCCTCTAATACCGTGGCGTGGTGAGCTCACCGATCCGCCTACTACCTCGTGCATAGTGCGTGCTCGAGTCCCGTAACCCTCTGCGTACCACTAGCAGCCTCCGCCGCCGCTTTGCCCTTTCGACTCGGTCGCCTCCGTGAGGCATAACTGTTTCATAAGAATAGGTCAGAGAGGATTCAACCTAATAAGACAACTCTACTGCACGATCTCAGAGAGAGAAGAATGGAAACCAATCCTAAATGTCCTGCAGCCTCCTGATTATAGATGTGGTGCACAACACACCGATAATCAAGACTCTACTAGACACGGTCTGTAGACACATTCCGAGGACTAACTGCTCTGATACCAATTTTGTCACGACCCGAACCCGGGCCCGCGATTGGTGCCCTACCTGGGCACCCTTACAGGTATGCATCAGAGAAAATCAGCGGAACATACATGAAACTTATAAAATAAAACAACAGGTTAGCCGATAGGGCTATCTTCCTGGACATATATATATACAATCGAAACAGTTGCCTCATTTCCTTTACAAACTGACCCACAATATATGACTACAGACCTCTAAGAGTTTTATCATAACAACAGTGGCGGGACAGGGCCCCGCCATACCCCTGAATATACATGTATCTACAACCTCAGGGAAAACCGTACCAAGAGATAAGCCTCCGGAGCAAATGGAGCTTTTTCCCAAAAACTGAACCGAGATCCTAAGAGCAAGGATCACCAACCTGTGTACCTAAAACCTGCGGGCATGAACGCAGCTTCGGCGGGGTCGATAACAAAAATTGCGAATATGGAACGGAAAAATAAGGTACAGTAAACAAATCATAACTGTACAAAAGAATGACAGGGGCAAGTATAAAAAGGGTACATACTAGATCCTACCGTGTCATTACCATCTCGTGAAATTTATCGTATCTTATTATCGTTTCCCATGTTCAATAAAAGTTATAGTCACTTTCTTACGTACATACTTAGGAGAAATCGTCAAGTTCATTAACATATTACTTATATTTCATAACATAAGCCGACCCTTTATGGGGGGACGCATATACTACCCGGCCCAATCTGGGACGCGATCAAATCACACAAATATCAAAGCGTGCCCGTGGAATCCCCCATCACTGCCGACAGTCATAAGTGTAACATATAACCATGTGACGCGCCCATGGCATCCTACCTCACTGTCGGCGTACACATACACAATACATATATATATCTCCTGCCGGTGGAATCCCACATCACTGCCGACAGTCGTAGGTGTAACATATAACCATGCGACGCGCCCGTGGCATCTTACCTCACTGTCGGCATACACATATACAACACATATATATATATATATATATAACGTGACCACATGCCCCGGAATCCCTCATCGTATAAGCATGGCCATAACGTGCCCTCGGCATCCCTCATCGTAGCGCAGTCTTCATGGGAGCTAGCCCGTGGAGTAATAATATAACATTCTCCTAATCCTCATCGTGGGTACATGTCTTCATGGGAGCTAGCCCATGGAGTAATAATCGCACATAGCACGGTCGCGTGCCGGAATCCTCATCGTATAAGCATGGCCATGGGTAATAAACAACCGAATCTACCCCGCCTCGGTCACATGCCGGAATCCCACATCGTATAAGATGTCCAAGGATCAATCATAATGGAAGCATACCCGTGGAATCCCACATCACCGCTTGCACGCCCAAGTAAACTTACAACAAGACAATGCCCTCCAACTGAGAGTCACGACAACGTAAACATATAATACTTGCACTCAAAGCTATCACAAGCAAACATAGGCAAGTTCATTAAACCATTAGACTTCCATTTTTTTTTATAAACTCATGGCACTTTCGTTTCACACATAAAAATCCGGGAATTAACCCCAAGTACTACGTACTTCCATTCTTTTCAAAAGATTCCTTTTCATATAAAACCCCAAAATACTAACACCCGTAGTATCAAGGCTTGTGTACATTTCACATAAGTCACTATACTTTTAGAAATACATTTCTCGGCTTCTAAATCAAGTGACCCTTACTTTAAAGCTTTAATCAAGTGATACCTTTTAAATCAAATTGCCCTTCCTTAATTCAAGTTATTTCTTTGTTTACCTTATTAGAGAAAACCATTCTCTTAACTTTCCATAAAGCCGTTATAACCAACTTCCCATAAAGCCGTTATAACCCTTTATGGTTTTAGACAAACTCATTCCTTTTATAACCAAGAGACTTATACTTTTTAAAACCAAGTATTATATACTTTCAAATCAATTCTCTTAACTTTCAAAATACAATTAGTCTCTTAACTTTTAGAAATCAAGTTTCTTAACTTATAAAACTCAAGTACTCACACCTTGTAAAACAAGTTACTTCCCTTAAATCAAGTCAATTCTTCCTTTAAGAATCAAGTTTCATTACCTGAAAATAAAGTCTCTCAACCTTTTATGAGTCTAAGGTTTTCACAGTCTTAGAACTTCATAACGTAAATTAATTAAGTTAAGCACATATGCCTTATGAGTGTGAGTAGATTATACTTGATTATAACGATCTTATTAAAGCAGTCATGATCTAGAAAATGTAATACAATTTTGTCTTATCTTAGCTTCTATGAAGATGGAGAATTCTACTCATTTTAATATAATCAATTGTCATTACATTTTCCTTTATTAACGCTGCAATGGCTTGCTCGATACTTATTCTCATTCGTGCCATAAATTAGCCAAGTCAACTTGGCTCCAAAGTACCTCCTAACGACTCTTACCAACATCCCCCATAAGACTCGGTAAGGACTTAGGATAACTTTGACATAAACTTACATAGAGTAAATCACACACATACCTCTTAACTTCTAAGAGTAGAAGGAAACATGAAATAATACCACATGTATATTCCATACATAAAATCATGCCAAAGGAAGGAAGAGGTTCACATACCTCGCGACGATTGTCGACAAGTAGCAAAATGCACCAAAGTACTTCAACCTTGATAGCTATTCCATCCTCCAAGTAGAATACGCTATACTTAGTACTTCAACCTATAATGGCCACAATACGTCCATTAACCTCTTACTTCAAACGTAGAATATTCTAAGTGCTAAGTCACTAAATTCTACGGAAAATCGGACAGCACCTCCTTTGTTTCTACTTACTTTGCCACTTTTTTCAAGGCCGAATTCAATAACCAAACACGCCACATTTAAGGCCCAATCAATGCAATTAATCAATAGGGGATTACACGCCTACTAGAAGTGTAAAATTCCGCCCCACAAACGATATCAAACTAATACAAACTACAAGTCCAATTCGGCCACATTGAGTACAATAACACCAATTCTTATCCAATTTCCATTTCAATCCAAGTTATTAGCATAACATGATATCAAGTCGCAATCGATTATAACCACTATAATCTTCAAGTAAGTAACATGCGACGATTCTAATTAACGACCAAATAATAATCCAACTTCACAAGGCTTAAATGACATTTTGGATTTAAGGCTACAATCAATCCATAATACTTAAGAAACTTCCACACAAATACTTCATGCTAGCAAACATGTAAAGCTAACAATAATATATAATGTTGTAACACTTAAGAGACAAGATTATTACCTCAACGATTCTTAGTCCAATTCCAAATCCGAAGTCGCTCCTTAGCTACTTAGAGCCTCTTCAAAACACTTCAATCCGCTACTTGAGACCCTTAGAACAACACCAACAAATTTCCTTCAAACTTCCAAATAAAACCTAGAAAGCAACTAGGTTTTCACCTTGCGACTAATACGAAAACTATCTTTTTCCGGGATTTTTCTATTGAGATACACTTACAATACACTCATGAACCTTGGTTTAAAGTGTGGAGCTTAATGGACAAGAAACAAAAAAAATTCTTTTCTCCAAGGGGTGAACCCGAGAGCACTTGTGGTGTTTCTTCCAATTTCTTGAAATTTTTTCTAAGTGTTGGACTTAGTCTTGCTACTAGTAGTATTATATAGTAACATGGAGGGTCAAGATGGGAACAATTGTGTGGCTTCGATGAGCTCTTATTAAATATCAAGACTAGTGGTCCCATTGACCAAGTCAACATTGTCAATGTTATACCCCGTAGTTGCAGGGTATGTATGTGAGGACGTACGTACGAGAGTACGGCAGAAATTTTGAAAGAAAGAAAGATGTGAGTTTTCGACGGAAAAGTTTCCGGTTATTTGTGAAGAAAAAGGTTCGTTAATGGGAATTGGATTCCCAGATTTGGTATTTGGACTTCATAGATTATATTAGAATTTTGAGATTTTATTTTCGGAAATGGTCACGTGTGGCCCACGGGAGAAATTTACGGTTTTGTGGGGCCCGCTTTGTTTTTGAGATTTCCGGTATTTTGGATATTTTCGAAGACGAAATATTCAGGCGACCGGGGCGACACGTGTCACCCCACGTGGCACCCTTGGCCGATTTTACATTTGTGCACAACACCTTGTTAGAGTCGCTTTTGACGAAACGCTTTACATAACTGCGAGGGAAAATTCCGCTATATCTTTTCTTATTTTTTCGGATTTTTACGCGATACCAAAAATTTTTGACCAAAGGGAGGGGGACAAGTTTCACCCACACAATGGAAGACGCGCACTGGGCCGATTTGGCGGGCAAGTTGTGGTAGATATTTGTGTAGATATTTGCAGGGTTTTAAGGAGTAGGGTCTAGGGTGCACTTGGCTTGATCTTGGCCTTACACTTGCCTTGCACATGGCTTGATCTTGCCATTGGTTGGCTTTTGGTTTTGCTATAAATACCCCCTGGCTCAAGACTTCATTCATCCAAATATGTTCCAAGTCTTGCTATCCTTCCTCTCCTCTTGTTTGACTCTCGCCCAAGAGCCCTCCCTAGTAAAGGCCCTCGCCGAGAAACCCTCCCCTTTTCGTGTGGCCTTTGGCGGGGTTCCTCCCCCTCATGGCTAGCTGGGTACCCCTAGCCTAGTTGTTTTCGTATAATACCCCTCCCTTGTGGTATTGAAATACTTCTCCTAGTATTGTTATAATGCCCAAAATACCTTAGCCTTGTACCTTGTAGTATTCCAAATATACCTCTTTACGTAGAGCCCGAAAATACTACCTTTTGTCCTTTTAGTCTCAAACCGAAACCCTAAGGAAATCTTCATAGTTGGTTGAAGTATTTGATGTAGAAGTTGGTTAGAACTTCTAAGGGTTGTTTGGAGTGGTTTGGAGCGCACGGAGTGGAGCTAAACCTTGCTCAGGATCGACATTATAACTTGGATAATTTTGGGCTTGTCGAGGTAATATTCTTGTCCCCTTATCAGAATCGAGATTACATGTTGTTGGAATATATAGTGGAGGTATACTATATATAGCTTAGCATCGCGCAATGTCTTTTGACTTAAGCTCAAGAATAAAGAAAAGAATCTGAATCGTATTTACATAGGATCAGACAGTAGAGACTTTTGTAGTATTGCGGAGTTGAATTGTACACGCCCGTTAGGCGTGTAAAACCCTCCCGGTTGGCTTGGTAGCCTCGATAGAGGAGAGATTTACGCTGTCATGTGAGGTCTCGAATTTTCTGTAGAAAGATAGAAACTTATGTTTGGGGGTTGATAGACGTTTTTGACCTTTATAGGTGAAAGTACTAAGAGTAGCGTATTCTACTCAAGGAGTGGAAAGGGCTAGTGCGTTGTAGTACTTGGAGCATTTTGCTTATTGTCGATAAATCGTCGCGAGGTATGTGAACCTCTTCCTATCTTTTCTAGCATGATTGTTGTGAACTATGTAGTACGGTAGACGCATACGTGCTAAGTGATTTGGTTGGTTTAAAACATAGGTGTTATAATAGCTTAATGGGAAGTTAGTTATAACGACCTTATGTAGGTGAAAATGGTTTACTGATGTTAGAAGTTAAGAGACTTGATCTTATAAGATAAGAGACTTAACTTATTTGTTTTAATGTGGATGTTTGTGTGAAACCTCATTCGTGAGTAATGAGTACTTGGTTTTTAAAGGGATAATGTTTTACTGATTTCGAATCGAATGTGTATCGACTGCACCATCAAAGTTAATAAAGGAAAATGTATTGAATAATGATGTGTTGTATTAAAACCAAGAGAAACCTCCATCCGCATAGAAGCTAAGATAAGACAAAATGATATTACATTTTCTAGATCATGGCTGCTGTAATAAGATCGTTATAAACAAGAATAAACTACTCACATATATGACATATGTTACTCAATTGTTTTAAAAGAGATTAAGACTATGAGTTATTAAACCTTTCTAAAATAAGTGACTTGAGCATTTGAAAATGAAACTTGAGTAATTGAAACTAGGCAAACCGAACTTAGGAAAAGAATGTTACTTGATTTTGAAAAGGAATGTGGGTTGGTCATTCTAATACTACGGCATAGGTGATTTTTATAAAAGTAATGGATCTCTTTTAAAAGAACTTAACGTACGTAGTACTTTAGGGTTAAAACCCGGACCTTGGCATAAAATGAAAATACTTTGAGTTGTGAAACTTGCCTATGCTTGTTGTTGTGAAACTTGCCTATGCTTGTGATGATAGCCTTTGTTGTGCAAGTGTGGTATTTACGTTACCGCTGCCTCTCGATAGAGGCGGTCGACTTGTTGAGAACTTACTTGACGTCTTTGGCGGTGATGGAGAATTCCACGGTATGTTTCCATTTTGATTCTTGTCTTGTTGTTGATGTCACATGGACATGTCTACACCGATGTAGAATTAGGGCACGCGGCCACGCGGTCGGGTTGATTACCCGATATATTGTTATTGTGGTTACATGGACATGTCTACACCGAGGTAGAATTCGGGGCACGTGCTACGCGCGCAGGTTGATCACCCAAGATATTATTGTTGATGTCACATGGACGCGTCTACACCGAGGTAGAATTCCGGGGCACGTGCCACGGGCATTGGTATTATTGTTGCATCATGGACATGTCTACACCGATGCAGAATCCGGCACGCGCCATGACGCGAACATGATTGATGTTGTGGGCGTGAGACCCATAGTTATATTTGAGTGATGACTTGAGGTGTGAGTCCTCGATCGACATGATCGCTTTTATGTTGTGAATCGTAGTTTGGTTATCATACATGTCTCCTGCTTTATATAGACTAGTATGATTTCATTACAGTATCTTTTTACAGTTTCACATACTTGGTACCTGTTGTACTGACCTCCTTCGGGGGGCTGCGTTCATGCCGCAGATAGAGGTACATCGGTCGTGGATCCTCGCTCTTAGGATCTCGCCAGCGTTGGGAAGCTCCGCTTTCTCCGAGGCTTATCTTTTGGTATGTGTTCCCCGAGTTGTAGGTTCTTGTACATCTGTGGTATGGCGGCCCCGTCCCGTCATAGTTGTTGTAAATCTTAGAGGTCTGTAATCTTGTTGTGGCGTGGTTGTAAAAAGGATTAAACTGCTCGCTTTGAAAGAGTTGTATTTATTTATGTTATTGGAAGGTAACCGCTGGGTTGGCCTGCTTTATGTTCATATATCTTGTTTCTTGTTTAAAGTTTTATTTTCCGCTGGTTTTCTCGATGATTGTATCACTAGGTGCCCGGATAAGGCACCAAGAACGCCCCGAGCGGTCGTTACAAAAGTGGTATCGAGCGATTAATCCTCGGAAAGTGTCTACGCATCGCGTTCTAGTAGTCTTGATTATCGATGTGTTGTGCACCACATCTATAATCGTGAGGTCGCAGGACATTTAGGATTGGTTTCCATTCTTCTCATTCCGAGATCGTGCCTTAGAGTTGTTGTAAGTTGGACCCTCCGACGTATCTCGCTTTTACCGCTTATGCCTCCGCTGCAAGGCAACCAGAGCCCGAATGGGCAAGGCACCGAGGGTGCCGCTAGTGAGATACAGAGGAGCACGAGGCGCAGCCCTGACAAGACACGAGGTCAGGCTCAGACGGCGGGTTTTGGACGCCGCCACTTCAAAGAGTTTAGAGCCGCAGCCGTGGGCGATGACTACATGCACTGAGCCTCCACCCACACCGGGCGAGGAGATGGGTTACGGAGATGGCGATTCTTGCCGCCGTGGTCGTGGGCCGATATGAGGATAGGCCGACGCAGCAGCCCAGCCCAGAGCACCATGCCGTTCACCCCGAGCAGATAGTTTGAGGCTACGGACTTTCCGAGTTGTAGCCCGCCGAGTTTTACGGGTCGAGGCTCGAGGATGATCCGCAGGAGTTCATCCGGCGATTCTGATGGATCACGCGGTGATCAAGGCTTCAGAGACCGAGTCTGTGACCTTTGGTTCGCATCGGCTGCGTGATACCGCAGTCGATTTGTTTGATTCATGGGAGCTTTCCCGGGGAGAGCATGCACCTCCAGCAGTATGGGATGAGTTTTCGGGGGCTTTCCTCACGCACTTCTTGCCTCCGCAGATGAGGAGGGCACGGGCCGACAGATTTTTGATGCTTAGACAGAGCGCGCACGTTCGAGTACAATGTGAGTTCGACTCATCGCCCTGACGTCCCCAAATGTTGGTAGCTAGTATGGAGGATCGAGTGCACCGATATGTTACAGTGGCTCGATGATTACATGTCGAGGCATGTTCAGAGTAGCCCTTCACCGCATGGACATTACCCGCACGCAGCTCATGACCGGATGCGAGGCACGAGAGGTCGACGGAATGACCAAGATCGCAGAAGAGGCCGAACAACAGGTCCTTTGGTGACTTTCGAGGCGGACCGCCAAAGAAGATACTAGTTTTGTACCTCCGCCAGCAGAGTGGTCCTCCACAACCTTCAGAGTATTCGGAGCAGTCGTGGCTCGAGGTTCGTTTCGGAAGTGCGTGTTGGCGGACGCGTCACCCCTACCGCGTGGTCGATGTGGTAGACCGCATTTCGGGAGTGTCGTGCCAGGAGCTTGTTATTTTTGGCGCCAGCAGGCCATTTTGCGAGGAACTGTCCACCAAGGGTAGCACGGATGTTACGACTCACCCTACCGGATCGATGGGTTCATCGCTTTCATAGCATATGCGCAGGCGTGCCTATGATTAGAGCGGTAGCTCGTGTATATCCTTAACCTCTAGAGTTTTGGTATGCTTGTTATGATGGTCTCATTATTATGTGCATGCATTTAATAGCGTTGTGTTAATTGTGAGTTAGAAAACATGCTTAGTTGGGAGGATACGATGGGCATGGTAAGTGTAACCTTAGACTATGTCACGACCGAGACCTTGTGGTAAGGTCGCTTGAGTTAAAGATTTATTTTTGACCCTTATCGCAGTAGTAGTATACGTGGGATTTATTTGTGTGATAAGTCCGTGGGTAGTGTGAGATGGAAGTGGTAGCTTTCATGATGTGAATTAGTAAGATTGTTCGGATCGGGAACAAGAGTTCGCGCGGTCGGGTTGAGGACCATTTGCGGTCAACCCAGTAACCCGGTTCAGCGGGTCGTCGTGGTCCCGCCAGTGGTAGGTCACGAGGATGCTAGGCCCAAGTTTGTATGACCATCGTATGAGTTGGTGGATATGTTCGACCGTAGCGGATCGCGAGGCGGAATGGCCTGGGAGATTGAAATTAGTATGATGACCAAGTTCGAGGTAGTGACTCCGCAGATTTTCGAACGGAAGTAATGACTGAAGTATGGTACGTCTTGGGAGAGTTCAAGTGTTCGAGAAGCGGCACGACGAGTAAGGAAAGAAGAGGACGTGTGTTATCTCGCGCGCTGCCGCGTGGCGTTGCAACTCGTTAGAGGAACTTCATCGATATCCGTCTTGAGAAGGAACATTCGGACGAATGTTTCTGGCGAGGAGAATGTTATACCCGTAGTTGCAGTGGTATGTATGTGAGGACGACGCATTTGAGTACGCAGTAAATTTTGAAAGAAAGAAAGATGTGAGTTTTCACGGAAAAGTTTCCGTTATTTGTGAAGAAAAAGGTTCGTTAACGGGAATTGGATTCCCGATTTGGTATTTGGACTTCATAGATTATATTAGAATTTTGAGATTTTATTTTCTGAATGGTCACGTGGGCCCACGAGAAATTTACGGTTTTGGGCCCGCTTTGTTTTTGAGATTTCCGGTATTTTGGATATTTTCGAAGACGAAATATTCGGCGACCGGGGCGACACGTGTCACCCCATGTGGCACCCTTGGCCGATTTTACATTTGTGCACAACACCTGTTAGAGTCGTCTTTGACGAAACGCTTTACATAACTTCGAGGGAAAATTCGCTATATCTTTTCTTATTTTTGCGGATTTTTCCGAGAGACGAAACATTTTGGACCAACGGAGGGTGACATGTGTCACCCTCACAATGGAAGACGTGCGTGACTTGGCCGATTGAGGGGCAAGTTGTGTAGATATTTGTGTAGATATTTGTGAGGGTTTTAAGGAGTAGGTCTGTGGTGCACTTGGCTTGATCTCGCCTTACACTTGCCTTGCACATGGCTTGATCTCGCCATTGTTGGCTTTGGTTTTGCTATAAATACCCCTCGCTCAAGACTTCATTCATCCAAATATGTTCCAAGTCTTGCTATCCTTCCTCTCCTCTTGTTTGACTCTCGCCCAAGAGCCCCCTCCCTAGTAAAGGCCCTTGGCCGAGAAACCCTCCTTTTCGTGGCCTTTGGCCGCGGTTCCTCCCCTCATGGTGCTAGCATGGGTACCCCTAGCCTAGTTGTTTTCAGATAATACCCTCCTCGTGGTATTGAAATACTTCTCCTAGTATTGTTATAATGCACATAATACCTGAGCCTTGTACCTTGTTGTATTCCAAAGATACATCTTTGCGTAGATGCCTGAAATACTACCTTTTGTAATTTTAGTCTCAAACCGAAACCCTAAGGAAATCTTCAGAGTTGGTTGAAGTATTTGATGTAGAAGTTGGTTAGAACTTCTGGGGTTGTTTGGAGTGGTTTGGAGCGCACGGAGTGAGCTAAACCTTGCTCAGATCGACATTATAACTTGGATAATTTCAAGCAGGTAATATTCTGTCCCTTATTGTAATTGGAGATTACATGTTGTTGGAATATATAGTGAGGTATACTATATATAGCTTAGCATCGCGCAATGTCTTTTGACTTAAGCTCAAGAATAAAGAAAAGAATCGAATCAGATTTACATAGATCAGACAGAGACTTGTGTAGTATTCGAGTAGAATTGTACACGCCCGGTTAGACGTGTAAAACCTCTCCCGGTTGGCTTGCAGCCTACCGATAGAGAGGAGATTTACGCTGCCATGCGGGAGGTCGCGAATTTTACGTAGAAAGATAGAAACTTGTGTTTGGGGGTTGATAGACGCTTTTTGACCTTTATAGGTGAAAGTACTAAGAGTAGCGATTCTACTCAAGGATGGAAAGTGGCCAGTGCGTTGTAGTACTTGGAGCATTTTGCTTATTGTCGATAAATCGTCGCGAGGTATGTGAACCTCTTCCTATCTTTTCTAGCATGATTGTTGTGAACTATGTAGTACGGTAGACGCATACGTGCTAAGTGATTTGGTTGGCTTAAAACATAGGGTGTTATAATAGCTTAATGGGAAGTTAGTTATAACGACCTTATGTAGTGAAAATGGTTTATCGATGTTAGAAGTTAAGAGACTTGATCTTATAAGATAAGAGACTTAACTTATTTGTTTTAATGTGGATGTTTGTGTGAAACCTCATTCGTGAGTAATGAGTACTTGGTTTTAAAGGGATAATGTTTCCGATTTCGAATCGTAATGTGTATCGACTGCACCATTGCAGCGTTAATAAAGGAAAATGTATTGAATAATGATGTGTTGTATTAAAACCAAGAGAAACCTCCATCTGCATAGAAGCTAAGATAAGACAAAATGATATTACATTTTCTAGATCATGGCTGCTGTAATAAGATCGTTATAAACAAGAATAAACTACTCACATATATGACATATGTTACTCAATTGTTTTAAAAGAGATTAAGACTATGAGTTATTAAACCTTTCTAAAATAAGTGACTTGAGCATTTGAAAATGAGAAACTTGAGTAATTGAAACTAGGCAAACTGGAACTTAGGAAAAGAATGTTGTTACTTGATTTTGAAAAGGAATGTGGGTTGGTCATTCTAATACTACGGGTATAGGGTGATTTTTATAAAAGTAATGGATCTCTTTTAAAAGAACTTAACGTATGTAGTACTGGGGTTAAAACCCGACTTTGGCATAAAATGAAAGTACTTTGAGTTGTGTGAAACTTGCCTATGCTTGTTGTTGTGAAACTTGCCTTTGCTTGTGATGATAGCCTTTGTTGTGCAAGTGTGGTATTTCTGTGTTACCGCGTCTCTCGATAGAGGGCCGGTCGACTTGTTGAGAACTTACTTGACGGCCGGGCGTGATGGAGAATTCCACGTATGTTTCCATTTTGATTCTCGTCTTGTTGTTGATGTCACATGGACATGTCTACACCGATGTAGAATTCGGGGCATGCGGCCGCGGTCGGGTTGATTACCCGATATATTGTTATTGTGGTTACATGGACATGTCTATACCGAGGTAGAATTCCGGCACGTGGCCACGCGCAGGTTGATCACCCAAAGATATTATTGTTGATGTCACACGGACGCGTTCACACCGAGGTAGAATTCCGGCATGTGGCCACGGGCATTGTATTATTGTTGCATCATGGACATGTCTACACCGATGCAGACCCGGGGCACGCGCGATGCGAACATGATTGATGTTGTGGGCGTGAGACCCATAGTTATATTTGAGTGATGACTTGAGGCGTGAGTCCTCGATCGACATGATCGCTTTTATGTTGTGAATCGTAGTTTGGTTATCATACATGTCTCCCGCTTTATATAGACTAGTATGATTTCATTACAAGATCTTTTACGCCACATACTTGGTACTGCATCGACTCTTCGGCCGCGTTCATGCCGCAGTAGAGGTACATCGGCCGTGGATCCTCGCCTAGGATCTCGCCAGTTTTGGGAAGCTCCGCTTTCTCCGAGGCTTATCTTTTGGTATGTGTTCCCGAGTCAGGTTCTTGTACATTCGTGGGTATGGCGGCCCCGTCCCGTCATAGTTGTTGTAAATCTTAGAGGTCTGTAGTATCGCTGCAAGCGTGGTTGTAAAAGGATTAAACTGTTCGTTTTGAAAGAGTTGTATTTATTTATGTTATTGGAAGGTAACCGTTGGGTTGACCTGTTTTATGTTCATATATCTTGTTTCTTGTTTAAAGTTTTATTTTCCGCTGGTTTTCTCTGATGATTGTATCACTAGGGTGCCCGGGATAAGGCACCAGTAACGGGCCCCGGAGCGGGTCGTTACAGTCAAGCTCTTCAAGTTGCAAGACTTAGTCATCCCAAAAAGGTTAAATGACCCTTTAGTCATTGCCTAATTTTTTCCAAGGCACCATAAGGGGGGGTGACACGTGTCGCCCTCCCATTCGTCACAATATTTTGTTTTCCGACAATTCCATAATTCCGATAAGTTTTTTACAAATCTCTACTCTTAACATTAGGAATTCTTATGTACGTTCTTAAAACATGTCCTGTAAATACGGGGTGTAACATTCTTCCCCCCTTAGAAACATTCGTCATGTTCTTTCGGAGTCAAACTTATAATTAGCGACATAGTTTCCTTTTACCACCCCGACATACCAATAATGCCACACATGGCCCTAATACCTCGCACACGCATATCCGTCCATCATAAGCCCAAAATAGATTATTTTTTCGTACTTCCAACTCCTTCTAGCATATACATAGTCTCAATATAATCTGTTCATGAAACTTAAACTGTCACGACCCGATCCCGGGCCCGTGACTGGTGCCTTACCCCGGGCACCCTAGTGATACAACATCAGAGAAAACCAGCGGAAAATAAAACATAAACATGAAACAAGATATATGATCATAAAACAGGCCAACCAAAAACAGTTGCCTTCTGTATATATACATAAAACCCGAACAGTTTAATCCTTTTTACAACCCTACCCATAACAGTACTACAGACCTCTAAGATTTATAACAACCATGACGGGACAGGGCCCCGCCATACCCCTGAATGTACAAGAACCTACAACTCAGGGAACACATACCAAAGAATAAGCCTCCGGAGAAACGGAGCTTCCCAATACGCTGAACTGTGATCCTATGAGCGAGGATCCACTACCGATGTACTCCTACTGCAGATGAACGCACTCCGGCGAGGTCAAGATAACAGTACCAAGTATGTGAAATCAGAAAATATCAGAAATGAAATCATACTAGTCTAAATAAAGCAGAGACATGTATGATAACCAAACTACGATCACCACATAAAAGCAATCATGTCGATCGTGGACTCACACCTCAAGTCATCACTCAATAAATAACTATGGGTCTCACGCCCACAATATCAATCATGTTCGCATCATGGCCGCATGCCCCCGGAATTCTGCATCGGTGCAGACATGTCCATGATGCAACAATAATAACAATTCCGCATGGCCACATGCCCCCGGAATTGCAGACGGTAGACACGCCCATGTGACATTAACAACAATAATATCGTGATCAACCCCGCCGCATGGCCACACGCCCCCGGAATTCTGCATCGGTGTAGACATGTCCATGTAACCACAATAACAATATATCGGGTAATCAACCCTGCTGCATGGCCACATGCCCCCGGAATTCTGCATCGGTGTAGACATGTCCATGCAACCAAAATAACAATACATCGGACAACCAGGCTATCACAAACAAGCTCAAGCAAATTACCATACTTCTAAACTTTTATAAAAAGATCCACTCTTTCTCAAGAAGTCACCTGATATCAACATTTGCACAACAAAGGCTATCTCCACAAGCATAGGCGAGTTACACAACAACAAGCATAGGCAAGTTATACAACAACAAGCATAGGCAAGTTATACACAACTCAAGGTACTTCCATTTTGTATCCAAGTCCGGGTTTTAACCCTAAAGTACTACGTACATTAACTCTTTTTAAAGGATCCGTTTCTTTCACAAAAGTCACATAATACCCGTAGCATAAAATAGAGTGACTATCTTTTTAAGTAAACCAAAATACTTCCCTTTTTAAAATCAAGTAACAACATTATTTTCCAAACGTTCAAGTTTGCCTAATTTCAAATGCTCAAGTTTCTCATTTTAGAAAGGTTTCATAACTCATAGTCTTAATCTCTTTTAAAACAATTGAGTAACATATGTCTTGTACGTGAGCCGTTTATTCTTGTTTACAACAACCTTGTTACAGCAGCCATGATCTAGGAAATGTAATACAATTTTGTCTTATCTTAGCTTCTATGCAGATGGAGGTTTCTACTGGTTTTAATAACAATTTGTTATTTGTCAATACACTTTCCTTTATTAGCGCTGCTGTGGTTTGTTCGACACTTATTCTCATTTCCGAAATCAATAAAACATTATTCTTTTTAAAACCAAGTACTCATTACTCGCGAATGAGGTTTCACAACACTTTAACAAAATGTTAATTACCAAGTAAAACAAGTTAAGTCTCTTATCTTTCAAGATCAAGTCTCTTAACTTCTACAATCAATAAACCAATCTTTTACCTACATAGAGTCGTTATAACTAACTTCCCATAAAGCTATTATAACACCCTATGTTTTAAACCAACCAACTCATTTAGCACATGTACGCTTCATCGTACTACATAGTTTACAAAGCATCATGCTAGAAGGATAGGAAGAGGTTCACATACCTCGCGACGATTATCGACAATAAGCAAAACGCCCACAAGATCAGAATCTCGCTAGCCGCTTTCCACTCTTCAAGTAGAATACGCTACTCGTAGTACTTCCACCTATAAGGCCACAAACGCCTATTAACTTCTAACCGCACGGTTCCATATTCTACGTAAAATTGCAAAGACCTCCCCGCAACAACAGAAATCTCCTCTCTATCGAGGCCGCTACCAAGCCAACCAGTGGGGTTATACGCCTAACCTGACGATACAATTCTACTATACAAGAATACCACAAGTCCATCGTAATACACCCTATGTAATTACGATCGCTTCTCTTCTTTAAATTCAGCTTAAGTCAAAAGACATTGCCGCAGCTATGCTTAGTTCTATATATAGTATACTTCAACTATATAATCCTACAACATGTAATTTCCAATTACAATAAGGGGACAAGAATATTTACCTCGATAAGCCCAAAATTATCCAAGTTATAATGTCGATCCTGAGCAAGGTTTAGCTCCTACTCCGTGCGCTCCAATCCGCTCCAAACAACCCTTAGAAGTTCTAACCAACTTCTACTTAAATACTTCAAACAACTATGAAGATTTCCTTAGGGTTTCTGTTTGAGACTAAAAGGACAAAAGGTAGTATTTTCGGGCTCTACGTATAGAGGTAACTTTTGGAATACTACAAGGTAAAGGCTAAGGTATTTTGGGCATTATAACAATACTTGGAGAGTATTTCTACCAAAAGGGGGGGTGTATTATACGAAACAACTAGGCTAGGGAGGGGTACCCCTCGGCAAGACACCACAAGGGGGGGGAGGGGAACCTCTCGGCCAAAGGCCACTAGAAGGGGGAGGGGGAAGGCTAGGACGAGATCAACAAGAGGAGAGGGGAAGGATTGCAAGACTTAGAACACATTTTGGATGATGAAGTCTTCAAGCTTAGGGGGGTATTTATAGGAAAACCAAAGGCCAACCAATGGCCAAGATCAAGCCATGTGCAAGGTAAGTGTAAGGCCTTGATTATGCCAAGTGCACCCTAACCCTACTCCACAAAACAAGGCACCAAACAAGCCATAGAACAAGGCACAAAACAAGGAGCCAATTAGCCAAGAAGACGTGACCCAATCGGCCAACCCAACGTCCACTTGAGGGTGACAAGTGTCACCCTCCCGTTGGTCCAAAATGTTTCGTCTCCCGGAAAAATCCGCAAAAATCGCAAATGACATAGCCGGAATTTTCCCTACGCAAGCTGTGGAAACGTTTCGTCGAAAAACGACTCTAACCGGGTGTTGTGCACAAAATTTGGTCCAATGCCTAACTTAAGGCTCAAATTTCTACGTATGTCCTTACGTATATACTCTGGAAATACGGGGTATAACATTCTCCCCTCCTTAGAAACATTCGTCCCGAATGTTCCTTCTCAAGTCGGATAACGATGAAGTTTCTCTAACAAGTTGCCAACGCCACAGCTTGGCCACGAAATAACACACGTTCTCTTCCTTCCTTACTCGTCGTGTGATACCACTTTTGTCACTTTGCCGCGAGGTTCTAGTGTCACTCCGGCGACCCAACAAATGGTACCGAACTGCATGTGGTCCCTGAGGTTCTAGTGTCTCTCAGGACGTGCCATACTTCAGTCATTGCTTCATTTCTCACAACTGTGGAGTCACTACCTTCAAACTTGGTCATCTTACTAGCCGTAATATCCCCTAAGGCCATCTCCGGCCTTCACGAACGATTCTGGTCGAACACATCCACGAACTCATACGATGGTCGTCTAAACTTGGGCCTAGCACCCTCGTGACCCTACCACCTGGCGGGACTACCCAGAACTGACCCCACCCAAAACCGGGCTGCGGGTCGACCCGCGAGCGGCCATCAACCCGACCCACAATCGCGCCGACACTTGCTCCTCGAAACGGAACAATCTTACCTAATCAAGTCAGGAAAGCTACCACTTCCATCTCACACTACCCATGGACTTATCACACAAATAATTCCCACGTACTACTTACTCTGATAAGGGTCAAACATGAAATAAATCTTTTACACAAGACGACCTTACCTCTAAGGTCTCAATCGTGAAATAGTCTAAGGTTCACACCTACCACGCCCCCATACTTATCCTTCCAACTAACCATGTTTTCTAACTCACAATTAACACCACGCTATCCGTACATAGCACACAATAATGAGATCATCATAACAAGCATACCAAAACTCTAGAGGGTTAAAGATATACCTGTACCCACCGCGTCACTCTAATCATAGGCCTGTCATGCAGGGCGCATAGCTAGTGAAGGTGATGAACCAGCCACTGATCCTGAAGGCTGTGTCGTAACATCCGTGCTACCCTTGGTCGGACAGTTCCTCGCAAAATGGCCCTGCTGGCCGCAAAAATAACAAGCTCCCTTGGCACCACGACACTCCCCGAAATGCGGTCTACCACATCGACCACACCGAGGTAGGGTGATCGATCCGCCAACACCCCTACTCCTCCGAAACTCAACCTCGAGCCCCGACCGCCCCGAATACTGGATGCCCAAGGTTGTGGAGGACCACTGCGACCGGGCGGAGGTACAAACTAGCTCACGCGGAGGTGGTCCGCCGAAAGTCACCAAAGGACCCGTTGTTCTAGCCCTCTTCACGATCTTCGTCATTCCGTCGACCTTCCGCTTTCACCCCATGCGCATAAGCTCGCATGCGGCAATGTTCATGCCGTGAAGAGCTACACCCGAGCAAGCCTCGCCAAGTAATCATCTAACCCAGAACGTAACGGTGTACTGGCCCTCCATATCGCCATTACAGTGGGGCATAACGAGCCAAGGAGTCGAACTCACATTGTACTCAATCAGACGCTCGCTCGCCTCAACATCAAAAATCTGGCCCGAGCCCTCTCATCCGCGAGGCAAGAAATATGCAAGAAATGCCCCGAGAACTCGCCCCAAACGGCCGGAAGTGCATTCTCTCCCGACAGCTCCCACGAATCAAACTACCGATCATGCGGTATCACGCGGCGATGCGAACCTAAGACCACCGACTCGGTCTCCAAGCCTTGATCACTCATGATCCTCAGAATCGCTTCGGATGAACTCGCGATCATCCTCGTGCCTCGACCGTAGAACTCGGGCGGCTACATCTCGTAAAGTCATGTAGCCTCAAACTATCCGATCTAGGTGAACCATCGGGCGCCATCGAACCGCTGGCCCAACCTATCTCTCATGTTCGCCACGACTCGCCAATAATCGCCAACTCTTGTAACCCATCTCCTCTCGCCTGCATCGTGGACCGAGGCTCGTGTATCGTGGTCTCAACACCATCGCTGCGCTCTAAATCGCTGGGTGGGCGTGTCGCAAAACCCGCCGTCTCAAGCATAATCTCGTGCACGACGCCTACGCTCGCATTCTCTCAGATCTCACTAGCAAAGACTCTACTGCCTTGCCCTTCCGGCTCTGGTTTGCGCGAGGCATAATCGTAAAACGAGATACGTCGAGGGGTCCAACTTACAACACTCTAAGGCACGATCTCGTAATGAGAAGAATGGAAACTAATCCTAAATGTCTCAGCCTCCTCGATTATAGATGTGGTGCACAACACATCGATAATCAAGACTCTACTAGACACGGTCTGTAGACACTTTCCGAGGATTAACTGCTCTGATACCACTTTTGTCACGGCCCGATCCCGGGCCCGTGACTGGTGCCTTACCCCGGGCACCCTAGTGATACAACATCAGAGAAAACCAGCGGAAAACAAAACATAAACATGAAACAAGATATATGATCATAAACAAAGCAACAAAAACAGCTTGCCTTCTCAGATATATACATAAAACCCAACGCTTTAATCCTTTTACAACCTCGCCATACGATTTCATGCACTCTAAGATTTATAACAACCATGACGGGACAAGGCCCCGCCATACCCCTGAATGTACAAGAACCTACAACTCAGGGAACACATACCAAAGAATAAGCCTCCGGAGAAACGGAGCTTCCCAATACGCTGAACTGTGATCCTATGAGCGAGGATCCACTACCGATGTACTCCTACCTGCGGCATCAACGCAGCCCCCCGAAGGAGGTCGATAACAGTACCAAGTATGTGAAATCAGAAATATCAGAAATAAAATCATACTAGTCTAAATAAAGCAGAGACATGTATGATAACCAAACTACGCTCACCACATAAAAGCGCCATGTCCACTGTGACTCACGCTCAAGTCATCACTCAAATATAACTATGGGTCTCACGCCCACAACATCAATCATGTTCGCATCACGGCCGCATGCCCCTGCACTTGCATCGGTGTAGACATGTCCATGATGCAACAATAATAACAATGCCCCACGGCCACATGCCCCGACTCGTGACGGCAGGTAGACACGTCCATGTGACATTAACAACAATAATACTGGGTGATCAACCCCGCCGCATGTCCACAAGCCCCCGAAATTCTGCATCGGTGTAGACATGTCCATGTAACCACAATAACAATATATCGGGTAATCAACCCTGCTGCATGGCCACATGCCCCGGACTCAGATCGGTGTAGACATGTCCATGCAACCAAAATAACAATACATCGGACAACCAGGCTATCACAAAAAGCTCAAGCAAATTACCATACTTCTAAACTTTTATAAAAAGATCCGCTCTTTCTCAAGAAGTCACCTGATATCAACATTTGCACAACAAAGGCTATCTCCACAAGCATAGGCGAGTTACACAACAACAAGCATAGGCAAGTTATACAACAACAAGCATAGGAAAGTTATACACAACTCAAGGTACTTCCATTTTGTATCCAAGTCCGGGTTTTAACCCTAAAGTACTACGTACATTAACTCTTTTAAAGGATCCGCTTTCTCACAAAAGTCACATAATACCCGTAGCATAAAATAGAGTGACTATCTTTTTAAGTAAACCAAAATACTTCCCTTTGTAAAATCAAGTAACAACATTATTTTCCAAACGTTCAAGTTTGCCTAATTTCAAATGCTCAAGTTTCTCATTTTAGAAAGGTTTCATAACTCATAGTCTTAATCTCTTTTAAAACAATTGAGTAACATATGTCTCAGACGTGAGCCGCTTCTTCTTGTTTACAACAACCTTGTTACAAACAGCATGATCTAGGAAATGTAATACAATTTTGTCTTATCTTAGCTTCTATGCAGATGGAGGTTTCTACTGGTTTTAATAACAATTTGTTATTTGTCAATACACTTTCCTTTATTCATACTTTGTGGTTTGTTCGACACTTATTCTCATTTCGAAATCAAAAACATTATTCTTTTTAAAACCAAGTACTCATTACTCGCGAATGAGGTTTCACAACACTTTAACAAAATGTTAATTAAGTAAAACAAGTTAAGTCTCTTATCTTTCAAGATCAAGTCTCTTAACTTCTACAATCAATAAACCAATCTTTTACCTACAGAGTCGTTATAACTAACTTCCCATAAAGCTATTATAACACCCTATGTTTTAAACCAACCAACTCATTCAAAGACACGTACGCTACCGCACTACATAGTTTACAAAGCATCATGCTAGAATGATAGAAAGAGGTTCACATACCTCGCGACTATTATCGATAATAAGCAAAACGCCCACAAGATCAGAATCTGCTAGCCGCTTCCACTCTTCAAGTAGAATACGCCACTCGTAGTACTTCCACCTATAAGGCCACAAACGTCTCATTAAATTCTAACCGCACTGCTCCATATTCTACGTAAAATTGGCAAAGACTTCCGCAACAACAGAAATCTCCTCCTCTATCGAGGCCGCTACCAAGCCAACCGGGGGTTATACGCCTAACCTGACGATACAATTCTACTATACAAGAATACCACAAGTCCATCAGAATAATACACCCTATGTAATTACGATCGCTTCTCTTCTTTAAATTCATGCTTAAGTCAAAAGACATTGCAGCAAAGCTATGCTTAGTTCTATATCTAGTATACTTCAACTATATAATCCTACAACATGTAATTTCCAATTACAATAAGGACAAGAATATTTACCTCGATAAGCCCAAAATTATCCAAGTTATAATGTCGATCCCGAGCAAGGTTTAGCTCCTACTCATGCGCTCCAATCCGCTCCAAACAACACTTATAAGTTCTAACCAAGTTCTACTCAAATACTTCAAACAACTATGAAGATTTCCTGAGGGTTTCGTTTTGTGACTAAACGGACAATAGGGAGTATTTCCTGCTCTACGATAGAGGTAACTTTTGGAATACTACAAGGTAAAGGCTAAGGTATTTTGGGCATTATAACAATACTTTGGAGAGTATTTCTACCAAGAGGGGGGGTGTATTATACGAAACAACTAGGCTTTGGGGGGGGGTACCCCTCGGCAAGACACCATAAGGGGGGGGGGGAACCTCTCGGCCAAAGGCCACTAGAAGGGGGAGGGGGAAGGCTAGGACGAGAGCAACAAGAGGAGAGGGGAAGGATTGCAAGACTTAGAACACATTTTGGATGATGAAGTCTTCAAGCTTAGGGGGGTATTTATAGGAAAACCAAAGGCCAACCAATGGCCAAGATCAAGCCATGTGCAAGGCAAGTGTAAGGCCTTGATCAAGCCAAGTGCACCCTAACCCTACTCCACAAAACAAGGCACCAAACAAGCCATAGAACAAGGCACAAAACAAGGAGCCAATTGGCCAAGAAGACGTGACCCAATCGGCCAACCCAACGTCCACTTAAGGGTGACAAGTGTCACCCTCCCGTTGGTCCAAAATGTTTCGTCTCCCGGAAAAATCCGCAAAAATCGCAAATGACATAGTCGGAATTTTCCCTACGCAAGCTGTGGAAACGTTTCGTCGAAAAATGACTCTAACCGGGTGTTGTGCACAAAATTCGGTCCAATGCCTAACTTAAGGCTCAAATTTCTACGTACGTCCTTACGTATATACTCTGGAAATACGGGGTATAACATAAACATACCACAACTTTATCATGCATACAAGTTTATAAAGGGCCAAAGACATACCTGAAATCATATAGGCGGTTCAAAGGACCGCTAAAACTGGGAACTCCCACCACGACCTGCACACGGCTGCCGTGCATAAACATCCTGCCTAGCTATGGAAGGCGAAGAACCCGCAACTGATCCAATAGACTGCGCTATCCCACCAATGCCACCTCTGTCGATAGCTCTCACAAATGGACTCGCCGCCGCAAGTATAACAAGTTGTCGAAGTAGTACGACACTCCCCAAAATGGAATCTACTACAGTGACCACACCGGGGCAAAGGTGGCTTCCCCTGGCTACTATCCTCGGACATCTGTGAACCTGTAGCCCTGGAGCCCTGACCTGCTCCCGAATATCCCCGACGACCAAACCTCCGGCCAGAAGACCGGGAAGGAGCACTCTGTGCCGGCTGAAATGTAGACCTAGTCTGCTGTTGAGGTTGTCCGCCTCGAAAGTTATCCTGGAACCCTGCCGTCCTGGCCCTCTTGGGCTGGACTGCGTCAGGCTGGTCCTCTCTCTCTCTGTCCTCGATCCCTTGTGCATAAGCCTGCATCCTGGCAATATCCATACCTGGCTGAAGGGCCACTCCCAGGCATGCAGTAATCATATGATGGTCTAGCCCCATCACATAGCGGTGAACTCTGTCCGCCATATCAGCCACAATAGTGTGCGCATACCTGGACAACGAGTCAAACTCCAGGTTGTATTCCCTGATGGTCCTCCCATTCTGCCTTAATGACAAGAACCTATCAACACGGGCTCTCCTCATTTCAGGAGGCAAAAAGTGATCAAGAAAGGCCTCCGTGAACTCATCCCAAACTGCCGGACGAGCACCCACACCTCTCGACAGCTCCCAAGACTCAAACCAGTTCAACGCAATATCGCGTAACCGGTAAGAAGCTAACACAACTGACTCTGTCTCCGAGGCCCTAAGCACCTGCATAGTCCGTCAGTAGTCGCCGAACGAACTCTTGAGGATCATCCTCGATCTCAAACCATAAAACTCGTGGACTACAACCCGTAAAATCCCGAATCCTCAAACCGCTTGGCCAGGGTTAGCTACCGCTTCCGTCACGCCGCCTACCACTATGCTAGTCAATAGCCCGACCGCTCTCCGTAATCTCTAAACTCGCCGGCCGCGGAATCGAGGCTCTGCACGAACCTCTCGAGCTACCGCCTCGGCCTTTCTAATACTGGGCGTGGCCGAGCTCGCCGATCCGCCTACTACCTCGTGCATAGTCGTGCCCGAGTCCCGTAACCTCTCAGTACCACTAGCAGCCTCTTGTCGCCGCTTGCCCTTCTCGCCCGGTCGCTTCCGTGAGGCATAATCGTTTTCATAAGAATAGGTCGAGAGGATTCAACCTAATAAGACAAATTTCTACCGCACGATCTCGCAGAGAGAAGAATGGAAACCAATCCTAAATGTCCTGCAGCCTCACGATTATAGATGGTGCACAACACACCGATAATCAAGACTCTACTAGACACGGCCTCAGACACTTTCCGAGGACTAATCGCTTCGATACCAATTTTGTCACGACTGCACCGGGCTCGCGATCGTGCCCTACCTGGGCACCCTTACAGGTATACATCAGAGAAAATCAGCGGAACATACATGAAACTTATAAAATAAAACAACAGGTTAGCCGATAGGGCTACCTTCCTGGACATATATATATACAACCGAAGTAGTTGTCTCATTTCCTTTACAAACTGACCCACAATATGTGACTACGGACCTCTAAGAGTTTTATCATAACAACACAAGTGACAGGCCCCGCCATACCCCGAATATACGAATCTACAACCTCGTGGAAAACTGCATCAAGAGATAAGCCTCCGAGCAAATGGAGCTTTTTCCCAAAAATCAACCGAGATCCTAAGAGCAAGGATCACCAACCTGTACCTAAACTCGCGGCATGAACGCAGCTTCGGCGGGCCGTCAACAACAGGTACCGAATAAGGAACGGAAAAATAAGGTACAGTAAACAAATCATAATTGTACAAAAGAATGACAGGGGCAAGTATAAAAAGGGTACATACCAGATCCTACCGTGTCATTATCATCTCGTGAAATTTATCGTACCTTATTATCTTTTCCCATGTTCAATAAAAGTTATAGTCACTTTCTTACGTACATACTTAGGAGAAATCGTCAAGTTCATTAACATATAACTTACTTATCTTTCATAACATGCCGACCTTTTGCTGGGACGCATATACTACCCGTCCCAATCTGGGATGCGATCAAATCACACAAATATCAAAGCGTGCCCGTGGAATCCCCCATCACTGCCGACAGTCATAAGTGTAACATATAACCATGTGACGCGCCCGTGGCATCCTACCTCATTGTCGGCGTACACATACACAATATATATATATATATATATATATATATATATAACGTGGCCGCATGCCCCGGAATCCCTCATCGTATAAGCATGGCCATAACGTGCCCTCGGCATCCCTCATCGTAGGTGCAGGTCTTCATGGGGAGCTAGCCCATGGAGTAATAATATAACATGCCCCCGGAATCCCTCATCGTATAAGCATGGCCATGGGTAATAAAACAAATCCGGGAATCTAACCCGCCCCGGTCACATGCGCCTAATCCCACATCGTATAAGCATGTCCAAGGATCAATCATAATGGAAGCATACCCGTGGAATCCCATATCACTGTCGGTACGTCCAAGTAAACTTACAACAAGACAGCCGGCCCTCCAACTGAGAGTCACGACAACGTAAACATATAATACTTGCACTCAAAGCTATCACAAGCAAACATAGGCAAGTTCATTAAACCATTAGACTTCCATTTTTTTTTATAAACTCATGGCACTTTCGTTTCACACATAAAAATCCGGGAATTAACCCCAAGTACTACGTACTTCCATTCTTTTCAAAAGATTCCTTTTCATATAAAACCCCAAAATACTAACACCCGTAGTATCAAGGCTTGTGTACATTTCACATTCGGGGACGAATGTTTCTAAGGGGGGAAAAATGTTACACCTCGAAATTTCCAGGATATGTTTATAAGGAACATACGTAAGAACTCAAATGTTAAGATTTGAGACGAGTAAAAATTTATCGGAATTATGGAATTGTCGAAAAATGAAATATTGCGACGAACGGGAGGGAGACACGTGTCACCCCATAGTGGTATTGGATGAAATTGTCATGGATGAAATGGTCATTTGACCAATATTAGGATGGCCAAGTCTTGCAAAGACTTTAGCTTGATATTGTTGACTTAGTCAAGGCCACTTGGATTGACCTTTAATGAATTGCATCTAAGCCAACCATTTGTGTAGATCTTGACCCTCCATAGTATTATATATGTGTACAAGTAGCAAGACAAGGCTCTTAACACTTAGCTAAATTTTCAAAGAAAACCTTGAAGAACACTATGAAGGCTCTCTCGGCTTTGAGAGGATTTTTCAAGAAGAAAATTTTCGTTTGTTGTCCAATAAGCACCACACTTTAAACCAAGGTTCCTAAGAGTATTGTAAGGTTATCTCAATAGAAAGATTCCGGAAAAGGGGCGTTTTCGTATTAGTCGCAAGGCGAAAACCTAAGGAGTTCTTCAACTTTGAAGTTGGAACTTGAAGAGGAGTTCTTCATAAGCTTCTAAGGGTGGCTTGGAGTGGATTGGAACGTCAAAAAGAGGAGCTAAGGTTGCTAAGGATCGACTTGTAATCTTGGATCATATTTGGGCTAAATGAGGTATAATCTTCGTCTTACTTTTGTAATTGAGGATTCCATGTTATGATAAGTTAGAAATGATCATGTGATATGTGTTATGAAGATTGATAAGTGTTATGGAAATTTAGAAGCTCAAATCTGAAAATGACATGTTGAGTCATTTGAAATTGAACTACAATTTGGTCGTTAACTAGAATCGTCGCATGTTATCTACTTGAAGATTGTAGTAGCTATAATCGATTGCGGCTTGATTACATGTTATACTAAACCACTTGGATTGAAAAGGAATTGGAAACGAATTTGTATTGTTGTCCCTAAATTGCCGAATGGACATTGTATTTTTGGACTAGTTTGATGTCAATTGTGGGATGGAATTTTACACGTCTTGTAGGCGTGTAATCCCCTATTGATAACTACATTGTTGAGCCTTAAATGTGGCGTGTTTGGTTATTGAATTCGGCCTTGAAAAAGGTGGCAAAGTGTGTAGAAACAAAGGAAGCGATGCCCGATTTTCCGTAGAATTTAGTAGCTTTGCACTTGGAATATTCTACGTTTGAAACTAGAAGTTAATAGACGTATTATGGTCATTATAGGTTGACATACTATGTACGGCATATTGGACTTAGCAAGTGGATTGAACCAAAGAGGTATGTGGAACTTTCTTATCTCTTGAGCATGAATAAGTTGTAAATGTATAGTACGGTAGACGTACGAGATTTTGACGAATCTAGTCCATTTGATATCCTTGGTTTATCTTAAGAATGATCAAGTTGGTTGAGTTAGGGAATTAACTCACTTGTGTAAATATTAAGGATATCTTGGTTTTCAAAAGTTAAGAGACTTTAAGTATGTTGAAAGTATTTTTGATACTTGTTTTGTTGGAAAGTTTAAGTCTCTTGGTTATAAAGAAGAATGCAAGTTTCTAAAGTATAAAGCTAGTATAACGACTTTATGGGAAGTCGGTTATAATAGCTTTATGGAAAGTTAAAAAGGGTGATTTACTCTAAGTAAAATAAGTACGGATAAATGACTTGAATTAATGAAAGACGAATTGATTTTAAGGCATCAATTGCCTAAGTTTTTAAAAAAAAAAAAGTCACTTGATTTAGAAGCCTAATTATATTTCTAAAGGTATTGTGACTTGTCTTGAAAAGTAATTGTGACTTGATACTACGGTTATTAGTATCTTGGAAGTGTTATATGAAAAAGAGTCATTTTTAAAAGAGTAGAAGTATGTAGTACTTTGGGTTAAATTCCCGGATTTTTATAAAGACATGTTAGTGTCTTAAGTAAACTAAAATGAGAGTGTATATGAACAAGACTAATAAGAAGTTAGGGGATTTCTTAACTTGCTTATATATTGTATGATAAGCCGGTAGTGCTTAAGTTATATATGATAAGCCGGTAGTGCTTATGTTATGTATGATAAGCCGGTAGGGCTTATGTTATGTATGATGGCCGGTTGAGCTAGGATAAGAGTATAAATGAGGGGTAAACCCCCAAGACGTTTGTTATACCCCGTATTTCCAGAGTATGTACGTGAGGGCGTACGTATAAAAGTTTAAGCCTTAAGTTAGGCAAGGACCAAAAATATTTGTTCACAACTACCGAAAAGAATCGTTTTTCGACGAAACGTTTTACAAAACTTGCGAAGGGAAAATTACGGCTATGTCATTTATTATTTTTGCGGATTTTTCCGAGAGATGAAATATTTTAGACCAACGAGAGGGCGACACTTGTCACCCTCAAGTGGGCGGTCAAGGGGGACGAAATGTTGCACGTTTTCTTCCTTGTTTTGTTGCCTAAAACTTGGGTCAATGTTTGTGAGGGATTTGTGGAGTAGGGTTAGGGTGCACTTGGGTAAATCTTGACCCTCCACTTGCCCCCCACTTGGCTTGATCTTGGCCCTTGGTTGTCCTATAAATACCCCCTTGAAGTGCAAGACTTCTTCATCCCTCAAACACTTCCTAAGTCTTGAAAACCCCTCCCCCCTTTGGAGAGGTTCTCGTCCAAGCCTCCCCCTCCTCCCTTTGTGAGGCCGTTTGGCCGAGAGCACCCCTCCCCTTTGAGAAGGCCTTTTGGCCGAGAGTACCCCCCCCTACCTTGAGAGTTGTTCTCGTAAATACACCCCCCCTTGGTAGAAAATACTCTCCAAGTATAGTTACTATTCCAAAATACCTTGGCCCAAATACCTTGTAGTATTCCAAAGTTACCTCTATACGTAGAGCCCGGAAATACTACCTTATGTCCTTTTAGTCTCAAACCGAAACCCTAAGAAAAATCTTCATAGCCGGTTGAAGTATTAAGTAGAAGTTGCGTAGAACTTCTACGGGTTGTTTGGAGCGAGTTAGAGCGCCCAGAGTAGGAGCTAAACGTTGCTCAGGATCGACATTTAAACCTGGATAATTATGGGCTTATCGAGGTAAATATCTTGTCCCCCTATTGTAATTACAGTTTACATACTGTTGAAGTATAAGAATTAAGTATAAGTTATATACCAGGAAGGTATATAAGAAGGGAATTGAATCAGATTTACATAGGATCAGATTTACTGAGACTTGTGAAGTTTGACGTAGGGAAGTCACGCCCAATTTTCCGTAGAATCTTGTATCTAGATTTATTCTACCGAGTAGTCTAGACATTGATAGACTTGTATAATCGTTATAGGTTGAAATCATGGGTAGCGTATTCTACTCGGCGGTGGAAAAGGCTAGCCGACTACAATACTTTGGAGCTATTTGCTAATAGTCGATAATCGTCGAGGTATGTGATTCTTCCTATCCTTCGAGCATGATATTTTAAAAATATATATATATATAGTACGGTGACGACGTGTGTTAATCGAACGTAGTTTTACGGCAATGTCTTTTGACTTAAGCACGAATAATAAGAATCTTGAAGTATTTCAAGAGAATTAAGAAACCTTTTGTTAAGAGTAATACTTGGTTTTAAAAGCTTAAGAGTTATACTAGCTTTATGGGAAGTTAGGTATAACGGCTTAAGAGAGATAAAATGAATGGTTTATTGATTTTAGAAGTTAAGAGACTTGATCTTAAAAGATAAGAGACTTGACTTAATTGATTAATATGAATTTTGTTAAAAAGTGTGAAACCTCATTCGTGAGTAATGAGTACTTGGTTTTTAAAGGAATAATGTTTTATCGATTTGAAATCGTAATAAGTATCGAACAAACCACAAAGAACGCTAAAAAGGGAAATGTGTTGACTAATAAGGTATTATTAAAACCAGTAGAAACCTCCATCTGCATAGAAGCTAAGATGAGACAAAATGATGTTACATTTCCTAGATCATGGCTGCTTTAATAAGATTGTATGAACAAGAATAACCTACTCACACATAAGGCATATGTTTCTCAAATGGTTTTAAAAGAGAATTATATTATTAAGTGATTAAGACTATGAACTACGAAACCTTTCGAAAATGAGAAACTTGAGCATTTGAAATTAGGCAAACTTGAACGTTTGGAAAATAATGTTGTTACTTGATTTTACAAAGGGAAGTGTTTTGGTTTACTTAAAAAGATAGTCACTCTATTTTTATACTACGGGTATTGTGTGACTTTTGTGAAAGAAACGGATCTTTTAAAAAAAAAGTTATTGTATGAAGTACTTTGGGGATAAAAACCCGAACTTGCTAACATAAAGTAGAAAGTACCTTGTGTGATTAACTTGATTGTGTTGGTTTGTGATAGCCTTGTAATACTTTCTTGTCGATTTGATAAGTGAACATGTTAGGATGCTACGTGTGTTAGTGTCTTGTGATGTTTGTGTAAAGGGGTTTCCTTTGTCAGGCTTATGTTGTTTAACGATAAGCTGTTATGTTAGTATTATATCACTCACCTTGACTTGATCCCGGGGGTTAAGCTGCCCTCCGATGCGGGGTATAGCTCAGGCGGTCTGGGACCATGATTCGAGACTACCTCATGCGGGTCCAGGGGACCTATGCGAGCTACGGAGCTACGAGTTCCGTGTTAGTGTGCGCCTTTATGGTCATGCGGTTCATGTGGTCACGCGGATGCGAGTCCAGACGTTGTCGGGAGTAGCTACCCTCGATGCGAGGAATACCTCACGCGGGCCATCGGAGTGGCCTACGGCGCGAGTCGCGGAAGTTCCGTGACTAGACGCGCACATTAGATATCGCGCGCGAGTGGCGGCTTCGATCATGTGACGGCCTAGACAGATCTCATGATACGCTTTATGACCTTGTTGGTACTGTGGTTTTAGTAGTTGGTTATGCCTTCGCACTTACCCCGCAGACGGTTTTATTATGACACAGTGGACTCGTGTTCATGTATTCCTTGGTGCTTTTATATCATAGATCACGGCAATGAGGAAGGTATTCCACGGGCATGATTGATGTTGGGCGTGAGACCCATAGTTGTATTTGAGTGATGACTTTGAGGTACGAGTCCTCGACTTGACATGATCGCTTATTTATCAGGAATCGTAGTTTGGTTATCATACATGTCTCCCGCTTTATATAGACTACTATGATTTCATTTACTGATTTTCGGGCCACATACTTAGTAATTGCCAGATCGACCTCCTTCGGGGCCGCTTCATGCCGCAGAAGAAGTACACCGCCGCCGATCCTCGCTCTTAGGATCACGATTCAGCGTTTGGGAAGCTCCGCTTCTCCGAGGCTTATCACGTAAAGTCCCCGTAGTTGTAGGTACTACATTCGTGGTATGGCCGGGCCCCGTCCCGCCATTGTTGTTATATCATTCTTAGAGGTCCGTAATCTTGTTGGGCGAGTTTGTAAAGGATGTAATCGTCAGATTTAAGTTTTATATATATACGTAAAAGGCAACTTTTCGCAGAAAAACTATTTTACACTTCATATTATTTCATGTCTTGTTTTATGTTCCATTGACACTCGATGTATGTCTACTGGTGCCCGGTAAGACACTACCACGCCCGTTCGGTCGTGACAAAAGTGGTATCGTGAGCGCTTAATCCTCGGAAAGTGTCTATGCACCGTATCTAGTAGAGTCTTGATTATCGTGTGTTGCGCACCACACCAATAATCGTGAGGCTATAGGATATTTAGGATTGGTTTCCATTCTTCTCACTCGAGATCGTGCTTAGAGCCGTGTTATAAGTTGGACCTCTAACGTATTCCCGCCCCTACCGCTATGCTCCGCGTAAGGCAACCCGCCCGTGGCGCAAGGCAGCCAAGGAGTTGCGAGTAGAGCACAGAGGTTACGATGGCACGCACTCCAATCATCACCGGGTGGTGCTTCATTCGGGAGTTCGCGACGCCACCACTTCAAGCAGAGTTTAGCACGGCGGGCAGCAGCCTCATCGCGCCATGATATTTGAACCTTCGCCCACGACCCGAGCGGAGGTATGGATTGCAAAGAGACGACTGCTTTCTAGCTATGGATTTAGCAACTGCAGAGTATTTTATGTATCGATTTATCACGGGTCTTGATGACTATCTAAGAGAGGGTGCAAAAGAGTAGCTCTTGATCGATACGAGCATGGCCTACGTATGGACTTATGCGCAGCAGGCCGAGAAACGTAGAGATCGACGGGTTAACCAAGATCGGCAGAAGGGGGCCAGACCGGCAGGGTCCTTTGGTAACTTTCGAGGCGAATTCAGTAGTTTGGAGAGGAAGGGGTGTTAGCCAGAGGAGGCCACCCCCACCTCGGTGTGGCCGTTGTGGTAAGTGTCATTGTGGAGTGTCGCATTTCTTCGACAAATTGTTTTACTTCATGACCAGGCCTTTTGCGAGAAATTTGTCCGACCAGAGGTGGCGCGGATGTAGAGACTCAGCCTCCAGGATCAGTGGCTAGTTCATCACCTTCCCTAAGCTATGCGCCCTACGGGGCAGGATTGATTAGGATGACAAAGGGGTAGTGAAGCAGTAGATACAAGTATATCCTTAACCCTCTAGAAATTTGTACGGGTGATAAGATGAGTATACCTTAAGTGTTATAGATAACATTGTGTAAATTGTGATTAGAAATCATGGTTAGTTAACCGGGTAAGATTGGGGGATAGGGAAAGTGTGAGCCTTAGAGTTTTATACGTAGAGACCTTAGAGGTAAGGCCATCTCGAGTAAAAGATGTATTTTTATGTTTGACCCTTATCGGAGTGCATAGTGCACGTGAGATATGTTTGTGTGATAAGTCCCTGAGTGGTATGAAATGAAAGAGGGTAGTTGAGCTAAGAAGACCACTAGGTTTTCGTGACTTGATTGTGAGGTTGTTCCGGATCGGGGAGCAAGAGTTGCGCGATAGCGGGTCGGGTTGCGGACCGATTGCGGGTCAACCCGCGGCCTGTATGATGGTGGGGTCAGTTTGTGGTGGTCCCGCTTTGTGATAGGGTCACGAGGGTGTTAGGCCCAAGTTTAGTTAACCAGCGTACGAGTTCGTGGATGCGTTCGACCAGTAGTCGGGCCGATGAGGTCAGCCCATCTTATCTTTTAGTCAAGACCGTTTACTCGGCAGAGGGTTATGCGAGATGATTATATCAGGAAGGTTGTAAGGCTGCACGAGGTGCCTACCTTCACCTTATGTCAGGCAGTGGAGCCCAGGTTATGGCTATTTCTTTTTTTCTTGAAGTTTTACCAGGCAGGGTTAGGAACTCAGGTGAGTCTCAGTATCGCATTCGCCTCTGCAAGTGTTTGATTTCGTGGTAGTGAGGATTGTTGTCTCTGTTGAGGAAGTGTTTTATAGCTACCATTTCGTATTCGATGTCGCCTTACGACGCCTTGTAGGGCGGAAGTGTAAGTTGCGGCCGATTGGTTCGAGGTTGGCAAGGTTCAGATAGTTGGTTCATACTTGTTTGGCAGGATGTGGATAAAGGGCTTATCCAGAGAGGTTATTGGCTGCTCAGAGTCAACAGAAGTCGTGCGGATAATCGGCGACGACGCTTGAAGTTCAGGTAGACGGTGGGTCTTCTTGAAGGTACCACCGGAAAGGTGAAGAGTCAGGAAAACAGAGGAAACTTAGCCCGAGTTACTTGGGCCTTTTCGTGTTATGTGAATAATAGGCGGTTGCCTATGGTTAGCATTGCCGTCCGACGCGAGGCAAGCGTCCATTGCTCGTGTTGCTAGGTTCGGAAAAGTATCGGAGATCCATCCAGATTGTTCCCAGTAATGATGACCAAGTTGGAGATAGTAACCCCGAGATTTGGAAACTGAGGCAGTAACAGAAATGTGGTAAGTTATGAGAAGGAGTTCGAGTGTGCGAGAAGGGTACGACGAGTAAGGGAAGAAGTGAACATGTGTTAAGAGGATAAAAGTGATCGTTTCTTAAGGGAGTATCGTTTAGACTTTGGGTGGAAGCTTTTGTGATGTTGGAGGTGATTCCTCGTGGGCTTGAAGTTGAGTAATTGCGCGTGTGTTATGTTATGGCCAGGTACGGCATGATTGTTTTCGTAAGTATAGTAGTGAAGACTATATTGGCGCATGTATGTTTTGAGGCTTAGAAGGAACATTCGGGACGAATGTTTCTAAGGAGGGGAGAATGTTATACCCCGTATTTCCAGAGTATGTACGTGAGGGCGTACGTATAAAAGTTTAAGCCTTAAGTTAGGCAAGGACCGAAAATATTTGTTCACAACTACTGAAAAGAATCGTTTTTCAACGAAACGTTTTACAAAACTTGCGAAGGGAAAATTACGGCTATGTCATTTATTATTTTTGCGGATTTTTCCGAGAGATGAAATATTTTGGACCAACGAGAGGGCGACACTTGTCACCCTCAAGTGGGCGGTCAAGGGGGACGAAATGTTGCACGTTTTCTTCCTTGTTTTGTTGCCTAAAACTTGGGTCAATGTTTGTGAGGGATTTGTGGAGTAGGGTTAGGGTGCACTTGGGTAAATCTTGACCCTCCACTTGCCCCCCACTTGGCTTGATCTTGGCCTTTGGTTGTCCTATAAATACCCCCTTGAAGTGCAAGACTTCTTCATCCCTCAAACACTTTCTAAGTCTTGAAAACCCCTCCCCCCTTTGGAGAGGTTCTCGTCCAAGCCTCCCCCTCCTCCCTTTGTGAGGCCTTTTGGCCGAGAGCACCCCTCCCCCTTGAGAAGGCCTTTTGGCCGAGAGTACCCTCCCTACCTTGAGAGTTGTGCTCGTAAATACACCCCCCTTGGTAGAAAATACTCTCCAAGTATAGTTACTATTCCAAAATACCTTGGCCCAAATACCTTGTAGTATTCCAAAGTTACCTCTATACGTAGAGCCCGGAAATACCACCTTATGTCCTTTTAGTCTCAAACCTAAACCCTAAGGAAAATCTCCATAGCCGGTTGAAGTATTAAGTAGAAGCTGCGTAGAACTTCTAAGGGTTGTTTGGAGCGGGTTGGAGCGCCCAGAGTAGGAGCTAAACGTTGCTCAGGATCGACATTTAAACCTGGATAATTATGGGCTTATCGAGGTAAATATCTTGTCCCCCTATTGTAATTAGAGTTTACATACTGTTGAAGTATAAGAATTAAGTATAAGTTATATACCAGGAAGGTATATAAGAAGGGAATTGAACTGTACTTACATAGGACTGTATTTACAGTAGACTTGTGAAGTTTGACGGGTAGGGAAGTGCTGCCCAATTTTCCGTAGAATCTTGTATCTAGATTTATTCTACCGAGTAGTCTAGACATTGATAGACTTGTATAACCGTTATAGGTTGAAGTACTGCGAGTAGCGTATTCTACTCGAAGGGTGGAAAAGGCTAGCCGGACTACAATACTTTGGAGCTATTTGCTAATAGTCGATAATCGTCGCGAGGTATGTGATTCTTCCTATCCTCTTGAGCATGATATTTTAAAAGAATATATATATATAGTACGGTAGACGTACATGTGTTAACTGAACGTAGTTTTACGGCAATATCTTTTGACTTAAGCCTGAATAATAAGAATCTTGAAGTATTTCAAGAGAATTAAGAAACCTTTTTGAAAGAAGAGTAATACTTGGTTTTAAAAGCTTAAGAGTTATACTAGCTTTATGGGAAGTTAGGTATAACGGCTTAAGAGAGATAAAAAGAATGGTTTATTGATTTTAGAAGTTAAGAGACTTGATCTTAAAAGATAAGAGACTTGACTTAATTGATTAATATGAATTTTGTTAAAAAGTGTGAAACCTCATTCGTGAGTAATGAGTACTTGGTTTTTAAAAGGAATAATGTTTTACTGATTTCGGAAATCAGAATAAGTATCGAACAAACCACAGCAGCGCTAAAAAAGGGAAATGTGTTGACTAATAAGGTATTATTAAACCAAGAGAACCTCCATCTGCATAGAAGCTAAGATGAGACAAAATGATGTTACATTTCCTAGATCATGGTTGCTTTAATAAGATTGTATGAACAAGAATAACCTACTCACACATAAGGCATATGTTTCTCAAATAGTTTTAAAAGAGAATTATATTATTAAGTGATTAAGACTATGAACTACGAAACCTTTCGAAAATGAGAAACTTGAGCATTTGAAATTAGGCAAACTTGAACGTTTGGAAAATAATGTTGTTACTTGATTTTACAAAGGGAAGTATTTTGGTTTACTTAAAAAGATAGTCACTCTATTTTTATACTACGGGTATTGTGTGACTTTTGTGAAAGAAACGGATCTTTTAAAAAAAAAGTTATTGTATGAAGTACTTTGGGGATAAAAACCCGAACTTGCTAACATAAAGTAGAAAGTACCTTGTGTGATTAACTTGATTGTGTTGGTTTGTGATAGCCTTGTAATACTTTCTTGTCGATTTGATAAGTGAACATGTTAGGATGCTACGTGTGTTAGTGTCTTGTGATGTTTGTGTAAAGGGGTTTCCCACTTGTCAGGCTTATGTTGTTTAACGATAAGTCGTTATGTTAGTATTATATCACTCACCTTGACTTGATCCCGGGTTAAGTCGCCTCCGACGCGGTATAGCTCAGTGATGCAGGACCATGATTCGAGACTACTCACGCGGGTCCAGGGACCTACGCGAGCTACGAGAGTTCCGTGTTAGTGTGCGGCCTTTATGGTCACGCGGTCTATGTGGCTACGCGATCGCGAGTCGGGACGTTGTCGGGAGTAGCTACCCTCGACGCGAGGAATACCTCACGCGGGCCATCGAGTGGCCTACGCGAGTGCGGAAGTTCCAGGACTAGACGCGCACATTAGATACCGCGCGAGTGGCGGCCGATCATGTGACGGCCTAGACAGATCTCATGATACGATTTATGACCTTGTTGGTACCGTGGGTTTTAGTAGTCGGCTATGCCTTCGCACTTACCCGCAGACGTTTTATTATGACACGTGGACCTCGTGTTCATGTGTATTCCTTGTGCTTTTATATCATAGATCGCCAGGTGAGGAAGGTATTTCACGGCATGATTGATGTTGTGGCGTGAGACCCATAGTTGTATTTGAGTGATGACTTTGAGGCGTGAGTCACGACTTGACATGATCGCTTATTTATTGTGAATCGTAGTTTGGTTATCATACATGTCTCCCGCTTTATATAGACTACTATGATTTCATTTACGATTTTTCGCCACATACTTGGTACTGTTATCGACCTTCCTTGGGGCCGCGTTCATGCCGCGAAGAAGTACATCGATCGTCGATCCTCGCTCTTAGGATCACGATTCGCGTTGGGAAGCTCTGCTTTCTCCGAGGCTTATCGGTGGTAAAGTCCCCGTAGTTGTAGTACTTACATTCAGTGGTATGGCGGCCCCGCCCGCCATTGTTGTTATATCATTCTAGAGGTCTGTAGTAATCGTTGTGGGCGAGTTTGTAAAAGGGATGTAACTGTTCAGATTTAAGTTTTAAATATATACGCCGAAAGTCAACTTTTCGCAGAAAAACTGTTTTACACTTCATATTATTTCATGTCTTGTTTTATGTTCCGCTGATTACTCTGATGTATGTCTACTTGGGTGCCCGGGGTAAGGCACCAGTCACGGGCCCGGGTTCGGGTCGTGACAACGTTATACCACCTTCTCCAGGGTAAGAGTATAAATGAGGGGTAAACCCCCAATACGTTATACCATCTTCTCTAGGGTAAGAGTATAAATGCGGGGTAAACCCTCAAGACGTTATACCACCTTCTGAGTATGATTGCGGGGTAAACCCCCAAGACATTATACAACTCCGTGGATTTGCTACCTATGATGCGAGGAATACCTCATGCGGGTCCACACGATCCTTGCGGGTGAAATAGTCTCAGGAGTAGGATTGCTTAATGATACTGTGGGCGGGTTGTCCTGCTTTGATCGAGACCCTCCTATTTTTATGCAGTATGTATACTCTTATTTACTCTCATTGTTAGTAAGGCACGAGCATCGTTATATGAGTTATCATACATGTCTTCGCTTTATTTTAGACTTATGATTTCACTACGCATTTCTTCCACATATTTGGTACATGTCAGATCGACCTCCTTCGGGCCGCGTTCATGCCGCAGTAGAGTACAGTTGTTGATCATCACCGTAGGATCACCGTTCACCGTTGAGAAGCTCCTTTATTTGGAGGCTTATCCCCGTATTGTCGGTTGTTGTACATTCGTGGTATGGCGGCCCCTCCCGCCAAAGTTGTTATTCTGAGAGGTCTGTAGTCACATTGGTGGATTGGGTTTGTAAGAAAAAAGATGTACTGTTTTAATCTTGTATTGTATATATGTTACGAAAGGCGGCCTTATCGGCTTGCCGGTTGATGTCTACTGTCTAAGTATGATTTTTATTTTAAGGGTTGTATATGTTCCGCTGCTATTCTCTGATGTATACCTGAAAGGGGTGCCCAGGAAGGGAACCAGTCGCGGGCCCGGGGTCGGGTCGTGACAGAATTGGAGGTGGTGAGTTGGTGTAGGACGTTGGCCAGAGGATGGCAAGTATTGTAGTACCAATCACGACCATCAATTTCTTCATAGGTTACCGGAAAATGACCGACGGAGGCCTAGGGTTTCGTTATCAATCGATCTGGGTGTCATGTATTTTGGAGCAATGTCGAGGCACGAGGATGATATAGAAATGAAGGGGAGATGATGGTGGTCACAGTGGTATTACCCACTCCCGTCGAAACCACCTCAGGCCGCCGGAAAAAGCAAAAACATTGAACCCGCATTTCGAACTGAGCTTTGATCGTAAAACCGACTACGATAATAGAATAATCGAGTGTCGAAATTGGTATAGATTGGAAGAGGAGGACGAGACGAGTCTGTTGGTATATGGGTGTTCACCGGAAGTTTCCTGAGTCGACCGGGAAATTGAATTTTCGGCGACGCTACTGTAGCGTCGCGATTTCGCCCAAAATTGAGATGGGGTTTAGGGTTTTTTTTTGGAGTTGGGTTTCGGCGAAGGGATTTAGGTGGTTTTTTGAAGTCTTGGGTAGTTTTAGTATTTTATTTTATTCATAGGTTGTAGTTTAAAATAATTTATTATTAAAAGATGTTGTGCACAATTATAAATTATAAAGATAAAAATACCCACGTGATATTATAATATTTAAGAAATGTTTAGTGTTTAATGTAAAATGTGATGTTATTTTATAAATACAATAATATAGATGTTACACCCCGTATTTTCAGGACATGCTTTAAGAACGTACGTAAGAACTCGCAAGTGTTAAGATTTGAGACTTGTAAAATTTTTTATCGGAATTGTAAAATTGTCGGAAAACGTAGTATTGTGACGAATGGGAGGGCGACACTTGTCACCCCCCTTATTGATGCCTTGGACGAAATAGGCATGGCCAAAATGGTCATTGACCATAGTCTTAAGATGACAAAGTCTTCCTATTAATGAGCTTGAGTTTCTTGACCAAAGTCAAAGGTCCCAAGTCTTGATATTTTATAAGACTTCATCTAAACCACCCATTTGGTTACATCTTAACCCTCCATGCCCCTTTATTACACTACTAGTAGCAAGAGTATGTCATTACACTTAGAAAAATTTCCACAAAATTGAAGAACTCAAGGAAGAGCTCTCGGCTTCCCTCCACTTTCAAAAGGAAAATTTTATGCTTTCATTCATTAAGCCCCACACTTTAAACCAAGGTTCATGAGGGTATTGTAAGTGTATCTCAATAGAAAAACCCGGAAAAGAGAGTTTTCGTATTAGTCGCAGCGAAAACCTAGTGGCTTTCTAGGTTTTGGATTGAGGTTTGAAGGAAAGTTGTTGGTGTGGTTCTGGGTCTCAAGGAGTGGATTGAGGTGTCTTGACGAGGCTCTAGGTTGCTAAGGAGCAACTTCGGTTTTGAAGATTGGATTACAATTCGTTGAGGTATAATCTTGTTCTTTGAAAGTGTTACAAGATTATTTATATTGTTGTTGTTAGCTTTACATGTTGCTAGCATGAAGTTGTTAAGTTGAAGTTAATAAGTATTATGGATTACTTGTAGCTTAAGTTCAAATGAAAAGTAAGTCATGTTAAGTTGGAATACAATTTGATCGTTACTAGAATCGTCGCATGTAATTGACTTGAAGATTCTAGTAGTTATATTCGTTGCGACTAGATATCATGTTATGCTACCAAGTTTGATTGAAATGGAAATTGAATAATAATTGGTATTGTTGAAATCAAGGTGGACGTATTTGTACTTGTTTTTTTTAATTGTTTGTTAATTAATTGTATTGAACTACCTTCTCTATTGTGGTGAGCCAATTGGGGTGTATAGTAAATTATTTGTATTGATCGCTTTCTATATTGTTGTGAGCCAATTGGGGCTGTTTGGCTATTGTATTTTGGCCTTGAAAAAGGTGGCAAAGTAAGTAAAAACAAAGGAGGTCTGTCCGATTTTCTATAGAATTTGGCGACTTAGCACTTAGAATATTCTACGTTTGAAGTAAGAGGTTAATGGACGATTGTGACCATGATAGGTTGAAGAACTAAGTATAGCGTATCCTACTTGAAGAATGAAATAGCTCAAGGTTGAAGTACTTTGGAGCATTTTACTACTTGTCGACAAGTCACGCGAGGTATGTGAACCTCTTCTTTCTTTGGCATGATCCTACGTATGAAATCTCCATGTGATAGTATTTCAAGATTTCTTCTACTCTTAGAAGTTAAGAAGTATTTGCCTTGTTGAATCTAAGTTAAGAGTATGTTTAAATTGTCCTAAGTCCTTACTAGGTCTTATGAGACGCTGGTAAGAATGGTTAGGAAGTTATGAGATTTGATTTAAAGGCTATGTGTTTTGATTTGGTTAAAGTAAGTAAGTGGATTTTATGTTCGAAAATGACTTGAATTTATATGTGAAAAGGGATTGATTTTAAAAGTGGAAGTTATATGATTTTAAGAGAATAAGTTACTTGGTTTTGGAAGTGTATGGAACTTTATATTTTTTTATAAGTATAAGTAAATGGACTTTAAAGAATGTATGTTATGAAGTTTTAAGACTATGAACTTTGGTTGTCTTTGAAGGATTTTGAAACTTTATTTTTCAAGTTATGGGACTTGATTTCTAAAGTATTGATGACATGATTTTATAAGTATAAGCGACATGATTTTAAAGAGTGTATGCTACGAGGTGTTAAGACCATAAGCCTTGATTATAAGTGGAAAGGACTAAATTTTAAAAAGTATGGCTTCTTAATTTATTTCGAAAGTTAAGAAGATGGTTTCCAAAAGAGTATGTGACTTGAGCTTTAAAAAGAAAGGAGGTTTTATGATTCTTTTAAGTATGTATGTACGTAGTATTTTTGGATCTATTTTTCCTAATGTTGTAAGAATAAAAGTGTCTTAAGTTCTCAAAAATGAAAGGTTGTTATAATAGCTTTATGAGAAGTTGTTATGACGACTTAAGAGGAAGTGAATAGATGGTTTAAAAATGTTATGTAAGGAAAATACATCGAGCCTACAAATAGGCCGGATTACGTTATGAGATACACCGAGCCTACACATAGGCCGGATTACGCCATATTACCCCGAGCCTACACATAGGCCGGGTTACGTCACAGTACACCGAGCTCCACAGGTGGGCCGGATTATGCTACATGATTCCACAGTACACCGAGCTCCACAGGCGGGCCGGATTATGCTACATGATTCCACAGTACACCGAGCTCCACAGGCGGGCCGGATTATGCTACATGATTCCACAGTACATCGAGCCCCACAGGCGGGCCGGATTATGTCACATGATTCATCAGTACACCGTGTCCCGCAAATGGGCCGGATTATGTTATGTAAGATAAGTAAGTTATGTGGAAAAACTTGATTAACCTCTTAAGTATGTATGTAAGAATATGATGTTAAATCTTATGGAAAGAAGGAATGGAACGGTTAATATACGAGTGATTTCAGGAGTTAAAAATGGCATTCTTTTGTACAGTTATGATTTGATTCTTGCACGTTATTTCTGTTCCATATTCGCACTGTTATCGACCCTTCGGGCCGCGTTCATGTCCGCAGTTTAGGTATTACGTTGTGGATCCGCGAGCTTAGGATCCCGGTTCAAAGATTTATACGGCCCGATGTTCCGAGTTGTCATGGCTATGTATATTCAGTGGTATGGCGGGCCCCGTCCCGCCACGCTTGTAATTCTTAGAGGTGCAGAGTCACATATTGTGGGTCCGCTTTGTAAAGAAAGCGAGGCAACCGCCGTTTATGACAGACGTCCGGAAGGTAGCCCATCTACGACTGTTGTTTTACTTCCGTTGTTTTATTTATAAGTTTCATGTATGTTCTGATTATCTCACGATGTTTACGTAGCGGTGCCTGTAGGGCACGACCGCGCCCGGCCGGGTCGTGACAAAAGTGGTATCGAGCGCTTAGTCCTCGGAAAGTGTCTACGCACCGTGTTCAGTAGTCTTGATTATCGGTGTGTTGTGCACCACATCTATAATCAGGAGGCTGCAGGACATTTATGATTGGTTTCCATTATTCTCACTCTGAGATCGTGCGATAGAGCTGTATTGTTAGGGTCATCCCTTCCTAACGAGTTATGTTAATTGCAGCTACGAAAGGCAAAGCGTGATGACCAGAAATGACTATGTGGATCGTATCCGTTGGTAATGATTATAGTATAGTTGGTATTGTGACATACATCTATACGAGTTATGTATGAGGTCGACGCCGTTGCCTAGAATAATTTTAGATTACCAGAATTGGTAAAGACTAACTAGATACCGGAAGGTATGGTATAGTTAATGAATTTTCGCCAAGGTTTTGTGTTTTATTTTGAGGTAATTGGGAAAGGATGAGCTGTCTGATAGGGTAGTGAACCCTTAAGAAGCCATATTAAGGAACCTAACGGAATGTCATTGTTATACCCCGTATTTCCAGAGTATGTACGTAAGGGAATACGTACGAAAGTCTTGCCTTAAAGATAAGCCTTGGACGTTTTATTTTGTACACAACTCACTAAAAGAATCGTTTTCCGACGAAACGTTTCCACAAATTTTCAGAGTAAATTCCGCTATGCCATTTCTTATTTTTGCGGATTTTTCCGAGAGACGAAACATTTTGACCAGCGAGGGCGACACTTGTCACCCTCCAATTGATGGACTTGAAATCGTCCATTGGGACGATTTGGACTAGGAGGAGCACGTTTTTTGTGCCTTGTGCACAAGTCAAGGAGTTGGTAGGATATTTGTGTATAGTTAATCCTCACCCTACACTTGCCTTGCACTTGTCTAAATCTTGGCCATTGGTTGGCCACTTCTTGACCTATAAATACCCCCTTAAGATGAAGAGTTCTTCATCCACAAATTACTCCAAGTCTTGAAAAATCCTCTCCTCTCCCTTTGTAGTCTTCTCGTCCAAAACACCTCCCCCTCCCCTGGTGAAGGCCTTGGCCGAATACCCCCCTAGCCTAGCCAAAATCTACCCCCTCCCTTGGTAGAAAAGTTACCTTCAGTATCGTTATAATGCCCACAATACCCTAGACAAACGACCTTCGTACTGAGTAGAAGTTGTTAATAAGTTCTAAGGTTCTTGGAGCATACACCTTAGGAGCAAAACCTTGCTCAGGCGCGACTTTTCTAGGATATTATTGGGCTTACCGAGGTAACTAATCCTAACCTCTTTGAATTAGAATATATATCTTGTAGTATAAGGATAAGTATAAATACTTAGAAGTATATCACGTAATAGAATTGAACTTAATCACTTAGAAGGGTTTAAAAGAAGAATAATCAAATCAGATTTACATGTGATCGTTTCAAAGAGACTTATATAGCTCACCGGTAGGAAGTGCTGCCCGACTTACCGTAGAATTATGAACCCTGCTTAGAATGACCTTCGAGTAGTCTTTAATAGATATCTGTGACTATTATAGGCCGACTCTGCGCGACATATTCAACTCGGTGGTTTTCACGAGAAGGTATGTGATTCTTCCTAAAGCATGATATTTTACAATATAACTACGGAATGTCTTTGACTTAAGCTGAATAATACTTACGGCAATGCCTCACGCTTAAGCCCGAATAATACTTACTAAGAATGTCTCACGCTTAAGCTGAATAATAAAGAATCAAAACATTTCAAAAGACTAATGAATCATATTAATGTAAGAGAACTAATTGGTTTTAAAATGTAAGCTTAAGAGTTATACTAGCTTTATGGGAAGTTAAGTATAACCACTTAAGATTGATAAAAGAAATGAGTTTGCCTATGTGTTTATAATGGACTTATATTGTGAAAAGAATAATAAGATGGTTTGATAAGTAGACATGATATGATGCTATGTGTGTTAGTATCTTGTAACGCTTGTATAGGTGAGTATCCTTGTTGGCTTATGTTGTTTAAAGATAAGTTGTTATGTTAGTATACTATCACTCACCTCGAGATGATACACGGGTTGTCGCCTCCGACGCGGGTAGACTCGAGCGATGCAGGACCATGATTCGAGAATACCTACGCGGTCCAGGGGCCTATGCGAGCTACGAGTTCCGTGTTAGTATGCGGGGTTATGCCTCATGCGCTGTGGGCCATGCGCGACAACGAGTCCAGATTTACGCCGAGGAGTAGCTACCCTCGACGCGGGTTATACCTCACGCGCCCACGTGAGTGGCCTATGCGGACTCGAGTCGAGGATTAGGCTTGCACGATGATGGGGGCGAGTGGCCTGCTTTCGATCATTCGCAGCCTAGACAATACTAATTACATTTACCTATTGTTGCTCTTGCTTGTGATGTGGCACTACGTATGCTTTCGGTTGTTTCCTACATATTTGTAAACCGTTTTAAAAATGATATGTTTTCATTTAAGTACTTTACGATTCGCATACTTAGTACTGTCAGATCGACTCCTTGGGGCTGCGTTCATGCCGCAGTAAGGGCAAGGTGTGCTAGATCCGCATCCTTAGGATCTCTACTTTGGGCGGGAGCTCCATCTCTTCCGGAGGCTCTACTTTTGGTATGATCTCCCTGTTGTAGATAGTTTGTACAGTCAGGGTATGGCGGGGCCCTGTCCCGCCATAGTTGTATATTTCCTTAGAGGTCTGTAGTCATGTTGTACAGTGTCGGATGTAACTGCTGAACTATGATTATATATGCCGAAAGGCGATGTTTTCTCACATAAACTGTGTCTTATTTTATAAACTGTTTCATGTCTTGTTTTATATTTCCGCTGATTTCTCTGATGTATGACTACTTGGGTGCCGGTAGGCACGACCACGCCCCGAACGGGTCGTGACAAAAGTGGTATCGAAGCGATTAATCCTCGGAAAGTGTCTACGCACCGTATCTAGTAGTCTTGATTATCGGTGTTGTGCACCACACCAATAATCAGGAGGCTATAGGATATTTAGGATTGGTTTCCATTCTTCTCATTCTGAGATCGTGCTTTAGAGCTGTGTTATAGGTTGGACCCCTCTAACGTATTCCTTTCCTGTAACAGTTATGCCTCCACGTAAGGCAACCCGCCCGTGGCGGCAAGGCAATGAGGAGTCGCTAGCAGACACCCAGAGTCACGAGGGCTCGTGCCCGTCTATACCGAGACGGCGAGTTCTATGACGCCGCCACCCCAAAGACAGACCACAGTACCACACCTCCCGTCCCACACCGGGCGGAGGAGTTAGGGCTGAGGAGATGGCCCACCTTTGGCTAAAGTCAGGCCCGACACGAGGAGAGATCGATGCGCAGCCTGGGCCCAGCCTCCACCCGGGCCGCACCTGGTACACCCGAGGGCGTATAGTTTGAGGCTACGAGATTTCTTGAGTCAGAGCCCGGAGTTTTATGGGTCGAGGCCGAGGATGATCCGCAGGAGTTCATCCGTCGCCTTCAGAGGATTTTGAGAGTGATCGGGCGCCGAGACCGAGTCCGTGATCTTTGGTTCACATAGTCCGCGCGTGATACCGCAATGATTGGTTTGATTCACGGAGTTATCCCGGAGAGCACGCGCCCCCGCCTACTGGGATGAGTTCTCGAGAGGCTTTCTCACTCACTTCTTGCCTCCACGGATGAGAGGGTGCGGCCGATAGATTTTTACCGCCGAGGCGCAGAGGACGACCGTCGGGGAGTACAATGTCGAGTTTGATTCATTGGCTCGATATGTCCCAAAGATTGGTAGCAGATATGAGGATAGGTACACCGCTATGTCACCGGCTAGACGACTATATGGCCGAGTCATGTGCGGGGTTTTCTCCACCGGTATGGACATTACCCGCACGCAGCTCACGCCTGACGCGGCGAGCGCAGAGGTCGACGAGTGGGCGACAGCTAGCAGAAGGCCCGTGATGCGAGGGTCTTCCGTGGTTATCGTGGTGGCGGCCTCGCAGCTAGCCTAGATTCGCACCACGCACCTCGAGCACTCCCGCACCGCCTCAAGACACCGAGTTTTCGAGGGCGCATCGGCCCTGTGGCTTCGACGCCCGTAGTAGCAGAGATCGCCGATCGGGACCACCCCCCCAGTGTGGCCGATGCGGGGGATCCCATTACGGGAAGTGTGGTACTACTTTTGGAGCTTGTTACAGTTGTGGCCAGCAGGTCACTTTGCAGGGATCGTCCGACCGGGGCGCGTGGTGGTAGGCTCACCTTCGTGTTCTGTTGCCGCTTCATCATCTCCTACAGTTACTCGCCCCGGAGGGCAGGGTGCTCATGGGTCAGCAGGTCGCGGCAGATGTCGTGGCTCGGGTCCCAGTTCTAGCGGTCCTCAGAACCGCATTTATGCTTTGTCCAGCCGACAGGATCAGGAGGCCTCACCTGATGTCGTCACAGGTACCTTATCAGTTTCTGGGTTTGATATTTATGCCTTGATAGATCCGGGTTCTACTCCCCATATATCTCCCTTGTTGCTAGTAGGATAGGGATAGAGCACGAGTCCATAGACCCTTTCGAGGTAGCTACGCCCGTGGGTGATTCGGTGGTAGCTCGGCGGTATATAGGGCTTGTCTGTGACCATTCTGATCGTCGACCAGCCGACTTGATAGAGTTGAGATGATTGACTTCGACGTGATTATGGGGATGGATTGGCTAGCTTCGCTATGCCAATGTAGACTGCAGAGAGAGTAGTACGGTTCCAGCTTCGGCGAGCGGTTGTTGAGTGGGAGGAGCACGGTATCGCCGAGTGGTAGGTTTATTTCCTACCTCAAGGCTAGGAAGATGGTGCGCAGGGTATATCTACCATCTAGTTCGAGTGTTTGATAATCGAGGTCGCGTACCAGATTTTCGGGCCTCGTAGTCACGAAGTTCCCGACGTGTTCCCAGATGACCTCCCGTATCCCTACCGAGAGGAGATTGAGTTTTGTATTGACATATTGCGATACTCGCCTATTTCCATTCCGCCATACGTAACGGCACCCGCCGAAGTGAGAGTCAAGGATCACCAGGGATTTGCTGGAGAAGGTCTTCATTAGGCCCAGTGTTTCTCCCAGGGGCGCCAGATTGTTCGTGAAGAAGAAGGACGGACGCCGCGCACGTGTGTTGATTACGAGTGAACAAGGTGACCATTAAGAATGATACCCTCCCCGTGATTGATGATTTGTTCGACGATTGCGTGGCGCGAGATGTTTCTCCAAGATTGATCCGTCGCTATCATCGAGTTCGTGTCGAGAGCGATGTCCCTAGGATCGCATTCCGACCGTGACGCATTATGAGTTCAGAGTCATGTCTTTTGGGTTGACCAATGCTCCGGCGGTATTCATGGATTTGATGAACCGAGTGTTCAAACCATTTTTGACACGTTTGTGATAGTATTCATTGATGATATCTTGTTTATTCTCGCCAGAGCGAGAGCACGCGAGCATTTGGCGATCTGGCCGGCAGTTCTCCAGGATCAGCAGTTGTACGCCAAGTTTTCCAAATGTGAGTTTTGGTTGACTTCAGTGGCGTTTCTTGGGCATATTGTCGGGGCTGATGGCATTCGAGTTGATACGGCCAAGATCGAGGCAGTCAGGACTTGGCCGAGACCTACTACTCCGACAGAGGTTCGCAGCTCGGGCCTTGCAGTTATTATCGGCGGTTCGTGGAGAAGTTTGCTTCTATCTCGCACCATTGACTAGCCGACTCGAAGCGGCCAAGTTCCGTGGATCGATGTCAGGAGCGTGGTTTCGATTCTTGAAAGAGAGATTGACGACCGCCCCCGTTCTTACTCTTCCAGAGGGTCCAGATGGTTACGTCGTGTATTGTGATGCGTCAGGCATCGGGTTGGGATGTGTATTGATGCAGCATGGCAGGGTTATAGCATATGCATCCCGACAGCTGAAGAAACACGAGAGGAACTACCCCACCCATGATTTGGAGTTGGCAGCTGTGATTCACGCTTTGAAGATCTGGAGGCACTATTTGTATGGGGTTCACGTGGATATTTATACAGACCACAAGAGCCTCCAAGATATCTTCACCAGAGGAGCCGAACTTACGGCAGACGGTGGTTAGAGTTGCTTAAGGATTACGATGTTGATATCCTATACCACCCGGGGAAGGCCAATGTTGTGGCAGATGCTCTTAGTCGTAGGTCGATGGGGAGCCTATCAGATGTGCAGCTAGAGAGGAGGGACATGGTTCGTGATTTGCATCAGTTAGCGAGCCTTGGTGTCCGTTTGATTGATTACGATAGCGGCAAGTTAGAGTTCGTGAGGTTGCCGAGTCTTCCATCATCGGCGAGGTGAAGAGGCAACATTCGAGGATCCGCCTTTGATTCGATATCGTGATACGCCTCTTCGTGAGGCAAGCGGTCCTTGAGGTAGCACCGATGGGTGCTAAGGTTTGAGGGCGCATGTGTTCGGATGTTTCGTGACTTGGCAGAGGTTCTGGGAAGCACACAAGCGCGTTTCATCCATCCGGGTCGACCAAGATGTACCACGACCTTAGATCCGTATTGGTGGGATGGCTTGAAGAGGACGTTGCGCAGTTCGTAGCTCGATGCCCGTGTTGTCGCAGTGAAGGTAGAGCACCGAGGCCCGTGGTTTGTTACGCATTTATCGAGATCCCGACCGAAGGGAGGTAATCAACATGGACTTCATCACGGATTACCTCGCACTCGCAGGAGACATGATTCTATATGGGTTATCGTCGACAGTCGAAAATCAGCCCACTTTCTTCCGTCAGACGACTTTTTCTACCGAGGATTATGCCGACTTTACATCCGAGAGATCGTCGATCGCACGGGTCCCTACTGATCATATCGCATGCAGGAGCCCGGGCCACGCTAACTTCGGAGGTCCTTCCAGGGGTTTAGGGACGCAGTGAGCCCGAAATCGCATTTCATCCACGCATGCACGGACAGCAGAGCGCACTATCCGCACTCGAGGATATGTTGCGAGCCCGTGTTATTGACTTGATGGTAGTTGGGAGGATCATTTGCCTCTAGTTGAGTTCGCAGATAATAATAGCTACCACTCCAAAGATTCGGATGGCGCCTTATGAGGCCTTGTATGGGAGGAAGTGCAGATCGCCTATAGGTTGGTTCGATGTGGGCGAGGCGGCTAGTGGGACCAGATTTGGTACAGCGATGGATAAGGTGAAACTTATCCGAGAGCGCTATCGACAACTCGTGAGTCGATGTGTCGATGCAGATCATCGCCGTCGACATCTTGAGTTCGAGGTTCATGATTGGGTTTTCCTAGCGTGTCACCCATGGCGTGTGATGAGATTCGGAAGAAGGAAGCTCACCAAGGTACATCGGGCCGTTTGATTGTCCGCAGGCAAGGTTGCCTACGAGTTGATCTGCCGTCCGACCGGAGGCAATGCATCCTGTTTCACGATCTACGCGAGGAGATGTATCGGATCCATCTAGGTGCACCGATTGACGATGTCCAGTGACCGAGGGGTTATCGTATGAGGAGATTCCCATAGCGATAGTCGATCGTCGTTAGCGTCTGCGACGAAGGGCGTGGCTTCCACAAAGTCTTGTGGCGAACGAGCTCGGAGGAGATGACATGGAAGCCGAGGAGACATGAGGCAGAAGTATCCTCACCTATTCCCCACACCTCCAGGTAAATTCACTTTCCTACTTACAAATTTTCGTTACCGTTTCTGCCTATGTGTTGCTCTGTGGCCGTGTGTGGCATTTACAACTGTTTAAGCTTCTTCGATAATCGTTTGGGAAGGAACATTCGACGAATGTTTCTGGCGAGGAGAATGTTATACCGTATTTCCGCAGTATGTACGTGCGGAATACGACGAAAGTCTTGCCTTAAAGATAAGCCTTGACGCTTTATTTTGTACACAACTCACTAAAAGAATCGCTTTCCGACGTAAACGCTTCCACACTTTCGAGAGTAAATTCCGCTATGCCATTTCTTATTTTGCGGATTTTTCCGAGAGGCGAAACATTTTGGACCAACGAGGGCGACACTTGTCACCCTCCAATTGATGGACTTGAAATCGTCCATTGGGACGATTTGGACTAGGAGGAGCACGTTTTTTGTGCCTTGTGCACAAGTCAAGGAGTTGGTAGGATATTTGTGTATAGTTAATCCTCACCCTACACTTGCCTTGCACTTGTCTAAATCTTGGCCATTGGTTGGCCACTTCTTGACCTATAAATACCCCCCTTAAGATGAAGAGTTCTTCATCCACAAATTACTTTCCAAGTCTTGAAAAATCCTCTCCTCTCCCTTTGTAGTCTTCTCGTCCAAAACACCTCCCCCTCCCCTTGTGAAGGCCTTGGCCGAATACCCCCCTAGCCTAGCCAAAAATCTACCCCCCCTCCCTTGGTAGAAAAGTTACCTTCTTGTATCGTTATAATGCCCAAAATACCCTAGCACAAATACCTTAGTACTTAGTAGAAGTTGTGAAGAACTTCTAAGGTTCTTGGAGCATACAACTTAGGAGCAAAAACTGGCTCAGCGACTTTTCTAGGATATTATTGGGCTTACCGAGGTAACTAATCCTAACCCTCTTTTGAATTAGAATATATATCTTGTTGTAGTATAAGGATAAGTATAAATACTTAGAAGTATATCACGTAATAGAATTGAATCGTTAATCACTTAGAAGGGTTTAAAAGAAGAATAATCAAATCAGATTTACATAGATCGCTTCACAATGAGACTTATATAGCTCACCGCAGGGAAGTGCTGCCCGACTTACCAGAGAATTATGAACCCCTGTTTAGAATGACCTTCGAGTAGTCTTTAATAGATATCCGTGACTATTATAGCCGACTCTGCGCGACATATTCAACTCGCGGTGGTTTTCACGGTAAGGTATGTGATTCTTCCTAAAGCATGATATTTTACAATATAACTACGGCAATGTCTTTGACTTAAGCTCGAATAATACTTACTAATGAATGCCACGCTTAAGCTCGAATAATACTTACGAATGCCTCACGCTTAAGCTGAATAATAAAGAATCAAAACATTTCAAAAGACTAATGAATCATATTAATGTAAGAGAACTAATTGGTTTTTAAAATGAAGCTTAAGAGTTATACTAGCTTTATGGGAAGTTAAGTATAACCACTTAAGATTGATAAAAGAAATGAGTTTGCCTATGTGTTTATAATGACTTATATTGTGAAAAGAATAATAAGATGGTTTGATAAGTAGACATGATATGATGCTATGTGTGTTAGTATCTTGTAACGCTTGTATAGGTAGTATCCTTGTTGTGCTTATGTTGTTTAAAGATAAGTTGTTATGTTAGTATACTATCACTCACCTCTTGAGATGATACCGGGTTAAGCCGCCTCCGACGCGGGTAGACTCAGCGATGCGGGACCATGATTCGAGAATACCTACGCGGGTCCAGGGGCCGGCGCGAGCTACGAGAGTTCCGTGTTAGTATGCGGGTTATGCCTCACGCGGTCTGCGTGGCCACGCGACAATGAGTCGGGTGATACGCCGAGGAGTAGCTACCTCGACGCGGGTTATACCTCACGCGCCCACGTGAGTGGCCTATGCGGACTCGAGTCCAGATTAGGCTTGCGAGAATGATGACGGGGCGAGTGGCCTGCTTTCGATCATTCGCAGCCTAGACAAGACTCATTACGATTACCTATTGTTGCTCTTGCTGATGTGGCACTATGTGCTTCCTCGGTTGTTTCCTACATATTTGTAAACCGGTTTTAAAAATGATATGTTTTCATTTAAGTACTTTACGATTTCGCATACTTAGTACTGTTAATCGACCTCCTTCTGGGGCTGCGTTCATGCCGCAGGTGGCAAGCAGTGCTAGATCCGCATCCTTATGATATCTAATTTGGTGTCTGGAGCTCCAACTATTCCGAAGCCTCTACTTTTTGTATGATCTCCCTGTGTTAGATAGTTTGTACAGTCGGTATGGCGGCCCCGTCCCGCCATAGTTGTATATTTCAGAGGTCTGTAGTCATGTTGTATGCGATGTCGGATGTAATCTTGAACTATGATTATATATGCGAAAGCCGATGTTTTCTCACATAAACTGTGTCTTATTTTATAAAATGTTTCATGTCTTGTTTTATATTTCCGCTGATTTCTCGATGTATGACTACTTGGGTGCCCTCAGAGCACTACCACGCCCCGAACGGTCGTGATACCATGTTAATAGATTGCCGTAGTAAGCTTAAGAGAATTATACGGATGAGGTCCGGATAGAGTAAGCAATGGTTATTGTGATCGAGACAACATGGTTTTGGTATTATGAGAAGTTTTTGTACCGATTCTTGGGGACCGTAAGGTGGGCGGAGCATGGAAATTGCGAGCCTAAGAATATTGATTACCGCCGAGACCTTAGGTATATAAGGTTTTCTCCGCAATAAGATTTTAAGTCGGACGAGGATAAGAGTTAAGTGTTGCGGACGAGTCGGCCGAGGACTGCACGTCTCCCATGGCCCGGAATGGAGTGGGATCAGTTGGTAGTAGTTACGCACGCGACAGGTAACGAGGCGCAAGGCCCAAGTTTAGTTAATTGTTTTACGGTTCGTGGACGCTCCACCGAACTAGGTCGCGAAGTTTGAAATGGCCTTATGTTGTTTTATAGAGTGACTCCAAAGGTTTGAGGCCAGTCGGTATGGAAGTTATGTATGTATGTTAAGGAGTTGGAAGTGCGAAAAGATAATCTCTTTTGGGCTTATGATGGATGATATGCGTGTGCAAGGTATTAGGGCCATGTGTGGCATTGTTGGTATGTCGGGGTGGTGAAAGGAAACTATGTCGCTAATTATAAGTTTGACTCCGAAAGAACATTCGAGGACGAATGTTTCTAAGGGGGAAAGAATGTTACACCCCGTATTTTCAGGACATGCTTTAAGAACGTGTCACGACCCGATTCCGGGCCCGTGACTGGTGCCTTACCCCGGGCACCCTAGTGATACAACATCAGAGTAATCAGCGGAACATAAAACGATACAAGACATATTATGAAATATGAAACAATAACTGAGAAAACTTGCTTTTCGGCATATATGTAAATAACAACTTTTTTAATACGCATAGCTTTAATCCTTTTTACAAACCCCGCCACAACAGCATTGGCTGCGGACTTCTAAGAATGATATGACAACAATGGCGGACAGTGGCCCGCCAAACCCCGAATGTAAACACTTACTACGACAGGGACTATACCACCGATAAGCCTCCGAGAAACGGAGCTTCCCAAACGTCAAATCGTGACTCGAGAGCTAGGATCAACGATCGGTGTACCTCAACTCGCGGATGAACGCAGCCTCGGCGAGGTCGATAACAAAAATTAGTATGTGAAACTAAAAATACCGTAAATGAAATCATAATAGTCTATAAAGCGGAGACATGTATGATAAGTAAACTACGCTCACAACAAATAAGCAATATGTCAAGTCGTGGACTCACGCCTCAAAGTTATCACAATAAAACCGTGACGGCAAGTACGAAGGCATAACCGACTACTAAGACCCACGCACTAAAATACCACAAACCGTATCCCGAGGTCTTTCTAGACCGCACTACATGATCGGCCGCCACTCGCCCGCAATATCAATGCGCGTCTATCCTCGAACTCTCGCAGCCCGCATAGGTCACACACGGACCAAGATGAGGTATGTCACGACCAAATGGGCGTGGATCGTGCCTTACCGGGCACCCTAGTGACACAACATCGTAGTAATCACGAACATAAAACAACAAATACGAGATAACAGAAATATAAAACAATAATCAGGAAAACTTGCCTTTCGCATATATATAACCATCAACTCTTTTACAAATGAACAGCAATCCTTTTTACCAACCCCGCCCACAACAAGATTTACTGCACTTAAGAATGATACGACCACAATGGCGGATGTGGCCCGCCAAACCCCGAATGTAAACACTTACTACGACAGGGACTATACCACCGATAAGCCTCCGAGAAACGGAGCTTCCCAAACGCCGAATCGTGACCGAGAGCTAGGATCAACGATCGATGTACCTCAACTGCGCAGATGAACGCACTTCGGGCGAGGTCGCATAACATGTACCAAGTATGTGAAATCAGAAGTAATATCAGAATCAAATCATAGTAGTCTATATAAAGCGTGAGACATGTATGATAACCAAACTACGCTCACAACAACTAAGCGATCATGTCAAGTCGTGACTCACGCCTCAAAGTCATCACAATAAGACCGACGGTAAGTGCGAAGGCATAGCCGACTACTAAGACCCCCGCATCACAAATGCCACAAATCAGATCACGAGGTCTCTAGACCGCACCACAGATCGGCCGCCATCGCCCGCAGATCAATGTCGCGTCTATTCTCGAACTCTCGCAGCCCGCATAGGTCACACACAGACCCGCATAAGGTATTCCTCGAATCTTGGTCCTAGACCACCTGAGGTATACCCCGCATCGAAGGCAGCCTAAACCTCGGTATCCGTCCTGGACTTCCGCAGCCCGCATAGCCCCTCAAGGACCGCATAGTCCCTCAGAGACCGCATAGGGAATCCCCCGCATCAGGCTAAACACCCGGAATGATCAGTCAATCCTGGAGCATACCGCGGCTCGCGATAGTCTCAAGGACCAGATAGCCGTATAGACGCAGATCAAGGGTGGCAAGCCTCAGATACACAATCGGGGTAGGTGATATAATAACAAGACAATGGACTTACCTTTAACAATGTAAGCACAGCAAGAATGACCCCCTTGCATAACAATCACAAGATACTAACACAAGTAGCATCCTAACATGTTTACTTATCAAATCAATAAGAAAGTATTACAAGGCTATCACAAACCAATACAATCAAGTTGTTCACACAAGGTACTTTCTACTAACAAGTTCGAGTATCTAACCCCAACGTATTTCATACATTAAATCTTTAAAAGATCCGTTCCTATCACATAAGTCACACAATACCCGTAGTATAAAATAGAGGATGTTTTTAAGTAAACCAAAACACTTACCTTTGTAAAATCAAGTAACAACATTATTTTCCAAACGCTCGAGTTTGCCTAATTTCAAATGTTCCAGCTTTCTTATTTTAAAAAGGTTTCAGAGTTCATAGTCTTATTCATTCAAGAATATAATCCTTTTTATTAACCAATTGAGAAACATAAGCCTTACATGTAAGTAGGTTATTCTTATTTATAACAATCTTATTACAAAGACCATGATCTAGGAAATATCATTTTGTCTTATCTTAGCTTCTATGCAGATGGAAGTTTCTAATGGTTTTAATCATACTTAATTATTCAAAACACTTCCTTTGTTAACGCCGCAGTTGGTTTGTCGATACACATCCCGATTTCCAAAATCAAGAAAAACATTCTTAAGCCGTTATACCTAACTTCCCATAAAGCTAGTATAACTCTTAAGTTTTCAAAACACATTACACATATTCTTTCAAAATGATTTATAAACCTTTGAAATACTTCAAGTTCTTCATTAACACATAACAAGTCGCTTATAATCAAATCGATTACCTTCAAAACCACAACCCATTTTTCTTACCTACATAAAGTCATTATAACCAACTTCCCATAAAGCCGTTATAACACTTTATGTTTTACAACAATCAAACACATGACGCTCACCGTACTACATAGTTCACACATATCATGCTAGAGAGATAGGAAGAGGTTCACATACCTCGCGACGAGTATCGACTAAATAGCAAAACGCTCCAACAATGGCTACTCCTTAAGCCAGTGGATCATTCCACACGTAGCATCCCAACCTATAAGGCCACGCGCGCGCTTTATTAACGCCGTAGAACATTCTACGTAAAATTGGCAAAGACCTCCCCGCAACAACAGAAATCTCCTCCTCTATCGAGGCCGGCCACCAAGCCAACCAGGGGTTATACATCTAACCCTAACGTACAATTCTACTCCACTGCACTACTACACAAGTCTACTGTAATACACCCTAAGTAATTACGCTCGCCTGGGCTTCCTTATTCTTCAGTGCTTAAGTCAAAAGACATTGCCAACAACTACGCTCATTCTATATATAGTATACTTCAACTATATATTCTAACAACATGTAATATCCAATTACAATAGGGGACAAGATAATTACCTCGATAAGCCCATAATTATCCAAGTATAAAGTCGATCCCGGGCAATCGCTTAGCTCCAACTCCGAGCGCCCAACCCGCTCTAAACCACCCTTAGAAGTTCTAACCAACTTCTACACAATACTCCAACTGACTATGGAGATTTTCCTGTGGTTTCGGTTTGGGATGACGGTAAGTATAATAGTATTTCGGCTTTTCAGAAAGGTATAACCTTAGAATACAACAAGGTATAAGGCTAAGGTAATTGGGCATTATAACAATACTTTTGAGAGTATTTCTACACCACAACAAGGGTATTATACTTAAAACAACCTAGGCTAGTGGGTACCCCACGGCTAGCAACACTAGGAGTGGGGCGCTACTCCGCTAGCACCCCTAGAGTGGGGTGCTCTCGCCACAAGGGGAAGGCCCTCGGCCGAACTCAACACAAGTGAGGGAGAGGATTTTACACTTAGAAACATTTAGGAACGGATGAAGAAGTTCATCAACCTTAGAGGGTATTTATAGCACAAGCCAAGGCCAACCAACGGCCAAGATCTAGCCAAGTGCCTCAGCAAGTGTAGGGCCAAGATTCACCCATGTGTCCTAGCCAACTTGCACACAAAATATCTACCAAAAATATCTCCCACTTGCCTCCCCAATTCGGTCCAAACCGCCCACTATGCCCACCAATGAGAGGTGCCAAGTGCCGCCTCTCGCTGGTCCAAAATGTTCCGCCTCTAAAAATCCGCAAAAATACTAAATGACATAGCGGAAATTCCCTACGAAAGTCGTGGAAAACGCTTCGTCGAAAAACGACTTAACCGGTGTCAGCACAAACATAATTTCGCCCAAAGGTGCCACATGGGGTGACACGTGTCGCCCCGATTCTGGCCCAAAATATTTCGTCTTCCGAAAATATCCAAAACGCCAAAATCTCAAAATCAAAGCTGCCTCTACAAAATCAGAATTTCTCCCGTGGCCCCACGTGACCATTTCCAAAATAAAATTCCATAATTCTCTAATATTCCAGAAGTCCGAATACCAAACTGGGAATCCACCCCATTAACGAACCTTTTTCCTTCACAAAACCGGAAACTTTTCCGTGGAAAATCGCCTCTTTCTTCCTTTCCAATCTTTCGTCAGATTCTCGCACGCACGCCCTCGCATACATACCACGAACTACGGGTATAACATTCTTCCTTAGAAACATTCGTCCCGAATGTTCCTTCTAAGTCTCAAACGAACACGTGCCAAGATAGTCTTCACTACTATACTTACGTAAACAATCCCGCCACACCGCCATGGAAACACCGCAAAACTTACATCTAAGTCCACGAGGAAACACCTCTACATCACCACAAATAATACTACTTTTGTCACTTTGTCGCGAGCCTTGCTCGACGACCCAACAAATGGTACCGGCCGCACGCGATCCCCGGTTCGCCAGACACTCGGATTCTTATCACATTTCGACATCGCTTTAGTATCCAAAACTCGGGTTACTATCTCTAACGTGGTCATCATTAATTGGGAACATTCGATGGATCTTCGATACTTTCCTAACATAACAATACGAAGACCGGACGCCCTTCCTCCTAAGTCGGACGGCAAATGCTAACATATAGGCAATCGCCTATTCTTCACATGAACTCACAAAGGCCCAAAGTAACTCGCTAAGTTCCTTCGCTTTCCAAAACTCGCCACACCCGTCCGGTGGTACTTTCAAGAAGACCGACCACAACTCGAACTCTAAGCGCCGTTGCCGATTATCCGCACGATTCCTCCGAGCTGTCGTAACTTCTTCTAGACAAGCTTCACACTATCCACACCGCCGGAACAAGCTCAACCAACTATCTCAACCCCGCCAACATCGAACCAATCGACCGCAACTTGCATTTCGCTTCTACAAGGCGCGCCACAAGACGACATCCGAACACCAAATGGTAGCTTAAACACTTCAACCGAGACAACGATCCTCACAACTACCCCGAAATCAAAACACCGCCCGAGGCGAACGCGATTCGAGACTCACCGAGTTCCTAACTCGCTCGTATAACTTCCAAAACGAAACAGCCAGAATTGTGACTTCATCGTCATTATAAGGTGGAGGTAGGCACCCTGCAACCTCACAACCTTTTTAGATAACAACAACATCGCTGAGTGAACGGTCCCGACAAGAACACGATGGGCTGCCCCCATCGCCCAACCATCGGTCGAACGCATCCACGAACTCGTGACTGGTTAACTAAACTTGGGCCTAACACCTCATGACCCTACCACAAGGCTGACCACCACAAACTGACCCCACCACCAAAAAGGCCGCGGGTTGACCCGCATCACGGCCTCAACCCGACCGCATCAAGAAAACACTAGCTCCCGAAGGAATAATTTCACAAATCATATTACGAAAACCTAGCGGTCTTCCTAGCTCGACTACCTTCTTTCAAATCACGCTACTCGTGGACTTATCCCACGAACATAGCTCACGTGCACTATGCACTCCTATAAGGGTCAAACATAACACTACACCTTTCTCGAGACGGCCTTACCTCTAAGGTCTTTGCGTATAAAGCTCTAAGGCTCACACTTTCTATCCCCAAAATCTTACTCTGATAACCCACCATGATTCTAATCACAACTAACACATCGCTATCGAACATAGCACTTAAGGTATACTCACCTTGAAAGTTACCAAAGGACCTGGCCGCTCGCCCTCTTCATTGTCCTTCGTTAACCCGTCGATCTCACGCTTTCGGCACGCGCATAAGCCCGCATACGTGCCATGCTCGCCTAATCAAGAATTACTCTTGCACAACCTCTTTAGATAGTCCTCCGCATCGCAGACATCAGTATACTCTCGTAGCCAAATTTATAGCTAGTAATGTGGTTGTCCTCGCAATCTATATTCTCTGCTCTGGCCGTGGAATGAAGGTTCAAATATCATGGCCGCAGAGGAATCGCCGCCGCTAAACTCTTTGGGGCTAGTGACGTCGCAAAACTCCCCGAATGAAGCACTACCCTAGGTAATGATTGGGCCCGTGCCCTCGCCACCCTCTGAACTCTACTGCAGCCTCCTCGGCCGCTTTGCCTCCCGGCTCTGGTTGCCTACGCGAGGCATAACGATAAGGAAAGGATTTCGCCGGAGGGTTCAACTTACAACACACTCTAAGGCACGATCTCAGAGTGAGAAGAATAGAAACCAATCCTAAATATCCTATAGCCTCGACGATTATTGATGTGGTGCACAACACACCGATAATCAAGACTTCATCGGATACGGTCTGGTAGACACTTTCCGAGGATTAATCGCTCGATACCACTTTTGTCACGACCAAATCGCCCGTGATCGTGCCTTACCCCGCACCCTAGTGACACAACATCGAGTAATCACGAACATAAAACAACAAATGAGATAATGTAAATATAAAACAATAATCAGGAAAACTTGCCTTTCGCATATATATATAACCATCAACTCTTTTACAAATGAACGGCTTTAATCCTTTTTACCAACCCCGCCCACAACAAAGATTACATGCACTTAAGAATGATACGACCACAATGGCGGACAGGCCCCGCCAAACCCCGAATGTAAACACTTACTACGACAGGACTATACCACCGATAAGCCTCCGAGAAACGGAGCTTCCCAAACGCCGAATCAGGACTCGAGAGCTAGGATCAACGATCGATGTACCTCAACTCGGCATGAACGCAGCTTCGGCGAGGTCGATAACATGTACCAAGTATGTGAAATCAGAAGTAACATCAGAATCGAAATCATAGTAGTCTATATAAAGCAGAGACATGTATGATAACCAAACTACGCTTCACAACAACTAAGCAAATATGTCAAGTCGTGACTCACGCCTCAAAGTCATCACAATAAGACCGCACGGTAAGTACGAAGGCATAGCCGACTACTAAGACCCCCGCACCACAAATGCCACAAATCAGTATCACGAGGTCTCTAGACCGCACCACAGATCGGCCGCCATCGCCCGCAGATCAATGCGCGTCTATTCCTCGAACTCTCGCAGCCCCGCATAGGTCACACATGCACCCGCATAAGGTATTCTCGAATCCTCGGTCCTAGACCACCCGAGGTATACCCCGCATCGGCGCGCCTTAACCTCGGTATCCGCCCCGACTTCCGCAGCCGCGATAGCCCTCAAGGACCGTGATAGTCCCCGGAGACCGTGATAGGAATCCCCGCATCAGGCTAAACACCCGAATGATCACCAATCTCGAGCATACCGCGTTCGATAGTCTCAAGGACCGTGATAGCCGATAGACCGCATCGCGGTGGCAAGCCCCCAGATACACAAATGGGGTAGGTGATATAATAACAAAGACAATGGACTTACCTTTTAACAATGTAAGCACGCAAGAATGACCCTTGCATAACAATCACAAGATACTAACACAAGTAGATCCTAACATGTTTACTTATCAAATCAAGAAAGTATTACAAGGCTATCACAAACCAATACAATCAAGTTGTTCACACAAGGTACTTTCTACTAACAAGTTCGAGTATCTAACCCCAACGCATTTCATACATTAAATCTTCAAAAGATCCGTTCCTATCACATAAGTCACACAATACCCGTAGTATAAAATAGAGTGATCGTTTTTTAAGTAAACCAAAACACTTACCTTTGTAAAATCAAGTAACAACATTATTTTCCAAACGCTCGAGTTTGCCTAATTTCAAATGTTCCAGCTTTCTTATTTTAAAAGGTTTCGTAGTTCATAGTCTTATTCATTCAAGAATATAACTTTTTATTAACCAATTGAGAAACATAAGCCTTACGTAAGTAGGTTATTCTTATTTATAACAATCTTATTACAGACCATGATCTAGGAAATATCATTTTGTCTTATCTTAGCTTCTATGCAGATGGAAGTTTCTACCGGTTTTAATCATACTTAATTATTCAAAACACTTCCTTTGTTAACGCCGCAGTTGGTTTGTCGATACACATCCCGATTTCCAAAATCAAGAAACATTCTTAAGCCGTTATACCTAACTTCCCATAAAGCTAGTATAACTCTTAAGTTTTCAAAACACATTACTACATATTCTTTCAAAATGATTTATAAACCTTTGAAATACTTCAAGTTCTTCATTAACACATAACAAGTCGCTTATAATCAAATCGATTACCTTCAAAACCACAACCCATTTTTCTTACCTACATAAAGTCGTTATAACCAACTTCCCATAAAGCCGTTATAACACTTTATGTTTTACAACAATCAAACATACGTACGCCTACCGCATTACATAGTTCACACATATCATGCTAGGAGAGATAGGAAGAGGTTCACATACCTCGCGACGCAGTATCGACTAATAGCAAAACGCTCCAACAATGGCTACTCCTGCCGCCAGTGGATCATTCCACACGTAGCATCCCAACCTATAAGGCCACAAGCGCGCTTTATTAACGTCGTAGAGAACATTCTACGTAAAATTCGAAAGACTCTCCCGCAACAACAGAAATCTCCTCCTCTATCGAGGCCGCTACCAAGCCAACCAGTGGGTTATACATCTAACCCTAACTGCACAATTCTACTCCACTGCACTACTACACAAGTCTACGTAATACACCCTAAGTAATTACAGATTCAGCCTTCCTTATTCTTCAGCTTAAGTCAAAAGACATTGCAACAACTACGTTCGATTCTATATATAGTATACTTCAACTATATATTCTAACAACATGTAATATCCAATTACAATAGGGGACAAGATAATTACCTCGATAAGCCCATAATTATCCAAGTATAAAGTCGATCCCGGCAATCGTTTAGCTCCAACTCCGAGCGCCCAACCCGCCTAAACCACCCTTAGAAGTTCTAACCAACTTCTACACAATACTCCAAACTGACTATGGAGATTTTCCTGTGGTTTCGGTTTGGTGACCGACGGTAAGTATAATAGTATTTCGGCTTTTCAGAAAGGTATAACCTTAGAATACAACAAGGTATAAGGCTAAGGTAATTTGGGCATTATAACAATACTTTGAGAGTATTTCTACACCACAACAAGGTATTATACGAAAACAACCTAGGCTAGTGGGTACCCTACGCTAGCAACACTAGGAGTGGGCGCTACTTTCGGCTAGCACCCCTGTAGGGGTGCTCTCGCCACAAGTGGGGAAGGCCCTGGCCGAACTCAACACTGAGGGAGAGGATTTTACACTTAGAAACATTTAGAATGGATGAAGTTCATCAACCTTAGAGTGGTATTTATAGACAAGCCAAGGCCAACCAACGGCCAAGATCTAGCCAAGTGCCTAGCAAGTGTAGGGCCAAGATTCACCCATGTGTCCTAGCCAACTTGCACACAAAATATCTACCAAAAATATCTCCCACTTGCTTCCCCAATTCGTCCAAACCGCCCACTATGCCCACCAATGAGAGGTGCCAAGCGCCTCTCGTTGGTCCAAAATGTTCCGCCTCTAAAAATCCGCAAAAATACTAAATGACATAGCGGAAATTCCCTACGAAAGTCGTGGAAAACGTTTCGCCGAAAAAAACGACTCTAACCGTGTTGTGCACAAACATAATTTCGCCCAAAGGTGCCATACACGGGGTGACACGTGTCGCCCCGATTCGCCCAAAATATTTCGTCTTAGAAAATATCCAAACGCCAAAATCTCAAAATCAAAGCGGCCCTACAAAATCAGAATTTCTCCCGTGGGCCCCACGTGACCATTTCCAAAATAAAATTCCATAATTCTCTAATATTCCAGAAGTCCGAATACCAAACTGGGAATCCACCCCATTAACGAACCTTTTTCCTTCACAAAACCGGAAACTTTTCCGTGGAAAAATCGCCTCTTTCTTCCTTTCCAATCTTTCTCAGTATTCTCGCACGACGCCCTCGCATACATACCCCGAACTACGGGTATAACAAGGTATTCTCGAATCATGGTCCTGCATCACCGAGGTATACCCCGCATCGGCGGCTAACCTCAGATCCGCCAGGCTCCCGCAACCCGCATAGTCTCAAAAGACCGCATAGTCTCAACAGCATCGCATAGGAATCCCGCATCAGGCTAAACACCGGAATGATCAATCTCGAGCTACCGCGACCGCATAGTCACGAGGACCGTGATAGCCAGAAAGACCCGCATCAGGGTGGCAAGCCCTGTGATAATAAGTCAAAGGGTATGTGATACAATAATACATTAACGCTTAACGCTTAACAACGTAAGCCCAACAAGAATGACTTCTTACATCACGATCACACAAGATACTAACACACGTAGCATCCTAATATTTTCACTTATCACATCAACAAGAAAGTATTTACAAGGCTATCTCAAACCAAAGACAATCAAGTTATTCACACAAGGTACTTTAAGCTAACAAGTTCGTATCTACCCCTAAAGTACTTCATACATTAAATCTTTTAAAAGATCCGTTGCTTTCACATAAGTCACACAATACCCGTAGTATAAAATAGAGTGATTCTTTTTAAATAAACTAAAACACTTACCTTTGTAAAATCAAGTAACAACATTATTTTCCAAACGCCCAAGTTTGCCTAATTTCAAATGTTCACGTTTCTTATTTTAGAAAGGTTTCAGAGTTCATAGTCTTATTCATTTAAGAATATAATTCTCTTTAAACAACTGAGAAACATAAGTCTTATATGTGAGTAGATATTCTTGTTTTTAACAATCTTATTACTGTAAAGTGATCTAGGAAATATCATTTTGTCTCATCTTAGCTTCTATGCAGATGGAAGTTTCTACCGGTTTTAATAATACTTAATTAGTCAAAACATTTCCTTTTATTAACGCCGCAGTTGGTTTGTCGATACACATTCCGATTTCAAATCAAGAAACATTCTTAAGCCGTTATACCTAACTTCCCATAAAGCTAGTATAACTCTTAAGTTTTTCAAAACCAAGTATTACTTCTTCTTTCAAAATGATTCAAAATCTTTTGAAATACTTCAAGTTCTTTATTAACACATAACAAGCCGCTTATAGTTCAAATCATTACCTTTTAAAGACCACAAGTATTTTCTTACCAACATAAAGTCGTTATAACCAACTTCCCATAAAGCCGTTATAACACTTTATGTTTTAAATCAATCAAATACGTTTAGCACGTGACGCTCACCGCACTACATAGTTCACACATATCATGCTAGAAGAGATAGGAAGAGGTTCACATACCTCGCGACGAGTATCGACTAATAGCAAAACGCCCAAGTACTTCCAACCGCGGCTACTCCTAAGCCAAGTAGATCGCGCCACACGTAGTACTTCAACCTATAAGGCCACAAGGCGCTTATTAACATTTAGATCTCATCGTAGAACATTCTACCGAAATTCTTCCCGCACCTCCCAACAGAAATCTCTCCTCTACCGAGGCCGCTACCAAGCCAACCGTGGGTTATACGCCTAACCCTAATCTGTACAATTCTACTCCACGATACTACTACACAAGTTCATGTAATACACCCTATGTAATTACAACAAGATTCTTCTTTAAATTCAGGCTTAAGTCGCAAGACATAGCCGTAAGTATTATTCAGGCTTAAGTCAAAAGACATTGCCGATAACTACGTTCAGTTCTATATATAGTATACTTCAACTATATATTCTAACAATATGTAATTTCCAATTACAATAGAGGGACAAGATAATTACCTCGATAAGCCCATAATTATCCTAGTTTAAATGTCGATCCTGAGCAAGGTTTAGCTCCTACTCCGTGCGCTCCGACCCGCTCCAAACAACCCTTAGAAGTTCTAACCAACTTCTACTTATGACTTCAACTACGGGTGAAGATTTTCCTTAGGGTTTCGGTTTGTGACTGACGGAAGTATAATAGTATTTTCTGGGCTTTTCGTATAGGTATAACCTTAGAATACTACAAGGTATACGGCTAAGGTAATTTGGGCATTATAACAATACTTTTGAGAGTATTTCTAACAAGAGGGGGGGTATTTATACGAAAACTACTAGGCAGTGGGTGTACCCCACTAGCACCCCAAGGAGAGTGGTGTCTACCCTCGCCTACCCCACTGTGGGGACTCTTGGCCGTGGGGAGGGGCTCTCGGCTACGGCCTCACACGGGGGGAGAAAGAGAGCTTTCAAGACTTAGGCAAATTTATGGATGAAGAAGTTCATCAAAGGGAGGGGTATTTATACTACAAGCCAAGGCCAACCAATGGCCAAGATCTAGCCAAGTGCTATGCAAGTGTAGGGCCAAGATTCACCCAAGTACACCTTATCCATCTACCACCAAAATATCCTACCTACTACTTGACAAAGCCACTCCAATCGCCCAAGCCATTTCCGCCATTCCTTCCCAATGAGAGGGTGACAAGTGTCGCCTCTGTTGGTCCAAAATGTTTCGCCTCTCGGAAAAATCCGCAAAAATTAGAAATGACATAGCCGAATTTTCCTACGAAAGTCGTGGAAAACGCTTTCGTCCAAAAAAACGACTCTAATCGGTGTTGTGAACAAATTTAATTCGCCAAGCCACTTTGCCTACTCAAGGCTTTAAACTTTTATACGCACGCCTTACGCATATACTGAAATACGGGTATAACATTCTCCCCTCCTTAGAAACATTCGTCCCGAATGTTCCTTCTAAGTCTCAAAACAAACGTGCGCCAGTATAGTCTTCACTACCATACTTACGAAACAATCCTGCCACAATGGCCACAGAAACAACTGCGCAAAAATACTTACATCCAAGTCCACGAGGAAACACCTCTAACATTACCACAACCACCTCTCTCCGGGGTCTAAAATATACTTCCTTCGCACCTTCTCCTTACAAAAGAAATGATCACATCTATGCTCGCCATACATGCTTGTTTCTTCCCGATACCACTTTGTCACTTTGTCGCGAGCCTTGCTCCGACGACCCAACAAATGGTACCGGCCGCCATGATCCCGAGGATGTCGTACACTCGAACTCTTACCACATTCGACACGGCCGTGATTCAAAACTCGGGGTTACTATCTCTAAGGTGGTCATTATTAACTGGGAACACTCTGGATGGATCTTCGATACTTCCCCGAACATCACAATACGAAAGACCGGACGCACTGCCTCCTACGTCCGACGGCAAATGCTAACATATAGGCAACCTGGTCTATCCTTCACATGAACTCACAAAGGCCCAAAGTAACTCGGGCTAAGTTCCCTCTGTTTTCCAAAACTCGTCGCACCCAAACCGGGGTGGTACCTTCAAGAAGACCGACCGTCAACCTGAACTCAAAGCGTCGTCGCCGATTATCCGCACGATTTCTCTGAGCTGCCAGAACTTCTTCTAGACAAGCTTCTCACTATCCATCTCACGGAACAAGCTCAACTAATCGTTCAACCTTGCCAACATCGAACCAATCGACCGGCAACTTACACTTCCACCCTTACAAGGCTTCATAAGGCGATATCCGAACACTGAAATGGTAGCTTAAACACTCCTTCAATAGGAGACAACAATTCTCGCAACTATCCCTGAAATCCAAACACTGGCCCGAGGGCGAATGTGATTCTCGAGACTCACCGAGTTCCTATCCTTGCTCGTAAAACTTCCGAAACCAAAACATCTGCACTGGCTCCATCACCGCCATAAGGTGAAGGTAGGCACCTCGTGCAGCCTTACAACCTTTCTGATATATCATCTCGCATAACCTTCTGCCGAGTAAACGGTCTTTGCTAGAAGACAAGACGGTGACCTCTCGCCCGACCATCGGGTCGAACGATCCACGAATTCATACGCGTTAACTAAACTCGCCTAACACCCTCGTGACTTACCACGCGCGACCACCACAAACCGCCCTCCACTAAACATGCCGCTGGTTGACCCGCAACGTGGCCTCAACCCGACCCGCAACGCGCTAAACGCTAGCTCCGAAGGAAAACTCACTAATCACGTTACGAAACCCAGCGGTCTTCTTAGCTCAACTACCCTCTTCATTCCACCCTACTCAGGGACTAATCCCACAAACATAACTCACGTGCACTATGCACTCCTATAAGGGTCAAACATAAACAATACATCTTTTACTCGAGATGGCCTTACCTCTAAGGTCTCTACGTATAAAACTCTAAGGCTCACACCTTCTCTATCCCCCAAAATCTTACTCGGTTAAACAACCATGATCTAATCACGACTAACACACTGCTATCAGAACATAGCACTTAAGATATACTCTCCTTATCACACATACTGATCTCAGAGGTTAAAGATATATCTATATCTATCGCTTCACTCCTTAGTCGTTCTAATCAAACTCGCCCCGTAGGCGATAGCTGGAAGGTGACGAACTACCCACCTGATCAAGGCAAAGTCCTCCTACTAGGTCACCCATTCGACACATGGCCCTCGACGGCCGCAGTACAACAAGTACCAACTAAAGACGACATTCCCGGATGACGTGCGCCACTCGTGAACCTAAGCCCGGAGTTCGACCAACTCCTGCATACCCCGAACGCATCAACCCCGCGAGGACCTCTTTGCACCGTGGACGTGCATAATCTAATCACGCGAGGTGACTCGCCAGAAAGTTACCAAAGGACCTTGCCGCTCGCCCTCTTCGTCGCCCTTCAACCCGTCGATCTCTACGTTTTCGGCTTGCCGCGCATAAGCCCGCATACGTGCCATGCTCAAGCCTAATCAAGAATTACTCTTGCACAACCCTCTCTTAGATAGTCGCCAAGACCCGTGGTACATCGGTATACTCCTGGTAGCCAAATCCATAGCTAGTAAGTGGTCGCTTTCTTGCAATCTAAATTCATCGTTTCCTGGCCGTGGAAGGCGTTCATATATCATGGCCGCAGAGGCATCGCCGCCGTACTAAACTCGGCTTGGGCTAGTGACGCCGCAGAACTCCCGAATGAAGCACCACCCTGTGATGATTGGGCTGTGCTCACGTAACCCTCTCAGATTTACTCGCAGCCTTCCTCGGCCGCTTTGCCCTCCTGCCCGCTGCCTACGCGAGGCATAACGTAAGTGGAAAGAAATACGCCGAGGTCCAACTTACAACACAAATTTCTAAGGCACGATATCGAGTGAGAAGAATAGAAACCAATCCTAAATACCCTATAGCCTCACGATTATTGGTGTGGTGCACAACACACCGATAATCAAGACTTCATCGATACGGTTCAGACACTTTCCGAGGATTAATCGCTCGATACCACTTTTGTCACGACCGATTCCGCCCGTGGATCGTGCCTTACCGGGCACCCTAGTGATACAACATCGAGTAATCGGAACATAAACGATACAAGACATATTATGAAATATGAAACAATAACTGAGAAAACTTGCCTTTCGCATATATGTAAATAACAACTTTTTTAACATGAGCAGCTTTAATCCTTTTTACAAACCCCGCCACAACAAGATTACTGCACTTAAGAATGATATGACAACAATGGCGGGGTGGCCCCGCCAAACCCCGAATGTAAACACTTACTACGCAGGGACTATACCACCGATAAGCCTCCGAGAAACGGAGCTTCCCAAACTCAAACTGTGACCACGAGCTTGATCAACGATCGGTGTACCTCAACTGCGGCATGAACGCAACCCCGGCGAGGTCGACATAAAACCGAGTATGTGAAACTAAAAAATACTGTAAATGAAATCATAATAGTCTATAAAGCAGGAGACATGTATGATAAGCAAACTACAGCTCACAACAAATAAGCGAATATGTCAAGTCGTGGACTCACGCCTCAAAGTTATCACAATAAAACCGCACGGCAAGTACGAAGGCATAGCCGACTACTAAGACCCACGCACTAAAAATACCACAAATCGTATCCCGAGGTCTTTCTAGACCGCACTACATGATCGGCCGCCACTCGCTCGCAATATCAATGCGCGTCTATCCTCGAACTCGCGCTCGCATAGGTCACACACGGACCCGCATGAGGTATTCTCGAATCATGGTCCTGCATCACCGAGGTATACCCCGTGATCGGGCGGTAACCCTCGGTATCCGCCTAGGCTCCCGCAACCCGCATAGTCTCAAAAGACCGCATAGTCTCACAGCATCGCATAGGAATCCCCGCATCGGGCTAAACACCGGAATGATCAATCCCGAGCTACCGCGACTCGCATAGTCACGAGGACCGCATAGCCGAAAGACCGTCAAGGGTGGCAAGCCCTCGGTATAATAAGTCAGCCGGTATGTGATACAATAATAGTACAATGGGATTAACGTTTAACAACGTAAGCACAACAAGAATGACCCCCTTACATCAAGATCACACAAGATACTAACACACGTAGCATCCTAACATTTTCACTTATCACATCAACAAGAAAGTATTTACAAGGCTATCTCAAACCAAAGACAATCAAGTTATTCACACAAGGTACTTTAAGCTAACAAGTTCGTATCTACCCCTAAAGTACTTCATACATTAAATCTTTTAAAAGATCTGTTGCTTTCACATAAGTCACACAATACCGTAGTATAAAATAGAGTGACTGTCTTTTAAATAAACTAAAACACTTACCTTTGTAAAATCAAGTAACAACATTATTTTCCAAACGCCCAAGTTTGCCTAATTTCAAATGTTCACGTTTCTTATTTTAGAAAGGTTTCAGAGTTCATAGTCTTATTCATTTAAGAATATAATTCTTTTAAACAACTGAGAAACATAAGTCTTATATGTGAGTAGGATATTCTTGTTTATAACAATCTTATTACAAAGAAATTGTGATCTAGAAATATCATTTTGTCTCATCTTAGCTTCTATGCAGATGGAAGTTTCTCCGGTTTTAATAATACTTAATTAGTCAAAACATTTCCTTTTATTAACATCGCAGTTGGTTTGTCGATACACATTCGATTTCAAATCAAGAAAACATTCTTAAGCCGTTATACCTAACTTCCCATAAAGCTAGTATAACTCTTAAGTTTTTCAAAAAGCAAGTATTACTTCATCTTTCAAAATCATTCAAAAATCTTTTGAAAAACTTCAAGTTCTTTATTAACACATAACAATACAGTTATAGTTCAAATCACTTAACTTTTAAAGACCACAATTATTTTCTTACCAACATAAAGTCATTATAACCAACTTCCCATAAAGCCGTTATAACACTTTATGTTTTAAATCAATCAAATACGTTTAGCACACGTACGCTCACCGCACTACATAGTTCACACATATCATGCTAGAAGAGATAGGAAGAGGTTCACATACCTCGCGACAGTATCGACTAATAGCAAAACGCCCAAGTACTTCCAACCGCGGCTACTCCTTAAGCCAAGTAGATCGCGCCACACGTAGTACTTCAACCTATAAGGCCACAAGGCGCTATTAACATTTAGATCTCATCGTAGAACATTCTACCAAAATTCGGCAAAGACTTTTCCCGCAACAACGTAAATCTCCTCCTCTACCGAGGCCGGCTACCAAGCCAACCGGGGTTATACGCCTAACCCTAACGGTACAATTATACTCCACTGCACTACTACACAAGTCTCATGTAATACATGCCCTATGTAATTACAACAAGATTCTTCTTTAAATTCAGGCTTAAGTCGCAAGACATAGCCGTAAGTATTATTCAGGCTTAAGTCAAAAGACATTGCCGATAACTACGTTCAGTTCTATATATAGTATACTTCAACTATATATTCTAACAATATGTAATTTCCAATTACAATAGAGGGACAAGATAATTACCTCGATAAGCCCATAATTATCCTAGTTTAAATGTCGATCCCGAGCAAGGTTTAGCTCTACTCCGCGCCCGACCCGCCTCCAAACAACCCTTAGAAGTTCTAACCAACTTCTACTTATGACTTCAACTACGGGTGAAGATTTTCCTTAGGGTTTTGCCAGGATCGACTAAGTATAATAGTATTTTCTGGGCTTTTCGTATAGGTATAACCTTAGAATACTACAAGGTATACGGCTAAGGTAATTTGGGCATTATAACAATACTTTTGAGAGTATTTCTAACAAGAGGGGGGGTATTTATACGAAAACTACTAGGCTAAGGGGTGTACCCCACTGCTAGCACCCTGGAGGGGTGTCTACCCTCGGCCTACCCCACTGGGGGACTCTCGGCCGGGGGAGAGGGCTCTCGGCTAAGGCCTCATGGGGAGAAAGAGAGCTTTCAAGACTTAGGCAAATTTATGGATGAAGAAGTTCATCAAAGGGAGGGTATTTATACTACAACCCAAGGCCACCCACTGGCCAAGATCGAGCCACGTGGTATGCAAGTGTAGGGCCAAGATTCACCCCCGTACACCGTCTCCATCTACCACCAAAATATCCTACCTACTACTTGACAAAAGCCACTCCAATCGTCCAAGCCATTTCCGCCATTCCTCCCAATGAGAGGGTGACAAGTGTCGCCTCTCTTGTTGGTCCAAATGTTTCGTCTCTCGGAAAAATCCGCAAAAATTAGAAATGACATAGCCGAATTTTCCCTACGAAAGTCGTGGAAAACGTTTCGAAAAAACGACTCTAATCGGGTGTTGTGAACAAATTTAATTCGCCAAGCCACTTTGCCTACTCAAGGCTTTAAACTTTTATCGACGCCTACGCATACATACTGGAAATACGGGTATAACGAACGCACGTAAGAACTCGCAAGTGTTAAGATTTGAGACTTGTAAAAATTTATCTGAATTGTGAAATTGTCGGAAACGTAGTATTGACGAATGGGAGGCGACACTTGTCACCCCCTTATTGATGCCTTGGACGAAATAGGCATGGCCAAAATGGTCATTGACCATAGTCTTAAGATGACAAAGTCTTCCTATTAATGAGCTTGAGTTTCGACCAAAGTCAAAGGTCCCAAGTCTTGATATTTTATAAGACTTCATCTAAACCACCCATTTGTTACATCTTAACCCTCCATGCCCCTTTATTACACTACTAGTAGCAAGAGTATGTCATTACACTTAGAAAAATTTCCACAAAATTGAAGAACTCAAGGAAGAGCTCTCGCTTCCCTCCACTTTCAAAAGGAAAATTTTATGCTTTCTTGTCCATTAAGCCCCACACTTTAAACCAAGGTTCATGAGGGTATTGTAAGTGTATCTCAATATAAAAACCGGAAAAGAGAGTTTTCGTATTAGTCGCAGCGAAAACCTAGTGGCTTTCTAGGTTTTGGATTGGAGGTTTGAAGGAAAGTTGTTGGTGTGGTTCTAAGGGTCTCAAGGAGTGGATTGAGGTGTCTTCGACGAGGCTCTAGGTTGCTAAGGAGCAACTTCGGTTTGAAGATTGGATTACAATTCGTTGAGGTATAATCTTGTTCTTTGAAAGTGTTACAAGATTATTTATATTGTTGTTGTTAGCTTTACATGTTGCTAGCATGAAGTTGTTAAGTTGAAGTTAATAAGTATTATGGATTACTTGTAGCTTAAGTTCGAAATGAAAAGTAAGTCATGTTAAGTTGGAATACAATTTGATCGTTACTAGAATCGTAGCATGTAATTGACTTGAAGATTCTAGTAGTTATATTTGGTTGCGACTAGATATCATGTTATGCTACCAAGTTGGATTGAAATGGAAATTGAATAAGAATTGGTATTGTTGAACTCAAGGTGGCCGAATTTGTACTTGTGGTTTGTAATAGTTTGTTAATTAATTGTATTGAACTACCTTCTCTATTGTGGTGAGCCAATTGGGGTCAGATAGTTAATTATTTGTATTGATCGCTTCTATATTGTTGTGAGCCAATTGGGGCTGTTTGGCTATTGTATTTCGCCTTGAAAAAGGTGGCAAAGTAAGTAAAACAAAGGAGGTCTGTCCGATTTTCTATAGAATTTGGCGACTTAGCACTTAGAATATTCTACGTTTGAAGTAAGAGGTTAATGGACGATTGTGACCATGATAGGTTGAAGAACTAAGTATAGCGTATCCTACTTGAAGAATGAAATAGCTCAAGGTTGAAGTACTTTGGAGCATTTTACTACTTGTCGACAAGTCACGCGGTATGTGAACCTCTTCTTTCTTTGGCATGATCCTACGTATGAAATCTCCATGTGATAGTATTTCAAGATTTCTTCTACTCTTAGAAGTTAAGAAGTATTTGCATTGTTGAATCTAAGTTAAGAGTATGTTTAAATTGTCCTAAGTCCTTACTAGGTCTTATGGGAGACGTTGGTAAGAATGGTTAGGAAGTTATGAGATTTGATTTAAAGGCTATGTGTCTTGATTTGGTTAAAGTAAGTAAGTGGATTTTATGTTCGAAAATGACTTGAATTTATATGTGAAAAGGGGATTGATTTTAAAAGTGGAAGTTATATGATTTTAAGAGAATAAGTTACTTGGTTTTGGAAGTGTATGGAACTTTATATTTTTGTATAAGTATAAGTAAATGGACTTTAAAGAATGTATGTTATGAAGTTTTAAGACTATGAACTTTGGTTGTCTTTGAAGGATTTTGAAACTTTATTTTTCAAGTTATGGGACTTGATTTCTAAAGTATTGATGACATGATTTTATAAGTATAAGCGACATGATTTTAAAGAGTGTATGCTACGAGGTGTTAAGACCATAAGCCTTGATTATAAGTGGAAAGGACTAAATTTTAAAAGTATGGCTTAATTTATTTGAAAGTTAAGAAGATGGTTTCCAAAAGAGTATGTGACTTGAGCTTTAAAAAGAAAGGAGGTTTTATGATTCTTTTAAGTATGTATGTACGCAGTATTTTTGGATCTAGTTTTCCTAATGTTGTAAGAATAAAAGTGTCTTAAGTTCTCAAAAATGAAAGGTTGTTATAATAGCTTTATGGGAAGTTGTTATGACGACTTAAGAGGAAGTGAATAGATGGTTTAAAAATGTTATGTAAGGAAAATACACCGAGCCTACAAATAGGCCGGATTACGTTATGAGATACACCGAGCCTACACATAGGCCGGATTACGCCATATTACCCCGAGCCTACACATAGGCGGTTACGCCACAAGACACCGAGCTCCACAGTGGGCGGATTATGCTACATGATTCCACAAGACAATCGAGCTCCACAGGCGGGCCGGATTATGCTACATGATTCCACAGTACACCGAGCTCCACAGGCGGGCCGGATTATGCTACATGATTCCACAGTACATCGAGCCCCACAGGCGGGCCGGATTATGTCACATGATTCATCAGTACACCGTGTCCCGCAAATGGGCCGGATTATGTTATGTAAGATAAGTAAGTTATGTGGAAAAACTTGATTAACCTCTTAAGTATGTATGTAAGAATATGATGTTAAATCTTATGGAAAGAAGGAATGGAACAGTTAATATACGAGTGATTTCAGGAGTTAAAAATGGCATTCTTTTGTACAGTTATGATTTGATTCTTGCACGTTATTTCGTTCCATATTCGTACTGTTGTAATCGACTTCTTCGGGGCCGCTCATGTCCGCAGGTTTAGGTACACAGTGTGGATCCGCGAGCTTAGGATCCTGGTTCAGCATTTTTAGATGGATCCGATGTTCTGGAGTTGTCATGGCTATGTATATTCAGGGGTATGGCGGGGCCCTGTCCCGCCACAGTTGTAATTCTTAGAGGTCCGTAGTCACATATTGTGGGTCTGTTTGTAAAGAAAGGAGGCAACTGCTTCGTTTATGTATGTGACGTCTGCGAAGGTAGCCCTATCGCCGACTGTTGTTTTACTTCCGTTGTTTTATTTATAAGTTTCATGTATGTTCCACGATTATCTCGATGTTTACGTAAGGTGCCTGTAGGCACACCGTCCCGGTCGGGTCGTGACAATAGAATTCTAGGGAGAAATCATGATTGTGATCAAAATGCACGATTATATATATGTATATATATTAAAATTATTTTGTGGTTTCGAAAAAATAGTTTAATTGCCGATAAATAATCGAAAGAGATAGTCAAAATTGGGTGTCAATAAGCATGAAGACACTTAGTATTTTTACAAAGTTTTTTATCTTTTACTTTTTAAAATATTAAAACGACAACGTTTAGTTTGTTTTATTAAAAATGATTTTAAAAAAGAAATAAAACCGTGTAGGTCTTAATTTGAATAAAAAAGGTGCTAAATAATTAATAAAAATGGTGTCGTTTTAATTTGTCAAACGCATCATTTTTTGGTCAATTTAAAACACAAGTCACTTATTTATGTGATATTTCACAAACCCTTCACACAAATGTCATAATTTTATGACACTTAAAAAAATTGTCACATGAATGTCAAGAAAAAACATAAATTTAGTAAAAAGATGTGACACTTGCATTTCTGTCACATGTGAACTGTCACTGTAGCCTGTTTTTCTTGTAGTGTATGGGTGACTTGCAGTAAGATATGGAAAGTTACCTATCATAGATCGATACAAAATTCGGTCAACATTTTCACCAACATTATCTTTACATACCTTCTACGAAGATCCCAATAGAGTTTTCATTTGTTTAGCGTTTTCCAACTTAACTAGATTCTTTGGCATATTTACTCTGGGAGATGAAAATGCCATCTTCACTTTACATAATTTGCAAGCCTAAGAAAAAAGTCAGTTCCCCAGTCATGCTCATCTCAAATGTCGATGACATAACTTCAACCAATTTTTTTAAATAAGACTATGAGGTCGAACCAAATACTATGTCATCTATATAAATTTGAGCTATAATAATATCTACACCTTGATGTTTAATAAATAAAGTACGATCAACTTCACCACAATTATAACCATATTCAAGAAAGAAGTTAGTTAGACGACCATATCATGCCCGAGGGGATTGCTTCAATCCATACAATGCCTTTTTGAGCTTGTACACATAGTGTGGATAGTGAGGATCTTCAAATCCTTTTGGTTGTTCAACACAGACTTCCTTATCGAGATATCCATTTAATAAAGAAACTTTTACATCCATCTGATGTAGGGTAATTTTAAGACAACAAGCAATGGCAAGTAAAAGTCTAATTGACGCAATTCTAGCTACAGGTGTGAAGGCTTCGTCATAACGATCCCTTCGACCTGAGTATAGTCTTAAACAACTAGACAAGCGTTGTTTATAATTACAATTCCTAATTCGTCCAATTTATTTTTAAAAATTCACTTAGTTCCAATTATATTTGTATTATATGGGCGTGGAACTAAGTCTCATTCTTCATTTCGAGAAAATTGTTCAAGCTCTTCTTGCATTGCTTGAATCCAACAATTATCCTTGAGTGGTTCTGAAACATTCTTAGGTTCTAAAGTAGATATAAATCAAGAAAGACTAACCTCTTGGTATATGGTAGACATACACACATACCTTACCATATCTCTGTAATTTAGTGGTTCTTTCCCTCTAGTTTAATTCCCTAAAATATTCCCCTATCATTTGGCCCGTCGGATGATTCTTCCTAATCATTGATGAGGGATCCCTTCGTACTTGATCAAGAAATTAAGAATTTGATTCCTTATCCATGGCCTCTATGTTATCTATTTCAGGTTCAGATGTTGCTTCAGGTGCGGTAACATTTGGGGCAACATCTGATTCTTCCGCACTGCTTATTTTCCACTGAAATTATAATGTTATTTTTAGTTGTATTTCCTGAAAGATCAGAAAAATCATCAAAAATAACATTAACATACTCTTGTATGGTTTTTTATCTTAGATTGTATACTCGATAAGCATGACTATTTTGAAAATAGCTAACAAAAATTCATTTATCACTCTTAGAGTCAAGCTCTATCATTTAAAATGTAACAAATACACCCAAAAACATGAAAGTAACGCAAGTTAGGTTTCTTTCCATTTATTTTCATAGGGAGTTATCTTTGTACCTGGTCTTAAGTAGACTCTATTAGTGATGTGAGATACAGTGTTCAAGGCTTCAGCCCAAAAACGTTTTGATAATATTTTAGAACTAAGCATAACTCTAGTCATTTCTTGTAATGTTTTATTCTTTCTTTCTGCTACACCATTTTATTGAGGAGTTTTGAGAGTAGAAAATTCATGGAAATAAGACCTGATACGTAGGTATGTAAGAATCTTATCATAATAAGAATAAGGAGGAAACCTAGTAACAAGAATTTTCTACCCGTAAGTTCTACCTGTTTATACCAGTACGTTAGTGTCACGCCCCAAACCCCGGGCCCGCGACTGGTACCCTACCTGGACACCCTTCTATACATACAACATGAGTAACACGCGAAAGATAATAACACTTTTTTTTTCTTAAAGCAAAGGCAAAGCCGATAAGGTTGTCGTATATTTATACCATACCCAACTGGGTCTACACTGTACAACAATGTAAATATAACTCTCACTAGTCCAAATTTACATATGAATACTGCACTCTAAGAATTTGACAACAATCGTGACGGACAAGGCCCCGCTGCACTTCGAATATACCTAGCCATAAGGATAAGCTCCGAAACATTAGAGCTATCCAAAATGCTGAACAAGGATCCTAAGCTCGCGGATCCACAACTGAATACCTAGACCTGCGGACATGAACGCAGCCCTCCGAAGGAGGTCAGTACAACACGTACTAAGTATGGAACTGAAAATAAAGTACAATATTTAAATCATGGCTGTGTACTAGAATTACAGGGGCAAGTATGAAAATCAAATGCCAGATCCTACCGTGTCACATAACCTAAAAGCCAATTGCACCTCGTATCACTGTACTATAATAACTCCAAGAGTCGACTGTGCCCTTCAAGAATATAATATCACAAAGTCCAAATATAAAGCAGGATACAAGTATGATAACCACATCAACAGTACACTGAACTTTACAAACAATGAGAGCAATAAAAGTTGATTTCGCCGGTTCAAAAATAGGAAGACGATGATCAAACTAGGGCCATTCTCCCATAGTATCATGGGGCAAATCCTGTTCCTGGACTCTCTAGTACGCATAGGTCGCGTAGACCCGCATGAGGTACTCCTCGCATCGGGGGGAGAAAACCTTCGAAATGTAACACATAGGACCCTATCCCGCATGAGCCCTTGGACTCGCATGAGGATATTCCTCACATAGGACCCCGTCCCACATGAGCCCCTTGGACTCGCATGAGGTACTCCTCGCATCGGGGGGAGCAAACCCGCGGAATATGAACAATGCAGCATGGCCAGGGGGTTGACCCCACAATAAATCATAAAATACAGCAAGAACCGCCATCGTAAACAACATAGGCAAGTTACGATAAGCTTTGACTCTCATTAGACAAAATGAAGGCACCATCTTTTTGAACAACCAAGGCAATACTATGCCTTCCTTTTAAAACAAACAAGACAATATCATGTCTTCCTTTCTAAAACAAATAAGACACTAACAAGTCTTTCATTTTATAACACCAAGGTATTGTCACACCTTGCATCACTAAGGATTAAAGTCCATTACAACAATGTACGTGAGCCGTACATTCACTTTATAAACTAAATTTCCATTTTAGCAAGCCAAAGTACTATCAAGGAAAAAGTAGTATAACTATCACTTACACAAGCCAAAGTACTACGTACGTCCATCGCACGTCCGGTTCCTTTATAAAAATCCCAAGGCACTAGCCTTGCAACATCAAGTTACTTACTCATCAACTCAATCGACCTACACTCTTTGTACTCTAGTCACTTCCTTCATGTAATACAATGAAACCAAGTTCATTTTTATCAACCATTTTAGACTTTTCATAAAAGACCGTTATAACCACTTCCCATAAAGTCATTATAACAATTCTTACGAAACTAAGGTACTATCACATCTTTCCTTTTCAATCATCATTAAGGCGTTATCACATAGTTCATTAAGGATTAAGATCCATTACAACAATGTACGCCCGTCGTACATTCACTTCATAATCACCATTTCCATTTTAGAACAACCCAAAATACTATATGTACCTCTAGGAGTTAAGATCCATTATAAGCATTGTTTTGAAACCATCATTTGAAATATTAAGATACTTATCATATCAAGTATCTATTAAAAACATGGTTTGGAAAAATCGAGGCACTAGTTATCATGTACTATTTCTAAAACATCTTTTTAGAAAATCAAAGTGTCGTATACGCGTAGGATTAAAATCCAAAGAAGCTATGTACCTTTATTCTTTATAAGAAGAATCGTCTCATGAAATATTAGGGCGTTGGACCCAAAAGTTCTACGTACATCTATTCTTTATAAAAGAATCCCTTAAAACAAGTCACTTCTCCTTTTTAAAATCAAGTAACCTATTCCTTTAAATCAAGTTACTTCTCCTTTTTAAAATCAAGTAACCTATTCCTTTAAATCAAGTTACTTCTCGTTTTTAAAATCAAGTCCCATAACTTGAAAATAAAGTCTCATAATTATTTAAATAAAACAAGCCTCATAACATTGAAAATCAAATCTCATAACTTTCAAAATAAATATTCATTGAACCGTGAATAGGTTATACACGTTTATAACGATCTTGTCCATTGAACCATGGTCTAGAAAATATAATACAATTTTGTCTTATCTTAGTTTCTATGCAGATGGAAGATTCTACTCATTTCAATATAATTGATTACCGATACATTTTCATTAACGCTGCAATGGCTTGTTCGGTCCCTTTTTCATTAGTGTAGTAACTTAGCAAGGTCAACTAGACTCTACTACTTCCTAACGACTCTTACCAACATCCCCCATAAGACTTGGTAAGAACTTAGGAATATTCTAGACATGATTTTAGCCTAAAATCTATAACATGAATACTTCCTAATTACAAGGCAAGTACTTCAAGAAGGGAAGTCACGTATACTCCAAATAACAAGGCAAGTATACTTCAAACAATAAGTCATGTATACTCCCAACAACAAGACAAGTATACTCAAATATCAAGTCATGTATACTCCTAACAACAAGACAAGTGGATTCGTTCAAAGCCTTCCAATCGGCCCCAGTCTAAATTTCTTGGCGAACTCACATCCACTTGTTCGGATATCAAGTCATGTATACTCTTAACAACAAGGCAAGTATACTCAAATATCAGGTCATGTATACTCCTAACAACAAGGCAAGTATACTCAAATATCAAGTCATGTATACTCCTAACAACAAGGCAAGTATACCATAAAAATACTCATGTCTTATAGAAGATGAAGTCCACATACCTCGCGACGACTAACCATTTCGACACATAGCAAAACGCTCCAAGTACTTCAACTTCATCGGCTATTCCTTAAGCCAAGTAGACCATGCTACACATAGTACTTCAACCTAAAATGGCCATAGTACTTCTAGCAAAATCTTACTTACTATTGTAAGACTTATACCAATTAATAGCCCTCTAATTCTACGAAAAATCGGGCAGCACTTTCCTTGTTTCTACGTATTTTTCCACCTTTTCCAAGGTCCATATTCATCAACCAACAAGCCACATTTAAAGCGCAACCAACAGTTAACCAAAGAGGATTACATGCCTAACTGGACGTGTAAAATTCTGCCCCACAATTCAATTACAAGTCTAACATTCTTTAGCCTATTCTCGGCTACAACTTCATCAAGACAACATATAACCTTTTTTCAATTCCTTCTTTATCCAAGTTGTTATTCCAACATGTTATATCCATTATAACAACTATATTCCCTTTCTTATATAACATGTAACACTTATAATCAACAACGAAATTGATGTTATACCCCGTATTTCTAGAGTATGTACGTAAGGGAATACGTACAAAAAGTTTAGCCTTAAAGTTTAGGCTTGGACGTTTTTTTGGGCACAACTCACAAAGCGAATAGTTTTCCGACGAAACGTTTCCACACTTCAGAGGTAAATTCCGCTATGCCATTTCTAATTTTTGCGGATTTTTCCGAGACGAAACATTTTGGACCAACGGGAGGGCGACACTTGGCACCCTCCAATTGGTGGACTTGAATCGTCCATTGGACGAAATTGGAGAAGCTTGGCACGTTTTTTGTGCCTTGTGCACAAGTCAAGGAGTTGGTAGGATATTTGTGTGGAGTAAATCTTCACCCTACACTTGCCTTGCACTTGTCTTAATCTTGGCCATTGGTTGGCCACTTCTTGACCTATAAATACCCCCCTTAAGATGAAGAGTTCTTCATCCACAAATCTTTCCAAGTCTTGAAAATCCTCTCCTCTCCCTTTGTAGCCTTTTTCGTCCAAACACCTCCCCCTCCCCTTGTGAAGGCCCTTGGCCGAATACCCCCCCCTAGCCTAGCCAAAACCTACCCCCCCTCCCTTGGTAGAAAAGTTGCCTTCTTGTATTGTTATAATGCCCAAAATACCCTAGCCCAAATCCCTTAGTACTTAGTAGAAGTTGTGAAGAACTTCTAAGGTTTCTGAGCATACAACTTAAGAGCAAAACCTTGCTCAGCGCGACTTTATCTAGGATATTATTGGGCTTACCGAGGTAACTAATCCTAACCTCTTTTGAATTAGAGAATACTTATCGTAGTAGTATCGTAATAAGTATTAGATACTTAGAAGAATATTGCAGAATAGAATTGAACTGTTATCACAAGAGAAGGGTTTAAAAGAAGAATAATCAAATCAGATTGCATAGACTGCTTTTCACGATGAGACTTGAGTAACTCACCGCAGGGAAGACGCCCAATTTTCCGTAGGATATAGAACCCTCTGCTTAGAATCATACAATGTAGTCCAACGTTGATAGACGTGTTCGACTATTATAGGTCGATTCTCTCGCGACATATTCAACTCGGTGGTTTTCACGGTAAGGTATGTGATTCTTCCTAAAGCATGATATTTTACAATATATATAGTACGGTAGACGATACGTGTTAATCGAATAATAACTACGGCAATGTCTTTGACTTAAGCTCGAATAATACTTACGGCAATGCCTCACGCTTAAGCTCGAATAACACTTACTGAATGCCTCACGCTTAAGCTCAATAATAAAGAATCAAAACATTTCAAAAGAATATCGAATCATTTTTAATGTAAGAGAACTAATTGGTTTTTAAAAGGCTTAAGAGTTATACTAGCTTTGTGGGAAGTTAAGTATAACCACTTAAGAACGATAAAAGAAGCAGTTTGCCTATGTGTTTATAATGCACTTATATCAATTGTGAAAAGAATAATAAGATGGTTTGATAAGTAGACATGATATGATGCTATGTGTGTTAGTGTCTTGTAACGCTTTGTATAAAAGAGTATTCTTGTTGTGCTTATGTTGTTTAAAGATAAGTTGTTATGTTAGTGTACTATCACTCACCTCTTGACATATTACGGGGTTGTCGCCTCCACGCGGGTAGACTCGGTGATGCGGGACCATGATTCGAGAATACCTCATGCGGGTCCAGGGGACCTATGCGGAGCTACGGGAGTTCCGTGTTAGTGATGCGGGTTATACCTCACGCGGTCTATGTGGCCATGCGCGACTACGAGTCCAGACGACGCCGAGGAGCTACCCTCGACGCGGGTTATGTACCCATGCGGGCCTATGTGAGTGGCCTATGCGGACTACGGAGTCCGTGATTAGGCTTGCATGGTGATACTACGCAATTGGCCCCGCTCGATCATTCGCAGCCTAGAAAAGACCTCGCTGCTTTACCTATTGTTACTCTTGTTTATGATGTGGCACTATGTGTGTCCTCGGTTGTTTCATACATACTTGCAAAACTGATTTTAAAATGATATGTTTTCATTTAAGTATTTTTGATTTCATATACTTAGTACTGTTATCGACCTCCTTCGGGGCCGCTCTCATGCCGCAGGTAAGGGCAAGTGCTAGATCCACATTCTTAGGATCTCTACGTTGGTGTCGGAGCTCCATCTTTTCCGAGGCTCTACTTTGGGTATGATCTCCTGTTGTAGATAGTTTTGTATGATGAGGTATGGCGGGGCCCTGTCCCGCCATAGTTGTATATTTCCTTAGAGGTCTGTAGTCATGTTGTACAGTGTCGGATGTAACTGCTAAACCATGTTTTTATATATATGCCGAAAGGCGATGTTTTCTCACATAAACTGTGTCTTATTTTATAAACTGTTTCATGTCTTGTTTTATATTTCCGCTGATTACTCTGATGTATGACTACTTGGGTGCCCCGGTAAGGCACCAGTCACGGGCCCCGGAATGGGTCGTGACAATTGATTTCCAATTCTAAGGGCTAACATGCCCATTTTCGGTTTTAACAATCAATAAGGTCCAAATCTTATAAAACTTCTTTCTACATATTCCATGCTCATTTACATACTACTAACACATGTAATTTACAACTTCATTAAAAGGACAAAGATCATTACCTCGATAAGCCCAAAATTTTCCAAGATTATAAGTCGATCCTTAGGAGTCTTAGCTCATATTCCTTACGTTCCAATCCACTCCAAGCAACCCTTAGAAGTTCCTGTCACGCCCTAAATCCCGGGCCCGTGACTGGTGCCCCTACCTGGGAACCCTTCTACCCATACAACATAAATAAACCGCGGAAGATAAACGACCTGACCCCGGGCCCGCGACTGGTGCCCTACCTGGACACCCTTACAGATAAAATCAGAGATAATCAACGGAACATACATGAAACTTATAAAATAAATCAACAAGAAATAAACGACAGGTTAGCCGATAAGGCTACCTCCCTGGACGCATATACATATACATAACCAAACGCAGTTACATCCTTCTTCTTTACAAACCGACCCACAAGATATGACTACAGCACTTAAGAATTACAATCGTATGGATAGGGTTCTCCATACCCCTGAATGTACATAAATCTACAACATCAGGGAAAACCGTACCCAAAAGATAAGCCTCCGGAGTGAATGGAGCTTCTTCCCAAAAACTGAACAGAGATCCTAAGAGCAAGGATCACCAACCTGTGTACCTAACACCTGCGGGCATGAACGCTGCCCCCGAAGGAGGTCAAGACAACAAAATTTAGTATGGAATGTAAATAAGGTACAGTAACCAAATCATAACTGTATGAAAGAATGACAGGGGCAAGTATAAAAATGAAATAACAGATCCTACCGTGCCATTTTAACTCCTGAAATCAATAGTATATTAACCGTTATTTTCCTTCTTTCAATAAGAATTAACATCATATTCTTACATACATACTTAAGAATTCAATCAAGTTTTTTTCCACATAACTTACATATCTTACATAACATAATCCGGCCCTTTATGGAGGGACTTCTTATTTGGGAGCTTAATTTGATTATCCATACGTGATAACGTAATCCGGCCCATTTACGGGACACGGTGTATTGATGAATCATGTGGCATAATTCGGCCCGCTGTGGCCTTGCAATCTTGTGGAATCATGTAGCATAATCTGGCCCTCTTGTGGGGCTCGGTGTACTGTGGAATCATGTAGCATAATCCGGCCCGCCTATGGGGCTCGGTGTAAGATGACGTAACCCGTCCTATGTGTAGGCTCGGGGTAATATGGCTTAATCCGGCCTATATGTAGGCTCGATGTATCTCATAAAATAATCCGGCCTATTTGTAGGCTCGGTGTGATTTTCCTTACATAACATTTTTAAACCATCTTTTCACTTCTTCTTAAGTCGTTATAACAACTTCCCATAAAGCTATTATAACAACTTTTCATTTTAGAGAACTTAAGACACTTTTATTCTTGCAACATTAGGGAAACTAAACCCAAAAATACTACGTACATACATACTTATAAAAGAATCATGCCACTCCCTCTCTTTTAAATCAATAAATTCTTCTTTTTAAAACTCAAGTTACATACTCTTTTGAAATCAATCTTCTTAACTTTTGAAATAGATCAAGAAGCCATACTTTTTAAATCTAGTCATTTCCACTTATAAAATCAAGGCTTATAGTCTTAAAACCTCGTATCATATAATCTTTAAAATCATGTCTCTTATACATATAAAATCATGTCATCTATACTTTTCAAGTCCCATAACTTGAAAAATAAAGTTTCATAACCCTTTAAAGAAAATCAAAGTTCATAGTCTTAAAACTTCATAACATACATTCTTTAAAATCCATTTACTTACTTCAATTAAATCAAGTCCCAATGCTTTAATTCACACTTCATAACTTTCTAACACTTCTTACCAACATCCCCCATAAGACTTGGTAAGGACTTAGGATAACATAGACATACCTTTAACTTAGAATCAACAACGTGGATACTTCTTAACTTCTAAGAGTAGAAGGAATCATGAAATAATATCACCTGGCTATTTCATATGTAGGATCATGCCAAAGAAAGAAGAGGTTCACATACCTCGCGACGACTAGCGACAAGTTGCAAAATGCTCCCAAGTACTTTAACCTTGATAGCTTTTCCACCCTTCAAGTATAATACGCTACTCGTAGTACTTCAACCTATATTAATCATAACATGTCTATCAACTCCTAGATTTTTAACGTAGAATCATACTAAGTGTAAGGTCTCTTATTCTACGGAAAATTGGGCAGCACTTCCTTTGTTTCTACGTACTTTTCCACCTTTATCAAGGCCCGAAATGAATAACCAACATGCCACAATTAAGGCGCAACAATCCAACAATTCAAAGGGGATTACATGCCTTAACAGGACGTGTAAAATTCTGCCCCACAATAATACAAAATAATCCAATATTAACTTATCATTCTCGGCTACAAAGTACAACCACATATAATCCTTTCCAATACCTTTCAATCCATAATGTCGTCCTAACATGTTATATAGTCGCAAACAACTCAAACAACTATAATCCCTTCTTTATATAATATGCGACGACTAAAACTAATAACCAAATTGAATTACAATCTTAAGGTTAATCATGCAACTTTCGAATTAGGGGTTCCAATATCCATAACACTTATCAAACTTCATAATATATACCTCATGCTTGCTAATATCCATAACTACAACAATAAGTAATCTTTAATCATTAAAACGACAAGATGGTTACCTTGATAAGCCCTTATATAACTCCAAGATTAAAGTCGCTCATTAGAAATCTTAGCTACTTTCCTTTACGCTTCAATCCGCTATTTGAAGCCCTTAGAAGTTCACAAACAACCTCCCTTCAATTTCCAACTTCAAAGTTGAAGAACACCTTAGGTTTTCGCCTTACGACTAACTTGGACACGTCGTTTTTCCGGGATCTTTCTATTGAGATATCCTTATAATACTCCTAGGAACCTTGGTTTAAAGTATTGGGATTATTGAACCAAAACGAAATTTTTTCTTGTTGGACAATGCTCAAACCCGAGAGCTTGTAAAGCTTGCACAAGTTTTCTCTAAATTTTTCTAAGTGTAGAAAGCCTTGTCTTGCTACTAGTGTTATTATATAACAACATGGAGGGTCTATATTAGAACAAATGTGTGGCTTGGATGAATGAGATTTAAATATCAAGCCAAGTTGCTCTTTGACTTAGTCAATAAACTCAAGCTCTAGCTTTGCAAGACTTGTTCATCTTTACTTTGGTCAAATAACCATTATACCCATGGTCAATTTCGACCAAGACCTACCAAGGGGGGTGACACGTGTCACCCTCCCATTCGTCGTAACATTTCGTTTCCCGACATTTCCATAATTTCGATAAATTTTTACTAGTCTCAAATCTTAACATTTTTGAATTCTTACGTACGTTCTTATAAACATGTCCTGAAATTACGGGGTGTAACATTCTTCCCCCCTTAGAAACATTTGTCTCCGAATGTTCTTTCGGAGTTCAATCTACCATTTCTCGGCATAGTCTCATAAAACTGCACTTAGTGAAACCTAATTATGCCACATAGGGCCCTAATACACCGCACATGCATATCCATCCATCATAAACCAAATGAGGAAACAAATCCAAAGTGTGCACCATTACTATGTACTCCCTTTCATGGCCTAAAATGATTATCTTTTCGTACTTCCAAACTTATTCTAGCATATGTACATAATCTCAATATTACCCGTTCATGACACTTAAACATACAACAACCTTATCATGCATACAAGTCTCTAAAGGGTCAAAGATATACCTGAAATCATATAGGCGGTTCAAAGGACCGCTAAAACTGGGAACTTCCACCACGACCTCTGCCACGGTCTGCCGGTGTATGAACATCCTGCCTAGCTATTGAAGGCGAAGAACCTTCAACTGATCCAATAGACTATGCTATCCCACCTGTAACCCTCCTACTAGGACAATCCCTCAACATATGCCCCAGACGGCCATAGGTAAAACAGACACCAGTAGCACGACGACATTCCCTAAGGTGATACCGGCCACACTGTGAACACTGAGGGAAGAGTGGTCCCAACTGCCTAGAACCCATGTGCACGTGCGAATCCGAACTCGAGCTCGACCAGCCTCGAATTACCGGTGATCCAACCTCCCGCCGTAAAATGGGAAGGAGCACTGCGCCGCCCGAAATGTAGACCTAGCTCGGCTGAGGCCGCCCGCCTTGAAAGTTACCACGGCTCGCTGCCCCGCCTCTTGGCCGGCCTTGATCTGGCTGGGTCCTCTTTCTCCTCGCCCTCAATCCTCGCAAATGTTCGCATCTCCGACAATATCCATACTGATGAAGGCGGCCACCCTGTGCAAGCGGATCATATAGCGGTTTAGCCCCATAACATAGTGATGAACTCTATCAGCCATGTCAGCCACAATAGTGTGCGCATACCTGGCCAACGAGTCAAACTCCAGGTTGTACTCCCTGATGGTCCTCCCATTCTGCCTCAATGACAAGAACTTATGAACACGGGCTCTCCTCATCTCAGGAGGTTAAAAATGGTCAAGAAAGGCCTATGTGAACTCATCCCAAACAGATGGAGGAGCACCCACACCCCTAGACAGTTCCCATGACTCAAACCAGTTCAACGCAATATCGCGTAACCGGTAAGAAGCTAACACAACTGACTCTGTCTCCGAGGCCCTAAGAACCTGCATAGTACACTGTATCTGCCGAATAAACTCCTGAGGATCCTTCTCAGATTTCGAACCATAGAACTCGGGTGAACTACAACCCAGAAAATCCCGAATCCTCAAACTGTCGGCTCTAGGGTTAGCTACCTGCTCCTATCAGCGTTGCCCTGTCACTATGCTAGTCAATAACCTGATCTGCTCTTCGTAATCTCTATACTTTGCCTCGGCCGCGAATCGAGGCTCGGATATCGGAACCTCGAGCTACGACCGCCTCGCCTCTCATCGCCGGGCGGTGAACTCGCTGACCCGCCCACAACCTCAGGCATAGTCTGGGCCTGAGTCCTAGTAACCCTCTGCGTACCACAAGTAGCTCCTGCTGCTGCCTTGCCCTTCTGGGCCCTGGTCGCCTTCCGTGGAGGCATAACTGATACATAAGAAATGGTTAGAGAGGATTCACCCTAATAAGACAACTCTATTGCATGATCTCAGAGAGAGAAGAATGAAAACCAATCCTAAATGTCTTGCAGCCTCCTGATTATAGATGTGGTGCACAACACACCGATAATCAATACTCTACTAGACACGGTCTGTAGAAACTTTTCGAGGACTAACTGCTCTGATACCACTTTTGTCACGACCCGACCCCGGGCCCGCGACTGGTGCCCTACCTGGGCACCCTTACAGGTAAACATCAGAGATAATCAACGGAACATACATAAAACTTATAAAATAAATCAACAAGAAATAAACGACAGGTTAGCCGATAAGGCTACCTCCATGGACGCATATACATATACATAACAAAACGCAGTTACATCCTTCTTATTTACAAACCGAACCACAAGATATGACTACAGACCTCTAAGAATTACAACTGTGGTGAGACAGGGCCCCGCCATACCCCTGAATGTACATAAATCTACAACATCAGGGAAAACCGTACCCAAAAGATAGGCCTCCAGAGTGAATGGAGCTTCTTCCCAAAAACTGAACAGAGATCCTAAGAGCAAGGATCACCAACCTATGTACCTAACACCTGCGGGCATGAACGCAGCCCCCGAAGGGGGTCAGTACAACATGTACCGAGTATGGAACAGAAATAAGGTACAGTAACCAAATCATAACTGTATGAAATAATGACAGGGGCAAGTATAAAAATGAAATACCAGATCCTACCGTGCCATTTTAACTCCTTAAATCAATCGTATATTAACCGTTATTTTCCTTCTTTCAATAAGAATTAACATCATATTCTTACATACATACTTAAGAATTCAATCAAGTTTTTTTCCACATAACCTACATATCTTACATAACATAATTCGGCCCTTTATGGAGGGACTTCTTATTTGGGAGCTTACTTTGATTATCCATACGTGATAACGTAATCCGACCCATTTGCGGGACACGGTGTACTGATGAATCATGTGGCATAATCCGGCCGCTGTGGGGCCTTGCATTGTGGAATCATGTAGCATAATCCGACCCTCCTGTGGGGCTCGGTGTACTGTGGAATCATGTAGCATTATCCGGCCCGCTTGTGGGGCTCGGTGTAAGATGACGTAACCCGGCCTATGTGTAGGCTCAGGGTAATATGGCGTAATCCGGCCTATGTGTAGGCTCGGCGTATCTCATAACATAATCCGGCCTATTTGTAGGCTCGGTGTTATTTTTCTTACATAACATTTTTAAACCATCTTTTCACTTCTTCTTCAGTCGTTATAACAACATCCCATAAAGCTATTATAACAACCTTTCATTTTAGAGAACTTAAGACACTTTTATTATTGCAACATTAGGGAAACTAAACCCAAAAATACTACGCACATACATACTTATAAAAGAATCATGCCACTCCCTCTCTTTTAAATCAATAAATTCTTCTTTTTAAAACTCAAGTTACATACTCTTTTGAAATCAATCTTCTTAACTTTTGAAATAGATCAAGAAGCCATACTTTTTAAATCTAGTCATTTCCACTTATAAAATCAAGGCTTATAGTCTTAAAACCTCGTATCATATAATCTTTAAAATCATGTCTCTTATACATATAAAATCATGTCATCTATACTTTAGGAATCAAGTCCCATAACTTGAAAAATAAAGTTTCATAACCCTTTAAATAAAATCAAAATTCATATTCTTAAAACTTCATAACATACATTCTTTAAAATCCATTTACTTACTTCAATTAAATCAAGTCCCAAAGCTTTAATTCACACTTCATAACTTCCTAACACTTCTTACCAACATCCCCCATAAGACTTGGTAAGGACTTAGGATAACTTAGACATACCTTTAACTTAGAATCAACAACGTGGATACTTCTTAACTTCTAAGAGTAGAAGGAATCATGAAATAATATCAACTGGCTATTTCATACGTAGGATCATGCCAAAGAAAGAAGAGGTTCACATACCTCGCGACGACTAGCGACAAGTTGCAAAATGCTCCCAAGTACTTTAACCATGCTAGCTTTTCCACCCTTCAATTAGAATACGCTACTCGTAGTACTTCAACCTATATTAATCATAACATGTCTATCAACTCCTAGATTTTTAACGTAGAATCATACTAAGTGTAATGTCTCTTATTCTACGGAAAATTGGGCAGCACTTCCTTTGTTTCTACGTACTTTTCCACCTTTTTCAAGGCCCGAAATGAATAACAAACATGCCACATTTAAGGCGAAACAATCCAACAATTCAAAGGGGATTACACGCCTTAACAAGACGTGTAAAATTCTGCCCCACAATAATACAAAACAATCCAATATTAACTTATCATTCTCGGCTACAAAGTACAACCACATATAATCCTTTCCAATACCTTTCAATCCATAATGTCGTCCTAACATGTTATATAGTCGCAAACAACTCAAACAACTATAATACCTTCTTTATATAACATGCGACGACTAAACTAATAACCAAATTGAATTACAATCTTAAGGCTAATCATGCAACTTTCGGATTAGGGGTTCCAATATCCATAACACTTATCAAACTTCATAGTATATACCTCATGCTTGCTAATATCTTGTCACGCCCCAAATCCCGGGCCCGTGACTGGTGCCCCTACCTGGGCACCCTTCTACCCATACAACATAAATAAACCGCGGAAGATAAATAACACTCATTTTTTTAAAAACAAAGGCAAAGCCGGAAAGACTTCCGTATAAATATAAATCACCCGAAAGGGTCTACGCTATACAACAATGTAAATACAACTTACACCAGTCCAGCCCACATATGAATACAGACCTCTAAGAAGGTGACAACAACTATGACGGGACAAGGCCCCGCCGTACCCCTGAATGTACCTAGCCATAATGACAAACTCCGGAACTTGGAGCCATCTCAAAATGCTGAACAAGGATCCTAAGCTCGCGGATCCACAACTGTGTACCTAGACCTGCGGACATGAACGCCATTTCTAAGGGGTCAATAACAAGTACTAAGTATGGAACGGAAATAAAGTACATTAAACAAGATCATAACTGTACAAAAGAATGACAGGGGCAAGTATAAAAATTAAAATACCAGATCCTACCGTGCCATTTTAACTCATGAAATCAATCGTACATTAATCATTTTTTTCCTTCTTTCAATAAGAATTAGCATCATATTCTTACATACATACTTAAGAATTCAATCAAGTTTTTCCACATAACTTACATATCTTACATAACATAATCCGACCCTTTATGGAGGGACTTCTTATTTGGGAGTTTACTTTGATTATCCATACGTGATAACGCATCCGCCCATTTGCGGACACGGTCTTGATGAATCATGTGGCATAATCCGCCCGCTGTGGGGCTTGCATTGTGGAATCATGTAGCATAATCCGCCCGCTGTGGGCTCGGTGTCTTGTGGAATCATGTAGCATAATCCGCCCGCTGTGGAGATCGGTGTCTTGTGGAATCGTGTAGCATAATCCGCCCGCTGTGAGCTCTGTAAGATGACGTAACCTACTATGTGTAGGCTCGGGGTAATATGGCGACCGCCTATTTGTAGGCTCGGTGTATCTCATAATATAATTCGGCCTATTTGTAGGCTCGGTGTGATTTGGCGTAATCCGGCCTATTTGTAGGCTCGGTGTATCTCATAACATAATCCGTCCTATTTGTAGGCTCGGTGTGATTTTCCTTACATAACATTTTAACCACCCTTTCACTTCTTCTTAAGTCGTTATAACAACTTCCCATAAAGCTATTATAACAACCTTTCATTTTAGAGAACTTAAGGCACTTTTATTTCTTATCACATTGGGAAACTAAACCCAAAAGTACTACGTACATACATACTTAAAAAAAATCATAAAACTCCTTCTCTTTAAATCAATAAACGTATACTTTTAAAACTCAAGTCACATACTCTTTCGAAATCAAGCCTCTTAACTTTAGAAGTAAATCAAGTAACCCATATCTTGAAAAATAAAGTCTCATAACTTGTAAAGAAATCAAGTCTCATAACTTTAAATCAAATCTCTTAACTTTAGAAATCAAGTCCCATATCTTGAAAAATAAAGTCTCATAACTTGTAAAGAAATCAAGTCTCATAACTTTAAATCAAATCTCTTAACTTTAGAAATCAAGTCCCATATCTTGAAAAATAAAGTCTCATAACTTGTAAAGAAATCAAGTCTCATAACTTTAAATCAAATCTCTTAACTTTAGAAATCAAGTCCCATATCTTGAAAAATAAAGTCTCATAACTTGTAAAGAAATCAAGTCTCATAACTTTAAATCAAATCTCTTAACTTTAGAAATCAAGTCCCATATCTTGAAAAATAAAGTCTCATAACTTGTAAAGAAATCAAGTCTCATAACTTTAAATCAAATCTCTTAACTTTAGAAATCAAGTCTCATATCTTGAAAAATAAAGTCTCATAACTTGTAAAGAAATCAAGTCTCATAACTTTAAATCAAATCTCTTAACTTTAGAAATCAAGTCCCATTTCTTGAAAATTAAAGTCTCATAACTTGTAAAGAAATCAAGTCTCTTAACCTTAACTTTAAAGTACTTCACGTAACTTATACAATTTTGACTAAGCCACTCATACTTTCATAATCAAGACTCATATATTTCCAAAATGGACTTACTTACTTCAAATGAATTAAGTCGCATAGACTTACCAAATCAAGTCACATAGACTCACTAAAATTTAGTCACATAGACTTACCAAATAATCATGTCAAAGGAAGGAAGAAGTTCACATACCTCGTTGGAGACTAACCCAAACGACAAGTAGCAATACGCTCCAATGTACTTCAACCTTATTGGCTATTCCACAAGACAAGTAGAATGTTCTACACGTAGTACTTCAACCTAAAATGACAATAGCACTTCTATCAACTACAAGCTATCAAGTGTAGGACTTATACCAAATAATGGCCCTCTAATTCTATGGAAAATTGGGCAGCACTTCCTTTGTTTCTATGTACTTTTCCACCTTTTCCAAGGCCCGTATTCATCAACCAACAAGCCACATTTAAGGCACAACCAACAGTTAGCCAAAGGGGATTACACGCCTAACTGGACGTGTAAAATTCTGCCCCACAGTTATACAAAACAATCCACAAATCAGCCCATAAAAACAGTCCGCAATCCAACTATAACGAGGGTAAAATGTGAGGCCTTTTAACGCCTTTCCACACCTTTATTCCCTTAGGACTTTAATTAGCAACTACTACACTTAAACATGCATAACAACAACTAAATTTCCAGCATTTAATACCTCAAAACAGTCCACTAAACGACACAACAACGTCTAACAGTTTTGGTTTCCGACCCACAACAACTACAATCCGATAACTCGTTCCTTAATCCATTTTATTCCAATTCGAGTTCCAAAACTTCTACATAAGTTATAACAACTTATTAACAACAATATTAATCCATTATAACATGCAATAGGTGAAGATAACAACGACAATAACCAACGAATTCCATTTGCACCAAATCTGTCCCAAATCGGTTTTAGCCCCAAAAATGGCTCAAACTCTTATTATTCTTCATTCTTTTCTAACACAAGTTCATACATACATAATAACAATAAGTAATATCCAATTACTTTAAAAGAAAAAGGACTTTTACCTCATTTATTGCCCAAAAACGCCCCAAAACAATCCGGTCTTTATTGGTGCGTTAGCTGCTTCGCTCCACTTCTTCAAGTTCCAATCACATATATGTACCCCCTACAACCTTAGGAGCAACTTCTCTTTGAATCTCACTTCCAAAAAGTCGACGGAACCCCTAGGGTTTTGGCATCAACTTTCGGCCAACACAAGTAAAAACGTGTAGAATAATAATCTAGGCTTAGCACTTGGTTTAAGGGCTTAATCTTGGAGAAATAAATTGATCAACAATGGTTGTTCTTAGCCAAGGGGCTCTCGAAATTATGGAGCTAAAGGGGAGAAGATGAGAGCTTATTTTTTTGTCTAAGTGTAAAGTGATCCAAGTCTTGCAAGACTTGGATATGTATAGCCAAGTGGAGTGGGACCCATGTCCACTTGTCCCCTCTCAAAATATCTATTTTGTTGTCATCTTAGCAAGACAAGTGGAGGGGTGCCACGTGTCGCCCTCCGATTGGTCCAAAATATTATAATTTTTCGAAGGTCCCTGCGAAATTGTGAAATTCTCGGCGGACCCCATATTATCAATTCCAACACCTTATAATCCAATACTAAGTCCATAAATCCAATTAGAAGTATTATACTCCAAGTTAATAATTTTTCCGTCGTCACATTTTTTTTCGAAATTTTCCTTAAGAAAATGTAATTATTCTTTCCTTCCAAAATTCAAATCTTAAATCCTTAATCACGTTCTCAATTAGTAGCCCTGGTATTACGGGGTGTAACATATCTATAACTACAACAATAAGTAATCTTTAATCATTAAAACGACAAGATGGTTACCTTGATAAGCCATTATATAACTTCAAGATTAAAGTCGCTCCTTAGAAATCTTAGCTCATTTCCTTTACGCTCCAATCCACTATTTGAATCCCTTAGAAGTTCACAAACAACTTCCCTTCAATTTCCAACTTCAAAGTTGTAGAACACCTTAGGTTTTCGCCTTGCGACTAACATGAAAACGTCGTTTTTCCGGGATCTTTCTATTGAGATATACTTACAATACTCCTAGAACCTTGATTTAAAGTATTGGGATTATTGAACCACAAACGAAATTTTCTCTTGTTGGACAATGCTCAAACCCGAGAGCTTGTAAAGCTTGCACAAGTTTTCTCTAAATGTTTCTAAGTGTAAAAAGCCTTGTCTTGCTACTAGTGTTATTATATAACAACATGGGGGGTCTAGATTAGAACAAATGTGTGGCTTGGATGAATGGGATCTAAATATCAAGCCAAGTGGCTCTTTGACATAGTCAATAAACTCAAGCTCTAGCTTTGCAAGACTTGTTCATCTTTACTTTGGTCAAATGACCATTATACCCATGGTCAATTTCGACCAAGACCTACCAAGGTGGGTGTTCGTCGCAATATTTTGTTTCCCGACATTTCCATAATTCCGATAATTTTTACTAGTCTCAAATCTTAACATTTTTTAGTTCTTACGTACGTTCTTATAAACATGTCCTGGAATTACGGGGTGTAACATTCTTCCCCCCTTAGAAACATTCGTCCCCGAATGTTCTTTCGGAGTTCAATCTACCATTTCTCGGCATAGTCTCATAAAACTGCACTTAGTGAAACCTAATTAGGCCACATAGGGCCCTAATACACCGCACATGCATATCCATCCATCATAAACCAAACGAGGAAACAAATCCAAAGTGTGCACCATCACTATGTTGTTACACCCCGGAATTGCAGGACAAGTATACGAGAATAGACGCAAGAACTCAAGACTTGAAAAATTGGTACGAAAGGAAGAATTGTTTTTCCGACGGAATTTTTTTTCGAGCGTCGGAAAGGAAAATGTTCGTTGATGAGAATTTGATTCTCAAAATGCATTATTTGAAGAATATGGAACTTATTATCATTATGGAAATTTATTTTTCCGGATTTGGTCACGTGGGGCCCACCCGAGAAATTTTACGTTTTGTGGGGCCCACGAGGGTTACAAAATTTTATGGACGAATGGGAGGGCGACATGTGGCACCCCCAATGGTATTGGACGAAATAATACAAGGGTAGTATGGTATTTGACCTATGTGGAAGATTAAGTCTTCAAAGCTTGAGAAAATTGACCAAGTCAACTTGTCCACTTGGCTAATTAATTAATGATCTTCATCCTAGCCTCACATTTGTTGTAATCTAAGCCCTCCATTGTGTTATATATACACTACACTAGTGCAAGACTTGTCTTCAACACTTAGAAAAATTAGAGAAACTTTTGTTCTTCCATGTGTGCTCTCGGGTTAGACGTTTTTCCAACAAGAAAATTTTGCAATTTTGGTTCTTTACTCACAAGACTTTAACCCAAGGTCTCTAAGGGTATTATAAGGATATTTCAATAGAAAGATTTCGGAAAAACGACGTTTTTACGTTAGTCGCAAGACGAAACCCTAAGGTGTTCTTCAACTTTGAAGATGGAACTTGAAGAGGAGTTCTTCATGAGTTTCTAAGGAGTGCTTGGAGCGGATTGGAAAATAAGGAAAGGAGCTAAGAATTGCTAAGGAGCGACTTTGAATATTGGAATTTATAATGGCTTATAAAGGTAACAAATCTTGTCGTTTTAGTAATTAAGATTACTTATTGTTGTAGCTATGGATATTAGCAAGCATGAAGTATATATTATGAAGTTTGATAAGTGTTATGGATATTGGAAACCCTAATCCGAAATTTGCATGATTAACCCTAAGATTGTAATTCAAATTGGTTACTAGTTTTAATCGTCGCTTGTTATATAAAGAAAGGATTATAGTTGTTTGAATTGTTTGCGACTATATAACATGTTAGGACGACATTATGGATTGAAAGGAATTGGAAAGGACTTGTGTTGTTGTATGTAGTAGCCGAGAATGGCTTTGGTTATTGATCTACTTAGTATGAATTGTGGGGCGGAATTTTACACGTATTGTAAGGCGTGTAATCCCCTTTGGTTGGTTGTTGTATTGAGCCTTAAATGTGGCGTGTTTGGTTATTGAATTCGGCCTTGAAAAAGGTGGCAAAGTATGTAGACACAAAGGAGGTGCTGCCCGATTTTCCGTAGATTAAGAGAGCGAATACTTAGTATTATTCTACGTTTGAAGCTAGAGGTTAATGGACGTATTATGACCATTATAGGTTGAAGTACTACGAGTAGCATATTTTACTTGAAGGGGTGGAAAGCTAGCAAGGATAAAGTACTTGGGAGCATTTTGCAACTCGTCGCTAGTCGTCGCAAGGTATGTGAACCTCTTCTTTCTTTGGCATGATCCTACGTATGAAATATCCATATGATAGTATTTCATGATTCCTTATACTCTTAGAAGTTAAGAAGTATTCACATTGTTGATTCTAAGTTAAGAGTATGTTTAAATTGTCCTAAGTCCTTACCAAGTCTTATGGGAGATGTTGGTAAGAATGGTTAGGAAGTTATGAGATTTGATTTAAAACTATGTGTCTTGATTTATTTAAAGTTAGCAAGGTGATTTTATATTGTATAAAAATGACTTGAATTTATATGTGAAAAGGGGTTTGATTTTAACGGTGGAAGTTATACGGTTTTAAAGATAATAAGTTACTTGGTTTTGGGAGTGTATGAAACTTTATTTTTCAAGTTATGGGACTTGATTTCTAAAGTGTTGATGATATGATTTTCTAAGTATAAGTAAATTGACTTTAAAGAATGTATGTTATGAAGTTTTAAGACTATGAACTTTGATTGTCTTTTAAGGATTATGAAGTTTTAAGCGATATGATTTTAAAGAGTGTATGCTACGAGGGGTTAAGACTATAAGCCTTGATTTTATGAGTGGAAATGACTAAACTATAAAAAGTATGGTTTCTTAACTTATTTCAAAAGTTAAGAAGATGGTTTCCAAAAGAGTGTGTGACTTGAGCTTTAAAAAGAAAGGAGTTCTATGATTCTTTTTAAGTATGAATGTACGTAGTATTTTTGGGTCTAGTTTTCCTAATGTTGTAAGAATAAGAGTGTCTTAAGTTCTCTAAAATGAAAGGTTGTTATAATAGCTTTATGGGAAGTTGTTATGACGACTTAAGAAGAAGTGAAAAGATGGTTTAAAAATGTTATGTAAGGAAAATCACATCGAGCCTACAAATAGGCCAGATTACGTTATGAGATACACCGAGCCTACACATAGGCCGGATTACGCCATATTACCCCGAGCCTCCACATAGGTCGGGTTACGTCATCTTACACCGAGCTCCACAGGCGGGCCGGATTATGCTACATGATTCCACAGTACACCGAGCTCCACAGGCGGGCCGGATTATGCTACATGATTCCACAGTACACCGAGCTCCACAGTCGGGCCGGATTATGCTACATGATTCCACAGTACACCGAGCCCCACAGGCGGGCCGGATTATATCACATGATTCATCAGTACACCGTGTCCCGCAAATGGGCCGGATTACGTTATCACGTATGGATAATCAAAGTAAGCTCCCAAATAAGAAGTCCCTCCATAAAGGGCCGGATTATGTTACGTAAGATATGTAAGTTATGTGGATAAACTTGACTAAATCCTTAAAGTAAGTACGTAAGAATATGATGTTAATTTTTATTGAAAGAAGGAAAAGAACGGTTAATATATGATTGATTTCAGGAGTTAAAATGGCACGGTAGGATCTGGTATTGCATTTTTATACTTGCCCCTGTCATTTTGTTATACAGTTATGATTTGGTTATTGTACCTTATTTTTGTTCCATATTCGGTACCTGTTGTACTGACCCCCTTCGGGGGGCTGCGTTCATTCCCGCAGGTGTTAGGTACACAGGTTGGTGATCTCTGTTCGGTTTTTTTTGGGAAGAAGCTCCATTCACTCCGGAGGCTTATCTTTTGGGTATGGTTTCCCTGATATTGTAAATTATGTACATTCAGGGGTATGGCGGGGCCCTGTCCCGCCACAGTTGTAATTCTTAGAGGTCTGTAGTCATATCTTGTGGGTCGGTTTGTAAAAAAAGAAGGATGTAACTGCGGTTGTTTAAGTATTTGTATATGTGTCCAGAGAGGTGGCCTTATCGGCTAACATGTTGTTTAAATTCTTGTTGTTTTATTTTATCAGTTTCATGTATGTTCCGCTGATTATCTCTGATGTATACCTATAAGGGTGCCCAGGTAGGGCACCCGATGCCCGGTCGGTCGTGACAAAAGTGATATCAGAGCAGTTAGTCCTCGGAAAGTGTCTACAGACCGTGTGCATCGCGTGTCTAGTAGAGTCTTGATTATCGGTGTGTTGTGCACCACATCTATAATCAGGAGGCTGCAGGACATTTAGGATTGGTTTCCATTCTTCTCACTCTGAGATCGTGCAATAGAGCTGTGTTATTAGGTTGATCCGTCTCTGACGTATTCTTATGTGTATGAATCAGCTATGCCTCCACGGAAGACGGCCAGGGCCCAGAAGGGCAAGGCAGCAGCAGGAGCTGCTAGTGGTGCGCAGAGGGTTACTAGGACTCAGGCTCAGACTATGCCTGAGGTGGTGGTCCATGCGGCAAGTTCGGTTACTCGGCGAAGACAGAGAGCAGAGCACCGCAACTCGAGGTTCCGACACGAGCTTCCACCTCACCCGGGGCGGAGTATAGAGATTATGGAGAGCGGATCGTTATTGACTAGCATAGTGGTAGGCAACACGATGAGTAGTAGCTAACCCTAGAGCCGACAGTTTGAGGATTCGGGATTTTCTGGGTTGTAGTCCACCCGAGTTCTATGGTTCGAGATCTGAGGAGGATCCTCATGAGTTTATTCGGCAGATACAACGGACTATGCAGGTGCTTAGTGTTACACCCCGGAAATTCCAGGATATGTTTATAATAACGTACGTAAGAACTAAAAAATGTTAAGATTTGAGACGAGTAAAATTTATCGAAATTATGGAATTGTCGGAAAACGAAATATTGCGACGAATGGGAGGACGACACGTGTCACCCCCTTAGTGGTCTTGGACGAAAATGGCATGGATAAAATGGTCATTTGACCACAATTTAAATGACCAAGTCTTGCAAAGACAAAGAGCTTGACATCGTTGACTTGTCAAAGGGCCACTTGGCTTGATCCTTGTGAAACTCATCCAAGCCACCCATTTGTTTTAATCTTGACCCTTCCTAGTATTATTTAAGTATACTAGTAGCAAGACTTTGTCATTCTACACTTAGAAAAAAAATTGAAATCTTGTTCTTGCTCTCTTAGGGAGGCTCACGGCAATGGTCAATTTCCAAGAGGAAATTTTTCAATTTTTGTCCAATAATCCTCATACTTTAAACCAAGGTACCTAAGGGTATTGTAAGTGTATCTCAATAGAAAGATCCCGGAAAAATGGTGTTTTCGTATTAGTCGCAAGGCGAAAACCTGAGAACTCGTCCCATACAGCTGGAAGCGCATGCTCCCCCCGGGACAGTTCCCATGAATCAAACCAGTCGACTGCAGTATCACGCAGCCGATGCGAACCCAATACCACCGACTCTGCCTCCGAGGCCTTGATCACTCTCATGATCCGTCAGAATCGCTTCGGATAAACTCCTGAGGTCATCCTCAGCTCTCGATCCATAGAACACTGGTGGACTGCAACTTAAGAAGTCCCGAAGTCTCCAACTATCGGCCCTGGGGTGCACTACTGGTACCACCGGCTCCCGTCTGTCCTCAAGTCTCGCCATAAACCTAACTAGTAACTGGGCCATCTCCTTGCAACCCATATCCTCTGTTCCTGGCCGTGGGACTAGAGGCTCAGATATCATGGCCTCGAGCTACCGCTGCCGCTCTAAACTCTCTCGGGCCGGCGATCGTAGAATCCGCCGTCGTAGCACCACCCTGTAAAGACCGGGCCTTCACGGTAAACATCCGTGCTCTACTCGCAGCCTCCTCGCTTCTTGCCCTTCAGGCTCGATTGCCTTGCGTGGAGGCATAACTGATATAAAAGAATACGTCAGAGGGAGTCCAACTTACAACACAGCTCTAAGGCACGATCTTAGAGTGAGAAGAATGGAAACCAATCCTAAATGTCCTGCAGCCTCCTGATTATAGATGTGGTGCACAACACACCGATAATCAAGACTCTACTAGACACGGTCTGTAGACACTTTCCGAGGACTAACTGCTCTGATACCACTTTTGTCACGACCCGATCCCGGGCCCGTGACTGGTGCCTTACCCCGGGCACCCTAGTGATACAACATCAGAGAAAATCAGCGGAAATAAAAACTTAAACATGAAACAAAAGATATGATAATAAAACAAGCCAACCAAAACGGTTGCCTTCTTGCATATATACAGAAATTGAACAGTTACATCATTTACAACCCTGCCCACAACAGTACTACAGACCTCTAAGAGTGTAACAACAACTATGACGGGACAGGGCCCCGTCATACCCCTGAATGTACAAGAACCTACAACTCAGGGAAACATACCAAAAGATAAGCCTCCGGAGAAACGGAGCTTCCCAATACGCTGATGTCACGACCCGTTCCGGGGCCAGTGACTGGTGCCTTACCCGGGCACCCAAGTAGTCATAGATCAGAGTAATCAGCGGAATATACAAACAAGACATGAAACAAATGTAAATTGAGACACAGTTTATATTTGAGAAAATGTCGCCTTTCGGCATATATATATAAAGAGTGAACAATTACATCCCAACTTTACAACATGACTACAGACCTCTAGGAATGTAAACAACTATGGCGGGACAGGGCCCCGCCATACCCTGAATGTACATATATCTAAAACATCAGGGAGAACCATACCAAAAGTCGAGCCTCCGGAGAAGATGGAGCTCCTGACACCAAAACAAAGATCCTAAGGATGCGGATCTAGCACCTGTTTGCCCTTACCGCGGATTTAACGCAGCCCGAAGGCGAGGTCGCAATAGGTACCAAGTATGTGAAACTGTAAAGTACGTTAAGTGAAATTTAAAGTATTTAAAACCATTTGCAAATATAATCAGTTCAATTGCACATAGTGCCATATCACAAACAAGAGCAATAATAGGTAAACTGTAACAGGTCTTTTCTAGGCCGCGAATGATCGAAGCAAGGCCAATCGCCCATAGTATCATTATGCGTGCAAATCTCGGACTCCGCGATCCGCATAGTCACACACGAACCGCATGAGGTATTCCTCGATCGGGGTAGCTAACCCTGCATTCTCTCGACTCGCACCGCATAGTCTCAATAGACCGCGTAGTCACGCGCACCGCATAGGCATCCCCGCGTCGGATAGAACACCCGGAATGATCAATCCTGGAACTCCCGCAGCTCCGCATAGTCACACAGACCGCATAGGCCGTATAGACCCGCATCAAGGGTGGCAAGCCCTCGGTATAACAAGTCAAGGGGGTATGTGATATAATAACAGTACAACGGTCTTAACATTTAACAACGTAAGCACAACAATAATAACATCACAAGACACTAACACACGTAGTATCATAACATGTTTACTTATCAAACCATCTTACTATACTTGCAGAAGTCAATACAAGATTTTCATAACAAACAAGTAAAACCGTTCCTTTTATCTTTCTTAAGTCGTTATACCTAACTTCCCATAAAGCTATTATAACTCTTAAGTTTTCTGTTTAAAAATCAAGTATTACTCTTCTTTTAAAAATGATTCATAATTCTTTTGAAATACTTCAAGGTTCTTATTATTCAGGCTTAAGTCAAAAGACATTGCCGTAAAACTACGTCCAGTTAACACACGTACGTCTACCGTACTATATATATATATACATTTTAAAATATCATGCTCAAGAGTATAGGAAGAATCACATACCTTCTCGGCGAAATCCACCTGCCAAGTCGGATATGTCGCGCGCAGAGAATCAACCTATAATAGTCAAATACGTCTATCAACGTCTAGACTATTCTGTATACAGTTCTAAGAAGAGGGTTCTCTATTCTACGGAAAATTGGGCAGCACTTCCCTACCCGCTGCTACTTCAAGTCTCATCAGAAATACAATCCTATGTAAGTACAGTTCAATCTTCTTTATTATTCTTCTGATGTGATTTCAGTTTAATTCTATTCTTTAATATCCTTCTATATCTTATACTCAAGTCTTAACTATTCTTATATGTAATATCCAATTACGATAGAAGGACAAGAGTATTTACCTCGATAAGCCCAAAATTATCCAAGTAAATGTCGATCCTGAGCAAGGTTTAACTCCTAATTTGCACGCTCCGATAGCTCCAAGAAGTCCTTAGAAGTTCTTCACAACTTCTACTCAAATATTATAAGGGATTTGGGCTAGGGTATTTGGAATAGTAACTATACTTTGGAAGACAACTTTCTACCAAAAAGGGGGGAGAGGGTTGTTTCGGCTAAGCTTCTCTAGAGGGGGGGGGGAGAGGCTTGGACGAAAACACTACAAGAGGGGGGGAGGATTTTCAAGACTTGGAGAAGTGATTTATCGATGAAGAAAACCTTCAAGTTAGGGGGGTATTTATAGGCCAACCAATGGCCAAGATGAAGCCAAGTGCTATGCAAGTGTAGGGTGAGGATTTACCCAAGTGTCCTTATCCATCTACTACACAAAAATATCCTACCTAACCTTGACCAAAGGAAAGCCACAAAATCGTCCAAACAAGCCCATGTTTGCCGTCCACTTGAGGGTGACAAGTGTCACCCTCTCGTTGGTCCAAAATGTTTCATCTCTCGGAAAAATCCGTAAAAATTATAAATGACATAGCCGTAATTTTCCCTTCGCAAAGTTTGGAAAACGTTTCGTCGGAAAACGATTCTTTTTGATAGGTGTGCACAATTTTTCGTCCCCCTATGCCTAACTAAGGCTAAACTTTTGTACGTACGCCCTTACGTACATACTCTGGAAATACGGGGTATAACATTCTCCCCTCCTTAGAAACATTCGTCCCGAATGTTCCTTCCCAAGACAGATAACAATAAGGTTCTTCATAACTAAAACAGTTTGCAAATGCCACATACGGCCACAAAACAACACTTAGGCAAATATGACAATGAAAATTTACAAGTAGGAAAGTGAGTTACCTGGAGGTGTGGGGAATAGGTGAGGATACTTCTGCCTCATGTCCTCCTCAGCTTCCCACGTCATCTCCTCCCTGAGCTCGGTCCGCCACAAGACTTTGACGGAAGCCACGTCCTTGGTCCGCAGACGCCTAACCTGACGATCGATTATCGCTATGGGAATCTCCTCATACGATAACCCCTCGGTCACCTGGACATCGTCAATCGGATGCACTCTAGATGGATCCCCGATACATCTCCTCGATAGAAACATGAAACACGGATGCATCGCCTCCGATCGGACGGCAGATCCAACTCATAGGCAACCTTGCCTACCCTGCGGACAATCTGATACGGCCCAATGTACCTTGGGCTGAGTTTTCCTTTCTTCCCGAATATCATCACACCCTTCATGGGTGACACCTTCAGGAAAACCCAATCATCAACCTCGAACTCCAGATGCCGATGACGATGATCTGCATACGACTTGCCGACTACAGCCGTGAGCAACCGCTCTGGATAAGCTTCACCTTATCCATCGCTGCTGCACCAATCGTCCCACTAATCGCACTCGCCCACATCGAACCAACCTATAGGCGATCGCACTTCCTCCCATACAAGGCCTCGTAAGGCGCCATCCGAATCTTGGAGTGGTAGCTATTATTGTACGCAAACTCAACTAGAGGCAAATGATCCTCGGCTACCTCGAAGTCGATAACACAGCTCGCAGATATCCTCGAGAGTGCGGATAGTGCGCTCGGCCGTCTGTCACGTGGATGGAATGCGATTGTGCTCACTGCGTCCCTAAACCTCTTCGAAAGACCTCGGAAGTTAGCCAGAAGCGCTCCTGCGATAATGATCGAAATAGGGACTCCATGCAGTCTGACGATCTCTCGGATGTAAAGTCTGGAATAATCCTCAGCCGAAAAAGTCGTCCTGACGGGAAGAAAGTGGGCTAATTTCGTCAGCCTGTCGACGATAACCCAAATAGAATCATGTTTCCTCGGAGTGCGAGGTAACCCTGTGATAAAGTCCATGTTGATCACCTCCCACTTCCAGGTCGGGATCTCCATCGTCTGCAATAATCCACTAGGCCTCTGGTGCTCTATCTTCACCTGCTGACAACACGGGCACTGAGCTACAAACTCTGCAACGTCCCTCTTTAAGCCATCCCACCAATACATAGATCTAAGGTCGTGGTACATCTTGGTCGACCCCGGATGGATAGAGTAACGCTACGTGTGGTGCTTCCCGTAACTGCGCCAAGTCACGAAATATCTGGAACACACAACTCGCCAAACCTTAGCACCCCATCGTGCTACCAAAAGGACCCTTCCTCATGAAGAGCCGTATCACGATGCGAATCAAAACCGATCCTCAAATGCCTCTTCACCTCTCGGCGATGGAAGACTCGCAACCTCTCGAACTCGAACCCCCCTGCTATCAGAATCAATCAAACGGACACCAAGGCTCGCTAACTGATGTAAATCGCGAACCATGCCCCTCATCTCTGGCTGCACATCTGATAGACTCCCCATCGACCTACGACTAAGAGCATACGCCACAACATTGGCCTTCCGGTGGTACAGGATATCGACATCATAATCCTTAAGTAACTCTAACCACCGCTCTGCCGTAAGTTCGGCTCCGGGTGAAGATATCTGGAGGCTCTTGTGGTGCGTATAAATATCCACATGAACCCCATACAAATAGTGCCTCCAGATCTTGGCGTGAATCACCGCGCCAACTCCAAATCATGGGTGGGGTAATTCTCTCATGCTTCTTAAGTCGCTGACGCGTGACGCTATAACCTTGCCATGCGCATCAACACACATCCCAACCCGATGCGGCGACGTCACAATACGACATAGCCGTCTGACCTGCGGAAGAGTAAGAACGAGGCGTCGTCGCCTCCTTCAAGAATCGGAAACCCCGCCACACGCATCAGTCCATCAAACTTAGCCGCTTTCCGAGTCACCTAGTCAATGGTGCGAGATAGAAGCAAACTTCTACGAACCGTCGATAATAACGTGAAGGCCCGTAAAATGCGAACCTGCGCCGGAGTAGTAGGTCAGGCCAACTCGATCGCCGATCTTGGCCGTATCCACCGAATACCATCGCCCCGACAATATGCCCAAGAAAAGCCACGAAGCCAACCAAAACTCACATTTGGAAAACTTGGCATATAAGCTGGTCTGGAGAACTCTCAAAGTCGCCTCAAATGCTCGCGTGCTCCTCGCTCTGAGCGAGAATAAACCAAGATGTCATCAATGAACACTATCACAAACGTGTCCAAAAATGGCTTGAACACTCGGTTCATCAAATCCATGAATACCGCCGGAGCATTGGTCAATCCGAAAGACATGACCCTGAACTCATAATGCCCGTCTTTGGGTCGGAATGCGATCCAGGGATATCCGCCTCTCGACTCGTGACTGATGATAGCCCGATCGCAGATCAATCTTGGAGAAACATCTCGCACTCTGCGGTGGTCGAACAAATCATCAATCACAGGAAGGGTATCTGTTCTTAATAGTCACCTTGTTCAGCTGCCTGTAATCAACACACATGCGCAGCGTCCCGTCCTTCTTCTTCACGAACAATACCGGCGCTCCGTAGGGAGAAACACTAGGTCTAATGAAGCCCTTCTCCAAAGAAATCTCGGTGGTCCTTCAACTCTCTCAACTCGGCAGGTGTCATTCTGTATGGCGGAATGGAAATAGGCCGAGTGTTTGGCAGCACATCGATACAAAACTCTATCTCCTCTCTCGGAGGATACCCGGAGGTCGTCGAAATATGTCCGGGAACTCTCGACTCATCGAATCGAAAAATCTGCAGCGCACTCGATCAAACACGAACGAGATGGTAGATGTACTTCCGCACCATCTTCCTAGCCTTGAGGTAGGAAATAAACCTACCCGGCGTCTGATGTTCCTCCCACTCGACAACCGCTCTCAGAAATCGAACCGTACTACTCTCTCCCTGCAGTCTACATTGGCGTAGCAAGAAGCTAGCCAATCCATACCCATGATTATATCGAAATCAGTCATATCCAACTCTATCAAGTCGGCTAGGGTCTGACGACTGCATATGGTCACTGGACAAGCCCTATATATCCGCCGAGCTACCACCGAATCACCCACTGGCGTAGCTACCTCGAAAGGGTCTATGGACTCTGGCTCATCCCTATCCTACTAGCAATAAGGGAGATATATAGGACGAGTAGAACCGGATCTATCAAGGCGTACATCATAACGTAAACCGATAAGGTACTGGACGACGCCAGCGACGCCCCGTCCCGTCTGCCGACAAGGCATAAATGCGATTACGAGGACCGCTAGAATCGGGACCGAGCCACGACCGCCGCGACCTGCTGGTCCATGAGTACTCGCCCCGGGCGTGTAATCGTAGGGATGAAGACCCGCAATGCACCGGCGTGACCCCTACCTCTCGCGCTGCCTGACGGACTCGCATAATGACCTGCCGCCACAAGTGTAACAAGCTCCGAAGTAGTACACGCCCACGAATGGAATCTACCACAACGGACACACCGAGCGACCTCGATCGGCTAGCACCCTTGCTACCTGGAAATCAAGTCACGCCACGACCGCCCCAATGCTCTGCTGCACCGAAAGCGATGTAGGGTGCTCTGAGCCGTGGTGCAAATCTAGACGTCACGAGGCCGCCCACCCCGAGAGCTACCAAATGATCCAGCCGCTCGCCTTCTTCTGGCTGATATCTGCCGACCCGCGGCCTCTACGCCTCGCATCCAAGCATGAGCTGCATGCGGTAATGTACATGCTGGTGAAGAGCCACACCGCACAAGACTTCGGCCATATAATCATCTAGCCGTGGCGTGCGATGCACCGCCCTCCATATCCGCTACCAATGCAGGGACATATAGAGCCAAAGAATCTAACTCGACGTTGTACTCCTAATCAGGCGCTCTCTGTCTCAAAGAACAAAAATTTGTCGCCCGTGCCCTCTCATCCGTGGAGGCAAGAAGTGAGTGAGAAAAGCCTCCGAGAACTCATCCCAAGTAGGCTGAGGCGCGTGCTCTCCGGGATAACTCCCACGATCAAACCAATCGATTGCGGTATCACGCGGCCGACGCGAACCAAGATCACGGACTCGGTCTCCGATGCCCCGATCACTCATAATCCTTCAGAATCGACGGATGAACTCCTGCGATCATCCTCGGCCTCGACCAGTAAAACTCGCGGCTACAACTCGGAAATCCGTAGCCTCAAACTATTCGCCTCGTGAACCACGGTACTACTGGGCCGGAATCGAATCGCATCCTATCCTCATGTTCCGCCACGATCACGCCAGCAATTGGGCCATCTCCTTGTACCCTAACTCCTCCGCCCCAGGCTGTGGGACAGGAGGTGTGGATACTGTGGTCTCTGTTGGGGCCGGCGGCGTCATGGAACTCGCCGTCTCGGGTATAAACTAAGCCTGAGCCCTCGTGACTCTCGGTGTCCTACTAGCAGCTCCCTCGGCTACCTTGCCCTTCTGGGCCCGGGTTGCCTTACGTGGAGGCATAATTGTTATAGAAAAGGAATATGTTAGAGGGGTCCAACTTATAACACAACTCTAAGGCACGATCTCAGAGTGAGAAGAATGGAAACCAATCCTAAATATCCTATAGCCTCCTGATTATTGGTGTGGTGCACAACACACCGATAATCAAGACTCTACTAGATACGGTCTGTAGACACTTTCCGAGGATTAACTGCTCTGATACCACTTTTGTGACGACCCGTTCCGGGGCCAGTGACTGGTGCCTTATCCGGGCACCCAAGTAGTCATACATCAGAGTAATCAGCGGAATATACAAATAAGACATGAAACAAATGTAAATTGAGACACAGTTTATATCTGAGAAAATGTCGCCTTTCGGCATATATATATAAAGAGTGAACAGTTACATCCCAACTTCTACTCAAATACTATAAGGGATTTGGGCTAGGGTATTTGGAATAGTAACTATACTTTGGAAGACAACTTTCTACCAAAGGGGGTACTCGGCCAAGCCTGGCTAGGGAGAGGGTTGTTTCGCTAAGCTTCTGCAGGGGGAAGAGGCTTGGACGAAAACACTACAAGAGGGGGGGGGGAGGATTTTCAAGACTTGGAGAAGTGATTTGTGGATGAAGAAAACCTTCAAGTTAGGGGGGTATTTATAGTCCAACCAATGGCCAAGATGAAGCCAAGTGCTATGCAAGTGTAGGGTGAGGATTTACCCAAGTGTCCTTATCCATCTACTACACAAAAATATCCTACCTAACCTTGACCAAAGGAAATCCACAAAATCGTCCAAACAAGCCCATGTTTGCCGTTCACTTGAGGGTGACAAGTGTCACCCTCTCGTTGGTTCAAAATGTTTCATCTCTCGGAAAAATCCGTAAAAATTATAAATGACATAGCCGTAATTTTCCCTTCGCAATGTTTGGAAAACGTTTCGTCGGAAAACGATTCTTTTTGATAGGTGTGCACAATTTTTCGTCCCCCTATGCCTAACTAAGGCTAAACTTTTGTACGTACGCCCTTACGTACATACTCTAGAAATACGGGGTATAACAGCTGAACTGTTATCCTATGAACGAGGATCAACAACCGATGTACCTCTACCTGCGGCATGAACGCAGCCCCCCGAAGGAGGTCAGTACAACAGGTACCAAGTATGTGAAACTGAAAATACTGTAAATGAAATCATAGTAGTCTATATAATACAGGAGACATATATGATAACCAAACTACGCATATACATGTAGTTAGCCATGTCAAGTCAGGGACTCACGCCCTCAAAGTCATCACTCAAATATAACTATGGGTCTCATGCCCGCAACATCAATCATGCCCGTGGAACACCTTCCTCACTGCCGGCAGTCTACGATAACCACACCAAGGAGTACACATGAACACCGTGTCCCACTGGTCATAAAAACCGTCACGGCAAGTACGGGCGCTAACTACCGATACCAAAGCCGCATCATCAATCGACCGGGCAAGTACGAAAGCCAACCGTTATACCCGTAGTTGCGGTATGTATGTGAGGACGACGCATTTGAGTACTACAGAAATTTTGAAAAGAAAGAAAGATGTGAGTTTTGGCGAAAAGTTTCGGTTATTTGTGAAGAAAAAGGTTCGTTAATGGGAATTGATTCAGATTTGGTATTTGGACTTCATAGATTATATTAGAATTTTGAGATTTTATTTTGAAATGGTCACGTGGGCCCACGGAGAAATTTACTGTTTTGGGGCCCACTTTGTTTTGAGATTTTGGCCATTGTGGATATTTTTGGAAGACGTTTTTGAGGGCCAATAGGAGGGTGACACGTGTCACCCCGCCTAGTGGCTTGGCCGGTTACCTTTGTGCACAACACGGTTAGAGTCGTTTTCGACGAAACATTTTGCGTAACTGCGAAGGGAAAATTCGGCTATGTCGTTTTGTATTTTTGCGGATTTTTCCGAGAGGCGAAACATTTTGACCAACGGGAGGTGACACGTGTCACCCTCACATTGAAGCAAGCGCGCAACCTCGACGATCGTTCACGCCGCCAATTGGCTCCTTGTTTTGTGCCTTGTTTGGCCTTGTTTGGTGCATTGTTTTGTGGCATGTTTTGTGGAGTAGGGGTTAGGGTGCACTTGGCTTAATCTTGCCCTTACACTTGCTATACACTTGGAAGGATCTTGGCCTCGTTGGCCTCGTTTTGCTATAAATACCCGCAAGTGTGAAGACTTCATCCATTCCAAAACTTCCAAGTCTTGAAACCCTCTCCTCCCCTTTGTGAGCTCTTAGCGAGAGCCTCCTCCTCCCCTTTTCGTGTGGCCTTTGGCGAGGGGTTCTCCCCTCATGGTGCTAGCCGTGGGTACCCACTAGCCTAGTTGTTTCGTATAATACCCTTTGTTGTGGTATAGAAATACTCCCTAGTATTGTTATAATGCCCAAAATACCTTAGCCTTGTACCTTGTAGTTTTCCAAAGATACCTCTATACGTAGAGTCCGGGAATACTACCTTTTGTCCTTTAGTCTCAAACCGAAACCACAAGGAAATCTTCATATTGGTTGAAGTATTTGAGTAGAAGTTGGTTAGAACTTCTAAGGGTTGTTTGGAGCGGATTGGAGCGCACTGAGTAGAGCTAAACCTTGCTCAGATCGACTTTTATCTCGGATAATTTTGGGCTTATCGAGGTAATTATCTTGTCCTCTATTGTAATTGGAAATTACATGTTTGTTAGAATATATAGTTGAAGATACTATATATAGAACTATACTTAGTATTCGGCAATGTCTTTTGACTTAAGCTGAAGAATAAGGAACAGAATGAATCAGTATTTACATAGGACCGTATTGCGATGAGACTTGTGTTGTACATCTGTGTAGAATTGTACACGTCCGTTAGGCGTAAACCCCCATGGTTGGCTTGATGGCTAGGCCTCGATAGAGAGGAGATTTACGCTGTGGGCGTGTGAGGTGTCACGAATTTTCAGTAGAAAGATAGAAACTTGTGTTTTGGGGTTAATAGACGTTTGTGACCTTTATAGGTGAAAGTACTAAGAGTAGCGTATTCTACTCGAGTGGAAAGTGGCTAGCAAGTGGTAGTACTTGGAGCATTTTGCTTATTGTCGATAAATCGTCGCGAGGTATGTGAACCTCTTCCTATCTCTTCTAGCATGATATGTGTGAACTATGTATGCGGTAGACGACATGTGCTAAGTGATTTGGTTGGTTTAAAACATAGGGTGTTATAATAGCTTTATGGGAAGTTAGTTATAACGACCTTATGTAGGTGAAAATGGTTTACTGATGTTAGAAGTTAAGAGACTTGACCTTATAAGATAAGAGACTTAACTTATTTGTTTTAATGTGGATGTTGTGTGAAACCTCATTCGTGAGTAATGAGTACTTGGTTTTTAAAGGAATAATGTTTCTTGATTTGGAAATCAGAATGTGTATCGACAGACCACTGCAGCGTTAATAAAGGAAAATGTATTGAATAATGATGTGTTGTATTAAAACCAGTAGAAACCTCCATCTGCATAGAAGCTAAGATGAGACAAAATGATATTACATTTTCTAGATCATGGCTGCTGTAATAAGATCGTTATAAACAAGAATAAACTACTCACATATATGACATATGTTACTCAATTGTTCTAAAAAGGAATCAAGTGATTAAGTTTGGGAACTATGAAACCATTTGAAAATGAGAAGCTTGAGTAATTGAAACTAGGCAAACTGGAACTTAGGAAAAGAATGTTGTTACTTGATTTTGAAAAGGAATGTGGGTTGGTCATTCTAATACTACGGGTATCGGGTGACTTTTATAAGTAATGGATCTCTTTTAAAAGAACTTGACGTATGTAGTACTTGGGGGTTAAAAACCCGGACCTTGGCATAAAATGAAAGTACTTTGAGTTGTGTGAAACTTGCTTATGCTTGTTGTTGTGAAACTTGCCTATGCTTGTTGTTGTGAAACTTGCCTATGCTTGTTGCTGTGAAACTTGCCTATGCTTGTGATGATAGCCTTTGTTGTGCAAATGTGGTATTTCTGTGTTACCGCGTCTCTCGATAGAAAGCCGGTCGACTTGTTGAGAACTTACTTGGGCGTCTTTGGCGGTGATGGAGAATTCCACGTATGTTTCCATTTTGATTCTTGTCTTGTTGTTGATGTCACATGGGCGTATCTACACCGACGCTGATTCAGGGGCACGCGACCACGCGGTCGGGTTGATTACCCGATATATTGTTATTGTGGTTACATGGACATGTCTACACCGAGGTAGAATTCGGGGCACGTGGCGTGCGGCGGTTGATCACCCAAGATATTATTGTTGATGTCACATGGACATGTCTACACCGAGGTAGAATTCGGGCATGTGGCCATGGGGCATTGGTATTATTGTTGCATCGTGGACATGTCTACACCGATGCAGATTCCGGCATGCGCCGTGATGCGAACATGATTGATGTTGTGGGCGTGAGACCCATAGTTATATTTGAGTGATGGCTTGAGGCGTGAGTCCCCGATCGATATGATCGCTTTTATGTTGTGAATCGTAGTTTGGTTATCATACATGTCTCTGCTTTATATAGACTAGTATGATTTCATTTCTGATTTTTCTGATTTCACATACTTGGTACTGTTATCTTGACCTCCCCGGGCTGCGTTCATGCCGCAGTAGAGGTACATCGGCCGTGGATCCTCGCTCTTAGGATCTCGCCAGCGTTTTGGGAAGCTCCGTTTCTCGGAGGCTTATCTTCGGTATGTGTTCCACGAGTCAGGTAGGTTCTTGTACATTCGGGGTATGGCGGCCCTGTCCGTCATAGTTGTTGTAAATCTTAGAGTGCGTAGTACCGTTGTGGGCGGGGTTGTAAAGGATTAAACTGCTCGGGTTTTATGTATATCTGAAGGCAACCGTTTTGGTTGCTTTATTTATTATTATTATATCTCTTGTTTCATGACTCATGTTTTATTTTCCGCTGGTTTTCTACGATGTTGTATCACTAGGGTGCGGGATAAGGCACGATGAACGCCGCCCGAACGGTCGTTACAAAAGTGGTATCGAGCGATTAATCCTCGGAAAGTGTCTACGCACCGTGTCAGTAGAGTCTTGATTATCGGTGTGTTGTGCACCACATCTATAATCGGAGGCTATAGGACATTTAGGATTGGTTTCCATTCTTCTCATTACGAGATCGTGCCTTAGCCGTGTTGTAAGTTGGACCCTCCGGCGTATCTCGTTTTTACGATTATGCCTCCGCGCAAGGCAACGAGCCAGAGCGGCAAGGCGGCGAGGTGCCGCTAGTGAGATCTGAGAGTACGAGGGCGCAGTCGGACAAAGACTGAGGTGTGCTTGACGGCGGGTTTTGTAGCCGCCACCAAGCGAGTTTAGAGCGCGGCAGCGGGTGCTGAGACCGCAGATACACTGAGCCTCCACCCCACACCGGGCAGGAAATAGGTTACAAGGAGATGGCCCGATTGCTGGCGTGGTCGTGGGTCGATATGAGGATAGGCCGACGCAGTGATTCAGTTCCAGAAGACTGGTGCACCCGAGAGCGAATAGTTTGAGGCTACGGACTTTACGAGTTGTAGCCCGCGAGTTTTATGGGTGAAGGCACGAGGATGATCCGCAGGAGTTCATTCGGCGATTCTGGATCACGCGGTGATCAAGGCTTCAGAGACCGAGTCTGTGACCTTTGGTTCGCATCGGCACGTGATACCGCGATCGATTGGTTTGATTCATGGAGCTTTCGGGAGAGCATGCACCTCCAGCAGTATGGGATGAGTTTTCGGGGGCTTTCCTCACGCACTTCTTGCCTCCGCAGATGAGGAGGGCACGGGCCGACAGATTTTTGATGCTTAGACAGAGCGGGCGTACGGTTCGGGAGTACAATGTGGAGTTCGACTCATTGGCCCGGTACGTCCCAGCGTTGGTAACTAGTATGGAGGATCGAGTGCACCGATATGTTACAGGGCTCGATGATTACATGTCGGAGGCATGTTCAGGAGTAGCTCTTCACCGCATGGACATTGCCCGCACGCAGCTCATGACCAGGATGTGAGGCACGGAGAGGTCGGCGGAATGACCAAGATCGCAGAGAGGCCGAACAACAGGTGTCCTTTGGTGACTTTCGAGGCGGACCGCCTCGAACATACTAGTTTTGTACCTCCGCCCGGTCAGAGTGGTCCTCCATAACCTTGAGTATTCGGAGCGGTCGGGGCTCGAGGGTTGAGTTTCGAGGAAGTAAGTGTTGGCGGATCACGGTCACCCTACCTCGGTGTGGTCGATGTGGTAGACCGCATTTCGGGAGTGTCGTGGTGCGGGAGCTTGTTATTTTTGCGGGCAGCGGGCCATTTGCGGAACTGTCAGGCCAAGGGTAGCACGGATATTACGACTCACCACGGATCGATGGCTGGTTCATCGCTTCTATAGATGCATACTGCAGGCGTGGCCTATGATTAGAGTGGGCGGTAGCCGGTATATCCTTAACCCTCTAGAGTTTTGGTATGCTTGTTATGATGGTCTCATTATTATGTGCTATGTACGAATAGCGTTGTGTTAATTGTGAGTTAGAAAACATGCTTAGTTGGGAGGATACGATGGGGGCATGGTAAGTGTGAACCTTAGACTATGTCACGATCGAGACCTTAGGGGTAAGGTCGTCTTGAGTTAAAGATTTATTTTGACCCTTATCGAGTAGTAGTATACGTGGGATTTATTTGTGTGATAAGTCCGTGGGTAGTGTGAGATGGAAGTGGTAGCTTTCATGATGTGAATTAGTAAGATTGTTAGAATCGGGAACAAGAGTTTAGCGCGTTGGGGGTCGGGTTGAGGACCATTTGCGGGTCAACCCAGAACCCGGTTTGGGGTGGGGTCAGTTCGGGTGGTCCCGCCAGTGGTAGGGTCACGAGGATGCTAGGCCCAAGTTTGTATGATCATCGTATGAGTTCGTGGGCGCGTTCGACGAAGCGGTTCGTAAAGGCCGGAATGGCCTTAAGGAAGTTGAGGTTAGTAAGATGACCAAGTTTGAGGTAGTGACTCCAGAGATTTTCGAGCGGAAGTAATGGTGAAGTATGGTACGTCTTGGAGAGTTCGAGTGTTCGAGAAGGGTACAACGAGTAAGGAAGGAAGATAACGTGTGTTATTTCGCATGCCAGTGTGGCGTTGACAACTTGTTAGAGGAACTTCATCGTTATCCGACTTGAGAAGGAACATTCGACGAATGTTTCTAAGGGAGGAGAATGTTATACCCGTAGTTGCAGGGTATGTATGTGAGGACGACGCACGAGAGCACGGCTGAAATTTTGAAAAGAAAGAAAGATGTGAGTTTTTATGAAAAGTTTCCTGTTATTTGTGAAGAAAAAGGTTCGTTAATGGGAATTGGATTCCCATTTGGTATTTGGACTTCATAGATTATATTAGAATTTTGAGATTTTATTTTGGAAATGGTCACGTGGGGCCACGGAGAAATTTACTGATTTTGGGCCCACTTTGTTTTCGAGATTTTGGCCATTGTGGATATTTTTCTGAAGGCGTTTTTGAGGGCCAATAGGAGGGTGACATGTGTCACCCCGCCTAGTGGCTTGGCCGAAGTTACCTTTGTGCACAACACGGTTAGAGTCGTTCGACGAAGCGTTTTGCGTAACTTGCGAAGGAAAATTCGGCTATGTCGTTTTGTATTTTTGCGGATTTTTCCGAGAGGAAACATTTTGGACCAACGGAGGGTGACATGTGTCACCTCACATTGAAGCAAGCGGCGCAACCTGGGCGATTGTTCACGTTTCGCCAATGGCTCCTTGTTTTGTGCCTTGTTTTGGCCTTGTTTGGTGCATTGTTTTGTGGCATGTTTTGTGGAGTAGGGTTAGGGTGCACTTGGCTTAATCTTGCCCTTACACTTGTTATACACTTGGAAGGATCTTGGCCCTTGGTTGGCCTTTGGTTTTGCTATAAATACCCCAAGTGTGAAGACTTCATCCGTTCCAAAACTTCCAAGTCTTGAAACCCTCTCCTCCCTTTGTGAGCTCTTGGCCGAGAGCCTCCTCCCCTTTTCGTGTGGCCTTTTGCCTAGGGGTTCCTCCCCTTTGTCTTAAATGTGGGTACCCCCCCTAGCCTAGTTGTTTTCGTATAATACCCCTTGTTGTGGTATAGAAATACTCCCCTAGTATTGTTATAATGCCCAAAATACCTTAGCCTTGTACCTTGTAGTTTTCCAAAGATACCTCTATACGTAGAGTCCGGAAATACTACCTTTTGTCCTTTTAGTCTCAAACCGAAACCCTAAGGAAATCTTCATAGTTGGTTGAAGTATTTGAGTAGAAGTTGGTTAGAACTTCTAAGGGTTGTTTGGAGCGGATTGGAGCGCACGGAGTAGGAGCTAAACCTTGCTCAGGATCGACTTTTATCTCGGATAATTTTGGGCTTATCGAGGTAATTATCTTGTCCCTCTATTGTAATTGGAAATTACATGTTTGTTAGAATATATAGTTGAAGTATACTATATATAGAACTATACTTAGTATTCGCAATGTCTTTTGACTTAAGCTGAAGAATAAGAACAGAATGAATCAGTATTTACATAGGGTGTATTGCGAGACTTGTGTTGTATTCTTGTGTAGAATTGTACACGTCCGTTAGGCGTGTAAACCCCTCGGTTGGCTTGAGCGGCCTCGATAGAGAGGAGATTTACGTTGTGGGGAGAGTCTTGCCAATTTTCAGTAGAAAGATAGAAACTTGTGTTTTGGGGGTTAATAGACGTTTGTGACCTTTATAGGTGAAAGTACTAAGAGTAGCGTATTCTACTCGAGGAGTGGAAAGGGCTAGCAAGGGTGTAGTACTTGGAGCATTTTGCTTATTGTCGATAAATTGTCGCGAGGTATGTGAACCTCTTCCTATCTCTTCTAGCATGATATGTGTGAACTATGTAGTACGGTGACGCATACGTGCTAAGTGATTTGGTTGGTTTAAAACATAGGGTGTTATAATAGCTTTATGGGAAGTTAGTTATAACGACCTTATGTAGGTGAAAATGGTTTACTGATGTTAGAAGTTAAGAGACTTGACCTTATAAGATAAGAGACTTAACTTATTTGTTTTAATGTGGATGTTGTGTGAAACCTCATTCGTGAGTAATGAGTACTTGGTTTTTAAAGGAATAATGTTTCCGATTTGGAAATCGAATGTATCGACAGGACCACCGCGTTAATAAAGGAAAATGTATTGAATAATGATGTGTTGTATTAAAACCAGTAGAAACCTCCATCTACATAGAAGCTAAGATGAGACAAAATGATATTACATTTTCTAGATCATGGCTGCTGTAATAAGATCGTTATAAACAAGAATAAACTACTCACATATATGACATATGTTACTCAATTGTTCTAAAAAGGAATCAAGTGATTAAGTTTGAGAACTATGAAACCATTTGAAAATGAGAAGCTTGAGTAATTGAAACTAGGCAAACTGGAACTTAGGAAAAGAATGTTGTTACTTGATTTTGAAAAGGAATGTGGGTTGGTCATTCTAATACTACGGGTATCGGGTGACTTTTATAAGTAATGGATCTCTTTTAAAAGAACTTGACGTATGTAGTACTTGGGGGTTAAAAACCCGGACCTTGGCATAAAATGAAAGTACTTTGAGTTGTGTGAAACTTGCTTATGCTTGTTGTTGTGAAACTTGCCTATGCTTGTTGTTGTGAAACTTGCCTATGCTTGTTGCTGTGAAACTTGCCTATGCTTGTGATGATAGCCTTTGTTGTGCAAATGTGGTATTTACGTTACCGCGCCTCTCGATAGAGGCGGTCGACTTATTGAGAACTTACTTGGGCGTCTTTGGCGGTGATGGAGAATTCCACGTATGTTTCCATTTTGATTACTGTCTTGTTGTTGATGTCACATGGACATGTCTACACCGATGCAGTATTCCGGGGGCATGCGGCCATGCGGTCGGGTTGATTACCCGATATATTGTTATTGTGGTTACATGGACATGTCTACACCGAGGTAGAATTCCGGGGGCATGTGGCGTGCGCGCAGGTTGATCACCCAAGATATTATTGTTGATGTCACATGGACATGTCTACACCGAGGTAGAATTCGGGCATGTGGCCAGGGCATTGGTATTATTGTTGCATCATGGACATGTCTACACCGATGCAGACCGGCATGCGGCCATGATGCGAACAGGATTGATGTTGTGGGCGTGAGACCCATAGTTATATTTGAGTGATGGCTTGAGGGCGTGAGTCCCTGACTGGATATGACTGCTTTTATGTTGTGAACTGTAGTTTGGTTATCATACATGTCTCCTGCTTTATATAGACTAGTATGATTTCATTTCTGATTTTTCTGATTCACATACTTGGTACTGTTATCGACCTCTTCGGGCTGCGTCATGCCGCAGGTAGAGGTACATCGGTCGTGGATCCTCGCTCTTGGATCTCGATTGCGTTTTGGGAAGCTCCGTTTCTCGGAGGCTTATCTTTCGGTATGTGTTCCACGAGTTGTAGGTTCTTGTACATTCGGGGTATGGCGGGCCCCGTCCGTCATAGTTGTTGTAAATCTTAGAGGTCTGTAGTACTGTTGTGGGCAGGGTTGTAAAGGATTAAACTGTTCAGGTTTTATGTATATACTGAAGGCAACCGTTTTGGTTGGCCTGTTTATTATTATTATATCTCTTGTTTCATGACTCATGTTTTATTTTCCGCTGGTTTTCTCTGATGTTGTATCACTAGGGTGCCCGGGATAAGGCACCAGTAACGGGCCCCGGAACGGGTCGTTACACCAACTACCAGATACCAAAGCCGTACCAACAAATCTATATAACCATACCACGAAGCTGACCCAGGGCAAGTACGAAAGCCAACTACCAGATACCACCTGCACCACGTAGCTGGCCGGGGCAAGTACGAAGACTAACTACCAGATACCAAGCCGGAATCACGAGACTTCGTCACAAAACTGAACGGGGCAAGTACGAAGGCAAACTACGGATACTGTCGAATCAGCCACGACTTCGGGCAAGTAGAGAGCAACTACGGATACCGCCGAATCAGTAAAACCTCATGGAGAGCTAGTCCATGGAATAATAATCGCAGAAGCGTACCCGTGGAATGCTCCGTCACTGCCGGTACGTCCAAGTAAGATCATAACAAATCAGTCGGCCCTCCATCGAGATACGCGGTGGTATAGAAATACAATACTAGCACGACAAGGCTATCACACACAAACATAGGCAAGTTACACACAAGTCAAGGTACTTTCATTTTATGCCAAAGTCCAGGTTTTAACCCCAAAGTACCATGTACGTTAAATTCTTTTTAAAAGATCCATTTCTTTTACAAAGGTCACCCGATGCCCGTATTATAAAAATAGAGTGACTAACATTTTTAAGTAAACCAAAACAACTTCCATACTTTCCTTTTTAAACCAAATTAAGACAATACCATGCCTTCTTTTTAGACCAAAACACTTCTCCTTTTAAAGTCAAGTTACCATTTTAAAACCAATGATAAAACCATTCTTTTGTTTTCATAAAGTCGTTATAACTAACTTCCCATAAAGATGTTATAACACTTTATGTTTTAAACCAATTTAAGACAAAACAATGTCTTTCTTTGAAACCAAAAACTCTTCAATTCCTCAAGTCTCTTTTCTTTTGGAAATCAAGTTCCTTACTTTGGAAATTTAAGAAAATTAATGCTTGTTTATAATGATTCTTATTAAAGCAGCCATGATCTAGGAAATGTAATACAATTTTGTCTTATCTTAGCTTCTATGCAGATGGAGGTTTCTACTGGTTTTAATAGTAATTAATTAGTCAATACATTTTCCTTTAATAACGCTGCAGTGTCTTGTTCGATACTTATTCTCATTTCCGAAATCAATATAATATTATTCCTTTTAAAACCCAAGTACCCATTTCTCATAAAAGCGGTTTCACAAATGTTTAACACAACCCAAGTCCTTATTATTTCACATCAAGTCTTTTATCTTTTAAAAACCACAAACCATTTATTTGCCCACATAAAGTTGTTATAACCAACTTACCATAAAGCCGTTATAACACTTTATGTTTTAAACCAACCAAATTCATTTAACACATGTACGTCTACCGTACTACATAGTTCACAACATATCATGCTAGAAAAGATAGGAAGAGGTTCACATACCTCGTGACGATTATCGACAATTAGCAAAATGCTCCAAGTACTACAACCTTGCTAGCCTTTTCCACCCTTCAAGTAGAATACGCTACTCGTAGTACTTCCACCTATAATGGCCATAAAACGCCTATTAACTTCTAGTTCTCTTCGTAGAATACTTCTACGGAAAATTCGGCAGCACCTCCCCGCTTTCACATAAGTCTCTCCTATCAAGGCCCGCTACTGGGCCAACAACTCCTGGGGATTACACGCCTAATGGGCGTGTTCAATTCTACTTCACAGAATACTACAAGTCTCATCAGAATACAAATTCTATGTAATTACGATTCAATTCTCTTCTTTAATATCCATTCTATATATAGTATACTCGATATACATTACTACGACATGTAATTTCCAATTCTGATAGGGGATAAAAATCATTACCTCGATAAGCCCAAAATTATCCAAGATTATATGTCGATCCTGAGCAACGTTTAGCTCTTAATCTGTACGCTCCAAACCGCTCCAAGAAACCCTTAGAAGTTTCTAATAACTTCTCTTAAACACTTCAACTCCAAAATGTGAAGTACACTTAGGCTAAACTTGTGGCAACTCTCGGCCAAGGGGGGTGTATTTAGGCTAAGGGTGTTAAATCTTTTCTAACTTTTGGTTAATAGTCTTCCTAATACACTAAGGAAGAACACTTAAAACTTTAAGAATTTTTGGACAAAGTTTGGTTAAGGGAGAGGGGCGTGGGACGAGAACTACAACAAAGGGAGGGAGTATTTTTGCCTTGGAATTTCTCAAGTGTGGATGAAGAATAGTCTTCAACTAAGGGGGTATTTATAGGACATTCAAGGGCTAGGATTGAAGCAAGTGTGTGGTCTAGATTGAGCCATGTGTGTGTGGGTCCCACTTATCTATCTACTACACAAATATCTTGCAAGACTTTGACCAAATGTTTATGGCATTTTCATGTGAAAACGTGTACAAATATGTCCAACAATTTCGTCCAACCTTGCCACTTAGGGGTGACACATGTCGCCTCCTATTAGTCCAAAATATTTCATCTTAGAAAATATCCGTAATGCCAAAAATCCGAAAATAAAGTGGGCCCACAAACCAGTAAATTCTCCCGTGGGCCCCACGTGACCAATTCGGAAATAAAATTCCATAATTCTTAAATATTCCAAAAGTCCGAATCGAATCAGAATCCAATTCCCATTAACGAACCTTTTTCCTTCACAAAATCCGGAACTTTTTCCATCGAAAAATCACATCTTTCTTCCTTTCCAATTTTAAGGTCGTATTCTCGTACGTACGTCCTCACATACATACCCTGGAACTACGGGGTATAACAGTATGGGCCCGCATGAGGTATTCCTCGCATCATGGGTAGCAAATCCATGGAGTGGTATAATGTCTTGGGGGTTTACCCCGCAATCATACTCAGAAGGTGGTATAACGTCTTGGGGGTTTACCCCGCATTTATACTCTTACCCCTCAATCATACACAGAAGGTGGTATAACGTCTTGGGGGTTTACCCCGCATTTATAATCTTACCCCTCAATCAAACACAGAAGGTGGTATAACGTCATGGGGGTTTACCCCGCATTTATACTCTTACCCCTCAATCATACTCGGAAGGTGGTATAATGTCTTGGGGGTTTACCCCGCATTTATACTCTTACACCTCAATCATACTCAAAACCTAGCTCAACCGGCTATCATACATAACATAAGCACTACCGACTTATCATACATAACCTAAGCACTACCGGCTTATCATACATAACATAAGCACTACCGGCTTATCATACATAACCTAAGCACTACCGGCTTATCATACATAACATAAGCAATACCGGCTTATCATACATAACCTAAGCAAGTTAAGAAATCCCCTAACTTATTATTAGCTTGTTCATATACACTCTCATTTTAGTTTACTTAAGGCACTAACATGTCATTATAAAATCCGGGAATTTTAACCCAACGTACTACGTGCCTCTACTCCTTTAAAATGATTCTGTTTCAAATAAAACTTCCAAGATACTAATAACTGTAGTATCAAGTCATATCTACTTTTCAAGACAAGTCACAATACTTTTTAGAAATACATTTATAGGCTTCTTAAATCAAGTGACTTCTTTCTTTAAAACCTTAAGCAATTGGTACCTTTAAAACAATTTGCCCTTCTTTATTTCAAATCATTTCTTTGCTTACATTACTGAAGAAAATCATTCTTTAAATCTTCCATAAAGTTGTTATAACCAACTTCCCATAAAGCCGTTATAACTCTTTATGTCTTAGACAAATTCATTCCTTTTATAACCAAGAGACTTATACTTTCAAATCAAATCACATAGCTTTCAAAATACTTCAAGTCTCTTAACTTTTAAGAAAACAAGTTTCTTAACTTTAGAATGACAAGAAATCAATACTTTCCAAATCAAGTATTCTATTGTTTTAAATCAATTCATTTCTTCCTTTAAAAATCAAGTCCCATAACTAAAAAAATAAAGTCTCTTAACCTTTTAAGAATTTGAGGTTCATAGTCTTAAAACCTCATACGTAAATTCTTATAAATTAAGTAACATATACTTTGGTGCGTTGTGAATAAGTTATACTTATTTATAAAGATGTTAATCAAGTAGCCATGATCTAAAAAATGTAATACAATTTTGCCTTATCTTAGCTTCTATGCAAATGGAGAATTCTACTCATTTTAACTTAATTGATTGTCAATACATTTTCCTTTATTAACGCTGCAGTGGTTTGTTCGATACTTATCCTCATTTGTGCCGTAACTTAGCCAAGTCAACTTGGCTCCAAATACATCCTAAAGACTCTTACCAACATCCCCCATAAGACTTGGTAAGAACTTAGGATAACTTAGACATAACCTTTACGTAGAGTAAATCAACATACATACCTCTTAACTTCTAAGAGTAGAAGGAATCATGAAATAGTACCACATGTATATTCCATACATAGAATCATGTCAAAAGAAGGAAGAGGTTCACATACCTCGCGACGATTATCGACAATTAGCAAAATGCTCCGAAGTACTTCAACCTTGATAGCTATTCCATCCTTCAAGTAGAATACGCTATACTTAGTTCTTCAACCTATAATGGCCATAATACGTCCATTAACCTCTAGCTTCGAACGTAGAATATTCTAAGTGCAAAGTCACTAAATTCTACGGAAAATCGGACATCACTTCCTTTGTTTCTACATACTTTGCCACCTTTTTCAAGGCCGAATTCAATAACCAAACACGCCACATTTAAGGCTCAATACAACAACCAATCAAAGGGGATTACACGCCTTACAATACGTGTAAAATTCCGCCCCACAATTAATACCAACTAAGTCATTAATTAAGGTCATTCTCGGCTAACTTATTCAATAACACAAAGTTCTTTCCAATTCTTTTTCAATCCAACTTCTTAGGTCTAACATGTTATATAGTCATAAACAACTTAACAATTATAATTCCTTCTTTATATAACATGCGACGATTAAACTAATAATCCAATTGAATTGAAATCTCAAGGCTAAACATACTAGTTTTCGGATTAGGGTTCCAATATCCATAACACTTATCAACTTCATAATATATATCTCATACTTGCTAATATCCATAGCTACAACAATAAGTAATCTTAATTACTAAAATGACAAGAATTTTACCTTTACAAGCCCTTATAATTTCCAAGATTCAATGTCGCTCCTTAGCAATTTTTAGCTTCTTTCCTTTACGCTCCAATCCGCTATTTGAAGCCTTTAGAAGCTCACAACCAACTTCTCTTCCATTTCCAATCAAAACCTATGAAAATGCCTTAGGTTTTCGCCTTGCGACTAACGTGTAAATGCCGTTTTCCGAAATATTTCTATTGAGATATCCTTACAATACCCTTAGGGACCTTGGGTTAAAGTCTTGTGAATAATGGAACAAAATTACAAATTTTTCTTGTGGGTTTGAGGGTGAACCCGAGAGCAACACAAAGAGGAACAAGGTTTCTCTAATATTTTCTAAGTGTTGAAGACTAGTCTTGCACTAGTGTTTATATATACAATAATGGAGGGTCAAGATAATCACATATGCGTGGCTAGGATGAGAGTAATTAATGTCTAGCCTAGTGGACAAGTTGACTTGGTCAATAAACTCAAGCTTGCAAGACTTGATCTTTTACCTTGGTCAATGACCATCTTACCCTTGCTTCAATTTCGTCCAAGACCAATGTGGGGGTGCCATGTGTCGCCCTCCCATTCGTCCATAAAATTATGTAACCCTCGTGGGCCCCACAAAACGTAAAATTCCTCGGGTGGGCCCCACGGGACCAAATCCATAAAAATAAATTTCCTTAATGATAATAAGTTTCATACTCTTCAATTAATGCATTTTGAGAATCTGATTCTCACCAACGAACATTTTTTCTTTCCGACGTTCGGAAGATCTTTCGTCGGAAAAACAATTCTTCCTTTCGTACCCTTTTCAAGTCTTGTGTTCCTTACGTACATTCTCTTAACCATGTCCTTGAATTATGGGGTGTAACATTCCTCCCCCCTTAGAAACATTCATCCCCGAATGTTCTTTCGGAGTCCAATCTAATTAGATAGCGACATAGTCTCCTTTTACTACACCCTTCATACAACATATGCCACCCATGGCCACATAACAATACTTATACTAAAATGTCAACCTTGGCACTCACGGAGCCAACTAGCCCATACTCATAATGACCTCAAAGTCTGTCATAATCATCTCTACTAGGTCTACTAGGGTCTGACGACTGTATCATCACCGGGCAAATCTCATATATCCGCTCAGCTACCACCCAAACCCCTACTGGTGTAGCTACCTCGAAAGGTCCTTACGGATTCGGGCTCTATTCCTTTACACTTGGTTGCTATCCTTCTTACTGGTCGCACTATTTTCGTATTTCCAACTCATACTAGTATACATACATAACCCCCATACCGATTCTGGCCCCCAATCTTTTGGAGTCACTCTTTTAAACAACATAAGGCCATTTCCGCCACGACTGGTTAGGTGGAACGCGTCCACGAACAGTAAAACAATTAACTAGACTTGGGCCTTGCACCTCGTGACTCGTCACGTGGCGGAACTACTACCAAATGATCCCACTCCATTTCAGGATATGGGCGACCCGCATAGTCCTCACCCCGCCCCACCGCCGCACTTAACTCTTATTCTTGGTCTATAATAAATCTTTCTGCAGAAGACCTTGTACATCTAAGGTCTCAGCGGTCATCAATATTCTTAGGCTCGCAATTTCCATGCTCCAAGCCTACCTTACCAGTCCCCCCGTAAACGGGTACAATAACTTCTCATAATACCAATCGTGTCGTCTTGATCACAACAACCATTACTTACTCTATACGTACTCATCCGTACAATTCTCTTAAGCCTACCACGTAGCTTAATCTATAATCATGGCATTCCATTAAGTTTCTTAACATGATTTCTTAAGGGTTCAACGCCTCTATCGCATGACTCATCCTTCCCCAATTATCTCAAAATAAAACATAAGACCTTGGTGGGAATTCATTAACTGTTCCATACCTTCCCGGTATCTAGTTAGTCTTTACCAACTCTTGGTAATCTAAAATCATTCTAGGCAACACGCGTCTGACCCTTATACATAACTCCGTATAGTTGTATGTCACAATACCAACTATACTACAATCATTACCAACCTGGATACGCAATCCACATAGTCCTTCCTGGGTCACTGCTGCCTTTCTCATAGCTGCAACCAACATAACTCATTAGGGGGAGACGACCCTAACAACACAGCTCTATCGCACGATCTCAGAGTGAGAAGAATGGAAACCAATCCTAAATATCCTGCAGCCTCCTGATTATAGATGTGGTGCACAACACACCGATAATCAAGACTCTACTAGACACGGTCTGTAGACATTTTCCGAGGACTAACCGCTCTGATACCACTTTTGTCACGACCAGACCCCGGGCCGCGACTGGTGCCCTACCTGGGCACCCTTCTACATCATACAACATAATAAACTGCGGAAGATAAATAACACTCTTTTTTTTAAAACCAAGGCCAAGCCGATAAGGCTACCATAACATAAAAATTACCCGAAAGGGTCTACACTGTTTAACAATATAAAAACAACTCTAGCCAGTCCAGCCCACAGATGAATACATACCTCTAAGATTTGGACAAATACTATGACGGGACAAGGCCCCGCCGTACCCATGAATATACATAACCATGACAACTCCGGAACATTGGAGCCATCTCAAAATGCTGAACCAGGATCCTAAGCTCGCGGATCCACAAATGTGTACCTAAACCTGCGGACATTTAACGCGGCCGAAAAGGGTCGCATAATAGGTATTTAATATGGAACGAAAAATAAGGTACAGTAACAAATCATAACTGTACAAAAGAATGACAAGGGCAAGTATAAAAAAGGGTAAATACCAGATCCTACCATGTCATTACAATCTCTTGAACTTAATCGTACCTTATTATCTTTTCCCATTTTTCCATAAGAGTATAGTCAAATTCTTACGTACATACTTAAGAAAAATCATCAAGTTCATAAACATATAACTTACGTATCTTGCATAACCTAATCCACCCCTTTATGGAGGAACGCCTATACTGTTTACCATCACTGGGACGCTATAGAGTCACATAAGTCTGCCCATAAAGGTATACTGCCCGGCCCAATCTGGGACGCGATAAAATCACATAAGTCTGCCCATAAAGGTACACTGCATAAAAATAGGAAGTTTATGATCAACTTAGGGTCACCTGCCCATAGTATCATTTAGAAATCCTACTCCTGGGACTATTTCACCCGCAAGGGCCGTATGGGCCCGCATGAGGTATTCCTCGCATCATGGGTAGCAAATCCATGGAGTGGTATAATGTCTTGGGGGTTTACCCCGCAATCATACTCAGAAGGTGGTATAACGTCTTGGGGGTTTACCCCGCATTTATACTTTTACCCCTCAATCATACACAGAAGGTGGTATAACGTCTTGGGGGTTTACCCCGCATTTATACTCTTACCCCTCAATCATACACAAAAGGTGGTATAACGTCTTGGGGGTTTACCCCGCATTTATACTCTTACCCCTCAATCATACTCGGAAGGTGGTATAACGTCTTGGGGGTTTATCCCGCATTTATACTCTTACCCCTCAATCATACTCATAACCTAGCTCAACCGGCTATCATACATAACATAAGCACTACCGACTTATCATACATAACCTAAGCACTACCGGCTTATCATACATAACCTAAGCACTACCGGCTTATCATACATAACATAAGCACTACCGGCTTATCATACATAACCTAAGCACTACCGGCTTATCAAACATAACATAAGCAATACCGGTTTTTCATACATAACCTAAGCAAGTTAAGAAATCCCCTAACTTCTTATTAGCTTGTTCATGTACACTCTCATTTTAGTTTACTTAAGGCACTAACATGTCATTATAAAATCCGGGAATTTTAACCCAACGTACTACGTGCCTCTACTCCTTTAAAATGATTCTCTTTCAAATAAAACTTCCAAGATACTAATAACCGTAGTATCAAGTCATATCTACTTTTCAAGACAAGTCACAATACTTTTTAGAAATACATTTATAGGCTTCTTAAATCAAGTGACTTCTTTCTTTAAAACCTTAAGCAATTGGTACCTTTAAAACAATTTGCCCTTCTTTATTTCAAATCATTTCTTTGCTTACATTACTGAAGAAAACCATTCTTTTAATCTTCCATAAAGTTGTTATAACCAACTTCCCATAAAGCCGTTATAACTCTTTATGTCTTAGACAAATTCATTCCTTTTATAACCAAGAGACTTATACTTTCAAATCAAATCACATAGCTTTCAAAATACTTCAAGTCTCTTAACTTTTAAGAAAACAAGTTTCTTAACTTTAGAATGGCAAGAAATCAATACTTTCCAAATCAAGTATTCTATGTTTTTAAATCAATTCATTTCTTCCTTTAAGAATCAAGTCCCATAACTTGAAAAATAAAGTCTCTTAACCTTTTAAGAATTTGAGGTTCATAGTCTTAAAACCTCATACGTAAATTCTTATAAATTAAGTAACATATACTTTGGTGCGTTGTGAATAAGTTATACTTATTTATAACGATGTTAATCAAGTAGCCATGATCTAGAAAATGTAATACAATTTTGTCTTATCTTAGCTTCTATGCAGATGGAGAATTCTACTCATTTTAACTTAATTGATTGTCAATACACTTTCCTTTATTAACGCTGCAGTGGTTTGTTCGATACTTATTCTCATTTGTACCGTAACTTAGCCAAGTTAACTTGGCTCTAAATACCTCCTAACGACTCTTACCAACATCCCCCATAAGACTTGGTAAGAACTTAGGATAACTTAGACATAACCTTTACGTAGAGTAAATCAACATACATACCTCTTAACTTCTAAGAGTAGAAGGAATCATGAAATAGTACCACATGTATATTCCATACATAGAATCATATCAAAAGAAGGAAGAGGTTCACATACCTCGCGACGATTATCGATAATTAGCAAAATGCTCCGAAGTACTTCAACCTTGATAGCTATTCCATCCTTCAAGTAGAATACGCTATACTTAATACTTCAACCTATAATGGACATAATACGTCCATTAACCTTTAGTATGTTTAGCCTTGAGATTTCAATTCAATTGGATTATTAGTTTAATCGTCACATGTTATATAAACAAGGAATTATAATTGTTAAGTTGTTTATGACTATATGGCCATTATAATTATTGAGAATCTGATTCTCACCAACGAACATTTTTCCTTTCCGACGTTCGGAAGATTTTTCGTCGAAAAAACAATTCTTCCTTTCGTACCCTTTTCAAGTCTTGTGTTCCTTACGTACATTCTCTTAACCATGTCCTTGAATTACGGGGTGTAACAGAAACCCTAAAGTGTTCTTCAACTTTGAAGATGGAACTTGAAGAGGAGTTCTTCATGAGTTTCTAAGGAGTGCTTGGAGCGGATTGGAACATAAGGAAAAGAGCTAAGAATTGCTAAGGAGCGACTTTGAATATTGGAATTTATAATGGCTTATAAAGGTAACAAATCTTGTCGTTTTAGTAATTAAGATTACTTATTGTTGTAGGTATGGATATTAGCAAGCATGAGGTATATATTGTTATACCCCGTAGTTTCAGGGTATGTATACGAGGACGTACGTACGAGAATACGACATTGAAATTGGAAAGGAAGAAAAAGGTGATTTTTCCACGGAAAAGTTTCCGGTTTTTGTGAAGGAAAAAGGTTCGTTAATGGGAATTGGATTCCCAGATTTGGTATTCGGACTTCTTGGAATATTAGAGAATTATGGAATTTTATTTTCGGAAATGGTCACGTGGGGCCCACGGGGGAAATTTACGGTTTTGTGGGGCCCACTTTGTTTTCGAGATTTTGGCCATTGTGGATATTTCCGGAAGATGAAATATTTTGGACGAGTAGGAGGGCGACACGTGTCACCCCCCCCCCCTAGTTGGCTTGGACGAATTCCACTTTGTACACAACACCCGTTTAGAGTCGTTTTTCGACGAAACGTTTTACACAACTCGCGTAGGATAAATTACGGCTATGTCATTTCTAATTTTTGCGGATTTTTCCGAGAGACGCAACACGTTGGACCAACGAGAGGGCGACACTTGTCACCCTCTCATTGGTGGATGTCACACGGCAATAGGGCCGATTGGGTTGGCTTGTTTTGTCTTGGAGTTGGTAGGATATTTTGTGTGCAAGTTGGCCAAGGACACTTGCCTAAATCCTCACCCTACACTTGCCTTGCACTTGGCATAATCTTGGCCATTGGTTGGCCATCCCTTGACCTATAAATACCCCCCTTGTTGAAGAGTTATTTCATCCTAAATTGAGCAATCTATCTAAGTCTCAAATCCCTCCCTCTCCCTCTTATTGTTTTCGTCCAAACACACCCCTCCCCTTTGAGAAGCCCTAGCCGAGAGCAACCCCCCCCCCCCCCTCTAAAGCTAGCCTAGCCGAAACACTACCCCCCCTCCCTTGGTAGAAAAGTTGCCTTCTAGTATTGTTATAATGCCCAAATTACCCTAGCCCAAATCCCTTAGTCCTTAGTAGAAGTTGTGAAGAACTTCTAAGGTTTTCGAGCTCTGAGCGCACAACTTAGGAGCTAAACCTTGCTCAGCGACTTTTATCTAGGATATTATTGGGCTTACCGAGGTAAATAACCTTATCCTCCTTTTGTAATTAGAATATATATATTGTAGAAGTATAGGAGTAAGTATTAAATACTTAGAAGGATATTAAAGAATAGAATTGAACTGTTATCACAAAGTAGGGGTTTAAAAGATGAATAATAGAATCAGATTTACATGGGATTGTTTTCACGATGAGACTTGAGTAGCTCACCGGTAGGGAAATGCTACCCAAATGTCCATAGAATAACGAACCCTCGCTTAGAGCTTTGTCTGATGATACGGGCGTTGATAGACGTGTTGGTATTATAGGTCGATACTCTACGCGCGACATATTCAACTTGGCAGGTGGTTTTCGCCGAGAAGGTATGTGATTCTTCCTATACTCTTGAGCATGATATTTTAAATAAATATGTATGTAGTACGGTAGACGCATACGTGTTAATCGAATAATACTTACGGAATGCCTCACGCTTAAGCACGAATAACACTTACAGAATGCCTCACGCTTAAGCTGAATAATAAAGAATCAAAACATTTCAAAAGAATCTCAATCATTTTTAACGTAAGAGTAACACTTGGTTTTAAAGCTTAAGAGTTATACTAGCTTTATGGGAAGTTAGGTATAACGGCAAGAGTGATAAAAGAACGATTTATTGATTTAAGGAAATAAGAGACTTGACCTATTATACTAATATGAATTTTGTTAAAAGTGTGAAACCTCATTAGTGAGTAAATAGTATTTTTGGTTTTCAAAGGAATGATGTTTTACCGAGCGTAATAAATGTCGAACAAACCACGCTAATAAAGGGAATTATTTTGACTAATAAAGTATTATTAAAACCAGAGAAACTTCCATCCGCATAGAGCTAAGATGAGACAAAATGATATTACATTTACTAGATCATGGCTGCTGTAATAAGATTGTTACGAATAATAATAACCTACTCACACTTAGGGTATATGTTTCTCAAATTGTTTTAAAGGATTAAAGCTATGAACTACGAAACCTTTCGAAAATGAGAAACTTGAGTAATTGAAATTAGGCAAACTTAAGCGTTGGGAAAAGAATGTTGTTACTTGATTTTACAAAGAGAAATGTGTTGATTTACTTCAAAAGATAATCACTCTATTTTTTTTATACTACGGGTATTGTGTGACTTTTGTGAAAGAAACGGATCTTTTAAAAAGAGTAATACATAAAGTACTTTGGGGCTAAAAACCCGAACTTGTTAGCATAATGTAGAAAGTACCTTGTGTGAATAACTTGATTGTATTGATTTGTGATAATCTTGTAATACTTTCTTGTTGACTTGATAAGTAAACGTGTTAGGATGCCACGTGAGTTAGTATCTTGTGATGTTTGTATAGAGGGGTTTTCCCTTATTGTGCTTATGTTGTTTAACGATAAAATTGTCATGTTGATATTATATCACTCATGATTCCGGGGGTTAAGCTGCCCTCCGATGCGGGGTAGACTCAGGCGGGTCTAGTGACCTATGATTCGAGAATACCTTATGCAGTGCAGTATGGCCTACGCGAGCTACGGAGTTCGAGTTAGTACGCGCCCTTGTGGTCACGCGGTCTTTGCGCTACGCGACGACGAGTCCAGTGACGCCGGGAGTAGCTACCCTCGATGCGGGAATACCTCATGCGGGCCATTGGGTGGCCCGTGCGAGCTACGAAAAGTTCGGGCTAGACGCGCGACATTAGATATCGCGGGCGAGTGGCGGCCTTTGATCATGTGACGCAGACAGATCTCATGATACGATTCACGACCTTGTTATCGGGGTTTTAGTAGTCGGCTATGCCCTCGTACTTACCTGCACGGTTTTATGATGACTTTGAGGCGTGAGTCACCGACTTGACATGATTGTTATTTCTTGTGAATCGTAGTTTTGGTTATCATACATGTCTCCCGCTTTATATAGACTACTATGATTTCATTTACTGATTTTCGGTTTCACATACTTGGTACTGTTGTAATCGACCTCCTTCGGGCCGCGTATGCTCATGCCGCAGTAAAGGTACTCCTACTATTGATCCCTGTTCTTAGGATCACCGTTTCAGCGTTGGGAAAGCTCCGTTTCTCCGGAAGCTTAGCATTTTGGTATGGTCCCCTGTCGTTGTAGATATTTGTATTCAGGGGTATGGCGGGGCCCTGTCCCGCCATTGTTGTTTTAAAATCTTAGAGGTCTGTAGACCTGTTGTAAGGTTGGGATGTAACTGTTCATTTTGGGGTACTTATATACATGTATGCCGAAAGGAAACTTTTTCCCAGAAACTGTGTCTTATTTATACTGTTTCATATTTTGGTTGTTTTATTTTCCACGATTTCTCGATGTATGACTACTTGGGTGCGGGTAAGGCACGACCACGCCCCGGAACGGGTCGTGACAACTGTGGTATCAGAGCCAGGTTATCCTCGGAAAGTGTCTACAGACCGTATCTAGTAGAGTCTTGATTATCGGTGTGTTGTGCACCACACCAATAATCAGGAGGCTATAGGATATTTAGGATTGGTTTCCATTCTTCTCACTCTGAGATCGTGCTTTAGAGATGTGTTATAAGTTGGACCCCTCTAACGTATTCCTTTCCTTTACCAGTGATGCCTCCGCGCCAGCAACTCGCCCAGAGGCAAGCGCACGGCGAGGGAGCTGCGAGTGGAGTTCAGAGATTTAGAAGGGCACAGGCCCAATCATCACCTGGGGTGATGCTTCATGCGGGGAGTTCTGAGACGTCGCCAATAGCAGCAGAGTTTGGCACAGCGGCAGATTCCTATCGCGCCATGACATCTGGACCTTCGCCCACGACTTGGAGCAGAAAATATGGATTGGAAGGAGACGGCCCTGTTACTAGCAAGGGACTTGGCAGCCAAAGAGTATTTTATGTACCGGTATACCAAGGATATTGATGCTTATCTAAAGAAGGGTTGTGAGGGAGTAGCTCTTCAGTCAGGGACGAGCCAGGCTTGTGTTCAGGATTATGTGCAGCGGGCTGAGAGAGGTAGAGATCGACAGATTAAAGAAGATCAGCAGAAGAGGGCCCGTTTGGCAGGATCATTTGGTAACTCTCGAGGCGAACCGCCTCAGCAGCAGATTAGACATGCGCCTCCGCCAGTGCAGAGTGTCCCTCCACGAGGTTCGATTTTTCCTCGGTGTTCACAGGTGCGGTGCGCCATCCCGGAAGTGCCGTCTTTTTACTGGTGCTTGTTTTTATTGCGGCCGTCAGGGCCATATGGCGAGGGAATGTTCTATGAGGAAGGATGCAAGTAGGAGGACTCAGCCTACTAGACCAGTTGTGGATGCAGTGGTTCGGAGAGGAGGGGGTGTTAGCCAGAGGCACCCCACCTGGCCTGTTATGGTCGATGTCATCGTGGGAGTGTCGTGCTTCGCACACTTGTTATGTTTGCGACGCAGGCCATTTCATGAGAAATTGTCCAACCAGAGTTGGCGGGGATGTAGGGACTCAGCCTCCGGGATCAGTGGATAGTTCATCACCTTTCCCAGCTATGCGCCCAGCAGGGCGGGATTGACTAGACGACCTAGGGAAAGTGCCGCGTAGATACAGGTATATCCTTAACCCTTTAGAGATTTATATGTATAGTAAGATGCGAATATCTTAAAGTATTGTTTTCGGTTAACATGGTGTTAGTGTGATTAGAATTATTTTTAGTTAACCTGGTAAGATTGGGGGATAGAGAGTGGAGCCTTAGAATATTATACGTAGAGACCTTAGGCGAGGCCATCTTTGGTAAAAGAATTATTTCGTGTTTGACCCTTGTCGAGGTGCATAGTATACGTGAGATATTTTGTGGGATGAATCCTTGAGTGTTGTGAAACGAAAGAGGACGGTTGAGCTTAGAAGACCGCTAGGTTTTCGTAACGTGATTGGTGAGATTGTTCCGGATCGGGGAGCTAGTGTTTGGCGCGTTGCCGGGTCGGGTTGAGGCCGTGTTGCGGGTCGACCCACGCCCTGTTTGGTGATGGGGTCAGTTTGTGGTGGTCCCGCTTTGTGTCAGGATCGCGAGGGTGTTAGGCCCAGGTTTAGTTAACCATTGTACGAGTTCGTGGATGCGTTCGATCAGTAGTCGGGCCGATGAGGTCAGCCCGCCTTATCTTTTAGTCAAACCGTGTACTCGGTAGTAAGTTGCGAGATGATTATTTCAAGAAGGTCGTAAGGCTGCACGGGGTGCCTACCTTCACCTTATGGCTGACAGGGGAGTCCAAGCTACGACTGATTCTTTTCTGGAAGAGTTACCAGGCAAGGTTAGGAACTCAGGTGAATCTCAGTGTCGCATTCACCCTCGGGCAAGTGGTTGGATTTCGGGAGTAGGTGTAAGGACTCTTCGCCTCTTGTTGAGTATATATTATAGCTACCATTTCAGTATTCCGGTGTCACCGTTTGGAGCCTTTTTATAAGCGCTAGTGTAAGATTGCCGATCGATTGATTCGATGTAAGCAAGGTGCAGACAGTTGGTTCGTACTTGTTCAGCAGGGCGTGGATAGGGTGGAGCTTATCCAGAAGAGGTTATTGGCGGCTCGAGTCGGGGAAGCGATCGTAAACATGGTAAGTGATAAGGAAGAGTTCGAGTGTACGAAGCGGCAATGCGATGAGTAAGACAAAGTGACAAAAGTGGTATGGGAAGAAGTGGGCATGTATTACAGGCATAGGTGTGATCATTTCATTTGTAAAGAGTAAGTGCGAAGGGAGTATCTTTTTAGACCTCTAGTAGGAACTTTCGTGATAGAGGTGATTCCTCGTGGACTTGGAGATGAGTATGTGCGCTTGTTGTGTGGTGGCCAGGTGTGGCATGGTTGTTTCCGAAAGTATAGCAGTAAGGACTATACTGTCGCCTGTCTGTTTTGAGACCTAGAAGGAACATTCGGACGAATGTTTCTAGGAGGAGAATGTTATACCGTAGTTTCAGTGGTATGTATACGAGGGCGCACGTGCGAGAATACGACATTGAAATTGGAAAGGAAGAAAGAGGTGATTTTTCCACTAAAAGTTTCCGGTTTTGTGAAGGAAAAGGTTCGTTAATGGGAATGGATTCCCGGATTTGGTATTCGGACTTCTTGGAATATTAGAGAATTATGGAATTTTATTTTGGAAATGGTCACGTGGGCCCACGGGAAATTTACGGTTTTGTGGGCCCACTTTGTTTTCGAGATTTTGGCCATTGTGGATATTTCGGAAGATGAAATATTTTGGGCGAGTAGGAGAGGCGACACGTGTCACCCCCTAGTTGGCTTGACGAATTCCACTTTGTACACAACACCCGTTTAGAGTCGTTTTTCGTCGAAACGTTTTAAACAAATAGCGTAGGATAAATTCCGCTATGTCATTTCTAATTTTTGCGGATTTTTCCGAGAGACGCAACACGTTGGACAACGAGAGGCGACACTTGTCACCCTCTCATTGGTGGATGTCACACGCATTAGGGCCGATTGGGTTGGCTTGTTTTGTCTTGGAGTTGGTAGGATATTTTGTGTGCAAGTTGGCCAAGGACACTTGCCTAAATTCTCACCCTACACTTGCCTTGCACTTGGCATAATCTTGGTCATTGGTTGGCCATCCCTTGACCTATAAATACCCCCCCCCCCCCTTGTTGAAGAGTTATTTCATCCTAAATTGAGCAATCTATCTAAGTCTCAAATCCCTCCCTCTCCCTCTTATTGTTTTCGTCCAAACACACCCCTCCCCTTTGAGAAGCCCTAGCCGAGAGCAACCCCTCTAAATCTAGCCTAGCCGAAACACTACCCCCCCTCCCTTGGTAGAAAAGTTGCCTTCTAGTATTGTTATAATGCCCAAATTACCCTAGCCCAAATCCCTTAGTCCTTAGTAGAAGTTGTGAAGAACTTCTAAGGTTTTCTTGGAGCTACCGGAGCGCACAACTTAGGAGCTAAACCTTGCTCAGGCGCGACTTTTATCTAGGATATTATTGGGCTTACCGAGGTAAATAACCTTATCCTCCTTTTGTAATTAGAATATATATACTGTAGAAGTATAGGAGTAAGTATTAAATACTTAGAAGGATATTAAAGAATAGAATTGAACTGTTATCACAGTAGAAGGGTTTAAAAGATGAATAATAGAACTGTACTTACATAGGACTGGTTCACAGAGACTTGAGTAGCTCACCGTAGGGGGAAATGCTGCCCAAATGTCCATAGAATAACGAACCCTCCGCTAGAGCTTTGTATAGTACTGACGGGCGTTGATAGGCGATTTGATCATATAGTCGATACTCTGCGCGCGACATATTCAACTTGGCAGGTGGTTTTCGCCGAGAAGGTATGTGATTCTTCCTATACTCTTGAGCATGATATTTTAAATAAATATGTATGTAGTACGGTAGACGTACATGTGTTAACTGAATAATACTTACGGCAATGCCTCACGGCTTAAGCCTGAATAACACTTACAGAATGCCTCACGCTTAAGCTTTGAATAATAAAGAATCAAAACATTTCAAAAGAATCTTGAATCATTTTTTAATGTAAGAGTAACACTTGGTTTTAAAAGCTTAAGAGTTATACTAGCTTTATGGGAAGTTAGGTATAACGCTTAAGAGTGATAAAAGAACGATTTATTGATTTAAGGAAATAAGAGACTTGACCTATTATACTAATATGAATTTTGTTAAAAGTGTGAAACCTCATTAGTGAGTAAATAGTATTTTTGGTTTTCAAAAGGAATGATGTTTTACCGAAGCGTAATAAATGTCGAACAAACCACAGTAGCTAATAAAGGGAATTATTTTGACTAATAAAGTATTATTAAAACCAAGAGAAACTTCCATCCGCATAGAGCTAAGATGAGACAAAATGATATTACATTTACTAGATCATGGTCATTGTAATAAGATTGTTACGAATAATAATAACCTACTCACACTTAGGGTATATGTTTCTCAAATTGTTTTAAAGGATTAAAGCTATGAACTACGAAACCTTTCGAAAATGAGAAACTTGAGTAATTGAAATTAGGCAAACTTAAGCGTTGGGAAAAGAATGTTGTTACTTGATTTTACAAAGAGAAATGTGTTGATTTACTTCAAAAGATAATCACTCTATTTTTTTATACTACGGGTATTGTGTGACTTTTGTGAAAGAAACGGATCTTTTAAAAAGAGTAATACATAAAGTACTTTGGGGCTAAAAACCCGAACTTGTTAGCATAATGTAGAAAGTACCTTGTGTGAATAACTTGATTGTATTGATTTGTGATAATCTTGTAATACTTTCTTGTTGACTTGATAAGTAAACGTGTTAGGATGCCACGTGAGTTAGTATCTTGTGATGTTTGTATAGAGGGGTTTTCCCTTATTGTGCTTATGTTGTTTAACGATAAAACTGTCATGTTGATATTATATCACTCATGATTCCGGGGGTTAAGCTGCCCTCCGATGCGGGGTAGACTCAGGCGGGTCTAGTGACCTATGATTCGAGAATACCTTATGCAGTCTCAGATGGCCTATGCGAGCTACGAGAGTTCGTGTTAGTACGCGCCCTTGTGGTCACGCGGTCTTTGTGGCTACGCGGACGACGATTCCGTGACGCCGGGGAGTAGCTACCCTCGATGCGGGAATACCTCATGCGGGCCATTGAGTGGCCCACGCGAGCTACGGAAAGTTCCGTGGCTAGACGCGCACATTAGATATCGCGGCGAGTGGCCGCTTTGATCATGTGACGGCCTAGACAGATCTCATGATACGATTTACGACCTTGTTGTATCGGGGTTTTTAGTAGTCGGCTATGCCCTCGCATTTACCCCCGCACGGTTTTATGATGACTTTGAGGCGTGAGTCACGACTTGACATATTTGTTATTTCTTGTGGAATCGTAGTTTTGGTTATCATACATGTCTCCCGCTTTATATAGACTACTATGATTTCATTTACTGATTTTCGGGCCACATACTTGGTACTGTTATCGACCTCCTTCTGGGCTGCGTTCATGCCGCAGTAGCGTACTCCTACTATTGATCCTCGTTCTTAGGATCACCGTTTCATTGGGAAAGCTCCGTTTCTCCTAAGCTTAGCATTTTGGTATGGTCCCCGTCGTTGTAGATAGTTTTGTTCAGACAGGGTATGGCGGGGCCCTGTCCCGCCATTGTTGTTTTAAACTCTTAGAGGTCTGTAGACCTGTTGTAAGGTTGGGATGTAACTGTTCATTTTGGGGTACTTATATACATGTATGCCGAAAGGCAACTTTTTCCCAGAAACTGTGTCTTATTTATACTGTTTCATATTTTGGTTGTTTTATTTTCCGCTGATTTCTCTGATGTATGACTACTTGGGTGCCCGGGTAAGGCACCAGTCACGGGCCCCGGAACGGGTCGTGACATATATTATGAAGTTTGATAAGTGTTATGGATATTGGAAACCCTAATCCGAAATTTGCATGATTAACCCTAAGATTGTAATTCAAATTGGTTACTAGTTTTAATCGTCGCTTGTTATATAAAAAAAGGATTATAGTTGTTTGAATTGTTTGTGACTATATAACATGTTAGGACGACATTATGGATTGAAAGGAATTGGAAAGGACTTGTGTTGTTGTATGTAGTAGCCGAGAATGGCTTTGGTTATTGATCTACTTAGTATGAATTGTGCGGCGGAATTTTACACGTATTGTAAGGCGTGTAATCCCCTTTGTTTGGTTGTTGTATTGAGCCTTAAATGTGGCGTGTTTGGTTATTGAATTCGGCCTTGAAAAAGTTGGCAAAGTATGTAGAAACAAAGGAGGTGCTGCCCGATTTTCCGTAGATTAAGAGAGCGAATACTTAGTATTATTATACGTTTAAAGCTAGAGGTTAATGGACGTATTATGGCCATTATAGGTTGAAGTACTACGAGTAGCATATTTTACTTGAAGGGGTGGAAAGCTAGCAAGGATAAAGTACTTGGGAGCATTTTGCAACTTGTCGCTAGTCGTCGCGAGGTATGTGAACCTCTTCTTTCTTTGGCATGATCCTACGTATGAAATATCCATGTGATAGTATTTCATGATTCCTTCTACTCTTAGAAGTTAAGAAGTATTCACATTGTTGATTCTAAGTTAAGAGTATGTTTAAATTGTCCTAAGTCCTTACCAAGTCTTATGGGAGATGTTGGTAAGAATGGTTAGGAAGTTATGAGATTTGATTTAAAACTATGTGTCTTGATTTATTTAAAGTATGCAAGGTGATTTTATATTTTAAAAAAAATGACTTGAATTTATATGTGAAAAGGGGTTTGATTTTAACGGTGGAAGTTATACGGTTTTAAAGAGAATAAGTTACTTGGTTTTGGGAGTGTATGAAACTTTATTTTTCAAGTTATGGGACTTGATTTCTAAAGTGTTGATGATATGATTTTCTAAGTATAAGTAAATTGACTTTAAAGAATGTATGTTATGAAGTTTTAAGACTATGAACTTTGATTGTCTTTTAAGGATTATGAAGTTTTAAGCGATATGATTTTAAAGAGTGTATGCTACGAGGGGTTAAGACTATAAGCCTTGATTTTATGAGTGGAAATGACTAAACTTTAAAAAGTATGGCTTCTTAATTTATTTCAAAAGTTAAGAAGATGGTTTCCAAAAGAGTGTGCGACTTGAGATTTAAAAAGAAAGGAGTTCTATGATTCTTTTTAAGTATGAATGTACGTAGTATTTTTGGGTCTAGTTTTCCTAATGTTGTAAGAATAAGAGTGTCTTAAGTTCTCTAAAATGAAAGGTTGTTATAATAGCTTTATGGAAAGTTGTTATGACGACTTAAGAAGAAGTGAAACGATGGTTTAAAAATGTTATGTAAGGAAAATCACACCAAGCCTAAAAATAGGTCGGATTACGTTATGAGATACACCGATCCTACACATAGGCCGGATTACGCCATATTACCCCGAGCCTCCACATAGGCCGGGTTACATCATCTTACACCGAGCTCCACAGGCGGGCCGGATTATGCTACATGATTCCACAGTACACCGAGCTCCACAGGCGGGCCGGATTATGCTACATGATTCCACAGTACACCGAGCTCCACGGGCGGGCCGGATTATGCTACATGATTCCACAGTACACCGAGCCCCACAGGCGGGCCGGATTATTCTACATGATTCCACAGTACACCGAGCCCCACAGGCGGGCCGGATTATGTCACATGATTCCTCAGTACACCGTCTCCCGCAAATGGGCCAGATTACGTTATCACGTATGGATAATCAAAGTAAGCTCCCAAATAAGAAGTCCCTCCATAAAGGGCCGGATTATGTTACGTAAGATATGTAAGTTATGTGGATAAACTTGACTAAATCCTTAAAGTAAGTACGTAAGAATATGATGTTAATTTTTATTGAAAGAAGGAAAAGAACGGTTAATATACGATTGATTTCAGGAGTTAAAATGGCACGGTAGGATCTGGTATTGCATTTTTATACTTGCCCATGTCATTTTGTTATACAGTTATGATTTGATTATTGTACCTTGTTTCTGTTCCATACTTGCACTTTTGTTATGCGACTTCTTCTGGCCGTTCATGCCCGCAGGTGTTAGGTACACATGTTGGTGATCTCTGTTCGGTTTTTTTTGGGAAGAAGCTCCATTCACTCCGGAGGCTTATCTTTTGGGTATGGTTTCCCTGATATTGTAAATTATGTACATTCAGGAGTATGGCGGGGCCCTGTCCCGCCACAGTTGTAATTCTTAGAGGTCTGTAGTCATATCTTGTGGGTCGGTTTGTAAAAAAAAAAAGGTTGTAACTGCGGTTGTTTAAGTATTTGTATATGTGTCCAGAGAGGTGGCCTTATCGGCTAACCTGTTGTTTAAATTCTTGTTGTTTTATTTTATCAGTTTCATGTATGTTCCGCTGATTATCTCTGATGTATACCTGTAAGGGTGCCCAGGTAGGGCACCAGTCGTGGGCCCGGGGTCGGGTCGTGACATATGTACTCCCATTCATGGCATAAAGGATTATCTTTTCGTACTTCCAAACTTATTCTAGCATACGTACATAATCTCAATATTATCCGTTCATGACACTTAAACATACAACAACCTTATCATGCATACAAGTCTCTAAAGGGTCAAAGATATACCTGAAATCATATAGGCGGTTCAAAGGACCGCTAAAACTGGGAACTTCCACCACGACCTCTGCCACGGTCTGCCGGTGTATGAACATCCTGCCTAGCTATTGAAGGCGAAGAACCCGCAACTGATCCACTAGATTGTGCTATCCCACCTGTAACCCTCCTACTAGGACAATCCCTCAATATATAGCCCTGACGGCCACAGGTAAAACAGGCACCAGTAGCACGACGACATTCTCCATGGTGATGTCGGCCACACTGTGAACACTGAGGGAAGAGTGGTCCCGACTGCCTAGAACCCATGTGCACGTGCGAATCCGAAACTCTGGAGCTCTGACAAACTCCTGAATTACCCGGCTGATCCAACCTCCTGCCAGAAAACTGGGAAGGAGCACTCTATGTCGGCTAAAATGTAGACCTAGCCTGCTGCTGAGGCTGTCCGCCTTGAAAGTTACCCTGAAGCTATGTCGTCCTGGCCCTCCTAGGCTGGCCTTGATCTGGCTGGTCCTCTTTCTACCTGTCCTCAATCCCCTGTGCAAATGTCTGCATTCTGGCAATATACATACCTGGCTGAAGGGCCACTCCCAGGCAAGCAGTGATCATATAGCGGTCTAGCCCCATAACATAGTGATGAACTTTATCAGCCATGTCAGCCACAATAGTGTGCGCATACCTGGCCAACGAGTCAAACTCCAGGTTGTACTCCCTGATGGTCCTCCCATTCTGCCTCAATGACAAGAACCTATCAACACGGGCTCTCCTCATATCAGGAGGCAAAAAGTGGTCAAGAAAGGCCTCTGTGAACTCATCCCAAACAGCTGGAGGAGCACCCACACCACTAGACAGTTCCCATGACTCAAACCAGTTCAACGCAATATCGCGTAACCGGTAAGAAGCTAACATAACTGACTCTGTCTACGAGGCCCTAAGCACCTGCATAGTCAGTTGTATCTGCCGAATAAACTCCTGAGGATCCTCCTCAGATCTCGAACCATAGAACTCGGGTGGACTACAACCCAGAAAATCCCGAATCCTCAAACTGTCGGCTCTAGGGTTAGCTACATGCTTCTGTCGGTGCTGCCCTGCCACTATGCTAGTCAATAACCTGATCTGATCTCCGTAATCTCTATACTCTGCCCCTAGCTGCGGAACTGGAGGCTCAGGTATCGGAACCTCTGGAGCTACGGCCACTCTCGGCTCCTCTAATACTGCCGGCGCGGCTGAACTCGCCGACCCGTCCACAACCTCAGACATAGTCTGGTCCTGAGTCCTAGTAACCCTCTGCGTACCACTAGCAGCTCCTGCTGCTGCCTTGCCCTTCTGGGCCCTGGTCGCCTTCTGTGGAGGCATAACTGATACATAAGAATAGGTCAGAGAGGATTCAACCTAATAAGACAGCTCTACTGCACGATCTCAGAGAGAGAAGAATGGAAACCAATCCTAAATGTCCTGCAGCCTCCTGATTCTAGATGTGGTGCACAACACACCGATAATCAAGACTCTACTAGACACGGTCTGTAAACACTTTTCGAGGACTAACTGCTCTGATACCACTTTTGTCACGACCCGACCCCGGGCCCACGACTGGTGCCCTACCTGGGCACCCTTACAGGTAAACATCAGAGATAATCAACGGAACATACATAAAACTTATAAAATAAATCAACAAGAAATAAATGACAGGTTAGCCGATAAGGCTACCTCCCTGGACGCATATACATATACATAACCAAACGCAGTTACATCCTTCTTCTTTACAAACCGACCCACAAGATATGACTACAGACCTCTAAGAATTACAACTGTGGCGGGACAGGGCCCCGCCATACCCCTGAATGTACATAAATCTACAACATCAGGGAAACCGTACCCAAAAGATAAGCCTCCGGAGTGAATGGAGCTTCTTCCCAAAAACTGAACAGAGATCCTAAGAGCAAGGATCACCAACCTGTGTACCTAACACCTGCGGGCATGAACGCAGCCCCCCGAAGGGGGTCAGTACAACAGGTACCGAGTATGGAACAAAAATAAGGTACAGTAACCAAATCATAACTGTATAAAAGAATGACAGGGGCAAGTATAAAAATGAAATACCAGATCCTACCGTGCCATTTTAACTCCTGAAATCAATCGTATATTAACCGTTATTTTCCTTCTTTCAATAAGAATTAACATCATATTCTTACATACATACTTAAGAATTCAATCAAGTTTTTTCCACATAACTTACATATCTTACATAACATAATCCGGCCCTTTATGGAGAGACTTCTTATTTGGGAGCTTACTTTGATTATCCATACGTGATAACGTAATCCGGCCTATTTGCGGGACACGGTGTACTGATGAATCATGTGGCATAATCTGTCCCGCCTGTGGGGCTCGGTGTACTGTGGAATCATGTAGCATAATCTGACCCTCCAGTGGAGCTCGGTGTACTGTGAAATAATATAGCATAATCCGGCCCGCCTGTGGGGCTCAGTGTAAGATGACGTTGCCCGGCCTATGTGTAGGCTCGGGGTAATATGGCGTAATCTGGCCTATGTGTAGGTTCGGTGTATCTCATAACATAATCCGGCCTATTTGTAGGCTTAGTGTGATTTTTCTTACATAACATTTTTAAACCATCTTTTCACTTCTTCTTAAGTCGTTATAACAACTTCACATAAAGCTATTATAACAACCTTTCATTTTAGAGAACTTAAGACATTTTTATTCTTGAAACATTAGGGAAACTAAACCCAAAAATACTACGTACATACATACTTATAAAAGAATCATGCCACTCCCTCTCTTTTAAATTAATAAATTCTTCTTTTTAAAACTCAAGTTACATACTCTTTTGAAATCAATCTTCTTAACTTTTGAAATAGATCAAGAAGCCATACTTTTTAAATCAGGTCATTTCCACTTAAAAAATCAAGGCTTATAGTCTTGAAACCTCGTATAATATAATCTTTAAAATCATGTCTCTTATACATATAAAATCATGTCATCTATACTGTCACGCCCCGTACCCCAGGGCCGCGACTGGTGCCCTACATGGGCACCCTTCTATTCATACAACACAATAAACCGCGGGAGATAAATAACACTCATTTTTTTTAAACAAAGGCAAAACCGATAAGGCTGCCATAATATAAATCATCCAAAAGGGTCTACACTGTTCAATAATGTAAATACAACTCTAGCCAGTACAACCCACATATGAATACAGGCCTCTAAGAGTTTGGACAAATACTATGATGGGACAAGGCCCCATCGTACCCCTGAATATACCTAGCCATAATGACAAGCTCCGGAATATTGAAGCCATCTCAAAATGCTGAACCAGGATCCTAAGCTCGCGGATCCACAACTGTGTACCTAGACCTGCGGACATGAACGCAGCCCGAAGGGTCGATAACAAGTACTAAGTATGGAACGGAAATAAAGTACAGCAATTAAGATCATAACTATACAAGGAATGATAGGGGCAAGTATGAAAATCAAATACCAGATCCTACCGTGTCATATAAAAATCAGAGCCAATTGTACCTTGTATCACTGTACTACTGTAACACCGCACCACTTTCAAATATGAAAGCCATATCAAAATCCGGGACACCGCCTCGGATATAATATCACGAAGCATGCTCGTGGAATACAACATCAACAAGATGTAACAAGTATAACATACAACTACCCGCACACTGTGCCTTTTTAACAATGAGAGTAAACTTTACATGCTTTAAAATAGGAAGCTTATGATCAATCTAGGGCCACCCGCCCGTAGTATCATTATGCAAACCTACTCCTGGGACTGTTTCACCCGCAAGGGTCTTGTGGACCCGCATAGGACAATTTGCCCCGCATAGGACTATTTCACCCGCTTAGGCCCTACGGGTCCGCAATGAGCATATACGCCATGCTGGCATCATGGGTAGCAAATCCATGGAGGTGTATAATGTCTTGGGGGTTTACCCCACAATTATACTCAGAAGGTGTATAACGTCTTGGGGGTTTACCCCGCATTTATACTCAGGAGGTGTATAACGTCTTGGGGGTTTACCCCACATTTATACTCAGGAAGTGTATAATGTCTTGGGGTTTTACCCCGCATTTATACTCATAAGGTGTATAACGTCTTGGGGGTTTACCCCGCATTTATACTCATAACATTAGCACCAATGGCTAGCATGAACAACATATGCAAATTAAGATAATCTTTGACTCTCAACATCATAAAATGAATAAACCATCATTTTAACAAACCAAGACAATTTCCATGCCTTCTTTTTCAACAAATCAAGACAATACCATTTAGGTGAGCCGAAGTACTATCAAGGAACAAAATAGAATAACTATCATTTAAGCAAGCCAAAGTACTATCAAGGCACTAACACACTTTGCATTACTAAGGATTAAAGTCCATTATGACAATGTACGTGAGCCGTACATTCACTTTATGAACTAAATTTCCATTTTAGGAAAGCCCAAGTACTACAAGTATCGCTAGGAAGTAGGATCCAATACATGTATCATTTTGAAATCATCATTTAGAAAATCGAGACACTTATCGTACCAAGTATCCTTCTAAGACATGGTTTTTGTAAATCAAGGCACTAGACCTTACGTGTTACATTAAAACATCTTGAACATCAAAGTGCCACATATCATGTATTATATTAAGGACTTAATCATGGACATTCTTGCACGATTTCCTTAAAACATTTTAAACCATCCCTTGATTTTCCACTAAAACTTGTTATAACAAACTTCCCATAAAGCCGTTATAACCACTTCATATTTAGACAACTAACGCACCATTACCTCTTTCCTTTTTATAAAAAAACCAAGGCATTAACATGCCATGTAAGGGAATTGAACCCGAAGTACTGTGTACATCTATTTTTTATAAAAGAATCGTTTCATGAAATATTAGGGCGTTGGACCCAAAAGTACTTTCACCATTAAAACCAAGTTACATACTTTTTTAAACTCAAGTAACTTATACTTTTCAAATCGAGTTACTACACATTTTGGAAATTCAAGTCTCAAGTACTTTCGAAAATCAAGCCTCATGTACTTACAAAATTAATACTTTTATGATTCGTGAATAAGTTATTCTCGTTTATAACGATCTTGTTAAATGAGCCATGATCTAGAAAATGTAATACAATTTTGTCTTATCTTAGTGTTACACCCCGTAATTCCAGGACATGTATAATAGAATGTACGCGAGGAATCAAGACTTGAAAATTGGTACGAAAGGAAGAATTGTTTTTCCGAAGAAAATCTTCCGAACGTCGGAAAGGAAAAATGTTCGTTGATGAGAATTAGATTCTCAAAATGCATTATTTGAGGAATATGTAACTTATTAACATTGTGGAAATTTATTTTTTGCGAATTTGGTCACGTGGGGCCCACCCGAGAAATTTTACATTTTGTCACCCCCCACATGGCTTGCTCGAATTAAGACCAAGGGTATTATAGCGTTACACCCCGTAATTACAGGACATGTTTTAAGAACGTACGTAAGAACTCATAAATGTTAAGATTAGAGACTTGTAAAAATTTATCGAAATTATGAAATTGTCGGAAAACGTAATATTGTGACGAATGGGAGGGCGACACGTGTCACCCACTTAAGTGGTCTTGGAAGAAAAATACCATGGGTATAAGGGTCATTTGACCATTGTTAGGATGACAAAGTCTTGCAAGTTGAAGAGCTTGATAAAATTGACTTAGTCAATGGGGCCACATGACTTGATATTTAAAAGAACTTCATCCAAACCACACATATGTACAAATATTGACCCTCCATGTTACTATATAAGTATACTAGTAGTGAGACAAGCATTCCATACTTAGAAAAATTTCAAGAAATTGGATGAACATGGAGTGAAGCTCTCGGGTTCACCTTGTCCAAAAGAAAAAAAAATTGTTTGTTGTCCAATAAGCTCCACACTTTAAACCAAGGTTCATGAGGGTATTGTAAGGGTATCTCAATAGAAAGATCCCGGAAAAATAGCGTTTTTGTATTAGTCGCAAGGTGAAAACCTAGTTGCTTTCCTAGGTTTTGATTGGAAGATTAAAGGAAAGTTGTTTGTGATATTCTAAGGGTCTCAAGTGGCGGATTGAAGTGTCAAGAAGAGGCTCTAAGTTGCTAGGGAGAGACTTCGGATTTGAAGGTGGACTAAGGCTCGTTGAGGTAACAATCTTGTTCTCTTAAAGTGTTACAAGATTATATATTGTTGTTAGCCTTACATTTTACTAGCATGAAGTATATGTATTGAAGATTGATAAGTGATATGGATGGTTGTAGCCTAAATCCGAAATGATATATAAGCCATTTGAAGTTGGATTACAATTTGGTCGTTAACTAGAATCGTCGCATGTTACTTACTTGAACATTGTAGTAGTTGTAATCGATTGCGACTTGATATCATGTTATACTAAACAACTTGGATTGAAAAGGAATTGGATAAGAATTGGTGTTGTTGTATATCAAAGTTGCCGAATTGGACCTTGTAGTTGGTACTAGTTTGATATCAATTGTGGGGCGGAATTTGACACGTCTAGTAGACGTGTAATCCCCTATTGTTAATTACATTGTTGGGCCTTAAATGTGGCGTGTTTGGTTATTGAATTCGGCCTTGAAAAAGGTGGCAAAGTATGTAGAAACAAAGGAAGTGCTGTCCGATTTTCCGTAGAATTTAGTGACTTTGCACTTATAATATTCTACGTTTAAAGTAAGAAGTTAATGGACGTATTATGGTCATTATAGGTTGACATACTACGTGCGGGATATTGTACTTAGCAAGTGGATTGACCCGAAGAGGTATGTAGAACTTTCCTATCTCTTGAGCATGAATAGTTGCACTTATATAGTACGTTAGACGTACAAGACCTTGATATCCTTTACTTGTTTAAGAATGTCCAAGTCGATCGAGTTAGGGGATTAACTCACTTGTTTAAAAGCAGTACGGATGTCTTAGTTTTCAAAGTTAAGGGACTTGAAGTGTTTTAAAGTATATGATACTTGGTTCGTTTTAAACGTATAAGTCCCTTGGATATAGGAAAATGTAATTGACTAAGGTATAAAGTTAATATAACGACTTTATGGGAAGTTGGTTATATTAGCTTTATGGAAAGTTAAAAAGAGAGATTTACTCTAAGTAAAATAAGTAAGGATAAATGACTTGAATTAATGAAAGGCAAATTGATTTTAAGGCATCAATTGCCTAAGGTTTTAAAAGAAAAGAAGTCACTTGATTTAGAAGCCTAATTATATTTCTAAAGGTATTGTGACTTGTCTTGAAAAGTAATTGTGACTTGATACTATGGTTATTAGTATCTTGGAAGTTTTATATGAAAAAGAGTCATTTGTAAAAGAGTAGAAGTATGTAGTACTTTGGGTTAAATTCCCAGATTTTTTATAAAGACATGTTAGTGCCTTAAGTAAACTAAAATGAGAGTGTATATGAACAAGACTAATAAGAAGTTAGGGGATTTCTTAACTTGTTTATATATTGTATGATAAGCCGGTAGTGCTTATGTTATGTATGATAGCCGGTTTGTGCTAGTGGTATATTATTCATTACGGGGTCATTCCCCGGGTTTGTGGTATTTGCATATTCCGTGGATTTGCTACCCATGATGCGAGGAATACCTCATGCGGGTCCGTAAGGGCTTATGCGGGTGAAATAGTCCAATGCGGGGCGGACCAGTCCTAAGCGAGGAATACTTCGTGCGGGTCTACACGACCTATGCGGGCGGATACAGTCTATGCGAGGAATACCTCATGCGGGTCCACACGACCCTTGCGGGTGAAATAGTCCCAGGAGTAGGATTGCTTAATGATACTGTGGGCGGGTGGTCCTGCTTTGATCGTGAGCCTCCTATTTTTATGTTGTAAGTATACTCTTATTTACTCTCATTGTTAGTGTTACATCCCGTAAGTCCAGGACATGTATAAGAGAATGTACGTAAGGAATCAAGACTTGGAAATTGGTACGAAAGGAAGAATTGTTTTTCCGGCAGAAAATCTTCCGAACGTCGGAAAGGAGAAATGTTCGTTGTTGAGAATTGTATTCTCAAAATGCATTATTTGAAGAGTATGGAACTTATTAACATTATGGAAAATTATTTTTACGGATTTGGTCACGTGGGGCCCACCCGAGGAATTTTACATTTTTGTGGGGCCCCACGAGGGTTACAGAATTTTATGGACAAATGGGAGGGCGACACGTGGCACAAGTGGGAGATTGGACCCCACAAGGTGTTTAGGAGCCGGTCCAAGCTCCAGGGGTCGAGGTTCTCAAAGGAGCAGAGGAGTTTCTCAGTCGAGGGCACTTTTTCCTCAGTGTTTCCGATGTAGTAAGCGTCATTTGGGGAAATGTCGTTATGGCACAGGTGTTTGTTATTATTGTGGCCGTCCGGGCCATATACTGAGGGTATGTCCTTTTAGAAGGAGCACCGGTGAGGTGGCTCAGCCTATGAGGCCGGTAGTTGGTTCCCTTTCCTCCACGATTGTCGTCCCCTGCAAGGTGTTGGATGTCAGCCAGCCGTGGTAGAGGTCAGGGTGGAGTTTATAGTTCTTGCGGTCCTTCGAACCGCAGAGATGACGTGACTACTAGGCAGGATCAGGAGGCAACATCGCACGGGGTTACAGGTATATTTTGATTCTTTTGAATCATACGTGCATTGATAGATTCAGATTTTACCCTAGCGTATATGTTTTCCCTTTATTGCTAGAGTTGTAAAGTGATAGTACCCCAGAGGTAGGGATACTTTGATTAGTAAAGTGAGAAGTTAAGAATATTGACAAGAATGGTAAGTGAACTGAGACTATAGTTGTGTAGAGTTCACACGTAGTAATTGCCCCATAATAAGAGTAAGATCGATAGGGAAGAATGTACAGTAGGAATACTTTGGCTTATGTGACGAACCTCTAGTGAATAGGGGATAGGTTAAGAAGTACCTTGAGATAAGAGAGAGATTTATTTCAGACTAAGAATGAGAAGTTAAGTGTGACGCTGGGTCGGGTGGTGGACTCATTTCGGGTCAGCCGGTAGTATGGAATGGGGTGATGTCAGTTGGTAGTGGTCCCGCTATGTGATAGGGTCACAAGGATGCCAGGCCCAAGTTGGGTTAATCATTGTACGAGTTTGTGGATGCGTTCCACCGGAATCAGGTCGTAAGGACCGAGAAGAGCCTTAGCGGAAATTCAAGTAACATAATGTCCAAGTTTGGTTAGTAACTCCAAGGATTGGAGAACAGAAACAATATTTGAGATTTTGTACGTGTACTAGATAAGTTTGAAAGTACGAGAAAGTATGACAAGTAAGGAAAGAAAGTAACCTCTAAAGATCTTGTTTGTGATAAGACTGTAACCTTCGAGTTTTGTGAGAAGGGGTCGTGGACGGAAGGTCCATTGATATGTTTACGTATGTTATGTGGTGGTCATGTGTGGCATCGTTGGTCTTGTGGTGTATTGATTGATAAGCATAGTATAGAGTTTGTGCCGGAGTTTGTATAGCTTGACAACCGACTAAGAACATTCGGGGACGAATGTTTCTAAGGGGGGAAGGATGTTACATCTCGTAAGTCCAGGACATGTATAAGAGAATGTACGTAAGGAGTCAAGACTTGGAAATTGGTACGAAAGGAAGAATTGTTTTTCCGGCAGAAAATCTTCCGAACGTCGGAAAGGAGAAATGTTCGTTGTTGAGAATTGGATTCTCAAAATGCATTATTTGAAGAGTATGGAACTTATTAACATTATGGAAAATTATTTTTACGGATTTGGTCACGTGGGGCCCACCCGAGGAATTTTACATTTTTGTGGGGCCCACGAGGGTTACGGAATTTTATGGACGAATGGGAGGGCGACACGTGGCACTCCCACATATGGTGTTGGACGAAAATTAGTAAGGATTGGATGGTCATTTACCATGGTGGAAGATAAGTCTTGCAAGCTTGATTTTGTTGACTTGTCAACTTGTCCACATGGGCTTGATCCTAGTGAAACTCATCTTAGCCATCCATTTGTTTAAGTCTAGACCCTCCAATGTGTTATAAATACATACTAGTAGCAAGACAAGGTCTTGAAGACTTAGAAAAATTTCACAACACTTTGTGCTAGCGTAAGTGCTCTCGGGTTTGAGCATCCCCACACAAAAAAAAATTGCAATTTTGAACCATTAGCCTCAAGACTTTAACCCAATGTCCCTAAGGGTATTGTAAGGATATCTCAATAGAAAGATTTCGGAAAAACGACGTTTTCGTATTAGTCGCAAGGCGGAAACTTAAGGAGTTTTTCAACTTTGGAGTTGGAACTTGAAGATGGGTTCTTCATAGGCTTCTAAGGAGTGCTTGGAGCGGATTGGAACATAAGGAAAGGAGCTAAGAATTGCTAAGGCGCGACTTTGAATCTTGGAAATTTTAAGGGCTTATAAAGGTATAATCTTGTCGTTTTAGTAATTGAGATTACATGTTGTTGTAGCTATGGTTATTAGCAAGCATGAGATATATTGTATGAAGTTGATAAGTATATTGGCTATTGGAACCCTAATCCGAAAACTAGCATGTTTAGCCTTAAGATTGCAATTCAAGTCGATTATTAGTTTAAGTCGTCGCATGTTGTATAAAGAAGGAAATTGTAGTTGTTGAAGTTGCTTATGACTATATAACATGTTAGACCTTAGAACTTGGAATTGGAAAAGGATTGGATAAGACTTTGAATTGATGGTTTGTTGGCCGAGAATGGCTAATGAGTTTTAAACTACTTGGTATGAATTGTGGGGCGGAATTTTACACGTATTGTAAGGCGTGTAATCCCCTTTGTTGGTTATTGTATTTGGCCTTGAAAAAGGTGGCAAAGTGAGTAGAAACAAAGGAAGTACTGCCCGATTTTCCGTAGAATTAGAGACCGTATACTTAGTATTATTCTACGTTAGAAACTAGAAGTTGATAGTCTTGTTGTGACCATTATAGGTTGACACTTCTACGCAGCGTATTCGGCAGCTTGTGGATTTAGCGAGAAAGGTATGTGAACTATCTCCTCTTCTAGCATGATTCCTTAAGATAAAGAAAGTATTTCCTACTCCTTAAATGATCCATTCCTTGGTTGTATTTGGATTGCCTAAAGTAGAATTTGTTCTATGTACTTCCTTGATTGTACTTTGATGTTTAAATTGTAAGTTGTATAATCCATTCCCTTAGTGAAGTTTGGATTCTTAAAGAGTGGAAGTATTTTACTTAAAGTACATAGAGTCTTGAAAAGGAAGTGGTTTCCAAACCTTTTGGCTAGTGCCTTAGTTCCAAAACCTAAAGGTCATTATAATGACTTTAGGGGATTCAAATGAGTGATTTACTTAATTGTTTTAAAAGAGGAGAAATGACATGATTTAAGAGAAGTAACTTGTTTTAAAGGTTTTGAGTTACTTGAGGTTTAAAAGTAGAAGAAACTTGTTTTCTATATATTAAGAGACTCGAAGTATTTTTGAAAGTTAAGAAACTTGATTTGAAAGTTTGTGATACTTGGTTTTAAGTATAAGTCTCTTAGTTATAAAAAGAATGAAATTGTATAAAAACCATAAAGGGTTATAACGACTTTATGGGAAGCTGGTTATAACGGCTTTCTGGAAGGTTTAGAAAGTTGTCTATTTTGATTAATGGGCATAAGTTGCCTTGATTGTGAAAATTTGAAGTTACTTGATTTCAAGCTTTGAAATGAGTTTTCTAAGTATGCCTTGATAAGTACTTTGGCTTGATTAATTGAGAATTAGTCTAAGTGTGCCTTGATAAGTACTTTGGCTTGTTTAATTGAGAATTATTCTAAGTATGCCTTGATAAGTACTTTGGCTTGATTAATTGAGAATTAGTCTAAGTGTGCCTTGATAAGTACTTTGGCTTGTTTAATTGAGAATTATTCTAAGTATTCCTTGATAAGTACTTTGGCTTGATTAATTGAGAATTAGTCTAAGTGTGCCTTGATAAGTACTTTGGCTTGTTTAATTGAGAATTATTCTAAGTATGCCTTGATAAGTACTTTGGCTTGATTAATTGAGAATTAGTCTAAGTGTGCCTTGATAAGTACTTTGGCTTGATTAATTGAGAATTATTCTAAGTGTGCCTTGATAAAGTACTTTGGCTTGATTAATTGAGAATTATTCTAAGTGTGCCTTGATAAGTACTTTGTCTTGTTTAATTGAGAATTGCCTATGTGTGCTGGTAATAGCCGGTTGTGTGCTATTGGTAAATCATTCATTTCGGGGTCATTCCCCGGGTTTGTGGCATTTGCATATTCCGTGGATTTGCTACCCACGATGCGAGGAATACCTCATGCGAGTCCGCAAGGGCTTATGCGGGTGAAATAGTCCCATGCGGGCGGGTCCAGCCTATGCGAGGAATACCTCATGCGAGTCCGTAAGGGCTTATGCGGGTGAAATAGTCCCATGCGAGGAATACCTCATGCGGGTCCACGCGACCTACGCGGTGAAATAGTCCCGGAATAGGATTGCTTAATGACATCTGCGCGGGTGGTCTGCTTTGATCGTGAGCTCCTAGTTTATATTGTAAGTATACTCTGTTTACTCTCATTGTTAGTAAGGCACAATGTCTTCGTAATTTGATTATCATGGATCGCGGTGAGGAAGGATTCCACGCATGATTGATATTATGGGCGTGAGACCCATGGTTATATTTTAGTAATGACTTTGAGGGCATGCGTCCCTGACTTGATATGATTGTTTATGTATTGTGTACTGTAGGTTGGCTATCATACATGTCTCCTGTTTTGTTAGACTGTTATGATTTCATTCTGATTTCATCGCTTCACATACTTGGTACATTCTTCGCATCGACCTCTTCGGCCGCGTTCACGCCGTGAGTTTAGGTACGCTGTTTGGTGATCGGCAGTGTAGGACCGCCGTTCGAGTTTTGGAAAGCTCCTTCTGTTCGGGAGTTTATCTTTTTGGTATAAGTTCTTTCAGTACAGGATTTTGTATAGTTATGGGTACGGCGGGGCCTTGTCCCGTCATAGTCCAGTATAACTCTTAGAGGTCTGTATTCATATGTGGGATTGGACTCGTGTACATTGTAGTGTCTTTTGTTTATGTACATTATATGGCAGCCTAGTCGGCTTTGCCCTTGCACGTATGTTGGTTTTTAAAAAAAAAAGTGTTATTTAAATTCCGCAGTTTACTTGTGTTGTTAAGGTAGAAGGTGCCTGTAGGCACCACCACTGCCCGGTTCGGGTGACGATTAGTAAGGCACAATGATATCGTAATTTGATTATCATACATGTCTCGGCTTTGTTTTAGACTTATGATGTAATTACGATTTTTTCGCTTTACATACTTAGTACATATTGTGTCGAATTTCTTCTGGCTGCGTCACGCCGCAGTGGGTAAGCAGTGGTGGATCCTCATTCTTAGGATCACCGATCAGTGTCGAAGCTCCATTTCTGGAGGCTTGTCTTTTAATGCAGTTTTCCCGATGTTGTAGATATTATGTACATTCAGGTATGGCGGGCCCTGTCCCGCCACGATTGTTATTCTAGAGGTCTGTAGTCATATTTTATGGTTTCATTTGTAAGAACAGAGTTATCTGCTTTACTTTCTATTATGTATATTTTATGGAGCGGCACTTATCATTAGCTGTGATGTTTATTGTCTAAACATATTTATGTGTTGTGTATGTTCATTGCTATTCTCGATGTATACCAACGGATGCCCGGTAGGGCACGATCGCGGCCGGTCGGCTCGTGACAAAAGTGGTATCGAGCGATTAGTCCTCGAAAAGTGTCTACGCACCGTGTCTAGTAGGTCTTGATTATCGGTGTGTTGTGCACCACATCTATAATCGTGAGGTCGCAAGACATTTAGGATTAGTTTCCATTCTTCTCTCTCGAGATCGCAGTAGAGTTTGTCTTATTAGGTTGAATCCTCTCCGACCTATTCTTATGTATCGATTATGCCTCGCGGAAGGCGACCGGGCCCGAGGCAAAGAAGAACATGAGTTGCTAGCGGTACGCAGAGGGTTACTAGGACTCAGGCACAGACTATGCCTGAGGTAGTAGACGGGTCGGCGAGTTCAGCCACGCCAGCATTAGAGAGCCGAGGCGGTAGCTCCAGAGGTTCCGTGCACGAGCCTCGGTTCCACTGTGGCCGAGTATAGAGATTACGGGGAGCAGATCTGGTTATTGACCAGCATAGTAACAGGGCAGCGCCGACAGGAGCAGGTAGCTAACCCTAGAGCCGATAGTTTGCGGATTCAGGATTTTCTGGGTTGTCATCCACCCGAGTTTTATGGTTCGAGATCTGAGGAGGATACGCAGGAGTTCATTCGGCAGTTACAGTGGAATATGCAGGTGCTTAGGGCCTCGGAGACAGATTCAGTTATGATAGCCTCTTACCGGTTACGTGATATTGCGTTGAACTGGTTTGAGTCATGGGAGTTGTCGAGAGGTGGGGGTGCTCTTCCAGCTATTTGGGAGGAGTTCACAGAGGCCTTCCTGGATCAATTTTTGCCTCCTGAGATGAAGAGAGCCCGCGTGGATAGATTCTTGACCTTGAGGCAGAATGGGAGGACTATCAGAGAGTACATCCTGGAGTTTGACTCATTGTCCAGGTATGCGCACACCATTGTAGCTGACATGGCGGACAGAGTTCATCGTTATGTTATGGGGCTAAACCGTCATATGATTACTGCATGCTTGGGGGTGGCCCTTCAGCCAAGTATGGATATTGCCAGGATGCAGGCGTATGCGCAGGGGATAGAGGATAGAGAGATGGAGGATCAGCTTGACTCAGGCCAGCCCAAGAGGGCCAGGACAGCAGGGTCTCAGGGCAGTTTTCGAGGCAGACAACCTCAGCAGCAGACTAGGTCCACATTTCAGCCAGCACAGAGTGCTCCTTCATGGTTTTCTGGCAGGAGGTCTGATCAGCCGGGTCATTCAGGAGCAAGTTAGGGCTCCAGGGCTGGGTTTCATGGAGGCAGAGACAGTCACTGATCGAGACCACCCACATCTCGGTGTGCTTGATGCGGTAGATCTCACCCAGGTGAGTGTCGTGTTCCTCCAGGAGCTTGTTACTCTTGTGGCCAGCTGGGCCATTTGAAGAGAGAATGTCCTACCAGAGGCAGCATGGGTGGTATGGTTCAGCCGACAGGATCAGTTGCTGGGTCTTACTCTTCTTCTGTGGTTATGCGCCCCGGAGGGCAGGGTGTTCACGGACCGGCAGGCCGCGGCAGAGGTCGTGGTGGTGGTTCCAGTTCTAGCGGTCCACAGAACCGCATATATTCCTTAGCCAGCTGCCAGGATCAGGAGGCTTCCCCTGACGTCGTCACAGGTACCTTATTGATTTCATGTTGTGACGTATATGCTTTGATAGATCCAGGTTCTACCTTTTCCTATGTGTCCCCTCTTATTGCTGGTAGAATCGGGATAGAGCCGGTGTCGATAGAGCCTTTTGAGGTAGCTACGCCAGTGGGTTATTCGGTGTTAGCTGAGCGGGTGTACAAGGGTTGTCCGGTGTTTATTTACAGTCGTCAGACCCTAGCAGACTTGATAGAGTTGGAGATGACAGATTTTGACGTCATTATGGGTATGGACTGGTTGGCTTCTTGTTATGCCAACGTTGACTGTAGAGGCAGGTTGGTCCGATTCCAGTTTCCTGGTGAGCCAGTTATCGAGTGGAAGGGCAACACAGCGTCGACGAGGGGTAGGTTTATTGCTTACCTCAAGGCTAGGAAGATGGTGCAGAAAGGGTACATCTATCATCTGGTTCGGGTATTCGATACAGAGGCTGAGGTGCCGATTCTTGATCGATGCGATGGTTAAGGAGTTTCCAGATGTGTTCCCAGACGATCTCCCGGGTATCCCTCTTGAGAGGGAGATTGAGTTTTGTATTGATACATTGCCAGACACTCGACCTATATCTATTCCGCCATACAGGATGGCACCTGCTGAGTTGAGGGAGCTGAAGGACCAACTGAAAGATTTGTTGGAAAAAGGCTTTATCAGGCCTAGTGTTTCTCCCTGGGGAGCGCCGGTTTTGTTTGTGAAGAAGAAGTATGAGACGCTGCGTATGTGTGTTGATTCTGAGCGGTGAATAAGGTAACCATCAATAATAGGTACCCCTCCCGTGATTGATGATTTGTTTGACCGATTGCGAGTGCGAGGTGTTTCTCCAAGATAGACATGCGGTGCGTTATCATCAGGTGCGAGTTAGAGAGGCAGATATCCCAAAGACTGCATTCAGGACCCGATATGGGAACTATGAGTTCAGGGTGATGTATTTCGGTTTGACCAACGCTTCAGCGGTATTTATGGATTTGATGAACCGGGTGTTCAAGCCATTTTTGGATACGTTTGTTATAGTATTCATTGATGACATTCTGGTTTATTCGCGCAGCGAGAGCATGCAGATCACTTCGGCGACGGTACTTGGGTCCTCGGGCCGGCGATTATTCACCAAGTTCTCCAAGTGTGAGTTTTGGTTGGCCTCGGTGGCATTCACGGGCACATTATTGGTGATGGTGTTCGTTGATATGGCAAAGATTGAGGCGATCAAATCTTGGTGAGACCTACTACTCCGACCGAGTGTGCGATTTCTTACCGGTGGCGAGTTATTATCGTAGGTTTGTGGAGCGGTTGCTTGATATCGGCACCATTGACTAGTGACTCGAAGCGGCTAAGTTCCAGCCGATGAGGCTTGCGAAGGGTTTCGATTCTGAAGGAAAGGTTGGCGGCGACTCGGTTCTTACTCTTCACGAGGGTTAGGCGGCACGTGATTTATTGTGATGCCTCGGGTATCGGGCTAGGGTGTGTTTTGATGCAGCACGACAAGGTTATAGCCTATGCTTCCCGGCAGTTACGGAAGCATGAGAGGAATTACCCTACCCACGACTTAGAGTTGGACGCAGTTATTCATGCCTTGAAGATTTGGAGACATTATTTATATGGGGTTCATGTGGATATTTATACATACCACAAAAGCCTCCAGTATATCTTCAGGCAGAGGGAGCTGAACTTGCGACAGAGACGGTGGTTAGAGTTGTGGAAAGATTATGATGTTGATATTCTATACCATCCGGGGAAATCCAACGTGGTTGCAGATGTCTTGAGTCGTAGATCGATGGGAAGCCTGTTAGAGGTACAACCAGAGAGACAGGACATGGTCTGTTAGATCCATCAGCTAGCGAGCCTTGGGGTTCGATTGATCGATACAGATGATAGTGGGGTACGGGTTCGTGAGGTTGCCGAGTCTTCCATCATTGATGAGGTGAAGAGGCGACGATGAGGACCAGTGTTGCACGCGGTATCGAGATCTGACTCTTGGGAGGAGAAGAGTCTATTCGAGGTAGCGCCTGATGGGGTTCTAAGATTTGAGGGTCGGTTGTGTGTTCCCGATGTGACAGGACTTCGTCAGCAAATTCTGGGGGAGGCACACAGTGCTCATTATTCTATTCATCCGGGGTCGACCAAGATGTACCATGACCTTAGATGTATGTATTGGTGGGATGGCCTGAAGAGGGACGTGGCAGGTTTTGTTGCACAGTGTCCTAATTGCCAGAAGGTCAAGGTCGAGCACCAGAGGCCTATTGGACTATTACTGTTATACCCCGTATTTCCAGAGTATGTACGTGAGGACGTACGTAGAAAAGTTTGAGCCTTAAAGTTAGTCTAGGACCGAAATTTTGTACACAACTAGCGAAAAGAGTCGTTTTCCGACGAAACGTTTTACAAACTTTGCGAAGGGAAAATTCCGGCTATGTCATTTATTATTTTTGCGGATTTTTCCGAGAGATGAAATATTTTGGACCAACGGGAGGGTGACACTTGTCACCCTCAATGGACGGCAACATGGGCCATGGTTGGACGATTTTTTTGTGTGGCTTTTGCTTAGTCAAGGTTAGGTAGGATATTTGTGGAGTAGATGGATAAGGTGTACTTGGGTAAATCTTGGCCTTACACTTGCCTAGCACTTGGCTTCATCTTGGCCATTGGTTGGCCTATAAATACCCCCCTTAGTTGATGAACTTCTTCATCCACAAAATGTTTTCTAAGTGTTAAAATCCTCCCCCCTCTAAGTAAGAGCTCTCGTCCAAGCCCTCTCCCCCTCCCCCTTGGTAGAGAAATACTTCTCCAAGTATTGTTATAATGCCAAAATACTCTAGCCCAAAACCTTTGTAGTATTTCCAAGTACCCTCTATACGAAAAGCCCGGAAAATACTACTATACTTTCCTTAAGTCACAAAAACGAAACCCTAGGGAAAATCTTCATAACCGGTTGAAGTATTAAGAAGAAGTTGCGTAGAACTTCTAAGGGTTGTTTGGAGCGGGTTGGAGCGCCCGGAGTAGGAGCTAAAACGTTGCTCAGGATCGACTTATAACTTGGATAATTTTGGGCTTATCGAGGTAAATACTCTTGACCTTCTATTGTAATTGGAAATTACATACTGTAGTAGTATAGAAATGTATATAAGATACATAGAAGAGAATTGAACTGTAATAGAAGGATATTACAGAAAAGACTTGAATAGATCACATCAGAAGAATATTAAAGAAGAAATCGAATCAGATTTACATAGATTTGTATTTACAATAGACTTATAACCTTTATTGGTTGAATGTTCTGCGAGTAGCATGTACTACTTGGAAAGGTGGACAAGGCTAGCCAGGTTATAGCCGTGGAGCGTTTTGCTAATAGTCGATAATCGTCGCGAGGTATGTGATTCTTCCTATACTCTTGAGCATGATATTTTAAAAGTATATATATATATAGTACGGTAGATGTACGTGCGTTAACTGAACGTAGTTATCGGCAATGTCTTCGACTTAAGCCTGAATAAAAAAAAAGAATCTTGAAGTATATATATATATATATAATACGGTAGACGTACGTGCGTTAACTGAACGTAGTTTATTGGCAATGTCTTTTGACTTAAGCCTGAATAATAAAGAATCTTGAAGTATTTCAAAAGAGATAAGGAACATTTTTGAAAGAAGAATAATGCCTGGTTTTAAGAGTTATACTAGCTTTATGGGAAGTTAGGTATAACGACTTAAGAAAGATAAAAAGAATGGTTATTTGATTTTTATAAGATAAGAGACTTGACTTAATTAAATTAACATGAAGTTTGTTAAAAAGTGTGATACCTCATTCGTGAGTAATGAGTACTTGGTTTTTAAAAGGAATAATGTTTTACTGATTTTAGAAATCAGAATAAGTATCGAACAAACCACTGCAGCGTTAATAAAGGGAAATGTTCTGACTAATTAAGTATTATTAAAACCAGTAGAAACCTCCATCTGCATAGAAGCTAAGATGAGACAAAATGATATTACATTTCCTAGATCATGGCTGCTTTAATAAGATTGTTATAAACAAGAATAACCTACTCACACATAAGGCATATGTTTCTCAAATTGTTTTAAAGGAGAATTATATTTATTAAGTGATTAAAACTATGAACTACGAAACATTTCAAAAATGAGAAACTTGAGCATATGAAATTAGGCAAACTTGAACGTTTGGAAAATAATGTTGTTACTTGACTTATAAAGGGAAGTGTTTTGGTTTACTTAACAATGTTAGTCACTCTATTTTTATACTACGCATCGGGTGACCTTTGTAAAAGAAATGGATCTTTAAAAGGAATTTAACGTCGTAGTACTTTAGGTTAAAACCGGACTTTGACATAAAATGAAAGTACCTTGAGTTGTGTATAACTTGCCTATGCTTGTTGTTGTGTAACTTGCCTATGCTTGTTGTGATAGCCTTTGTTGTGCAAGAATTGTGTTTCTATACTACTGCGTCTCTCGATGGAGGGCCGGTTGATTTGTTGAGAACTTACTTGGGCGTCTGCGGTGATGGAAGATTCCACGGGTATGCTTCCATTATTATTACATGGGCATGTCTACACCGATGATGGATTACGTGGGCATGTGACCATTATGGTTATTTATGGCGAAGTATCGTGACTTACGGTTGTGATCGGTGCATAGCTTTGTTTACTTGCCCCCGTCAGCTACGTGACGCAGGTGGATCTGGTATAGGTTATCGCACTTGCCACGTGTCAGCTTCGCGGCGAAGTATCGTGACTTACGGTTGTGATCTGGTGCTTAGTCTGGTTACTTGCCCCCGTCATCTGCGTGGCGCTGAGAGGATCTGGTGGAGGCTATTGCACTTGCCACGTGTCAGCTTCGCGAGTCAGTGTTTGGATGAAGCTTCGTGACTTACGGTTGTGATCTGGAGCATAGCCTGTTTACTTGCCCCCGTCAGCTACGTGACGCTGGTGGATCTGGTATAGGTTATCGCACTTGCCACGTGTCAGCTTCATGTTATGATTATTTCCCATACGGTCTCTTTATGACACAGGTGGGACCTGATGTTCAGGTGTAACTCTTGGTGTTATCATATAATAGACTGCCGGCAGTGAGGAAGGTATTCCACGGGCATGATTGATGTTGTGGGCGTGAGACCCATAGTTATATTTGAGTAATGACTTGAAGGGCGTGAGTCCCTGACTTGATATAACTGTTTATATGTGTGTACTGTAGTTTGGTTATCATACATGTCTCCTGCTTTATATAGACTATTATGATTTCATTCTGATTTTTGATTTCACATACTTAGTACTGTTGATCGACCTCCTTGCCGCTGCGTTACGCCGCAGTAGAGGTACATCGTTAGCCGATCCCCGCTTTTATGATCACATTTCAGCGTATTGGGAAGCTCCGTTACTTCGGAGGCTTATCTTTTGGTATGTTACCTTGAGTCTGTAGGTTCTTGTACATTCAGGGGTATGGCGGGGCCCTGTCCCGCCATAGTTGTTGTAAATATCTTAGAGTGCATGTTGTTTGTGGCGGGGTTGTAAGGATTATGCTATTCAAATGTCGATATTTATATATTTGCAGAAAGGCAACCGTTTTGGTTGGCCTATTTTCTTTTATCTTGATCCATATCTAATTATATGTTTAAGTTTTTATTTCCGCTGGTTTTTCTTTGATGTTGTATCACTAGGGTGCCCGGGGTAAGGTACCAGTCACGGGCCCGGGTTCGGGTCGTGACAAAAGTGGTATCAGAGCAGTTAGTCATCGGAAAGTGTCTACAGACCGTGTCTACAGACCGTGTCTAGTAGAGTCTTGATTATCGATGTGTTGTGCACCACATCTATAATCAGGAGGCTGCAGGACATTTAGGATTGGTTTCCATTCTTCTTATTCTGAGATCGTGCCTTAGAGCTGTGTGATAAGTTGGACCCCTCTGACGTATCTCGTTTTTACCAGTTATGCCTCCGCGCAAGGCAACCCGGGCCCAGAAGGGCAAGGCAGCAGAGGGAGTTGCGAGTAGAGCAGCGGCAGTCTCTACAGAGACCACAGTACCTGAGCCTCCAGTCCCACAGCCTGGGGCAGAGGAGTTGGGGTACAAAGAGATGGCCAATTATTGGCGTGGTCAGGCCGACTTGAGGATAGGCTGGACGCAGCAGTTCCAGTAGCACCAGTGGTTCACCCTAGATCAGATAGTTTGAGGCTACGGGATTTTCTGAGTTGTAGCCCGAGTTTTATGGGTCGAGGCACGAGGATGATCCGCAGGAGTTCATCAAGCGATTCTGGATCGCGAGAGTGATCAAGGCATCGGAACCCGAGTCAGTGGTCCTAGGTTCGCATCGGCTGCGTGATACCGCAGTTGACTGGTTTGATTCGTGGGAGTTGTCCCGGGGAGAGAATGCACTTCCAGCTATATGGGACGAGTTCTCAGGGGCATTTCTTGCACATTTCTTGCCTCAAGAGATGAGGAGGGCTCGGGCCGACAGATTTTTGGTGTTGCGGCACAACGGGCGTACGGTTCGGGAGTACAATGTGGAGTTCGACTCATTGGCCCGGTACGTCCCCGCGTTAGTAGCTAGTATGGAGGATCGAGTGCACCGATATGTTACAGGGCTCGATGATTACCTAGCAGAGAGTTGTTTGGGTGTAGCTCTTCAGTCGGGCATGGACATTGCCCGCATACAGGCTTACGCACTTGGATGTGAGGAGCGGAGAGATCGACGGAACGATCGAGTTCAGCAGAAGAGGGCCAGAACAGCAGGGTCCTTTGGTGACTTTCGAGGTGGACCGCCTCAGCAGCAGGCTAGTTATGTACCTCCGCCAAGATGCAGTGGTCCTCCACGCCGGGACGCCGGGATATTCAGGAGCAGGTCAGGGCTCCCAGGTTTCAGATTTTCAGGGGAGTAGAAGTGCTCGTCGGATGAGGCCACCCGTATCTCAGTGTGGCCGTTATGGTAAAGCCCATAGGGGGGAATGTCGTACTGGTTTGGGAGATTGCTATACTTGCGGCCGACAGGGCCATTTGACGAGAGACTGTCCAAACAGGGGTAACACTGGTGGGATAGCACAGACTACTGGATCAGTTGCGGGTTCTTCACCTTCCATAGCTAGGCAGGATGTTCATACACCGGCAGGCCACGGTAGAGGTCGCAGTAGAAGTTCCCAGTTTTAGCGGTCCTTTGAACCGCCTATTTTAAGGTATATCCTTAACCCTCTAGAGATTTATATGTATTGATGTTATGATGATGTGTTTAGTGTTATGTTCGGATAGCTTTGTGCTAAAATGTGATTTAGAAGCCTGGTTAGTGAAAAGGGTAAGCCTGGGGGTGAGAAAATGATGAACCTTAGAATATTACAGTTGAGACCTTAGATGTAAGGCCGTCTTGAGTACAAGATTTTGCGGGTGATCCTTGTCAGAATGTATAAGTATACGTGGAGTAATTGTGGGAAAATTCCTTGGGTGGTGTAAAATGGAAGTGGTAGCTTTCATGACCTGTATAGGTAAGATTGTTCCAGATCGGGGGACAAGAGTTTGGCGCGATTATGGGTCGGGTTGAGGACCATTTGCGGGTCAACCCGCAGCCCGGTTTGGGGTGGGGTCAGTTCGGGGTGGTCCCGCCAGGTGGTAGGGTCACGAGGGTGCTAGGCCCAAGTTTAGATGACCATCGTATGAGTTCGTGGATGCGTTCGACCAGAATCAGTTCGTGAAGGCCGGGAATGGCCTTAGAGGAAAGTGAAGCTAGTAAGATGACCAAGTTTGGAGGTAGTGACTCCAAAGTTTTGGCAACAGAAGCGTTGACTGAAGTGTGGTACGTGTACTAGGAAGAGTTCGAGTGTTCGAGAAGGGTACGAAGAAAAAGGAAAGAAGTGAACTGTTACACCCCGTATTTACAGGACATGTTTTAAGAACGTACGTAAGAACTCACAGTGTTAAGATTTGAGACTTGTAAAAATTTATCGGAATTATGAAATTGTCGGAAAACGTACTATTGTGACGAATGGGAGGGCGACACGTGTCACCCCCCTTAATGATGCCTTGGACGATTTTGCAAGGGCAAGAGGGTCATTGGACCTTTGTTAGCAAGACAAGTCTTGCAACTTGAAAGCTTGAGAAAGTTGACTTGGTCAAGGACCCACAAGGCTTGATATTTAATAAGAGCTCATCTAAACCACCCATTTGGTTGCATCTTGACCCTCCAATGTGCTATTTAATACTACTAGTAGCAAGAGTGAGTCCAACACTTAGAAAATTTTCAAGAAATTGAAGAGCTCATTCTTCTAGCTCTCGGGTTCACTTAGATCAAAAAGGAAAAAAATTGTTTCTTGTCCATTTAGCTCCACACTTTAAACCAAGGTTCATAAGGGTATTGTAAGTGTATCTCAATAGAAAAATCTCGAAAAAAATAGTTTTCGTATTAGTCGCTAAGTGAAAACCTAGTTGCTTTCTAGGTTTTGGATTGGAAGTTTGAAGGAAAGTTGTTGGTATTGTTCTAAGGGTCTCAAGTAGCGGATTGAAGTGTCTTGAAGAGGCTCTAAGTTGCTAAGGAGCGACTTCGGATTTGGAGTTGGATTAAGATTCGTTAAGGTATAATCTTGACCCTTAAAAGTGTTACAAGATTATTTATATTGTTGTTAGACTTACATGTTGCTAGCATGAAGTATATGTGTTGAAGTTTATAAGTATTATGGATTGCTTGTAGCCTTAAAATCCAAAATGTAATGTAAGCCTTGTGAAGTTGGATTACAATTTAGTCATTTATTAGAATCGTCGCATATTACTTAATTGAAGATTATAGTAGTATAATCGATTGCGACTTGATATCATGTTATGCTAACAATTTGGATTGAAATGGAAATTGGATAAGAATTGGTATTGTTGTACTCAATATGGCCGAAATTGGACTAGTAGTTGTATTAGTTTGATATCTATTGTGGGGCGGAATTTTACACGTCTAGTAGGTGTGTAATCCCCTATTGTTGATTGCATTGATTGGGCCTTAAATGTGGCGTGTTTGGTTATTGAATTCGGCCTTGAAAAAGGTGGCAAAGTAAGTAAAAACAAAGAAGGTGCTGTCCGATTTTCCGTAGAATTTAAAGACTTAGCACTTAGAATATTCTACGTTTGAAGTAAGAGGTTAATGGACGTATTGTGACCATTATAGGTTGAAGTACTAAGTATAGCGTATCCTACTTGAAGGATGGATTAGCTATCAAGATTGAAGTACTTTGGAGCATTTTGCTACTTGTCGATAATCGTCGCGAGGTATGTGAACCTCTTCCTTCCTTTGACATGATTCTATGTATAGAATATACCTGTGGTATCATTTCATGTTTCCTTCTACTCTTAGAAGTTAAGAGGTAGTTGTGTGATTTACTCTATGTAGAACTTTTCATATCTTTTGAGCATGACTAGTTGCACGTATGTAGTACGGTAGACGTACAACACCTTCATATCCTTTACTAGTTTTATGAATAGCCAAGTCGGGTGAGTTAGGAGATTAACTCACTTCTTTGAAAGTATTAAGGATGTCTAATGTTTTATTAAAGTTAAGGGACTTGAAGAGTTTTGAAGTATGTGATACTTGTTCCGTTTTAAACGTATAAGTCCCTCGGATAGGAAATTGTATTTGGCTAAGGTATAAAGTGAATATAACGACTTTATGGGAAGTTGGTTATATTTGCTTTATGGAAAGATAAATGACTTGATTTTTAATGAAAAGGCAACTTGATTTTAAGGCATCAATTGCCTAAGGTTTTATAATAAAAGGAGTCACTTGATTTCTAAAGGTTAAGAGACTAATTGTACTTTGAAAGTTAAGAGAATTGATTTGAAAATATATAATACTTGGTTTTAATAAAAAGCAGAAGTCTCTTGGTTATAAAGGAATGAGTTTGTCTAAAACCATAAAGGGTTATAACGGCTTTATGGGAAGTTGGTTATAACGGCTTTATGGAAGGTTAAGAGAATGGTTTTCTCTAATAAAGTAATCAAAGAAATAACTTGTATTAAGGAAGGGCAATTTGATTTAAAGGTATCACTTGCTTAAAGCTTTGAAGTAAGGGTCACTTGATTTAGAAGCCGAGAAATGTATTTCTAAAGTATCGTGACTTATGTGAAATGTACATAAGCCTGGATACTACGGGTGTTAGTATCTTGGGGTTTTATATGAAAAATGGAACTTTTGAAAATAATGAAAGTACGTAGTACTTGGGGTTAAATTCCCGGATTTTGATGTGTAAAACGAAAGTGTCATGAGTTTATAAAAATGGAAGTCTAAAGGTTTAATGAACTTGCCTGTATTTGCTTGTGATAGCTTTAAGTGCAAGTATTATATGTTACGTTGTCGTGACTCTCAGTTGGAGGGCCGACTGTCTTGTTATAAGTTTACTTGGACGTACCGACAGTGATGTGGGATTCCACGGGTATGCTTCCATCATGATTGATCCTTGGACATGCTTATACGATGAGGGATGCCGGGGCATGCAGCCAGGATGCGGGTTAGATGCCCGCGCGTTTTATTACTCCATGGCCATGCTTATACGATGTGGGATTCCGGGGCATGCGACCATGTTATATTTTACTCCATGGGCTAGCTCCCCATGAAGACATGTACCCACGATGAGGGATTCCGGGGGCATGTTATATTATTACTCCATGGGCTAGCTCCCCATGAAGACCTGCACCTACGATGAGGGATGCCGAGGGCACGTTATGGCCATGCTTATACGATGAGGGATTCCGGGGCATGCGGCCGCGTTATATATATATATATATATATATATATATATATATATATGTTGTGTATGTGTACGCCGACAGTGAGGTGGGATGCCACGGGCGCGTCACATGGTTATATGTTACATTATTAGTATCGGCGATGATGTGATTCCACAGGCGGGATATATATATATATGTGTTGTATATGTATACGCCGGTGAGCGGATTCCACGCGTCACATGGTTATATTTTACACTTATACCGCTTAAAGAATGCCGATTCCACGTGCGAGATATATATATATATGTTGTGTATGTGTCGACGGTGGTGAGGATGCCACGCGCCACATGGTTATATTTTACACTTATAGTATCGGCGGTGATGGGGATTCCACGCACGCTTTGATATTTGTGTGATTTGATCGCGTCCCATTGGGGCGGTAGTATAGGCGCCCCTCCTTAAAGGGCCAGATTATACTTATGAAAGATAAGTAAGATATACGGTAATGAACTTAATGATTTTTCCTAATCATGTACTTAAGAATGTGACTATAACTTTTATTGAAAATGGGAAAGATAATAAGGTACGATTAAGTTCATAAGTGGTAATGACACGGCAGGATCTGGTATGTATTTTTATACTTTCCCTGTCATTCTTTGTACAGTTATGATCCGCATCAGACGTTATTTCGTTTCCATATTCGCACTTGTTAATCGACTTCTTCGGGCTGCGTTCATGCCCGCAGGTTTTAGGTACCCAGGTTGGTGATCCTTGCTCTTAGGATCTCGGTTCAGTTTTTGGGAAAAAGCTCTATTTGCTCCGGAGGCTTATCTCTTGGTACGGTTTTCCTTGAGGTAGTAGATTCATGTATATTCAGGGGTATGGCGGGACCCTGTCCCGCCACAGTTGTTATGTTAAAAATTCATAGAGGTCTGTAGTCACATATTGTGGGTCAGTTTGTAAAGGAAAGGAGGCAACTGCTTCGGTTGTTTATATATATGTCCATGAAGGTAGCCCTATCGGCTAACCTGTTGTTTTATTTCTGTTGTTTTATTTTATAAGTGTCATATATGTTCCGCTAATTATCTCTGATGTATACCTGTAATGGTGCCCAGGAAGGGCACCAGTCGCGGGCCCGGGGTCGGGTCGTGACATGAACTTGTGCTGAAAGATGGAAGTAATCATTTTTGTGAAATGAGTGTGCGAAGGGAGTATCCTTTGGACCAGAAGCGAGAGTTGGTACTGTTTTGCATCGTCGAGGTGATTCCTCGTTGGCTTGGATTTAAGTATTTGCGCGTGTATTACGTGATCATGCGCAATTGCAAACCGTTAAGCTATGAGGAACTTGATCGTTATCTGTCTTGAGAAGGAACATTCGGGACGAATGTTTCTAAGGAGGGGAGAATGTTATACCCCGTATTTCCAGAGTATGTACGTGAGGACGTACGTAGAAAAGTTTGAGCCTTAAAGTTAGGCTAGGACCGAAATTTTGTACACAACTCGCGAAAAGAGTCGTTTTCCGAGGAAACGTTTTACAAACTTTGCGAAGGGAAAATTCCGGCTATGTCATTTATTTTTTTTGCGGATTTTTCCGAGAGATGAAATATTTTGGACCAATGGGAGGGTGACACTTGTCACCCTCAAAGGACGGCAACTTGGGCCATGGTTGGACGATTTTTTTTTGTGGCTTTTGCTTAGTCAAGGTTAGGTAGGATATTTGTGGAGTAGATGGATAAGGTGTACTTGGGTAAATCTTGGCCTTACACTTGCCTAGAACTTGGCTTCATCTTGTCCATTGGTTGGCCATTGGTTGGCCTATAAATACCCCCCTTAGTTGATGAACTTCTTCATCCACAAAATGTTTTCTAAGTGTTAAAATCCTCCCCCCCCCCCCTCTTAGTAAGAGCTCTCGTCCAAGCCCTCTCCCTCTCCCCCTTTGTGAGGCCTTTTGGCTGAGAGTACCCCCCCCCCCTTCCTAGTTGTGCTAGACGAAAATACCCCCCCCCCCTTGGTAGAGAAATACTTCTCCAAGTATTGTTATAATGCCAAAATACTCTAGCCCAAAACCTTTGTAGTATTTCCAAGTACCCTCTATACGAAAAGCCCGGAAAATACTACTATACTTTCCTTAAGTCACAAAAACGAAACCCTAGGGAAAATCTTCATAGCCGGTTGAAGTATTAAGAAGAAGTTGCGTAGAACTTCTAAGGGTTGTTTGGAGCGGGTTGGAGCGCCCGGAGTAGGAGCTAAAACGTTGCTCAGGATCGACTTATAACTTGGATAATTTTGGGCTTATCGAGGTAAATACTCTTGACCTTCTATTGTAATTGGAAATTACATACTGTAGTAGTATAGAAATGTATATAAGATACATAGAAGAGAATTGAACTGTAATAGAAGGATATTACAGAAAAGACTTGAATAGATCACATCAGAAGAATATTAAAGAAGAAGACTGAACTGTACTTACATAGGACTGTATTTACAATAGACTTATAACCTTTATTGGTTGAATGTTCTGCGAGTAGCATGTACTACTTGAAAAGGTGGACAAGGCTAGTCAGGTTATAGCCGTGGAGCGTTTTGCTAATAGTCGATAATCGTCACGAGGTATGTGTTTCTTCCTATACTCTTGAGCATGATATTTTAAAAGTATATATATATATATATATAGTACGGTAGACGTACGTGCGTTAACTGAACGTAGTTATCGGCAATGTCTTCGACTTAAGCCTGAATAAAAAAAAAGAATCTTGAAGTATATATATATATATAGTACGGTAGACGTACGTGCGTTAACTGAACGTAGTTTATTGGCAATGTCTTTCGACTTAAGCCTGAATAATAAAGAATCTTGAAGTATTTCAAAAGAGATAAGGAACCTTTTTGAAAGAAGAATAATGCCTGGTTTTAAGAGTTATACTAGCTTTATGGGAAGTTAGGTATAACGACTTAAGAAAGATAAAAAAAATGGTTATTTGATTTTTATAAGATAAGAGACTTGACTTAATTAAATTAGCATGAAGTTTGTTAAAAAGTGTGATACCTCATTCGTGAGTAATGAGTACTTGGTTTTTAAAAGGAATAATGTTTTCCTGATTTCGAAAATCAGAATAAGTATCGAACAAACCACTGCAGCGTTAATAAAGGGAAATGTTCTGACTAATTAAGTATTATTAAAACCAGTAGAAACCTCCATCTGCATAGAAGCTAAGATGAGACAAAATGATATTACATTTCCTAGATCATGGCTGCTTTAATAAGATTGTTATAAACAAGAATAACCTACTCACACATAAGGCATATGTTTCTCAAATTGTTTTAAAGGAAAATTATATTTATTAAGTGATTAAAACTATGAACTACGAAACATTTCGAAAATGAGAAACTTGAGCATATGAAATTAGGCAAACTTGAACGTTTGGAAAATAATGTTGTTACTTGACTTATAAAGGGAAGTGTTTTGGTTTACTTAACAATGTTAGTCACTCTATTTTTATACTACGGGTATCGGGTGACCTTTGTAAAAGAAATGGATCTTTAAAAGGAATTTAACGTATGTAGTACTTTAGGGTTAAAACCCGGACTTTGACATAAAATGAAAGTACCTTGAGTTGTATATAACTTGCCTATGCTTGTTGTTGTGTAACTTGCCTATGCTTGTTGTGATAGCCTTTGTTGTGCAAGAATTGTGTTTCTATACTACCGCGTCTCTCGATGGAGGGCCGGTTGATTTGTTGAGAACTTACTTGGACGTACCGGCAGTGATGGAAGATTCCACGGGTATGCTTCCATTATTATTGTTACATGGGCATGTCTACACCGATGATGGATTCTGTGGGCATATGACCATTATGGTTATTTATGGCGAAGTATCGTGACTTACGGTTGTGATCGGGTGCATAGCTTTATTTGCCCCGCCGTCGCCACGTGACGCAGTGGATCTGGTATAGGTTATCGCACTTGCCACGCGTCGCCTTCGCGCGTATCGTGACTTACGGTTGTGATCTGGTGCTTAGTCCGTTACTTACCCCGCCATCCGCGTGGCGCCGAGGATCTCGGTGGAGGCTATTGCACTTGCCATGTGTCGCCGCGAGTCGGTGTTTGGATGAAGCCGTGACTTACGGTTGTGATCCGGAGCATACCGCTTATTTACTTGCCGCCACGTGACGCAGTGGATCTGGTATAGTTTATCGCACTTGCCACGCGTGTCGCCTTCGCGCGGCGAAGTATCGTGACTTACGGTTGTGATCTGGTGCTTAGTCTGGTTACTTACCCCCGTCATCTGCGTGGCGCTGGGAGGATCTGGTGGAGGCTATTGCACTTGCCATGTGTCAGCTTCGCGAGTCAGTGTTTGGATGAAGCTTCGTGACTTACGGTTGTGATCTGGAGCATACTCGCTTACTTGCCCCGTCGCCACGTGACGCAGTGGATCTGGTATAGTTTATCGCACTTGCCACGCGGTCGCCTTCATGTTATGATTATTTCCGCACGGTCTCTTTATGACACAGCGGGACACGATGTTCAGTGTACTTCTTGGTGTTATCATATCATAGATCGGCGGTGAGGAAAGGTATTCCACGCATGATTGATGTTATGGGCGTGAGACCCATCATTATATTTGAGTAATGACTTGGAGGGCGTGAGTCCCCAACTTGATATAACTGTTATATGTGTGTACTGTAGTTTGGTTATCATACATGTCTCCTGCTTTATATAGACTATTATGATTTCATTTACGTGATTTTCGGGCCACATACTTGGTACTTGTTAGATCGACCTCCTCGGGCCGCGTTCATGCCGCAGTAGAGGTACATCGGTGTCGATCCTCGCTTTTAAGATCACATTTCAACAGATTGGGAAGCTGCTCCTTCCTGAGGCTTATCTTTTGGTATGTTACCCTCGAGTCAGAGGTTCTTGTACATTCAGGTATGGCGGCCCCGTCCCGCCATAGTTGTTGTAAAAATCTTAGAGGTGCAGTAACCGCAGGCGGTGGTTGTAAGGATCAGAATCGCTCAAATGTCGATATTTATATATTTGCAGAAAGGCAACCGTTTTGGTTGGCCTATTTTCTTTTATCTTGATCCATATCTAATTATATGTTTAAGTTTTTATTTCCGCTGGTTTTTCTCTGATGTTGTATCACTAGGGTGCCCGGGGTAAGGCACCAGTCACGGGCCCGGGTTCGGGTCGTGACAATTACAGGCTATTGATATTCCGACATGGAAGTGGGAGGTGATCAACATGGACTTTATTACAGGGTTACCTCGTACTCAGAGGAAGTACGACTCTATTTGGGTTATTGTTGACAGGCTGACGAAATCAGGCCACTTCCTTCCAGTCAGGACGACGTTTTCGGCTGAGGACTATGCCAGATTGTATATCAGGGAGATTGTGAGACTGCACGGAGTCCCTATATCGATTATATCAGATAGAGGAGCCCATTTTACGGCTAAATTCTGGAGGTCTTTCTAGAAGGGATTAGGGAGACAGGTGAGTCTTAGTACAGCGTTTCATCCTCAGACTGACGGGCAGGCAGAGCGTACTATCCAGACACTTGAGGATATGCTGCGAGCCTGCGTGATTGATTACAGGGGTAGCTGGGAGGATCATTTGTGTCACGACCCGACCCCGGGCTCGTGACTGGTGCCTTACCCCGGGCACCCTAGTGATACAACATCAGAGAAAATCAGCGGAAATAAAAACTTAAACATGAAACAAGAGTTATGATAATAAAACAGGCCAACCAAAACGGTTGCCTTCTTGCATATATACAGAAATTGAACAAGCATAACCTTTACAACCCCGCCACAACAAGATTATGCACTTAAGAGTGTTATAACAACAATGACGGACAGTGGCTCGCCATACCCCGAATGTAAGTACTACAACGGTGGAGTATACCAAAGATAAGCCTCCGAGAAACGGAGCTTCCTAAAACGCTGAATCGTGATCCTATGAGCGAGGATCAACAATCGTGTACTTACACTGCGCAGATGAACGCAACCCCCGGCGAGGTCACCATGTACAAGTATGTGAAATCAAAATACTTTAAACGAAATCATGCGATCTAAATAAAGCAGAGACATGATGACATAACCAAACTACTGCTCACGACATAAAAGCATCATGTCAAAGCGAGGACTCACGCCATCAAAGTCATCACTCAAATATAACCATGGTCTCACGCCTACAATATCAATCATGCCCGCATCACGCCACACGCCCGAATTCTCCATCGGCAGACATGTCCAGGATGCAATAATGATATCGTAATCAACCCCGCCAGACGGGCCACATGCCCCTAATTCTTCATCGGTGCATATGTCCATGTAACAACAATAATAATATATCGTAATCAACCCCGCCAGACGCCACATGCCCCGACCGTGACGTGCAGACATGTCCATGTAACAACAATAACAATATATCGTAATCAACCCCGCCGCACGCCACATGCCCCGAGTGCAGACGGTGCGTATGTCCATGTAACAACAATAATATATCGGGTAATCAACCCCGCCGCACGCCACATGCCCCGACTCAGACGTGCAGACATGTCCATGTAACAACAATAACAATATATCGTAATCAACCCCGCCAGACGCCACATGCCCCGAATTGCGTGACGGCAGACATGTCCATGTAACAACAATAACAATATATCGTACTCAACCCCGCCGCACGGCCACATGCCCCGACTCAGACGGCGTACATGTCCATGTAACAACAATAACAATATATCGGGTGATTAACCCGCCAGACGGGCCGCATGCCCCCGGAATTCTTCATCGGTGCAGACATGTCCATGTAACAACAATAACAATATACCGGGTGATTAACCCGCCGCATGGCCGCATGCCCCGGAATTCTTTGTCACGACCCATTCCGGGGCCCGTGATTGGTGTCTTACCGGGGCACCCAAGTAGTCATACATCAGAGTAATCAGCGGAAATATAAAACAAGACATGAAACAGTTTATAAAATAAGACACAGTTTATGTGAGAAAACATCGCCTTTCGGCATATATATATAAACATGGTTTTAGCGAGCTACATCCGACATCGCATAAATACTTACTGCACTCTAAGGAAATATACAACTATGGCGGAGGCCCCGCCATACCCCGATCAGACAAAACTATCTACAACAGGAGATCATACCCAAAAGTAGAGCCTCGGAAAAGATGGAGCTCCCGACACCAACGTAGAGATCCTAAGAATGTGGATCTAGCACTGCCGCTCTTACTGCAGATGAACGCACTTCAAGGAGGTCAAGACAACAAGTACTAAGTATATGAAATCAGAAATACTTAAATGAAAACATATCATTTTAAAATCGGTTTTGCAAGTATGTATGAAACAACTAAGGGACCGCATATAGTGCCACATCATAAACAAGAGCAACAATAGGTAAATCAGAATAGTCTTTTCTAGGCCGCGAATGATCAAGCAGGCCAATTGCCCGTAGTATCACCATGCAAGCCTAATCTCGACTCCGTAGTCCGCATAGGCCACTCACATAGCCCGCATAGGTACATAATCACACGACTGCCCGGCCCGTGGATCGTGCCTTACCTCGCACCCTAGTGATACAACATCGAGTAATCGGAATATAAAGACAATACATAAAACCAATGTAATAAGACGGTGAAAATAAGAAGACAAAGCAACCAAAACGGTTACCTTCAGATATATATCAATAGTAATTTGAACAGCCATAACCTCTTACAATTTTTGCCCACAACAGCATTTCATGCACTTCTAAGAATGATACGACAACAATGGCGGACAGGGCCCCGCCATACCACGAATGTAAATACCTACAACAGAGGACTATACCACCGATAAGCCTCCGAGAAACGAGCTTTCCCAACGCCGAATCGTGGACCCAAGAGCGAGGATCAACGACGGTGTATCTTTACTGCAGATGAACGCAGCCCCGGAGGTCAAGACAACAAAACCGAGTATGTGAAATCAAAATAACATCAGAAATGAAATCATAGTAGTCTAAACAAAGCAGAGACATGTATGATAACCAAACTACGCTTACAATAAATAAGCAAATATGTCAAGTTAGGGACTCACGCCTCAAAGTCATCACAATAAAACCGTGACGGTAAATGCGAAGGCATAGCCGACTACTAAGACCCTCGCATCACAAATGCCATAAATCGTATCACGAGGTCTTTCTAGACCGCACCACATGATCGGCCGCCATTTGCCCGCAGATCAATGCGTGTCTATCCTCGAACTCTCGCAGCCCGCATAGGTCACACACGCACCCGCATAAGGTATTCCTCGAATCACGGTCCTAGACCGCCGAGGTACACCCCGCATCGGCGGCTTAACCTTCGTATCCGCCAGGCTCCCGCAACCCGCATAGTCTCAAAAGACCGCATAGTCTCAACAGACCGCATAGGAATCCCGTGATCGGGCTAAACACCCGAATGATCAATCTCGAGCTCGTGACTGCATAGTCACAAGGACCGTATAGCCGTATAGACCGCATCGCGGTGGCAAGCCCTGTATAATAAGTCAAGGGGTAGGTGATATAATAATAGTACAATGGACTTACCGCTTAGCAACGTAAGCACGCAAGAATGACTCTTACATAACAACCACAAGATACTAACACACGTAGCATCCTAACATGTTTACTTATCAAATCAACAAGAAAGTATTACAAGACTATCACAAACCAATACAATCAAGTTATTCACACAAGGTACTTTCTACTAACAAGTTTGGGTATCTATCCCCAAAGTACTTCACATATTAAATCTTTAAAAGATCCGCTTCTTTCCCATAAGTCACGCAATACCCGTAGTATGAAATAGAGTGACTGTCTTTTTTAAGTAAACCAAAACACTTACCTTTGTAAAATCAAGTAACAACATTATTTTCCAAACGCTCAAGTTTGCCTAATTTCAAATGTTCACGCTTCTTATTTTAGAAAGGTTTCATTGCTCATAGTCTTATTCATTTAAGAATATAATTCTCTTTAAACCATCTAAGAAACATAAGCCTTATGTGTGAGTAGGATATTCTTGTTTATAACAATCTTATTACAAAGACCATGATCTAGGAAATATCATTTTGTCTCATCTTAGCTTCTATGCAGATGGAAGTTTCTACTGGTTTTAGTAATACTTCATTAATCAAAATATTTCCCTTTATTAACGCTGCAGTGGTTTGTCGATACACATTCGATTTCCAAATCAAGAAACATTATCCCTTTAAAAACAAGTACTCATTACTCACGAATGAGGTTTCACACAAAATTCATTGATTAAGTTAAGTCTCTTATCTTACAAGATCAAGTCTCTTAACTTCTAAAATAAATCATTCGCTTTATCTCTTAAGCCGTTATACCTAACTTCCCATAAAGCTAGTATAACTCTTAAGTTTTTAAAACCAAGTATTACTCTTCTTTTAAAACAGTTCTTAATTCTCTTGAACTACTTCAAGATTATTATTATTCGGGCTTAAGTCAAAAGACATTGCCGTACAACTACGTTCAATTAACACACGTACGTCTACCATACTACATAGTTATACACACATCATGCTAGAAGAGATAGGAAGAGGTTCACATACCTCGCGACGATTATCGATTATTAGCAAACGCTCCACGCTTATAACCCGCTTAGTCCGTCCACCTTCTCAAGTAGCACATGCTACTCGCAGAACATTCAACCTATACAGGTTACACAAGTCTATCAAAGTCTAGACTACTCGGTAGAATAAATCTAGATGCAAGATCCTAAGGAAAATTGGGCAGCCCTACGTAATTACAGTTCAGTTCTCTTCTTTAAATTCAGGCTTAAGTCCAAGGACATTGCCACAAGTTATGTTCAGTTATATATATAGTATACTTCAACTATATATTCCTACAACATGTAATATCCAATTACAATAGGGGGACAAGATAATTACCTCGATAAGCCCATAATTATCCAAGTTAAATGTCGATCTTTAGCAACGTTTAGCTCCAACTCCGGGTGCTCCAACCCGCTCCAAACAACCCTTAGAAGTTCCACGCAACTTCTTCTTAATACTCCAACCAACTATGGAGATTTTTCCTTAGGGTTTCGGGTTGAGACAAAAAGGTCATACGGTAGTATTTCCGGGTTCTACGTAGAGAGGTAACTTTGGAATACTACAAGGTATACGGCTAAGGTAATTTGGGCATTATAACAATACTTGGAGAGTATTTCTCAACCAAGGGTGGGGGGTGTGTTACACGAGAACAACACTCAAAAAGAGGGGGTGTTCTCGCTAATGCTCACAAAGGAGAGGGTTTCGCCAAAGGCCTTCACAAGGGGGAGAGGGCTCTGACGAGAGTCAACAAGAGGAGGAGAGGGGTTTCAAGACTTAGAACAAGTGAAGAGTGGATGAAGTAGTTCATCACAAGGGGGGGTATTTATAGGTCAAGTGAAGGCCAACCAATGGCCAAGATCATGCCAAGTGCAAGGCAAGTGTAAGGTGTAGATTTAGCCATGTGTTGTGTGGGTCCCATTTGGTCATCATCTACACAAAATATCTAACCAACATTGACCAAACATTTTTGGCAACAAAATGTTAAAAACGCTAGCCAAAAACGCCACCAACTTCGCCACTGAGGTGACACTTGTCACCCTCTCGTTGGTCCAAAATGTTACGCCTCTAAAAATCCGCAAAATTAAAAATGTCATAGCCGGAATTTTCCTACGAAAGTCGTGGAAAACGTTTAAAAAACGACTCTAACGGTGTTGTGCACAAATAAAAATCGCCAAGCCAACTTTAAAGTTCAAACTTTTCACGCACGCCCCCACGCATACTGCGGAAAATACGGTATAACAATAACCCCGCATCGAGGGTAGCTACCTCGCATCGCCCCGACTCGTAGTCCGCATGGCCACATAGACCGCATGAGGTATAACCCGCATCACTAACTCCGAACTCCGTAGCTCGCATAGTCCCTTGGACCCGCATGAGGTATTCTCGAATCACGGTCCTGCATCACCGAGTCTACCCCGCATCGGAGGCGCCTAACCCCAGTAAAATGTCAAGAGGTGAGTGATAGTACACTAACATAACAACTTATCTTTAAACAACATAAGCACAACAAGAATACTCCTATACAAACGTTACAAGACACTAACACACATAGCATCATATCATGTCTACTTATCAAACCATCTTATTATTCTTTTCACAATTCAATATAAGTCCATTATAAACACATAGGCAAACTGTTTCTTTTATCATTCTTAAGTGGATATACTTAACTTCCCATAAAGCTAGTATAACTCTTAAGCTTCGCTTTAAAACCAATTAGTTCTCTTACATTAAAAATGATCCAGATTCTTTTGAAATGCTTTCATTCTTTATTATTCAGCTTAAGCCGTGAGGCATCGCAGAAGTATTATTCAGCTTAAGCGTGAGGCATTGCCGTAAGTATTATTCAGCTTAAGTCAAAGACATTGCCGTAGTTATTATTCGCTTAACACATGTACGCCTACCGTACTACATATATATTGTAAAATATCATGCTTTAGGAAGAATCACATACCTTCTCAAATAAAACCACCGCCAAGTTGAATATGTCGCGTAGAGAATCAGCCTATAATAGTCGACACGCCTATCAACGCTCGGACTACTTTGTAAACATTCTAAACAGAGGGTTCTATATCCTACGGAAAATTGGGCGACTTCCCTACCCTGAGCTACTCAAGTTCATCAGAAAACAAATCCCATGTAAGTACGCTTTGATTATTCTTCTTTAAACTCTTCATCGTGATAACAGCTCAATTCTATTCTGCAATATTCTTCTAAGTATCTAATACTTATTCTTATACTACTACAGAAGTATTCTCTAATTCAAAAGAGGGTTAGGATTAGTTACCGGTAAGCCCAATAATATCCTAGATAAAGTCGCTACCGAGCAAGGTTTTGCTCCTAAGTTGTATGCTCCAAGGAAACCTTAGAAGTTCTTCACAACTTCTACTAAGTACTAAGGATTTGGGCTAGGTATTTTGGGCATTATAACAATACAAGAAGACAACTTTTCTACCAAGGGGGTAGATTTCGGCTAGGCTGTGGGGCCTCGGCCAAAATACAAAAGGGGAGGGGGGTAGGAGGCTTTGGATGAAAAGCTTTAGAGAGAGGGGGAGGAATTTTTCAAGACTTGGAAATTGATTTGTGGATGAAGAACTCTTCATCCAAAGGGGGGTATTTATAGGTCAAGACATGGCCAACCAAGGGCCAAGATTTAGCAAAGTGTTAGGAAAGTGTAAGGTCAAGATTAGGGCAAGTGTCCTTGGCCAACTTGCACACAAAATATCCTACCTAATCCTTGACTTGTGCAAAGGCACAAAAAACGTGCACTTCATTGTCCAATTCGTCCAAACGGACGATTTCAAGTCCACCAATTGGAGGGTGCCAAGTGTCGCCCTCCCGTTGGTCCAAAATGTTTCGTCTCTCGGAAAAATCCGCAAAAATTAGAAATGGCATAGCCGGAATTTACCCTACGAAAGCTGTGGAAACGCTTTCGTGAAAAACTATTCGCTTTGTGAGTTGTGCCCAAAAACGCTTTGTGCCTAAACTTTAAGGCTAGACTTTCAGACGTATTCCCACGCATACATACTCCGGAAATACGGTATAACATTCTCCCTCCTTAGAAACATTCGCCCGAATGTTCCTTCCCAAGACGATTAACGATAAGATTCTTCATAACTTAAACGGTTTGCAAAAGCCACACACGCCACAAACAACACTTAGGCAAAAGCGATAACGAAAATTTACAAGTAGGAAAGTGAATTACCCGGAGGTGTGGGAATAGGTGAGGATACTTCGCCTCATGTCCTCCTCGGCTTCCCACGTCATCTCCTCCCCGAGCTCGCTCCGCCACAAGACTTTGACGAAGCCACGCCTCGTCCGCAGACGCCTAACTCGACGATCGACTATCGCTATGGGAATCTCTCATACGATAACCCCTGCCTCTCGGACATCGCCAATCGGGTGTACCTAGATGGATCCCCGATACATCTCTCAAAGATAGATACGTGAAAAACGATGCATCGCCTCCAGACGGACGGCAGATCCAACTCATAGGCAACCTTGCCTACCTCGCGACAATCAAACGACCCAATGTACTGGGCCGAAGTTTCCTTCTTCCCGAATCTCATCACACCCTTCATGGGTGACACCTTTAGAAAACCCAATCATGAACCTCGAACTCAAGATGCCGACGACGATGATCCGCATACGACTTCGCCGACTCGAGTCATTAATAGCCGCCTCGGATAAGCTTCACCTTATCCATCGTCACGCTGCACCAAATCTGGTCCCACTAGCCGCACTCGCCACATCGAACCAACCTATAGGCGACCGCACTTCCTCCCATACAAGGCCTCATAAAGCGCCATCCGAATACCGGAGTGGTAGCTATTATTGTACGCGAACTCAACTAGAGGCAAATGATCCTCCCACTACCTCGAAGTCGATAACACAGCTCGCAAAGATATCCTCAAGAGTCCGGATAGTGCGCTTCGCCCGTCCGTCTGTCTGTGGATGGAATGCGATTTCGTGCTCACCGGCCCCTAAACCTCTCGAAAGACCTCCGTAAGTTAGCCGAACCGGCCTCCGTCGATATGATCGAAATAGGGACTCCATGCGATCGACGATCTCTGATGTAAAGTCCGCATAATCCTCACCAAAAGTCGCCCCGACGGAAGAAAGTGGGCTGATTTCACGACCGCCGACGATAACCCATATAGAATCATGTCTCCTCCGAAAGCGAGGTAATCCCGTGATGAAGTCCATGTTGATCACCTCCCACTTCCGTGTCGGGATCTCTATCGCCGCAATAAACCACCGTGCCTCCGTGCTCTACCTTCACCGCCGACAACACGGGCACCGAGCTACGAACTCGCAACGCCCTCTTCAAGCCATCCCACCAATACACAGATCTAAGGTCGTGGTACATCTTGGTCGACCGGATGGATAGAGTAACGCCGCTACCGTGCTTCCCAAGAACTCCGCTGCCAAGTCCTAAAACATCCGGAACACACAACTCGCCTCAAACCTTAGCACCCCATCGATGCTACCTCAAAAGGACCCTTGCCTCACGAAGAGTCAGATCCCGATATCGAATCAAAGCCGATCCTCGAATCGTTGCCTCTTCACCTCCTCGACGATGGAAGACTCGCAACCTCACGAACTCTAACCCCACCGCTATCGTAATCAATCAAACGGACACCAAGGCTCGCTAACCGATGCAAATCACGAACCATGTCCTCCTCTCTACCGCACATCCGATAGGCTCCCATCGACTCTACGACTAAGAGCATCCGCCACAACATCGCCTTCCCGTGGTACAGATATCAACATTGTAATCCTTAAGCAACTCTAACCACCGTCTCGCCGTAAGTTCACTCCTCTCCGTGAAGATATACCGAGGCTCTTGTGGTCCGTAAAATATCCACGTGAACCCCATACAAATAGTGCCTCCAGATCTTCAAAGCGTGAATCACACCGCCAACTCCAAATCATGCGGGTAGTTCTCTCGTGTTTCTTCACCGCCGAGACGCATATGCTATAACCCCGCCATGCTGCATCAACACACATCCCAACCCGATGCCCGACGATCACAATACACGACATAACCATCCGACCTCCGAAGAGTAAGAACGGGCGGTCGCGCCTCTTTCAAAGAATCGAAACCCCGCCACAAGCATCACCATCAAACTTGGCCGCTTTACGAGTCACCTAGTCAATGGTGCGTAGATAAGCAAACTTCTCCACGAACCGGATAATATCCTCGCAAGGCCCTAAAATCGCGAACCTCTGCCGAGTAAGAGTTCAGGCCAAGTCCCGATCGCCGATCTTGGTCGATTCCACTCGAATGCCATCAGCCCATAATATGCCCAAGAAACGCCATCAAGTCAACCAAAACTCACATTTGGAAAACTTGGCGCATAAATCGCTGGTCTCGAGAATCACAAGACAGCCTCAAATGCTCCGCATGCTCCTCGCTCGAGCGAATAAACCAAGATATCATCAATGAACACTATCACAAACGTGTCCAAAATGGTTTGAACACTCGCTCATCAAATCCATGAATACCGCACGAGCATCGTCAACCTAAAAAGACATGACCTCGAACTCATAATGCCCGCACGGTCCCGAATGCGATCTAGGGACATCTACCTCTCGACTGCACTGATGATAGCCCGACCAGATCAATCTCGAGAAGATCTCGCACTCGCAACCGGTCGAACAAATCATCAATCTCGGAAGCGGGGTATTCGTTTAATGGTCACCTTGTTCACCGCTCAGTAATCAACACACATGCGCAGCTGGCCCCGCCCTTCTTCTTCACGAACAATACCGCGCCTCGGGGAGAAACACTAGGCTCGATGAAGCCTCTTCTCCAAAGAAATCTCTAAGCCGATCCTTCACTCTCTCAACTCGGCAGTGCCATTACGTATGGCGAATGGAAATAGGCCGAGTGTCCGCAATATGTCAATACAAACTCAATCTCCTCTCGGGAGGGATACCCGGAGGTCGTCTGAAACACGTCTGGGAACTCTCTCACCACCGAATCGACGGAAAATCTGGTACCGCAGCCTTCAGATCAAACACCGAATGAGATGGTAGATATACCCTTCCGCACCATCTTCCTAGCCTTGAGGTAGGAAATAAACCTACCTGGCGATACCGTGCTCCCTCCCACTCAACAACCGCCCTCAGAAACTGGAACTGCATTACTTTCTCTTCAGCCTACATTGGCGTAGCAAGCTAGCCAATCCATCCCCATGATCACGTCGAAGTCAATCATCTCCAACTCTATCAAGTCGCCAGTGGTCCGACGATCAGAATGGTCACAGACAAGCTCTATATACCCGCCGAGCTACCACCGAATCACCCATCGCGTAGCTACTCGAAAGTGGTCCATGGACTCGTGCTCTATCCCTATCCTACTAGCAACAAGGGAGATATATAGGACAGAGTAGAACCCGGATCTATCAAGGCATAAACATCAAACCCGGAAACTGATAAGGTACCTGTGACGACATCGCGAGGCTTCCGATCCCGCTTACCGACAAAGCATAAATGCGGTTCTCGAGGATCGCTAGAATCGACCCGCGCCACGACTCCGCCGCGACCGCTGGTCCATGAGTACCTTGCCCTCCGTGGCAGTAGCCGGGATGAAGAAGACCGGCGAAAGAACTCGTAGTCGACTTACCATCAAGATCGCCTTGCCTGACAAGCCGTGATAGTGACCTCGCCGCCACAATCAAACAAACTCCTCGTAGCACCACAACTCCCGGTGGGATCTACCGATCGCCACACCGGCGGGTGGTCCCGACGCCGCACTTCCGCCGCTCGACGCTCAAGTCCCGGGGCCCCGGTTCGCTTCGAATGTCCGGCCAGGCTGAGGACGGCAGAGTGCTCGAGCCGGCCGTGGTGGAAATCTAGATCGCCACGAGGCCGCCACCACGATAGCCCCCAAAAGACCTCGCCGCCTCCTTCTTCGCCGCCGTCACAACCCGCCGATCTCTACGCCTCACATCCAAGAGCATGAGCTCGCATGCGGTAATGTCCATACCCTACCGAAGAGAAACACCCGCACATCACTCGCCATATAATCATCTAGCCTGACGTAACGGTGCACCCTATCCTCCATATCGCTACCAATGCCGGGACGACGAGCCAATGAATCAAACTCGACATTGTACTCCCGACAAGGCCCTCTCGCCTCAAAGAAGAAAAATCTATCACCGCGCCTCCTCATCCGCGAGGCAAGAAGTGAGTGAGGAAAGCCTCCGAGAACTCATCCCAAGTAGCCGGGACGCTGCTTTCCCCGATAACTCCTATGAATCAAACCAATCGATCGCGTATCACGCAGCCGACGCGAACCGGCGTCACAGACTCGCTCTCGAGGCCTTGATCACCCGCATGATCCTTCAGAGCCGACGGATGAACTCCTCGCGATCATCCTCCGCCGACCAGTAAAACTCGCGGGCTACAACTCAAGAAATCTCAGAGCCTTCAAACTATTCGCTTCGTGCACCACGGCGCGACCGAGCCGAGCCGAATCGAATCGCCAGATTCAAATTATCTCTCGATTCGCCACAACTTCTAGCCAATAGTCGGGTTATCTCTCATTTCCTAACTCTCCGCCTGTGCCGCGGGATGCGAGTGGGTACTGTGGTTCGCTGGGCCAAGGCGTCATAGAACTCGCCGTCATGCAGATAGATCGGGCTCGAGCCCTCGTGAATCCCTTGTCCGATCGCGCCTCCTCGCTACCTTGCCCTTCGCCCGGCCTTTACGCGAGGCATAATCGCATGGTAAAAGGAATACGTTAGAGGGGTCCAATTTTAACACAGCTCTAAAGCACGATCTCAGAGTAAGAAAAGTGGAAACCAATCCTAAATATCCTATAGCCTCCTGATTATTGGTGTGGTGCACAACACACCGATAATCAAGACTCTACTAGATACGGTCTGTAGACACTTTCCGAGGATTAACTGCTCTGATACCACTTTTGTCACGACCCATTCCGGGGTCCGTGACTGGTGCCTTACCGGGGCACCCAAGTAGTCATACATCAGAGTAATCAGCGGAAATATAAAACAAGACATGAAACAGTTTATAAAATAAGACACGCTTTATGAGAAAACACGCTTTCTAAGATATATATATAAACATGGTTTTAGCAGCTATATCCGATACTGCATACATGACTACGCACTTAAGGAAATATACAACTATGGCGGACAGGCCCCGCCATACCCTCGACTGCATAAAAACTATCTACAACAGGAGATCATACCCAAAAGTAGAGCCTCGGAAAGATGGAGCTCCCGACACCAACGTAGAGATCCTAAGAATGTGGATCTAGCACTGCCGCTCTTACCGCAGATGAACGCAGCCCCAAGGAGGTCGATAACAGTACTAAGTATATGAAATCAGAAATACTTAAATGAAAACATATCATTTTAAAATCGGTTTGCAAGTATGTATGAAACAACTGGGGACCGCATATAGTGCCGCATCATAAACAAGAGCAACAATAGGTAAATCAGAATGTGTCTTTTCTAGGCCGTGAATGATCAAGCAGGCCAATTGCCCGTAGTATCACCATGCAAGCCTAACTCGACTCCGTAGTCCGCATAGGCCACTCACATAGGCCCGCATAGGTTCATAACCCCGCATCGAGGGTAGCTACTCCTCGCATCGCCCCGACTCGTAGTCCGCATGGCCACATAGACCGCATGAGGTATAACCCCGCATCACTAACTCCGAACTCCCAGAGTTCGCATAGGTCCCTTGACCCGCATGAGGTATTCTCGAATCACGGTCCTGCATCACCGAGTCTACCCCAGACGGAGGCTTTAACCCCTGTGAAATGTCAAGAGGTGAGTGATAGTACACTAACATAACAACTTATCTTTAAACAACATAAGCACAACAAGAAGACTCTCCTATACAAACGTTACAAGACACTAACACACATAGCATCATATCATGTCTACTTATCAAACCATCTTATTATTCTTTCACAATTCAATATAAGTCATATAAACACATAGGCAAACTGCTTTTTTATCATTCTTAAGTGGATATACTTAACTTCCCATAAAGCTAGTATAACTCTTAAGCTTCGCTTTAAAACCAATTAGTTCTCTTACATTAAAAATGATCCAAGATTCTTTTGAAATGCTTTCGCTTTATTATTCAAAGCTTAAGCCGAGGCAGGCATCAGTAAGTATTATTCAGCTTAAGCCGAGGCATTGCCGTAAGTATTATTCAGCTTAAGTCAAAGACATTGCCGTAGTTATTATTCGATTAACACACGTACGCCTACCGTACTACATATATATTGTAAAATATCATGCTTTAGGAAGAATCACATACCTTCTCAAATAAAACCACCGCCAAGTTGAATATGTCGCGCGTAGAGAATCAAATTTATAATAGTCGACACGCCTATCAACGCTCGACTACTTTGTAAACAGATTCAAACAGAGGGTTTTATATCCTACGAAAAATTGCGCATTTCCCTACCGGTGAGCTACTCAAGTTCATCGTGAAAACAAATTCCCATGTAAGTACGCTTTGATTATTCTTCTTTAAACCCTTCACCGTGATAACAGCTTCAATTCTATTCTGCAATATTCTTCTAAGTATCTAATACTTATTCTTATACTACTACAAGAAGTATTCTCTAATTCAAAAGAGGGTTAGGATTAGTTACCCGGTAAGCCCAATAATATCCTAGATAAAGTCGCTACTGAGCAAGGTTTTGCTCCTAAGTTGTATGCTCCAGAAACCTTAGAAGTTCTTCACAACTTCTACTAAGTACTAAGGGATTTGGGCTAGGGTATTTTGGGCATTATAACAATACAAGAAGGCAACTTTTCTACCAAGGGAGTGGGTAGATTTCGGCTAGGCTGTGGGCCTCGCCAAACTTCAAAAGGGATGGGGTAGGAGGCTTTGACTAAAAGCTTTAGAGAGAGGGGAGGAATTTTTCAAGACTTGAAATTGATTTGTGGATGAAGAACTCTTCATCCAAAGGGGTATTTATAGGTCAAGACATGGCCAACCAAGGGCCAAGATTTAGCCAAGTGCTAGGCAAGTGTAAGGTCAAGATTAGGGCAAGTGTCCTGGCCAACTTGCACACAAAATATCCTACCTAATCCTTGACTTGTGCAAAGGCACAAAAACGCACTTCATTGTCCAATTCGTCCAAATGGACGATTTCAAGTCCACCAATGGAGGGTGCCAAGTGTCGCCTCCCGCTGGTCCAAAATGTTTCGCCTCTCGGAAAAATCCGCAAAAATTAGAAATGGCATAGCCGAATTTACCCTACGAAAGTCGTGGGAAACGCTTCGTCGGAAAATTATTCGCTTTGTGAGTCAGGCCAAAAACGCTTTGTGCCTAAACTTTAAGGCTAGATTTTCAGACGTATTCCCTTACGCATACTCGGAAATACGGTATAACATTCTTCATCGGTGCGCATATGTCCATGTAACAACAATAACAATATACCGCCTCCATCGAGAGACGCCAGAGCATAGGAATACAACTTTTCACACAACAAGGCTATCACAAGCAAGCACAAGCAAATTACCATACTTCAATTCCCTTACAAATATCCATTCTTTCACAAGAAGTCACCTGATACCAACACTCGTAGTATCCAAAACAGAGTAACTATTATCTTAAGTAAAACAAAATAGTTTCCCCTTTTTAAAGACAAGTAACAACCTTCTTTTCCAAAAGTTCAAGTTTGCCTAATTTCAAATACTCAAGTCTCTTATTTTCGAAAGGTTTCGTAGTTCATAGTCTTAATCACTTAATAACATAATTCTCTTTTAAAACAATTTGAGTAACATATGCCTTATGTGTGAGTAGGTTATTCTTGTTTATAACAATCTTATTAAAGCAACCATGATCTAGAAAATGTAATACAATTTTGTCTTATCTTAGCTTCTATGCAGATGGAGGTTTCTACTGGTTTTAATAATAATTAATTAGTCAATACATTTTCCTTTATTAACGCTGCAGTGGTTTGTTCGATACTTGTTCTCATTTCCGAAATCAATATAACATTATTCCTTTTAACACCCAATTACCCATTTCTCATTAAAACAGTTTCACAACTTTTTAACACAATCCAAGTCCTTATTAATTCACATCCAATTTTTTTTATCTTTTAAAAACCACAAACCATTTCTTTGCCCACATAAAGTTGTTATAACCAACTTCCCATAAAGCCGTTATAACACTTTATGTTTTAAACCAACCAAATTCATTTAACACATGTACGTCACCGCATACATAGTTCACAACATATCATGCTAGAAAAGATAGGAAGAGGTTCACATACCGCGACGATTATCGACAAATAGCAAAACTCCAAAATCAGTAATCCTGCTAGCCTTTTCCACCCTTCAAGTAGAATACGCTACTCGCAGACTTCAACCTATAACGGCCATATAAGTCTATCAACGCCTAGACTACTCAGTAACATTCTAAGCGAAGGTTCTTAATTCTACTGAAAATCAAAGACTTCCCACCACAAACTACACAAGTTCATCAGAATACAGCCCTATATAAGTACAGTTCAATTCTCTTCTTTACCAACCTTCTATATATCTTATACTTAATTCTAAACTACTACGATATGTAATCTCCCATTACAATAGAAGGACAAAGATATTTACCTCGACAAGCCCAAAATTATCCAAGTTTTAATGTCGATCCTGAGCAACCTTTAGCTCCTACTCCGTGCGCTCCAACCCGCTCCAAGCAACCCTTATACGCTCCTAACCAACTCCTCTTTAAGAACCAACCTAAACAAGTGAAGAATACTAAGGTTCTTGTCCTCACAACTCTCGGCCAAGGTGAGGCTTTAGGGCTGTGGTGTGAAATCTTTTCTAACTTTTGGTTAACAATCTTCCTAATACACTAAGGAAGAACACTTAAGAGTTTAAGAATTTTTGGACAACGTTTGGTCAAGGGAGAGGGGTGTTTGGACGAGAACTACTACAAAGGGAGGGAGTATTTTAGCCTTGGAATTTCTCAAGTGTGGATGAAGAAGTCTTGCAACTTAAGGGGGTATTTATAGGACATTCAAGGGCTAGGATTGAAGAAAGTGTGTGGTCTAGATTGAGCCATGTGTGTGTGGGTCCCACTTATCTATCTACTACACAAATATCTTGCAAGACTTTTGACCAAATGTTTTAAGCCTTTTTCATGCCAAAAACGTTTTCAACATGTCCAACAATTTCGTCCAACCTTGCCACCTAGGGGTGACACATGTCGCCCTCCTATTGGTCCAAAATATTTCATCTTCCGAAAATATCCGTAATGCCAAAAATCCGAAAATAAAGTGGCCCTACAAAATCAGAATTCTCCTGGCCCCACGTGTCCAATTCCGAAAGAGTAAAATTCCATAATTCTCAAATATTCCTAAAAGTCCGACACTAACTGGGAATCCAATTCCCATCAACGAACCTTTTTCCTTCATAAAACCCGGAAACTTTTCCGTCGAAAAATCACATCTTTCTTTCTTTCCAAATTACTGTCGTAAACTCGTACGTACGCCCTCACATACATACTCTGGAACTACGGGGTGTAACATTCTTCCCTCCTTAGAAACATTCGTCCCGAATGTTCCTTCTAAGTCTCGAAACATACAAGCGTCGGTATAGTCTTCACTACTATACTTACAAAACCAATTATGCCACACATGGCCATAATATAACATACGCGCAAAACTCAATCCAAGCCAACGAGGAATCAACTCGAAGGTGTAAAACAACACCACTCTCGCTCCTGGTCCAAAGGATACTCCTTTCGCACATTTACTTCACAAAAATGATCACTTCTATCTCTCAGCACATGTTCACTTCTCTCCTTACTCGTCGTACTCTTCTCAAACACTCGAACTCTTTCTAGTACACGTACCATACTTCAGTCATCAGTTCAGTTTCTAAAATCTTTGGAGTCCCTACCTCCAAACTTGGTCATCTTACAAGCCTCGAATTTCTTCAAGGACATTCCCGGTCTTCATGGTTCGATTCTGGTCGAACATATCCACGAACTCATACGATGGTTACCTAAAACCTGGGCCTAGCACCCTCGTGACCCCACCACCTGGCGGGACCACCTCGAACTGACCCCACCCCCAAACCGGGCTGCGGGTTGACCCGCGAATGGTCCTCAACCCGACCCATAATCGCGCCAAACTCTTGTTCCCCGATCCGGAACAATCTTACCTATTCAAGTCCTGAAAGCTACCACTTTCATCTTACACAACCCAAGGAATTATCCCACTGGTACACCCTATGTATATAATGCTCTCTGACAAGGATCACCCGCAAAATCTTCTACTCGAGACGACCTTACATCTAAGGTCTCGACGTGTAATATTCTAAGGTTCACACCTTCCATACCCCCATACTTACCTTTTCAACTACCCATGTTCTCTAGATCACAATTTTACACAATGCTATCCAAACATAACACTCAACATAAAATCATCATATCAAGCATACTAATCTCTAGAGGGTTAAGGATATACATGTATCTACCGCTTCACTCTAGTCATTGGCCCACCGCAGGCATAGTCAGTAGGCGTGATGAACCACCATAGATCCCGGCCGAGTCAGAACATCCGTACCACCGGTTGGACGCCTTCGCAAATGGCCCCGCTGGCCGCAAAAATAACAAGCTCCTTGGCACCACGACACTCCCAAAATGCGGTCTACCACATCGACCACACCGAGGTAGGTGGCCGCACCGCCAACACCCCTACTCCCGAAAACTCAACCTCGAGCTCGACCGCCTCAATACCTCGACGCTCAAGGTTGTGGAGGACCACTATGTATCGCGGCGAAGGTGCATAACTAGCTCGGCCGAGGCGGTCCGCCTCGAAAGTCACCAAAGGACCTCGTTGTTCTCGCCCTCTTCACGATCTCGGCCATTCCGTCGACCTCCGCCTCACATCCAAGTGCATAAGCTCGCATGCGGGCAATGTCCATGCCCTACCAAGAGCTACACCCGAACAAGATTCTGCCAAGTAGTCATCGAGCCCGGTGACGTAGCGGTGTACTCTGTCCTCCATATCAGCTACTAACGCGGGGACGTACCGAGCTAGTGAGTCAAACTCCACATTGTACTCTCGAACCGTACGCCCTCTCTGTCTCAGCATCATAAATTGCCGGTCCCGCGTCTCATCATCTGCGGAGGCAAGAAGTGAGTGAGGAATGCCTCTGAGAACTCGTCCCATACTGCTGGAAGTGCATGCTCTCCCCGGGACAGCTCCCACGAATCAAACCATTCGACTGCAGTATCACGCAGCCGATACGAACCTAAGACCACCGACTCGGTCTCCGAAGCCTTGATCACTCTACGATCCGTCAGAATCGCTTGATGAACTCCTCGCGATCATCCTCGTGCCTCGACCCGTAGAACTCGCGGTCGCAACTCAAAAATCCCGTAGCCTCAAACTATCCGATCTCGTGAACCACGGTGCATCTTTGAACCGCCGGCCCACCTATCTCATGTTCGCCACAATCTCGCCAATAATCGCCATCTCCTTGTAACCCATCTCCTCTCGCTTCGGGTTGTGGGACTGGAGGCTCGTATCGTGGCCTCGTGAGCTACCGCCGCCGCTTCTAAATCGCTGGGCCGGGCGCATCGTAGAATCCGCCGTCGTAGCACCACCGGGTAAAGACCGGGCCTCTCGCCCCGTAACCTCCGGTTTCTACTCGCAGACTCCTTCGCCGCTTTGCCTTCGGGCTCTGGATGCCTTGCGTGGAGGCATAACTGGTAAAAACGAAATATGTCATAGGGGTCCAACTTATAACACAGCTCTAAGGCACGATCTTAGAGTGAGAATAATGGAAACCAATCCTAAATGTCTCGCACTCCTCGATTATAGATGTGGTGCACAACACACCGATAATCAAGACTTACTAGACACTGTCAGACACTTTCCGAGGACTAACTGCTCTGATACCACTTTTGTCACGACCCGACCCCGGGCCCGTGACTGGTGCCTTACCCCGGGCACCCTAGTGATACAACATCAGAGAAAATCAGCGGAAATAAAAACTTAAACATGAAACAAGAGTTATGATAATAAACAAAGCCAACCAAAACGGTTGCCTTCTTGCATATATACGTAAATTGAACAGCATAACCTTTACAACCCCGCCACAACAAGATTACACGGACTTAAGAGTGTTATAACAACACTGACGGGATAGGGCCCCTCCATACCCCTGAATGTAAGTACCCACAACGACAGGGGACTATACCAAAGATAAGCCTCCGGAGAAACGGAGCTTCCCAAAACGCTGAACTGTGATCCTATGAGCGAGGATCAACAATCGGTGTACTCTACCGCGGCATGAACGCAGCCTCAAGGAGGTCGATAACAGTACCAAGTATGTGAAATCAAAATATCAGAACGAAATCATAACGCCTAAATAAAACAGAGACATGTATGACAACCAAACTACTGTTCACGACATAAGCAGTCATGTCAAAGCAGGGACTCACGCCCTCAAAGTCATCACTCAAATATAACCAAGGGTCTCACGCCCACAATATCAATCATGCCCGCATCATGGCCACACGCCCCCGGAATTCTCCATCGGTGTAGACATGTCCAGGATGCAATAACAGTATACCGGGTAATCAACCCTGCCGCATGGCCACATGCCCCCGGAATTCTTCATCGGTGCAGACATGTCCATGTAACAACAATAACAATATATCGTAATCAACTCGCCGCACGGCCACATGCCCCGACTGCGTGACGGTGCGTATATGTCCATGTAACAACAATAACAATATATCGAGTAATCAACCCCGCCAGACGGCCACATGCCCGAGTCGTGACGGCAGACATGTCCATGTAACAACAATAACAATATATCGTAATCAACCCGCCGCAGACGTACATGCTCCGAATCGTGATCGATGCAGACATGTCCATGTAACAACAATAACAATATATCGTAATCAACTCGCCGCACGCCACATGCCGGACTGCAGACGCGCATGTCCATGTAACAACAATAACAATATATCGTACTCAACCTCGCCGTACGGCCATGCCGGACTGCAGATCGTGCGCACATGTCCATGTAACAACAATAACAATATATCGGGTGGTTAACCCGCCAGACGGGCCGCATGCCCTAATTCTTCATCGGTGCAGACATGTCCATGTAACAACAATAACAATATACCGGGTGATTAACCCGCCGCATGGCCGCATGCCCCCGAAATTCTTCATCGGTGCAGACATGTCCATGTAACAACAATAACAATATACCGGCCCTCCATCGAGAGACGCGGTAGCATAGGAATACAACTTTCACACAACAAGGCTATCACAAGCAAGCACAAGCAAATTACCATATTTCAATTCCCTTACAAATATCCATTCTTTCACAAGAAGTCACCTGATACCAACACTCGTAGTATCCAAAATAGAGTAACTATTATCTTAAGTAAAACAAAATAGTTTCCCCTTTTTAAAGACAAGTAACAACCTTCTTTTTCAAAAGTTCAAGTTTTCCTAATTTCAAATACTCAAGTCTCTTATTTTCGAAAGGTTTCGTAGTTCATAGTCTTAATCACTTAATAACATAATTCTCTTTTAAAACAATTTGAGTAACATATGCCTTATGTGTGAGTAGGTTATTCTTGTTTATAACAATCTTATTAAAGCAGCCATGATTTAGAAAATGTAATACAATTTTGTCTTATCTTAGCTTCTATGCAGATGGAGGTTTCTACTGGTTTTAATAATAATTAATTAGTTAATACATTTTCCTTTATTAACGCTGCAGTGGTTTGTTCGATACTTGTTCTCATTTCCGAAATCAATATAACATTATTCCTTTTAACACCCAATTACCCATTTCTCATTAAAACGGTTTCACAACTTTTTAACACAATCCAAGTCCTTATTAATTCACATCCCGTTTTTTTTATCTTTTAAAAACCACAAACCATTTCTTTGCCCACATAAAGTTGTTATAACCAACTTCCCATAAAGCCGTTATATCAATTTATGTTTTAAACCAACCAAATTCATTTAACACATGTACGCCTCACCGCATTACATAGTTCACAACATATCATGCTAGAAAAGATAGGAAGAGGTTCACATACCTCGCGACGATTATCGACAAATAGCAAAAAGCTCCAAAGTACTGTAATCCTGCTAGCCTTTTCCACCCTTCAAGTAGAATACGCTACTCGCAATACTTCAACCTATAACGGTCATATAAGTCTATCAACGTCTAGACTACTCTGTAGAACATTCTAGCGTATGTTCTTAATTCTACTAAAATTGGGCAGACTTCCCTACCCACAACTACACAAGTTCATCAGAATACAAATTTCTATGTAAGTTCAATTCTCTTCTTTACCAACCTTCTATATATCTTATACTTAATTCTAAACTACTACGATATGTAATCTCCCATTACAATAGAAGGACAAAGATATTTACCTCGACAAGCCCAAAATTATCCAAGTTTTAATGTCGATCCTGAGCAACGTTTAGCTCCTACTCCGTGCGCTCCAACCCGCTCCAAGCAACCCTTATACGCTCCTAACCAACTCCTCTTTAAGAACCAACCTAAACAAGTGAAGAACACTAAGGTTCTTGTCCTCACAACTCTCGGCCAAGGTGAGGCTTTAGGGGCTAGGGTGTGAAATCTTTTCTAACTTTTGGTTAACAATCTTCCTAATACACTAAGGAAGAACACTTAAGAGTTTAAGAATTTTTGGACAACGTTTGGTCAAGGGAGAGGGGTGTTTGGACGAGAACTACTACAAAGGGAGAGAGTATTTTTGCCTTGGAATTTCTCAAGTGTGGATGAAGAAGTCTTGCAACTTAAGGGGGTATTTATAGGACATTCAAGGGCTAGGATTGAAGAAAGTGTGTGGTCTAGATTGAGCCATGTGTGTGTGGGTCCCACTTATCTATCTACTACACAAATATCTTGCAAGACTTTTGACCAAATGTTTTAAGCCTTTTTCATGCCAAAAACGTTTTCAACATGTCCAACAATTTCGTCCAACCTTGCCACCTAGGGGTGACACATGTCGCCCTCCTATTGGTCCAAAATATTTCATCTTCCGAAAATATCCGTAATGCCAAAAATCCGAAAATAAAGTGGGCCCCACAAAACCAGAAATTCTCAGTGGCCCCACGTGACCAATTCCGGAAAGAGTAAAATTCCATAATTCTCAAATATTCCAAAAAGTCCGAATACCGAATCTGGGAATCTAATTCCCATTAACGAACCTTTTTCCTTCACAAAACCCGGAAACTTTTCCGTCGAAAAATCACACCTCTCTTTCTTTCCAAAATTACTGTTGTATTCTCGTACGTACGTCCTCACATACATACTCTGGAACTACGGGGTGTAACAATTTGCCTCTTGTGGAGTTTTCTTATAACAACAGCTACCATTCCAGTATACAGATGGCGCCATACGAGGCTTTGTATGGGCGAAAGTGTAGGTCACCGATTGGTTGGTTCGACGTGGGAGAGGTGCAGTTAGTTGGCCCAGACTTGATTCAGCAGGCCGTGGATAAGGTGAAGCTTATCCAGGAGAGACTGTTAGAAGCTCAGAGTCGGCAGAAGTCATATGCAGATAACCGGCGTCGACATTTGGAGTTTCAGGTAGACGATTGAGTCTTCTTGAAGGTATCACCCATGAAGGGTGTGATGAGATTCAGAAAGAAGGGAAAACTTAGCCCAAGGTACATTGGGCCCTACCAGATCGTCCGTAGAGTAGGCAAGGTTGCCTATGAGTTGGATCTGCCATCAGAGTTAGAGGCGGTACATCTGGTCTTCCATGTTTCTATGTTGCGGAAGTGTAATGGAGATCCATCTAGAGTTTTCCCAGTTAGCGAGGTCCAGGTGACAGAGGGGTTATCGTATGAGGAGAGTCCCATAGCGATACTCGATCGCTGTGTCAGCGATCGGACCAAGGATGTGGCTTCCGTCAAAGTCTTGTGGAGGAATGATAACAGGGAGGAGATGACTTGGGAAGCGGAGGAGGACATGTTGAGGAGGTATCCTCACTTATTCCCTACACCTTCAGGTAATTCATTTTCCCCTTACTTGTCAAGTTTTAATTAAAGCATTTTTGTTTAAGTGTTATTATGTGGCCATGTGTGGCATTATTGGTATGTCGTAGTAGTAAAGGAAATCACACGACCCAACCTCAAGCCATCGGTGCCCTACACAGGCACCACTTACAGGTATACATCAGAGAATAGTAGCGGAACATACACAACTCATAAAAACACTTAGACATATTACATCAACAGGCTAGCCGATAAGGCCACCTTCTGTAAAACATACATAATAAAATAAACGTCAGTCACAATTCTTTCTGTACAACCCATACCACTAGACATGACTACAGACCTCTAAGAATAACAACAGTGACGGGACAGGGCCCCGCCATACCCCTGAATGTACTACAACCGACAATACCAAGGATAAGCCTCCGGAGTAATGAAGCTTCTCAACAGCTGAATCAGTGATCCTAATAGTGAGGATCAGCAACCTGTATACTCTACCTGTGGCATGAACGCAACCCCCGAAGGAGGTCAGTACAACATGTACCAAATATGTGAAACTGAAAGTACTGTAGTGAAATCATAAGTCTAAAATAAAGTTGGAGACACGTATGATAACTCAAACAACAGTACACTGTGCCTTACTAACAATGAGAGTAAACAAGTATATACTTTACTGCATAAAAATAGGAGGCTCATGATCAAAACAGGGTCCCTCGCCCGTAGTATCAATAAGCAATCCTACTCCTGGGACTATTTCACCCGCATGGGTCCTGTGGACCCGCATGAGGTATTCCTCGCAAAGCGTCGCACTACCGCATGGGACTATTTCACCCGCATAAGCCCATAAGGACTCGCATGAGGTATTCCTCGCATCATGGGTAGCAAATCCACCGAACAGGTGGTATAACGTCTTGGGGGTTTACCCCTCATTTATACTCTTACCCTGAAGCAGGTGGTATAACGTCTTGGGGGTTTACTCCTCATTTATACTCTTACCCTAGCTTAACCGGCCATCATACATAACATAATCCCTACCGGCTTATCATACATAACATAAGCACTACCGGCTTATCATACATAACATAAGTACTACAAGTTTATCATATATAACATAAGCACTACCGGCTTATCATACATAACATAAGCAAGTTAAGACATCCCCTAACTTCTTATTTGCCTTAATTATCATGCACTCTCATTTTATTTAACTTAAGGCACTAACATGTTATTAGAAATCCGGGAATTTAACCCAAAGTACTACGTACTTCCGTTCCTTTAAAAAGAACCCTTTTTATATAAAAACCCCAAGATACTAACACCCGTAGTATCAAGGCTTGTCTACTTTTCAAAACAAGTTACTACACCTTTAGAAATTCATTTCAAGGCTTTGACACTAAGTAACTTCTACATTCACAACCTAGGCAACTCATGCCTATAAATCAAGTAGACACTCTCTTAACCTTCCATAAAGTCGTTATAACTAACTTCCCATAAAGCCGTTATAACTCTTTATGCTTTAGAAACTAAGACATCTTTAACCATTAAAACAAGTGAGTTAATTCTCTAACTCAACCCACTTGGACGTTCTTAAACAAGTCAAGGATATCAAATGAAACTAAATTCATTTAAATCTCGTACGTCTACCGTACTATACATTTATAGTTACTCATGCTCAATAGATAAGAAAAGTTCCACATACCTCTCCGGCTCAATCCACTTGACGAGTTGAAAACGCCGCACGTAGAATGTCAACCTCGATTAGTACAAAACCAACCCCGCCAAGATATGAGTCGAATTATTCTAAATGCCCGATTAATCAACACGGAAGTGAGTTAAAATTGACAAGGTTCGTCATCACCTCTTTAAAGGAGAAATTTTCCCAGTTTCCTTTGAAACGTATGTAACAATAATTCAAGCAACAACCGTTAAGAATATACTCCCTTTGTTAAAAATTGATAAGAAGGTTGCTGAATGCTTTGTCTATCATATTTATATCACACTGAATTTTTGTAAATAAAAGAGTAGTTGAAACTTGTACTGTTGCTATATAAAACCATACGTACCAATTCTTTATTTTACTAACAGGGAAAGTTACTAAAGTAGAAAAGGATGTTAGTGGCACTGTTTCCTTGGTGCATTTCTCAAGGGAGGAATATATAATATATTATCCCAACACATAAAGCCAAGTGATTTTTCAATCATTATGTCCCCCCTACTCATTAATGAATTGCCACACAATATCCTTTTGGCTATGGATATTACACAATTACGCCACATAACCCCCTAACTTACACCCTTAATTAATTAATCAAATGATGTGCCTCTGTATAATTTATCAATTATACACAATAACTAATTCTTGATCTCAATTCACTTAAATTCTAAAAACTCATAAAACCTTTGTATACTCGATGTCATAATTTTTGTAATATGACACTAGTCCATAACTTCTTTTTGCATACTCCAAATTTATTCCCAATCCCCGTATCACATTCGTCACATCAATAATTATTTCGGGACCACATCCTTTTATATACTAATTTCCTTATTAGCATATGTAAATATAACAAAAAAACTTCCAAGACTCGGGTCTATTTCCTTCGTTTATGTGCTCAAATTATTGTTCAAAATTACGAGTCGTTACATCTTCCCCCCCTTAAAAACATTCGTCCTCGAATGTTGGGATGACATATCAAATTCTCATCACGTATCCTTATGCTTCTCGCTGAACCTCGGCGTAAGTTTGGAGTCAATATGGATATTTGTTTTTCATTTCCTCTTCCACTCACTACGTTACTTCTTCTATAGTCTTATTCTGCCATATAATATTTACGAAGGCTAATTCCTTAGTCCTCAACTTACGAACTTGTCGATCTAGGATAGTAACAGGATTTTCTTCATATGACAGATCTTCTGTAACCTGCACACCCTCAATTGGAGCAATTCGAGAATGATCTCCAACACATGTTATCAACATGGAAATATGGAGTACCGGATGAACTCCAACTCTGAGGGTAAGTCTAATTCATAAGCTACTTGATCAATATGTCGAATTATGCGGTATGGCCCAATATATCTTGGACTCAACTTTCATTTCTAAGTCGGGATCGCAATCGCCTGTAGTAGCCCACTGGGCTTCTGGTGTTCAACCATGACCTGCTACTAATTCGGATATTAAGCAACAACTCTGCTACGTCCCTCTTCAGGCCACCTTACCAATACATACATCTGAGGTCACTACTCGACATAGTCGACCCCGAACAATTAGAGCAATAAGCACTGCGTGCCTCCCCTAAAACCTGCTGACAAGTCCTGTGTCACGACCCGACCTCGGGCCCGCGACTGGTGCCTTACCCCGGGCACCCTAGTGATACTACATCAGAGAAAAATCAGCGGAAATAAAAACTTAAACAGGAAACAAGATACAACATAAGAAAACAGGCTAACCAAAACGGTCACCTTCATGAATATACATACAACCGAATAGTTACAATCCTTTACAAACCCTGCCCACAACAGTACTACAGACCTCTAATATTTTTACAACAACTATGACGGGACAGGGCCCCGCCATACCCCTGAATGTACAAAAACTTACAAACTCGGGGAAACATACCAAAAGATAAGTCTCCGGAGAAACGGAGCTTCCCAATACGCTGAACTGTGATCCTAAGAACAAGGATCAACAACCGATGTACCTCTACCTGCGGCATGAACGCAGCCCCCCGAAGGAGGTCAGTACAACATGTACCAAGTATGTGAAACTGAAAATACTGTAAACGAAATCATAACAGTCTAAATAAGACAGGAGACATGTATGATAACCAAACTACAGTTCACGACATAAAAACAGTCATGTCAAAGCAGGGACTCACGCCCTCAAAGTCATCACTCAAATATAACCAAGGGTCTCACGCCCACAATATCAATCAAGCCCGCATCATGGCCACATGCCCCCGGTGTTATACCCCGTATTTCTGGAGTATGTACGTGAGGACGTACGTACAAAAGTGTAGCCTTAAAAGTTTAGGCCTAGGACGTTTTTTTGGGCACAACCCACACAAGGAATCGTTTTCCGACGAAACGTTTTACACGACTCGCGTAGGGTAAATTCCGGCTATGTCATTTCTAATTTTTGCGGATTTTTCCGAGCGACGGAACCCTTTTTGACCAACGAGAGGGTGACACTTGTCACCCTCAAGTGGACGGCCAAGTGGCCTTTTGCCTTGGGCGGTTGAGAGGCTTTTGGGGCTTAGAACATGGACCTTTGTTTGTGGAGTGATTTGAGGAGGTTAGGGGCACTTGGGCAAATCTTGCCTCCACTTGCCCCCACTTGGCTTGATCTTGGCCATTGGTTGGCCATGTCTTAGCCTATAAATACCCTCTCTTTGAAGACTTATTCATCACAAATTTCCAAGTCTAAATCCTCCTTCCCCTTGTGAGCCATCGTCCTAAGCCTCACTCCCTTTAGAAGCCTTGGCCGAATACCCCCTTTTTAGAAGCCTTGGCCGAATACCCCCCCTAGCCCTAGCCGAAACCCTACCCCCTCCCTTGGTAGAAAAGTTGTCTTCTAGTATTGTTATAATGCCCAAAATACCCTAGCCCAAATCCCTTAGTCCTTAGTAGAAGTTGTGAAGAACTTCTAAGGTTTCTTGGAGCTACCGGAGCGTTCAACTTAGGAGCTAAACCTTGCTCAGGCGCGACTTTATCTAGGATATTATTGGGCTTACTGAGGTAACAAATCCTAACCCTCTTTTGAATAAGGGAATACTTACTGTTGTAGTATTAGAATAAGTATTAAATACTTAGAAGAATATCGCAGAATAGAATTGAACTGTTACCACAGTAGAAAGGTTTAAAAGAAGAATAATCAAACTGTGCTTACATAGGACTGTTTTCACAGTAGACTTGAGTAGCTCACCGGGTAGGGAAGTATCGCCAATTTTCCGTAGGATATAGAACCCTCTGCTTAGAATCACAAGTAGTCCGAACGTTGTTAGACGTGTTCCGACTATTATAGGTCGATTCTCTCGCGACATATTCAACTTGGCAAAGGTTTTCACGAGAAGGTATGTGATTCTTCCTAAAGCATGATATTTTACAATATATAGTACGGTAGACGCATACATGTGTTAATCGAATAATAACTACGGCAATGTCTTTTGACTTAAGCTGAATAATACTTACGGAATGCCTCACGCTTAAGCCCGACAACACTTACGGAATGCCTCACGCTTTAAGCTGAATAATAAAGATCTGAAAGCATTTCATAAGAACACTGAATCATTTTAAAACAGAAGCTTAAGAGTTATACTAGCTTTATGGGAAGTTAAGTATAACCACTTAAGATTGATAAAAGAAACAAGTTTGCCTATGTGTTTATAACAGACTTATGTTGAATTGTGAAAAAGAATAATAAGATGGTTTGATAAGTAGACATGATATGATGCTATGTGTGTTAGTATCTTGTAACGTTTGTATAAGAGAGTATCCTTGTTGTGCTTATGTTGTTTAAAGATAAGCTGTTATGTTAGTGTACTATCACTCACCTCTTGAGATGATACCGGAGGTTAAGTCGCCTCCGACGCGGGTAGACTGCGTGATGCAGGACCATGATTCGAGAATACCTCATGCGGGTCCAGGGGGCCTATGCGGAGATACGAGAGTTCCAGGTTAGTATGCGGGGTTATGCCTCATGCGGACAACGAGTCCAGGACAATGCCGAGGAGTAGCTACCCTCGATGCGGGGTTATACCTCATGCGGGCCCATGTGAGTGGCCTATGCGGACTCGAGTTCAGATTAGGCTTGCGGAATGATGATGTGGGCGAGTGGCCTGTTTCGATCATTCGCAGCCTAGACAAGACCTATTACAGTTACCTATTGTTGCTCTTGTTTGTGATGTGGCACTACGTGCGGTTTCCTTGGTTGTTTCACACATATTTGTAAACTGGTTCTAAAAATAATATGTTTTCATTTAAGTACTTTACGCTCGCATACTTAGTACTGTAATCTTGACCTCTTCGGGCCGCTCATGCCGCAGGCGGCAAGCAGTGCTAGATCCGCATCCTTAGGATCTCTTTGCATTGGTGTCGAGCTCCATCTTCTCGGAGGCTCTACTTTTGGTATGATCTCCTGTATTGTAGATAGTTTGTACGATCAGGTATGGCGGGCCCGTCCCGCCATAGTTGTATATTTCAGAGGTCTCAGAGTCATGTTGCATGTTGTCGGATGTAATCGCTAAACATGATTTATATATATATGCCGAAGGCGACGTTTGTTCACATAAAGCGTGTCTTATTTTATAAATTGTTTCATGTCTTGTTTTATATTTCCACGATTACTCGATGTATGACTACTGGGTGCCCCGGAGGCACGACCACGGCCCCGAATGGGTCGTGACAAAAGTGGTATCGAGCGATTAATCCTCGGAAAGTGTCTACATACCGTATCTAGTAGTCTTGATTATCGGTGTGTTGCACCACACCAATAATCGTGAGGCTATAGGATATTTAGGATTGGTTTCCATTCTTCTCAACTGAGATCGTGCTTTAGAGTCGTGTTATAGGTTGGACCTCTAACGTATTCCTTTCCCGTAATGCTTATGCCTCCACGTAAGGCAACCCGGCCCGAATGCGGCAAGGCAGGGAGTCGCTAGCAGACACCCAGAGTCACGAGGGCTCGTGCCCGTCTATACGAGACGGCGAGTTCTATGACGCCGCCACCCCAAAGACAGACCACGCACCCACACCTCCCGTCCCACACCTGGGCGGAGGAGTTAGGGCAAGGAGACGGCCCACTATTGGCTAAAGTTGTGGCCCGTCACGAGGAGAGATTGACGCGCAGCCTGGGGTTCAGCCCGGCTCGGCCGCACCCGTGGTGCACCCGAGGGCAGATAGTTTGAGACTACGAGATTTCTTGAGTTGTAGCCCGCCAGAGTTTTACGGGTCGAGGCCAGAGGATGATCCGCAGGAGTTCATCCGTCGCCACAGAATCATGAGGTGATCAAGGCCTCGAGACAGAGTCCGTGACCTTGTTCGCGTCGGCCGCGTGATACCGCAATCGATTGGTTTGATTCATGGAGTTATCCCGGGAGAGCACGCGTCCCCGCCTACTGGGATGAGTTCTCGAGGCTTTCTCACTCACTTCTTGCCTCCACGGATGGCGAGGGCGCGGGCCGATAGATTTTTACCATCGAGGCGCAGAGGACGACCGTCGTGAGTACAATGTCGAGTTTGATTCATTGGCTCGATATGTCCCAAAGATTGTAGCGAGCATGGAGGATAGGTGCACCGCCACGCCACCGGCTAGATGATTACATGGCCGAGTCATGCGGGTGTTTTCTTCACCGGTATGGACATTACCCGCACGCAGCTCACGCCTTGGATGCGAGCGAACGCAGAGGTCGACGAGTGACAGACAGCAGGTAAGGCGCCGTGACGAGGGTCTTACGTGGCTATCGTGGTGGCGGCCTCGGCAGCCTAGATTTGCACCACGCCCAGAGCACTCGCACCGCCCTCGCACCCAGAGTATTCGAGGCGCATCGGCCCTGTGGCTTCGTGACGCCCGAGTAGCAGAGGTATCGCCGACGGGACCACCCCCAGGTGTGGCCGTCGGTAGATCCCATTACGGAACTGTGGTACTGCTTTTTGGATCTTGTTACGCCAGGCCGGCGGTCATTTTGCGAGGATCGTCCGACCGGGGCGCTGGTGGTAGGCTCACCTTCAGTTCGTTGCCGCTTCATCATCTCCTACGATTATCGCCGAGGGCAAGGTACTCATGGGTCGCAGGTCGCGGCAGAGGTCGTGGCTCGGTCTCGATTCTAGCGGTCCTCGTAACCGCATTTATGCTTTGTCCACGGCAGATCGTGAGGCCTCACCGATGTCGCCACAGTACCTTATCGGTTCACGGGTTTGATGTATGCTTTGATAGATCCGGTTCTACTGGTCCCATATATCTCCCTTGTTGCTAGTAGGATAGGGATAGAGCACGAGTCCATAGACCCTTTCGAGGTAGCTACGCGTGGGTGATTCGGTAGCTCGGCGGTATATAGAGCTTGTCTGTGACCATTTACGTCGTCGACCAGCCGACTTGATAGAGTTGGAGATGATTGACTTCGACGTGATTATGGGGATGGATTGGCTAGTTCTTGCTACGCCAATGTAGACCGCAGAGAGAGTAGTACGGTTCCAGCTCTGCGAGCCGGTTGTTGAGTGGGGAGCACCAGACGCCGGGGTAGGTTTATTTCCTACCAAGGCTAGGAAGATGGTGCGAAGGGGTATATCTACCATCTCGTCGGGTGTTTGATAATCAAGCCGCGTACCAGATTTTCGCCGGTTCAGAGTCACGAGTTCCCGCACGTGTTTCCAGATGACCTTCGGGTATCCTCCCGAGAGGAGATCGAGTTTTGTATAGATGTGTTGCAGATACTCGCTATTTCCATTCCGCCATACGTAACGGCACCGCCGAGTTGAGGAGTCAAGGACCACCGAGGATTTCTTTGGAGAAGGGTTTTATCGACCTAGTGTTTCTCCCGGGGCGCCGGTATTGTTCAGAAGAAAGAAGGGCGACGCCTGCGCATGTGTTGACTACGCATACTGAACAAGGTGACCATTAAGAACGATACCCTTCCTGTGATTGATGACTTGTTCGACGATTGCAGGCGCGAGATGTTTCTCCAAGATTGATCTGCGATCGCTATCATCGAGTTCGTGTCGAGAGGTGGATGTCCCTAGATCGCATTCGGACCCAGACGCATTATGAGTTCGTGGTCATGTCTTTGGTTGACCAATGCTCGCGGTATTCATGGATTTGATGAACCGAGTGTTCAAACCATTTTTGGACACGCTTGTGATAGTGTTCATTGATGATATCTTGGTTTATTCTCGCCAGAGCGAGCATGCGAGCATTTGAGGATCAGGCCGACAGCTTCTCAGACAGCAGATTAGACGCCAAGTTTTCCAAATGTGAGTTTTGTTGACTTGATGGCGTTTCTTGGGCATATTGTCGGCCGATGGCATTCGAGTGGATACGCCAAGATCGAGGCACAGACTTGGCCGAGACCTACTACTCCGGCGAGGTTCGCAGATCGGGCCTTGCAGTTATTATCGGCGTTCGTGGAGAAGTTTGCTTCTATCTTCGCACCATTGACTTGGTCGACTCGTATGCGCCAAGTTCCTGGATCGATGCTTGGAGCGGGGTTTCGATTCTTGAAAGAGAGATCGACGACCGCCTCGTTCTTACTCTTCCGCAGGTCCAGACGGTTATGTTGTGTATTGTGATCGTCGGGCATCGGGGTGGGATGTGTGTTGATGCAAAGATGGCAGAGTTATAGCATATGCATCCCGACACCAAGAAACACGCAGGAACGACCCCACCCATGATTTGAGTTGGCAGCCGTGATTCACGCTTTGAAGATCTGGAGGCACTATTTGTATGGGGTTCACGTGGATATTTTTACAGACCACAAGAGCCTCCAGTATATCTTCAGCCAGAGGGAGCTGAACTTACGACAGAGACGGTGGTTAGAGTTGCTTAAGGATTACGATGTTGATATCCTGTACCACCCGGGAAGGCGATGTTGTGGCGTATGCTCTTAGTCGTAGGTCGATGGGAGCCTATCGATGTGCAGCAGAGAGAAGGGACATGGTTCGTGATTTGCACCGATTAGCGAGCCTTGTGTCCGCTTGATTGATTACGATAGCGATGGGTTAGAGTTCGTGAGGTTGCCGAGTCTTCCATCGTCGGCGAGGTGAAGAGGCAACAGCTCGAGGATCCAGGCTTTGATTCGATATCGTGATACGACTCTTCGTGAGGGCAAGGGTCCTTGAGGTAGCACGATGGGGTGCTAAGGTTTGAGGCGATTGTGTGTTCCGGATGTTTCGGACTTGGCAGAGTTCGGGGAAGCACACAGCGCGCTACTTATCCATCCGGGTCGACCAAGATGTACCACGACCTTACATCTGTGTATAGGTGGGATGGCTTGAAGAGGACGTTGCGAGTTCGTAGCTCAATGCCCATGTTGTCGCGGTGAAGGTAGAGCACCAGAGGCCCGTGGTTTGTTACGCACGATTGAGATCCCGACCGGAAGTGGGAGGTAATCAACATGGACTTCATCACGGATTACCTCGCACTCGGAGGAGACATGATTCTATATGGGTTATCGTCGACGGTCGAAAATCAGCCCACTTTCTTCCGTCGGACGACTTTTGGTGAGGATTATGCCGACTTTACATCCGAGAGATTGTCAGACAGCATGGAGTCCCTACTTCGATCATATCGCATGTGGAGCCCGCCACGCTAATTTCTGAGGTCCTTCCGAGGGTTTAGGGACGCAGTGAGCCCGAGTAACGCATTTCATCCACGCATGCACGGACAGCAGAGCGCACTATCCGCACTCTTGAGGATATCTCGCGAGCCCGTGTTATTGACTTCGATGGTAGTTGGGAGGATCATTTGCCTCTAGTTGAGTTCGCGTATAATAATAGCTACCACTCCAAAGATTCAGATGGCGCCTTATGAGGCCTTGTATGAGAGGAAGTGCAGATCGCCTATAGGTTGGTTCGATGTGGGTGAGGTACAGTTAGTGGGACCAGATTTGGTGCAGCAGGCAGTGGATAAGGTGAAGCTTATCCGAGAGCGGCTATTGACAGCTCAGAGTCGACAGATGTCGTATGCAGATCATCGTCGTCGGCATCTGGAGTTCGCAGTTCATGATTGGGTTTTCCTAAAGGTGTCACCCATGGGGTGTGATGCGATTCGGGAAGAAGGGAAACTCACCAAGGTACATCGGGCCGTTTCGCATTGTCCGCAGGTAGGCAAGGTTGCATGAGTTGGATCTGCCGTCCGATCCGGAGGCGCATCCGGTTTTTCACGTATCTACGCCGGAGAGATGTATCGGGATCCATCTAGGGTACACCCGATTGACGATGTCCAGTGACCGAGGGTTATCGTATGAGGAGATTCCCATAGCGATAATCGATCGTCGTTAGCGTCTGACGAAGGGCGTGGCTTCCACAAAGTCTTGTGGGCGAACGAGCTCGGGAGAGATGGCGTGGGAAGGCGGCGAGGACATGAGGCAGAAGTATCCTCACCTATTTCCTACACCTCCAGGTAATTCACTTTCCTACTTGTAAATCTTCATTATCGTTTATGCCTAAGTATTGTTCTGTGGCCGTGTGTGGCATTTGCAACTGTTTAAGTTATGAAGAACCTTATCGATAACTGTCTTGGGAAGGAACATTCGGGACGAATGTTTCTAAGGAGGGGAGAATGTTATACCCCGTATTTCTGGAGTATGTACGTGAGGACGTACGTACAAAAGTGTAGCCTTAAAAGTTTAGGCCTAGGACGTTTTTTGGGCACAACCCACACAAGGAATCGTTTTCCGACGAAACGTTTTACACGACTCGTAGGGTAAATTCCGGCTATGGCATTTGTAATTTTTGCGATTTTTCCGAGCGACGGAACCCTTTTTGACCAACGAGAGGGTGACACTTGTCACCCTCAAGTGGACGGCCAAGTGGCCTTTTGCCTTGGGCGGTTGAGAGGCTTTTGGGGCTTAGAACATGGACCTTTGTTTGTGGAGTGATTTGAGGAGTAGGTTAGGGGGCACTTGGGCAAATCTTGGCCCTCCACTTGCCCCCCCACTTGGCTTGATCTTGGCCATTGGTTGGCCATGTCTTAGCCTATAAATACCCTTCTCTTTGAAGACTTATTCATCACAAATTTCCAAGTCTAAATCCTCCTTCCCTTGTGAGCCATCGTCCTAAGCCTCACTCCCTTTTAGAAGCCTTGGCGAATACCCCTTTTAGAAGCCTTGGCCGAATACCCCCTAGCCCTAGCCAAACCCTACCCCTCCCTTGGTAGAAAAGTTGTCTTCTAGTATTGTTATAATGCCCAAAATACCTAGCCCAAATCCCTTAGTCCTTAGTAGAAGTTGTGAAGAACTTCTAAGGTTTCTCGAGCTACCGAGCGTTCAACTTAGGAGCTAAACCTTGCTCAGCGCGACTTTATCTAGGATATTATTGGGCTTCTCGAGGTAACAAATCCTAACCTCTTTTGAATAAGAGAATACTTACTGTTGTAGTATTAGAATAAGTATTAAATACTTAGAAGAATATCGCAGAATAGAATTGAACTGTTACCACAGTAGAAGGGTTTAAAAGAAGAATAATCAAACTGTGCTTACATAGGACTGTTTTCACATTAGACTTGAGTAGCTCACCGTAGGGAAGCACGCCCAATTTTCCGTAGGATATAGAACCCTCTGTTTAGAATCTGCATAAGTAGTCCAACGTTGTTAGACGTGTCTGACTATTATAGGCTGATTCTCTGCACGCGACATATTCAACTTGGAAGGCGGTTTAAGCTGATAAGGTATGTTATTCTTCCTAAAGCATGATATTTTACAATATATATAGTACGGTAGACGCATACGTGTTAATCGAATAATAACTACGGCAATGTCTTTTGACTTAAGCCCGAATAATACTTACGGAATGCCACGCTTAAGCTCGAATAACACTTACGTGAATGCCTCACGCTTAAGCCTGAATAATAAAGATCTGAAAGCATTTCATAAGAACACTGAATCATTTTAAAACAGAAGCTTAAGAGTTATACTAGCTTTATGGGAAGTTAAGTATAACCACTTAAGATTGATAAAAGAAACAAGTTTGCCTATGTGTTTATAACGGACTTATGTTGAATTGTGAAAAGAATAATAAGATGGTTTGATAAGTAGACATGATATGATGCTATGTGTGTTAGTATCTTGTAACGCTTTGTATAAGAGAGTATCCTTGTTGTGCTTATGTTGTTTAAAGATAAGTTATGTTAGTGTACTATCACTCACCTCGAGATGATACCGAGGTTAAGTCGCCTCCGACGCGGGTAGACTCAGCGTGTGCAGGACCATGATTCGAGAATACCTCACGCGGGTCCAGTGGGCCATGCGAGCTACGAGAGTTCCGTGTTAGTATGCGGGTTATGCCTTACGCGGTCTATGTGCTACGCGACAACGAGTGCAGAACGCCGAACCCGCCCGCATCGTGCCTTACCCGCACCCTAGTGATACAACATCGAGAAAAACCGGAAATAAAAACTTAGACATGCAACAATAGATATAATAATAAACAGCAACCAAAACAGTTGCCTTCAAGATATACATAAAACACAAGCTTTAATCCTTTTACAACCCCGCCACAACAAGATTACTGCACTCTAAGATTTACAACGACTATGACGGACAGTGGCTCGCCATACCCCTGAATGTACAAGAACCTACAACTCAGGGAACACATACCAAAAGATAAACCTCCGGAGAAACGGAGCTTCCCAAAACGCTGAAATGAGATCCTAAGAGCGAGGATCCACGACCGATGTACCTTCTACGCGCAGATGAACGCAGCCTCAAGGAGGTCGATAACAGTACCAAGTATGTGAAATCAGAAAAATATCAGAATGAAATCATACTAGTCTATATAAAGCAGAGACATGTATGATAACCAAACTACGATCACAACATAAAAGCGATATGTCCATGTGGACTCACGCCTCAAGTCATCACTCAAATATAACTATGGGTCTCACGCCCACAACATCAATCATGTTCGCATCACGGCCGCATGCCCGGACTCGCATCGGTGTAGACATGTCCATGATGCAACAATAATACCAATGCCCTACGGCCACATGCCGGAATTCTACCTGCAGACACGCCCATGTGACATCAACAATAATATACCGGGTGATCAACCCCGCCGCACGGCCACATGCCCGAATTCTACCTCGGTAGACATGTCCATGTAACCACAATAACAATATATCGTAATCAACCCCGCCGCATGGCGCATGCCCCTAATATCAGACGGCAGACATGTCCATGTGACATCAACAACAAGACAAGAATCAAAATGGAAACATACCCGTGGAATTCTCCATCACCGCCAAAGACGTCCAAGTAAGTTCTCAACAAGTCGACCGCTCTATCGAGAGACGCAGAATACGTAAATACCACACTTGCACAACAAAGGCTATCATCACAAGCATAGGCAAGTTTCACAACAACAAGCATAGGCAAGTTTCACAACAACAAGCATAGGCAAGTTTCACAACAACAAGCATAGGCAAGTTTCACACAACACAAAGTACTATACTTTTATGCCAAAGACCGGTTTATAACCCCAAAGTACTACATACGTTAAGTTCTTTTAAAAGAGATCCATTACTTTTATAAAAGTCACCCGATACCCGAAGTATTAGAATGACCAACCCACATTCCTTTACAAAATCAAGTAACAACATTCTTTTCCTAAGTTCCGCTTGCCTAGTTTCAATTACTCAAGCTTCTCATTTTCAAATGCTCAAGTCACTTATTTTAGAAAGGTTTCATAACTCATAGTCTTAATCTCTTTTAAAACAATTGAGTAACATATGTCATATATGTGAGTAGTTTATTCTTGTTTATAACAATCTTATTACAATGACCATGATCTAGAAAATGTAATATCATTTTGTCTTATCTTAGCTTTCATGCAGATGAGGTTTCTACCGGTTTTAATACAACACATCATTATTCAATACATTTTCCTTTATTAACGCCGCAATGGTGCTGTCGATACACATTCGATTCCCAAATCAAGAAACATTATCCCTTTAAAACCAAGTACTCATTACTCACGAATGAGGTTTCACACAAACATCCACATTAAAACAAATAAGTTAAGTCTCTTATCTTATAAGATCAAGTCTCTTAACTTCTAACATCAAGAAACCATTTTCACTACATAAGGTCGTTATAACTAACTTCCCATAAAGCTATTATAACACCCTATGTTTTAAACCAACCAAATCACTTAGCACATGTACGCTCACCGTACTACATAGTTCACAACAATCATGCTAGAAAACATAGGAAGAGGTTCACATACCTCGCGACGATTTATCGACAATAAGCAAAATGCTCCAAGTACTACAACCTTGCTAGCCCTTTCCACTCCTCGAGTAGAATACGCTACTCTTAGTACTTTCACCTATAAAGGTCACAAACGCCTATTAACCCCAAAACACAAGTTTCTAACTTTCTACGTAAAATTGCAAAGACTCTCCCCGCAACAACAGAAATCTCCTCCTCTATCGAGGCCGGCTACCAAGACAACCGTGTGGGGTTTACACGCCTAACCTGACGTGTACAATTCTACTCAAAGAATACTACACAAGTTCATCGCAATACACCCCATGTAAATACAGTCATTCTTTCTTTACATTCAGCTTAAGTCAAAAGACATTGCCGAATACTAAGTATAGTTCCATATATAGTATACTTCAACTATATATTCTAACAAACATGTAATTTCCAATTACAATAGAGGACAAGATAATTACCTCGACAAGCCCAAAATTATCCAAGTTATAATGTCGATCCCGAGCAAGGTTTAGCTCCTACTCCGTGGCGCTCCAATCCGCTCCAAACAACCCTTAGAAGTTCTAACTAACTTCTACTCAAATACTTCAACCAACTATGAAGATTTCCTTAGGGTTTGGTTTGAGACTAAAAGGACAAAAGGTAGTATTTCCTGCTCTACGATAGAGGTAACTTTTGGAATACAACAAGGTAAAGGCTAAGGTATTTTGGGCATTATAACAATACTCGAGAGTATTTCTACCAAGAGTGGTGTATTTATACGAAACAACTAGGCTAGTGGGGTACCCTACGCTAGCACCACAAAGGGGAGGGAGGCTCTCGCCATAAGGCCACCTAAGGGGAGTGGGAAGGCTTAGGACGAGAATCAAGAGGAGGGAGAGTTTTCAAGGCTTAGACAAAGTGAGTGGATGAATAAGTTCATCACTAAGTGGGTATTTATAGAAACCAAAAGCCAACCAACGGCCAAGATCAAGCCATGTGCAAGGCAAGTGTAAGGCCAAGATCAAGCCAAGTGCACCCTAACCCCTACTCCACAAAACAAGCCACAAAACATTGCACAAAACATTGCACAAAACAAGGCCAAAACAAGGCATGAATTCGTCCCACTTGAGCTTCAATTATCGCTCACTGGAGGTGACAAGTGTCACCCTCTCGTTGGTCCAAAATGTTTCGTCTCTGGAAAAATCCGCAAAAACAAAACGACATAGCCGAATTTTCCTTCGCAAGTTATAAAACGTTTAGTCGAAAAACGACTCTAACCGGTGTCAGCACAAATGTCATTCGCCAAGCCACCTAGGCGGTGACACGTGTCACCCTCCTAATGGCCCTCATAAAACGCCTTCCAAAAAAATATCCACAATGGCCAAAATCTCAAAACAAAGTGGGCCCTACAAAATCAGAATTTCTCCGTGGCCCCACGTGACCATTTCCGAAAATAAAATTCCATAATTCTAATATAATCTAAGACGCCCAAATTCCAAATCTGGGAACCCAATTTCCTTCAACGAACATTTTTCCTTACCAAAAACCGGAAACTTTTTCCGTGGAAGAATCACCTCTTTCTTCCTTTCCAATTTTTTCACACCTCAGACGCACGCCCTCGCATACATACCCGAGAATACGGGTATAACATTCTCCCCCCCTTAGAAACATTCATCCCCGAATGTTCCTTCTCAAGTCGGATAACGATAAAGTTCCTCTAACAAGTTGCCGACGCCACGCCGCCACGAACTAACACACGCTTCTCTTCTCCTAACTCGTTGTACTCTTCTAACACTCGAACTCTTTCTAGTATCCGTACCACACTTCCGTCAATGCTTCTGTTTCCTACCTTTGGAGTTACTACCTCCAAACTTGGTCATCATACTAACTTCAATCTCCCTTAAGGCCATTCCCGGCCTCCACGATCCGCTTTTGGTCGAACATATCCACCAACTCATACGATGGTCATACAAACTTGGGCCTAGCATCCTCGTGACCCTACCACCTGGCGGGACCACCCAGAACTGACCCCACCCCAAACCGGGTTACGGGTTGACCCGCAAATGGTCCTCAACCCGACCCCCAACCGCTAAACTCTTGTTCCCGATCCTAACAATCTTACTAACTCACATCATGAAAGCTACCACTTCCATCTCACACTACCCACGGACTTATCACACAAATAAATCCCACGTATACCACTACTCTGATAAGGGTCAAACATAAAATAAATCTTTAACTCAAGACGACCTTACCCCTAAGGTCTCGGGCCGTGACATAGTCTAAGGTTCACACTTACCATGCCCCCACACGTATCCTCCCAACTAAGCATGTTTTCTAACTCACAATTAACACAACGCTATTCGCATAGCACAATATAATGAGACCATCATAACAAGCATACCAAAACTCTAGAGGGTTAAGGATATACCAAGCTACCGCTCCACTCTAATCATAGGCTCACGCAGGGCTTATAATCGTAGGCGCGATGAACCACCATCGATCCAGAGGCCGAGTCGAACATCCGTGCTACTCTTGGTCGGACAGCTTCGCAAAGTGCTCGCTGGCCGCAAAAATAACAAGCTCCTTGGTACTACGACACTCCCGAAATGCGGTCTACCACATCGACCACACCGAGGTAGGGTGATCGCATCCGCCAACACCCCTACTCCCCGAACATCTCGAAACACGGGAGCCCCGACCGCCTCGAATATCCTGGCGGTCCCGGCGCTGCGGAGGACCACTCGCAATGGCGGAGGTACATAACTAGTCTGGCCACGAGGCGGTCCGCCTCGAAAGTCGCCAAAATATCCGGCCGTCTTGGCCTTCTTCTCGCCGAAAGCCGTCCACCTGCCGATCCGCGCCTCGCACTCCGCGCATGAGCACGAACGCGGCAATGTCCATGCCCACAAGAGAAACACCCGCACAAGACTCGCCATATAATCATCTAGCCCGCGACGTAGCGATGCACTCCTATCCTCCATATTCGCAACAAGCGCAGGACATATCGAGCCAAAGAATCGAACTCGATATTGTACTCCCGACAGCGCGCCTCTCGCCTCAAGAATAAAAATTTGTCGCCCGCGTTCTCCTCATCTCGCGGAGGCAAGAAGTGCGTGAGAAAAGCCCCAAAACTCATCCCATATCTGAGGTGCATGCTCTCCCGAAAGCTCCCACGAATCAAACCAATCGATCGCGGTATCACGCAGCCGATGCGAACCGGGCGTCACAGATCGGTCTTCAAGCCTTGATCACCCGCATGATCCTTCAGAATCGACGGATGAACTCCTGCGATCATCCTCGTGCCTCGACCCATAAAACTCGCGGGCTACAACTCGAAAGTCCCGTAGCCTCAAACTATTCGCTCTCCGGTGCACCACAAAGCATCGAATCGAATCGCCAGATCCAAATTTATCTCATATCTGCCACGACTCGCCAAGAATCGGGCCATCTCCTTGTAACCCATCTCTCTCGCCTGCATCGTGGGACTGAGGCTCAGTGTATCGTGGTCTCAGCAGCCACCGCTGCGCTCTAAACTCGCTGGGCCGGGCGGCGTCACAAAACCCGCCGTCAAGCACAACTCGTGTATCGCCCGACTGCGCCTGCACTCCTCAGATCTCACTAGCAGCACCTCGCTTGCCCTACTGGGCTCTGGTTGCCTTGGCGCGAGGCATAATCGGTAAAACGAGATACGTCGAGGGTCCAACTTACAACACAACTCTAAGGCACGATCTCGTAATGAGAAGAATGGAAACTAATCCTAAATGTCCTGCCTCTCGATTATAGATGTGGTGCACAACACATCGATAATCAAGACTCTACTAGACACGGTCTGAGACACTTTCGAGGATTAATCGCTCGATACCACTTTTGTAACGCCCAACTCGGCCCGCATCGTGCCTTACCCGGCACCCTAGTGATACAACATCGAGAAAACCAATGGAAATAAAAACTTAGACATGCAACAATAGATATAATAATAAACAAAGCAACCAAAACAGCTTGCCTTCAAGATATACATAAAACTCGAACAGCTTTAATCCTTTTACAACCCCGCCACAACAAGATTACTGCACTCTAAGATTTACAACGACTATGACGGACAGGGCTCGCCATACCCCGAATGTACAAGAACCTACAACTCAGTGGAACACATACTAAAAGATAAACCTCCGAGAAACGAGCTTCCCAAAACGCTGAATCGAGATCCTAAGAGCGAGGATCCACGATCGATGTACCTCTACTGCAGATGAACGCAGCCGGGCGAGGTCAAGATAACAGTACCAAGTATGTGAAATCAGAAAAATATCAGAATGAAATCATACTAGTCTATATAAAGCAGGAGACATGTATGATAACCAATCTACAGTTCACAACATCAAAGCAGTCATGTTCAGTCAGGGACTCAGGACCTCAATTCATCACTCAAATATAACCATGGGTCTCTCGCCCACTACAACAATCATGTTCGATCATGGCCGCATGCCCGACTGCAGACGTAGACATGTCCATGATGCAACAATAATACCAATGCCCCACGGCCACACGCCCGAATTCTACCTCGGTAGACACGTCCATGTGACATCAACAATAATATACTGGGTGATCAACCCTGCCGCATGGCCACATGCCCCCGGAATTCTACCTCGGTGTAGACATGTCCATGTAACCACAATAACAATATATCGGGTAATCAACTCGCCGCACGTGGCCGATGCCGAATATCGACGGCAGGTGTACGCCCACGTGACATCAACAACAAGACAAGAATCAAAATGGAAACATACCCGTGGAATTCTCCATCACCGCCAAAGACGCCCAAGTAAGTTCTCAACAAGTCGACCGCCTATCGAGAGACGCCAGAATACCTAAATACCACACTTGCACAACAAAGGCTATCATCACAAGCATAGGCAAGTTTCACAACAACAAGCATAGGCAAGTTTCACAACAACAAGCATAGGCAAGTTTCACAACAACAAGCATAGGCAAGTTTCACACAACTCAAAGTACTTTCATTTTATGCCAAAGTCCGGATTTTTAACCCCAAAGTACTACATACGTTATGTTCTTTTAAAAGAGATCCATTACTTTTATAAAAGTCACCCTATACCCGTAGTATTAGAATGACCAACCCACATTCCTTTTCAAAATCAAGTAACAACATTCTTTTCCTAAGTTCCAGTTTGCCTAGTTTCAATTACTCAAGCTTCTCATTTTCAAATGCTCAAGTCACTTATTTTAGAAAGGTTTCATAACTCATAGTCTTAATCTCTTTTAAAACAATTGAGTAACATATGTCATATATGTGAGTAGTTTATTCTTGTTTATAACGATCTTATTACAGCAGCCATGATCTAGAAAATGTAATATCATTTTGTCTTATCTTAGCTTCTATGCAGATGGAGGTTTCTACCGGTTTTAATACAACACATCATTATTCAATACATTTTCCTTTATTAACGCTGCAATGGTCTGTCGATACACATTCGATTCCCAAATCAAGAAACATTATCCCTTTAAAAACCAAGTACTCATTACTCACGAATGAGGTTTCACACAAACATCCACATTAAAACAAATAAGTTAAGTCTCTTATCTTATAAGATCAAGTCTCTTAACTTCTAACATCAGTAAACCATTTTCACCTACATAAGGTCGTTATAACTAACTTCCCATAAAGCTATTATAACACCCTATGTTTTAAACCAACCAAATCACTTAGCACATGTACGTCTACCGTACTACATAGTTCACAACAATCATGCTAGAAAAGATAGGAAGAGGTTCACATACCTCGCGACGATTTATCGACAATAAGCAAAATGCTCCAAGTACTACAACCTTGCTAGCCCTTTCCACTCCTAGAGTAGAATACGCTACTCTTAGTACTTTCACCTATAAAGGTCACAAACGTCTATTAACCCCAAAAAACAAGTTTCTAACTTTCTACAGAAAATTCAGAAGACTCCCCCCGCAACAACAGAAATCTCCTCCTCTATCGAGGCCGGCTACCAAGCCAACCAGGGGGGGGTTTACACGTCTAACCGGACGTGTACAATTCTACTCAGCAATACTACACAAGTCTACTGCAATACAGTCCTATGTAAATACAGTTCAGTTCTTTCTTTACATTCAGGCTTAAGTCAAAAGACATTGCCGAATACTAAGTATAGTTCCATATATAGTATACTTCAACTATATATTCTAACAAACATGTAATTTCCAATTACAATAGAGGGACAAGATAATTACCTCGACAAGCCCAAAATTATCCAAGTTATAATGTCGATCCTGAGCAAGGTTTAGCTCCTACTCCGTGCGCTCCAATCCGCTCCAAACAACCCTTAGAAGTTCTAACCAACTTCTACTCAAATACTTCAACCAACTATGAAGATTTCCTTAGGGTTTCGGTTTGAGACTAAAAGGACAAAAGGTAGTATTTCCGGGCTCTACGTATAGAGGTAACTTTTGGAATACAACAAGGTAAAGGCTAAGGTATTTTGGGCATTATAACAATACTCGGAGAGTATTTCTACCAAGAGGGGGGGTGTATTTATACGAAACAACTAGGCTAGGGGGGGGGGGGTACCCCACGGCTAGCACCACAAAGGGGGGAGGGGGAGGCTCTCGGCCATAAGGCCACTCAAGGGGGGGAGGGGGAAGGCTTAGGACGAGAATCAAGAGGGGAGGGAGAGTTTTCAAGGCTTAGACAAAGTGAGGAGTGGATGAATAAGTTCATCACTAAGGGGGGGTATTTATAGGAAACCAAAAGCCAACCAATGGCCAAGATCAAGCCATGTGCAAGGCAAGTGTAAGGCCAAGATCAAGCCAAGTGCACCCTAACCCCTACTCCACAAAACAAGCCACAAAACATTGCACAAAACATTGCACAAAACAAGGCCAAAACAAGGCATGAATTCGTCCCACTTGAGCTTCAATTACCGTCCACTTGAGGGTGACAAGTGTCACCCTCTCGTTGGTCCAAAATGTTTCGTCTCTCGGAAAAATCCGCAAAAAAACAAAACGACATAGCCGGAATTTTCCCTTCGCAAGTTATGTAAAACGTTTCGTCGAAAAACGACTCTAACCGGGTGTTGTGCACAAATGTCATTCGGCCAAGCCACCTAGGCGGGGGTGACACGTGTCACCCTCCTAATGGCCCTCATAAAACGTCTTCCGAAAAAATATCCACAATGGCCAAAATCTCGAAAACAAAGTGGGCCCCACAAAACCGTAAATTTCTCCCGTGGGCCCCACGTGACCATTTCCGAAAATAAAATTCCATAATTCTAATATAATCTAAGAAGCCCAAATTCCAAATCTGGGAACCCAATTTCCTTCAACGAACATTTTTCCTTACAAAAACCGGAAACTTTTTCCGTGGAAGAATCACCTCTTTCTTCCTTTCCAATTTTTCTGTCGCTCTCGTACGTACGTCCTCGCATACATACCCTGAGAATACGGGGTATAACAGAGTCCAGGATGATGCCGAGGAGTAGCTACCCTCGATGCGGGGTTATACCTCATGCGGGCCCATGTGAGTGGCCTATGCGGACTCCGGGAGTCCAGGATTAGGCTTGCAGAATGATGATGTGGGCGAGTGGCCCTGTTTCGATCATTCGCAGCCTAGACAAGACCTATTACAGTTACCTATTGTTGCTCTTGTTTGTGATGTACCACGTGCGGTTTCTCGGTTGTTTCACACATATTTGTAAACCGGTTCTAAAATAATATGTTTTCATTTAAGTACTTTCTGATTCGCATACTTAGTACTGTTATCGACCTCCTTCGGGCTGCGTTCATGCCGCAGGTAAGGGCAAGGTGTGCTAGATCCGCATCCTTAGGATCTCTTTGCATTGGTGTCGTGAGCTCCATCTTCTCCGAGGCTCTACTTTTTGTATGATCTCCTCAGATTGTAGATAGTTTGTAATAGGGGTATGGCCCCGCCCCGCCATAGTTGTATATTTCAGAGGTCTGTAGTCATGTTATGCGATGTCGGATGTAATCGCTAAACTCGGTTTATATATATATGCCGAAAGGCGACGTTTGTTCACATAAATCGTGTCTTATTTTATAAACTGTTTCATGTCTTGTTTTATATTTCCGTGATTACTCGATGTATGACTACTGGGTGCCCTTAAGGCACGATCCACGGCCCCGAATGGGTCGTGACACCCTAATTCTCCATCGGTGTAGACATGTCCAGATGCAATAACAAGATACCGTAATCAACCCGCCGCACGGCCACATGCCCCGGAATTCTTCATCTGCGAGTATACGTCCATGTAACAACAATAAGAATATATCGGGTAATCAACCCTTCCGCATGGCCACATGCCACCGGAATTATTCATCGGTGCAAACATGTCCATGTAACAACAATAACAATATACCGGGTGATTAACCCTCCGCATGGCCGCATGCCCCCGGAATTCTTCATCGGTGCAGACATGTCCTTGTAACAACAATAACAATATACCGGGTGATTAACCCGCCGCATGGCCGCATGCCCCCGGAATTCTTCATCGGTGCAGACATATCCATGTAACAACAATAACAATATATCGGGTGATTAACCCGCCGCATGGCCGCATGCCCCCGGAATTCTTCATCGGTGCAGACATGTCCATGTAACAACAATAACAATATACCGGCCCTCCATCGAGAGATGCGGTAGCATAGGAATACAACTTTTACACAACAAGGCTATCACAAGCAAGCACAAGCAAATTACCATACTTCAATTCTCTTACAAATATCCATTCTTTCACAAGAAGTCACCTGATACCAACACTCATAGTATCCAAAACAGAGTAACTATTATTTTAAGTAAACCAAAATAATTTCCCTTTTTAAAGACAAGTAACAACCTTCTTTTCCAAAAGTTCAAGTTTGCCTAATTTCAAATACTCAAGTCTCTTATTTTCGAAAGGTTTCGTAGTTCATAGTCTTAATCACTTAATAACATAATTCTCTTTTAAAACAATTTGAGTAACATATGCCTTATGTGTGAGTAGGTTATTCTTGTTTATAACAATCTTATTAAAGCAGTCATGATCTAGAAAATGTAATTTTGTCTTATCTTAGCTTCTATGCAGATGGAGGTTTCTACTGGTTTTAATAATAATTAATTAGTCAATACATTTTCCTTTATTAACGATGCAGTGGTTTGTTCGATACTTGTTCTCATTTCCGAAATCAATATAACTTTTATTCCCTTTAAAACCCAATTACCCATTTCTCATTAAAGCGGTTTCACAACTTTTTAACACAACCCAAGTCATTATTATTTCACATCAAGTCTTTTATCTTTTAAAAACCACAAACCATTTCTTTGCCCACATAAAGTTGTTATAACAAACTTCTCATAAAGCCGTTATAACACTTTATGTTTTAAACCAACCAAATTCATTTAACACATGTACGTATACCGTACTACATAGTTCACAACATATCATGCTAGAAAAGATAGGAAGAGGTTCACATACCTCGCGACGATTATCGACAATTAGCAAAATGCTCCAAGTACTACAACCTTGCTAGCCTTTTCCACCCTTCAAGTAGAATACGCTACTAGTAGTACTTCCACCTATAATGGCCATAAAACGCCTTTTAACTTCTAGTTCTCTTCGTAGAATATTTCTACGGAAAATTCGGCAGCACTTCCCTACCCGCCAAACTACACAAGTTCATCAGAATACAAATCCTATGTAAGTATAGTTCAATCCTCTTCTTTAGTATCCTTCTATATATCTTATACTCAATTCTAAACTTCTACAATATGTAATCTCCAATTACAATAGAAGGATAAGATATTTACCTCGGTAAGCCCAAAATTATCCAAGTTTAAATGTCGATCCTGAACAACGTTTAGCTCCTAATCTGTACGCTCCAAACCGCTCCAAGCAACCCTTAGAAGTTTCTAATAACTTCTCTTAAACACTTCAACTCCAAAAAGTGAAGTACACTTAGGCTAAACTTGTGGCAGTTCTCGGCCAAGAGGGTGTATTTGGGTTAAGGGTGTGAAATCTTTTCTAACCTTTGGTTACTAGTCTTCCTAATACACTAAGGAAGAACACTTAAGACTTTAAGAATTTTTGGACAAAGTTTGGTTAAGGAAGAAGGGTGTGGGATGAGAACTTCATCAAAGGGAGGGAGTTTTGGAGACTTGGAAATGTTTTTGTGGATGAAGAAGTCTTGCACTTAAGGGGGGTATTTATAGGACTTTCAATGGCCAAGATCCAAGCATGTGGATGGTGTAGATTTGGACATGTGCAACCTTATCTATCTACTCCACAAATATCTAGCAAAACATTGACCAAAGGTTTATGGTCTTTTAAAGGAGAAAAACGTGCCAAGAAAATCCCTCACAAAACCGTCCACTTGAGGGTGAAACATGTCGCCCTCTCATTGGTCCAAAATATTCCATCTCTCGGAAAAATCCAAAATAAATAAATCCTTGAAAATGTAAAATTCCCATACAAGGTTCGGAAAATTTTCCGTCGAAAAAAACAATTCTTTTTTTAGGAAGCTCACGATTTCCGTCCCTAACATAATTCGGGATTACACAATTGTACGTACGTCCTCACATACATACTATGGAAATACGGGGTATAACTCCCTCCTTAGAAACATTCGTCCCGAATGTTCCTTCTAAGTCTCCAAACATACATGCGCCGGTATAGTCTTCACTACTATACTTACGAAACCAACTATGCCCCATATTGCCATAATAAAATCATACGCGCGAAACCCAAATCCAAGCCAACGAGGAATCACCTCGAAGGTGTAAAACAACACCAACTCTCGCTCCTGGTCCAAAGGATACTCCTGTTGCACATTCACTTCACAAAAATGATCACTTCTATCTCTCAGCACATGTTCACTTCTTTCCTTACTCGTCGTACTCTTCTCGAACACTCGAACTCTTTCTAGTACACGTACCATACTTCAGTCATCACTTCAGTTTCAAAAATCTTTGGAGTCACTACCTCCAAACTTTGTCATCTTACTAGCCTCGAATTTCTTCAAGGCCATTCCCGGCCTTCACGATCCGATTCTGGTCGAACACGTCCACGAACTCATACAGTGGTTACCTAAACTTGGGCCTTGTACCCTCGTGTTCCTACCACCTGGATAGACCACCTCGAACTGACCCCACCTTATTCCGGGCTACGGGTTGACCCGCGAATGGTCCTCAACCCGACCCATAATCGCACCAGACTCTTGTTCCCCGATCTGGAACATTCTTACCTATTCAAGTCCTGAAAGCTACCACTTTCATCTTACACAACCCAAGGAATCATCCCACAATATATTTCACGCATACCACATACTTCAACAAAGACCAACCGTAAAATCTTTTACTTAAGACGACCTTACATCTAAGGTCTCAACTTGTTATAATATTCTACGGCTTATAATTTCCCTATCCCTAAGCTTACCTTTTCAACTCACCATGTTCTCTAGATCACAATTTTACACAGTGCTATCCAAACATAACACTCAACATAAAATCATCATATCACGCATACAAATCTCTAGAGGGTTAAGGATATACCTGTAACTACCGCTTTACTCTAATCACAGTCCTGCCCTGCAGGCCGCATAGCTAGTGAAGGTGATGAACCAACCACTGATCCTGAAGGCTGAGTCGTAACATCCGTGATACCCCTGGTCGGACAGTTCGCAAATGGCCCCGACGGCCGCGAAATATAACAGTGCTCCTTGGCAAAGACGACACTCCCAAAATGGGGTCTACCACATTGACCGCACCGAGGTCGGGCGCTTCATCCGCCAAGACCCCAACTCCCCGAAACTCAACCTCGAGCCCCGACCGCCTCCCGAATATCCTGGAAGCTGAAGATCGCGGAGGACCACTGCATCGGAGAAGGTGCATAACTAGCTCGGCCGAGGCGGTCCGCCTCGAAAGTCACCAAAGGACCTCGCTGCTCGCCTCTTCATCGATCTCGGCCATTCCGCCGACCTCTCGCCTCACATCCAAGTGCATAAGCTCGCGTGCGGCAATGTCCATGCGCGTGAAGAGCTACACCGAACAAGCCTCGCCAAGTAGTCATCGAGCCCGTGACGTAGCGGTGTACTCGCCCTCCATATCGCCTACTAATGCGGGACATACCGAGCCAATGAGTCAAACTCACATTGTACTTCCCGAATCAGACGCCCGGCCCGCTTTAACGTCAAAAATATGTCGCCCGAGCCCTCTCATCCGTGAGGCAAGAAATGTGTAAGAAACGCCCCTGAGAACTCGTCCCATATGGCTGGAAGTGCATACTCTCCCCGGGACAGCTCCCACGAATCAAACTAGTCGACTGCAGTATCACGCAGCCGATGTGAACCTAAGACCACTGACGGTCTCAAGCCCCGATCACTCTACGATCCGTCAGAATCGCTTCGGATGAACTCCTCGCGATCATCCTCGTGCCTCGACCCGTAGAACTCAAGCGCTACAACTCGTAAAGTCCCGTAGCCTCAAACTATCCGATCTCGTGAACCACGGTGCATCGAATCGGCTGGCCCACTATCCTCATGTCCGCCACAATCCTAGCCAATAATCGGCCATCTCCTTGTAACCCATCTCCTCTCGCCTGTGTTGGGGACCGAGGCTCAGGTACCGTGGTCTCAGTAGCCACTGCTGCTCTACTCGCAGCTCCCTTTGTTGCCTTGCCCTTCTGGGCCCTGATTGCCTTGCGTGGAGGCATAACTGGTAAAAACGAAATACGTCAGAGGGGTCCAACTTATAACACATCTCTAAGGCACGATCTTAGAGTGAGAAGAATGGAAACCAATCCTAAATGTCCTGCAGCCTCCTGATTATAGATGTGGTGCACAACACACCGATAATGAAGAATCTACTAGACAAGGTCTGTAGACACTTTCCGAGGACTAATCGCTCGATACCACTTTTGTCACGACCCGACTGCCCGCGATCGTGCCTTACCCCGCACCCTAGTGATACTACATCGAGAAAATCAGCGAAATAAAAACTTAAACAGAAACAAGATACAACATAAGAAAACAAAGCAACCAAAACGGCCACCTTCATGAATATAGATACAACCGAACAGCATAATCCTTTACAAACCCCGCCACAACAAGATTACATGCACTTCTAAGATTTTTACAACAACTATGACGGGACAGGGCTCCGCCATACCCCTGAATGTACAAAAACTTACAAACTCGGGGAAACATACCAAAAGATAAGTCTCCGGAGAAACAGAACTTCCCAATACGCTGAACTGTGATCCTAAGAACGAGGATCAACAACCGATGTACCTCTACCTGTGGCATGAACGCAGCCCAAGGAGGTCGATAACAGTACCAAGTATGTGAAATCAAAATATCAGAACGAAATCATAATAGTCTAAATAAGACAGGAGACATGTATGATAACCAAACTACAGTTCACGACATAAAAGCAGTCATGTCAAAGCAGGGACTCACGCCCTCAAATTCATCACTCAAATATAACCAAGGGTCTCACACCCACAATATCAATCAAGCCCGCATCATGGCCACATGCCCCCGGAATTCTCCATCGGTGTAGACATGTCCAGGATGTAATAACAGTATACCGGGTAATCAACTCGCCAGACGCCACGCCTAATTCTTCATAGGTGCAGACATGTCCATGTAACAACAATAATAATATAACGGGTAATCAACCCTGCCGCATGGCCACATGCCCCCGAAATTCTTCATCGGTGCAGACATGTCCATGTAACAACAATAACAATATACCGGGTGATTAACCCGCCGCATGACCGCATGCCCCCGGAATTCTTCATCGGTGCAGACATGTCCATGTAACAACAATAACAATATACTGGGTGATTAACCCGCCGCATGGCCGCATGCCCCCGGAATTCTTCATCGGTGCAGACATGTCCATGTAACAACAATAACAATATACCAGGTGATTAACCCGCCAGACGGCCGCATGCCCCTAATTCTTCATCTGCGTACATGTCCATGTAACAACAATAACAATATACCGGCCCTCCATCGAGAGACGCGGTAGCATAGGAATACAAATTTTACACAACAAGGCTATCACAAGCAAGCACAAGCAAATTACCATACTTCAATTCTCTTACAAATATCCATTCTTTCACAAGAAGTCACCTGATACCAACACTCGTAGTATCCAAAACAGAGTAACTATTATTTTAAGTAAACCAAAATAATTTCCCTTTTTAAAGACAAGTAACAACCTTCTTTTCCAAAAGTTCAAGTTTGCCTAATTTCAAATACTCAAGTCTCTTATTTTCGAAAGGTTTCGTAGTTCATAGTCTTAATCACTTAATAACATAATTCTCTTTTAAAACAATTTGAGTAACATATGCCTTATGTGTGAGTAGGTTATTCTTGTTTATAACAATCTTATTAAAGCAGCCATGATCTAGAAAATGTAATTTTGTCTTATCTTAGATTCTATGCAGATTGAGGTTTCTACTGGTTTTAATAATAATTAATTAGTCAATACATTTTCCTTTATTAACGATGCAGTGGTTTGTTCGATACTTGTTCTCATTTCCGAAATCAATATAACCTTTATTCCCTTTAAAACCCAATTACCCATTTCTCATTAAAGCGGTTTCACAACTTTTTAACACAACCCAAGTCCTTATTATTTCACATCAAGTATTTTATCTTTTAAAAACCACAAACCATTTCTTTGCCCACATAAAGTTGTTATAACAAACTTCTCATAAAGCCGTTATAACACTTGTTTTAAACCAACCAAATTCATTTAACACATGTACGTATAACGTACTACATAGTTCACAACATATCATGCTAGAAAAGATAGGAAGAGGTTCACATACCTCGCGACGATTATCGACAATTAGCAAAATGCTCCAAGTACTACAAGCTTGGTAGCCTTTTCCACCCTTCAAGTAGAATACGCTACTCGTAGTACTTCCACCTATAATGGCCATAAAACGCCTATTAACTTCTAGTTCTCTTCGTAGAATATTTCTACGGAAAATTCGGCAGCACTTCCCTACCCGCCAAACTACACAAGTCTACTGTAAATACAGTCCTATGTAAGTATAGTTCAATCTTCTTCTTTAGTATCCTTCTATATATCTTATACTCAATTCTAAACTTCTACAATATGTAATCTCCAATTACAATAGAATTATAAGATATTTACCTCGGTAAGCCCAAAATTATCCAAGTTTAAATGTCGATCCTGAACAACGTTTAGCTCCTAATCTGTACGCTCCAAACCGCTCCAAGCAACCCTTAGAAGTTTCTAATAACTTCTCTTAAACACTTCAACTCCAAAAAGTGAAGTACACTTAGGCTAAACTTGTGGCAATTCTCGGCCAAGAGGGTGTATTTGGGCTAAGGGTGTGAAATCGTTTCTAACCTTTGGTTACTAGTCTTCCTAATACATTAAGGAAGAACACTTAATACTTTAAGAATTTTTGGACAAAGTTTGGTTAAGGAAGAGGGGTGTGGGACGAGAACATCATCAAAGGGAAGGAGTTTTGGAGACTTGGAAATGTTTTTGTGGATGAATAAGTCTTGCACTTAAGGGGGGTATTTATAGGACTTTCGATGGCCAAGATCCAAGCATGTGAATGGTGTAGATTTGGACATGTGCAACCTTATCTATCTACTCCACAAATATCTAGCAAAACATTGACCAAAGGTTTATGGTCTTTTAAAGGAGAAAAACGTGCCAAGAAAATCCCTCACCAAACCGTCCACTTGAGAGTGACACATGTCGCCCTCTCATTGGTCCAAAATATTTCATCTCTCGGAAAAATCCAAAATAAATAAATCCTTGAAAACGTAAAATTCCCATACAAGGTTCGGAAAATTTTCCGTCCAAAAAAACAATTCTTTTTGTAGGAAGCTCACAATTTTCGTGTTATACCCCGTATTTCCAGAGTATGTACGTGAGGACGTACGTACAAAAGTTAAGCCTTAAGTTAGGCAAGGGACGAAATTTGTGCACAACTACCGAAAAGAATTGTTTTCCGACGAAACGTTTTCCAAACTTTGCGAAGGGAAAATTACGGTTGCAACATTAATAATTTTTGCAGATTTTTCCGAGAGATAAAATATTTTGGACCAACGAGAGGGTGACACTTGTCACCCTCAAGTGGACGGAAATTGTGGGCTTCCTTTGGCACGTTTTTTTCATTTTTTGTGCCTAAAACATTTGGTCAATATTTTGTATGATATTTGTGTGGTAGATGAGTAAGTGGGACCCACACAACACTTGTCCAAATCCTCACCCTCCACTTGCCCACCACTTGTATTAATCTTGGCCCTTGATTGGCCTATAAATACCCCCCTTGAGTTGAAGACTTCTTCATCCCTAAAACATTTCTAAGTCTTGAAAATCCTCCCTCTTAGTGAAGCTCGTCCAAAGAGCAACCCTCCCCTTTGAAGCCTTGCCGAAAGTACCCCCTCGAGAGTTGCTCGCCCAAACATACCCCCTTGGTAGAAAATACTCTCCAAGTATTGTTACTATTCCAAAATACCTTGGCCCAAATACCTTGTAGTATTCCAAGGTTACCCCTATACTAAAAGCCCAGAAATACTACTATACTTCCTTCACCACAAAACGAAACCCTAAGGAAAATCTTCACGCTTGGTTGAAGTATTAAGAAGAAGTTGCGTAGAACTTCTAAGGGTTGTTTGGGCGGGTTGAGCACCAGTAGGAGCTAAACGTTGCTCAGATCGACATTTAAACTTGGATAATTTTGGGATTACCGAGGTAAATACTCTTGTCCTTCTATTGTAATTGGAAATTACATCTGTAGTAGTATAGAAATGAATATAAGATACAGAAGGATATTACAGAAGAGAATTGAACTGTAATAGAAGGATATTACGTAAGAGAATTGAATGAAATCACATCGAAGAATATTAAAGAAGAAGATTAAACTGCATTTACATAGGATGTATTTGCGATGAGACTTGTGTAGTTTAACGGGTAGGGAAGTGCTGCCCGATTTTCCGTAGAATAGAGAACCCCCCCTGCTTAGAATATTCTACAGAGTAGTCTAGACGTTGATAGACGTATATGGCCTTTATAGGTTGAATGTTCTGCGAGTAGCATGTTCTACTTGAAAGGTGGACAAGGCTAGCCGGGTTATAGCCGTGGAGCGTTTTGCTAATTGTCGATAATCGTCGCGAGGTATGTGATTCTTCCTATCCTCTTGAGCATGATATTTTAAAAGAATATATATAGTACGGTAGACGTACGTGTGTTAACTGAACGTGGTTTTACTGCGATGTCTTTTGACTTGAGTCTGAATAATAAGAATCTTGAAGTATTTCAAAAGAATTAAGAATCGTTTTTGAAATAAGAGTAATACTTGGTTTTAAAAGCTTAAGAGTTATACTAGCTTTATGGGAAGTTAGGTATAACGACTTAAGAGAGATAAAAGAAACGGTTTACTTAATTGTTTATGAACGCCTTATATTGATTTCGGAAATGAGAATATGTATCGAACAAACCACAGCAGCGCTAATAAAGGGAAATGTATTGACTAATAAAGTATTATTAAAAACAGTAGAAACCTCCATCTGCATAGAAGCTAAGATGAGACAAAATGATATTACATTTCCTAGATCATGACTGCTTTAATAAGATTGTTATGAACAAGAATAACCTACTCACACATAAGGCATATGTTTCTCAAATTGTTTAAAAGAGAATTATATTATTACAGTGATTAAGACTATGAACTACGAAACCTTTCGAAAATAAGAGACTTAAGTATTTGAACTTAGGCAAACTTGAACTTTTGTAAAGGAAGGTTGTCACTTGTCTTTAAAAAGGGAAATTGTTTTGGTTTGCTTAAAAAGATAGTCACTCTATTTTTAATACTACGGGTATCGTGGGACTCTTGTGAAAGAAACAGAATATTTTTTTAAAGAGATAATGTATGAAGTACCTTGTGTGAATAACTTGACTATGTTGGTTTGTGATAGCCTTGTAATACTTTCTTGTTGATTTGATAAGTAAGCATGTTAGGATGCTACGTGTGCTAGTGTCTTGTGATGTTTGTGTAAAGGGGTTTCCCTTGTTGTGCTTATGTTGTTTAACGGTAAGCCGTTATGTTAGTATTGCACCACTCACCCCTTGACATGTTATACCGGGGTTGTCGCCTCCGACGCAGGTATACCTCGTGCACCGGGACTATGATTCGAGAATACCTCACGCGGGTCCGTGGACCTGCGCGAGCTACGAGAGTTCCGTGTTAGTGTACGGTCTATGTGGCCATGCGGTCTATGTGGCCACGCGACTACGAGTCGGGGCGATGCCGGGAGTAGCTACCTCGACGCAGGAATACCTCACGCGCCTACGTGTGTGGCCTACGCGAGTCGCGGAAGTTCCAGGATTAGACGCGCACATTGATACTGCGGGCGAGTGGCCAGCTTCGATCATGTGGCGGTCTAGACAGACCTCGTGATACAGTTTATGGCATTGGTGGTACTGTGTGTTTTAGTAGTCGGTTATGCCTTCGTACTTACCCCGTACGGTTTTAGTATGACACAGGTGGGACCTGGTGTACATGTGTATTCCTTGGTGTGTTTATATCATGGACTGTGTCACGACCCGACCCCGGGCCCGCGACTGGTGCCCTACCTGGGCACCCTGTTCAGGTATACATCAGAGAATAGCAGCGGAACATACATGAAACTTATAAAATAAAATATCGAGAAACTAAACCACAGGTTAGCCGATAAGGCTACCTTCCTGGACACATATACATATACATAACAACAACAGTCACATCCATTTCCTTTTACAAACCGACTCACAATATGTAACTATAGACCTCTAAGAATTTCAATCACAAGTGACAGGTCTCGCCATACCCCTGAATGTACATAAGTCTACCACATCAGGGAAACCGTACCAAAAGATAAGCCTCCGGACTGAAAGGGCTTCCGTCCAAAAACTGAACAGAGATCCTAAGAGCAAGGATCACCAACCTGTGTACCTATCACCTGCGGGCATGAACGCAGCCTCGGCGGCCGATAACAAAAATTTAGTATGGAAATGTAAATAAAATGCAATAACCAAATCATGTCTGTATAAAAGAATGCCCTTTTAACTCCTGGAATCAATCATATATTAACCGTTCCTTTCCTTCTTTCAATAAAATTTAACAACATATTCTTACATACATACTTAAGAGTTTAATCCAGTCTTTTTCACATAACTTACATATCTTACATAACATAATCCGGTCCATTTGGGACACGGTGTCTTGATGAATCATGTGACATAATCCGCCCGCGCTGGGGCTCGGTGTATTGTGGAATCATGTAGCATAATCCGCCCGCTGGGGCTCGGTGTAAGATGACGAACCCTACTATGTGTAGGCTCGGGGTAATATGGCGTAATCCGCCTATGTGTAGGCTCGGTGTATCTCATAACGTAATCCGCCTATTTGTAGGCTCGGTGTATTTTCATAACATAATCCGGCCTATTGGTAGGCTCGGTGTGATTTTCCTTACATAACATTTTAAAACCATCTTTTCACTTCTTATTAAGTCGTCATAACAACTTCCCATAAAGCTATTATAACAACCTTTCATTTTAGAGAACTTATGACACTTTTATTCTTACAGCATTAGGGAAACTAGGCCCAAAAATACTACGTACATACATACTTAAAAAGAATCGTTAAACTCCTTCTCTTTAAATCAATAAACATATACTTTTAAAACTCAAGTCACATACTCTTTCGAAATCAAGCCTCTTAACTTTAGAAGTAAATCAAGTAACCCATATCTTGAAAAATAACGTCTCCTAACTTGTAAAATAAAGTCTCATAATCCTTTAAAGAAAATCAAAGTTCATAGTCTTAAAACTTCATAACATACATTCTTTAAAGTCCATTTACTTACACTTATAAAATCATGTCATCTACACTTTAGAAATCAAGTCCCATAATCTTGAAAAATAAAGTTTCATACACTTCCAAAACCAAGTAGCTTATTCTCTTTAAAATCATATAACTTCCACTTTTTAAAATCAACCTCATTTTCACAAATAAATTCAACTTACTTACTTACTTATAAAACAAGGCACAAAGCTTTAAATCCAATCTCAAAATTTCCTAACCATTCTTACCAACGTCTCCCATAAGACCTAGTAAGGACTTAGGACAATTTAAACGTACTCTTAATTTAGAATCAACAATGGAAATACTTCTTAACTTCTAAGAGTAGAAGGAATCATGAAATACTATCACATGGATATTTCCTACGTAGGATCATGCCAAAGAAAGAAGAGGTTCACATACCTCGCGACGATTGTCGACAAGTAGTAAAATGCTCCAAAGTACTTCAACCTTGAGCTATTCCATTCTTCAAGTAGGATACGCTATACTTAGTTCTTCAACCTATCATGGTCACAATACGTCCATTAACCTCTTACTTCAAACGTAGAATATTCTAAGTGCTAAGTCGCCAAATTCTATAGAAAATCGGACAGCACCTCCTTTGTTTTTACTTACTTTGCCACCTTTTTCAAGGCCGAAATACAATAACCAAACAGCCCCAATTGGCTCACAACAATATAGAAGGTAGTCCAATACAAATGAATAACCAAACAACCCCAATTGGCTCACAATTTAGAAGGTAGTCCAATACAAATGAATAACAAACTACAAGTCCAAATTCGGCCACCTTGAGTTCAACAATACCTATTCTTATCCAAATTCTATTTCAATCCAAGTTATTAGCCTAACATGATATCAAGTCGCATTTGATTATAACAACCAATTTTTTCAAGTAAGTAACATGCGACGATTTCTAATAAACGACCAATTAGTTATCAAATTTTCAAGTGGCTTGCACAACATTTCTGTTATACCCCGTATTTCCAGAGTATGTACGTGGAGACGTACGTACGAAAGTTTGAGACTTAAAGTTTGGCTTAGGTTCGAAATTTGTGCACAACACCCGGTTAGAGTCGTTTTTCGACGAAACGTTTTACAAAGCTTGCGAAGGGTAAATTCCGGCTATGTCCTTTTTAATTTTTGTGGATTTTTCCGAGAGACGAAATGTTTTGGACCAACGGGAGGGTGACACTTGTCACCCTCAAGTGGACGTTGGGTTGGCCGATTGGGTCACGTCTCCTTGGCCAATTGGTGCCTTGTTTTGTGCCTTGTTTTGTGCCATGTTTGGTGGAGTAGGGTTAGGGTGCACTTGGCTTGATCTTGGCCTTACACTTGCCTTGAACATGTCTTGATCTTGGCCATTGGTTGGCCTTTGGTTTTCCTATAAATACCCCCCTAAGCTTGAAGACTTCTTCATCCTAAATTTCACTAAGTCTTGAAATCCTCCCTCCCCTCTTGTGTTGTGTTCTCGTCCAAGAGGTCCTCCCCCCCTTTTGAGGAGCTTTGGCCGAGAGCCTCCTCCTCCCCCTTTGTAGTGTCTAGCCGAGGGGTACACCCCCCTAGCCTAGTTGTTTCGTATAATACACCCCCCCTCTTGGTAGAAATACTCTCCAAGTATTGTTATAATGCCCAAAATACCTTAGCCTTTACCTTGTAGTATTCCAAAAGTTATCTCTATACGTAGAGCCCGGAAATACTACCTTTTGTCCTTTTAGTCTCAAACCGAAACCCTAAGGAAATCTTCATAGTTGGTTGAAGTATTTAAGTAGAAGTTGGTTAGAACTTCTAAGGGTTGTTTGGAGCGGATTGGAGCGCACGGAGTAGGAGCTAAACCTTGCTCAGGATCGACTTTTATAACTTGGATAATTTTGGGCTTATCGAGGTAAATATTCTTGTCCCCTTATTGTAATTGGAAATTACATGTTGTAGGATTATATAGTAGAAGTATACTATATATAGATTTGAACATAGCTTTGCGGCAATGTCTTTGGACTTAAGCCTGAATATAAAGAAGAGAAATGAACTGTAATTACATAGATCAGACATTACAGAGACTTGTGTAGTATTATTGTAGTAGAATTGTATACGTCGGTTAGACGTATAACCCCTGTGTTGGCTTGGTAGCGGCCTCGATAGAGAGGAGATTTACGCGGCCATGTGAGGAGTCGCGAATTTTCAGTAGAATATGGAACCGCATGGTTAGAAGTTAATAGCGGTTGTGGCCTTATAGGTGGAAGTACTACGAGTAGCGTATTCTACTTGAACGATGGAAAAGGCTAGCCGGTTACTGATCTTGTGAGCGTTTTGCTTATTGTCGATAATCGTCGCGAGGTATGTGAACCTCTTCCTATCCTTCTAGCATGATGCTTTGTAAACTATGTAGTACCAGAGACGATACGTGCTAAATGAGTTGGTTGGTTTAAAACATAGGGTGTTATAATAGCTTTATGGGAAGTTAGTTATAACGACTCTATGTAGGTAATGCATTGGTTTATTGATTGTAGAAGTTAAGAGACTTGATCTTGAAAGATAAGAGACTTAACTTGTTTTACTTGGTAATTAACATTTTGTTAAAAGTGTTGTGAAACCTCATTCGTGAGTAATGAGTACTTGGTTTTAAAAAGAATAATGTTTTATTGATTTCGGAAATGAGAATAAGTGTCGAACAAACCACAGCAGCGCTAATAAAGGAAAGTGTATTGACAAATAACAAATTGTTATTAAAACCAATAGAAACCTCCATCTGCATAAGCTAAGATAAGACAAAATTGTATTACATTTCCTAGATCATGGTCTTCAGAATAAGATTGTTGTAAACAAGAATAAACTACCACGTACAAGACATATGTTACTCAATTGTTTTAAAAGAGATTAAGACTATGAGTTATGGAACCTTTCTAAAATGAGAAACTTGAGCATTTGAAATTAGGCAAACTTGAACGTTTGGAAAATAATGTTGTTACTTGATTTTACAAAGGGAAGTATTTTGGTTTACTTAAAAAGATAGTCACTCTATTTTATGCTACGGGTATTATGTGACTTTTGTGAAAGAAACGGATCCTTTAAAAAGAGTTAATGTACGTAGTACTTTAGGGTTAAAACCCAGACTTTGATACGAAATGGAAGTACCTTGAGTTGTGTGTAACTTGCCTATGCTTGTTGTTGTGTAACTCGCCTATGCTTGTTGTGATAGCCTTTGTTGTGCAAGTGTTGATATCGTGACTTCGGGAAGGAGTGGATCTTTTTTATAAAAGTCTAGAAGTATGGTAATTTGCTTGAGCTTGTTTGTGATAGCCTGGTTGTGCGGTATATTGTTGTTGATGTCACATGGACATGTCTACACCGATGCAGAATTTCGGGGGCATGTGGCCATGCGACAGGGTTGATTACCTGATATATATTGTTATTGTGGTTACATGGACATGTCTACACCGATGCACTCGGGCGCGTGGCGTGCGCGGTTGATCACCCAAGATATTGTTGTTAATGTCACATGGACGTGTCTACACCGGCGCAATTCGGGGGCATGTGGGCATTGTTATTATTGTTGCATCGTGGAAATGTCTACACCGATGCAGAATTCCGGGGGCATGCGGCCATGATGCGAACATGATTGATGTTGCGGGCGTGAGACCCATAGTTATATTGCATGATGACGTTGAGGGCGTGAGTCTCGACTGATCGCTTTTATGTTACGCATCGATTTTTGTTATCATATATGTCTCCCGCTTTATGTAGATCGTTATGATTTAATCGCAGATTTTCGGCCACATACTGTACTGTTGCATCGACCTCCTTCGGCCGCGTTCATGCCGCAGTAGAGTACATCGTAGTGGATCCTCGCCATAGGATCACGCCAACAGATTGGGAAGCTCCGTTTCTCGAGGCTTATTCATTGGTATGTGTTCCCCGAGTTGTAGGTTCTGTACATTCGTGGTATGGCGACCGTCCCTGTCATAGTTGTTGTAAATCTTAGAGGTCTGTAGTAATCGCTTGTTGTGGTTTGTAAAAGGATTAAACTGTCGGGTTTTATGTATATATACGTAAGGCAAATGCTTTTGGTTGCTTTGCTTTATGATCATATATCTTGTTTCATGTTTATGTTTTATTTTCCGGTTTTCTCGATGTTGTATCACCAGGTGCCTGGTAGCACGACCACGCCCGAATCGGTCGTGACAAAGTGGTATCGAGCGATTAATCCTCGGAAAGTGTCTACGCATCGTGTCTAGTAGAGTCTTGATTATCGATGTGTTGCGCACCACATCTATAATCGTGAGGCCGCAGGACATTTAGGATTGGTTTCCATTCTTCTCATTCCGAGATCGTGCCTTAGAGTTGTGTTGTAAGTCGACCCTCCGACGTATCTCGTTTTACCGCTATGCCTCCGCGCAAGGCAACCAGAGCCTGAAGGGCAAGACAGTCAGGGTGCCGCTAGTGAGATACGAGGAGTACAGGGCGCAGCCCTGGCCGCTGCTCGAGATTATGCTTCGACGGCGAGGTTTGCGACGCCACAATTTCCAGAGAGTTAGAGTCGCAGCAGCCGCCGAGACCACAAGACTGAGCCTCCACCCCACACCGGAGCAGGAGAGATGGGGTACAAGGAGATGGCCCAGTTGCTGGCCAGGGTCGTGGCCAGACATGAGGATAGGCTGGACGCAGCAGTTCCAGTAGCGCCGATGGTTCACCCTAGATCGGATAGTTTGAGGCTACAGGACTTTCTGAGATGTAGCCCGCCAGAGTTCTACGGGTCGAGGCCTGAGGATGATCCGCAGGAGTTCATCCGACAGTTACAGCGGATCATGAGAGTGATCAAGGCTTCGGAGACCGAGTCGGTGGTCTTAGGTTCGCATCGGCTGCGTGATACCGTAGTCGACTGGTTTGATTCGTGGGAGCCGCCCGGGAGAGAATGTACTTCCACCGTTGGGACGAGTTCTCGGGCATTTCTTGCACATTTCTTGCCTCCACGATGGCGAGGGCTCGGGCCGACGATTCTTGATGTTGAGGCGCAATCCGCGCATGGGAGTACAATGTGGAGTTCGACTCATTGGCTCGGTATGCCCCCGCTGTAGTAGCTGATATGGAGGACAGAGTACACCGCTACGTTACCGGGTTAGATGATTACTTGGCAGAGGCTTGTTCGGGTGTAGCTCTTCAGCCGGGCATGGACATTGCCCGCATGCAGGCTTATGCGCTTGGGGGTGAAGAGCGGAGAGGTCGACGGAATGACCAAGATCAGCAGAAGAGGGCCAGAACAACAGGGTCCTTTGGTGACTTTCGAGGCAGACCGCCTCCGCAGCAGGCTAGTTTTGTACCTCCGCCAGTGCAGAGTGGTCCTCCACAACCTTCAGAGCATCCAGAGTATTCGGGAGCAGTCGTGGCTCGAGGTTCAGTTTCTAGGAAGTAAGGGTGTTGGCTGACGCATCACCTACCCGGTGTGGTCGATGGTAGACCGCATTTCGGGAGTGTCGTGGTGCCAAGGAGCTTGTTATTTTGCGACAGCAGGCCATTTTGCAGGAACCGTCCACCAAGGGTAGCACGGATGTTACGACTCACCTTCGTGATCGCTGGTTCATCACCTTCTACAGTTATGCTCCCTGCATGACAGGCCTATGATTAGAGTAACGCGGTGGATACATGTATATCTTTAACCCTCTAGAGTTTTGGTATGCTTGTTATGATGATCTCATTATTGTGTGCTATGTACGGATAGCGTGGTGTTAATTGTGAGTTAGAAAACCTGGTTAGTTGGAAGGATAAGTATGGGGGCGTGGTAAGTGTGGACCTTAGACTATTTTCACGATTGAGACCTTAGAGGTAAGGTCGTCTTGTGTAAAAGATTTATTTTATGTTTGACCTTTATCAGAGTGCGTAGTATACGTGGAGTTGTTGTGGGGAATTCCTGGGGTTGTGTAAAATGGAAGTGGTAGCTTTCATGATGTGAATTAGTAAGATTGTTCCGTATCGGGGAACAGGGGTTTGGCGCGATTGTGGGGTCGGGTTGAGGACCATTCGCGGGTCAACCCGCAGCCCGGTTTGTGGTGGGGTCAGTTCGAGGTGGTCCCGCCAGGTGGTAGGGTCACGAGGATGCTAGGCCCGAGTTTAGTTAACCATCGTATGAGTTCGTGGATATGTTCGACCGAAGCGTTCGTGAAGGCCGGAATGGCCTCAAGAAGATTGAGGTTAGTAAGATGACCAAGTTTGGAGGTAGTGACTCACGCTTTGAGAACTGAAGCGATGACTGAAGTATGGCACGTCCTGAGAGACACTAGAACCTAAGGGATCGCATGCAGTTCGGTACCATTTGTTGGGTCGCCGGAGTGACACTAGAACGTCGCGGCAAGGTGACAAAAGTGGTATCGCACGACGAGTAAGGAAGGAAGAGAACGTGTGTTGTTTCGTGGCCAAGCTGTGGCGTTGGCAACTTGTTAGAGGAATTTCATCGATATCCGTCTTGAGAAGGAACATTCGGGACGAATGTTTCTAAGGAGGGGAGAATGTTATACCCCGTATTTCCAGAGTATGTACGTGGAGACGTACGTACGAAAGTTTGAGACTTAAAGTTTGGCTTAGGTTCGAAATTTGTGCACAACACCCGGTTAGAGTCGTTTTTCGACGAAACGTTTTACAAAGCTTGCGAAGGGTAAATTCCGGCTATGTCCTTTTTAATTTTTGCGGATTTTTCCGAGAGACGAAATGTTTTGGACCAACGGGAGGGTGACACTTGTCACCCTCAAGTGGACGTTGGGTTGGCCGATTGGGTCACGTCTCCTTGGCCAATTGGTGCCTTGTTTTGTGCCTTGTTTTGTGCCTTGTTTTGTGCCTTGTTTTGTGCCATGTTTGGTGGAGTAGGGTTAGGGTGCACTTGGCTTGATCTTGGCCTTACACTTGCCTTGCACATGTCTTGATCTTGGCCATTGGTTGGCCTTTGGTTTTCCTATAAATACCCCCCTAAGCTTGAAGACTTCTTCATCCTAAATTTCACTAAGTCTTGAAATCCTCCCTCCCCTCTTGTGTTGTGTTCTCGTCCAAGAGGTCCTCCCCCCCTTTTGAGGAGCTTTGGCCGAGAGCCTCCTCCTCCCCTCAGTAGTGTTCCAGAGGGGTACACCCCCCTAGCCTAGTTGTTTCGTATAATACACCCCCCCTATTGGTAGAAATACTCTCCAAGTATTGTTATAATGCCCAAAATACCTTAGCCTTTACCTTGTAGTATTCCAAAAGTTACCTCTATACGTAGAGCCCGAAAATACTACCTTTTGTCCTTTTAGTCTCAAACCGAAACCCTAAGGAAATCTTCATAGTTGGTTGAAGTATTTAAGTAGAAGTTGGTTAGAACTTCTAAGGGTTGTTTGGAGCGGATTGGAGCGCACGGAGTAGGAGCTAAACCTTGCTCAGGATCGACTTTTATAACTTGGATAATTTTGGGCTTATCGAGGTAAATATTCTTGTCCCCTTATTGTAATTGGAAATTACATGTTGTAGAAGTATACTATATATAGATCTGAACATAGCTTTGCGGCAATGTCTTTGGACTTAAGCCTGAATATAAAGAAGAGAAATGAACTGTAATTACATAGGATCAGACATGAGACTTGTGTAGTATTCGTGTAGTAGAATTGTATACGTCCGGTTAGACGTATAACCCCTGTGTTGGCTTGTAGCCGGCCGATAGAGAGGAGATTTACGCGGTTGCGGGGAGGTCCGCTGAATTTTCAGAGAATATGGAACCGTGCGGTTAGAAGTTAATAGACGGTTGTGGCCTTATAGGTGGAAGTACTACGAGTAGCGTATTCTACTTGACGAGTGGAAAAGGCTAGCGTTACTGATCGTGGAGCGCTTTTGCTTATTGTCGATAATCGTCGCGGTATGTGAACCTCTTCCTATCCTTCTAGCATGATGCTTTGTAAACTATGTAGTAGACGCATACGTACATGTGCTAAATGAGTTGGTTGGTTTAACACATAGGGTGTTATAATAGCTTTATGGGAAGTTAGTTATAACGACTCTATGTAGGTAAAAGATTGGTTTATTGATTGTAGAAGTTAAGAGACTTGATCTTGAAAGATAAGAGACTTAACTTGTTTTACTTGGTAATTAACATTTTGTTAAAAGTGTTGTGAAACCTCATTCGTGAGTAATGAGTACTTGATTTTAAAAAGAATAATGTTTTATTGATTTCGGAAATGAGAATAAGTGTTTAACAAACCACAACATGGCTTAATAAAGGAAAGTGTATTGACAAATAACAAATTGTTATTAAAACCAGTAGAAACCTCCATCTGCATAAGCTAAGATAAGACAAAATTGTATTACATTTCCTAGATCATGGTCAGAATAAGATTGTTGTAAACAAGAATAAACGGCTCACGACAAGACATATGTTACTCAATTGTTTTAAAAGAGATTAAGACTATGAGTTATGGAACCTTTCTAAAATGAGAAACTTGAGCATTTGAAATTAGGCAAACTTGAACGCTTGGAAAATAATGTTGTTACTTGATTTTACAAAGGGAAGTATTTTGGTTTACTTAAAAGATAGTCACTCTATTTTATGCTACTGTATTATGTGACTTTTGTGAAAGAAACGGATCCTTTAAAAAGAGTTAATGACGTAGTACTTTAGGTTAAAACCCGGACTTTGATACGAAATGGAAGTACCTTGAGTTGTGTGTAACTTGCCTATGCTTGTTGTTGTGTAACTCGCCTATGCTTGTTGTGATAGCCTTTGTTGTGCAAGTGTTGATATCGTGACTTCGGGAAGGAGTGGATCTTTTATAAAAGTCTAGAAGTATGGTAATTTGCTTGAGCTTGTTTGTGATAGCCTGGTTGTGCGGTATATTGTTGTTGATGTCACATGGACATGTCTACACCGATGCAGAATTCCGGGGGCATGTGTACGCGCAGGTTGATTACCGATATATATTGTTATTGTGGTTACATGGACACGTCTACACCGATGCAGAATTCGGGGCGTGTGGCTACGCGCGGGTTGATCACCCAAGATATTGTTGTTAATGTCACACGGACGTGTCTACACCGGCGCACTCGGCATATGGCCGTGGGCATTGTTATTATTGTTGCATCGTGGAAATGTCTACACCGATGCAGAATTCCGGGGGCATGCGGCCATGATGCGAACATGATTGATGTTGCGGGCGTGAGACCCATAGTTATATTGCATGATGACGTTGAGGGCGTGAGTCTCTGACTTGACTGCTTTTATGTTACGTACTGTATTTTTGTTATCATATATGTCTCCTGCTTTATGTAGACTGTTATGATTTAACTGCAGTATTTTCGCCATACTTGGTACTGTTGCATCGACCTCCTTCGGCCGCGTTCATGCCGCAGTAGGAGTACATCGGTAGTGGATCCTCGCCATAGGATCACGCCAACAGATTGGGAAGCTCCGTTTCTCCGGAGGCTTATTCATTGGTATGTGTTCCCTGAGTTGTAGGTTCTTTTACATTCAGGGGTATGGCGGGGCCCTGTCCCGTCATAGTTGTTGTAAATCTTAGAGGTCTGTAGTACTGTTGTGGGCAGGGTTGTAAAAAGGATTAAACTGTTCGGGTTTTATGTATATATCTGTAAGGCAATCGCTTTTGGTTGCCTGCTTTATGATCATATATCTTGTTTCATGTTTATGTTTTATTTTCCGCCGGTTTTCTCGATGTTGTATCACTAGGTGCCTGTAGGCACGACCACGCCCTAATCGGGTCGTGACAATTTCGGATTAAGCTACTAGCAATGCATAATACTTATAAACTTCAACATACCAACTTCATGCTATCAACATGTAAAGCTAACAACAACAATATAAATACATAATCTTGTAACACCTTAAAAGACAAGATTATACCTTAACGATTCTTAATCCAAATCCAAATACGAGTCGCTCCTTAGTAGTTTAGAGCCTCTCCAATATACTTCAATCCGCTTGTTGAGACCCTTAGAACAACACCAACAACTTTCCTTCCAACTTCCAATCCAAAACCTAGAAAGCCACTAGGTTTTCACTTTGCGACTAATACGAAAACTATCTTTTTACGAGATTTTTCTATTGAGATACACTCACTATACACTTGGGAACCTTGGTTTAAAGTGGGGAGCTTATAGGACAAGAAACAAATTTTTTTCATGTGGGAGCTAGCCAAACCCGAGACCTCTTTGAGAGAGTTCTTGAAATTCTTGAAAATTATTCTAAGTGTGGAACTTAGTCTTGCTACTAGTAGTAATATATAGGGACATAGAGGGTTAAGATGTAACCAAATGGGTGGTTTAGATGAAGTCTTACAAAATATGAAGACTAATTGACCTTGACTTAGTCAACTTTCTCATGCCACAACTTGCAAGACATTAGTCATCCAAGACTTATGGTAAATGACCATATTGGCCATGCCTAAATTCGACCAAGGCATCATAAGGGGAGGTGACACGTGTCGCCCTCCCATTCGTCACAATAATTCGTTTTCCGACAAATCCATAATTCCGATAAATTTTACAAGTCTCAAATCTTAACACTTGAAGTTCTTACGCACTACCTTAAAACATGTCTTGTAAATACGGGGTGTAACATTCTTCCCCCCTTAGAAACATTCGTCCCCGAATGTTCTTTCGGAGCTCAATCTATCATTCCTTGGCATAGTCTCATAAACTTGCACTTAGCAATACCTAATTATGCCACATATGGCCCTAATATACCGCACTTGCATATTTATCCATCACAAACCAAACGAGGAAACAATCCATAGTGTGCATCATCACTATATACTCACATTCAAGGCCTAAAAAGATTATCTTTTCGTACTTCCAACTTACTTCTAAAGATACGTACATAATTTCAATATTATCCTTCTTGATACTTAAACATAAAATAACCTTATCATGCATACAAATCTGTAAAGGGCCGAAGATATACCTGAATTCATATAGGCGGTTCAAAGGACCGCTAAAACTGGGAACTTCCACCACGACCCCTGCCACGGCCTGCCGGTGTATGAACATCCTGCCTAGCTACTGAAGGCGAAGAACCCGCAACTGATCCGGTAGACTTTTCTATCCTCCCGCAACTCTCCTACTAGGACAATCCTCAACATATGGCCCTCGACGGCCACAGTAAACAGCACCAGAGCACGCACGACATTCCCATGGTGATGCCGCCACACCGTGAACATCGAGGAAGAGGGCCCGACGCCTAGAACCCCGCGGCGTATACGATCCAAGCCTCGAGCTCGACCGGCCCCGACTACCCGGCTGATCTAACCTCCCGCCGTAAAATCGGGAAGGAGCACTCGTGCTTGCCGAATCAGACCTAGCTCGCGCTGAGGCTCTCCGCCGAAAATCACCTCAACCCTCGCCGCTCGCCTCTGGGCTAGCCTTGGTCTGGTCGGTCCTCTCTCTCCTCGCCCTCAATCCTCTGTGCATATGTCCGCATCCCGCAATATCTATTCTCGGATGAAGGGCCACTCCTGCACAAGCAAAGGATCATATAACGGCCTAGTCCCATAACATAGCGATGGACTCTATCGCCATGTCAGCCACAATAGTGTGCGCATACCTGGCCAACGAGTCAAACTCCAGGTTGTACTCCCTAATGGTCCTCCCATTCTTCCTCAATGATAAGAACCTATCAACACGGGCTCTCCTCATCTCAGGAGGCAAAAAGTGACCAAGAAATGCCTCTGTGAACTCATCCCAAACCGCTGGACGAGCACCCACCCTCTCGACAGCCTCCCAAGACTCAAACCAGTTCAACGCAATATCGCAGAACCTGAAGAAGCTAACACAACTGATTCTCGACTGAGGCCCTAAGCACTGCATAGTCCGTCAGAGTCGCGAACAAACTCGGGGGATCATCCTCGATCTCGAACCATAAAACTCGTGGACTACAACCCGTAAAATCTCGAATCCTCAAACCGCCGCTCTGGTTAGCTACCGCTTCCTCTCGCGCCGCCTACCACTATGCTAGTCAAAAGCCCGACCGCTCTCCATAATCTCTAACACGCCTCGGCCGCGAATCTGGGGCTCGCACGGAACCTCTGGAGCTACCGCCGCCTGGCCTTCTAATACCGCCGGCGTGGTGAACTCGCCGACCCGCTTACTACTCGTGCATAGTCAGGCCCGACTCGTAACTCTGCGCACCACCGCGCCTCGCTGCCGCTTTGCCCTTCTGGGCCCTGGTCGCCTTCCGTCGAGGCATAGCAGATTCACAGACATAAGAATAATCCAGAGACAGATCAACATATTAATACAACTCTACTGTACGATCTCAGAGTGAGAAGAATGGAAACAAATCCTAAATGTCCTGCAGCCTCGATTATAGATGTGGTGCACAACACACCGATAATCAAGACTCTACTAGACACGGTCAGACACTTTCCGAGGACTAATCGCTCGATACCACTTTTGTCACGACCCGACCCAAGCTCGCGATCGTGCCCTACCCGGGCACCTGCTCGTATACATCAGAGAATATCAGCGGAACATAATGAAACTTATAAAATAAAATATCGAGAAACTAAACCACAGGTTAGCCGATAAGGCTACCTTCCTGGACACATATACATATACATAACAACAGCAGTCACATCCCTTTCATTTTACAAACCGACCCACAATATGTAACTACTGCACTTCTAAGAATTTCAATCACAAGTGACAGGGCCCCCAATACCCCGAATGTACATAAGTCTACCACATCAGGGAAACCGTACCAAAAGATAAGCCTCCGGAGTGAAAGGGCTTCCTTCCAAAAACTGAACAGAGATCCTAAGAGCAAGGATCACCAAACTGTGTACCTACCACCTGCGGGCATGAACGCAGCCTCCGGCGGGGTCCGATAACAGTACCGAGTATGGAAATGTAAATAAAATGCAATAACCAATTCATGTCTCAGATAAAAGAATGCCCTTTAACTCCCGGAATCAATCATATATTAACCGCTCCTTTCCTTCTTTCAATAAAATTTAACAACATATTCTTACATACATACTTAAGAGTTTAATCCACTTTTTCACATAACTTACATATCTTACATAACATAATCCGTCCATTTATGGACACGGTGTCGATGAATCATGTGACATAATCCGCCCGCTGTGGGGCTTGCAATCGTGGAATCATGTAGCATAATCCGCCCGCCTGGCCTTGTAAGATGACGTAACCCTACCATGTAGGCTCTGGGTAATATGGCGTAATCCGCCTATGTAGGCTCGGTGTATCTCATAACGTAATCCGCCTATTTGTAGGCTCGGTGTATTTTCATAACATAATCCGCCTATTGGTAGGCTCGGTGTGATTTTCCTTACATAACATTTTAAAACCATCTTTTCACTTCTTATTAAGTCGTCATAACAACTTCCCATAAAGCTATTATAACAACCTTTCATTTTAGAGAACTTATGACACTTTTATTCTTACAACATTAGGGAAACTAGGCCCAAAATACTACGCATACATACTTAAAAAGAATCATAAAACTCCTTCTCTTTAAATCAATAAACATATACTTTTAAAACTCAAGTCACATACTCTTTCGAAATCAAGCCTCTTAACTTTAGAAGTAAATCAAGTAACCCATATCATGAAAAATAACGTCTCCTAACTTGTAAAATAAAGTCTCATAATCCTTTAAAGAAAATCAAAGTTCATAGTCTTAAAACTTCATAACATACATTCTTTAAAGTCCATTTACTTACACTTATAAAATCATGTCATCTACACTTTAGAAATCAAGTCTCATAATCTTGAAAAATAAAGTTTCATACACTTCCAAAACCAAGTAGCTTATTCTCTTTAAAATCATATAACTTCCACTTTTTAAAATCAACCTCCTTTTCACAAATAAATTCAACTTACTTACTTACTTATAAAACAAGGCACAAAGCTTTAAATCCAATCTCAAAATTTCCTAACCATTCTTACCAACGTCTCCCATAAGACCTAGTAAGGACTTAGGACAATTTAAACGTACTCTTAATTTAGAATCAACAATGGAAATACTTCTTAACTTCTAAGAGTAGAAGGAATCATGAAATACTATCACATGGATATTTCATACGTAGGATCATGCCAAAGAAAGAAGAGGTTCACATACCTCGCGACGATTGTCGACAAGTAGTAAAATGCTCCAAAGTACTTCAACCTTGAGCTATTCCATTCTTCAAGTAGGATACGCTATACTTAGTTCTTCAACCTATCATGGTCACAATACGTCAATTAACCTTTTACTTCAAATGTAGAATATTCTAAGTGCTAAGTCGCCAAATTCTATAGAAAATCGGACAGCACCTCCTTTGTTTTTACTTACTTTGCCACCTTTTTCAAGGCCGAAATACAATAACCAAACATCCCCAATTGGCTCACAACAATATAGAAGGTAGTCCAATACAAATGAATAACCAAACAGCCCTAATCGGCTCACAATTTAGAAGGTAGTCCAATACAAATGAATAACAAACTACAAGTCCAAATTCGGCCACCTTGAGTTCAACAATACCTATTCTTATCCAAATTCTATTTCAATCCAAGTTATTAGCCTAACATGATATCAAGTCGCATTTGATTATAACAACCAATTTTTTCAAGTAAGTAACATGCGACAATTTCTAATAAACGACCAATTAGTAATCAAATTTTCAAGTGGCTTGCACAACATTTCGGATTAAGCTACTAGCAATGCATAATACTTATAAACTTCAACATACCAACTTCATGCTATCAACATGTAAAGCTAACAACAACAATATAAATACATAATCTTGTAACACCTTAAAAGACAAGATTATACCTTAACGATTCTTAATCCAAATCCAACCAAGTCGCTTCCTTAGTAGTTTAGAGCCTCTCCAATATACTTCAATCCGCTTGTTGAGACCCTTAGAACAACACCAACAACTTTCCTTCCAACTTCCAATCCAAAACCTAGAAAGCCACTAGGTTTTCACTTTGCGACTAATACGAAAACTATCTTTTTACGAGATTTTTCTATTGAGATACACTCACTATACACTTGGGAACCTTGTTTTAAAGTGGGGAGCTTATAGGACAAGAAACAAATTTTTTTCATGTGGGAGCTAGCCAAACCCGAGACCTCTTTGAGAGAGTTCTTGAAATTCTTGAAAATTATTCTAAGTGTGGAACTTAGTCTTGCTACTAGTAGTAATATATAGGGACATGGAGGGTTAAGATGTAACCAAATGGGTGGTTTAGATGAAGTCTTACAAAATATGAAGACTAATTGACCTTGACTTAGTCAACTTTCTCATGCCACAACTTGCAAGACATTAGTCATCCAAGACTTATGGTAAATGACCATATTGGCCATGCCTAAATTCGACCAAGGCATCATAAGGGGAGGTGACACGTGTCTCCCTCCCATTCGTCACAATAATTCGTTTTCCGACAAATCCATAATTCCGATAAATTTTTACAAGTCTCAAATCTTAACACTTGCGAGTTCTTACGTACTACCTTAAAACATGTCTTGTAAATACGGGGTGTAACAGACTGCCGGCAGTGAGGAAGACATTCCACGGGCATGATTGATATTGTGGGCATGAGACCCATGGTTATATTTGAGTGATGACTTTAAGGGCGTGAGTCCCTGACTTGACATGACTGCTTACATATTGTATATCGTAAATTGGTTATCATATATGTCTTCTGTTTTATATAGACTATTATGATTTCATTTACGTGATTTTCGCTTCACATACTTGGTACTTGTTATCGACCTCCTTCGGGCTGCTCATGCCGCAGTGAGGTACACCGTGTTGATCCTCGCTCATGTGGTCACGCTCAGCGTTTGGGAAGCTCCGCTTTCTCGGAGGATTATCTTGGGTATAGTCCCCTGCGTGTAGGTACTTACATTCAGTGGGTATGGCGGGGCCCTGTCCCGCCATTGTTGTTATATCATTCTTAGAGGTCTGTAGTAATGCTGGGCGTAGTTTGTAAAAGGGATGTAATCGTCGTTCAAGTTATATATGTTTAAAGGCAATTTTCTCGATAAACCGCTTTCACTTCATATTATTTCATGTCTTGTTTTATATTCCGCCGATTACTCGATGTATGTCTACTTGGGTGCCCGGGTAGGCACGACCACGCCCGGTTCGGTCGTGACAAAAGTGGTATCGAGCGATTAATCCTGAAAGTGCCTACTGCATCAGATCTAGTAAGTTCGATTATCGGTGTGTGCACCACACCAATAATCAGGAGGCTATAGGATATTTAGGATTGGTTTCCATTCTTCTCACTCTGAGATCGTGCTTAGAGCCGTGTTATAAGTTGGACCCCTCTAACGTATTTCTTTCCCCGCACTGCTATGCCTCCGCGTAAGGCAACCCGGGCCCAGAAGGGCAAGGCAGCCCAGGGAGCTGCGAGTAGAGCACAGAGGGTTACGAGGGCACAGGCCCAATCATCACCTAAGGTGGTGCTTCATTCGGGGAGTTCTGCGACATCGCCAGCCCCAGCAGAGTTTAGCACGGCGGCAGTAGTTCCTATTGCGGCCCTGACATTTACACCTTCAGTTCCACGACCAGTAGCAGAAAGAATAGATTTCAAAGAGACGACCCTGTTACTAGCTAGGGAGTTAGCAACCAGAGAGTATATTATGTATCGATTTATCACGGGTCTTGATGACTATCTAAGAGAGGGTTGTGCAAGAGTAGCTCTTCAGTCAGGCTTGAGCATGGCCTGTGTACGGGCTTATGCGCAGAAGGCCGAGAAACGTAGGAATCGACGAGTTAACCAAGATCAGCAGAAGAGGGCCAGATCGGCAGGGCCCTTTGGTAACTTTCGAGGCGGACCTTCTCAGCAGCAGACTGGTTATGCGCCTCTGCCAGAGCAGAGTGGTCCTCCACAGATGTTATACCCCGTATTTCCAGGGTATGTACGTGAGGGCGTACGTATATAAATTTGAGCCTTAAGTTAGGCAAGTTTCGAAATTTGTACACAACACCCGATTAGAGTCGTTTTTCGACGAAACGTTTCCACAGCTTTCGTAGGGAAAATTACGGCTATGTCATTAATAATTTTTGCGGATTTTTCTGAGAGACTAAACATTTTGGACCAACGGGAGGGTGACATGTGTCACCCTCACATTGGAAGGAAGTGGACGGCCAAAGGGGAATTGTTGGCACGTTTTTTGTGCAAAAATTGTGGTCAAGGGTTAGGTAGGATATTTTGTGTAGTTGATGATCAAGTGGGACCCACAAACACATGGCTTCATATTGACCTTACACTTGCCTTACACTTGGATAGATCTTGGCCATTGGTTGGCCATTTCTTGACCTATAAATACCCCTCTAAGTTGATGAACTTATTCATCCAAAAATTGTCTAAGTCTTGAAAAATCCCTCCCTCTCCCTCTTGTTGTTTTCGTCCACCACACCCCCTCCCCTTTGAGAGCTCTAGCCGAGAGCAACCCCCCCCTAGCCTAGTTGTGCTAGTCGAAATACTACCCCCCCCTTGGTAGAAATGTATTCTACAAATATTGTTATAATGCCCAAAATACTTTAGCCAAATACCTTGTAGTACTTTCCAAAGTACCCTTTATACGAAAAGCCCGGAAAATACTATTATACTTTCCTTTAGCCACTAAACGAAACCCTAAGGAAAACCTTCATAGTCGTTTGAAGTGTTTAGTAGAAGTTGCGTAGAACTTCTAAGGGTTGTTTGGAGCGGATTGGAGCACTCGGAGTAGGAGCTAAACGTTGCTCAGGAGCGACTTTTTTCTTGGATACTTTTGGGCTCATCGAGGTAAATACTACTGTCCTTCTAGTGTAATTGGAAATTACATACTGTAGTAGTATAGTAATGAATATAAGATTCATAGAAGAGAATTGAACTGTAATAGAAGGATATTACAGAAAAGACTTGAATTGAAATCACTTCAGAAGAATATAAGTAGAAGTTCAACTGTACTTACATAGGACTGTATATACAGTAGACTGATAACCTTTATTGGTTGAATGTTCTGCAAGTAGCATGGGCTACTTAGAAGGTGGACCAGGCTAGCCGGGTTATAGCCGTGGAGCGTTTTGCTTATAGTCGATAAATCGTCACGAGGTATGTGATTCTTCCTATACTCTTGAGCATGATATTTTAAAGGAAGATATATATAGTACGGCAATGTCTTTTGACTTAAGCCTGAATAATATATAGTACGGTAGACGTACGTGCGCTAATTGAACGTAGTTGTACGGCAATGTCTTTTGACTTAAGCCTGAATAATAAGAATTTTGAAGTATTTCAAAATTGTTAAGAAACCATTTTTGAAAGAAGAGTAACACTTGGTTTTAAAGGTTTTAAAAAGAGTTATACTAGCTTTATGGGGAGTTAGGTATAACGTCTTAAGAGAGGTAAAGAAGATGGTTTACTGATTTTAGAAGTTAAGAGACTTGATCTTATAAGATAAGAGACTTAACTTAAATGAATTAATATGGATTTTGTGTGAAACCTCATTCGTGAGTAATGAGTACTTGGTTTTTAAAAGGAATAATGTTTTACTGATTTCGGAAATCAGAATGTGTATCGATAAACCACTGCAGCGTTAATAAAGGAAAATGTATTGAATAATTAAGTATTATTAAAACCAGTAGAAACCTCCATCTGCATAGAAGCTAAGATGAGACAAAATGATATTACATTTTCTAGATCATGGCTGCTTAATAAGATTGATTATGAACAAGATTAACCTACTCACCTATGGCATATGTTACTCTATTGTTTTAAAAAGAGATTAAGACATTGAACTATGAAACTTTTCTAAAAAGAGACTTGCGTAATTGAAATTAGGCAAACTGGAACTTTTAGGGAAAAGAAAGGCATTGTGTTGTCTTAAAATGGTTTAAAACATAAAGTGTTATAACAGCTTTATGGGAAGTTGGTTATAACGACTTTATGAAAATAAAAGAAAGGTTTTATCGTTTGTTTTAATTTGGTAACTTGACTTTTAAAAGAGAAGTATTTTGGTCCAAAAGGAAGGCATGGTATTGCCTTAATTTGGTCTTAAAAAGGAAAGTATGAAAGTTGTTTTGGTTTACTTAAAAGATATAAGTCACACATTTTTATATACTACGGGTATCGGGTGACTTTTAGAAAAGGAATGAATCTCTTAAAAGGAATTTAACGTACGTAGTACTTTAGGGTTAAAATCCGGACTTTGACATAAAATGAAAGTACCTTGAGTTGTGTATAACTTGCCTATGCTTGTTGTTTGTGAAACTTGACCATGTTACGTGTGATAGCCTTATTGTGCAAGTACTGTGTTCTACTCGACTACCGGTTCATGGGATGAACCGGGAATGTATTTCACTCGACTACCGGTTCATCCGGGAATGTATTTCACTCGACTACCGGTTCATCCGGGAATGTATTTCACTCGACTACCGGTTCATCCGGGAATGTATTTCACTCGACTACCGGTTCATCCGGGAATGTATTTCACTCGACTACCGGTTCATGGGATGAACCGGGAATGTATCCCACACGTTTCTATACTGGGTCCATGAGATGGGCCGAGACATGTTATACGTATCACATGATTTGTACCTGATCGGCGGTGAGGAAGAAGTTCCACGCATGAGGGATGACTTTGGCGGCGAGTCACGACTTGACATAATCGCTCTTATGTTGGAATCGTAGTTTGGTTATCATACATGTCTCCCGCTTTATATAGACTATTATGATTTCATTTACGAATTTTACAGCCACATACTTGGTACTTGTTATCGACCTTCGGGCCGCGTTCATGCCGCAGTAAGTACACCTACCGCCGATCCCCGTTAGGATCTCATTTCAGTCTTGGGAAGCTCCGCCCTTCGAGGCTTATCTTTGGTATGTTACCACGAGTCTGTAGGTCCTTGTACATTCGTGGTATGGCGGGCCCTGTCCGTCATAGTTGTCAGTATAAATCTTAGAGGTGCAGAGTAATTGTGCAAGCGTGGTTGTAAGGATTATCGCTCAAATGTTTATATATATATATGTTGAAAGGCAACCATTTTGGTTGGCCTATTTTCTTTCATCTTAATCCATGTCTATTTACATGTTTAAGTTTTATTTCCGCTGGTTTTCTCTGATGTTGTATCACTAGGGTGCCCGGTAGGCACGACCACGCCCGGTTCGGTCGTGACAAAAGTGGTATCAGAGCGATTAGTCTCGGAAAGTGTCTACAGCACTGTCTAGTAGAGTCTTGATTATCGGTGTGTTGTGCACCACATCTATAATCGTGAGGCTATAGGACATTTAGGATTGGTTTCCATTCTTCTCATTCCGAGATCGTGCCTTAGAGTGTGATAAGTTGGACCCTCTCGACGTATTCCTTTCCTTTACCGATTATGCCTCCGCAGGCAACCCAGCCCAGATGGGCAAGGCAATCGAGGAGTCATAGTGAGATACAGAGGAGTACGAGGCGCAGTTCTGGCCAAGACTGAGACAGCTTCTTCCGACGGCGGGTTTCGCGACGCCACAAAGACCAAAGAGAGTTTAGAGTCGCAGCAGCTGGCCGAGACTACAAGACACGAGCCTCCATCCCCACACCGGAGCAAATGAGATGGGGTACAAGGAGATGGCGCCATCGCCGTGGTCGTGGGCCGATATGAGGATAGGCCGGACGCAGCGTTCAGCCCCAATAGCACCGTAGTTCACCCCGAGCGCATGGGCTGAGACTACGGATTTTCCGAGGTGTAACCCGCGAGTTTTATGGGTCGAGGCCCGAGGATGATCCGCAGGAGTTCATCCGGCAGCTATAACGGTCATGAGAGTGATCAAGGCATCGGATACCGAGTCGGTGGTCGGTTCGACGGCCGCGCGTGATACCGCAATGATCGGTTTGATTCGCGAGCTGTCCCGGGAGAGAATGCACTTCCTATATGGGATGAGTTCTCAAAGGCATTTCTTGCACACTTCTTGCCTCCACGAGGAGGGCTCGGCCGACAGATTTTTGACGTTAAGCGCAGATCGGCGACGGTTAGAGAGTACAATGTGAGTTCGACTCGTTAGCTCGGTATGTCCCCGTGAGTAGCCGATATGGAGGACAGAGTACACCGCCACGCCACCGGCTAGATGATTACTTGGCGAGGCTTGTACGGGTGTAGCTCTTGATCGGGCATGGACATTGCCCGCACGCAAGCTCATGCACTAGGATGTGAGGCACGAGAGGTCGGCGAAATGACCGAGATCAGCAGAAGGGCCAGGACAGCAGGGTCCTTTGGTAACTTTCGAGGCGGACCGCCTCAACAACAGGTTAGTTATGTACCTCCGCCAAGATGCAGTGGTCCTCCGCGCCTTCGTGACGTTCGGGTATTCGAGCTGGTCGAGCTCCGTGGCTTCGTTCACGGTATACGTGAGTGCTAGCCAGGATTCATGTCCCTCGGGCCGGCACGATGGCAAACATCATCCCGGAATGTCGTTTTTATCGGTGCTTGTTTCACTCGCGTCGCCGTACATGTGACGAGAGATCGTGCTTATAGGAGAGGTACCGGCAGCGCAGCCTCACCGGATCGATGGCGGGTTCATCGCTTTCATACGCGCTGGCAGGCGTGCCTATGATTAGAGTGGAGCGGTAGGTTCAGGTATATCCCTAACCCTCTAGAGTTTTGCATGCTTGATATGATGATCTTATTGTTGTGTGCTATGTACGGATAGCGTTGTGTTATATTGTTAGTTAGAAAACATGGTTAGTTGGAAGAGTAAGTATGGGGGCATGGAAGGTGTGAACCTTAGATTATTTCACGATTGAGACCTTACAGATAAGGTCGTCTTGAGTAAAAGATTCATTTTATGTTTGACTTTTATCAGAGTGCGTAGTATACGTGGGATATATTTGTGCGATAAGTCCATGGGTAGTGTGAAATGGAAGTGGTAGCTTTCATGATGTGAGTTAGTAAGAATTGTTCCGTATCGGGGAGCAAGGGTTTAGCGCGATTGTGGGTCGGGTTGAGGACGTGTTGCGGGTCAACCCGTGAGTCTTAAGGTGGTCATTCGGGTGGTCCCGCCAGATGGTAGGGTCACGAGGGTGCTAGGCCCAAGTTTAGATGACCATCGTATGAGTTCGTGGATATGTTCGACCAAAATCAGTTCGTGAAGGCCGAGAATGGCCCTAGAAGAAATCGAGGTTAGTAAGATGACCAAGTTTGGAGGTAGTGACTCCAAGGGTTGGAAACAGAAGCGTTGACTGAAGTGTGGTACGTATACTAGAAGAGTTCAAGTGTTCGAGAAGAGTACGACGAGTAAGGCAGAGAGGCGAGCATGTATTGCGAGCATAGATATGATCATTTCTTGTGAAGGGAGAAGGTGCGAAGGATGTATATTTTAGACATCAGGGATCGCATGCAGTCCGGTACCATTTGTTGGGTCGCCGGAGTGACACTAGAACCTCGCGGCAAAGTGACAAAAGTTTGTGATGTTAGAGGTGTTTCCTCGTGGACTTGGATGTAAGTATTTGCGCGGGTGTTTCTGTGGCCAGGTGTGGCAGGATTGTTCTCGTAAGTATAGTAGTGAAGACTATACTGGCGCATGTTTGTTTTGAGGCTTAGAAGGAACATTCGGGACGAATGTTTCTAAGGAGGGGAGAATGTTATACCCCGTATTTCCAGGGTATGTACGTGAGGGCGTACGTATATAAATTTGAGCCTTAAGTTAGGCAAGTTTCGAAATTTGTACACAACACCCGATTAGAGTCGTTTTTAGACGAAACGTTTCCACAGCTTTCGTAGGGAAAATTACGGCTATGTCATTAATAATTTTTGCGGATTTTTCCGAGAGACGAAACATTTTGGACCAACGGGAGGGTGACATGTGTCACCCTCACATTGGAAGGAAGTGGACGGCCAAAGGGGAATTGTTGGCACGTTTTTTGTGCAAAAATTGTGGTCAAGGGTTAGGTAGGATATTTTGTGTAGTTGATGAGCAAGTGGGACCCACAAACACATGGCTTCATCTTGACCTTACACTTGCCTTACACTTGGATAGATCTTGGCCATTGGTTGGCCATTTCTTGACCTATAAATACCCCCTCTAAGTTGATGAACTTATTCATCCAAAAATTGTCTAAGTCTTGAAAAATCCCTCCCTCTCCCTCTTGTTGTTTTCGTCCACCACACCCCCTCCCCTTTGAGAGCTCTAGCCGAGAGCAACCCCCCCTAGCCTAGTTGTGCTAGTCGAAATACTACCCCCTCGTAGAAATGTATTATACAAGTATTGTTATAATGCCCAAAATACTTTAGCCAAATACCTTGTAGTACTTTCCAAAGTACCCTTTATACGAAAAGCCCGGAAAATACTATTATACTTTCCTTTAGCCACTAAACGAAACCCTAAGGAAAACCTTCATAGTCGGTTGAAGTGTTTAGTAGAAGTTATGAGAACTTCTAAGGGTTGTTTGGAGCGGATTGGAGCACTTGAGTAGAGCTAAACGTTGCTCGTGAGCGACTTTTTACTTGGATAATTTTGGGCTCATCGAGGTAAATACTCTCGCCCTTCTAGTGTAATTGGAAATTACATACTGTAGTAGTATAGTAATGAATATAAGATTCATAGAAGAGAATTGAACTGTAATAGAAGGATATTACATAAAAGACTTGAACTGAAATCACTTCGGAAGAATATAAGTAAGTTCAATCTGTACTTACATAGGATGTATATACTGAGGTGATAACCTTTATTGGTTGAATGTTCTCGCAAGTAGCATGGGCTACTTAGAAGGTGGACCAAAGCTAGGGTTATAGCCGTGGAGCGCTTTTGCTTATAGTCGATAAATCGTCACGAGGTATGTGATTCTTCCTATACTCTTGAGCATGATATTTTAAAGGAAGATATATATAGTACGCAATGTCTTTTGACTTAAGCTGAATAATATATAGTACGGTAGACGACGTGCGCTAATTGAACGTAGTTGTACGCAAATGTCTTTTGACTTAAGCCCGAATAATAAGAATTTTGAAGTATTTCAAAATTGTTAAGAAACCATTTTGAAAGAAGAAAGAGTAACACTTGGTTTTAAAGGTTTTAAAAAGAGTTATACTAGCTTTATGGGAGTTAGGTATAACGTCTTAAGAGAGGTAAAGAAGATGGTTTATCGATTTTAGAAGTTAAGAGACTTGATCTTATAAGATAAGAGACTTAACTTAAATGAATTAATATGGATTTTGTGTGAAACCTCATTCATGAGTAATGAGTACTTGGTTTTTAAAAGGAATAATGTTTCTTCGATTTCGAAATCGAATGTGTATCGATAAACCACCGCAGCGTTAATAAAGGAAAATGTATTGAATAATTAAGTATTATTAAAACCGGTAGAAACCTCCATCCGCATAGAAGCTAAGATGAGACAAAATGATATTACATTTTCTAGATCATGGTCGCTTAATAAGATTGATTATGAACAAGATTAACCTACTCACCTATGGCATATGTTACTCTATTGTTTTAAAAGAGATTAAGACATTGAACTATGAAACTTTTCTAAAAAGAGACTTGCGTGAATTGAAATTAGGCAACCGGAACTTTTAGGGAAAAGAAAGGCATTGTTTTGTCTTAAAATGGTTTAAAACATAAAGTGTTATAACAGCTTTATGGGAAGTTGGTTATAACGACTTTATGAAAATAAAAGAAAGGTTTTATCGTTTGTTTTAATTTGGTAACTTGACTTTTAAAAGAGAAGTATTTTGGTCCAAAAGGAAGGCATGGTATTGCCTTAATTTGGTCTTAAAAAGGAAAGTATGAAAGTTGTTTTGGTTTACTTAAAAGATATAAGTCACACATTTTTATATACTACGGGTATCGGGTGACTTTTAGAAAAGGAATGAATCTCTTAAAAGGAATTTAACGTACGTAGTACTTTAGGGTTAAAATCCGGACTTTGACATAAAATGAAAGTACCTTGAGTTGTGTATAACTTGCCTATGCTTGTTGTTTGTGAAGCTTGACCATGTTACGTGTGATAGCCTTATTGTGCAAATCGTGTTCTACTCGACTCGGTTCATGGATGAACCGAATGTATTTCACTCGATCACGGTTCATCCGAATGTATTTCACTCGACACCGGTTCATCCGAGAATGTATTTCACTCGACTACGGTTCATCCGAATGTATTTCACTCGACCACGGTTCATCCGGAATGTATTTCACTCGACTACCGGTTCATCCGGGAATGTATTTCACTCGACTACCGGTTCATGGGATGAACCGGGAATGTATCCCACACGTTTCTATACTGGGTCCATGAGATGGGCCGAGACATGTTATACGTATCACATGATTTGTACCTAGACTGCCGGCAGTGAGGAAGAAGTTCCACGGGCATGAGGGATGACTTTGAGGGTGAGTCCTCGACTTGACATAATCGCTCTTATGTTGTGAATCGTAGTTTGGTTATCATACATGTCTCCGCTTTATATAGACTATTATGATTTCATTCTGATAATTTCTGATTTCACATACTTGGTACTTGTTGCATCGACCTCCCGGCTGCGTTCATGCCGCAGGTAGAAGTACACCTGCTGTCGATCCCCGAGTTTAGGATCTCATTTCATCATCTTGGGAAGCTCCGTCCCTTCGGAGGCTTATCTTTGGTATGTTACCACGAGTGCAGAGGTCCTTGTACATTCGTGGTATGGCGGGCCCCGTCCCGTCATAGTTGTTGTATAAATCTTAGAGTGCAGATGTAATCGCAAGGGGTTGTAAGGATTGTAACTGCTCAAATGTTTATATATATATATGTTGAAAGGCAACCGCTTTGGTTGGCCTATTTTCTTTCATCTTAATCCATGTCTATTTACATGTTTAAGTTTTATTTCATTGGTTTTCTCTCGATGTTGTATCACCAGGGTGCGGGGTAGGCACGATCCACGCCCGGTTCGGTCGTGACAATGCACTTCGTGACGTTCGGGTACGCAGGAGTTGGTCGAACTCCGTGGCTTCGTTCACGATACACGTAGGTTCCGGCCACCGATTCGATTTTTCCCAGTGTTCACAGTGTGACAGGCGTCATCTCGGGGAATGTCATCTTTTTGTTGGTGCTTGTTTTACCTGCGGCCGTCAGGGCCATGTGTCGAAAGGATGTCCTAGTAGGAGGGATATTGTTATACCCCGTATTTCAGAGTATGTACGTGAGGGCGTACGTATTATAATTTGAGCCTTAAAGTTAGGCAAGTTTCGAATTTGTGCATAACTACCTAAAGGAGTCGTTTTTCGACGAAACGTTTCCACAACTTTCGTAGGGAAAATTCCGGCTATGTCATTAATATTTTTTGCGGATTTTTCCGAGAGACGAAACATTTTGGACCAACGGGAGGGTGACATGTGTCACCCTCACATTGGAAGAAGGTGGACGGCCAAAGGGAAGGGTGAGCACGTTTTTTGTGCAAAAAAAAAATGTGGTCAAGAGTTAGGTAGGATATTTTGTGTAGTTGATGAGCAAGTGGGACCCACAAACACATGGCTTCATCTTGACCTTACACTTGCCTTACACTTGGATAGATCTTGGCCATTGGTTGGCCATTTCTTGACCTATAAATACCCCTCTAAGTTGATGAACTTATTCATCCAAAAATTGTCTAAGTCTTGAAAACCTTTCCCCCTACCTCTTGCTTGCTCTCGTCCAATAGCCCCTCTCCCCCCTTTGAGAAGGCCTTGGCCGAAACCCCCTCCCCCCCCTTTGTGGTGCCCTAAGCCGAGGGGTACCCCCCCCTAGCCTAGTGGTTTTCGTATAATACCCCTTTTTGTGGTATAGAAATACTCTCCTAGTATTGTTATAATGCCCAAAATACTTTAGCCAAATACCTTGTAGTACTTTCCAAAGTACCCATTTTACAAAAGCCCAGAAAATACTATTATACTTTCCCTCAGTAACTAAAACTAAACCCTAAGTAAATCTTCACCCGTTGTTGAAGTTATTGTAGAAGTTGGTTAGAACTTCTAAGGGTTGGTTGAGCGGCCTGAGCGCACTGAGTAGTGAGCTAAACCTTGCTCAGGATCGACATATAAACTCGGATAATTTTGGGCTTATCGAGGTAAACATTCTTGACCTTCTGTTGTAATTGGAAATTACATGTTGTAGGAGTATATGGTTAAGTATACTATATATAGAACTGAACATAGTTGTGCGGCAATGTCTTTCGACTTAAGCCTGAATAATACTTACGGCAATGTCTTGCGACTTAAGCCTGAATTTTAAGAAGTGAACTGAACTGTAATTACATAGGACTGTATTACAGTAGACTTGTGTAGCATTGCTGTGTAGTAGAATTGTACACGTCCGGTCAGACGTTAACCCCTCGGTTGGCTTGGTAGCCTCGATAGAGAGAGAGATTTACGCTGTTGTGGGAAATGTCGCCGAATTTTACGTAGGATATTCTCCATTGAGATCTAAATGTTAATAGCGCATTGTGGCCTCTATAGGTTGAAGTACTACGTATGGGTTGGTCTACTTAGCTTAAGGAGTAGCCGACGGTTTGAGGTACTTGGAGCTTTTTGCTATTAGTCGATAATCTTCGCGAGGTATGTGAACCTCTTCCTATCTCTTCTAGCATGATATGTGTGAACTATCTAGTACGCAGACGCATACGTGCTAAATGTATTTGATTGGTTTAAAACATAAAGTGTTATAACGGCTTTATGGGAAGTGGGTTATAACATCTTTATGTAGGTAAGAAAACACTTGTGGTTTTTAAGAGGTAACTGATTTGAACTATAACTGGCTGACTATGTGATAATAAAGAACTTGAAGTATTTCAAAAGATTTTTGAATCATTTTGAGAAAAGAAGTAATACTTGGTTTTTGGAACTTAAGAGTTATACTAGCTTTATGGGAAGTTAGGTATAACGCTTAAAATGTTTTACTGATTTCGTAAATCGAATGTATCGACAAACCATCGCAATACATTAAAAGGAAATGTTCGACAGATTTAGTATTATTAAAACCAAGAGAAACTTCCATCCGCATGTAAGCTAAGATGAGACAAAATGACATTTCCTAGATCATGGTCGCTTAATAAGATTGATTATAAACAAGAATAACCTACTCACTTATAAGACATAGGTGTCTCAAAACGTTTAAAGGAGAATTATGTTTTAAAGGATTTAAAACTATGAACTACTGAAACCTTTTTCTAAAATGAGAAACTTGAGCATTCAAATTAGGCAAACTTGAACGTTTGGAAAATAAGGTTGTTACTTGATTTTACAAAGGAAAGCATTTTGGTTTACTTAACAATGTTAGTCACTCCAATTTTATACTACTGTATCGGGTGACCTTTGTAAAAGAAATGGATCTTAAAAGGAATTTAACTGACGTAGTACTTTAAGGTTAAAAATCCGACTTTGACATAAAATGAAAGTACCTTGAGTCGTGTAACTTGCTTATGCTTGTTGTTATGAAACTTGACCATGTTACGTGATAGCCTTGTTGCAAGTATCGTGTTCTACTCGACTACCGGCTCATCCGAATGTATTTCACTTGACACGGGTCATCCGAATGTATTTCACTTGACACGGGTCATCCGAATGTATTTCACTTGATTACGGTCATCCGAATGTATTTCACTTGATTACGGTTCATCCGAATGTATTTCACTTGATTACTGGTTCATCCGGAATGTATTTCACTCGACTACCGGCTCATCCGAATGTATATCACTTGACTACCGGCTCATCCGGAATGTATTTCATCGACTACTGTTCATCCGGAATGTATTCCACACGCTTTCTATATTGGGTCCATAAGATGGGCCGAGACCGTTATACGTATCACATGATTTGTACCTAGATCGCCGGCGGTGAGGAAGAAGTTCCACGTACGGAGGATGACTTTGGCGCGAGTCCTCGACTTGACATGATCGCTTCTATGTTGTGAATCGTAGTTTGGTTATCATACATGTCTCCCGCTTTATATAGACTATTATGATTTCATTTACTGATTTACGCTTTCACATACTTGGTACTGTCAGATCGACCTTCTGGCCGCGTCACGCCGCAGTAAAAGGTACATCGGCCGCCGATCCTCGCTTTTAGGATCACCTTTCAGCGTATTGGGAAGCTCCGTTCCTTGAGGCTTATCTTTTGCATGTTACCCGAGTCCAGATTCTTATACATTCGTGGGTATGGCGGCCCTGTCCCGTCATAGTCATTGTAAAATCTTAGAGGTCTCAGTAGTAATCGCAAGGTGTGGTTTGTAAAAAGGATAACTCGTCGGTATTTATGTATATATGATGAAGGCAACCGCTTTGGTTGGCCTGCTTATTTATCTTTTCTCTTAATTTATGTTCATGTTTTTATTTCCGCTGATTTTCTCTCGATGTTGTATCACTAGGGTGCCCGGTAAGGCACGACACGCCCGAGTTCGTGACAGATATTGCAGGAGGACTCACCTACCGATCGATGGATTCGGTGGTTCGGAGAGAAGGGGTGCTAGCTGAGAGGCCACCCTCACCCTGTGGCCGTTGTGGTAAGTGTCATTATGGGAGTGTCGACTTCTTCGACATCTTGTTATGCCATGACCAGCGGGCCATTTTGCGAGAAATTGTTCGACCAGAGGTGGCGCGGATGTAGAGACTCAACCTTCAGGATCAGTGGCTAGTTCATCACCTCCCCTATCTATGCGCCCAACAGGGCAAGATTGATTAGAACGACAAAGGGGAGTGAAGCAGTAGATACAGGTATATTCTTAACCCTCTAGAGATGGGTATGTGTGATAAGATGAGTATATCTTAAGTGTTTTGTTCAAATAGCATTGTGTTAATTGTGATTAGAAATCATGGTTAGTTAAAAGGGTAAGATTGGGGATAAGGGAAAGTGTGAGCCTTAGAATGTTATACGTGGAGACCTTAGAGGCAAGGCCATCTCGAGTAAAAGATTTATATTTTTATGTTTGACCCTTATCGGAGTGCATAGTACACGTGATATATGTTTGTGTGATAAGTCCCTGAGTGGTATGAAATGAAAGAGGGTAGTTGAGCTAAGAAGCCCACTAGGTTTTCGTAACTTGATTAGTGAGATTGTTCCGGATCGGGGGAAACAAGAGTTTTGCACGATAATGGTCGGGTCAGGACCGATCGCGGTCAACCCGCGCCTGCAATGTGGTGGGTCGAGGTGGTCCCGCCAGTGGGTCACGAGGGTGTTAGGCCCAAGTTTAGTTAACCATCGACGAGTTCGTGGATGCGTCGACCGCAGGTCGCCGATGAGGTCAGCCCATCTTGTCTTTTAGTCGAGACTGTTGACTCGGCAGAGGGTTATGCGAGATGATTATATCGAAGGTTGTAAGGTGCGCACGAGGTGCCTACTTTCACCTTATGACGGAAGGAGCCCAGTTACGCTTATTTTGTTTTCGAAGTATTACTGGCAGATTAGAAACTCAGTGAGTCTCAAGACGCATTCGCCTCGGCCGGTGTTTGGATTTCGTGGTAGCCGTGGAGGATTGTTGTCTCTGTTGAGGAGTGTTTTATAGCTACCATTTCAAGATTCGGATGTCGCCTTATGAAGCCTCAGATGGCGGTAGTAGGTCACGGTCGATTGTTCGATATTGGCAAGGTTCGATAGTTGGTTCATACTTGTTTCAGGATGTGGATAGGGTGAAGCTTATCCGTAAGAGGTTATCGGCTCGATGTTATACCGTATTTCCGCAGTATGTACGTAAGGAATACGCATAAAAAGTTTGGCCTTAAAGTTAGCCTTGACGCTTTTTTTGTACACAACTCACTAAAAGAATCGCTTTCCGACGAAACGTTTCCACGACTTCGTAGGAAAATTCCGCTATGCCATTACTAATTTTGCGGATTTTTCCGAGAGGCGAAACATTTTGGACCAACGGAGGCGACACTTGCACCCTCCCATTGATGGACTTGAATCGTCCATTGGACGAAATTGGAGAGGAAGTGCACGTTTTTTGTGCCTTGTGCACAAGTCAAGGAGTTGGTAGGATATTTGTGTATAGTTAATCCTCACACTACACTTGCCTTGCACTTGTCTTAATCTTGGCCATTGGTTGGCCAAGGCTTGAACTATAAATACCCCCTTAGAGATGAAGAGTTCTTCATCCACAAAGTTATCTTCCAAGTCTTGAAAAAATCCTCTCCTCTCCCTTAGCCTTTCGTCCAACACCTCCCCTCGAGTGAGTTTGGCGAGGCCTACCCCCTAGCCTAGCCGAAATCTACCCCCCCTCCCTTGGTAGAAAAGTTGTCTTCTAGTATTGTTATAATGCCCAAAATACCCTAGCCCAAATCCCTTAGTACTTAGTAGAAGTTGTGAAGAACTTCTAAGGTTTCTGAGCTACCTGAGCGCATAACTTAGAGCTAAACCTTGCTCAGGCGCGACTTTATCTAGGATAGTTTGGGCTTACCGAGGTAACTAATCCTAACCCTCTTTTGAATTAGAGAATACATACTGTAGTAGTCTTAGAATAAGTATTAAATACTTAGAAGAATATCACAGAATAGAATTGAATCATATCACAAGTAGGGGTTTAAAGAAGAATAATTAAACTCAGATTTACATAGGATTTGCTTTCACAATGAGACTTATATAGCTCAATGTAGGGAAGTGCTGCCCGACTTTCCGTAGAATTGTGAACCCTCTGTTTAGAATGACCTTCAGAGTAGTCTTTGATAGATGTCTGTGACTATTATAGGCTGACTCTCTGCGCGCGACATATTCAACTTGGCAGGTGGTTTTCATTGGTAAGGTATGTGATTCTTCCTAAAGAATGATATTTTACAATATATATATAGTGCGGTAGACGCATACGTGTTAATCGAATAATAACTACGGCAATGTCTTTGACTTAAGCTGAATAATACTTACAGAATGCCTCACGCTTAAGCTCGAATAATACTTACAGAATGCCTCACGCTTAAGCTCGAATAATAAAGAATCAAAGCATTTCAAAAGAATATCGAATCATTTTTTAACAGAAGATAAATATTTGGTTTTAAAACAAAAGCTTAAGAGTTATACTAGCTTTATGGGAAGTTAGGTATAACAACTTAGGAAAGATAAAAAGGAATCACATTTGTTTATAAAAGCCTTGTATTGATTTCTTAAGTGTAGTAAGATTTGTTTGATAAGTAGACATATTATGATGCTATACGTGTTAGTATCTTGAAATGCTTGTGTAAGGGGTCATTCTTGTCAGGCTTACGTTGCTAAACCGTAAGTCCGTTGTATCGTTATTGTATCACCTACCCTCGATCGTTATACCGGTGGCTTGCCCTTGACGCGGTCTATACGGCCTATGCGGTCTGTGAGACTATGCGAGCAGCGGTATGCTCCAGGATTGATCATTCCGGTGTTTAGCCCGACGCGGATTACCTATGCGTCCGCTGAGACTACGCGGTCTTTTGAGGCTATGCGTCGCGGAGCCTAGGCGGACGCCGGGTCGCTGCCGATGCGAGGGATACCTCACGCGGTCTCAGTGTGACCTATGCGATCGCGGAAGTCCAGACTAGGCACGCATGATACTATGGGCAATTGGCCTTGCTTGATCATTCGCGCCTAGAATAGGCTTACGCTTTTCCTATTCATTTGTTGTTTGATGTGGCACTATGTGCAATTGAACGATTGTATTTGTGAAAAGGTTTTAAATACTTTGATTTCATTTCGATTCTTTATAGTTTCACATACTTGGTACTGTTATCGACCTCCTTCGGGCCGAGCGTATAAAGAGGCGAGCTCTACCACGGAACAGACCGAACCGTGGCTCCGTATGGCACGTCCGCCGTATGGGATCGCAAGCAGCCCGCACCATTTGTTGGGTCTCCGAGTGAGACTCGCGCAAAGTGACAAAAGTGGTATCGAGCGATTAATCCTCGGAAAGTGTCTACGCATCGTATCTAGTAGTTCTGATTATCGGTGTGTTGTGCACCACACCAATAATCGTGAGGCTATAGGATATTTAGGATTGGTTTCCATTCTTCTCATTCCGAGATCGTGCTTTAGAGTCGTTATAGGTTGGACCCTCTAACGTATTCCTTTCCCGTATGCTTATGCCTCCACGTAAGGCAACCCGCCCGGGCGGCAAGACAATGAGGAGCCGCTAGCAGACACCCAGAGTCACGAGGGCTCGTGCCCGTCTATACCGTAGACGGCGAGTTCTATGACGCCACGCCCCAAAGAGAGATCGCAGCACCCACACCTCCCGCCCCACACCGGGCGGAGGAGTTAGGGTACAAGGAGATGGCCCACTATTGGCTAGTGTGGCCCGACACGAGAGAGGCCGACGCGGCAGCCCAGCCTCGGCCCGGGCCGCACCAGATTGCACCCGAGGCGTATAGTTTGAGACTACGGATTTCCTTAGTTGTAGCCCGCCAGAGTTTTACTGGTCGAGGCGGAGGATGATCCGCAAGAGTTCATCCGTCACCGCAGAGGATTACGCGGTGATCGTGGCTTCGAGATCGAGTCATGATATTCGTTCGCGACGGCCGCGATACCGCAATCGATTGGTTTGATTCAGGAGCTTTCCCGGGAGAGCATGCACCTCCAAAGTATGGGATGAGTTTTGAGGCTTTTCTCACACACTTCTTGCCTCGCTGATGAGGAGGGCACGAGCCGATAGATTCTTGTTGCCGAGACAGGAGGACGCATGCCGTGAGGAGTACAATGTCGAGTTTGATTCTTTGGCTCGATATGCCCTCGACCGGTAGCGAGATGGAGGACCGGTGCATCGCTATGTCACGAGGCTAGATGATTACATGGCCGAAGTCTTGCGGGTGTGTCCTTCACCCGTGCATGGACATAACCCGATGCGTGCTCATGCACTAGGATGCGAGGCGTAGAGACCGCGGCAGAGCGATATCGCGAAGAAGGCGCCAAGACGGCCGTTCTTTGGTGGTTCTCGTGGTGGGCGGCATCGCCAGGTCCAGATTTGCACTACCAGCCACAGAGCGCCCTACCTCATTTTCGGTACAGCCAGAGCGCCGGCGTGTCGTGGCCCCAGACTTCAGATTTCCGGTAGCAGTGCTAACTGCTCGAGGTCCGCTCGGTGCCCGCTGTGGTAGATACCATTCTCGAGTCAGACCGAGCTCGCTATACTTGTGGCCAGCAGGTCATTTCGCGAGTTTGTCCGACCGGGGCGGCGGTAGTAGGCCCAGCCATGTGGTCTGCTGTCGCTTCATCCTCGACAGCATTTCGCCGAGGCGCGTACTCATGGACCAGCGGTCGCGGCAGGTCGTGGCGCGGTCCAGCTTCTAGCGGTCCTCGTAACCGCATTTATGCTTTGTCCACCGACAGATCGTGAGGCCTCACCGATGTCGCCACGGTACCTTATCGCTCCGGGTTTGATGTGTATGCTTTGATAGATCCGGTTCTACCGTCCCATATATCTCCCTTGTTGCTAGTAGGATAGGGATAGAGCTCGTGTCCATAGACCCTTTCGAGGTAGCTACGCCAATGGGTGACTCGGTAGCTCAGCGGTATATAGAGCTTGTCCCGTGACTATTTACGTCGGACCCTAGCCGACTTGATAGAGTCGAGATGATTGACTTCGACGTGATCATGGGATGGATTGGCTAGCTTGCCTACGCCAATGTGGACCGCAGAGAGTAGTACGGTTCCAGCTCTGAGGAGCCGTTGTTGAGTGGGAGGAGCACAGACGCCGGGGGTAGGTTTATTTCCTACCTCAAGGCTAGGAAGATGGTGCGAAGGGTATATCTACCATCTCGTCGGGTGTTTGATATCAAGCCGCGTACCAGATTTTCACCGCCATTTGAGTCACGAGTTCCCGCACGTGTTTCGGATGACCTCCCGCATCCTCCCGAGAGGAGATTGAGTTTTGTATTGACATATTACCGCACACTCGCCTATTTCTATTCCGCCATACGTAATGGCACCGCCGAGTTGAGAGAGTCAAGGATCACCTTAGAGATTTCTTTGGAGAAGCGGCTTCATCGTGCCTAGTGTTTCTCCCCGGGAGCGCCAGTATTGTTCGTGAAGAATAAGGACGGACGCCGCGCATGTGTGTTGACTACTGCACCTGAACAAGGTGACCATTAAGAATGATACCCCTTCCCGTGATTGATGATTTGTTCGACCGCCAGGCGCGAGGTGTTTCTCCAAGATTGATCGCGTCGCTATCATCGTTCGTGTCGAGAGGTGGATGTCCCTAGATCGCATTCGGACCAGACGCATTATGAGTTCAGTGGTCGTTTTTTGGTTGACCAATGCTCCAGTATTCATGGATTTGATGAACCGAGTGTTCAAACCATTTTGGACACGTTTGTGATAGTGTTCATTGATGATATCTTGGTTTATTCTCGCCAGAGCGAGCACGCGAGCATTTGGCGACTGGCCGACGCTTCTCCAGACCAGCAGCCAGACGCCAAGTTTTCCAAATGTGAGTTTTGGTTGACTTGATGGCGTTTCTTGGGCATATTGTCGGCCGATGGCATTCGAAGGACACGCCAAGATCGAGGCCAGACTTGGCCTAGACCTACTACTCCGACAGAGGTTCGCAGCTCGGGCCTTGCAGATATTATCGGCGTTCGTGGAGAAGTTTGCTTCTATCTTCGCACCATTGACTAGGCCGACTCGTATGCGCCAAGTTTGATGGATCGATGCTTGGAGCGTGGTTTCGATTCTTGAAAGAGAGACCGACGACCACCTCGCTTCTTACTTCCGCAGGGTCCATATGGTTATGTCGTGTATTGTGATGCGTCGCATCGGGTTGGGTGTGTTGATGCAAAGATGGGGTTATAGCATATGCATCCCGACACCAAGAAACACGAGGAATTACCCCACCCATGGTTTAGAGTCGTACCGTGATTCACGCCAAGATCCGAGGCACTATTTGTATGGGGTTCACGTGGATATTTTTACGCACCACAAGAGCCTCCAAGATATCTTCACCGCAGGAGTGAACTTACGGCGAGACGGTGGTTAGAGTTGCTTAAGGATTACGATGTTGATATCCTGCACCACCCGGGAAGGCCAATGTTGTGGCGTATGCTCTTAGTCGTAGGTCGATGGGAGCCTATCGGATGTGCAGCTAGAGAGAGGGACATGGCTCGTGATTTGCACCGCTTAGCGAGCCTCGTGTCCGCTTGATTGATTACGATAGCGGTGGGTTAGAGTTCGTGAGGTTGCCGAGTCTTCCATCATCGGCGAGGTGAAGAGGCAATACCGAGGATCCCGCTTTGATTCGATATCGTGATACAACTCTTCGGGAGGCGCGGTCATTTTGAGGTAGCACCGATGGGGTGCTAAGGTTTGAGGCGCATCGGTGTTCCAGATGTTTCGTGACTTCGCAGCAGTTCTTGGGGAAGCACACAGCGCGTTTCTATCCATCCGGTCGACCAAGATGTACCACGACCTTAGATCCGTATTGGTGGGATGGCTTGAAGAGGACGTTGCAGAGTTCGTAGCTCGCCCATGTTGCGGCAGTGAAGGTAGAGCACCGAGGCCCAGTGGTTTGTTACGCATTTATTGAGATCCCGACCGAAGTGGAGGTAATCAACATGGACTTTATCACAGGATTACCTCGCACTCGGAGGAGACATGATTCTATATGGGTTATCGTCGACAGTCGATTAAATCAGCCCACTTTCTTCCCGTCCGACGACCTTTTCTACCGAGGATTATGCCGACTTTACATCCGAGAGATCGCCGACCGCATGGAGTCCCTATTTCGATCATATCGCATGCAGGAGCCCGCCACGCTAACTTCGGAGGTCCTTCCAGAGGGCTTGGGGACGCAGTGAGCTCGAGCAATCGCATTTCATCCACGCAGCACGGACAGCAGAGCGCACTATCCGCACTCTCGAGGATATGTCGCGAGCCTGTTATTGACTTCATGGTAGTTGGGAGGATCATTTGCCTCTAGTTGAGTTTGCTTATAATAATAGCTACCACTCCAAAGATTCGGATGGCGCCTTATGAGGCCTTGTATGGGAGGAAGTGCAGATCGTCTATAGGTTGGTTCGATGTGGGCGAGGTGCTAGTGGGACCAGATTTGGTGCAGCAGTGGATAAGTGAAGCTTATCCGAGAGCGGCTTTGACAGCCGTAGTCGACGTAAGTCGATGCAGATCATCGTCGCGGCATCTTGAGTTCGAGGTTCATGATTGGGTTTTCCTAGGTGTCACCCATGGCGGTGTGATGAGATTCGGAGGAAGGGAAAACTCACCAAGGTACATTGGGCCATTTCAGATTGTCCGCAGGTAGGCAAGGTTGCCTATGAGTTGGATCTGCCGTCCGATCCGGAGGCGGGCATCCGGTTTTTCACGATCTATGCCGGCGAGATGTATCGGATCCATCTAGTGGTACACCGATTGACGATGTCCAGTGACCGGCGGGTTATCGTATGAGAGATTCCCATAGCGATAGTCGATCGTCGTTAGGCGTCCGCGACCAAGGACGTGGCTTCCACAAAGTCTTGTGTGAACGAGCTTAGGGAGGAGATGACGGGAAGCCGAGGAGGACATGAGGCGAGGTACCTCACCTATTCCCCACACCTCCGTAATTCACTTTCCTACTTGTAATTTTCGTTATCGCTTTTGCCTAAGTGTTGTTTTGTGGCCGTGTGTGGCTTTTGCAAACTGCTTATGAAGAACCTTATCGTTATCTGTCTTGGGAAGGAACATTCGACGAATGTTTCGGCGAGGAGAATGTTATACCGTATTTCCAGTATGTACGTAAGGGAATACGCATAAAAAGTTTGGCCTTAAAGTTAGCCTCGACGCTTTTTTTTGTACACAACTCACTAAAAGAATCGCTTTCCGACGAAACGCTTCCAAATTTTCGTAGGAAAATTCCGCTATGCCATTACTAATTTTTGCGGATTTTTCCGAGAGACGAAACATTTTGGACCAACGGAGGGCGACACTTGCACCCTCCCATTGATGGACTTGAATCGCCCATTGACGAAATCGAGATGGTGCACGTTTTTGTGCTCAGGCACAAGTCAAGGAGTTGGTAGGATATTTGTGTATAGTTAATCCTCACCCTACACTTGCCTTGCACTTGTCTTAATCTTGGCCATTGGTTGGCCAAGGCTTGAGCTATAAATACCCCCTTAGAGATGAAGAGTTCTTCATCCACAAAGTTATCTTCCAAGTCTTGAAAAATCCTCTCCTCTCCTTAGCCTTCGTCCAACACCTCCCTCGAGTGAGTTTGGCCGAGGCCTACCCCCCCTAGCCTAGCCAAAATCTACCCCCCCTCCCTTGGTAGAAAAGTTGTCTTCTAGTATTGGTATAATGCCCAAAATACCCTAGCCCAAATCCCTTAGTACTTAGTAGAAGTTGTGAAGAACTTCTAAGGTTTCGAGCTACCTGAGCGCATAACCAGAGAGCTAAACCTTGCTCAGGCGCGACTTTATCTAGGATATTTTTGGGCTTACCGAGGTAACTAATTGTCACGACCCGATTCCGGGCCCGTGACTGGTGCCTTACCCCGGGCACCCTAGTGATACAACATCAGAGTAATCAGCGGAACATAAAACGATACAAGACATATTATGAAATATGAAACAATAACTGAGAAAACTTGCCTTTCTAAGATATGAGAAATAACAACTTTACAAAATGAGCAGCTTTAATCCTTTTCACAAACCCCGCCTACGCATGCATTACATGCACTTCTAAGAAATGATACGACAACAATGGCGGACAGGGCCGCTTATACCCCGAATGTAAACACCTACAACAACAGGAATATACCACCGATAAGCCTCCGAGAAACGGAGCTTTCCCAAACGCCGAATTGTGACTCCTAAGAGCGAGGATCAATGATCGTGTACCTTTACTCGCGGCATGAACGCAGCTCAAGGAGGTCAAGACAACAGTACCGAGTATGTGAAACTAAAAATATCAGAAATGAAATCATAATAGTCTATAAAGCAGAGACATGTATGATAACCAAACTACGATTCACAATAATAGCCATGTCAAGTCGTGGACTCACGCCTCAAGTCATCACTCAAATATAACAATGGGTCTCACGCCCACAACATCAATCATGCCCGTGGAATACCTTCCTCACCGCGGCAGCTTTATGATATAAAAGCACCAAGGAACACACATGAACACCGTGTCCCACTGCGCCATAATAACACGCATGGTAAGCACGAAGGCATAGCCGACTACTAGCACCTACGCACCAACAAGGTCATGAATCGTATCATAAGATCTGCAGACCGTCACATGATCAAAGCCGACCACTTGCCCGCAGATCTAATGCGCGCGTCTAGCCCTCGAACTTTCCGCAGCCCGCATAGGCCAATCAGATCGCCCGCATGAGGTATAACCCCGCATCGAGGGTAGCTACTCCCTAGCCGCCCCGACTCGCCGTCCGCATGGCCACAAGGACCGCATGACCACAAGCGGCCGATCTAACTCGAACTCCCGCAGCTCCGCATAGCCCTCGACCCGCAGAGGTAGTCTCGAATCATAGGTCCATCGACCCGCTGAAGTCTACCCCAGACGGAGGCGCTTAACCCCTGAATCATCTCAAGAGATGAGTGATGTATAATACTATCATAACGACTTATCGTTAAACAACATAAGCACAACAAAGGAAAACCCCTTTACACAAACATCACAAGATACTAACACACGTAGCATCCTAGCATGTTTACTTATCAAATCAACAAGAAAGTATTACTGTGCTATCACAAACCAACACAATCAAGTTATACACACAAGGTACTTTCTACTATATGCTAACAAGTTCGGGTTTTATCCCCAAAGTACTTCATACATTAACTCTTTAAAAGATACGTTACTTTCACAAAAGTCACACAATACGTAGTATATGAAAATATAGTGATTATCTTTCAAGTAAATCAAAACACTTCTCTTTGTAAAACTCAAGTAACAACATTATTTTCCAAACGCCCAAGTTTGCCTAATTTCAAATGTTCATGTTTCTTATTTAGAAAGGTTTCAGTAGTTCATAGTCTTATTCATTTAAGAATATAATTCTCTTTAAACTATCCGAGAAACATAAGTCTTATATGTGAGTAGGATATTCTTGTTTACAACAATCTTATTACAATGACCATGATCTAGGAAATATCATTTTGTCTCATCTTAGCTTCTATGCAGATGGAAGTTTCTACTGGTTTTAATAATACTTAATTTGTCAAAACATTTCCTTTTATTAACGCTGCAGTGGTTTGTCGATACACATTCTGATTTCCAAAATCAGTAAAACATTCTTAAGACGTTATACCTAACTTTCCATAAAGCTAGTATAACTCTTAAGTTTTCAAAACAAATCAAGTATTACTTCTTCTCTCAAAATGATTCAAAACTCTTTTGAAATACTTCAAGTTCTTTATTAACACATAACAAGCCGGTTATAGTTCAAATCGCTTACCTTTTAAAACCACATGTATTTTCTTACCAACATAAAGCCGTTATAACCAACTTCCCATAAAGTCGTTATAACACTTTATGTTTTACACCAATCAAATACATTTAGTACATGTACGTCTACCGTACTACATAGTTCACACATATCATGCTAGAAGAGATAGGAAGAGGTTCACATACCTCGCGACGAGTATCGACTAATAGCAAAACGCCCAAGTACTCCCAACCGCCGCTACTCCTTAAGCCAAGTAGAACGCGCCACACGTAGTACTTCAACCTATAAGGCCACAAGGCGCTTATTAACGTTTAGACCTTATCGCAGAACCTTCTACCGACAATTCGCAAAGACCTCCCCGCAACAAACAGAAATCTCCTCCTCTAACTGGGCCGCTACCAAGCCAACCAGTGGGTTATACATCTAACCCGAACGTACAATTCTACTCCACAAGATTACTACACAAGTTCATCAGAATACCCCATGTAAAACAGATGGGCTTCTTCAGCTTAAGTCCAAAGACATTGCCACAAGCTATGTTCAGTTATATACATAGTATACTTCAACTATAATTTCCTACAACATGTAATATCCAATTACAATAGGGGGACAAGATATTTACCTCGATAAGCCCATAATTATCCAAGTAAAAAGTCGATCCTGGGCAATCGTTTAGCTCCAACTCCGAGCGCTCCAACCCGCTCTAAACCACCCTTAGAAGTTCTAACCAACTTCTACACAATACTCCAACGGACTATGGAGATTTTCCTGTGGTTTCTGCCAGGATCGACGGAAGTATAATAGTATTTCCTGCTTCAGATAGGTATAACCTTAGAATACTACAAGGTATACTGGCTAAGGTAATTTGGGCATTATAACAATACTTTAGAGAGTATTTCTACACCACAAAGGGGTATTATACGAAAGCAACTCACAGTGGGTACCCCACTACCACACTACTGTGAGTGGTGTACTTCTGCCAAGGCCTCAGGAGAGGGGAGGCCTCTGGCCGAACTCAACACTAAGGGAGGGAGAAGATTTAACACTTAGAAACATTTAGGAAAGGATGAAGAATTCATCAAAGGGAGAGGGGTATTTATAGCACAAGCCAAGGCCAACCAATGGCCAAGATCTAGCCAAGTGTATAGCAAGTGTAAGGCCAAGATTCACCCAAGTGCCCCCTAGTCCCTCCGCCTTAAAACCCTCACAAATATCTACCAAAATATCTACCACTGACCTCCCCAATTGGCCCCATGCGCCCACCTTGCCCACCAATGAGAGGTGCCAAGTGCCGCCTCTCGTTGGTCCAAAATGTTCCGTCTCTCTAAAAATCCGCAAAAATAAGAAAAGACATAGCCGAATTTTCCTTCGCAAGTTAGGTAACGCTTCGCCAAAAACGACTCTAACCAAGGTGTTGTGCACAAATGCCAATTCGCCAAGCCACCTAGGCGGGGTGACACGTGTCACCCTCCTATTGGCCCAAAATAAAACATCTTCCAAAATATCCACAATGGCCAAAAATCTCAAAACAAAGTAGTTCTACAAAACCAGAATTTCTCCCGTGGGCCCCACGTGACCATTTCCGAAAATAAAATTCCATAATTCTCTAATATTCCAGGAAGTCCGAATACCAAATTTGGGAATCCAATTCCCATTAACGAACCTTTTTCCTTCACAAAAACCGGAAACTTTTCCGTGGAAAAATCGCCTCTTTCTTCCTTTCCAATCTTTCTGTCGTATTCTCGTACGTACGTCCTCGCATACATACCCTGGGACTACGGGGTATAACATTCTTCCCCCCTTAGAAACATTCGTCCCGAATGTTCATTCTAAGTCTCAAAACATACGTGCGCCAGTATAGTCTTCAGTTCTATACTTACGAAACAATCCTGCCATACCTGGCCACAGAAAATACCTGCGCAACATACTTATATCCAAGTCTACGAGGAAACACCTCTAACATCACCACAAATACACTTTTGTCACTTTGTCGCGAGCCTTGCTCCAACGACCCAACAAATGGTACCGGCCGCACGCGATCATCGCCGCCGTGACACTGAATTCTTACCATATTTCGAGCACGCTTTAGTATCCAAAACTCGGGTTACTATCTCTAACGTGGTCATCATTAATCGGGAACATTCGATGGATCTTCGATACTTTCCGAACATAACAATACGAAGACCGGACGCCCTTCCTCCTAAGTCGGCAAGAATGCTAACATATAGGCAACCCGCCTATTCTTCACATGAACTCACAAAGGCCCAAAGTAACTCGCTAAGTTCCTTCGCTTCCAAAACTCGTCACACCGTCCGGTGGTACTTTCAAGAAGACCGACCACAACTCAACTCTAAGCGCCGCCGATTATCCGCACGATTCCTCCGAGCCGCGAACTTCTTCTAGACAAGCTTCACTATCCACATCACCGGAACAAGATCAACCAACTATCTGAACCCTGCCAACATCGAACCAATCGACCGGCAACTTACACTTCTGCCCCTACAAGGCTTCGTAAGGTGACATCCGAACACTGAAATGGTAGCTCAAACGCTCCCTCCACAGAGACAACAATCCTCACAACTACCTCAAATCCACGACCGCCCGGTGGCGAATGCGATCTCGAGACTCACCGAGTCCTTAACCTCGCTCGTAAAACTTCCAGAAACAAAACAGCCGTAACCTGGGCTCCACTGTCTGCCATAAGGTGAAGGTAGGCACCCCGTGCAGCCTTACAACCTTTCTGATAAATCAACACTGCCGAGTGAACGGTCCCGACCGAAGAACACGATGGGCTGCCCCCCCATCGACCCGACCATCGGTCGAACGCATCCACGAACTCAGACGCCGTTAACTAAACTGGGCCTAACACCTCGTGACCCTTCCACAAGGCGACCACCACAACTGCACTTCACCACCAACATGCCGCGGGTTGACCCGCAACGCGCCTCAACCCGACCCGCAGCGCGCAAATACTATCTCCCGAAGGAACAATTTTACTAAACATGTTACGAAAACCTAGCGGTCTTCTTAGCTCAACTACCCTCTTTCATTTCATACCACTTAGGGACCTATCCCAAACATAGCTCACGTGCACTATGCACTCCTATAAGGGTCAAACATAAACATACGTCTCTACCCGAGATGGCCTTACCTCTAAGGTCTTTGCGTATAAAGCTCTAAGGCTCACACTTTCTCTATCCTCCAAAATCTTACTCGGTTAACCCACCATGATTTCTAATCACAACTAACACACTGCTATCAGAACATAGCACTTAAGGTATACTCACCTTGAAAGTTACCGAAGGACCTGCCGCTCCGCCCTCTTCTCGCCCTGGTTAACCCGTCGATCTCTACGCTTTCGCCTGTACATAAGCCCGCATACGTGCCATGCTCAAGCCCAATCAAGAATTACTCTTGCACAACCTCTCTGTAGTCATCAAGACTCGCAGACATCAAGATAATCTCCGTAGCCAAATCCATAGCTAGTAACAGGTCGCTTTGCAATCTATATTCATCGTTCTGGCCGTGGAACCGAGGTTCAAATATCATGGACGCAGAGAATCGCCGCCGTGCTAAACTTTACTGGGGCTAGTGACGTCGCAGAAATCCCCGAATGAAGCACCATCCAAGGTGATAATTGGGCCTGTGCCCACGCAACCCTCTGTATTCTACTCGCAGCTCCCTCGGCTGCCTTGCCCTCCTGGGCCCGGGTTGCCCTACGCGGAGGCATAACGGTAAGGGAAAGAAATACGTTTAGAGGGTCCAACTTAAAACACAGCTCTAAGGCACGACCTCAGAGTGAGAAGAATAGAAACCAATCCTAAATATCCTATAGCCTCCTGATTATTGGCGTGGTGCACAACACACCGATAATCAAGACTTCATCGGATACTGCGTAGACACTTTCCGAGGATTAATCGCTTCGATACCACTTTTGTCACGACCGATTCCGCCCGTGGATCGTGCCTTACCCCGCACCCTAGTGATACAACATCGAGTAATCACGAACATAAACGATACAAGACATATTATGAAATATGAAACAATAATCTGAGAAAAACTTGCCTTTCGGCATATAGAGAAATAACAACTTTACAAAATGAACAGTTTAATCCTTTTCACAAACCACGCCACGACGATTACATGCACCTCTAAGAAATGATACGACAACAATGGCGGACAGGCCCCGCTATACCCCGAATGTAAACACCTACAACAACAGGGAATATACCATCGATAAGCCTCCGAGAAACGGAGCTTTCCCAAATGCCGAATCGTGACCCTAAGAGCGAGGATCAATGATCGGTGTACCTTTACTGCGGATGAACGCAGCCTCAAGGAGGTCGCAACAACAGTGCAGAGTATGTGAAACTAAAAATATCAGAAATGAAATCATAATAGTCTATAAAGCAGAGACATGTATGATAACCAAACTACGCTCACACATAAGCGATCATGTCAAGTCGTGACTCACGCCTCAAGTCATCACTCAAATATAACAATGGGTCTCACGCCCACAACATCAATCATGCCCGTGGAATACCTTCCTCACCGGCAGCTTTATGATATAAAAGCACCAAGGAACACACATGAACACTGTGTCCCACTGTGCATAATAACACGCATGGTAAATACGAAGGCATAGCCGACTACTAGCACCTACGCATCAACAAGGTCATGAATCAGATCATAAGATCTGTCTAGCCGTCACATGATCAAAGTCACCACTTGCCCGCAGATCTAATGCGCGCGTCTAGCTCGAACTTTCCGCACCCGCATAGGCCAATCAGATCGCCCGCATGAGGTATAACCCCGCATCGAGGTAGCTACTCCCTGCAGCCGCCCCGACTCGCCGTCCGCACGGCCACAAGGACCGCATGACCACAAGGGCCGCATCTAACACCGAACTCCCGCAGCCCGCATAGCCCTCGACCCGCATGAGGTAGTCTCGAATCATAGGTCCATCGACCCGCCCGAAGTCTACCCCGTGACGGAGGGCGCTTAACCCCTAATCATCTCAAGAGATGAGTGATGTATAATACTATCATAACAAATTATCGTTAAACAACATAAGCACAACAAAGGAAAACCCCTTTACACAAACATCACAAGATACTAACACACGTAGCATCCTAGCATGTTTACTTATCAAATCAACAAGAAAGTATTACTGTGCTATCACAAACCAACACAATCAAGTTATACACACAAGGTACTTTCTACTATATGCTAACAAGTTCGGGTTTTATCCCCAAAGTACTTCATACATTAACTCTTTAAAAGATACGTTACTTTCACAAAAGTCACACAATACCCGTAGTATATGAAAATATAGTGATTATCTTTCAAGTAAATCAAAACACTTCTCTTTGTAAAACTCAAGTAACAACATTATTTTCCAAACGCCCAAGTTTGCCTAATTTCAAATGTTCATGTTTCTTATTTAGAAAGGTTTCAGTAGTTCATAGTCTTATTCATTTAAGAATATAATTCTCTTTTAAACTATCTCGAGAAACATAAGTCTTATATGTGAGTAGGATATTCTTGTTTACAACAATCTTATTACAAAGAAATGCATGATCTAGAAATATCATTTTGTCTCATCTTAGCTTCTATGCAGATGGAAGTTTCTCCGGTTTTAATAATACTTAATTTGTCAAAACATTTCCTTTTATTAACGCTGCAGTTGGTTTGTCGATACACATTCCGATTTCCAAAATCAAGAAACATTCTTAAGACGTTATACCTAACTTTCCATAAAGCTAGTATAACTCTTAAGTTTTCAAAACAAATCAAGTATTACTTCTCTCAAAATGATTCAAAACTCTTTGAAATACTTCAAGTTCTTTATTAACACATAACAAGCCGCTTATAGTTCAAATCGCTTACCTTTTAAAACCACATGTATTTTCTTACCAACATAAAGCCGTTATAACCAACTTCCCATAAAGCCGTTATAACACTTTATGTTTTACACCAATCAAATACATTTAGTACATGACGTCTCACCGTACTACATAGTTCACACATATCATGCTAGAAGAGATAGGAAGAGGTTCACATACCTCGCGACGAGTATCGACTAATAGCAAAACGCCCAAGTACTCCCAACCGCCGGCTACTCCTAAGCCAAGTAGAACGCGCCACACGTAGTACTTCAACCTATAAGGCCACAAGGCGCTTTATTAACATTTAGACCTTATCGCAGAACATTCTACGAAAATTGGCAAAGACCTCCCCGCAACAGCGTAAATCTCCTCCTCTAACGGGGCCGGCTACCAAGCCAACCAGGGGGGGTTATACATCTAACCCGAACGGGTACAATTCTACTCCACAGTACTACTACACAAGTTCATCTGAATACACCCTATGTAAAACAGTCGATTCGATTCTTGAGCTTAAGTCCAAAGACATCACACAAGCTATGTTGATTATATACATAGTATACTTCAACTATAATTTCCTACAACATGTAATATCCAATTACAATAGGGGGACAAGATATTTACCTCGATAAGCCCATAATTATCCAAGTAAAAAGTCGATCCTGGGCAATCGTTTAGCTCCAACTCCGAGCGCTCCAACCCGCTCTAAACCACCCTTAGAAGTTCTAACCAACTTCTACACAATACTCCAACTGACTATGGAGATTTTCCTATGGTTTCGGTTTTGGACCGGCGGAAGTATAATAGTATTTCCAAGCTTTTCAGATAGGTATAACCTTAGAATACTACCAGGTATACGGCTAAGGTAATTGGGCATTATAACAATACTTGAGAGTATTTCTACACCACAATGGGGGGTATTATACGAAAGCAACTCACAGTGGGTACCCCACGGCCACACTACTAGGAGGGGGGGTGTACCCCTCGGCCAAGGCCTCTAGGAGAGGGGGAGGCCTCTTGGCCGAACTCAACACTAAGGGGAGGGAGAAGATTTAACACTTAGAAACATTTAGGAAAGGATGAAGAATTCATCAAAGGGAGAGGGGTATTTATAGCACAAGCCAAGGCCAACCAATGGCCAAGATCTAGCCAAGTGTATAGCAAGTGTAAGGCCAAGATTCACCCAAGTGCCCCCTAGTCCCTACTCCTTAAAACCCTCACAAATATCTACCAAAATATCTACCACTTGACCTCCCCAATTCGTCCCATGTGCCGCCCACCTTGCCCACCAATGAGAGTGCTGCGCCGCCTCTCGTTGGTCAAAATTGTTCCGTCTCTCGGAAAACTCCGAAAAAATAACAAACCACATACCCGAATTTTCCTTCGCAGTTAGGTAACGCTTCATTTAAAAACGACTCTAACCGCAGTTGCACAAATGCCAATTCGCCAAGCCACCTAGGCGGGGTGACACGTGTCACCCTCCTATTGGCCCAAAATAAAACATCTTCCGAAAATATCCACAATGGCCAAAATCTCAAAACAAAGTAGTTCTACAAAATCAGAATTTCTCCGTGGGCCCCACGTGACCATTTCCAAAATAAAATTCCATAATTCTCTAATATTCCAGAAGTCCGAATACCAAACTGGGAATCCAATTCCCATTAACGAACCTTTTTCCTTCACAAAACCGGAAACTTTTCCGTGGAAAAATCGCCTCTTTCTTCCTTTCCAATCTTTACGTCAGATTCTCGCACGCACGCCCTCGCATACATACCACGGGACTACGGGTATAACACTAATCCTAACCTCTTTGAATTAGAGAATACATACCGTAGTAGTATTAGAATAAGTATTAAATACTTAGAAGAATATCACGTATAGAATTGAACTGCTATCACAGTAGGCGGTTTAAAAGAAGAATAATTAAATCAGATTTACATAGGATTGTTTCCACAGAGACTTATATAGCTCACCGTAGGGAAGTGCTGGCCGACTTTCCGTAGAATTGTGAACCTCTGCTTAGAATGACCTTGAGTAGTCTTTGATAGATGTCGTGACTATTATAGTCGACTCTGTAGCGACATATTCAACTCAAGGTGGTTTTCATTTGAAGGTATGTGATTCTTCCTAAAGCATGATATTTTACAATATATATATAGTACGTAGACGCATACGTGTTAATCGAATAATAACTACGACAATGTCTTTGACTTAAGCTCGAATAATACTTACAGCAATGCCTCACGCTTAAGCTCGAATAATACTTACAGAATGCCTCACGGCTTAAGCTGAATAATAAAGAATGAAAGCATTTCAAAAGAATATCAATCATTTTTTTAATGAAGATAAATATTTGGTTTTAAAACAAAAGCTAAGAGTTATACTAGCTTTATGGGAAGTTAGGTATAACAACTTAGGAAAGATAAAAGGAATCTGCATTTGTTTATAAAAGCCTTGTATTGATTTCATTAAGTGTAGTAAGATTTGTTTGATAAGTAGACATATTATGATGCTACCGTGTTAGTATCTTGAAATGCCGTGTAGGGGTCATTCTTGTCAGCTTACGTTGCTAAACCGTAAGTCCGTTGTAATCGTTATTGTATCACCTACCCTCGATCGTTATACCGGTGGCTTGCCTCACGCGGGTCTATACGGCCTATGCGGTCTGTGAGACTATGCGGAGCAGCGTATGCTCCGTGATTGATCATTCCGGTGTTTAGCTCGATGCGGATTCTATGCGGTCCGCTGAGACTACGCGTCTTTTGAGGCTGCGGCCGCGGAGCCTAGGCGGACGGGGTTGCTGCCCCGGCGAGGGATACCTACGCGGTCTGTGTGACCTATGCGGATCGCGGAAGTCCAGACTAGGCACGCATGATACTATGGGCAATTGGCCTTGCTGATCATTCGCGCCTAGAATAGGCTCGCGCGCTTTTCCTATTATCGTTGTTGTTTGTGATGTGGCACTATGTGCAATCGAATCGATTGTATTTGTGAAAAGGTTTTAAATACTTTGATTTCATTTCGATTCTTTATAGTTTCACATACTTGGTACTGTTATCGACCTTCTGGGCCGCTCATGCCGCAGGTAAGGCAAGCAGTGCTAGATCCACATCCTTAGGATCTTTGCGTTGGTGTCGTGAGCTCCATCTTCTCCGAGGCTCTACTTTTGGGTATGATCTCCTCAGATTGTAGATAGTTTTGTACAGTGTATGGCGTGGCCCCGTCCCGCCATAGTTGCTACTTCCTTAGAGGTGCAGAGTACTATTGTACGCTGGGATGTAATCGCAAAACTTGAGTTATTTATATTACGCCGTAAGGCAAGCTTTTCATCGATAAACTGCTGTTTTTACTATGTTTCGCCTTGTTTTATATTTCCGGTTACTCGATATATGACTACTGGGTGCCGGTAAGGCACCGCCACGCCCCGAACGGGTCGTGACACTCGAGTCAATGGCGCGATAATCGGCGACGACGCTTGGAGTTCAGCCGACTGGGTCTTCAAGGTACCACCGGAAAGCGGTGTGACGAGTTTTGGAAAACAGAGGAAACTTAGCCCGAGGTACTGAGCGTTTTCAGATCATTTGAGGATAGGCGGGTGCCTATAAGTTAACTTTGTCGTCCGACGTGGGAGGTCACACGACCGAACTTCGCGGATCGTGCCTTACCCGCACCCAAGTAGACATTCATCGAGTAATCGAATATAAAACAAGACATGACATAATATGAAATATGAAAGCTTCATCCGAGAAAACTTACCTTTCTAAGATATATATATAACAACTAGAATAGCTTACATCCCTATTTACAACTCGCCACAACAAAGGCATGCACTTAAGAATGATATGACAACAATGGCGGGATAGGGTTCGCCATACCCCGAATGTAAGTACCTACAACGACGGGACTATACCATCGATAAGCCTCCGAGAAACGGAGCTTCCCGAACGCCGAATCGTTGTAACGCCCGAACTCGGCCCGCATCGTGCCTTACCCGGCACCCTAGTGATACAACATCGAGAAAACCAGGAAATAAAAACTTAGACATGCAACAAGAGATATAATAATAAATAAAGCAACCAAAGCAGCTTGCCTTCGATATACATAAAACTCGAGCTTTAATCCTTTTACAACCCCGCCACAACAAGATTACTGCACTTAAGATTTACAACGACTATGACGGACAGGGCCCCGCCATACCCCTGAATGTACAAGAACCTACAACTCAGGGAAACACATACCAAAAGATAAGCCTCCGGAGAAACGGAGCTTCCCAATACGCTGAAATGTGGTCCTATGAGCGAGGATCCACGACCGATGTACCTCTACCTGCAGATGAACGCGGCCTCAAGGAGGTCGATAACAGTACCAAGTATGTGAAATCAGAAATATCAGAATGAAATCATACTAGTCTATATAGAGCAGAGACATGTATGATAACCAAACTACGCTCACAACATAAAAGCGATCATGTCGATCGTGGACTCACGCCTCAAGTCATCACTCAAATATAACTATGGGTCTCACGCCCACAACATCAATCATGTTCGCATCATGGCCGCATGCCCCCGGAATACTGCATCGGTGTAGACATGTCCATGATGCAACAATAATACCAATGCCCCATGGCCACATGCCCCCGGAATTCTACCTCGGTGTAGACACGTCCATGTGATATCAACAATAATATACTGGGTGATCAACCCTGCCGCATGGCCACATGCCCCCGGAATTCTACCTCGGTGTAGACATGTCCATGTAACCACAATAACAATATATCGGGTAATCAACCCGATCGAATGGCCGCATGCCCCCGGAATACTGCATCGGTGTAGACATGTCCATGTAACCACAATAACAATATATCGGGTAATCAAAATGGAAACATACCCGTGGAATTCTCCATCACTGCCAGCACGTCCAAGTAAGTTCTCAACAAGTCGACCGGCCCTCTATCGAGACGCCAGAATACGTAAATACCACACTTGCACAACAAAGGCTATCATCACAAGCATAGGCAAGTTTCACAACAACAAGCATAGGCAAGTTTCACAACAACAAGCATAGGCAAGTTTCATAACAACAAGCATAGGCAAGTTTCACACAACTCAAAGTACTTTCATTTTATGCCAAAGTCCGGGTTTTTAATCCCAAAGTACTACATACGTTAAGTTCTTTTAAAAGAGATCCATTACTTTTATAAAAGTCACCCTATACCCGTAGTATTAGAATGACCAACCCACATTCCTTTTCAAAATCAAGTAACAACATTCTTTTCCTAAGTTCCAGTTTGCCTAGTTTCAATTACTCAAGCTTCTCATTTTCAAATGCTCAAGTCACTTATTTTAGAAAGGTTTCATAACTCATAGTCTTAATCTCTTTTAAAACAATTGAGTAACATATGTCATATATGTGAGTAGTTTATTCTTGTTTATAACGATCTTATTACAACAGCCATGATCTAGAAAATGTAATATCATTTTGTCTCATCTTAGCTTCTATGCAGATGGAGGTTTCTACTGGTTTTAATACAACACATCATTATTCAATACATTTTCCTTTATTAACGCTGCAATGGTCTGTCGATACACATTCTGATTCCCAAATCAAGAAACATTATCCCTTTAAAACCAAGTACTCATTACTCACGAATGAGGTTTCACACAAACATCCACATTAAAACAAATAAGTTAAGTCTCTTATCTTATAAGATCAAGTCTCTTAACTTCTAACATCAAGAAACCATTTTCACTTACATAAGGTCGTTATAACTAACTTCCCATAAAGCTATTATAACACCCTATGTTTTAAACCAACCAAATCACTTAGCACATGACGTCTACCGTACTACATAGTTCACAACAATCATGCTAGAAAAGATAGGAAGAGGTTCACATACCTCGCGGCGATTTATCGACAATAAGCAAAATGCTCCAAGTACTACAACCTTGCTAGCCCTTTCCACTCCTCGAGTAGAATACGCTACTCTTAGTACTTTCACCTATAAAGGTCACAAACGTCTATTAACTTCAAAACACAAGGTTCCATTTCTACGTAAAATTCAGAAGACCTCTCCCCGCACAATAGCAAATCTCCTCCTCTAACGAGGCCGGCTACCAAGCCAACCGGGGGGGGGGGGGGGTTTACAAGTCTAACCGGACGTGTACAATTGTACTCAGTAATAATACACAAGTCTCATCGCAATACACCCTATGTAAATACGATTCGATTCTTTATTCTTCAGCTTAAGTCAAAAGACATTGCGAATACTAAGTATAGTTCCATATATAGTATACTTCAACTATATATTCTAACAAACATGTAATTTCCAATTACAAATAGAGGGACAAGATAATTACCTCGACAAGCCCAAAATTATCCAAGTTATAATGTCGATCCTGAGCAAGGTTTAGCTCCTACTCCGTGCGCTCCAAACAACCCTTAGAAGTTCTAACCAACTTCTACAAGGTACAAGGCTAAGGTATTTTGGGCATTATAACAATACTTGGAGAAGTATTTTAATACCACATGAGGGGTATTATACGAAAACAACTAGCAGTGGTGGTACCCCACTGCTAGCACCTCAAAGGGAGGGGCTCTCGCCACTCAAAGGGGAGGGGGTTTCGGCCAAGGGCCTTTACTAGGAGAGGGGCTCTTGGACGAGAGTCAAACAAGAGAGAGGGAAGGATAGCAAGACTTGGAACATATTTGGATGAATGAAGTCTTCGCCAAGCGGGTATTTATAGCAAAACCAAAAGCCAACCAATGGCCAAGATCAAGCCATGTGCAAGGCAAGTGTAAGGCCAAGATCAAGCCAAGTGCACCCTAGACCCTACCCTTAAAACCTCACAAATATCTACACAAATATCTACCACAACTTGCCTCAATCGCCAAGTGCGCCCACTTGTTTCCAATGTGTGGGTGACACATGTCACCCTCCCGTTGGTCAAAATTTTTTCTTTTCTCGTAAAAATCCGAAAAAATAACAAAAGAAATAGCCGTAATTTTCCCCTCGCATTTTTTTTAAAAGGTTTCGTCGAAAAACGACTCTAACCGGGTGTTGTGCACAAAGGCCATTCTACAAGACACCTAGGCGGGGTGACACGTGTCACCTCCTATTGGCCCTCAAAAACGTCTCCAAAAATATCCACAATGGCCAAAATCTCAAAACAAAGTGGGCCCTACAAAACCAGAATTTCTCCCGTGGGCCCCGTGACCATTTCCAAAATAAAATCTCAAAATTCTAATATAATCTATGAAGTCCAAATACCAAACTGGGAATCCAATTCCCATTAACGAACCTTTTCTTCACAAATAACCTAAACTTTTCCGTGAAAAACTCACATCTTTCTTTCTTTCCAATTTTCTGTCGTGCTCTCGTACGTACGTCCTCGCATACATACCCTGAGAATACGGGGTATAACATTCTCCCCTCCTTAGAAACATTCGTCCCGAATGTTCCTTCTCAAGACGGATATCGATGAAGTTCCTCTAACAAGTTGCCAACGCCACCGCCAATAAATAACACATGTTCTCTTCCTTCCTTACTCGCCGTGCCTCTCTCGAACACTTGAACTCTCCCAAGACGCACCATACTTCGCCATTACTGCTCCCAAAAATCTGCGAGTCACTACCTCCAAACTTGGTCATCTTACTAACTTCGATCTTCCTAAGGCCGTTCGGCCCACGATCCGCTCGTCGAACATATCCACCAACTCATACGATGGTCATACAAACTTGGGCCTAGCATCCTCGTGACCCTACCACGGCGGGACCACCTAACTGACCCACCCCAAACCGGTTACGGGTTGACCCGCAAATGGTCCTCAACCCGACCCCCAACTGCGCAAACTCTTGTTCCCGATCCTAACAATCTTACTAATTCACATCATGAAAGCTACCACTTCCATCTCACACTACCCACGGACTTATCACACAAATAAATCCCACATATACTACTACTCTGATAAGGGTCAAACATAAAATAAATCTTTAACTCAAGACGACCTTACCCCTAAGGTCTCAGTCGTGACATAGTCTAAGGTTCACACTTACCATGCCCCCATACGTATCCTCCCAACTAAGCATGTTTTCTAACTCACAAATAACACAACGCTATTCGTACATAGCACATAATAATGAGACCATCATAACAAGCATACCAAAACTCTAGAGGGTTAAGGATATACCTGAAGCTACCGCTCCACTCTAATCATAGGCCTGCCCTGCAGGGCGCATAACTGTAGAAGGCGATGAACCAGCCACTAATCCGGTAGGCTGAGTCGTAACATCCGTGCTACCCTTGGTCGGATAGTTCCTCGCAAAATGGCCCTGCTGGCCGCAAAAATAACAAGCTCCCCTGGCACCACGACACTCCCCGAAATGCGGTCTACCACATCGACCACACCGAGGTAGGGTGACCGATCCGCCAACACTTACTTCCTCGAAACTCAACCTCGAGCCCCGACCGCTCCGAATACTCAAGGTTGTGGAGGACCACTGCACCGGGCGGAGGTACAAAACTAGTATCTTCTGAGGCGGTCCGCCTCAAAAGTCACCAAAGGACCACGTTGTTCGCCTCTTCGCTGATCTTCGTCATTCCGTCGACCTCTCCGTGCCTCACATCCCGGCACAGATGAGTCGCATGCGGCAATGTCCATGCGGTGAAGAGTTACTCGAACATGACTCTGACATGTAATCATCGAGCCATGTAACATATCGTTGCACTCGATCCACAATACTAGCTACCAACACTTGTACCTATCGGGCCAATGAGTCGAACTCAACATTGTACTCCCGAACCGCACGCTCTGCCTAAGCATCAAAATCTGTTTACGCCCGTGCCTCCTCATCCGCGGAGGCAAGAAGTGCGTGAGAAAGCCCCAAAACTCATCCCATATCACTGGAGTGCATGCTCTCCCGAAAGCTCCCATGAATCAAACCAATCGATCATGCGGTATCACGCACCGATGCGAACCAAAGGTCACGACTCGGTCTCTCAAGCCTTGATCACCCGCATGATCCGTAGAATCGCCGGATGAACTCCTCGCGATCATCCTCGTGACTCGACCCATAAAACTCTGGCGGCTACAACTCGTAAAGTCCCGTAGCCTCAAACTATCGCTCGGGGTGAATCCATCTGCATCGAATCGAATCGCCGTGCATCAAATTATCCTCATATCGGCCACGACCGCCAAGAATCGCCATCTCCTTGTAACCCATCTCCTCCGCCTGCATCGTGGATCGAGGCTCGTGTATCGCGTCTCGGCAGCCATTCCGCGCTCTAACCTCTCGCTGGGCCGGGCGGCGCTACAAAACCCGCCGTCAAGCACAACCTCAGTGCATCTGGGCTCGCGCTCGTACTCCTCTCAGATCTCACTAGCGGTTCCTCGGCTGTCTTGCCCTTCGTGGCTCTGGTTGCCTCAAGGCGGAGGCATAAGCGGTAAAACGAGATACGTCGGAGGGTCCAACTTACAACACACTCTCTAAGACACGATCTCGAATGAGAAGAATGGAAACTAATCCTACATGTCCTATAGCCTCCGATTATAGATGTGGTGCACAACACACCGATAATCAAGACTCTACTAGACACGGTGCTCAGACACTTTCCGAGGACTAATCGCTCGATACCACTTTGTAACGCCCAACCCGGCCCGCATCGTGCCTTACCGGCACCCTGGTGATACAACATCGAGAAAACCAATGGGAAATAAAAACTTAGACACGCAACAAGAGATACAATAATAAGCAGGCCAACCAAAGCAGTTGCCTTCAGATATACATAAAACACGAGCAGCTTTAATCCTTTTACAACCCCGCCACAACAAGATTCATGCACTTAAGATTTACAACGACTATGACGGGACAGGGCCCCGCCATACCCCTGAATGTACAAGAACCTACAACTCAGGGAAACACATACCAAAAGATAAGCCTCCGGAGAAACGGAGCTTCCCAATACGCTGAACTGTGGTCCTATGAGCGAGGATCCACGACCGATGTACCTCTACCTGCGGCATGAACGCAGCCTGAAGGAGGTCGATAACAGTACCAAGTATGTGAAATCAGAAATATCAGAATGAAATCATACTAGTCTATATAGAGCAGGAGACATGTATGATAACTAAACTACAATTCACAACATAAAAGCAGTCATGTCCAGTCAGGGACTCACGCCCTCAAGTCATCACTCAAATATAACTATGGGTCTCACGCCCACAACATCAATCATGTTCGCATCATGGCCGCATGCCCGAATTCTGACGGTGTAGACATGTCCATGATGCAACAATAATACCAATGCCCTACGGCCACATGCCCGGAATTCTACCTCAGGTGAACACGCCCATGTGACATCAACAATAATATCTTGGGTGATCAACTCGCCGCACGGCCACATGCCCCGAATTCTACCTCGGTGTAGACATGTCCATGTAACCACATAACAATATATCGGTAATCAACCCGACCGACGCCGCATGTCCCAATATCAGACGGTGTAGACATGTCCATGTAACCACAATAACAATATATCGGGTAATCAAAATGGAAACATACCCGTGGAATTCTCCATCACTGCCAGCACGTCCAAGTAAGTTCTCAACAAGTCGACCGACCCTCTATCGAGACGCCAGAATACGTAAATACCACACTTGCACAACAAAGGCTATCATCACAAGCATAGGCAAGTTTCACAACAACAAGCATAGGCAAGTTTCACAACAACAAGCATAGACAAGTTTCACAACAACAAGCATAGGCAAGTTTCACAAAACTCAAAGTACTTTCATTTTATGCCAAAGTCCGGGTTTTTAATCCCAAAGTACTACATACGTTAAGTTCTTTTAAAAGAGATCCATTACTTTTATAAAAGTCACCCTATACCCGTAGTATTAGAATGACCAACCCACATTCCTTTTCAAAATCAAGTAACAACATTCTTTTCCTAAGTTCCAGTTTGCCTAGTTTCAATTACTCAAGCTTCTCATTTTCAAATGCTCAAGTCACTTATTTTAGAAAGGTTTCATAACTCATAGTCTTAATCTCTTTTAAAACAATTGAGTAACATATGTCATATATGTGAGTAGTTTATTCTTGTTTATAACGATCTTATTACAATGACCATGATCTAGAAAATGTAATATCATTTTGTCTCATCTTAGCTTCTATGCATGGAGGTTTCTACTGGTTTTAATACAACACATCATTATTCAATACATTTTCCTTTATTAACGCCGCAATGGTGCTGTCGATACACATTCGATTCGAAATCGGTAAGAAACATTATCCCTTTAAAAACCAAGTACTCATTACTCACGAATGAGGTTTCACACAAACATCCACATTAAAACAAATAAGTTAAGTCTCTTATCTTATAAGATCAAGTCTCTTAACTTCTAACATCAGTAAACCATTTTCACCTACATAAGGTCGTTATAACTAACTTCCCATAAAGCTATTATAACACCCTATGTTTTAAACCAACCAAATCACTTAGCACATGTACGTCTACCGTACTACATAGTTCACAACAATCATGCTAGAAAAGATAGGAAGAGGTTCACATACCTCGCGACGATTTATCGACAATAAGCAAAATGCTCCAAGTACTACAACCTTGCTAGCCCTTTCCACTCCTCGAGTAGAATACGCTACTCTTAGTACTTTCACCTATAAAGGTCACAAACGTCTATTAACTTCAAAACACAAGGTTCCATTTCTCTACAGAAAATTCGGCAAAGACTCACTTTCCCGCAACAAATAAGCAAATCTCCTCCTCTAACGAGGCCGCTACCAAGCCAACCGGGGGTTTACACGCCTAACCTGACGTGTACAATTCTACTCGAATACTACACAAGTCTATCGCAATACTGATCTATGTAAATACGATTCGATTCTTTATTCTTCAGGCTTAAGTCAAAAGACATTGCCGAATACTAAGTATAGTTCCATATATAGTATACTTCAACTATATATTCTAACAAACATGTAATTTCCAATTACAAATAGAGGGACAAGATAATTACCTCGACAAGCCCAAAATTATCCAAGTTATAATGTCGATCCTGAGCAAGGTTTAGCTCCTACTCCGTGCGCTCCAAACAACCCTTAGAAGTTCTAACCAACTTCTACAAGGTACAAGGCTAAGGTATTTTGGGCATTATAACAATACTTGGAGAAGTATTTTAATACCACAAGGGGGGGGTATTATACGAAAACAACTAGCAGTGGGGTACCCCACTACTAGCACCTCAAAGGGGAGGGCTCTCGGCCACTCAAAGGGGAGGGGTTTCGGCCAGGGCCTTTACTAGGAGGGGGCTCTTGGACGAGAGTCAAACAAGAGGAGAGGGGAAGGATAGCAAGACTTGGAACATATTTGGATGAATGAAGTCTTCAAGCCAAGGGGGGTATTTATAGCAAAACCAAAAGCCAACCAATGGCCAAGATCAAGCCATGTGCAAGGCAAGTGTAAGGCCAAGATCAAGCCAAGTGCACCCTAGACCCTACTCCTTAAAACCCTCACAAATATCTACACAAATATCTACCACAACTTGCCCCCTCAATCGGCCAAGTGCCGCCCCATTTGCTTCCATTGTGAGGGTGACACATGTCACCCTCCCGTTGGTCCAAAATGTTTCGTCTCTCGGAAAAATCCGCAAAAATAAGAAAAGACATAGCCGGAATTTTCCCCTCGCAAGTTATGTAAAACGTTTCGTCAAAAAACGACTCTAACCGGGTGTTGTGCACAAATGTCATTCGGCCAAGCCACCTAGGCGGGGGTGACACGTGTCACCCTCCTATTGGCCCTCAAAAAACGTCTTCCGAAAAATATACACAATGGCCAAAATCTCGAAAACAAAGTGGGCCCCACAAAACCGTAAATTTCTCCCGTGGGCCCCGCGTGACCATTTCCGAAAATAAAATCTCAAAATTCTAATATAATCTATGAAGTCCAAATACCAAATCTGGGAATCCAATTCCCATTAACGAACCTTTTTCTTCACAAATAACCGGAAACTTTTCCGTCGAAAACTCACATCTTTCTTTCTTTCCAATTTTTTGTCGTGCTCTCGTACGTACGTCCTCGCATACATACACTGAGAATACGGGGTATAACAACTGTGACCCTATGAGCGAGGATCAACACTGGTGTATCTCTACTGCAGATGAATGCACGAAGGAGGTCAAGACAACAGTACCAAGTATGTGAAATCAAAATATCAGAAATGAAATCATAGTAGTCTATATAAAGCAGAGACATGTATGATAACCAAACTACGATTCACAATAAATAAGCGATCATGTCAAGTCGTGGACTCACGCCTCAAAGTCATCACTCAAATACAACTATGGGTCTCACGCCCACAACATCAATCATGCGTGGAAAACCTTCCTCACCGCCAGCCTATGATATAAAATCACCAAGGAACACATGAACACCGTGTCCCACTGTGTCATAATAAAACCGCACGGTAAGTACGAAGGCATAGCCGACTACTAACACCCATAATACTAACAAGGTCATAAATCAGATCATGAGATCTGTCTAGACCGCCATACGATCGGCCGCCACTCGCCGCAGATCTAATGCGCGTCTAGTCCCGAACTTCCCGCAGCTCGCATAGGCCACTCCAATGGCCCGCATGAGGTATTCCTCGCATCGAGGGTAGCTACTCCTCGGCATCGCCCCGACTCGCACCGCGTGGCCACATAGACCGCATGACCATAAAGGCCGCACACTAACACGAACTCGTAGCTCGCATAGGTCCTCAGGACCCGCGTTAGGTATTCTCGAATCATGGTCCTGCATCGCTGAGTCTACCCGCGACGGAGGGCGCCAACCCTAATCATGTCAAGAGGTGAGTGATGTAATACTAGCATAACGGCTTACCGTTAGACAACATAAGCACAACAAGGGAAACCCCTTTACACAAACATCACAAGACACTAACACACGTAGCATCCTAACATGTTTAATTATTAAATCAACCAGGAGAAATGATTTTGTGGATGAAGAAAACCTTCAAGTTAGGGGGGTATTTATAGGCCAACCAATGGCCAAGATGAAGCCAAGTGCTATGCAAGTGTAGGGTGAGGATTCATCCATGTGTACCTTATCCAACTATCACACAAAATATCACAAATATCCTACCTACTCCAAGACCTCCAATTCGTCCCATTACCGCCCACACATCCGCCAATTAGAGGGTGACAAGTGTCGCCCTCTCGTTGGTCCAAAGTATTTCGTCTCTCAGAAAAATCCGCAAAAAATATAAATGACATAGCCGTAATTTTCCCTTCGCAAGTTTGGTAAAACGTTTCGTCGAAAAACGATTCTTTTCGGTAGTTGTGAACAAAATTTCGTCCTTGCCTAACTTTAAGGCTCAAACTTTTCTACGTACGTCCTCACGTACATACTCTGGAAATACGGGGTATAACAGAGGTAGTGCGTCCGGTCTTTCATGTTGTTATGTTCGGAAAAGTATCGGAGATCCATCCAGAGTGTTCCTAGTTAATGATGACCAAGTTGGAGGTAGTAACCCAGAGATTTTGGAAATGCGAATGTAAATGTGGTAAGTTATGAGAAAGAGTTCGAATGTACGAGAAGGGTACGACGAGTAAGGGAAGAAGAGAGCATGTGTTAAGAACATAGATGTGATCATTTCTTTTGTAAAGAAAAGGTGCGAAGGGAGTATCTTTTAGCCCTTGGGTGGGAGCTTTTGTAGTGATGGAGGTGATTCCTCGTGGACTTGGATTAAGTATTTGCGCGTGTGTTATTTTATGGCCAGGTGTGGCATGATTGTTTTCGTAAGTATAGTAGTGAATACTATACTGGCGCATGTATATTTTTGAGACTTAGAAGGAACATTCGGGACGAATGTTTCTAAGGAGGGGAGAATGTTATACCGTATTTCAGCAGTATGCGTGAGGACGACGCATAAAAGTTAAGCCTTAAGTTAGGCAAGGGACGAAATTTGTGCACAACTACCGAAAAGAATTTTTTCCGACAAACGTTTTCCAAACTTTGCGAAGGAAAATTACGGTTGCAACATTAATAATTTTGCGATTTTTCGAGAGATAAAATATTTTGGACCAACGAGAGGCGACACTTGTCACCCTCAAGTGACGGAAATTGTGGGCTTCCTTCGCACGCTTGTTTCATTTTTGTGCCTAAAACATTTGGTCAATGTTTGGTAGGATATTTGTGTGGTAGATGAGTAAGTGGGACCCACACAACACTTGTCCAAATCCTCACCCTCCACTTGCCCACCACTTGTCTTAATCTTGGCCATTGATTGGCCTATAAATACCCCTTGAGTTGAAGACTTTTCATCCCTAAAACATTTCTAAGTCTTGAAAATCCTCCCCTCTTAGTAGAAGCTCTCGTCCAAAGAGCAACCCCGCCCCCTTTGAGAAGCCTTGGCCGAAAGTACCCCTCTTGAGAGTTGCTCTCGTCCAAACATACCCCCCCTTGGTAGAAAATACTCTCCAAGTATTGTTACTATTCCAAAATACCTTAGCCCAAATACCTTGTAGTATTCCAAGGTTACCCCTATACTAAAAGCCCATAAATACTACTATACTTCCTTCACCACAAAACGAAACCCTAAGGAAAATCTTCACGCTTGGTTGAAGTATAGAAGAAGTTGCGTAGAACTTCTAAGGGTTGTTTGGGCGGTTGGAGCACCCAGAGTAGGAGCTAAACGTTGCTCAGAATCGACATTTAAACTTGGATAATTTTGGGCTTACCGAGGTAAATACTCTTGTCCTTCTATTGTAATTGGAAATTACATATTGTAGTAGTATAGAAATGAATATAAGATACATAGAAGGATATTACAGAAGAGAATTGAACTGTAATAGAAGGATATTACAGAAGAGAATTGAACTGAAATCACATCAGAAGAATATTAAAGAAGAAGATTAAACTGTACTTACATAGGACTGTATTTGCAGTAGACTTGTGTAGTTTAACGGGTAGGGAAGTTCTGCCCGATTTTCCGTAGAATAGAGAACCTCCTGCTTAGAATATTCTACAGAGTAGTCTAGACGTTGATAGACGTATATGGCCTTTATAGGTTGAATGTTCTGCGAGTAGCATGTTCTACTTGAAAGGTGGACAAGGCTAGCCGGGTTATAGCAGTGGAGCATTTTGCTAATTGTCGATAATCGCCGCGAGGTATGTGATTCTTCCTATCCTCTTGAGCATGATATTTTAAAAGAATATATATAGTACGGTAGACGTACGTGTGTTAACTGAACGTGGTTTTACTGCGATGTCTTTTGACTTGAGTCTGAATAATAAGAATCTTGAAGTATTTCAAAAGAATTAAGAATCATTTTTGAAAGAAGAGTAATACTTGGTTTTAAAAGCTTAAGAGTTATACTAGCTTTATGGGAAGTTAGGTATAACGACTTAAGAGAGATAAAAGGAACGATTTACTTAATTGTTTATGAACGCCTTATATTGATTTCGGAAATGAGAATAAGTATCGAAGAAACCACAAAGAAGCTTAATAAAGGGAAATGTATTGACTAATAAAGTATTATTAAAAACAAGAGAAACCTCCATCTGCATGAGCTAAGATGAGACAAAATGATATTACATTTCCTAGATCATGGCTGCTTTAATAAGATTGTTATGAACAAGAATAACCTACTCACACATAAGGCATATGTTTCTCAAATTGTTTAAAAGAGAATTATATTATTACAGTGATTAAGACTATGAACTACGAAACCTTTCGAAAATAAGAGACTTAAGTATTTGAACTTAGGCAAACTTGAACTTTTGTAAAGGAAGGTTGTCACTTGTCTTTAAAAAGGGAAATTGTTTTGGTTTGCTTAAAAAGATAGTCACTATATTTTTAATACTACGGGTATCGTGGGACTCTTGTGAAAGAAACAGAATATTTTTTTTAAAGAGATAATGTATGAAGTACCTTGTGTGAATAACTTGACTATGTTGGTTTGTGATAGCCTTGTAATACTTTCTTGTTGATTTGATAAGTAAGCATGTTAGGATGCTACGTGTGCTAGTGTCTTGTGATGTTTGTGTAATGGGGTTTCCCTTGTTGTGCTTATGTTGTTTAACGGTAAGCCGTTATGTTAGTATTGCACCACTCACCCCTTGACATGTTATACCGGGGTTGTCGCCTCCGACGCTGGTATACCTCGTGCACCGGGACTATGATTCGAGAATACCTACGCGGGTCCAGGGACCTATGCGCGAGCTACGAGTTCCAGGTTAGTGTGCGGTCTATGTGGCCATGCGGTCTACGTGGCCATGCGGACTACGAGTCTAGGACGATGCCGAGGAGTAGCTACCCTCGATGTGGGGAATACCTCATGCGGGCCTATGTGTGGCCTATGCGGAGCTGCGGGAAGTTCTAGGATTAGACGCGCACATTGATATCGCGGCGAGTGGCGGCCGATCATGTGGTGGTCTAGACAGACCTCGTGATACGCTTTATGGCATTGGTGGTACTGTGGTTTTAGTAGTCGGCTATGCCTTCGCATTTACCCCCGTGACGGTTTTAGTATGACACCGGTGGGACCTGGTGTACATGTGTATTCCTTGGTGTGTTTATATCATGGACTGTCGGCAGTGAGGAAGACATTCCACGGGCATGATTGATATTGTGGGCATGAGACCCATGGTTATATTTGAGTGATGACTTTAAGGGCGTGAGTCCCTGACTTGACACGATCACATATATTGTGTATCGTAAATTGGTTATCATATATGTCTTCATTTTATATAGACTATTATGATTTCATTTACGATTTTTTCACATACTTGGTACTGTTGTAATCGACCTCCTTCGGGCCGCGTTCATGCCGCAGTGAGGTACACCATGTTGATCCTCGCCATAGTGGTCACGATAGCGTTTGGGAAGCTCCGTTTCTCGAGGCTTATCTTGGGTATAGTCCTCGTTGTAGGTACTTACATTCAGGTATGGCGGCCCCGTCCCGCCATTGTTGTTATATCATTCTGCAGGTCCGTAGTAATCTTTGTGGCAGAGTTTGTAAAATGGATGTAACTGTTCGGGTTCAAGTTATATATAAACCGAAAGGCAATTTTCTCAGATAAACTGTCTTTCACTTCATATTATTTCATGCCTTGTTTTATATTCCGCTGATTACTCTGATGTATGTCTACTTGGGTGCACGGGGTAAGGCACCAGTCACGGGCCCGGGTTCGGGTCGTGACAAAAGTGGTATCAGAGCAGTTAATCCTCGGAAAGTGTCTACAGACCGTATCTAGTAGAGTCTTGATTATCGGTGTGTTGTGCACCACACCAATAATCAGGAGGCTATAGGATATTTAGGATTGGTTTCCATTCTTCTCACTCTAAGATCGTGCTTAGAGCCGTGTTATAAGTTGGACCCCTCTAACGTATTTCTTTCCCGTACCAGCTATGCCTCCGCGTAAGGCAACCCGGGACCAGAAGGCCAAGGCAGCCCAGGGAGCTGCGAGTAGAGCACAGAGGGTTACGAGGGCACAGGCCCAATCATCACCTAGGGTGGTGCTTCATTCGGGGAGTTCTACGACATCGCCAGCCCCAGCAGAGTTTAGCACGGCGGCAGCAGTTCCTACTGCGGCCATGACATTTACACCTTCAGTTCCACGACCAGTAGCAGAAAGAATAGATTGCAAAGAGACGACCCTGTTACTAGCTAGGGAGTTAGCAACCAGAGAGTATATTATGTATCGATTTATCACGGGTCTTGATGACTATCTAAGAGAGGGTTGTGCAAGAGTAGCTCTTCAGTCAGGCTTGAGCATGGCCTGTGTACGGGCTTATGCGCAGCAGGCCGAGAAACGTAGGGATCGACGAGTTAACCAAGATCAGCAGAAGAGGGCCAGATCGGCAGGGCCCTTTGGTAACTTTCGAGGCGGACCTTCTCAGCAGCAGACTGGTTATGCGCCTCCGCCAGAGCAGAGTGGTCCTCCACAGACTTCAGGACGTTCGGGGTATGCAGGAGTTGGTCAGAACTCCAGGGCTTCTGGTTCACAGATACACGTAGGTTCCAGCCAGCCGGATTCAGTTTTTCCCCAGTGTTCACAGTGTGACAGGCGTCATCCCGGGGAATGTCATCTTTTTGTTGGTGCTTGTTTTACCTGCGGCCGTCAGGGCCATGTGTCGAAAGGATGTCCTAGTAGGAGGGATGTAGGTAGGAGGACTCAGCCTACCAGATCAGTTGCGGATTCAGTGGTTCGGAGAGGAAGGGGTGCTAGCCAGAGGAGGCCACCCCCACCTCGGTGTGGCCGTTGTGGTAAGTGTCATTATGGGGAGTGTCGTACTTCTTCGACAGCTTGTTATGCTTGCGGCCAGCAGGGCCATTTTGCGAGAAATTGTCCGACCAGAGGTGGCGCGGATGTAGAGACTCAGCCTTCAGGATCAGTGGCTAGTTCATCACCTCCCCTAGCTATGCGCCCAACAGGGCAGGATTGATTAGAACGACAAAGGGGAGTGAAGCAGTAGATACAGGTATATCCTTAACCCTCTAGAGATGGGTATGTGTGATAAAATGAGTATATCTTAAGTTTTTTGTTCAAATAGCATTGTGTTAATTTTGATTAGAAATCATGGTTAGTTAAAAGGGTAAGATTGGGGATAAGGGAAAGTGTGAGCCTTAGAATGTTATACGTGGAGACCTTAGAGGCAAGGCCATCTCGAGTAAAAGATTTATATTTTTATGTTTGACCCTTATCGGAGTGCATAGTACACGTGAGATATGTTTGTGTGATAAGTCCCTGAGTGGTATGAAATGAAAAAGGGTAGTTGAGCTAAGAAGCCCACTAGGTTTTCGTAACTTGATTAGTGAGATTGTTCCGGATCGGGGGAAACAAGAGTTTTGCGCGATAGCGGGTCGGGTTGAGGACCGATCGTGGCTCAACCCGCGGCCTGCAATGTGGTGGGGTCAGTTCGAGGTGGTCCCGCCAGGTGGTGGGGTCACGAGGGTGTTAGGCCCAAGTTTAGTTAACCATCGTACGAGTTCGTGGATGCGTTCGACCAGTAGTCGGGCCGATGAGGTCAGCCCATCTTGTCTTTTAGTCAAGACCGTTTACTCGCGGAGGTTATGCGAGATGATTATATCAGGAAGGTTGTAAGGCTGCACGAGGTGCCTACTTTCACCTTATGACGCGTGGAGCCAGTGTTACGCTATTTTGTTTTCTGGAAGTATTACCAGGCAGGATTAGAAACTCAAGTGAGTCTCGAGATCGCATTCGCCTCGGGCGGTGTTTGATTTACGGGTAGTTGTGAGGATTGTTGTCTCCTGTTGAGGGAGTGTTTTATAGCTACCATTTCAGTATTCGTATGTCGCCTTATGAAGCCTTGTATGGGCGGTAGTGTAGGTTGCCGGTCGATTGTTCGATATTGGCAAGGTTCAGATAGTTGGTTCATACTTGTTTCGGCAGGATGTGGATAGGGTGAAGTTTATCCAGAAGAGGTTATTGGCAGCTCAGAGTCAACAGAAGTGTCACGACCCGAACCCGGGCCCGTGACTGGTGCCTTACCCCGGGCACCCTAGTGATACAACATCAGAGTAATCAGCGGAACATAAGACGATAACATGAAATAACAAGAAGTACGAAACAATAGTCTGAGAAAACTTGCCTTACGACATATATATATAAATCAATTTAAAACCGAACAGTTACATCCCATTACAACTCTGCCCACAACAGTACTACAGACCTCTAAGAATGATACGACAACAATGGCGGGACAGGGCCCCGCCAAACCCCTGAATGCAAACACCTACTACGACAGAGGACTATACCACTGATAATCCTCCGGAGAAACGGAGCTTCCCAAACGCGAATCGTGACCACGAGCTAGGATCAACGATCGGTGTACCTCAACTCGCGGATGAACGCGGCCCAAGGAGGTCGCACAACAGTACCAAGTATGTGAACGAAAATATCGTAAATGAAATCATAGTAGTCTATATAAAGCGGAGACATGTATGATAACCAAACTACGATTCACAATAAATAGCAGACATGTCAAGTCAGGGACTCACGCCCTCAAGTCATCACTCAAATATAACAATGGGTCTCACGCCCACAACATCAATCATGCCCGTGGCATACCTTCTGCACTGCCGGCAGTCTATGATATAATCACACCAAGAAGTACACATGAACACCAGGTCCCACCTGTGTCATCATAAAAACCGTACGGGGTAAGTACGAAGGCATAACCGACTACTAAAACCCACCGTACAAACAAGGTCGTAAACTGTATCATGAGATCTGTCTAGACCGTCACATGATCAAAGCTGGCCACTCGCCCGCAGTATCTAATGTGCGCGTCTAGCCCTGGAACTTCCCATAGCTCCGCATGGGCCACTCCAATGGCCCGCATGAGGTATTCCCCGCATCGAGGGTAGCTATTTCCCGGCAGCGTCCTGGACTCGCCGTCCGCATGGCCACAAAGACCGCATGACCACAAGGGCCGCAAACTAACCTGGAGCTCTCGTAGCTCGATAGGCCATCTGCACTGCATAAGGTATTCTCGAATCATAGGTCACTAGACCACCGAGTCTACCCCGCGACGGAGGCGACAACCTCGGAAACAAGTCAAGGTGAGTGGTATAATACCAACATAACGGTGAGAGTCAAACAACTTTGAGCGCAAATGAGGAAAACCCCTTTACACAAAACATCACAAGATACTAACACACGTAGCATCCTAGCATGTTTACTTATCAAATCAACAAGAAAGTATTACAAGGCTATCACAAACCAACACAATCAAGTTATACACACAAGGTACATTCTAATATATGATTAACAAGATCGGGTATCTATTCCCAAAGTACTTCATACATTATCTTTTAAAAGATACGTTACGTTTATAAAAGTCACACAATACCCGTAGTATATGAAAATAGAGTGATTATCTTTTGAAGTAAATCAAAACACTTCTCTTCGTAAAATCAAGTAACAACATTCTTTTCCAAATGTTTCAAGTTTGCCTAATTTTAATTACTCAAGTTTCTCATTTTCGAAAGGTTTCGTAGTTCATAATTTTAATCACTTAATGATATAATTCTCCTTTAAAAGCAATTTGAGAAACATATGTCTGATACGTGAGTAGGTTATTCTTGTTTATAACAATCTTATTTAAGTAGCCATGATCTAGGAAATGTAACATCATTTTGTCTCATCTTAGTTTCTATGCAGATGGAAGTTTCTACTGGTTTTACTAATACATTATTAGTCAAAACATTTCCCTTATTTAGCGCTGCTGTGGTTTGTTCGATACTTATTCTGATTTCCGAAATCAGTAAACATTATTGCTTTTAAAATCAAGTACTCATTACTCGCGAATGAGGTTTTACAACATTTTTAACAAAATGTTAATTACCAAGTAAAACAAGTTAAGTCTCTTATCGTTAAGATTAAGCCTCTTAACTTTTAAAATCAGTAAACCATTCTCTTTACCTCTCTTAAAACGTTATACCTAACTTCCCATAAAGCTAGTATAACTCTTCTTTATTATCACACATCAAGTCAGTTACCTTTTAAAACCACAAAGCATTTTACACATGTACGTCTACCGTACTACATAGTTATACACATATCATGCTAGAAAAGGTAGGAAGAGGTTCACATACCTCGCGACGATTATCGACTAATAGCAAACGCCCAAGTACCTCAAACCGCTTCGGCTACTCCTTAAGCCAAGTAGATTGCGCCACGCATGGTACTTCAACCTATAAGGCCACAAGCGCTTTATTAACATCTAGATCATATCGTAGAACATTCTACGTAAAATTCGCAAAGATCTCCCCGCACTACAGCGTAAATCTCCTCTATCGAGGCCGGCTATCAAGCCAACCAGGGGGGGGTGCTTATACATCTAACCGGACGTGTACAATTCTACTTCACAGTAATTCTACACAAGTCTACTGTAATACAGTCCTATGTAATTACAGTTCAGTTCTCTTTCTTTATATTCAGGCTTAAGTCGCAAGACATTGCCGTAAGTATTATTCAGGCTTAAGTCAAAAGACATTGCCGCACAACTATGTTCCATTCTATATATAGTATACTTTAACTATATATTCAACAACATGTAATTTCCAATTACAACAGAAGGTCAAAAGTGTTTACCTCGATAAGCCCAAAATTATCCAAGTATAAAGTCGATCCTGGGCAACGTTTAGCTCCAACTCTGTGCGCTCCAACCCGCTCTAAACCACCCTTAGAAGTTCTAACCAACTTCTACATACTACTCCAACTAACTATGGAGATTTTCCTTAGGGTTTCGGTTTGTGGTGACGGGAAGTATAATAGTATTAAGGGGCTTTTCGTATAGGTATATCATTAGAATACTACTATGTATACGTCTAAGGTTATTTGGCTATATTAAGAATACTTTTGAGAGTATTTCTACCAAGTGGGGGGTATTTATACGAGACAACACCACAAGGGAAGTGTATACCTCGGCCAACCCCACTAGGAGGGTACCCTCGCCAAGGGGAGGGCTCTCGCCAGGGGCCTCACCAAAGGGGGGGGGGGGAGGGGGGTGTTGGACGAACACCACAAGAGAGGGGGAAGGGATTTTAGACTTAGCACAATTTTTGGATGAAGAAGTTCATCAAAGGGGAGGGGCATTTATAGGTCAAGCCATGGCTAACCAATGGCCAAGATCAAGCCAAGTGTGGTGCAAGTGTAGGGCCAAGATCATGCCAAGTGCACCTTATCCATCTACCACAAAATATTCTACCTACTACTTGACAAAAATGTCAAGGAAAATCGTCCAAGGGACGCCCACAATTTCCGCCAATGAGAGGGTGCCAAGTGGCACCCTCTTGTTGGTCCAACACGTTTCGACTCTCGGAAAAATCCGCAAAAAATAGAAATGACATAGCCGGAATTTACCCTACGCGAGTTGTGTAAAACGTTTCGTCGAAAAACGACTCTAACCGGGTGTTGTGCACAAAAATAATTTCGGCCAAGCACTTTAAGGCACAAACTTTTCTACGTACGTCCTTACGTACATACTCTGGAAATACGGGGTATAACAAGAAGTCGTGCGAATAATCGGCGACGACGCTTGGAGTTCAGGTTGACGGTGGGTCTTCTTGAAGGTACCACCCCGGAAAGGGTGTGACGAGTTTTGGAAAACAGAGGAAACTTAGCCTGAGGTACTTGGAGCGTTTTCAGATCCTTTGGAGGATAGGCCAGGTTGCCTATAAGTTAGCTTTGCCGTCCGACGTGGGAGGCAGTGCGTCCGGTCTTTCATGTTGTTATGTTCGGAAAAGTATCGGAGATCCATCCAGAGTGTTCCCAGTTAATGATGACCAAGTTGGAGGTAGTAACCCAGAGATTTTGGAAACAGAAGCAGTAACAGAAATGTGGTAAGTTATGAGAAAGAGTTCGAATGTACGAGAAGGGTACGACGAGTAAGGGAAGAAGCGAGCATGTGTTAAGAACATAGATGTGATCATTTCTTTTGTAAAGAAAAGGTGCGAAGGGAGTATCTTTTAGCCCTTGGGTGGGAGCTTTTGTAGTGATGGAGGTGATTCCTCGTGGACTTGGATTAAGTATTTGCGCGTGTGTTATTTTATGGCCAGGTGTGGCATGATTGTTTTCGTAAGTATAGTAGTGAAGACTATACTGGCGCATGTATGTTTTTGAGACTTAGAAGGAACATTCGGGACGAATGTTTCTAAGGAGGGGAGAATGTTATACCCCGTATTTCCAGAGTATGTACGTGAGGACGTACGTACAAAAGTTAAGCCTTAAGTTAGGCAAGGGACGAAATTTGTGCACAACTACCGAAAAGAATTGTTTTCCGACGAAACGTTTTCCAAACTTTGCGAAGGGAAAATTACGGTTGCAACATTAATAATTTTTGCGGATTTTTCCGAGAGATAAAATATTTTGGACCAACGAGAGGGCGACACTTGTCACCCTCAAGTGGACGGAAATTGTGGGCTTCCTTTGGCACGTTTTTTTCATTTTTTGTGCCTAAAACATTTGGTCAATGTTTGGTAGGATATTTGTGTGGTAGATGAGTAAGTGGGACCCACACAACACTTGTCCAAATCCTCACCCTCCACTTGCCCACCACTTGTCTTAATCTTGGCCATTGATTGGCCTATAAATACCCCCCTTGAGTTGAAGACTTCTTCATCCCTAAAACATTTCTAAGTCTTGAAAATCCTCCCCCCTCTTAGTAGAAGCTCTCGTCCAAAGAGCAACCCCTCCCCCTTTGAGAAGCCTTGGCCGAAAGTACCCCCCCCTCTTGAGAGTTGCTCTCGTCCAAACATACCCCCCCTTGGTAGAAAATACTCTCCAAGTATTGTTACTATTCCAAAATACCTTGGCCCAAATACCTTGTAGTATTTCAATGTTACCCCTATACTAAAAGCCCAGAAATACTACTATACTTCCTTCACTACAAAGCGAAACCCTAAGGAAAATCTTCACAGTTGGTTGAAGTATTAAGAAGAAGTTGCGTAGAACTTCTAAGGGTTGTTTGGGGCGGGTTGGAGCACCCAGAGTAGGAGCTAAACGTTGCTCAGGATCGACATTTAAACTTGGATAATTTTGGGCTTACCGAGGTAAATACTCTTGTCCTTCTATTGTAATTGGAAATTACATACTGTAGTAGTATAGAAATGAATATAAGATACATAGAAGGATATTACAGAAGAGAATTGAACTGTAATAGAAGGATATTACAGAAGAGAATTGAACTGAAATCACATCAGAAGAATATTAAAGAAGAAGATTAAACTGTACTTACATAGGACTGTATTTACAGTAGACTTGTGTAGTTTAACGGGTAGGGAAGTGCTGCCCGATTTTCCGTAGAATAGAGAACCCCCTGCTTAGAATATTCTACAGAGTAGTCTAGACGTTGATAGACGTATATGGCCTTTATAGGTTGAATGTTCTGCGAGTAGCATGTTCTACTTGAAAGGTGGACAAGGCTAGCCGGGTTATAGCCGTGGAGCGTTTTGCTAATTGTCGATAATCGTCGCGAGGTATGTGATTCTTCCTATCCTCTTGAGCATGATATTTTAAAAGAATATATATAGTACGGTAGACGTACGTGTTAAGCGAGCGTGGTTTTACTGCGATGTCTTTTGACTTGAGTCTGAATAATAAGAATCTTGAAGTATTTCAAAAGAATTAAGAATCGTTTTTGAAAGAAGAGTAATACTTGGTTTTAAAAGCTTAAGAGTTATACTAGCTTTATGGGAAGTTAGGTATAACGACTTAAGAGAGATAAAAGGAACGGTTTACTTAATTGTTTATGAACGCCTTATATTGATTTCGGAAATGAGAATAAGTATCGAACAAACCACAGCAGCGCTAATAAAGGGAAATGTATTGACTAATAAAGTATTATTAAAACCAGTAGAAACCTCCATCTGCATAGAAGCTAAGATGAGACAAAATGATATTACATTTCCTAGATCATGGCTGCTTTAATAAGATTGTTATGAACAAGAATAACCTACTCACACATAAGGCATATGTTTCTCAAATTGTTTAAAAGAGAATTATATTATTACAGTGATTAAGACTATGAACTACGAAACCTTTCGAAAATAGGAGACTTAAGTATTTGAACTTAGGAAAACTTGAACTTTTGTAAAGGAAGGTTGTCACTTGTCTTTAAAAAGGGAAATTGTTTTGGTTTGCTTAAAAAGATAGTCACTCTATTTTTAATACTACGGGTATCGTGGGGCTCTTGTGAAAGAAACAGAATATTTTTTTTAAAGAGATAATGTATGAAGTACCTTGTGTGAATAACTTGACTATGTTGGTTTGTGATAGTCTTGTAATACTTTCTTGTTGATTTGATAAGTAAGCATGTTAGGATGCTATGTGTGCTAGTGTCTTGTGATGTTTGTGTAAAGGGGTTTCCCGTGTTGTGCTTATGTTGTTTAGCAGTGGCCGTTATGTTAGTATTGCACCACTCACCCTCGACATGTTATACCGGGGTTAGGCGCCTCCGACGCGGTATACCTCGAGCGATGCAGGACTATGATTCGAGAATACCTCATGCGGGTCCAGGGGGACCTATGCGGAGCTACGAGAGTTCCAAGTAAGTGTGCGGTCTATGTGGCCATGCGGTGTATGTGGCCATGCGGACTGCGAGTCCAGGACGATGCCGGGGAGTAGCTACCCCCGATGCGGGGAATACCTCATGCGGGCCTATGTGTGGCCTATGCGGAGTGCGGAAGTTCGAGATTAGACGCGCACATTGATATCGCGCGAGTGGCGGCCGATCATGTGGCGGTCTAGACAGACCTCGTGATACAGTTTATGGCATTGGTGGTACTGTGGGTTTTAGTAGTCGGCTATGCCTTCGTACTTACCCCGTACGGTTTTAGTATGACACAGGTGGGACATGGTGTACATGTATTCCTTGGTGTGTTTATATCATGGGTATCGGCGATGAGGAAGACATTCCACGCATGATTGATATTGTGGGCATGAGACCCATGGTTATATTTGAGTGATGACTTTAGGCGTGAGTCACGACTTGACATATCGCTTACATATTGTGTATCGTAAATTGGTTATCATATATGTCTTACATTTTATATAGACTATTATGATTTCATTCTGATATTTTGAGCCACATACTTGGTACTGTTATCGACCTCCTTGGGCTGCGTTCATCTGCAGTAGAGGTACACGGTGTTGATCCTCGCTCATAGGTCTGATTCAGCGTTTGGGAAGCTCCGTTTCTCGAGGCTTATCTTGGGTATAGTCCTCGTTGTAGGTACTTACATTCAGGGGGGTATGGCGGCCCTGTCCCGCCATTGTTGTTATATCATTCTTAGAGTGCATGTACTTGTTGTGGCGAGTTTGTAAAATGGATGTAACTGTTCGGGTTCAAGTTATATATAAACCGAAAGGCAATTTTCTCAGATAAACTGTCTTTCACTTCATATTATTTCATGCCTTGTTTTATATTCCGCTGATTACTCTGATGTATGTCTACTTGGGTGCCCGGGGTAAGGCACCAGTCACGGGCCCGGGTTCGGGTCGTGACATTTCGTCCCTAACCTAATTCGGGCTTACACAATTGTATGTACGTCCTCACATACATACTATGGAAATACGGGGTATAACATCCTGCAGCACCGGGCACACACAATCTATCCTCATATCACAGCACCCTATCCGGTGTTATTCAAACAGGCTCTTCTCTTCTCGGAGAGCCGTATCTCGATACTGTATCATAACTGGATCCTCATACGGTCGCCTCTTTACCTCCTCAACGACGGAAGACTCGGCAACCTCTCGGATCCAAACTTCATTAATCTGGGAAACAAATAATCGAACCTGTCACGACCAGACATCGGGCCCGTGACTGGTGCCTTACCCCGGGAACCCTAGTGATACAACATCAGAGAAAATCAACGGAATTAAAAACATAAACATATGAACAATATGAAAAGAAACAGGCTAACCAAAACGGTCACCCTTCTGCATGTATATATATAAAATCGAACAGTTACATCCTTTACAAACCCTGCCCACAACAGTACTACAGACCTCTTAAGAGTTTTTATAACAACTATGTCGGGACAGGGCCCCGCCATACCCCTGAATGTACAAGTACCTACAATGACAGGGGACTATACCAAAAGATAAGCCTCCGGAGAAACGGAGCTTCCCAATACGCAGAACCGTGATCCTAAGAGCGAGGATCAACAACTGGTGTACCTCTACCTGCGGCATGAACGCAACCCCCCGAAGGAGGTCAGTACAACAGGTACCAAGTATGTGAAACTGAAAAATACTGTAAGTGAAACCATAACAGTCTATATAAAACAGGAGACACGTATGATAACCAACTACAGTTCACAATATAATTTAGCAGACATGTCAAGTCAGGGACTCACGCCCGTAAAGTCCTCACTCAAATATAACTCGGGAATTTAACCCGCACAACGGCCGCATGCCCCGACATCTTACCTCGGTACAAGCATGGCCATGGAACCATCCTAATGAAAGCATACGCGTGGGCCACCCATCGTGTCAGTATGTCCAAAGGAAATAACAAGATAACAATCATAATAGAAGCATACTCGTGGGCCACCCATCGTGTCAGTATGTCCAAAGCAAATAACAAGATAACACTCCTAATGGAAGCATACCCGTGGGCCACCCATCGTGTCAGTATGTCCAAAAGGAAATAACAAAATAACAATCAAAGTGGAAGCATACTCGTGGGCCACCCATCGTGTCAGTATGTCCAAAACAAATAACAAGATCACACTCCTAATGGAAGCATACCCGTGGGCCACCCATCGTATCAGTATGTCCAAAAAGATCGATATAGTGGAAGCATACCCGTGGGCCACCCATCGTGTCAGTATGTCCATCAATCAACCAGATAGCCGGCCCTGCAACGAGAGACGCGGTAGCACAGAAATACAACACTTGCACAACAAAGGCTATCACCACAAGCATAGGCAAGTTCAACATACTTTTAGACATTTTTCTTATTACAACAAAACCAGATTTTAACCCCAAGGTACTACGTATTTTAAATCTTTAAAAGATCCATTTCCTTCACAACAAGTCACATGATACCCGTAGTATCAAAATAGAGTAACTATCTTTTTAAGTAAACCAAAACAATTTCCATACCTTCCTTTTTAAACTATCTTAAGACAAAACCATGTCTTTCTTTAAACCAAAACACTTCAAATTCCTCAAGTCCCTTTTCTTTTAGAAAACAAGTTCCTTACTTTGGAATTTAAGAAAAATCAATACTTGTTATTAATGATCTTATTAAAGCAGCCATGATCTAGGAAATGTAATACAATTTTGTCTTATCTTAGCTTCTATGCAGATGGAGGTTTCTACTGGTTTTAATATAATCAATTATTTGCCAATACATTTTCCTTTATTAACGCTGTAGTGGTTTGTTCGATACTTATTCCCATTTCCGAAATCAATAAAACATTATCCTTTTAAAAACCAAGTACCCATTACTCATGAATGCGGTTTCACAATTTTTTAACATAATTCGAGTTCTTAACATTAACACAAGTCAGATATAAGCCAAGTCTCTTGCCTTTTAAAATCAACAAACCATTCTTTTACCTACATAAAGTCGTTATAACTAACTTCCCATAAAGCTATTATAACACTTTATGTTTTAAACCAACCAAATTCGTTTAGCACACGTACGTCTACCGTACTACATAGTTCACAATAATCATGCTAGAAAAGATAGGAAGAGGTTCACATACCTCGCGACGATTATCGACAAATAGCAAAACGCTCCAAGTACTCCAACCCGTCGGCTACTCCTTAAGCCAAGTAGATCACGCCACACGTAGTACTTCACTCCTAAAATGGTCATAGTACTTCTATCAAACCTTACTTACCATTGAAGACTTATACCAATAAAAAGCCTTCTAATTCTACGGAAAATTGGGCAACACTTCCCCCGTTTTACATACTTTTCCACCTTTTTCAAGGCCCGATAACAGTAACCAACATGCCACATTTAAGGCGCAACATTTTAGAAATTTAAAGAAGGGGATCACACGCCCAAACGGACGCGATTAACAATCTTCCCCTTAACAACAATGTAAATACAGTCCAATGTAAATACAGTCCAAAGTAAATACAGTCCTTTAGTCCACTAGTTGGTGTTCTTGGCCAACTTTCAATAATCATACTTATCCAATTACTTCATTAGTCATCCAACTTATATTCCATCTTAATATAAGTTATAGTTACTTTGCTATTACTTCTTAACAAGTAAGATATGTTTGATACGTTGGATACGTTTTAATGGCCAAATGCCAATCCTTTCTTTTAACAAGTTAACAAGATCCAACTCCTCCAAAATTTACTCCATATATTATATAATCCATAATATACTTATAATATATGTATAATAACCAATTCATAAAGAGGTTTAAGTTTCACTACCTCAAATAGCCCAAGAATATCCAAGTTCTTAAAGTCTCTCCAAGCAAGTCTTAGCTCAAAATATTTACGTTCCAATCCGCTACAAGCAACCCATAGAAGCTCCTAACCAACTTCTCTTCAAGATTCAACTCCAAAAAGTGAAGAACACTTAGGGTTCCAACAAGACAACTTTCGGCCAAGGCAAACTAAATAGGCTAGGGGTGTGAAATCTTTTCCAAATCTTGGTACACAATCTTCCTAACACCTTAGGGAAGAACACTTGAGAGTTTAAGAATTGTTGGACAAATTTAGGTCAAGGAATCATGGCAAAGCCGAGAGCAACATACGGCGGAAAGGAGGGTTTTCTCAAGTCTGGAAATGGTTAAGTGTGGAAGATTTCATCAACTAGTAGTGTATATATAGGACAACCAAGGGCTAGGATGAAGGCAAGTGTGTGGTTGAGATTGGGGACAAGTGTGTGTGGGCCCCACAAGCCACTTGTCCAAACTAAAATATCTTGCAAGACAAGGCCACTTGTCTTGCCACATGTCTAGCACATTTCGACCATAAGGCCACCTAGGGGGTGACACGTGTCGCCCTCCTACTCGTCCAAAATATTTCATCTCCCGAAAATATCCATAATGGCCAAAATCTCGAAAACAAAGTGGGCCCCACAAAACCGTAAATTTCTCCCGTGGGCCCCACGTGACCAATTCCGGAAATAAAATTCCATAATTCTCTAATATTCCAAGAAGTCCGAATACCAAATTTGGGAATCCAATTCCCATTAATGAACCTTTTTCCTTCACAAAATCCGGAAACTTTTCCGTCGAAAAATCACATCTTTCTTCCTTTCCAAATTTAATGTCGTATTCTCGTACGTACGTCCTCACATACATACCCTGGAACTACGGGGTGTAACATTCTTCCCCCCTTAGAAACATTCGTCCCGAATGTTCCTTCTAAGTCTCCAAACATACATGCGCCTGTATAGTCTTCACTAATATACTTACCAAACCAATCATGCCACCAATGGCCATAGTATAACATACGCGCAAAAACTCGAATCCAAGCCAACGAGAAGTCACCTCTAATGTGTATCACAACACTACAACTTCCACCCTTGGTCTAACGGATACTTTCTTTACCTTGTTATTTCACAAAATGATCACTCTCCTTCTCTTAACCCATGTTCACTTCCTTTCTTACTCGTCGTACCTTTCTCGTACACCCGAACTCTTTCTAGTACACATACCATACTTTAGTCATCACTTCAGTTTCCAAAACCTTGGAGTCACTACCTCCAACTTGGTCATCTTACTAGCCTCAAATTCCTTTCAGGCCATTCCCGGCCTTCACGATCCGATTCTGGTTGAACACATCCACGAACTTATACGATGGTTACCTAAACTTGGGCCTAGCACCCTCGTGACCCTACCACCTGGCGGGACCACCTCGAACTGACCCCACCTCAATCTGGGCTGTGGTTTGACCCGCGAATGGTCCTCAACCCGACCCCTAATCGCGCCAAACTCTTGTTCCCCGATCCGGAACAATCTTACTAATTCACGTCATGAAAGCTACCACTTCCATCTCACACTACCCATGTAATTATCCCACAATATTTTTCACGCATACCAAGTACTTCGACAAAGACCAACCGTAAAATCACCCACTCAAGACGGCCTTGCATCCAAGGTCCTAACTGTTATAAATTCTAAGGCTCACAATTGTCTCGTCCCCAGACATACCCTTTTCTAACCAGGCTTCTAAATCATATTTTACCACAATCCAACCAACATAATACTAAACACATCATCATAACATCAAAGCAAACTAGTCTCTAGAGGGTTAAGGATATACCTGAAAATCAAAATAGGCGATTCAAGGGACCGCTAAAACTGGGAACTTCCACCGCGACCTCTGCCGTGGCCTGCCGGTATATGAACATCCTGCCTAGCTATTGAAGGTGAAGAAACCGCAACTGATCCCGTAGTCTGTGTTATCCCACCAGTGCCACCTCTGGTCAGACAGTTTCTCGCAAAATGGCCCTGCTGGCCGCATGTAAAACAAACTCCCAAACTAGCACGACACTCCCCACAATGGAGCCTACCACAACGGCCACAACGAGGTAGGGGTGGCTTCATCTGGATAACACCGCTTCCCAAAATCTGAACCTCGAGCCACGACCGCTTCGAACACTCCCGACGCCCCAAGGCGCGGAGGACCACTGAATCGGATGAGGTATATATTCGATCACTGCGGAGGCCGCCTCGAAAGTTACCAAAGGACCTCGCCGCTCGCCTCTTATGCTGATCATGGTCAATCCGTCGGCCTCTCCGTTCCTCACACCCAAGTGCATAAGCCTACATGCGGGCAATGTCCATGCCCGACTGAAGAGCTACACCCAAGAAAGCCTCTGCCAAGTAGTCATCGAGCCTCGTGACGTAGCGGTGCACTCTGTCCTCCATATTTGCCACTAACGCAGGGACATATCGAGCCAACGAGTCGAACTCCACATTGTACTCCCTAACCGTACGCCCTCTCTGTTTCAGCATCATTCAGAAATCTGTCGGCCCGTGCTCTCCTCATCTGCGGAGGCAAGAAATGGCTGAGAAATGCCACTAAGAACTCGTCCCAAACAGCTGGAGGCGCATGCCCACCCCCCCCCCCCCCCCGGGACAGCTCCCACGAATCAAACCAGTCGACTGCGGTATCACGCAGCCGATGCGAACCTAAGACCACCGACTCGATCTCCGAAGCCTTGATCACTCTCATGATCCGCTGTAACTGTCGGATGAACTCCTGCGGATCATCCTCAGGCCTCGACCCGTAGAACTCAGGTGGACTACAACTAAAGAAGTCTCAAAGTCTCCAACTATCGGCTCTGGGGTGCACTACCGGTACCACCGACTCCCGTCTGTCCTCATATCTCGCCATAAGCCTAACTAGTAACTGGGCCATCTCCTTGTAACCCATATCCTCTGCTCTGGCCGTGGACCGAGGCTCAGTGCATCGTGGTCTCAGAGAGGCTGCCGCCATTCTACTCGCAACTCCTCTCGCCGCTTTGCCCTTCTCGGCCACGTTGCCTTGCGCGGAGGCATAACTGGTACATGAGAATACGTTAGAGGGGGTCCAACTCATAACACAGCTCTAAGGCACGATCTCAGAATGAGAAGAATGGAAACCAATCCTAAATATCCTGTAGCCTCCTGATTATAGATGTGGTGCACAACACACCGATAATCAAGACTTACTAGACACGGTCAGACACTTTCCGAGGATTAATCGCTTCGATACCACTTTTGTCACGACCCGACCTCGGGCCCGTGACTGGTGCCTTACCCCGGGCACCCTAGTGATACAACATCAGAGAAAATCAGCGGAATTAAAAACTTAAACATATGAACAATATGAAAAGAAACAGGCTAACCAAAACGGTCACCCTTCTGCATGTATATATATAAAATCGAACAGTTACATCCTTTACAAACCCTGCCCACAACAGTACTACAGACCTCTTAAGAGTTTTTATAACAACTATGACGGGACAGGGCCCCGCCATACCCCTGAATATACAAGTACCTACAATGACAGGGGACTATACCAAAAGATAAGCCTCCGGAGAAACGGAGCTTCCCAATACGCAGAACCGTGATCCTAAGAGCGAGGATCAACAACTGGTGCACCTCTACCTGCGGCATGAACGCAGCCCCGGGCGAGGTCGCAACAACAGTACCAAGTATGTGAAATCGAAAAATACGTAAGTGAAATTATAACGATCTATATAAAGCAGAGACACGTATGATAACCAACTACGATTCACAATATAATTTAGCGACATGTCAAGTCGGGGACTCACGCGTAAAGTCCTCACTCAAATATAACTCGAATTTAACCCAAGACAACGGCCGCATGCCCCAAGATCTTACCTCGGTAAAGCATGGCCATGGAACCATCCTAATGGAAGCATACCCGCCACCCATCGTGTCAGTATGTCCAAAGGAAATAACAAGATAACAATCATAATGGAAGCATACTCGTGGGCCACCCATCGTGTCAGTATGTCCAAAGCAAATAACAAGATAACACTCCTAATGGAAGCATACCCGTGGGCCACCCATCGTGTCAGTATGTCCAAAAGGAAATAACAAAATAACAATCAAAGTGGAAGCATACTCGTGGGCCACCCATCGTGTCAGTATGTCCAAAACAAATAACAATATCACACTCCTAATGGAAGCATACCCGTGGGCCACCCATCGTGTCAGTATGTCCAAAATGATCGATATAGTGGAAGCATACCCGTGGGCCACCCATCGTGTCAGTATGTCCATCAATCAACCAGATAGCCGGCCCTCCAACGAGAGACGCGGTAGCACAGAAATACAACACTTGCACAACAAAGACTATCACCACAAGCATAGGCAAGTTCAACATACTTTTAGACATTCTTCTTATTACAACAAAACCAGATTTTAACCCCAAGGTACTACGTATTTTAAATCATTAAAAGATCCATTTCCTTCACAACAAGTCACATGATACCCGTAGTATAAAAATAGAGTAACTATCTTTTTAAGTAAACCAAAACAATTTCCATACCTTCCTTTTTAAACTATCTTAAGACAAAACCATGTCTTTCTTTAAACCAAAACACTTCAAATTCCTCAAGTCCCTTTTCTTTTAGAAAACAAGTTCCTTACTTTGGAATTTAAGAAAAATCAATACTTGTTATTAATGATCTTATTAAAGCAGCCATGATCTAGGAAATATAATACAATTTTGTCTTATCTTAGCTTCTATGCATTTGAGGTTTCTCCGGTTTTAATATAATCAATTATTTGCCAATACATTTTCCTTTATTAACGATGCAGTGGTTTGTTCGATACTTATTCCCATTTCCGAAATCAATATAACATTATCCTTTTAAAAACCAAGTACCCATTACTCATGAATGCGGTTTCACAATTTTTTAACACAATTCGAGTTCTTAACATTAACACAAGTCAGATATAAGCCAAGTCTCTTGCCTTTTAAAATCAACAAACCATTCTTTTACCTACATAAAGTCGTTATAACTAACTTTCCATAAAGCTATTATAACACTTTATGTTTTAAACCAACCAAATTCGTTTAGCACACGTACGTCTACCGTACTACATAGTTCACAATAATCATGCTAGAAAAGATAGGAAGAGGTTCACATACCTCGCGACGATTATCGACAAATAGCAAAACGCTCCAAGTACTTCAACCCGTCGGCTACTCCTTAAGCCAAGTAGATCACGCCACACGTAGTACTTCACTCCTAAAATGGTCATAGTACTTCTATCAAACCTTACTTACCATTGAAGACTTATACCAATAAAAAGCCTTCTAATTCTACGGAAAATTGGGCAGCACTTCCCCCGTTTTACATACTTTTCCACCTTTTTCAAGGCCCGATAACAGTAACCAACATGCCACATTTAAGGCGCAACATTTTCGAAATTTAAAGAAGGGGATCACACGCCCAAACGGACGCGATTAACAATCTTCCCCTTAACAACAATGTAAATACAGTCCAATGTAAATACAGTCCAAAGTAAATACAGTCCTTTAGTCCACTAGTTGGTGTTCTTGGCCAACTTTCAATAATCATACTTATCCAATTAATTCATTAGTCATCCAACTTATATTCCATCTTAATATAAGTTATAGTTACTTTGTTATTACTTCTTAACAAGTAAGATATGTTTGATACGTTGGATACGTTTTAATGGCCAAATGCCAATCCTTTCTTTTAACAAGTTAACAAGATCTAACTCCTCCAAAATTTACTCCATATATTATATAATCCATAATATACTTATAATATATGTATAATAACCAATTCACAAAGAGGTTTAAGTTTCACTACCTCAAATAGCCCAAGAATATCCAAGTTCTTAAAGTCGCTCCAAGCAAGTCTTAGCTTCAAATCTTTACGTTCCAATCCGCTACAAGCAACCCATAGATGCTCCTAACCAACTTCTCTTCAAGATTCAACTCCAAAAAGTGAAGAACACTTAGGGATCCAACAAGACAACTTTCGGCCAAGGCAAACTAAATAGGCTAGGGGTGTGAAATCTTTTCCAACTCTTGGTACACAATCTTCCTAACACCTTAGGGAAGAACACTTGAGTGTTTAAGAATTGTTGGACAAATTTAGGTCAAGGAATCATGGCAAAGCCGAGAGCAACATGAAGGGAGAGGGAGGGTTTTCTCAAGTCATGAAATGGTTAAGTGTGGAAGATTTCATCAACTAGTAGTGTATATATAGGACAACCAAGGGCTAGGATGAAGGCAAGTGTGTGGTTGAGATTGGGGACAAGTGTGTGTGGGCCCCACAAGCCACTTGTCCAAATTAAAATATCTTGCAAGACAAGGCCACTTGTCTTGCCACATGTCTAGCACATTTCGGCCATAAGGCCACCTAGGGGGTGACAAGTGTCGCCCTCCTACTCGTCCAAAATATTTCATCTCCCAAAAATATCCATAATGGCCAAAATCTCGAAAACAAAGTGGGCCCCCAAAAATCGTAAATTTCTCCCGTGGGCCCCACGTGACCAATTCCGGAAATAAAATTCCACAATTCTCTAATATTCCAAGAAGTCCGAATACCAAATCTGGGAATCCAATTCCCATTAATGAACCTTTTTCCTTCACAAAATCCGGAAACTTTTCCGTCGAAAAATCACATCTTTCTTCCTTTCCAAATTTAATGTCGTATTCTCGTACGTACGTCCTCACATACATACCCTGGAACTACGGGGTGTAACAGAACCCCCTAGGCTTGGTAGCTGATGAATCTCACGGACCACGTCCTGTTTATCTGGCTGCCCATCTGACAGACTACCCATAGATCCACGACTAAGAGCATCCGTAACTGTCTTAGCTTTCCCCAGATGGTATAGGATATCAATAACACAATATTTGGGTAACTCTAACCACCGTCTCTGTCGCAAATTCAACTGCCTCTGTCTGAAGATATACCGGAGGCTCTTGTGGTTTGTACAATTATCCATATGAAGTCTATATATACGTCATGCCTCCTAATCTTCAAGGCGTGTTTAACTGCCGCCAACTCTAAATCGTGAGTAGCGTAATTCCTTTCATGCTTCCCTAACTGCCGGGAAACATAGGCTCCAACCTTATCGTGTTGCGTCAGCACACAACCTAGCCCAACACCCAACGTGTTACAATAATAACCTAACCCTCTAGTCTCTCAGGAGAGGTTAGAATTGTAGTCGTGGTCAACTTATCTTCCAATAACTGGAAATCTTTCTCATATCTGCGAAATATTAAGGTATCCTTAATCTCAATCATGGTTCCTCTTTCCCTTTATCTGTTGCAACCAAACTTGGTCATTAACTTAGATTTGATTCTTTTGTTTGCCTCCTGGCTAAGACTTCATGTCAATCACAAATTAGGGGGGGAGATTTCCCTGATCTCGTCAAGTAGTAACCCGATCATTCTCTCCCAGTTTGTAGAGATTATAGTCAGGTGTTCAACCTCAATTCACGGTATTACCTACTCCAATGACTTGTCAAGATTTATTATCGTTCGAGTGTCTACTCGTCTTACCTTTTATTATTCATTTCAAGTTGTCCTGGGGTCTTTTATGTCCTCGTATACAATACGATCCGGCCCATCATTACAGGCTTGCCACCCGTCGTTATACTAATTATTAACTCAAAATATTTCTATCTCGTTCCTGGGTCATACATTTCCATTTATGCTTATTACCAGCATTCGTATCCTTATGACACGTCCTCGACCATTTCCTAATGTCGCCCTCAATTACCCCAACACCATACTTTTCCCACGGCTATCTAAAACTGTAACATATGGAATGACGACACTGAAGACCTTACCAGTCTCATATCCTTCGTCTAACCACATGGGTACACATAACCCATAATACGTAAAACTATCCTTTTACGTGGGGGAGAGAACTTATCTCCCATTCAAAATCTTAATCATCAAGCGCTACATTATAATCGTATAGATTTCAAAATCTACCAACGATGCCTTATGTTTTTCCACAGACATTACTCGCACTTATCTTATTCTTGCTTTGCGCGCTTTCTTGAGATTATCCGGAAGGTCGTGGCCCTGACCGCCACACCAAACCAACTCCAAGTACCTCCAAGGGCACTTAACATAAACTCCTTCAAATTCAAGTATTACTTACTTTCTGCATCAATTTACCTCAAATGAACAAGTCACACAGACTTATTAAAATCAACGATATCAAAGAAGGAAGGATAATTCACTGGTTACAACCACCTCCCTTCCTTTCCACTAGATAATCGGCTTACCGGAAAACTGGAATCGAACAAATCTCTCTCTTCAGTCAACGTTGGCATAACAAGAGGCCAACTAGCCCGTACTCATAATGACCTCAAAGTCTGTCATATCAGCTCTACTAGGTCTCAGATCCGATCAGATCGTCACCGGGCAATTTTATATACCCGCTCAGCTATCACCCATCACTCACGGGTGTAGTCACCTCGAAAGGTTCTTATGGATTCATGCTCTATTCTTTTATACCTGGTTGCTCTCTTTCTTACTGGTCGTACTCTTTTCGTACTTCCCAACTTATTCTAGCTTACGTACATAACCTTCACACTGATTCTGGCCTCCAATCTTTGGAGTTACAATATCGAACAATTTAAGGCCATTTCCGGCTCTTACGACCTGGTTCCGGTGGAAGGCGTCCACGAACCCGTAAAACAATTAACTAGACTTGGGCCTTGCACTCTCGTGACCCTGTCACATAGCGGAACTACTACCAACTGGTCCCACTCCATTTCAGGCTATGGGGCGACCCGTAATAGGTCCTCAACCCGACCCACCGTCGCACTTAACTCTTACCCTTAGTCTGAATAAAAAGTCTATTGCCCGAGAAGGCCCTATATACCTAAGGTCTCGGCGGTTATCAATTATTCTTAGGCTCGCATTTTCCATGCTCCAAGCCTACCTTATCAGTCCCCCGAAAAAGGGTACAATAACTTCTCATAATATCATAATCGTGTTGTCTTGATCACAACAATCATACTTAATCCATACGAATCTCATCCGTACCATTCTCTTAATCATACCACGTAGCTTAATCTATTAACATAGTCTTCCATTAAGTCCCTTAATTAAAACTTCTTAAGGGTTCATTACCTTCTCAGACAGCTCATCATCTCCTAATTATCTCAAATTAGTACGTAAAACCTTGATGAGAATTTATTAAACTGTTTCATACCTTTTCGGTATCTATTATGTCACGACCCATTCCGGGGCCCGTGACTGGTGCCTTACCGGGGCACCCAAGTAGTCATACATCAGAGTAACCAGCGGAATATAAAACAAGACATGAAACAGTTTATAAAATAAGACACAGTTTATGTGAACAAACGTCGCTTTCGCATATATATATGAACAAGGTTTAGCAGCTACATCCGACATCGCATAACATGACTACTGCACTTAAGGAAATATACAACTATGGCGACAGTGGTTCGCCATACCCTCGATCGCATAACTATCTACAATACAGGAGATCATACCAAAAGTAGAGCCTCGGAGAAGATGGAGCTCACGACACCAATGCAAAGAGATCCTAAGGATGCGGATCTAGCACCTTTCGCCTCTTACCGCGCATGAACGCACTCAAGGGCGAGGTCGATAACAGTACCAAGTATGTGAAACTATAAAGTACTTTAAAATGAAGTCAAAGTATTTAAAACCTTTTCACAAATACACCGTTCAATTGCACATAGTGCCATATCACAAACAATAACGATTAGGAAAACCGTGAATGTGTCTAGTCTAGGCCGCGAATGATCAAGCAAGGCGATCGCCCATAGTATCATTGCGTGCCTAGTCCCGACTTCCGCATCCGCATAGGTCACACATGCACCCGCATGAGGTATACCTCGATCGGGGCAGCAACCCCAGATCCGCCTAGGCTCCCGCACCGCATAGCCTCAAAAGACCGCATAGTCTCAGCAGACCGCATGGAATCCCCGCATCAGGCTAAACGCCGGAATGATCAATCGAGCATACCGCTGCTCGCATAGTCTCACAGACCGCATAGGCCGTATAGACCAAGATCTGGGCAAGCCCGGTATAATTAAGTCAAGGGTAGGTGATACAATAACAAGACAACGGACTTACCTGCTAACAACGTAAGCACGCAAGAATGACCCTTTACACAAAGATTACAAGACACTAACACGGTAGCATCATAACATGTCTACTTATCACACAATCTTACTACACTTAATGTAAATCAATACAAGGCTTTTATAAACAAACAAGTAAACAGTTCCTTTTTATCTTTCTTAAGTTATACCTAACTTCCCATAAAGCTAGTATAACTCTTAAGCTTTGTTTTAAAACCAAATATTTATCTTCAGAAAATGATTCAAGATTCTTTTGAAATGTTTTCGCTTCTTTGTTATTCAGCTTAAGCGTGAGGCATTGCCGTAAGTATTATTCGAGCTTAAGCCGTGAGGCATTACCATAAGTATTATTCAGCTTAAGTCAAAGACATTGCCGTAGTTATTATTCGCTTAACACGTATACGTCTACCGTACTATATATTGTAAAATATCATGCTTTAGGAAGAATCACATACCTTCTCAAATAAAACCACCGCCAAGTTGAATATGTCACACAGAGAGTCACCATAATAGTCACACATATCTATTAAAGACTACTCAAGGTCATTCTTAAACAGGGGTTCATAATTCTACGTAAGTCGGCAGCACTTCCCTACCGGTGAGCTATATAAGTTCATCAGAAAACAAATTCCCATGTAAGTCTGCTTTGATTATTCTTCTTTAAACCCTTCTAAGTGATTAACACTTCAATTCTATTCTGATATACTTCTAAGTATTTATACTTATCCTTATACTACAACAGTAAGTATTCTCTAATTCAAAAGAGGGTTAGGATTATTACCTCGGTAAGCCCAATAATATCCTAGATAAAGTCGCGCCTGAGCAAGGTTTAGCTCCTATGTTGTACGCTCCGGTAGCTCCAAGAACCTTAGAAGTTCTTCACAACTTCTACTAAGTACTAAGGGATTTGGGCTAGGGTATTTTGGGCATTATAACAATACTAGAAGACAACTTTTCTACCAAGGGAGGGGTAGATTTCGGCTAGGCTAGGGGGGTATTCGGCCAAGGCCACCTTCACAAGGGGAGGGGGAGGTGTTTGGACGAAATGGCTACAAAGGGAGAGGAGAGGATTTTTCAAGACTTGGAAGATTTGTGGATGAAGAACTCTTCATCTTAAGGGGGGTATTTATAGGTCAAGAAGTGGCCAACCAATGGCCAAGATTAAGACAAGTGCAAGGCAAGTGTAGGTGAGGATTAACTATACACAAATATCCTACCAACTCTTGACTTGTGCCATGGCACAAAAACGCAAAGTTCCTCCATTTTCGTCCAATGGACGATTCAAGTCCATCAATGGGAGGGTGCCAAGTGTTGCCCTCCCGTTGGTCCAAAATGTTTCGTCTCTCGGAAAAATCCGCAAAAATACTTAATGTCATAGCCGGAATTTTCTCTACGAAAGCTGTGGAAACGTTTCGTCGGAAAACGATTCTTTTAGCGAGTTGTGTACAAATTTCGAACTTGGTCTATCTTTAAGGATAAACTTTTGTACGTACGTCCTCACGTACATACTCCGGAAATACGGGGTATAACATTCTCCCCTCCTTAGAAACATTCGTCCCGAATGTTCCTTCTCAAGACAGTTATCGTAGAAGCTTAAACATTTAGCAAATGCGAAACACGGCCACAAAACAACACTTAGGCATAAATGATAATGGAAATTTACAAGTAGGAAAGTGAATTACCTGGAGGTGTGGGGAATAGGTGAGGATACCTCTGTCTCATGTCCTCCTCGGCTTCCCACGTCATCTCCTCCCTGAGCTCGTTCCGCCACAAGACTTTGACGGAAGCCACGTCCTTCGTCCGCAGACGCCTAACCTGACGATCGACTATCGCTATGGGAATCTCCTCATACGATAACCCCTCACACCGACATCGTCAATCGGTGTACCTAGATGGATCCCCGATACATCTCTCAAAGATAGATACGTGAAAAACCGGATGCACCGCCTCCAGACGGACGGCAGATCCAACTCATAGGCAACCCCGCCTACCTGCGACAACTGAAATGGCCCAATGTACCTTGGGCCGAAGTTTCTTCTTCCCGAATCTCATCACACCCTTCATGGGTGACACCTTTAGAAAACCCAATCATGAACCTCGAACTCAAGATGCCGACGACGATGATCTGATACGACTGGCCGACTCGAGTCAATAGCCGCTCTCGGATAAGCTTCACCTTATCCATCGCACGCACCAATCTGGTCCCACTAGCCGCACTCGCCCACATCGAACCAACCTATAGGCGATCCGCACTTCCTCCCATACAAGGCCTCATAAGGCGCCATCCGAATCTTTGGAGGTAGCTATTATTATACGCAAACTCAACTAGAGGCAAATGATCCTCCCAACTACCATCGGGTCAATAACACAGCTCGCAGCATATCCTCAAGAGTGCGGATAGTGCGCTCGCCTGTCCGTCTGCTGCGTGGATGAAATGCGATGCTCGTGCTCACTGCCCCTAAACCCTCTCGAAGGACCTCGAAGTTAGCCAGAAATCCGGGCTCTCTGCATGCGATATGATCGAACTAGGGACTCCATGCGATCCGACGATCTCTGATATAAAGTTCGCATAATCTCACCGGTAAAAGGTCGTCCGAACGGAAGAAAGTGGGCTGATTTCGACTGTCGACGATAACCCATATAGAATCATGTCTCCTCCGAGTGCGAGGTAATCCCGTGATAAAGTCCATGTTGATTACCTCCCACTTCGGTCGGGATCTCAATCGTCAGAATAAGCCACCGTGCCTCAGTGCTCTACCTTCACTGTGACAACACGGCACCGAGCTACGAACTCGCAACGTCTCTTCAAGCCATCCCACCAATACACGGATCTAAGGTCGTGGTACATCTTGGTCGACCGGATGGATAGAGTAACGCCGCTGTGTGCTTCCCAAGAACTCCTGCCAAGTCTCAAACATCCGAACACATACCGCCTCAAACCTTAGCACCCCATCAAAGCTACCTCAAAAGGACCCTTGCCCTCACGAAGAGTCGTATCACGATATCGAATCAAAGCCGGATCCTCGAATTGCCTCTTCACCTCCTCGACGATGGAAGACTCGCAACCTCACGAACTCTAACCCCACCGCTATCGAATCAATCAAGCGGACACCAAGGCTCGCTAATCGATGCAAATCACGAACCATGTCCTCCTCTCTAGCTGCACATCCGATAGGCTCCCATCGACCTACGACTCGGCATCCGCCACAACATTGGCCTTCCGGTGGTATAGGATATCAACATCGTAATCCTTAAGCAACTCTAACCACCGCCTCGCCGTAAGTTCACTCCTCCGGTGAAGATATACCGAGGCTCTTGTGGTGCGTATAAATATCCACGTGAACCCCATACAAATAGTGCCTGCATCTTCAAAGCGTGAATCACCGCCGACTCCAAATCATGGGTGGGTAGTTCTCCGTGTTTCTTCACCGTCGGGACGATATGCTATAACTCGCCATCTTTGCATCAACACACATCCCAACCCGATGCCCGACGATCACAATACACGACATAACCATCCGACCCTCCGAAGAGTAAGAACGGGCAGTCGCCTCTCTTTCAAAGAATCGAAACCCCGCCACAAGCATCACCATCAAACTTGGCTTTCTCGAGTCACCTAGTCAATGGTGCAGAGATAGAAGCAAACTTCTCCACGAACCGCCGATAATATCTCGCAAGGCCCGTAAAATGCGAACCTCTGCCGAGTAGTAGGTCAGGCCAAGTCCTCGATCGCCGATTCGCCGTATCCACTGAATGCCATCACCCGACAATATGCCCAAGAAACGCCATCAAGTCAACCAAAACTCACATTTGGAAAACTTGGCGATAAATCGCTGGTCTCGAGAATCACAAGACAGCCTCAAATGCTCCGCATGCTCTCGCTCGAGCGAGAATAAACCAAGATATCATCAATGAACACTATCACAAATGTGTCCAAAATGGTTTGAACACTCGGTTCATCAAATCCATGAATACCGCCGAGCATTGGTCACCAAACGATACGACTCAACTCATAATGCCCGCACGTCCCGAATGCAATCCTAGGGACATCCACCTCTCGACACGAACTCGATGATAGCCCGAACGCAGATCAATCTTGAGAAACATCTCGCGCTCGCAATGGTCGAACAAATCATCAATCACGGGAAGGGTATTCGTTCTTAATGGTCACCTTGTTCACCGTCGTAATCAACACATGCGCAGCGGCCCCGCCCTTCTTCTTCACGAACAATACTTCTGCGGGGAAACACCGGGCCTAATGAAGCCCTTCTCTAGCAAATCCTCACTGGTCCTTGACTCTCTCAACTCGGCAGTGCCATTACGTATGGCGGAATGGAAATAGGCCGAGTATCCGCAATATGTCAATACAAAACTCAATCTCCTCTCGGGAGGATACCGGAGGTCATCCGGGAACACGTCTGGGAACTCACGACTACGGAATCGATCAAAACTGCGTACCGCACCTCGTGATCAAACACTCGAACTAGATGGTAGATGTACCTTTTCGCACCATCTTCCTAGCCTTGAGGTAAGAAATAAACCTACCTCGGCGATACCGCGTGCTCCCACTCAACAACCGGCCTCCTCAGAAACCGAACTGCATTACTTTCTCTCTCAGCCTACATTGGCGTAGCAAGAGGCTAGCCAATCCATCCCCATGATCACGTCGAAGTCAATCATCTCCAACTCTATCAAGTCGGCTAGTGGTCCGACGATCAGTAAATGGTCACAGGACAAGCTCTATATACCCGCCGAGCTACCACCGAATCACCCATGGCGTAGCTACCTCGAAGTGGTTCATGGACTCGTGCTCTATCCCTATCCTACTAGCAACAAGGGAGATATATAGGACAGAGTAGAACCGGATCTATCAAAGCATACACATCAAACCCGAACCGATAAGGTACCGTGACGACATCGCGAGGCCTCACGATCCCGCTTACCGGACAAAGCATATATGCGTTCTCGAGGACCGCTAGAATCGGGACTCGCGCCACGACCTCTGCCGACCCGCTGATCCATGTGTACCTTGCTCCGGCGAGTAATCGCTGTGGATGAAGAAGCGCAATGCACCGTAGCCGAGCCCTACCACCGCCGCCCGGTCGGACAAACTCGCAAAGTGACCGCCGCCACAAGTATAGCAAGCTCCCGAGTACGCCTCGAATGGTATCTCGCCACAACGGGCACACCGAGCGGACCTCAACGGTTAGCACCCGCTACACTCGAAATCAAGTCCGGGCCCCGACCGCCCCGACCGCCTGGCCGGGCTGAAAATGAGGTAGGAGCGCTCATACCGGGCCGTGGTGCACCTGGACTTCACGACGCCGCCACCACGAGGACCGCCAAAAGAACCGCCGCTCGCCTTCTTCGCTGGGCCGATATCGCTTACTCGGCGGTCTCGCGCTCGCATCCTAGTGCATGGGCTCGCATGCGGGTAATGTCCATACGGCCGAAGAGAAACACCCGCATACGACTCGCCATATAATCATCTAGCCCGGTGACGTAGCGGTGTACCCTATCCTCCATATCTGCTACCAATGCTGGGACATATCTAGCCAAAGAATCAAACTCGACATTGTATTCTCGACGGCAAGGCCCCCGTCTCGGCCAGCAGAATCTATCAGCTCGTGCCCTCCTCATCCGCGAGGCAAGAAGTGTGTGATAAAAGCCTCTGAAAACTCATCCCATACTGCTGGAGGTGCATGCTCTCCCCGGGAAAGCTCCCATGAATCAAACCAATCGACTGCGGTGTCACGCAGCCGATGCGAACCGAATGTCACAGCCTCGCCTCGAAGCCACGATCACCCGTGATAATCCTCTGCGGTGACGGATGAACTCCTGCGATCATCCTCCGCCTCGACCAGAAACTCGCGGCTACAACTCAAGAAATCTCGCACCTCAAACTATTCGCCTCGTGCACTACGGTGCGACCGAGCCGAGCTGGAACTGCCGATCCGCCTTCTCTCAGATCGGGCCACAACTTTAGCCAAGAGTCGGGCCATCTCCTTGTACTCCTAACCTCCGCCCAGTGCCGTGGGACGAGGTGTGGTACTGTGGTCTCGGCTGGGCCGGCGCCATAGAACTCGCCGTCTCGTATAGACCGGGCACGAGCCCTCGTGACTCGGGTGTCTGCTAGCGCCTCCTCCGCGCTTTGCCCTTCTGGCGGTTGCCTTTACGTGAGGCATAATCAGCATAGAAAGGAAAACGTTAGAGGGTCCAACCTATAACACGCCTCTAAAGCACGATCTCGTAATGAGAAGAATGGAAACCAATCCTAAATATCCTATAGCCTCCTCGACATGGGTGTGGTGCACAACACACCGATAATCAAGACTTACTAGATACGATGCGTAGACACTTTCCGAGGATTAATCGCTTCGATACCACTTTTGTCACGACCCATTCAGGCCCGTGGATCGTGCCTTACCGGCACCCAAGTAGTCATACATCGAGTAACCAGTGAATATAAAACAAGACATGAAACAGCTTTATAAAATAAGACACGCTTTATGTGAACAAACGTCGCTTTCGCATATATATATGAACAAGGTTTAGCAAGCTACATCCGACATCGCATAACATGACTCTGCACTCTAAGGAAATATACAACTATGGCGACAGGGCCCGCCATACCCGATCGCATAACTATCTACAATACAGGAGATCATACCAAAAGTAGAGCCTCGGAGAAGATGGAGCTCCCGACACCAATGCAAAGAGATCCTAAGGATGCGGATCTAGCACTGCCGCCTTACTGCGGATGAACGCACTCGGGCGAGGTCAAGATAACAGTATCAAGTATGTGAAACTATAAAGTACTTTAAAATGAAGTCAAAGTATTTAAAACCTTTTCACAAATACAATCAGTTCAATTGCACATAGTGCCATATCACAAACAATAACAAGATTAGAAAACCGTGAATGGTCTAGTCTAGGCCGCGAATGATCAAGCAAGGCCAATCGCCCATAGTATCATTCTGCGTGCCTAGTCACCGACTTCCGCACCGCATAGTCACACACGCACCCGCATGAGGTATACTCGCATCGGGGCAGCCAACCCCAAGATCCGCCTAGGCTCCCGCAGCCCGCATAGCCTCAAAAGACCGCGATAGTCTCAGCAGACCGCATGGAATCCCGCGATCAGGCAAACGCCCGAATGATCAATCTCGAGCATACCGCTGCTCGCATAGTCTCACAGACCGCATAGGCCGTATAGACCAAGATCGCGGCAAGCCCGGTATAATTAAGTCAAGGGGTAGGTGATACAATAACAAAGACAACGGACTTACCTGCTAACAACGTAAGCACAGCAAGAATGACCCTTTACACAAAGATTACAAGACACTAACACGTAGCATCATAACATGTCTACTTATCACACAATCTTACTACACTTAACAGAATCAATACAAGGCTTTTATAAACAAACAAGTAAATTCCTTTTTATCTTTCTTAAGTTGTTATACCTAACTTCCCATAAAGCTAGTATAACTCTTAAGCTTTGTTTTAAAACCAAATATTTATCTTCTGTAAAAATGATTCAAGATTCTTTTGAAATGTTTTCGCTTCTTGTTATTCAAAGCTTGAGGCATTGCCGTAGTATTATTCGAGCTTAAGCCGTGAGGCATTGCCATAAGTATTATTCAGCTTAAGTCAAAGACATTGCCGTAGTTATTATTCGCTTAACACATGTACGCGTCACCGTACTATATATTGTAAAATATCATGCTTTAGGAAGAATCACATACCTTCTCAAATAAAACCACCGCCAAGTCAATATGTCGCAGCAGAGTCACCTATAATAGTCACACATATCTATTAAAGACTACTCAAGGTCATTCTTAAACAGGGGTTCATAATTCTACGGTAAGTCGGGCAAAGACTTCCTACCGGTGAGCTATATAAGTTCATCGTGAAAACAAATTCCCATGTAAGTACAGCTGATTATTCTTCTTTAAACCCTTCTAAGTGATTAACACTTCAATTCTATTCGTGATATACTTCTAAGTATTTATACTTATCCTTATACTACAACAATAAGTATTCTCTAATTCAAAAGAGGGTTAGGATTATTACCTCGGTAAGCCCAATAATATCCTAGATAAAGTCGCGCCTGAGCAAGGTTTAGCTCCTATGTTGTACGCTCCGGTAGCTCCAAGAACCTTAGAAGTTCTTCACAACTTCTACTAAGTACTAAGGGATTTGGGCTAGGGTATTTTGGGCATTATCACAATACTAGAAGACAACTTTTCTACCAAGGGAGGGGGGGTAGATTTCGGCTAGGCTAGGGGGGTATTCGGCCAAGGCCACCTTCACAAGGGGAGGGGGAGGTGTTTGGACGAAATGGCTATAAAGGGAGAGGAGAGGATTTTTCAAGACTTGGAAGATTTGTGGATGAAGAACTCTTCATCTTAAGGGGGGTATTTATAGGTCAAGAAGTGGCCAACCAATGGCCAAGATTAAGACAAGTGCAAGGCAAGTGTAGGGTGAGGATTAACTATACACAAATATCCTACCAACTCCTTGACTTGTGCCATGGCACAAAAAACGTGCCAAAGTTCCTCCATTTTCGTCCAATGGACGATTCAAGTCCATCAATGGGAGGGTGCCAAGTGTTGCCCTCCCGTTGGTCCAAAATGTTTCGTCTCTCGGAAAAATCCGCAAAAATACTTAATGTCATAGCCGGAATTTTCTCTACGAAAGCTGTGGAAACGTTTCGTCGGAAAACGATTCTTTTAGCGAGTTGTGTACAAATTTCGAACTTGGTCTATCTTTAAGGCTAAACTTTTGTACGTACGTCCTCACGTACATACTCCGGAAATACGGGGTATAACATATTAGTCCTTACCAATTCTTGGTAATCCAAAATCATTCAAGGAAACACGCATCTGACTCTCATACATAAATCCGTATAGTTTTACATCATTATACCAACTATACAACAAGTGTTACCAAACTGGATACACAATCCACATAATCCTCCCTGGGCCACTGCTGTTTTTCTCATAGTTGTAATCAACATAACTCGTTAGGGAGAGACGACCCTAACAACACAGCTCTATCGCACGATCTCAGAGTGAGAAGAATGGAAATCAATCCTAAATGTCCTGCAGCCTCCTGATTATAGATGTGGTGCACAACACACCGATAATCAAGACTCTACTAGACACGGCCTCAGACACTTTCCGAGGACTAATCGCTCGATACCACTTTTGTCACGACCGACCAAGCTCGCATCGGTGCCCTACCTGGGCACCCCTTACATGTATACATCAGAGAATAGCAGCGAAACATACACAACTCATAAAAACACTTAGACATATTACATCAACAGGCTAACCGATAAGGCCACCTTCCGTAAAACATACATAATAAAATAAACGTCAGTCACAATTCTTTCTGTACAACCCATACCACTAGACATGACTACAGACCTCTAAGAATAACAACAGTGACGGGACAGGGCCCCGCCATACCCCTGAATGTACTACAATCGACAATACCAGGGATAAGCCTCCGGAGTAATGGAGCTTCTCAACAGCTGAATTAGTGATCATAATAGTGAGGATCAACAACCTGTATACTCTACCTGCGGCATGAACGCAGCCGGCGAGGTCGAGACAACATGTACCAAATATGTGAAATCGAAAGCATCAGAGTGAAATCATATGTCTAAAATAAAGCCGAGACACGATATGATAACTTAAACAACGATAATGTGCCTTACTAACAATGAGAGTAAACAAGTATATACTTTACTGCATAAAAATAGGAGGCTCATGATCAAAACAGGGTCCCTCGCCCGTAGTATCAATAAGCAATCCTACTCGGGACTATTTCACCGCACGGGTCTGTGGACCCGCATGAGGTATTCCTCGCATAGGTTGTACCGCCGCGCGTGGGACTATTTCACCGCGTAAGCCCATAAGGACTCGCATGAGGTATTCCTCGCATCATGGGTAGCAAATCCACGGAACAGGTGGTATAACGTCTTGGGGGTTTACCCCTCATTTATACTCTTACCCTGAAGCAGGTGGTATAACGTCTTGGGGGTTTACCCCTCATTTATACTCTTACCCTAGCTTAACCGGTCATCATACATAACATAATCCCTACCGGCTTATCATACATAACATAAGCACTACCGGCTTATCATACATAACATAAGTACTACAAGCTTATCATATATAACATAAGCACTACCGGCTTATCATACATAACATAAGCAAGTTAAGACATCCCCTAACTTCTTATTTGCCTTAATTATCATGCACTCTCATTTTATTTAACTTAAGGCACTAACATGTTATTAGAAATCCGGGAATTTAACCCAAAGTACTACGTACTTCCGTTCCTTTAAAAAGAACCCTTTTTATATAAAAACCCCAAGATACTAACACCCGTAGTATCAAGACTTGTCTACTTTTCAAAACAAGTTACTACAGCTTTAGAAATTCATTTCAAGGCTTTGACACTAATTAACTTCTACATTCACAACCTAGGCAACTCATGCCTATAAATCAAGTAGACACTCTCTTAACCTTCCATAAATCCGTTATAACTAACTTCTCATAAAGCCGTTATAACTCTTTATGCTTTAGAAACTAAGACATCTTTAACCTTTAAAACAAGTGAGTTAATTCTCTAACTCAACCCACTTGGACGTTCTTAAACAAGTCAAGGATATCAAATGAAACTAAATTCATTTAAATCTCGTACGTCTACCGTACTATACATTTATAGTTACTCATGCTCAAGAGATAAGAAAAGTTCCACATACCTCTCCGGCTCAATCCACTTGCCGAGTTGAAAACGTCCCACGTAGAATGTCAACCTCGATTAGTACGAAACCAACCCCGCCAAGATATGGGTCGAATTATTCTAAATGCCCGATTAATCAACACGGAAGTGAGTTAAAATTGACAAGGTTCGTCATCACCTCTTTAAAGGAGAAATTTGCCCAGTTTCCTTTGAAATGTATGTAACAATAATTCAAGCAACAACCGTTAAGAATATACTCCCTTTGTTAAAAATTGATAAGAAGGTTGCTGAATGCTTTGTCTATCATATTTATATCACACTGAACTTTTGTAAATAAAAGAGTAGTTGAAACTTGTACTGTTGCTATATAAAACCATACGTACCAATTCTTTATTTTACTAACAGGGAAAGTTACTAAAGTAGATAAGGATGTTAGTGGCACTGTTTCCTTGGTGCATTTCTCAAGGGAGGAATATATAATATATTCTCCCAACACATAAAGCCAAGTGATTTTTCAATCATTATGTCCCCCCTACTCATTAATGAATTGCCACACAATATCCTTTTGGCTATGGATATTACACAATTACGCCACATAACCCCCTAACTTACACCCTTAATTAATTAATCAAATGATGTGCCTCTGTATAATTTATCAATTATACACAATAACTAATTCTTGATCTCAATTCACTTAAATTCTAAAAACTCATAAAACCTTTGTATACTCGATGTCATAATTTTTGTAATATGACACTAGTCCATAACTTCTTTTTGCATACTCCAAATTTATTCCCAATCCCCGTATCACATTCGTCACATCAAAAATTATTTCGGGACCACATCCTTTTATATACTAATTTCCTTATTAGCATATGTAAATATAACAAAAAAAACTTCCAAGACTCGGGTCTATTTCCTTCGTTTATGTGTTCAAATTATTGTTCAAAATTACGAGTCGTTACAGAAACTATGTCGCTAATTATATGTTTGACTCCGAAAGAACATTCAGGGACAAATGTTTCTAAGGGGGGAAGAATGTTACACCCTGTAATTATAGGACATGTTTTAAGAACGTACGTAAGAACTCAGAAATGTTAAGATTAGAGACTTGTAAAAATTTATCGGAATTATGAAATTGTCGGAAAACGTAATATTGTGACGAATGGGAGGGCGACACGTGTCACCCCCCCTTAAGTGGTCTTGGACGAAAAATACCATGGGTATAAGGGTCATTTGACCATTGTTAGGATGACAAAGTCTTGCAAGTTGAAGAGCTTGACAAAATTGACTTAGTCAATGGGGCCACATGACTTGATATTTAAAAGAACTTCATCCAAACCACACATATGTACAAATCTTGACCCTCCATGTTACTATATAAGTATACTAGTAGTGAGATAAGCATTCCATACTTAGAAAAATTTCAAGAAATTGGATGAACATGGAGTGAAGCTCTCGGGTTCACCTTGTCCAAAAGAAAAAAAATTTGTTTGTTGTCCAATAAGCTCCACACTTTAAACCAAGGTTCATGAGGGTATTGTAAGGGTATCTCAATAGAAAGATCCCGGAAAAATAGCATTTTTGTATTAGTCGCAAGGTGAAAACCTAGTTGCTTTCCTAGGTTTTGATTGGAAGATTAAAGGAAAGTTGTTTGTGATATTCTAAGGGTCTCAAGTGGCGGATTGAAGTGTCAAGAAGAGGCTCTAAGTTGATAGGGAGAGACTTCGGATTTGAAGGTGGACTAAGGCTCGTTGAGGTAACAATCTTGTTCTCTTAAAGTGTTACAAGATTATATATTGTTGTTAGCCTTGCATTTTACTAGCATGAAGTATATGTATTGAAGATTGATAAGTGATATGGATTGTTGTAGACTAAATCCAAAATGATATATAAGCCATTTGAAGTTGGATTACAATTTGGTCGTTAATTAGAATCGTCGCATGTTACTTACTTGAACATTGTAGTAGTTGTAATCGATTGCGACTTGATATCATGTTATACTAAACAACTTGGATTGAAAATGTTACACCCCGTAGTTCAAGGACATGTTTAAGAGAATGTATGTAAAGAACACAAGACTTGAAAAGGGTACGAAAGGAAGAATTGTTTTTCCGACGGAAAATCTTCCGAACGTCGGAAAGGAAAAATGTTCGTTGAAGAGAATTGGATTCTCAAAATGCATTAATTGAGGATTATGGAATGTATTATCATTATGGAAATTTATTTGTACGGATTTGGTCATATGGGGCCCACCCGAGGAATTTTACGTTTTGTGGGGCCCACGAGGGTTACGGAATTTTATGGACGAATGGGAGGGCGACACGTGGCACCCATCCCACATGGCTTGGTCGAATTGATGCAAGGGCAAAAGGGTCATTTGACCATTGTAAAGATGAGAAAGTCTTGCTAAGCTTGAGCTTGACATTGTTGACTAAGTCAAGAGCCACTTGGCTTGATCCCTTTCATCCAATTTTTACATGTGTTGTAATCTAGACCCTCCAATGTATTATATATGCATACTAGTAGCAAGACAAGGCTATTTGAGCTCCCCTCCACAAGAAAAATTTGTAGTTTGATCCATTAGCCACAAGACTTTAACCCAAGGTCCCTAAGGGTATTGTAAGGATATCTCAATTGAAAGATTTTGGAAAAACGGCGTTTTCACGTTAGTCGCAAGGCGAAAACCTAAGGCATTTTCATAGGGTTTGATTCGAAATGGAAGAGAAGTTGGTTGTGAACTTCTAAGGGCTTCAAATAGCGGATTGGAGCGTAAAGGAAAGGAGCTAAGAATTGCTAAGGAGCGACTTTGAATCTTGAAAATTTTAAGGGCTTGTAAAGATATAATTCTTGTCGTTTTAGTAATTAATATTACTTATTGTTGTAGCTATGGATATTAGCAAGCCTGAGATGTTTATATTATGAAGTTGACAAGTGTTATGGATATTGGAACCCTAATCCGAAACTAGTATGTTTAGCCTTAAGATTACAATTCAAGTTGATTATAAATATAAGTTGTCACATGTTATATATTGAAGGAAATTGTAGTTGTTGAAGTTGTTTATGACTATATAACATGTTAGACCTAAGAACTTGGATTGGAAAAGAATTGGAAAAGACTTTGAGTTGTTGTTTATGTTAGTCGAGAATGGCTTTAATTATGGAACTAGTTTCGTATTAATTTGTGGGGCAGAATTTTACACGTCCTGTTAAGGCGTGTAATCCCCTTTGGTTAGATGAATTGTTGGGCCTTAAATGTGGCATGTTTGGTTATTGTATTCGGCCTTGAAAAAGGTGGCAAAGTATGTAGAAACAAAGGAAGTGTTGTCCGATTTTCCATAGAATTTAGTGACTTTGCACTTAGAATATTCTACGTTTGAAGCTAGAGATTAATGGACATTTTATGGCCATTATAGGTGGAAGTACTAGTATAACGTTTTCTTAAGTATGTACGTAAGAATTTTACTATACTCTTATGGAAAAATGGGAAAAGATAATAAGGTACGATTAAGTTCACGAGATGGTAATGACACGGTAGGATCTGGTATGTACCCTTTTTATACTTGCCCCTGTCATTATTTTTGTACAGTTATGATTTGTTTACTGTACCTTATTTTCCGTTTCATATTAAATTTTTGTTATGCGACCCCGCCGGCTGCGTTAAATGTCCGCAGTTTAGGTACGATTGTGGATCCGCGAGCTTAGGATCTGGTTCAAAGATTTTGTGATGGCTCCAATGTTCGGAGTTGTCATGGCTATGTATATCCAGTGGGCGGGGCCTTGTCGTCATAGTATTTGTTCAAATCTTAAGTGCTGTATTCATCCGTAATTTGGGTCGACTAGAGTTGTTTTTTTTTACATTGTTAAACAGTGTAGACCCTTTCGGGTAATTTATATGATTATGGCAGCCTTATCGGCTTGGCATTAGTTTAAAAAAAAAGTGTGTTATTTATCTTCCGCAGTTTACTATGTTGTATGATTAGAAGGGTGCTCAGGTAGGGCACTAGTTGCGGCCCGGGGTCGGGTCGTGACAGAAAAGGAATTGGATAAGAATTGGTGTTGTTGTATATCAAAGTTGTCGAATTGGACCTTGTAGTTGGTACTAGTTTGATATCAATTGTGGGGCGGAATTTTACACGTCTAGTAGGCGTGTAATCCCATATTGTTAATTACATTGTTGGGCCTTAAATGTGGCGTGTTTGGTTATTGAATTCGGCCTTGAAAAAGTTGGCAAAGTATGTAGAAACAAAGGAAGTGTTGTCCGATTTTCCGTAGAATTTAGTGACTTTGCACTTATAATATTCTACGTTTAAAGTAAGAAGTTAATGGACGTATTATGGTCATTATAGGTTGACATACTACGTGCGGGATATTGTACTTAGCAAGTGGATTGACCCGAAGAGGTATGTAGAACTTTCCTATCTCTTGAGCATGAATAGTTGCACTTATATAGTACGGTAGACGTACAAGACCTTGATATCCTTTACTTGTTTAAGAATGTCCAAGTCGGTCGAGTTAGGGGATTAACTCACTTGTTTAAAAGTAGTAAGGATGTCTTAGTTTTCAAAGTTAAGGGACTTGAAGTTTTTTAAAGTATATGATACTTGGTTCGTTTTAAACGTATAAGTCCCTTGGATATAGGAAAATGTAATTGACTAAGGAATAATGTTAATATAACGACTTTATGGGAAGTTGGTTATATTAGCTTTATGGAAAGTTAAAAAGAGAGATTTACTCTAAGTAAAATAAGTAAGGATAAATGACTTGAATTAATGAAAGGCAAATTGATTTTAAGGCATCAATTGCCTAAGGTTTTAAAAGAAAAGAAGTCACTTGATTTAGAAGCCTAATTATATTTCTAAAGGTATTGTGACTTGTCTTGAAAAGTAATTGTGACTTGATACTACGGTTATTAGTATCTTGGAAGTTTTATATGAAAAAGAGTCATTTGTAAAAGAGTAGAAGTATGTAGTACTTTGGGTTAAATTCCCGGATTTTTTATAAAGATATGTTAGTGCCTTAAGTAAACTAAAATGAGAGTGTATATGAACAAGACTAATAAGAAGTTAGGGGATTTCTTAACTTGCTTATATATTGTATGATAAGCCGGTAGTGCTTATGTTATGTATGATAGTCGGTTTGTGCTAGTGGTAAATTATTCATTACGGGGTCATTCCCCGGGTTTGTGGCATTTGCATATTCCATGGATTTGCTACCCATGATGCGAGGAATACCTCATGCGGGTCCGTAAGGGCTTATGCGGGTGAAATAGTCCACGCGCGGCAGATCCTATGCGAGGAATACCTCATGCGGGTATACACGACCCACGCGCGGATACGATCATGCGAGAATACTTCATGCGGGTCACACGACCTGCGGTGAAATTGTCCCGCGAGTAGGATTGCTTAATGATACTGCGGGCGGGTTGTCCCGCTTTGATCGTGAGCCTCCTATTTTTATGTTGTAAGTATACTCTTATTTACTCTCATTGTTAGTAAGGCACAGTGTACTGTAATTTGATTATCATACATGTCTCCGGCTTTGTTTTAGACTTATGATGTAATTACAGTATTTTTCCAGTTTTACATACTTAGTACATATTGTGTACTGACCCCCTTCCTCGGGGGCTGCGTTCATGCCGCAGGTAGGGGTAAGCAGGTGGTGGATCCTCATTCTTAGGATCACTGATCAGGTGTCAGAAGCTCCATTTCTCCGGAGGCTTGTCTTTTGGTACGGTTTTCCCTGATGTTGTAGATATTATGTACATTCAGGGGTATGGCGGGGCCCTGTCCCGCCACAGTTGTTATTCCTAGAGGTCTGTAGTCACATTTTGTGGTTTGGGCTGTAAGAACAGAGTTGTACTGTTTTACTTTCGATTATGTATATTTTATGGAAGGCGGCCTTATCGGCTAGCCTGTGATGTTTATTGTCTAAACATATTTATGTGTTGTGTATGTTCCGCTGCTATTCTCTGATGTATACCTGAACGGGGTGCCCAGGTAGGGCACCAGTCGCGGCCCCGGGGTCGGGTCGTGACATATAGTCATTGACCAATGTAGAAGATCAAGTCTTCAAGCTTGAGATAATTGACCAAGTCAATAAGCCACTTGTCTAGATAATTAATTAATCTTCATCCTAGCCACACATATGTTGTAATCTTGACCCTCCATTGTGTTATATATACTACACTAGTGCAAGACTTAGTCTTCAACACTTAGAAAAAATTAGAGAACTTGTGCAGGCCTTGTGAGTGCTCTCGGATTTGAGGTCTTGCCCACACATGTTTTTTGTAATTTTGGTTCTTTATTCACAAGACTTTAACCCAAGGTCCCTAAGGGTATTGTAAGGATATATCAACAGAAAAATCTCGGAAAAACGATGTTTTCACATTAGTCGCAGGGCGAAAACCTAAGTCGTTTTCATAGTTTTGGATTGGAAATGGAAGAGAAGTTGGTTGTGAACTTCTAAAGGCTTCAAATAGCGGATTGGAGCGTAAAGGAAATGAGCTAAGAATTGCTAAGGAGCGACTTGAAATTTATAAGGGCTTATAAAGGTAACAATCTTGTCGTTTTAGTAATTAAGATTACTTATTGTTGTAGCTATGGATATTAGCAAGCATGAGGTATATAGTATGAAGTTTGATAAGTGTATTGGCTATTAGAACCCTAATCCGAAACTAGCATGTTTAGCCTTTGAGATTACAATTTAATTTGGTTATTAGTTTAGTCGTCGCATGTTATATAAAAAAGGAATTGTAGTTGTTAAAGTTATTTATGACTATATAACATGCTGGACCTAAGAACTTGGATTGAAAAAGAATTGGAAAGGACTTAGGATTGGTTATATTGGTGGTCGAATGCCCTTATAAGTGTTGGATTGTTTTATATGAATTGTGGGGCGGAATTTTACACGTATTGTAAGGCGTGTAATCCCCTTTGTTTGGTTGTTGTTTGGAGCCTTAAATGTGGCGTTTTGGTTATTGTATTCGGCCTTGAAAAAAGTGGCAAAGTGAGTAGAAACAAAGGAAGTGCTGCCCGATTTTCCGTAGAATTAGAGACCGTATACTTAGTATTATTCTACGTTGAGACTAGAAGTTGATAGTCTTGTTGTGACCATTATAGGTTGACACTTCTACGTACGGCGTATTCGGCTTAGCTTGTGGATTTAGCCGAAAAGGTATGTGAACTATCTCCTCTTCTAGCATGATTCCTTAAGATAAAGAAAGTATTTCCTACTCCTTAAATGATCCATTTCTTGGTTATATTTGGATTTCCTAAAGTAGAATTTGTTCTATGTACTTCCTTCATTGTACTTTGATGTTTAAATTATAAGTTGTATAATCCATTGCCTTAGTGAAGTTTTTTTTTTTTCCGGTAAATGCAAATTTTATTACTAATAACAAAAGGTAAGTGGCTACAATCAGTCGTTGAGGTATCTCAAGCCTCAACGTAAAGTAAACAAGAAGAGAGGGAGGGGAGGAGTGGTCACTCAAATGGTGCCATTACAAGAAGGGATAAAATCATAGAGAACTCTATAAGCTGTAGTTTTGATTCTTGCAATGACCTCTTCCGCCGAAAAGCTTGTGCCTTCAAAGATCAATGTGTTTCTTGCCCTCCAAATCTCATAGACCACAATGCAAAAAGTAAGCAAAATAGCTTTGGCTCGGATGCTTGTCCCGCGGTGATCTTTCTTAATCCACTTAAGGGAGCTTTCAACAGTTGTCATCTCTCTTCTAATACCCAACCAATCTTTTATGCTCCTCCAGATATTATGTGTGTAGGGGCAAGTAAAGAAGAGGTGCTCCCTTTTTTCATTTGCTTGCTTGCAGAACCCGCATGATATATCCTCCAAGTTGAGATATGATAGAGTATCCTTTGTAGCTAACCGCTTTCTGCAATTTAGCCACACAGTAAAAGAGAATTTGGGAGGAATGAAGCCTTTCCAAATTTGTGACATCCAAGGCTTTTTAACTTGCGGAGTGCGCAAGATATTATACACGAGGCTTGAATCAAATATACCGTTGGCACAACACTTTGTAAAGCCGTCAATAGCATCACCATGGCTACCAAAGATAGAAACAAATTTGTCGCGAATCCCACAAATCTTTCTGAATAAGGGGGAGTCCCTAGGACGTACCTCATAGTCCCAAATAGTAACACCTCTCAAATAGTGGCCATTGATCCATTGGACCCATAGAGAGTCAGCATCCGTGTGAGTTTGCCAAATAGTCCTGGATAGCAAGGCATGATTCCATTCCTTGATGTTCATTAGACCCAAGCCACCTTCAGTTTGAGGCAAGCAAATGATATCCCAAGCAACTCTTGGTGGTTTCCCTCCCCATAAGAACTGAATACAAGAAGACCGTACCTTGTTGATAATAGCGGCCGGGATAGGAAGTGCCCGGAACCAAAAACTCTCAACCCCTTGGACAACCGACCTGATTAGTTCCAGCTTACCCGCATAAGAAAGGGTGTGATGCCCCCATTTCTGGATGTAATTCGAAATTGCACTAGTGAATGGAGCAAATTGGTCCACCGAGACTGAAATTGGGGACAAAGGGATCCCCAAGTATCGTACCGGAAAGCTACCAATGGCGAATCCCACTCTGGACAATATCAAGTCACGAACTGTAGTATGCATTCCCGCTAAGTAGACAGAGGATTTGGACGGGTTAAGAGTTAGCCCTGAGGCAGCCTCCAACTCTTCCAGACAATTCATAAGAATCCCAACTGAAGATATATCTCCTCTAGCAAAAAGCATGAGGTCGTCCGCAAATGCTAGATGAGTAATGCCCAATTTCTTGCACTTTGGAAAATATGAGAAAGCTCTTGTCTCAGCCTTCCTTTTAAGCAGCCTTGAGAGGTATTCCATGCACAAGATAAAGAGACTAGGGGACATAGGATCACCTTGTCTTAGACCGTGCTTTCCTTTGAAGTATCCATGTAGCTCACCGTTGATAGAAAGGGAGAAGGAGGTTGAGCTAACACATTCCATGATCCAATTTGTAAATCTGGCTGGAAATTTTAGACTTCTTAGTACCAATTCGAGGAAACTCCAAGAGACTGTATCGAATGCTTTACGAAGGTCCACCATAAGCATACATCTTGGTGAGACTCTGGCTCTATTAAATCCTCTCACAAGCTCCTGTGCCACATATACGTTGTCCATCATGTTTCTTCCTTTCACAAAAGCCCCTTGGGATTTGTCAATGAGAGAAGGAAGGATCAATGCCATTCATTAGCTAGAATCTTTGTGATGATCTTATAGACCACATTAGTCAATCCGATGGGCCTGAAATCATTTACCTTAGGGTCATGATCAGTCTTTGGTAGTAGGGTAATGATGGTATGATTCACCTGCTTCAAAAGAACTCCAGTAGAGAAGAACTCTTGGACACTTCTTACAACATCATGGCCCACATCTCTCCATCTATTCTTGAAGAAGGCAGCCGAATAACCATCCGGTCCAGGTGCTTTGTCATTGCCTATATCAGAGAGAGCTTCCCAAATCTCCTTTGGGGTGATGAAATGCAAAAGCTGTAATCTCTCCTCTTCACTTAGCTTTGGGCCATAGTTGAACACATCCGGATCAAAGTTGGTAGTGGATCGGGAAGTACCTAATAGATCTTTGTAAAATTCAACAAGCAACTTCCTAACTTCTTCTGGTGATGTAGTGATAGTACCATTGGCTTTAACAAGAAAGTTAATTGAGTTCCTGACATTATGTTATATCCCGTATTTCCAGAGTATGTACGTAAGGACGTACGTATAAAATTTGAGCCTTAAGATAGGCAAGATTCGAAATTTGTACACAACACCCGGTTAGAGTCGTTTTTCGACGAAACGTTTCCACAACTTTCGTAGGGAAAATTCCGGCTATGTCATTTATAATTTTTGCGGATTTTTCCGAGAGACGTAACATTTTGGACCAACGGGAGGGTGACATGTGTCACCCTCACATTGGAAGAGGTTGGACGGCAAATGGGCTAAGCTTGCACGTTTTTGGTGTTGAATTTGTGGTCAAGGGTTAGGTAGGATATTTTGTGTAGATGGATAAGGTTGCACATGGCTTAATCTTGGCCTTACACTTGCCTTGCACTTGGCACCATCTTGGCCATTGGTTGGCCTTCACTTGACCTATAAATACCCCTTAGTTGATGAACTTTCTTCATCCAAAATTGAGCAATCTATCTAAGTCTCAAACTACTCCTCTCTTAGCTTGAGCTTTCGTCCCTCTCCTCCTAGTTGAGCTTGGCCGAGAGCCACCACACCTCCCCTTGTGAAGCCTTGGCAGGGTACCCCCCAGCCTAGTTGTCTCGTATAAATACCCCCCCTTTGTGGTATAGAAATACTCTCCTAGTATTGTTTTAATGCCCAAAATACTTAAGCCCAAAAACCTTGTAGTATTCCCAAAGTTACCTCTATACGTAGAGTCTTAAATACTACCTTTTGTCCTTTTAGTCTCAAACCGAAACCCTAAGGAAATCTTCATAGTTGGTTGAAGTATTTAAGTAGAAGTTGGTTAGAACTTCTAAGGGTTGTTTGGAGCGGATTGGAGCGCCCGGAGTAGGAGCTAAACCTTGCTCAGGATCGACATATATACTCGGATAATTTTGGGCTTATCGAGGTAAACACTCTTGACCTTCTATTGTAATTGGGAATTACATGTTGTAGGAATATATAGTTGAAGTATACTATATATAGTACTGAACATTATACTTACGGCAATGTCTTGCGACTTAAGCCTGAATTTAAAGGAAATAATCAGTAATTACATAGACCGTATTACTGAGACTTGTGTAGTATTGCGTGGGTAGAATTGTACACGTCGGTTAGGCGTGCAAACCCCGGTTGGCTTGGTAGCGGCCTCGATAGAGAGGAGATTTACGTTGCGGGAAGGGAGGAGTCGCCGAATTTTCTGTAGAATATGGAACAATGAGATCTAGATGTTAATAAGCGCCTTGTGGCCTTATAGGTTGAAGTACTACGTGTGGTGCGATCTACGTGGCTTAAGGAGTAGCCGACGGTTTGAAGTACTTGGAGCGTTTTGCTATTAGTCGATACTCGTCGAGGTATGTGAACCTCTTCCTATCTTTCTAGCATGATATGTGTGTAACTATGTAGTACGGTAGACGCATACGTATGTTAAAAGTATTTGATTGGTTTAAAACATAAAGGGGTTATAACGGCTTTATGGGAAGTTGGTTATAACGACTTTATGTAGATAAGAAAAAGCACAGTGATTGTTAAAAGGTAAGCGATTTGAGTTATAAGACTTGATGTGTGATGATAAAGAACTTGAAGTCTTTCATTAAGAAACCCTTTTGAAAGAAGAGTAATACCGTTTTGAGAACTTAAGAGTTATACTAGCTTTATGGAAAGTTAGGTATAACGTCTAAAAGAGATAAAAAAAAAGGGAATGGCTATTTGATCTTAGAAGTTAAGAGACGTGATCTTATAAGATAAGGGACTTAACTTAATTAAATTGATTTGAATGTTGTAAGATGTGTGAAACCTCATTCGTGAGTAATGAGTACTTGGTTTTTGAAAGGAATAATGTTTTACTGATTTCGGAAATCAGAATGTGTATCGACAAACCACTGCAGTGTTAATAAAGGAAAATGTATTGAATAATTAAGTATTATTAAAACCAGTAGAAACCTCCATCTGCATAGAAGCTAAGATGAGACAAAATGATATTACATTTTCTAGATCATGGCTGCTTAATAAGGTTGATTATGAACAAGAATAACCTACTACTTTATGGCATATGTTACTCAATTGTTTTAAAAGAGATTAAGACATTGAACTATGAAACTTTTCTAAAAGAGACTTGTGTAATTGAAATTAGGCAAACTGGAACTTTAGGGAAAAGAAAGGCATTGTGTTGTCTTAAAATGGTTTAAAACATAAAGTATGGAAGTTGTTTTGGTTTACTTAAAAGATGTAAGTCACTCTATTTTATACTACGGGTATCGGGTGACTCTTATAAAAAGAATGAATCTCTTAAAAGGAATTTAACGTACGTAGTACTTTAGGGTTAAAACCCGGACCTTGGCATAAAATGAAAGTACTTTGAGTTGTTGTGAAACCTGCCTGTGCTTGTTGTTGTGAAACCTGCCTATGCTTGTTGTTGTGAAACTTGCCTATGCTTGTTGTTGTGAAACTTGCCTATGCTTGTCGTGATAGCCTTTGTTGTGCAAGAATTGTGTTTCTATACTACCGCGCCTCTCGATGGAGGGTCGGTTGACTTGTTGAGAACTTACTTGGACGTGCCGGCAGTGACGGAGAAATTCCACGGGTACGTTCCTGTTGATTGTGTTACTTTTGCTAATCGCTTTGGACATACTGACACGATGCGTAGCGCACGGGTATGCTTCCATTTTGATACTGCTTTATTGTTTCCCTTTGGGCATACTGACACGATGCGTAGCGCACGGGTATGTTTCCATTTGGAATGCTGCTTTATTGTTTCCCTTTGGGCATACTGACACGATGCGTAGCGCACGGGTATGTTTCCATTTGGAATGTTGTCTTATTGTTTCCTTTTGGACATACTGACACGATGCGTAGCGCACGGGTATGCTCCCATTTGGATTGCTGTCTTGTTGATATCATATCATAGACTGCCGGCGGTGAGGAAGGAATTCCACGGGCACGAGTGATGATTTGGAGGGCGTGAGTCCCTGACTTAATATGACTGTTTATATGTTGTATACTGTAGTTTGGTTATCATACATGTCTCCTGCTTTATATAGACTGCTATGATTTCATTTACAGTATTTTACAGTTTCACATACTTGGTACCTGTTGTACTGACCTCCTTCGGGGGGCTGCGTTCATGCCGCAGGTAGAGGTACATCGATCGTGGGTCCTCGCTCTTAGGATCACATTTCAGCGTGTTGGAAAGCTCCGTTCCTTCGGAGGCTTATCTTTGGTAGGTTTCCCTCAGTTAGTCTCTTGTACATTCAGGGGTATGGCGGGGCCCTGTCCCGTCATTGCTGTTGAAAAAAAATCTTAGAGGTCTGTAGCACTGTTGTGGGAAGGGTTTTGTAAAAAGGATAACTGTTCGGGTTTTTATGTATATATACTGAAGGCAACTGTTTTGGTTGGCCTGTTTATCTATCATGTCTCTCATTTCATGTTTAAGGTTTTTTTTATTCACTGGTTTTCTCGATGTTGTATCACTAGGGTGCCCGGTAGGCACGATCACGCCCGAACGGTCGTGACAAAAGTGGTATCGAGCGATTAGTCCTCGGAAAGTGTCTACGCATCGCGTGTCTAGTAGAGTCTTGATTATCGGTGTCAGGCACCACATCTATAATCGTGAGGCTATAGGACATTTAGGATTGGTTTCCATTCTTCTCATTACGAGATCGTGCCTTAGAGTGTGTGATAAGTTGGACCCTCCGACGTATTCCTTTCCTTTACCGATTATGCCTCGCGTAAGGCAACCCGGCCCGAAGGCAAGGCGAGAGGAGCGTGAGTAGAGCGGCGGCCTCTACGAGACCACGATACTGAGCCTCCGGTCCACGATGCAGCGGAGGAGATGGGTTCTGAGAGATGGCCCAGCCATCGGGTCGATCGTGGCGATACGTGAGATAGATCGACGCAGATTCGGCCCAGTGAGCACCCGTATTTCACCCCGAGCGCATTTGAGATTACGGATTTTTACGAGATGTAACCCTCCGAGTTTTATGGGTCGAGGCACGAGGATGATCCGCAGGAGGTCATCCGGCAGTTACAACTGATCATGAGAGTGATCAAGGCATCGGAGACCGAGTCGGTTGTCCTAGGTTCGCATCGTCTGCGTGATACCGCAGTCGACTGGTTTGATTCGTGAGCCGTCGGGAGAGAATGCACTTCCGGCTTTATGGACGAGTTCTCAAAGGCATTTCTTGCACACTTCGCCTCCACAGATGAGGAGGCTCGGGCCGACAGATTTTTGGTGTTGCGGCGAGCAGGCGTGCGGTTGGGAGTACAATGTGAGTTCGACTCATTGTCGTGCGTCCCGCATTAGTGGCTAGTATGGAGGATCGAGTGCACCGATATGTTACAGGGCTCGATGATTACCTAGCAGAGAGTTGTTCGGGTGTAGCTCTTCAGCCGGGCATGGACATTGCCCGCATACAGGCTTATGCACTTGGAGGTGAGGAGCGGAGAAATCGACGAAATGATCAAGGTCAGCAGAAGAGGCGTAGCAGGTCCTTTGGTGACTTTCGAGTGGACCGCCGCCAGCAGACTAGTTATGCGCCTCGCCCGACAGAGTGGTCCTCCACAATCTTCAGAGCATCCAGAGTATTCAGGAGCAGGTCAGGGCTCCAAGGGTTCAGATTTTTGGGAGAGCAGGGGTGTTAGCCAGCTGAAGCCACCCCTACCTCGTTGTGACCGCTGTGGTAGACTCGCGGTGGGGAGTGTCGTGCTAGTCCGGGAGTTTGTTTTACATGCGGCCAGCAGGGCCATTTTGGGAGAAACTGTCCGACCAGGGGTAGCACTGGTAGGATAGCACAGAATACGAGATCAGTTGTGGGTTCTTCACCTTCCATAGCCAGGCAGGATGTTCATACACCGGCGGGCCACGGTAGAGGTCGCGGTGGAAGTTTCCAGTTTTAGCGGTCCTCTGAACCGCCTACTTTCAGGTATATCCTTAACCCTCTAGAGTTTTGTATGTATTGATGTTGTGATTAGTGTTATGTTCGGATAGCTTTGTGCTAAAATGTGATGTAGAACCTGGTTAGTGAGAAGGGTAAGCTTGAGGGTGAGGAAATGATGAACCCTAGAATATTACAGTTGAGACCTTAGATATAAGCGCCGTCTTGAGTACAAGTTTTTGCAAGTGATCCTTGTCGGAGTGCATTTTATGCCTAGAATGTATTGTGTGATAAGTCCCTGGGTAGTGTGAAATGGAAGTGGTAGCTTTCATGACCTGTAGAGGTAAGATTGTTCCGGATCGAGAAACGAGAGAGTCGGCGTGACAGATGCTCGGGTTGAGGACGTGTTGCGTATCAACCCGTAGCCCGGATTGAGGTAGGGTCAGCTCTGGGTGGTCCCGCCAGGTGGTAGGGTCACGAGGGTGCTAGGCCCAAGTTTAGTTGACCATCGTATGAGTTCGTGGGTGTGTTCGACCAGAAGCAGATCGTGAAGGTCGGGGATGGCCTTAAGGAAGATTGAGGCTAGTAAGATGACCAAGTTTGGAGGTAGTGACTCCAAGGGTTGGAAACAGAAGCGTTGACTAAAGTGTGGTACGTATACTAGAAGAGTTCAAGTGTTCGAGAAGAGTACGACGAGTAAGGGTAGAGGCGAGCATGTATTGCGAGCATAGATATGATCATTTCTTGTGAAGGGAGAAGGTGCGAAGGATGTATATTTTAGACCTCAGGAATCGCATGCAGTCCGGTACAATTTGTTGGGTCGCCGGAGTGACACTAGAACCTCGCGGCAAAGTGACAAAAGTTTGTGATGTTAGAGGTGTTTCCTCGTGGACTTGGATGTAAGTATTTACGCGGGTGTTTCGTGGCCAGTTGTGGCGTTGGCAACTTATTAGAAGAACTCTATCGTTATCCGTCTTGAGAAGGAACATTTGCGACGAATGTTTCTAAGGAGGGGAGAATGTTATACCCCGTATTTCCAGAGTATGTACGTAAGGACGTACGTATAAAATTTGAGCCTTAAGATAGGCAAGATTCGAAATTTGTACACAACACCCGGTTAGAGTCGTTTTTCGACGAAACGTTTCCACAGCTTTCGTAGGGAAAATTCCGGCTATGTCATTTATAATTTTTCCGAGAGACGTAACATTTTGGACCAACGGGAGGGTGACATGTGTCACCCTCACATTGGAAGAGGTTGGACGGCAAATGGGCTAAGCTTGCACGTTTTTGGTGTTGAATTTGTGGTCAAGGGTTAGGTAGGATATTTTGTGTAGATGGATAAGGTTGCACATGGCTTAATCTTGGCCTTACACTTGCCTTGCACTTGGCACCATCTTGGCCATTGGTTGGCCTTCACTTGACCTATAAATACCCCCTTAGTTGATGAACTTTCTTCATCCAAAAATTGAGCAATCTATCTAAGTCTCACACTCCTCCTCTTAGCTTGAGCTTTGTCCCTCTCCCCTCCTAGTTGAGCTTGGCCGAGAGCCACCACACCCTCCCTTGTGAAGCCTTGGTAGGGTACCCCAGCCTAGTTGTCTCGTATAAATACCCCCTTTGTGGTATAGAAATACTCTCCTAGTATTGTTTTAATGCCCAAAATACTTTAGCCCAAATACCTTGTAGTATTCCCAAAGTTACCTCTATACGTAGAGCCCGGAAATACTACCTTTTGTCCTTTTAGTCTCAAACCGAAACCCTAAGGAAATCTTCATAGTTGGTTGAAGTATTTAAGTAGAAGTTGGTTAGAACTTCTAAGGGTTGTTTGGAGCGGATTGGAGCGCCCGGAGTAGGAGCTAAACCTTGCTCAGATCGACATATATACTCGGATAATTTTGGGCTTATCGAGGTAAACACTCTTGACCTTCTATTGTAATTGGGAATTACATGTTGTAGGAATATATAGTTGAAGTATACTATATATAGTACTGAACATTATACTTACGGCAATGTCTTGCGACTTAAGCCTGAATTTAAAGGTGAAATAACTGTAATTACATGGGGTATCAGATGAGACTTGTGTAGTATTCTGGGTAGAATTGTACACGTCCGGTTAGGCGTGCAAACCCCCGGTTGGCTTGGTAGCGGCCTCGATAGAGAGAGAGATTTACGCTGTTATGTGGGGAGGTGCTGCCGAATTTTGTGTAGAATATGGAACAATGAGTTCTAGATGTTAATAAGCGCCGTGTGGCCTTATAGGTTGTAGTACTACGTGTGGTGCGATCTACGTGGCTTAAGGAGTAGCCGACGGTTTGAAGTACTTGGAGCGTTTTGCTATTAGTCGATACTCGTCGCGAGGTATGTGAACCTCTTCCTATCTTTCTAGCATGATATGTGTGTAACTATGTAGTACGGTAGACGTACATATGTTAAAAGTATTTGATTGGTTTAAAACATAAAGGGTTATAACGGCTTTATGGGAAGTTGGTTATAACAGCTTTATGTAGATAAGAAAAAGCCTGGTGATTGTTAAAAGGTAACTGATTTGAGTTATAACTGACTTGATGTGTGATGATAAAGAACTTGAAGTCTTTCATTAAGAAACCCTTTTTGAAAGAAGAGTAATACTTCGTTTTGAGAACTTAAGAGTTATACTAGCTTTATGGAAAGTTAGGTATAACGTCTAAAAGAGATAAAAAAAAAGGAATGGCTATTTGATCTTAGAAGTTAAGAGACGTGATCTTATAAGATAAGGGACTTAACTTAATTAAATTGATTTGAATGTTGTAAGATGTGTGAAACCTCATTCGTGAGTAATGAGTACTTGGTTTTTGAAAGGAATAATGTTTCTTGATTTGGAAATCGAATGTGTATAGAAAAACCACTGCAGCGTTAATAAAGGAAAATGTATTGAATAATTAATTATTATTAAAACCAGTATAAACCTCCATCTGCAGAAGCTAAGATGAGACAAAATGATATTACATTTTCTAGATCATGGTCGCTTAATAAGGTTGATTATGAACAAGAATAACCTACTACTTTATGGCATATGTTACTCAATTGTTTTAAAAGAGATTAAGACATTGAACTATGAAACTTTTCTAAAAAGAGACTTGTGTAATTGAAATTAGGCAACCTGGAACTTTAGGGAAAAGAAAGGCATTGTTGTCTTAAAATGGTTTAAAACATAAAGTATGGAAGTTGTTTTGGTTTACTTAAAAGATGTAAGTCACTCTATTTTATACTACGTATCGGGTGACTCTTATAAAAGAATGAATCTCTTAAAAGGAATTTAACGTCGTAGTACTTTAGGTTAAAACCCGGACCTTGGCATAAAATGAAAGTACTTTGAGTTGTTTTGAAACCTGTGCTTGTTGTTGTGAAACCTGCCTATGCTTGTTGTTGTGAAACTTGCCTATGCTTGTTGTTGTGAAACTTGCCTATGCTTGTCGTGATAGCCTTTGTTGTGCAAGAATTGTGTTTCTATACTACCGCGCTTCTCGATGGAGGGTCGGTTGACTTGTTGAGAACTTACTTGACGCACAGCGTGACGAGAAATTCAACCGCACGTTCTCGTTGATTGTGTTACTTTGCTAATCGCTTTGGACATACCGACACGACGCGTAGCGCACGGTATGCTTCCATTTTGATCTCGCTTTATTGTTTCCTTTGGGCATACTGACACGATGCGTAGCGCACGGGTATGTTTCCATTTGGAATGCTGCTTTATTGTTTCCCTTTGGGCATACTGACACGATGCATAGCGCACGGGTATGTTTCCATTTCGAATGCTGTCTTATTGTTTCCCTTTGGACATACTGACACGATGCGTAGCGCACGGGTATGCTCCCATTTGGATTGCTGTCTTGTTGATATCATATCATATCGGCATGGCGAAGGAATTCCACGCACGAGTGATGATTTGGAGGCGTGAGTCACGACTTAATATGATCATTATATGTTGTATCGTAGTTTGGTTATCATACATGTCTCGCTTTATATAGATGCTATGATTTCATTTACGATTTTACGATTCACATACTGGTACTTGCAGATCGACTCTTCGGCCGCGTTCACGCCGCAGTAGAAGTACATCGATCGTGGGTCCTCGCTCTTAGGATCACATTTCAGCGTTGAAAGCTCCGTTCCTTCGAGGCTTATCTTTGGTAGGTTTCCGAGTTGTAGTCTCTTGTACATTGAGGGTATGGCGGGCCCCGTCCGTCATTGCTGAAAAAAAAATCTTAGAGGTGCAGAGTAATTGTGGGAAGGGTTTTGTAAAGGATAATTTGTGGGGTTTTTATTTATATATACCAAGGCAACTGCTTTTGGGCCTGTTTATCTATCATGTCTCTCATTTCATGTTTAAGGTTTTTTTTATTTTCGCTGGTTTTCTCTGATGTTGTATCACTAGGGTGCCCGGGGTAAGGCACCAGTCACGGGCCCGGAACGGGTCGTGACACATTACTCCTCTTGATCAAGCTATGAAAATATTTGGAGCATCTATCACTTCCAATCAAGTGTTTTTGTCTTGACTTCTGCCTTATGAAGTGTCTTTACGCTCGAAGAAGGTGTTTGCTCTAGCTCTTGAGGACTTAACCTTGGCTTTTAGCTCCTCATCAAAGGGATTTTCCATGTGTGCATTGATAGCATCCTTGAACTCAATGTTTGCCCCTTTTGCTCTTTGTTCAATACCCCCAAAGTCACTTTTGTTCAATGCCCTTAATGGTTGCTTTAGGGCTTTCAATTTTGAGGCAAGGACGAATTGAGCAGTTCCCAATATGTCTTGTCTCCAACATGAAGTCATTATGTCCTCGAAGGCTGGGTGAGAAAGTGTTATACCCCGTATTTTTTCCCGAGTATGTACGTAAGGACGTACGTAGAAATTTGAAACTTGTGTTAGGCTTGGCCGAATTTAATTTTGTTCACAACACCCGTTTAGAGTCGTTTTTCGACGAAACGTTTTCACAGCTTTCGTAGGGAAAATTCCGGCTATGTCTTTTTTAATTTTTGCGGATTTTTCCGAGAGACGGAACGTGTTGGACCAACGAGAGGGCGCCACTTGGCACCCTCCCATTGGCGGACGTAAGGGGTCGGTTTGGACGAATTGAAGAGGGGGGAGTTGGTAGGATATTTTGTGTGTTAGTTGGTTAAGGACACATGGGTGGATCTTGGCCCTACACTTGCTATGCACTTGGCTAGATCTTGGCCATTGGTTGGCCTTGGCTTGTGCTATAAATACCCCTCTCCCTTTGATGAATTCTTCATCCTTTCCACAAATCTTCTAAGTGTTAAAATCCCTCCCTCTCCCTTCTTGTGGTTCTCGTCCAAGAGCCTTGCCCTCCCCTTGGGTGGCCTCAGGCCGAGAGCCTCCCCTCTCCTCGGGTGCTAGCCGTGGGTACCCCTAGCCTAGTTGTCTTCGTATAATACCCCCCCTCTTGGTAGAAATACTCTCAAAAGTATTGTTATAATGCCCAAATTACCTTAGCCGTATACCTTGTAGTATTCTAAGGTTAAACCTATACAAAAAGCCCAGTTATACTATTATACTTCCCGTCAGTCACAAAACCAAAACCCTAGGAAAATCTCCATAGTCCGTTGAGTATTGTGTAGAAGTTGGTTAGAACTTCTAAGGGTGGTTTAGAGCGGGTTGGAGCGCACGGAGTTGGAGCTAAACGATTACCCAGGATCGACTTTTATACTTGGATAATTATGGGCTTATCGAGGTATTATCTTGTCCCTCTATTGTAATTGGAAATTACATGATTGTTAGGCTATATAGTTGAAGTATACTATATATAGAATCAACGTTGTTATCGCAATGTCTTTGGACTTAAGCCCAATAATAAGAAACCTTTTGAAAGAAGAGTACCGAATCAGATGTACATAGGATCAGACATGAGACTTGTGTAGCTTTTCGTGGAGTAGAATTGTACCCGTCGGGTTAGATGTATAACCCCGGTTGGCTTGGTGGCGGCCTCGATAAAGGAGGAGATTTACGCTCATGTGAGGTGCCGAATTTTGGTAGAATGTTCTACGAGGTCTAAATGTTAATAAGCGCCGTGGCCTTATAGGTTGAAGTACTACGTGTGGCGCGATCTACTTGGCTTAAGGAGTAGCCGACGGTTGGAAGTACTTGAGCGCTTTGCTATTAGTCGATACTCGTCGCGAGGTATGTGAACCTCTTCCTATCTCTTCTAGCATGATATATGTGAACTATGTAGTACGGTAGACGCATACGTGCTAAATGTATTTGATTGGTTTAACACAAAGTGTTATAACGGCTTTATGGGAAGTTGGTTATAACGACTTTATGTTGGTAAGAAAATACTTGTGGTTTTTAAAAGGTAATCGATTTGAACTATAATCGCTTGTTATGTGTTAATAAAGAACTTGAAGTATTTCAAAAGATTTTGAATCATTTGAAAGAAGAAGTAATACTTGGTTTTGAAAACTTAAGAGTTATACTAGCTTTATGGGAAGTTAGGTAATAACGCTTAAGAATGTTTCTCGATTTGAAATCGAATGTGTATCGACAAACCATTGCGGCGTTAATAAAAGGAAATGTTTTGACAGATTAAGTATTATTAAAACCAAGAGAAACTTCCATCCGCATGAAGCTAAGATGAGACAAAATGATATTTCCTAGATCATGGCTGCTGTAATAAGATTGTTATAAACAAGAATATCCTACTCACATATAAGACTTATGTTTCTCAGATAGTTTAAAAGAGAATTATATTCTTAAATGAATAAGACTATGAACTACGAAACCTTTCTAAAATAAGAAACGTGAACATTTGAAATTAGGCAAACTTGACGCTTTGGATAATAATGTTGTTACTTGATTTTACAAAGATAAGTGTTTTGATTCACTTCAAAAGATAATCACTCTATTTTCATATACTACGTATTGTGTGACTTTTGTGAAAGTAACGTATCTTTTAAAAGTTAATGTATGAAGTACTTTGGGGATAGAAACCCGAACATGTTGACATATAGTAGAAAGTACCTTGTGTGTATAACTTGATTGCGTTGGTTTGTCATAGCCTTGTAATACCTTCGTGATGCTTTGATAAGTAATCATATTAGGATGCTACGTGTGTTAGTATTCTGTGATGTTTGTGTAAAGGGTTTTCCTCGATTGTGCTTATGTTGTTTAAACGATAAACCGTTATGTTGGTATTATACCACTCACCGCTTTTTCCGGGGTTAAGCCGCTCCACGCGGGGTAGACTTCAGTGATGCGGGACCATGATTCGAGAATACCTCATGCGGTCCCGGGCCTATCGCGAGCTACGAGTTCCGTGTTAGTGCGCCTTTTTGGTCACGCGGTCTATGTGGCCATGCGGATCGCGAGTCGGGGACGACGCCGGAGTAGCTACCCTCGACGGGTTATACCTCACGCGCCTATAAGAATGGCCTATGCGGAGTGCGGGAGTTCTGTGGCTAGACGCGCACATTTGATATTGCGACGAGCGACCGGCCTTTGATCATGTGACGGCCTGCAGACAGATATCATGATACATTTTATGACCTTGTTAGTACCGCTGGTGTTAGTAGTCGGCTATGCCTTCGCATTTACCCCGCATCGCTTTATTTGGACACAGGTGGGACCTGTTGTTCATGTGTATTCCTTGGTGCTTTTATATCATAGACTGCCGGCAGTGAGGAAGGTATTCCACGGGCATGATTGATGTTGTGGGCCTGAGACCCATTGTTATATTGGAGTGATGACTTCGAGGGCATGAGTCCCTGACTTGATATGACTGCTTATTGTGAACTGTAGTTTGGTTATCATACATGTCTCCTGCCTTATATAGACTACTATGATTTCATTTACTGATTTTCGTTTCACATACTCGCACTGCAGATCGACTCCTTCGGGCCGCGTTCATGCCGCAGTAAAGGTACACCGCCGTTGATCCTCGCTCTAGTGGTCACGCTCGTTGGGAAGCTCGTTCCTCCGAGGCTTATCTGTATAGTCTCCGTTGTTGTAGGTGCTACATTCGTGGTATGACGGCCCGCCCCGTCGTTGTTGTCATATCATTCGTAGAGGTCTGTAGTACTGGTGTGGGCAGGGTTTGTAAAAAGGATTAAACTGTTCAGATTGAAAGAGTTGTTGTTTCTATATATATGCCGAAAGGCAAGTTTTCACAGGTTATTGTTTATACTTCCGTTATTTTATGTTATTGATTTATGTTCCGCTGATTTTCTCTGATGTATGACTACTGGGGTGCCCGGGGTAAGGCACGACCACGCCCGTTCGTTGTGACAAAAGTGGTATCGTGAGCGCTTAATCCTCGGAAAGTGTCTATGCATCGTATCCAGTAGAGTCTTGATTATCGGTGTGTTGTGCACCACGCCAATAATCAGGAGGCTATAGGATATTTAGGATTGGTTTCTATTCTTCTCATTCTGAGATCGTGCCTTAGAGCTGTGTGATAAGTTGGACCCCTCTAACGTATTTCTTTCCCTTACCGTTATGCCTCCGTGTAAGGCAATCCGAGCCTGTGAGGCGCGCAAATGGCGAGCTGCGAGTAGAGTACAGAGGGTTACGTGGGCACAGGCCCAATTATCACCTTGGGTGGTGCTTCATTCGGGGAGTTCTGCGACGTCACTAGCCCCAGCAGAGTTTAGCACGGCGGCAGCAGTTCCTACTGCGGCCATGATATTTGAACCTTCAGTTCCACGACCGGGAACAGAGAATATAGATTTCAAGGAGGCGACCCTGTTACTAACTATGGATTTGACTACCAGAGAGTATACCGATGTACCGCGAGTCTTGATGACTATCTAAGAGAGGGTTGTGCAAGAGTAATTCTTCAGTTGGGCTTGAGCATGGCCTGTGTACGGGCTTATGCGCAGCAGGCCGAAAAACGTAGAGATCGACGGGTTAACGAAGGACAGCAGAAGAGGGCCAGAGCAGCAAGGTCCTTTAGTAACTTTTGAGGCGAGTCGCCTCACCAGCGGATTAGATTATGCACATCCACCAGTGCAGAAAGGTCCTCCACAGGGTTCGGGACGTTCAGGTATGCAGGAGTTGGTCAGAACTCCAAGGCTTCCGGTTCGCAGTGTGACCGACGTCATCCCGGGGAATGTCGTCTTTAGTTGGTAATGGTTGTACCGACCGCCGTGGTCCGATGTTGAGAGAGTGTCCTGCAGGAGGACTCACCTTCAGGATCGGTGGGTAGTTCGTCACCTTCCTTAGCTGCGCTCTACGGGCAGTTTGATTAGAACAACTAAGGGAGTGAAGCAAAGAGATATAGATATATCTTTAACCCTCTGTAGTTTTGTTTATGTGATAAGTGAGTATACCTTAAGTGCTATGTTCGATAGAGTGTGTTAGTTGTGATTAGAAATCATGGTGGGTTAACCGAGTAAGATTTTGGGGGATAGAGAGGTGTGAGCCTTAGAGTTTTATACGCAGACCTTAGAGGTAAGGCCATCTCGAGTATAGGTGTAGTGTTATGTTTGATCCTTATCGGAGTGCATAGTGCACGTGAGCTATGGTTGTGGATAAGTCCCCGAGTAGCGTGATTTGAAAGAGGTAGTCGAGCCAGAAGACCGCTAGGTTTTCAAACGTGATTAGTGAGATTGTCCCGATCGGGAGCTAGTATTGCGCGTTGCCGGTCGGGTTGAGGCCACGCCGCGGGTCAACCCGCGTAGGTTTGGTGCGGGTCAGGTGTGGTGGTCCCGCCTTGTGTTAGGGTTGCAGGGTGTTAGGCCCAAGTTTAGTTAACCAACAGACGAGTTCGTGGACGCGTTCGACCAGTGGTCGGGCCGAGAGGTCACCGCCTTCTCTTCTAGCAAAGTTACGCTTACTCGGCGGTTGTTGATTTTATCGTAAAGGTTGTAAGGTCGCACGGTGCCTACCTTCACCTTATGACAGAAGTGGAGCCAGTGGTACTACTGTTTTTGTTTCCGGAAGTTTTACCAAGCAGGTTAAGAACTCAGTGAGTCTCAGACCGCATTCGCCTGGCCAGGCGTGTGTATTTGGAGGTAGTGGTGGGGATTGTTGTCTCTGTGGAGGAGTGTTTAAGCTACCATTTCGCCGAATGTCGCCTTACGAGGCCTCAGAGGGCGGAAGTGTAAGTTGCGGTCGATTGGTTCGATGTTGGCAAGATTCAGATAGTTGGTTCAGCTTGTTCCAAAGAGATGGGATGTGGTAAAGCTTGTCTAGGAGGTTCTGCACTGTAGAAATCGTGCGGATAATCGGCGACGACGCTTAGAGTTCAGGTTGACGGTCGGTCTTCTTGAAAGTACCACCCCGAATGGGGTGTGGCGAGATTTGGAAAAACAGAGGAAACTTAGCTCGAGTTACTTTGGGCCCTTTTGAGTTCATGTGAAGAATAGGCCAGGTTGCCTATACGTTAGCATTTGTCGTCCGACTTAGGAGGCAGTACGTCCGGTCTTTCGTATTGTTATGTTCGGGAAAGTATCGGAAATCCATCCAGAGTGTTCCCAGTTAATGATGACCACGTTAGAGATAGTAACCCCGAGTTTCGGAAACTGAAGCAGTATCAAGAGTTTGGGTGTACGACAGCCGCAGTGATCGCATGCAGTCCGGTACCATTGTTGGGTCGCCTGAGAAGGTTTATGCCTCGGGCAAAGTGACAAAAGTGGTATCATGTGGTAAGAATTCGAGTGTACGAGGAGGGTACGACTCGTAAGGGAAGAAGCGAGCATGTATGGCGAGCGTAGATGTGATCATTTCTTTTGTATAGAGAAAGTGCGAAGGAATTATATTTTAGACCCTTGGATGGGAGCGTTTGTGATGTTAGAGGTGTTTCCTCGTGGACTTGGATGTAAGCATTTTGCGCGGATGTTTCTGTGGCCAGGGATGGCAGGATTGTTCTCGTAAGTATAGTAGGGAAGACTATACCGGCGCGCGTTTGTTTTGAGACTTAGAAGGAACATTCGGGACGAATGTTTCTAAGGAGGGGAGAATGTTATACCCCGTATTTTTCCCGAGTATGTACGTAAGGACGTACGTAGAAATTTGAAACTTGTGTTAGGCTTGGCCGAATTTAATTTTGTTCACAACACCCGTTTAGAGTCGTTTTTCGACGAAACGTTTTCACAGCTTTCGTAGGGGAAATTCCGCTATGTCTTTTTAATTTTTATGGATTTTTCCGAGAGACTAACGTGTTGACCAACGAGGCGCCACTTGTGTTATACCGTATTTCCGCAGTATGTACGTGTGGACGACGCATTTAATTTTGAGCCTTAAGTTAGGCATGTTTGAAATTTTGTACAAGTGCCGATTAGAGTCGTCGATTTTAACGTTTCCATTTTCGTGAGAGAAAATTCCGCTATGTCATTTATAATTTTTGCGGATTTTTCCGAGAGACGAAACATTTTGGACCAACGGGAGGGTGACATGTCACCCCACATTGGTAGCAAGTGGAGGACTTGACGATCAAGGCCCAAGAGGGATCGCTGGCCTCGCCGATTGGTCCCTTGAATCAGGCCTTGTTTTGGCCTTGTTTTGTGGAGTGTTTTGTGGAGTGTTTTGTGGAGTAGGGTTAGGTGCACTTGGCTTGATCTTGGCCTTACACTTGCCTTGTACATGGCTTGATCTCGCCATTGTTGGCTTTTGGTTTTGCTATAAATACCCCCTAAGTGTGAAGACTTCATCCATTCCAAAACTTCCAAGTCTTGAAACCCTCTCCTCCCTTCTTGTTGTGCTAGCCGAGAGCTTCCTCCTCCCCTTTCGTGAGGCCTTGTGGCCGAGAGCACACCCTCCCCTCAGGTACTCGCCGTGGGTACCCCTAGCCTAGTTGTCTTCGTATAATACCCCTTGTTGTGGTATAGAAATACTCTCCTAATATTGTTGTTATGTCCAAATACCTTGGCCCAAATACCTTGTAGTATTCCCAAGGTTACACTTATACAAAGCCCGTAAAATACGATTATACTTCCTTTAGCCACAAAACGAAACCCTAAGGAAATCTTCACCGTTGTTGAAGTTGTAAGTAGAAGTTGGTTAGAACTTCTAAGGGTTGTTTGAGCGCCGAGTAGGAGCTAAGCGTTGCTCAGATCGACTTTATACTTGGATAATTTTGGGCTTATCGAGGTAAACACTATCGTTCTTCTATTGTAATTGGAAATTACATGTTTGAATATATAGTCAAGTATACTATATATAGAACTATACTTAGTAATCGTGGCAATGTCTTTTGACTTAAGCTCAAGAATTAAGAATCGAATCAATCAGAATTACATAGATCGTAGACATGAGACTTGTGTAGTATTATCGTGTAGTAGAATTGTACACGTCCAGGTTAGGCGTAAAACCCCGTCGGTTGGCTTGGTAGCCGCCGATAGAGAAGGAGATTTGCGCCGCGGGAGGTGCCGAATTTTCAGTAGATTATGGAACGTTGAGATCTAGATGTTAATAAGCGCGCGTGGCCTTATAGGTCAAGTACTACGTGTGGAGTGATCCACTTGGCTTAAGGAGTAGCCGGTTTGAGGTACTTGGAGCGTTGTGCTATTAGTCGACAATCGTCGCGAGGTATGTGAACCTCTTCCTATCTCTTCTAGCATGATATGTGTGAACTATGTAAGTACGGTAGACGTACATGTGTTAACTGTGTTTGATTGTTCTTAACACATAAAGTGTTATAACGGCTTTATGGGAAGTTGGTTATAACAACTTTATGTAGGTAAGAAAATACTTTGTGGTTTTAAAAAAGGTAACTGATGAGAATTACAACTGGCTTGTTATAATAAAGAACTTGATGTATTTCAAAAAGATTTATAAGTCGTTTTGAAGGGAGAGTAACACTTGGTTTTAAAAAGAGTTATACTAAGCTTTATGGGGAGTTAGGTATAATGTCTTAAGAGAGGTAAAGAAAATGGTTTACTGATGTTAGAAGTTAAGAGACTTGATCTTATAAGATAAGAGACTTAACTTATTTGTTCTAATATGAATGTTTGTGTGAAACCTCATTCGTGAGTAATGAGTACTTGGTGTTATTTAAAGGGATAATGTTTTACTGATTTGAAATCGAATGTGTATCGGCTGCACCAATCGCAAATTAATAAAGGAAAATGTCTTGAATAATTATGTATCGTATTAAAACCAGAGAAACCTCCATCCGCATAGAAACTAAGATGAGACAAAATGATATTACATTTTCTAGATCATGGTCATTGTAATAAGAATGATGTAAACAAGAATAACCTACTCTCACGTGAGACATTTATTACTCAATTGTTCTAAAAGGAATCAAGTGATTAAGTTTGGGAACTATGAAACCATTTGAAAATGAGAAGCTTGAGTAATCAAAACTAGGCAACCGAACTTAGGAAAAGAATGTTGTTACTTGATTTTGAAAAGGAATGGGTTGGTCATTCTAATACTACGTATCGTGACTTTTATAAAAGTAATGGATCTCTTTTAAAAGAACTTAACGTATGTAGTACTTTGGGGTTACAAACCCAGACTTTGGCATAAAATGAAAGTACTTTGAGTTGTGTGAGACTTGCCTATGCTTGTTGTTGTGAAACTTGCCTATGCTTGTTGTTGTAAAACTTGCCTATGCTTGTTGTTGTGAAACTTGCCTATGCTTGTGATGATAGCCTTGGTTGTGCAAGTGTGGTATTTCTGTGTTACCGCGTCTGCAGAGGCGGTTGACTTGTTGAGAACTTACTTGACGTCGGCGGTGATGGAGAATTCCACGTATGTTTCCATTTTGATTACCGTCTTGTTGTTGATGTCACATGGATATGTCTACACCGACGCAGATTCCGGCACGCGCCACGCGTCGTTGATTACCCGATATATGGTTATTATCGCAACATGGACGTGTCTACACCGATGCAAGATTCCGGCACGTGGCCACGCGCGTGGTTGACCACCGATATTGTTATTGAGGTTACACGGGCATGTCTACACCGGCGCAGATTCCGGTACGTGGCCACGCGGCCTTGTTATTGTTGCATCATGGACATGTCTACACCGTCGCAAAGATTCCGGCATGTGGCCATGATGCGAACATGATGGATGTGGTGGCGCGAGACCCATAGTTATATTTGAGTGGTGACTTTGAGGCGTGAGTCCTCGACTTGATCGCTTATGTTGCATCAGATTTTGGTTATCATACATGTCTCCCGCTTTATATAGATCGTTATGATTTAATCCGCAGATTTACGATTTCACATACTTGGTACTGGCCAGATCGACTCCTCGGGGCCGCTCATGCCGCAGTAGAGGTACATCGGCCGTGGATCCCCGCCTTAGGATCTCACTTCGTGCCTGAAAGCTCTGCCTTCCTGAGGCTTATCTTTGTATGTTTCCGAGTTGTAGGTTCTTGTACATTCGTGGGTATGGCGGGCCCCGTCCCGTCATAGTTGTCAGATATCTTAGAGGTCCGTAGTACGCTGGGGCGTGGTTGTAAAAGGATTAAACTGCTCGTGTTTTATGATATATCTTGAAGGCAACGCTTTGGTTGGCCTGCTTATTTACTATATCTCTTGTTTAGTGACTCATGTTTTATGTTCCGCTGATTTTCTCTCGATGTATGTATCACTAGGGTGCCCGGTAAGGCACCGATGACGCCCGGTTTCGGGCGTTACAAAGTGGTATCGAGCGCTTAGTCTCGGAAAGTGTCTACGCACCGTGTCTAGTAGAGTCTTGATTATCGGTGTGTTGTGCACCACATCTATAATCGTGAGGCTATAGGACATTTTAGGATTGGTTTCATTCTTCTCATTCCGAGATCGTGCCTTAGAGCCGTGTTGTAAGTCGACCCTCCGACGTGTTTCGCTTTTACCGCTATGCCTGCGAAAGGGCAACCGTGGCCCAGAAGGCAAGGCAGCCGAGGGGAGCCGCTAGTGTGATTCAGAGGAGTACGAGGCGCAGCCCCACAAGACTGAGATGCTTCGACGGCGGGTTTCGCGACGCCGCCAAAGACCAAAGAGAGCTTAGAGTCGCAGCGTGGTCGCCGAGACTACAAGACTGAGCCTCCATCCCCACTGGCCGCGTAAGAGTTGGGTTACAAGGAGATGGCCCGCCATCGCCGTGGTCGTGGCCGATATGAGGATAGGCCGATGCAGCAGCCCACCCAGAGCACCCGTAGTTCACCCCGAGCGCATGGTTTGAGGCTACAGACTTTCTCGAGACGTAGCCCGCCGCAGTTCTACTGTCGAGGCCTCGAGGATGATCCGCAGGAGTTCATCCGAAGCGATTCTGATCATGAGAGTGATCAAGGCTTCGAGACCGAGTCCGTGGTCCTAGGTTCGCATCGCCGCGTGATACCGCAATGATCGTTTGATTCGCGGAGCTGTCCCGGGAGAGAATGCACTTCCACCGCTTGGGGACGAAGCCGGGGCCTTCCCGCACATTTCTTGCCTCCACACGGCGAGGGCTCGGCCGACGATTTTTGATGTTGAGGCGTACCCGCGCATAGCTCGGGAGTACAATGTGAGTTCGACTCATTGTCTTGGTATGTTCCCGCATTAGTAGCTAGTATGGAGGATCGAGTGCACCGATATGTTACAGGCTCATGATTACCTAGCAGAGAGTTGTTCGTGTTTCTCTTCACCGCATGGACATTGCCCGCGACGCAGCTCATGCACTTGGGTGCGAGGAGCGCAGATCGACGGGTGGACCGCTTTCAGCAGAAGAAGGCCAAGACGGCCGGATATTTTGGCGACTTTCGAGGCGGACCGCCTCAGCAGCAGACTAGTTATGTACCTCCGCCATTGCAGAGTGGTCCTCCGCAGCCTTTCTCGACCTCGGGATATTCAGAGCAGTCGTGGCTCCTGTGTTCAGATGTTCGCGAGTAGGGTTTTGGCGACGCAATACCCCTACCTGTGTGGTCGATGTGTAGACCGCATTTCGAGAGTGTCGTAGTACCAAGGGAGCTTGTTATTCTTGTGCCAACAGGGCCATATGACGAGAGACTGTCCGACCAGGGGTAGCACTGGTAGGATAGCACAGACTACTAGAGCAGTTGCGGGCCACGGTAGAGGTCGCGGTGGAAGTTCCCAGTTTTAGCGGTCCTTGAACCGCCTAGTTTCAGGTATATCCTTAACCCTCTAGAGTTTTGTGTGTATTGATGTTGTTGATGTGTTTAATGATATGTTTGGATAGCTTTGTGCTAAAATGTGATTTAGAAACCTGGTTAGTGAAAAGGGTAAGTCCCTGGGTAGTGTGAAATGGAAGTGGTAGCTTTCATGACCTGTAGAGGTAAGATTGTTCGGATCAAGAAACTAGAGAGTTGGGCGCTACATGGTCGGGTCGAGGGCCATGTTGCGGGCCAACCCGCCCCGCTTTGGCGGCGGTCAGCTCGGGTGGTCCCGCCAGGTGGCAGGGTCACGAGGGTGCTAGGCCCAAGTTTAGATGACCATCGTATGAGTTCGTGGATACGTTCGACCGTAATCGATTCGTGAAGGCGGGAATGGCCTTAGGGAAATCGAGGTTAGTGAGATGACCAAGTTCGAGGTAGTGACTCCAAGGGTTGGGAAACGGTTGCTGGAAAGTGTGGTACGGACACTAGAACGAGTTCGAGTGTTCGTGACAGTACCGCGAGTAAGGAGAAGTGAGCGTGTTTTGTGACCAGCGTGGCATGATTGTTTTCGCACGATAGCGGAAGACTATAATCGACGCCGTTGTTTTGAGACTGAAGGAACATTCGACGAATGTTTCTAAGGAAGAATGTTATACCGTATTTCCGCAGTATGTACGTGTGGACGACGCATTTAATTTTGAGCCTTAAGTTAGGCATGTTTCGAAATTTTGGGCACAAGTGCCGATTAGAGTCGTCGATTTTAACGCGTTTCCACGCTTTTCGAGAGAAAATTCCGCTATGTCATTTATAATTTTTGCGGATTTTTCCGAGAGACGAACATTTTGGACCAACGGAGGTGACATGTGTCACCCCACATCGTAGCAAGTGGAGGACTTGACGATCAAGGCCCAAGAGGATCGGCTGGCCTCGCCGATTGGTCCCTTGAATTGTGCCTTGTTTTGGCCTTGTTTTGTGGAGTGTTTTGTGGAGTGTTTTGTGGAGTAGGGTTAGGGTGCACTTGGCTTGATCTTGGCCTTACACTTGCCTTGTACATGGCTTGATCTCGCCATTGGTTGGCTTTTGGTTTTGCTATAAATACCCCTAAGTGTGAAGACTTCATCCATTCCAAAACTTCCAAGTCTTGAAACCCTCTCCTCCCTTCTTGTTGTGCTAGCCGAGAGCTTCCTCCCTCCCCTTTTCGTGAGGCCTTGTGGCCGAGAGCACACCCTCCCCTCATGGTACTGGCCGTGGTACCCCTAGCCTAGTTGTCTTCGTGATAATACCCCTTGTTGTGGTATAGAAATACTCTCCTAATATTGTTATTATGTCCAAATACCTTGGCCCAAATACCTTGTAGTATTCCCAAGGTTACACTTATACAAAGCCTAAAAATACGATTATACTTCCTTTAGCCACAAAACGAAACCCTAAGGAAATCTTCACCCGTTGTTGAAGTTGTAAGTAGAAGTTGGTTAGAACTTCTAAGGGTTGTTTGGAGCGCTGAGTAGGAGCTAAGCGTTGCTCAGATCGACTTTATACTTGGATAATTTTGGGCTTATCGAGGTAAACACTATCGTCCTTCTATTGTAATTGGAAATTACATGTTTGAATATATAGTCAAGTATACTATATATAGAACTATACTTAGTATCGTGGCAATGTCTTTTGACTTAAGCTCAAGAATTAAGAATCGAATCGAATCAGTAATTACATAGATCGTATTACAAGAGACTTGTGTAGTATTACCGTAGTAGAATTGTACACGCCGGTTAGGCGTAAAACCCCGTTGGCTTGGTAGCCGCCTCGATAGAGAAGGAGATTTGCGGCGTGGGGAGGCGCCGAATTTTCTGTAGATTATGGAACGTTGAGATCTAGATGTTAATAAGCGCCTTGTGGCCTTATAGGTTGAAGTACTACGTGTGGAGTGATCCACTTGGCTTAAGGAGTAGCCGGCGGTTTGAGGTACTTGGAGCGTTTTGCTATTAGTCGACAATCGTCGCGAGGTATGTGAACCTCTTCCTATCTCTTCTAGCATGATATGTGTGAACTATGTAAGTACGGTAGACGTACATGTGTTAACTGTGTTTGATTGTTCTTAACACATAAAGTGTTATAACGGCTTTATGGGAAGTTGGTTATAACAACTTTATGTAGGTAAGAAAATACTTTGTGGTTTTAAAAAAGGTAACTGATGAGAATTACAACTGGCTTGTTATAATAAAGAACTTGATGTATTTCAAAAAGATTTATAAGTCGTTTTGAAGGGAGAGTAACACTTGGTTTTAAAAAGAGTTATACTAAGCTTTATGGGGAGTTAGGTATAATGTCTTAAGAGAGGTAAAGAAAATGGTTTACTGATGTTAGAAGTTAAGAGACTTGATCTTATAAGATAAGAGACTTAACTTATTTGTTCTAATATGAATGTTTGTGTGAAACCTCATTCGTGAGTAATGAGTACTTGGTGTTATTTAAAGGATAATGTTTCCGATTTCGAAATCGAATGTGTATCGGCTGCACCACCGCAGCGTTAATAAAGGAAAATGTAATCAATAATGATGTATCGTATTAAAACCAGTAGAAACCTCCATCCGCATAGAAACTAAGATGAGACAAAATGATATTACATTTTCTAGATCATGGTCTGTAATAAGAATGATGTAAACAAGAATAACCTACTCACGTGAGACATATATTACTCAATTGTTCTAAAAAGGAATCAAGTGATTAAGTTTGGGAACTATGAAACCATTTGAAAATGAGAAGCTTGAGTAATTGAAACTAGGCAACCGAACTTAGGAAAAGAATGTTGTTACTTGATTTTGAAAAGGAATGTGGGTTGGTCATTCTAATACTACGTATCGGGTGACTTTTATAAAAGTAATGGATCTCTTTAAAAGAACTTAACGTATGTAGTACTGGGGTTACAAACCCGCACTTTGGCATAAAATGAAAGTACTTTGAGTTGTGTGAGACTTGCTTGTTGTGAAACTTGCCTATGCTTGTTGTTGTAAAACTTACCTATGCTTGTTGTTGTGAAACTTGCCTATGCTTGTGATGATAGCCTTGTTGTGCAAGTGTGGTATTTGCGTTACCGCGTCTCTGCAGGCGGTTGACTTGTTGAGAACTTACTGACGTCGGCGGTGATGGAGAATTCCACGTATGTTTCCATTTTGATTATCGTCTTGTTGTTGATGTCACACGGACATGTCTACACCGACGCAGATTCCGGCACGCGCCACGCGTGCGTTGATTACCCGATATATGGTTATTATCGCAACATGGACGCGTTCACACCGACGCAGATTCCGGCATGTGGCTACGCGCGTGGTTGACCACCATATATTGTTATCGAGGTTACGGGCATGTCTACACCGGCGCAGATTCCGGTACGTGGCCACGCGGCCTTGTTATTATTGTTGCATCATGGACATGTCTACACCGGCGCAAGATTCCGGTACGCGTGGCCATGATGCGAACATGATGGATGTGGGCGGGCGAGACCCATAGTTATATTCGAGTGGTGACTTTGAGGCGCGAGTCCTCGACTTGATCGCTTATGTTGCATCGTATTTTGGTTATCATACATGTCTCCCGCTTTATATAGATCGTTATGATTTAACCGCAGATTTACGCTTCACATACTTGGTACCGCCAGATCGACCTCCTTCGGGGCCGCTCATGCCGCAGTAGAGGTACATCGGCCGTGGATCCCCGCTCTTAGGATGTCACTTCGTGCCTGAAAGTCTGCTCTTCTGAGGCTTATCTTTGGTATGTTTCCGAGTCAGGTTCTTGTACATTCTGGTATGGCGGCCCCGTCCCGGCCATAGTTGTCAGATATCTTAAGGTCCGTAGTACCGCTGGCGTTGTGGTTGTAAAAGGATTAAACTGCTCGTGTTTTATGTATATACCGAAGGCAACTCGCTTTGGTTGGCCTGGTTATTTCCTATATCTCTTGTTTAGTGACTCATGTTTTATGCTCCGCTGATGTTCTCTGATGTATGTATCACTAGGGTGCCCGGGGTAAGGCACTGACGCCCGGTTTCGGCGTTATAACTTGGCACCCTCCTATCATGACGTAAGGGGTCGGTTTGGACGAATTGAAGAGGGGAGTTGGTAGGATATTTTGTGTGTTAGTTGGTTAAGGACACATGGGTGGATCTGCCCTACACTTGCTATGCACTTGGCTAGATCTTGCCATTGGTTGGCCTTGGCTTGTGCTATAAATACCCTCTCCCTTTGATGAATTCTTCATCCTTTCCACAAATCTTCTAAGTGTTAAAATCCCTCCCTCTCCCTTCGTGGTTCTCGCCCAAGAGCCTTCCCTCCCCTCATGGCCTTGTGGCCGAGAGCCTCCCTCTCCCTTGGGTGCTAGCTGTGGGTACCCCCTAGCCTAGTTGTCTTCGTGATAATACCCCCTCTTGGTAGAAATACTCAAAAGTATTGTTATAATGCCCAAATTACCTTAGCCAGATACCTTGTAGTATTCTAAGGTTAAACCTATACAAAAAGCCCGCTTATACTATTATACTTCCCGTACCACAAAACCAAAACCCTAGGAAAATCTCCATAGTCCGTTGGAGTATTGTGTAGAAGTTGGTTAGAACTTCTAAGGGTGGTTTAGAGCGGGTTGGAGCGCACTGAGTCGAGCTAAACGATTACCAGATCGACTTTTATACTTGGATAATTATGGGCTTATCGAGGTATTATCTTGTCCTCTATTGTAATTGGAAATTACATGATTGTTAGGCTATATAGTTGAAGTATACTATATATAGAATCAACGTTGTTATCGCAATGTCTTTGACTTAAGCCCAATAATAAGAAACCTTTTCGAAAGAAGAGTACCGAATCAGATGTACATAGGATCAGACAAAGAGACTTGTGTAGCTTTTTCCGTGAGTAGAATTGTACCCGTCGTTAGATGTATAACCCCGCTGGCTTGGTGGCCGCCTCGATAAAGGAGGAGATTTACGCTGCGGGGAGGCGTCACGAATTTTTGGTAGAATGTTCTACGATGAGGTCTAAATGTTAATAAGCGCCTTGTGGCCTTATAGGTTGAAGTACTACGTGTGGCGCGATCTACTTGGCTAAAGGAGTAGCCGGTTGGAAGTACTTGAGCGCTTTGCTATTAGTCGATACTCGTCGCGAGGTATGTGAACCTCTTCCTATCTCTTCTAGCATGATATATGTGAACTATGTAGTACGGTAGACGACATGTGCTAAAATGTATTTGATTGGTTTAACACATAAAAGTGTTATAACGGCTTTATGGGAAGTTGGTTATAACAAATTTTTATGTTGGTAAGCAAATACTTGTGGTTTTTAAAAGGTAACTGATTTGAACTATAACTGTCTTGTTATGTGTTAATAAAGAACTTGAAGTATTTCAAAAGATTTTTGAATCATTTCGAAAGAAGAAGTAATACTTGGTTTTTGAAAACTTAAGAGTTATACTAGCTTTATGGGAAGTTAGGTAATAACGCTTAAGAATGTTTTATCGATTTCGAAATCGAATGTGTATCGACAAACCACCGCGTTAATAAAAGGAAATGTTTTGACAGATTAAGTATTATTAAAACCAGAGAAACTTCCATCCGCATGTAAGCTAAGATGAGACAAAATGATATTTCCTAGATCATGGTCTTTGTAATAAGATTGTTATAAACAAGAATATCCTACTCACATATAAGACTTATGTTTCTCGATAGTTTAAAAGAGAATTATATTCTTAAATGAATAAGACTATGAACTACTTAAACCTTTCTAAAATAAGAAACGTGAACATTTGAAATTAGGCAAACTTGACGCTTGGATAATAATGTTGTTACTTGATTTTACAAAGATAAGTGTTTTGATTCACTTCAAAAGATAATCACTCTATTTTCATATACTACGTATTGTGTGACTTTTGTGAAAGTAACGATCTTTTAAAAGTTAATGTATGAAGTACTTTGGGGATAGAAACCCAACATGTTGACATATAGTAGAAAGTACCTTGTGTATAACTTGATTGCGTTGGTTTGTCATAGCCTTGTAATACCTTCGTGATGCTTTGATAAGTAATCATATTAGGATGCTACGTGTTAGTATTCGTGATGTTTGTGTAAAGCGGGTTTTCCTCGATTGTGCTTATGTTGTTTAAACGATAAACCGTTATGTTGGTATTATACCACTCACCGCTTTTTCCGGGGTTAAGCCCTCCGACGCGGGTAGACTCGGTGATGCGGGACCATGATTCGAGAATACCTCACGCGGTCCCGGGGCCTACGCGGAGCTACGAGAGTTCCGTGTTAGTGCGCGCCTTTTGGTCACGCGGCATGTGCGCTACGCGGATCGCGAGTCCAGACGACGCCGGAGTAGCTACCTCGACGCGGGTTATACCTCACGCGCCTATGACCGCCTATGCGAGTGCGGGAGTTCTGTGGCTAGACGCGCACATTTGATATTGCGGACGAGCGACCAGCCTTTGATCATGTGACGGTCAGACAGATATCATGATACATTTTATGACCTTGTTAGTACCGCTGGTGTTAGTAGTCGGCTATGCCTTCGCATTTACCCCGCATCGCTTTATTTGGACACAGTGGACCCGTTGTTCATGTGTATTCCTTGGTGCTTTTCTATCATCGATCACGGCGGGAAGGTATTCCACGCATGATTGATGTTGTGGCGTGAGACCCATTGTTATATCGAGTGATGACTTCGAGGGCGTGAGTCCCCGACTTGATATGACCGCTATTTATCAGGAATCGTAGTTTGGTTATCATACATGTCTCCCGCTTTATATAGACTACTATGATTTCATTTACGATTTTCGTTTCCACATACTTGCACTGTAGATCGACCTCCTTCGGGCTGCTCATGCCGTAGGTAAAGGTACACCGCCGTTGATCCTCGCCTGTGGTCACGAGTCATTGAAGCTCCGTTCTCCGAGGCTTATCTTGCATAGTCTCCCGTTGTCAGAGTGCCATTCGTGGTATGACGGCCCCGTCCCGTCGCTGTTGTCATATCATTCGTAGAGGTCTGTAATCTTGGCGCAGGTGGTTTGTAAAAAGGATTAAACTGCTCAGATTGAAAGAGTTGTTTCTATATATATGCCGAAAGGCAAGTTTTCACAAGTTATTGTTTATACTTCCGTTATTTTATGTTATTGATTTATGTTCCGCTGATTTTCTCTGATGTATGACTACTGGGTGCCCGGTAAGGCACGACCACGCCCGGTTCGGTTGTGACAAAAGTGGTATCGAGCGCTTAATCCTCGGAAAGTGTCTACGCATCAGTATCCGCAGAGTCTTGATTATCGGTGTGTTGTGCACCACGCCAATAATCAGGAGGCTCTAGGATATTTAGGATTGGTTTCTATTCTTCTCATTCTGAGATCGTGCCTTAGAGCTGTGTGAGAGGTTGGACCCCTCTAACGTAGTTCTTTCCTACCGCTATGCCTCCGCAAGGCAATCCGAGCCCAGTGAGGCAAGGCGGCGAGCCGCGAGTAGAGTTCAGAGGTTACGTGGGCACGCCCAATTATCACCTTGGGTGGTACTTCATTCGGGAGTTCGCGACGCCACTAGCCCCAAAGAGAGTTTAGCACGGCGCAGCAGCCTCACCGCGCCATGATATTTGAACCTTCGCCCACGCATCGAACAGAGAATATAGATTTCAAGGAGGCGACCACATTAACTATGGATTTGACTACCGAGAGTATACCGATGTACCGCGAGTCTTGATGACTATCTAAGAGAGGTTGTGCAAGAGTAATTCTTCATTGGGCTTCGAGCATGGCCTCGTACGCTTATGCGCAGCAGCCGAAAACGCAGATCGACGTTAACGGGCGATGGTAAGAGGCCGAGCAGCAAGGTCCTTTAGTAACTTTTGAGGCGAGTCGCCTCACCAATGGGATTAGATTATGCACATCCACGGCAGTAAAGGTCCTCCACAGGGTTCGGACGCTCGTACGCAGGAGTTGGTCGTAACTCCAAGGCTTCCGTCGCAGGTGACCGACGCCATCCCGGAATGTCGTCTTTTAGTCGGTAATCGGTTGTACCTATGACCGCCGTGGTCCGATGTTGAGAGAGTGTCCCGCAGGAGGACTCACCTTCAAGATCGGTGGGTAGTTCGTCACCTTCCTTAGCTATGCGCCTACGGGCAGGTTTGATTAGAACAACTAAGGGAGGAAGCAAAGAGATATAGATATATCTTTAACCCTCTGTAGTTTTGTTTATGTGATAAGGTGAGTATACCTTAAGTGCTATGTTCGATAGAGTGTGTTAGTTGTGATTAGAAATCATGGGTTAACCGAGTAAGATTTTGGGGATAGAGAAGGTGTGAGCCTTAGAGTTTTATACGCAGAGACCTTAGAGGTAAGGCCATCTCGAGTATAGGTGTAGTGTTATGTTTGATCCTTATCGAGTGCATAGTGCACGCGAGCTATGGTTGTGGATAAGTCCCCGAGTAGCGTGATTTGAAAGAGGTAGTCGAGCTAGAAGACCGCTAGGTTTTCAAACGTGATTAGTGAGATTGTCCCGGATCGGGAGCTAGTATCAAGGCGTTGCGGTCGGGTTGAGGCCACGCCGCGGGTCAACCCGCGTAGGTTTGGTGGTGGGTCGTTGTGGTGGTCCCGCCTTGTGTTAGGGTTGTGAGGGTGTTAGGCCCAAGTTTAGTTAACCAACAGACGAGTTCGTGGACGCGCTCGACCGATGGTCGGGCCGAGGAGGTCACCGCCTTCTCTTCTAGCAAAACGCTTTACTCGGCAGTTGTTGATTTTATCGTAAAGGTTGTAAGGTCGCACGGTGCCTACCTTCACCTTATGACAGAAGTGGAGCCCGTGGTACTACTGTTTTGTTTCTCGGAAGTTTTACCAAGCAGGTTAAGAACTCGTGAGTCTCAGACCGCATTCGCCTCCGCCAGTGTGTATTTCAGAGGTAGTGGTGGGGATTGTTGTCTCCTGTGGAGGGAGTGTTTAAGCTACCATTTCAGTTTTCGAATGTCGCCTTATGAGGCCTTGTAGGGGCGGAAGTGTAAGTCACGGCCGATTGGTTCGATGTTGGCAAGATTCAGATAGTTGGTTCAGCTTGTTCCAAAGAGATGGATAGGGTAAAGCTTGTCTAGAGGAGGTTCTGCACTCGGAGAAATCGTATGATAATCGGCGACGACGCTAGAGTTCAGTTGACGGTCGGTCTTCTTGAAAGTACCACCCCGAATGGGGTGTGGCGAGATTTGGAAAAACAGAGGAAACTTAGCTCGAGTTACTTTGGGCCCTTTTGAGTTCATGTGAAGAATAGGCCAGGTTGCCTATACGTTAGCATTTGTCGTCCGACTTAGGAGGCAGTACGTCCGGTCTTTTCGTATTGTTATGTTCGGAAAGTATCGGAAATCCATCCAGAGTGTTCCCAGTTAATGATGACCACGTTAGAGATAGTAACCCCGAGTTTCTAAACCAAGCAAGATCAAGAGTTTGGGTGCACGACACCGCAGATGATCGCACGCACCGGCATCATTGTTGGGTCGCTCGAGAAGGTTTATGCCTCGCAAAGTGACAAAAGTGGTATCATGTGGTAAGAATTCGAGTGTACGGCGAGGGTACGACTCGTAGCGGAAGAAGCGAGCATGTATGGCGAGCGTAGATGTGATCATTTCTTTGTATAGAGAAAGTGCGAAGGAATTATATTTAGACCCTTGATGGGAGCGTTTGTGATGTTAGAGGTGTTTCCTCGTGGACTTGGATGTAAGCATTTTGCGGATGTTTCGTGGCCGGGATGGCAGGATTGTTCTCGTAAGTATAGTAGGAAGACTATACCGGCGCGCGTTTGTTTTGAGACTTAGAAGGAACAATCGGGACGAATGTTTCTAAGGAGGGGAGAATGTTATACCCCGTATTTTTCCCGAGTATGTACGTAAGGACGTACGTAGAAATTTGAAACTTGTGTTAGGCTTGGCCGAATTTAATTTTGTTCACAACACCCGTTTAGAGTCGTTTTCGACTAAACATTTTCACATTTTCGTAGGGAAAATTCCGGCTATGTCTTTTTTAATTTTTGCGGATTTTTCGGAGAGACGGAACGTGTTAGACCAACGAGAGGGCGCCACTTGGCACCCTCCCATTGGCGGACGTAAGGGGTCGGTTTGGACGACCAAGAAGAGGAGTTGGTAGGATATTTTGTGTGTTAGTTGTTAAGGACACATGGGTGGATCTTGGCCCTACACTTGCTATGCACTTGGCTAGATCTTGGCCATTGGTTGGCCTTGGCTTGTGCTATAAATACCCCTCTCCCTTTGATGAATTCTTCATCCTTTCCACAAATCTTCTAAGTGTTAAAATCCCTCCCTCTCCCTTCTGTGGTTCTCGCCCAAGAGCCTTCCCTCCCCTTGGGTGGCCTCAGGCCGAGAGCCTCCCTCTCCTTGGGTGCTAGCCATGGGTACCCCAGCCTAGTTGTCTTCGTATAATACCCCCTCTTGGTAGAAATACTCTCAAAAGTATTGTTATAATGCCCAAATTACCTTAGCCATATACCTTGTAGTATTCTAAGGTTAAACCTATACAAAAAGCCCAGTTATACTATTATACTTCCCACAGTCCACAAAACCAAAACCCTAGGAAAATCTCCATAGTCCGTTGAGTATTGTGTGAAGTTGGTTAGAACTTCTAAGGGTGGTTTAGAGCGGGTTGGAGCGCACTGAGTCGAGCTAAACGATTACCCAGATCGACTTTTATACTTGGATAATTATGGGCTTATCGAGGTATTATCTTGTCCTCTATTGTAATTGGAAATTACATGATTGTTAGGCTATATAGTTGAAGTATACTATATATAGAATCAACGTTGTTATCGGCAATGTCTTTGGACTTAAGCTGAATAATAAGAAACCTTTTCGAAAGAAGAGTACCGAATCAGATGCATATGTGGATCAGACATGAGACTTGTGTAGCTTTTACGCGAGTAGAATTGTACCCGTCGGGTTAGATGTATAACCCCCGGTTGGCTTGGTGGCGACCGATAAAGCGAGGAGATTTACGCTGCGGGGGAGGCGCCAATTTTTGTAGAATGTTCTACGATGAGGTCTAAATGTTAATAAGCGCTGTGGGCCTTATAGGTTGAAGTACTACGTGTGGCGCGATCTACTTGGCTTAAGGAGTAGCCGACGGTTGGAAGTACTGAGCGCTTTTGCTATTAGTCGATACTCGTCGCGAGGTATGTGAACCTCTTCCTATCTCTTCTAGCATGATATATGTGAACTATGTAGTACCAGACGCATACGTGCTAAATGTATTTGATTGGTTTAACACATAAAGTGTTATAACGCTTTATGGGAAGTTGGTTATAACGACTTTATGTTGGTAAGAAAATACTTGTGGTTTTTAAAAGGTAAATCGATTTGAACTATAACCGGCTTGTTATGTGTTAATAAAGAACTTGAAGTATTTCAAAAGATTTTTGAATCATTTGAAAGAAGAAGTAATACTTGGTTTTGAAAACTTAAGAGTTATACTAGCTTTATGGGAAGTTAGGTAATAACGCTTAAGAATGTTTTCTTGATTTGAAATCGAATGTGTATCGACAAACCAACTGCGTTAATAATAAAAGGAAATGTTTTGACAGATTAAGTATTATTAAAACCAAGAGAAACTTCCATCCGCATAGAAGCTAAGATGAGACAAAATGATATTTCCTAGATCATGGTCTTTGTAATAAGATTGTTATAAACAAGAATATCCTACTCACATATAAGACTTATGTTTCTCGATAGTTTAAAAGAGAATTATATTCTTAAATGAATAAGACTATGAACTTTAAACCTTTCTAAAATAAGAAATGTGAACATTTGAAATTAGGCAAACTTGCACCTTTGGATAATAATGTTGTTACTTGATTTTACAAAGATAAGTGTTTTGATTCACTTCAAAAGATAATCACTCTATTTTCATATACTACGGGTATTGTGTGACTTTTGTGAAAGTAACGTATCTTTTAAAAGTTAATGTATGAAGTACTTTGGGGATAGAAACCCGAACATGTTGACATATAGTAGAAAGTACCTTGTGTGTATAACTTGATTGCGTTGGTTTGTCATAGCCTTGTAATACCTTCGTGATGCTTTGATAAGTAATCATATTAGGATGCTACGTGTGTTAGTATTCTGTGATGTTTGTGTAAAGGGGTTTTCCCTTGATTGTGCTTATGTTGTTTAAACGATAAACTGTTATATTGGTATTATACCACTCACCGTGTTTCCGGGGTTAAGTCGCCTCCGACGCGGTAGACTCGAGCGATGCAGGACCATGATTCGAGAATACCTCATGCGGGTCCCGGCCTGCGCGAGCTACGAGAGTTCCGAGTTAGTGCGCCTTTATGGTCATGCGGTCATGTGGCTACGCGGATCGCGAGTCTAGGGCGACGCCGGAGTAGCTACCCTCGATGCGGGTTATACCTCACGCGCCTATGAGGCGGCCTACGCGAGTCGCGGGAGTTCTGTGGCTAGACGCGCACATTTGATATTGCGACGGCGACCGGCTTTGATCATGCGACGGTCCAGACAGATATCATGATACATTTTATGACCTTGTTAGTACCGTGGTGTTAGTAGTCGGCTATGCCTTCGCATTTACCCCGCATCGTTTATTTGGACACAGTGGGACACGTTGTTCATGTGTATTCCTTGGTGCTTTTCTATCATTGATCACGGTGAGAAGGTATTCCACGCATGATTGATGTTGTGGCGTGAGACCCTTTGTTATATTGGAGTGATGACTTCGAGGCGTGAGTCCCCGACTTGATATGATCGCTATTTATTGTGAACTGTAGTTTGGTTATCATACATGTCTCCGCTTTATATAGACTACTATGATTTCATTTACTGATTTTCGCCACATACTCTGCACTGTTGTAATCGACCTCCTTCGGCCGCGTTCATGCCGCAGTAAAGGTACACCCGCCGTTGATCCTCGCTCTTAGGTCACAGTTCATTGGGAAGCTCCGTTCCTCCGAGGCTTATTCGTATAGTCCCCGTTGTTGTAGGTGCTTACATTCGTGGTATGACGGCCCCGTCCGTCGTTGTTATCATATCATTCGTAGAGGTCTGTAGTAATCTTGGTGGCAAGGTGGTTTGTAAAAAGGATTAAACTGTTCAGATTGAAAGAGTTGTTGTTTCTATATATATGCCGAAAGGCAAGTTTTCACAGGTTATTGTTTATACTTCCGTTATTTTATGTTATTGATTTATGTTCCGCTGATTTTCTCTGATGTATGACTACTGGGGTGCCCGGGGTAAGGCACCAGTCACGGGCCCGGGTTCGGGTTGTGACAGAAAGCCACATATTCATGAACTTGAAAGGACGCTTACCAACATTATAGGATGCAATAACCGTGGCTATCACATGACAGTGGTCTGAGACAGGTTCCATAGGCATGAAATTGGCCGTGCATTCTAGGGTCAAATCACTCCAATTTTGATTCATCAATACTCTATCAAGCTTAGACCAAATCGAACCATTTGTCCAAGTGTAGAAGGAACTGGAAGAAGGAGCGTCTTCTAGTCCATGAGAAATCCTGAAATTGCCAAGATCCCTAAGTGCATAAGGTGTGAGAGGAGGACCCCCACCTTATCATTAGGGTTGCAGTAAGTGTTGAAATCTCCCATAATCATCCAAGGCTTAGTGACGGTAATGCCCAAGTGAGTAAGGTGATGCCAAAGCATCCTTCTATCCGAGATGCTATAAACTGGGTACACAAATGTGGCAAGGAAGGACACTTGTGTTATATTGCAACTTGCCTGGACATTGATATGCTGAGAGTCCATACCAAGCACTTCGCAACAAACCCTAGTTGGATCCCAAAGTAATAGCATTCTTCCGCCTCCAATGAATTCCAAATTTGAGCAAAACTTCCAAGCTTTGAATCTTTGAGTAGAGAAAGATTCTGTCCTTGGCCGAGATAGTTTAGTTTCCAAAAGACAAATCATAGCCGCATCATACTGTTTTGTGATACTTCACACTAGAGCTTGCGTGGCTGCCCTATCCCTTTGTCCGCAAAGACCACGGACATTCCAACAAAGTATTTTCATTAGGAAACAAAGGAGGTTTTGTTAGCACCTCCGCGCTTTAGCGCCGCTTCCCAATCGCTTTTTGGCCCATTCTTTTTTGACAAAACTTCTTGCCATCCATCATCTTTGTTACTGGAAGCCATAACTTGTGTTCCAGCCAAGCTATGTTCCCCGCGTTCAAAGTTAACGTTACATGACACAAGTTGAGCCTTTTCCTTAGCACCCTTGTATGTATCTCCATCCAATGAAGGTGGCGGGTTCATAAGCATCTCAGAATCAGAATGTTTTGACTCACAACTCATCCTAACATGTTGTGCACTGCCATGGTGAGAAATAGGCAGTGAGGACTTTGCTAGAGAATCCCGCAAGCATGATGGGCCAGAGTGTCCCAAAACCGGAGGACCCGCGGCATGTGATGCTTCTCCCAAACTTCCGGAACCAGGAGGTGTTGTGTGTTCAGTTTTGTTATACCCCGTATTTACAGAGTATGTACGTAAGGACGTACGTAGAAAATTTGAACTTGTAATTAAGGCTTGGCCGAATTTTTTTTTGTTCACAACACCCGTTTAGATTCGTTTTTCGACGAAATGTTTCCACAGCTTTCGTAGGGTAAATTACGGCTATGTCATTTTTAATTTTTGCGGATTTTTCCGAGAGACGGAACATTTTGGACCAACGAGAGGGCGACACTTGTCACCCTCTCATTGGAGCACGTTGTGGGCGGTTGGCTTGGACGAAATGGTGACTATTTTGTCAAGTAGTAGGTAGGATATTTTGTGTGTTAGTTGGTTAGGGTGCACTTGGCAAGATCTTGGCCCTACACTTGCTATGCACTTGGCATGATCTTGGCCATTGGTTGGCCTTGGCTTGTCCTATAAATACCCCCCCTTGGAAGACTTGTTCATCCATTCCAAAATATTTCTAAGTGTTAAAATCCTCCTCCCTCCCCTTTGTGTTGAGTTCGGCCAAGAGCCTCCCCCCTCCCCCTTGGCCGAGAGCCCTCCCCCCCTCCTTGGGGTGCTAGCCGTGGGGTACCCCCCCCCTAGCCTAGTTGTTTTCGTATAATACCCCCCCTCTTGGTAGAAATACTCTCAAAAGTATTGTTATAATTCCCAAATTACCTTAGCCGTATACCTTGTAGTATTTTAAGGTTGTACCTATATAAAAAGCCCAGTTATACTATCATGCTTCCCGTCAGTCACAAAACCGAAACCCTAAGGAAAATCTCCATAGTTAGTTGGAGTAATAAGTAGAAGTTGGTTAGAACTTCTAAGGGTTGTTTGGAGCGGCCTGAGCGCACGAGTAGGAGCTAAACGTTGCCCAGGATCGACTTTATACTTGGATAATTATGGGCTTATCGAGGTAATATCTTGTCCCTCTATTGTAATTGGAAATTACATGATTGTTAGACTATATAGTTGAAGTATACTATATATAGAACTGAACGTTGTTATCGGCAATGTCTTTTGACTTAAGCCTGAATAATAAGAAACCTTTTCGAAAGAAGAGTCTTGAATCAGATTTACATAGGGTATCAGACATGAGACTTGTGTAGCTTTTCGTGAGGTAGAATTGTGCACGTCCGATTAGATGTATAACCCTGGTTGGCTTGGTAGCCGCCCCGATAGAGGAGGAGATTTACGCTGCGGGGGAGGTGTCACGAATTTTACGTAGAAAGTTCTACGAAGAGATCTAAATGTTAATAAGCGCCTTGTGGCCTTATAGGTTGAAGTACTACGTGTGGCGCGATCTACTTGGCTTAAGGAGTAGCCGACGGTTGGAAGTACTTGGAGCATTTTGCTATTAGTCGATACTCGTCGCGAGGTATGTGAACCTCTTCCTATCTCTTCTGGCATGATATGTGTGTAACTATGTAGTACGATAGACGTACATGTGTTAAATGTATTTGATTGGTCTAAAACATAAAGTGTTATAACGGCTTTATGGGAAGTTGGTTATAACAGCTTTATGTAGGTAAGAAAATACTTGTGGTTTTTAAAAGGTAACTGATTTGAACTATAACTGGCTAGTTATGTGATAATATAGAACTTGAAGTATTTCAAAAGATTTTTGAATCATTTCGAAAGAAGAAGTAATACTTGGTTTTTGAAAACTTAAGAGTTATACTAGCCTTATGGGAAGTTAGGTATAACGGCTTAAGGATGTTTTACTGATTTCGGAAATCAGAGTGTGTATCGGCAAACCACTGCAGCGTTAATAAAAAGGAAATATTTTGACAGATTAAGTATTAATAAAACCAGTAGAAACTTCCATCTGCATAGAAGCTAAGATGAGACAAAATGATATTTCCTAGATCATGGCTGCTGTAATAAGATTGTTATAAACAAGAATATCCTACTCACATAAGGCTTATGTTTCTCAGATAGTTTAAAAGAGAATTATATTCTTAAATGAATAAGACTATGAAATACGAAATCTTTCTAAAATAAGAACCGTGAACATTTTAAATTAGGCAAACTTGGACGTTTGGAAAATAATGTTGTTACTTGATTTTACAAAGGTAAGTGTTTTGATTTACTTCAAAAGATAATCACTCTATTTTCATATACTACGGGTATTGTGTGGTTTTTGTGAAGTAACATATCTCTAAAGAGTTATTGTATAAAGTACTTTGGGGATAAAAACCCGATCTCGTTAATCATATAGTAGAAAGTACCTTATGTGTGAATAACTTGATTGTATTGGTTTGTGATAGCCTTGTAATACCTTCGTGTTGATTTGATAAGTAATCATATTAGGATGCTACGTGTGTTAGTACTCTGTGATGTTTGTGTAAAGGGATTTTCCCTTGATTGTGCTTATGCTGTTTAAACGATAAACTATTATGTTGGTATTTATACCACTCACCGTGTTTCCGGTTAAGGCGCCTCCGATGTGGGTAGACTCGTGGTGCAGGACCATGATTCGAGAATACCTCACGCGGGTCCCGGGCCTGCGCGAGCTACGAGAGTTCCGTGTTAGCGCGGCCTTTATGGTCATGCGGTCTATGTGCCGTGCGGATCGCGAGTCGGGGCGATGCCGGAGTAGCTACCTCGATGCGGGTTATACCTCATGCGCCTATGAGGCGGCCTATGCGGAGTGCGGGAGTTCTGTGGCTAGACGCGCACATTTGATATTGTGCGAGCGACCGGCTTTGATCATGTGACGGTGCAGACAGATATCATGATCTGATTTATGACCTTGTTAGTGCGTAGGTGTTAGTAGTCGGCTATGCCTTCCGATTTCACCTGTAATGTTTTACTTGGACACGTGGGACTGCTTTGTTCATGTGTATTCCTTGGTGCTTTTCTATCATCGATCACGGCGGTGAGGAAGGTATTCCACGCATGATTGATGTTGTGGGCGTGAGACCCATTGTTATATTAGGAGTGATGACTTTGAGGGCGTGAGTCCCTGACTAGACATGACTGCTTATTTATTGTGAACTGTAGTTTGGTTATCATACATGTCTCCTGCTTTATAGACTATTATGATTTCATTTACAGTATTTTCAGTTTCACATACTTGGTACCTGTTGTACTGACCTCCTTCGGGGGGCTGCGTTCATGCCGCAGGTTGAGGTACACCAGTTGTTGATCCTCGCTCTTAGGGTCACAGTTCAGCGTTTGGGAAAGCTCCGCTTCTCCGGAGGCTTATCTTGGTATAGTCCCCTGTTGTTGTAGGTGCTTACATTCAGGGGTATGACGGGGCCCTGTCCCGTCGTTGTTGTCATATCATTCGTAGAGGTCTGTAGTACTGTTGTGGGCAGGGTTTGTAAAAAGGATTAAACTGTTCATTTGGAAAGAGTTGTTATTTATATATACTGACGGTAATCGTTTTTGGTTAGCCTGTCTTCTTATTTCACTGTCTTCTTACATTGGTTTCATGTATGTGTTTTATGTTCCGCTGATTACTCTGATGTTGTATCACTAGGGTGCCCGGGGTAAGGCACCAGTCACGGGCCCGGGTTCGGGTCGTGACAAGTTTCTTCAATGTCCATCAAGTTATCAGCATCTACGGGATGTTGAGAAGGAGGTGGATGAGGGGGAGGAGGGTTGGTTCCACCCGTACCTCTGTTGACTTCTAAACAAGTAGAGGCTTCCTTATTGTTAGGGGGTATTGCAGTATTGCGTGTTTTTGGAGCTTCTTCATTGTTGACATCATCCCTCAGCTTTCTACACTTTAAATGGTTATGTCCAAAAGCCGCACAATGATAGCAAAAGTCCGGGTAATTCTCATAGTTTACCCTTTGAGTATACCTACATTATCGGGAGTTTGACGACAAAATCCATTATTGGCTCCTTGCTAACATCCACTTCCACTAGAACTCTTGCATAGTTCATTTTAGACCTTTCCTTAGTATATTGGTCCGTGTAAAGAGGTTTTCCTACACGTGAAGCAATCTTACTAAGGCCCGTTGCACTCCAAATAGAAAGGGGAATGTCCGGGAAAGTGACCCAAATAGGAATGTCCATGAAAAGATCATCCGTTATTAGAACTCCTTTATTGATAGCCTTGAGCATCATGGTTTTCCCGTAGACCATATAAGGGACTCCGTGAAGTACATTAGTGCGCTCCTCTTCCGTCATGAATTTGAACACTGTCCAGCCTTTGCCATATGGTATAATACGGCATTTAACTCCCCATCCTTTCACAATGGTATTCAATGCTTCTTGTTATACCCCGTATTTTCCCGGGTATGTACGTGAGGGCGTACGTTTTTAAATTTAAGCCTTAAGGTTTGGCTAGGTTCGAAATTTGTACACAAGTGCCGAAAGGAGTCGTTTTTCGACGAAACGTTTTACTAAACTTGCGAAGGGAAAATTCCGGCTATGTCATTTCTAATTTTTGCGGATTTTTCCGAGAGACGAAACATTTTGGACCAACGGGAGGGTGACAAGTGTCACCCTCACATTGGAAGAAGGTTGGACGGCATTTGGACGATTTGGGCTACTTTAGTTGGTAGGATATTTTGGTGCAAGTTGTATGGTAGATGGATAAGGTCCACATGGTTAAAATCTAGCCCTACACTTGCACCACAGTTGTCTTCATCTAGGCCATTGGTTGGCCATTTCTAGACCTATAAATACCCCCCCTTGTTGAAGACTTTCTTCATCCAAAAACTTGAGCAATCTTTCTAAGTCTCAAATACTCCCTCCCTCTTGTTTGCTTTCGTCCAAAGCCCCCTCCCCCTTTGAGAAAGGCCCTTGGCCGAGAGCCTCCCTCTCCCCCCCTTTGTGGTGCCCTAGCCGAGGGGTACCCCCCCCTAGCCTAATTGTTTTCGTATAATACCTCTTGTTATGGTATAGAAATACTCTCCTAGTATTGTTGTAATGCCCAAGTACCTTGGCCCAAATACCTTGTAGTATTCCCAAGGTTACACTTGTACAAAAGCCCAGAAAAATACTAGTATACTTCCTTTAGCCACTAAACGAAACCCTAAGGAAAACCTTCATAGTCGGTTGAAGTGTTTAGTAGAAGTTGCGTAGAACTTCTAAGGGTTGTTTGGAGCGGATTGGAGCACTCGGAGTAGGAGCTAAACGTTGCTCAGGAGCGACTTTATACTTGGATAATTTTGGGCTCATCGAGGTAAATACTACTGTCCTTCTAGTGTAATTGGAAATTACATACTGTAGTAGTATAGAAATGAATATAAGATTCATAGAAGAGAATTGAACTGTAATAGAAGGATATTACAGAAAAGACTTGAACTGAAATCACTTCAGAAGAATATAAGTAGAAGTTAAATTGTACTTACATAGGACTGTATATACAGTAGACTGATAACCTTTATTGGTTGAATGTTCTGCAAGTAGCATGGGCTACTTAGAAGGTGGACCAGGCTAGCCGGGTTATAGCCGTGGAGCGTTTTGCTTATAGTCGATAAATCGTCGCGAGGTATGTGATTCTTCCTATACTCTTGAGCATGATATTTTAAAAGGAAGATATATATAGTACGGCAATGTCTTTTGACTTAAGCCTGAATAATAAGAATTATGAAGTATTTCAAAATTGTTAAGAAACCATTTTGTTAAGAGTAACACTTGGTTTTAAAGGTTTTAAAAAGAGTTATACTAGCTTTATGGGGAGTTAGGTATAACGTCTTAAGAGAGGTAAAGAAGATGGTTTACTGATTTTAGAAGTTAAGAGACTTGATCTTATAAGATAAGAGACTTAACTTAAATGAATTAATATGGATTTTGTGTGAAACCTCATTCGTGAGTAATGAGTACTTGGTTTTTAAAAAGGAATAATGTTTTACTGATTTGGAAATCGAATGTGTATCGATAAACCACCGCAGCGTTAATAAAGGAAAATGTATTGAATAATTAAGTATTATTAAAACCAGTAGAAACCTCCATCTGCATAGAAGCTAAGATGAGACAAAATGATATTACATTTTCTAGATCATGGCTGCTTAATAAGATTGATTATGAACAAGATTAACCTACTCACCTATGGCATATGTTACTCTATTGTTTTAAAAAAAGATTAAGACGTTGAACTATGAAACTTTTCTAAAAAGAGACTTGCGTAATTGAAATTAGGCAAACTGGAACTTTTAGGGAAAAGAAAGGCATTGTGTTGTCTTAAAATGGTTTAAAACATAAAGTGTTATAACAGCTTTATGGGAAGTTGGTTATAACGACTTTATGAAAAACAAAAGAAGGGTTTTATCATTTGTTTTAATGTGGTAACTTGACTTTTAAAAGAGAAGTATTTTGGTCCAAAAAGAAGGCATGGTATTGCCTTAATTTGGTCTTAAAAAGGAAAGAATGAAAGTTGTTTTGATTTACTTAAAAGATATAAGTCACACATTTTTATATATTACGGGTATCGGGTGACTTTTATAAAAGGAATGAATCTCTTAAAAGGAATTTAACGTACGTAGTACTTTAGGGTTAAAATCCGGACTTTGACATAAAATGAAAGTACCTTGATTTGTGTATAACTTGCCTATGCTTGTTGTTGTGAAACTTGACCATGTTACGTGTGATAGCCTTGTTGTGCAAGTACTGTGTTCTACTCGACTACCGGTTCATGGGATGAACCGGGAATGTATTTCACTCGACTACCGGTTCATGGGATGAACCGGGAATGTATTTCACTCGACTACCGGTTCATCCGGGAATGTATTTCACTCGACTACCGGTTCATCCGGGAATGTATTTCACTCGACTACCGGTTCATCCGGGAATGTATTTCACTCGACTACCGGTTCATCCGGGAATGTATTTCACTCGACTACCGGTTCATCCGGGAATGTATTTCACTCGACTACCGGTTCATGGGATGAACCGGGAATGTATCCCACACGTTTCTATACTGGGTCCATGAGATGGGCCGAGACATGTTATACGTATCACATGATTTGTACCTAGACTGCCGGCAGTGAGGAAGAAGTTCCACGGGCATGAGGGATGACTTTGAGGGCGTGAGTCCCTGACTTGACATGACTGCTTATGATTGTGAATCGTAGTTTGGTTATCATACATGTCTCCCGCTTTATATAGACTATTATGATTTCATTTACGATTTTTCTGATTTCACATACTTGGTACTTGTTGCATCGACCTTCGGCTGCGTTCATGCCGCAGGTAGAAGTACACCGGCTGTCGATCCCCGCGTTTAGGATCTCATTTCAGCGTCTTGGGAAGCTCCGTCCCTTCGGAGGCTTATCTTTGGTATGTTACCCTGAGTCTATAGGTCCTTGTACATTCAGGGGTATGGCGGGGCCCTGTCCGTCATAGTTGTTGTATAAATCTTAAGTGCAGAGTAATTGTTGTAAGCGTGGTTGTAAGGATTGTAATCGCTTTCAAATGTTTATATATATATATGTTGAAAGGCAACCGCTTTGGTTGGCCTATTTTCTTTCATCTTAATCCATGTCTATTTACATGTTTAAGTTTTATTTCATGGTTTTCTCGATGTTGTATCACTAGGGTGCCCGGTAGGCACGATCACGCCCGGTTCGGTCGTGACAAAAGTGGTATCAGAGCGATTAGTCCTCGAAAGTGTCTACGCACCGTGTCTAGTAGAGTCTTGATTATCGGTGTGTTGTGCACCACATCTATAATCGTGAGGCTATAGGACATTTAGGATTGGTTTTCATTCTTCTCATTACGAGATGGTGCCTTAGCCGTGTGATAAGTTGGACCCTCCGACGTATTCCTTTCCTTTACGATGCCTCCGCGTAAGGGCAACCTGAGCCCGATGGGCAAGGCGATCGAGGAGCATTAGTGAGATACAGAGGAGTACGAGCGCGCCCGGCCAAGACTGAGACAAGAGCCCGACGGCGGGTTTCGCGACGCCAAAGACCAAAGAGAGTTTAGAGCCGCAGCGATGGGCTGCTGAGACTACAATACTGAGCCTCCATCCCACGGCTGGAGCAGATGAGATGGGTACAAGGAGATGGCGCCATCGCCGTGGTCGTGGCCGATATGACGATAAGTCGGATGCAGATTCAGTCCCAGAGCACCCGTAGTTCACCCCGAGCGCATAGTTTGAGACTACGGATTTTCCGAGTGTAACCCGCGAGTTTTATGGGTCGAGGCACGAGGATGATCCGCGAGTTCATCCGGCGATTCTGGTCATGAGAGTGATCAAGGCATCGGATACCGAGTCGTGGTCCTAGGTTCGCATCGGCCGCGTGATACCGCTGATCGGCCGGTTTGATTCGTGAGCTGTCCCGGGAGAGAATGCACTTCCACTATATGGACGAGTTCTCAAAGGCATTTCTTGCACACTTCTTGCCTCCACGGATGAGGGCTCGGGCCGGCAGATTTTTGACGTTAAGGCGAGGCGGGCGGTTAGAGAGTACAATGTGGAGTTCGACTCGTTAGCTCGGTATGTCCCATCAGAGTAGGCGATATGGAGGATGAGTACACCGCTACGTCACCGGGCTAGATGATTACTTGGCAGAGGCTTGTACGGGTGTAGCTCTTCAGCCGGGCATGGACATAGCCCGCATGCAAGCTCATGCACTAGGATGTGAGGCACGGAGAGGTCGACGAAATGACCGAGATCAGCAGAAGAGGGCCAGGACAGCAGGATCCTTTGGTAACTTTCGAGGCGGACCGCCTCAAGCAGAGTTAGTTATGTACCTCCGCCAAGATGCAGTGGTCCTCCGCGCCTTGGTGACGTCGGTATTCGAGCTGGTCGAGCTCCGGCTTCCGTTCACGGTATACGTGAGTGCTAGCCCAGGATTCATGTCCCCTCGCCGTGCACGATGTGGCAAACATCATCCCGGGAATGTCGCTTTTTTATCGGGTGCTTGTTTCACTGCGCCGTCAGGGCCATGTGGACGAGAGGCGTGCTTATAGGAGAGTACCGGCTGGCGCAGCCTTACCGGATCGATGGCGTTCATCGCTTTCATACGGTACTGCAGGCGTGCCTATGATTAGAGTGGAGCGGTAGGTTCAGGTATATCCCTAACCCTCTAGAGTTTTGCATGCTTGATATGATGATCTTTTGTTGTGTGCTATGTATGGATAGCGTTGTGTTAAGTTATGAGTTAGAAATCATGGTTAGTTGAAAGGATAATTCCTTGGGTAGTGTAAAATGGAAGTGGTAGCTTTCATGACCTGTATAGGTAAGATTGTTCCGGATCGGGAAACAAGAGCGTGATGCGTTAAGTGGGTCGGGTTGGGGCCATGTTGAGGGCCAACCCGCGGCCTGTTTCGAGGTGGGGTCAGCTCTGGGTGGTCCCGCCAGGTGGTAGGGTCACGAGGGTGCTAGGCCCAAGTTTAGATGACCATCGTATGAGTTTGTGGATATGTTCGACCAGAATCGGTTCGTGAAGGCCGGGAATGGCCTTAGAGGAAAGTGAAGCTAGTAAGATGACCAAGTTTGGAGGTGGTGACTCCAAAGTGTTGGAAACTAAAGCGATGACTGAAGTATGGTACGTATACTAGAAGAGTTCAAGTGTTCGAGAAGGGCACAACGAGTAAGGAAGGAAGAGAACGTGTGTTATTCCATGGCCAGATGTGGCGTTGACAACAGTTAGAAGAACTTTATCGTTATCCGTCTTGAGAAGGAACATTCGGGACGAATGTTTCTAAGGAGGGGAGAATGTTATACCCCGTATTTTCCCGGGTATGTACGTGAGGGCGTACGTTTTTAAATTTAAGCCTTAAGGTTTGGCTAGGTTCGAAATTTGTACACAAGTGCCGAAAGGAGTCGTTTTTCGACGAAACGTTTTACTAAACTTGCGAAGGGAAAATTCCGGCTATGTCATTTCTAATTTTTGCGGATTTTTCCGAGAGACGAAACATTTTGGACCAACGGGAGGGTGACAAGTGTCACCCTCACATTGGAAGAAGGTTGGACGGCATTTGGACGATTTGGGCTACTTTAGTTGGTAGGATATTTTGGTGCAAGTTGTGTGGTAGATGGATAAGGTCCACATGGTTAAAATCTAGCCCTACACTTGCACCACACTTGTCTTCATCTAGGCCATTGGTTGGCCATTGCTAGACCTATAAATACCCCCCCTTGTTGAAGACTTTCTTCATCCAAAAACTTGAGCAATCTTTCTAAGTCTCAAATACTCCCTCCCTCTTGTTTGCTTTCGTCCAAAGCCCCCTCCCCCTTTGAGAAAGGCCCTTGGCCTTGAGCCTCCATCTCCCCCCCTTTGTGGTGCCCTAGCCGAGGGGTACCCCCCCCCCCCTAGCCTAATTGTTTTCGTATAATACCCCTTGTTGTGGTATAGAAATACTCTCCTAGTATTGTTGTAATGCCCAAGTACCTCGCCCAAATACCTTGTACTATTCCCCATGTTACACTTGTACAACAGCCCAGAAAATACTAGTATACTGCCTTTAGCCACTAAACAAAAACCTCAGGAAAACCTTCATAGTCGGTTGAAGTGTTTAGTAGAAGTAGAACTTCTAAGGGTTGTTTGGAGCGGATTGGAGCACTCGGAGTAGAGCTAAACGTTGCTCGGGAGCGACTTTATACTTGGATAATTTTGGGCTCATCGAGGTAAATACTATCGTCTTCTAGTGTAATTGGAAATTACATACGTAGTAATATAGAAATGAATATAAGATTCATAGAAGAGAATTGAACTGTAATAGAAGGATATTACAGAAAAGACTTGAACGGAAATCACTTCAAAATAATATAAGTAGAAGTTAAACTGTACTTACATAGGACTGTATATACAGTAGACTGATAACCTTTATTGGTTGAATATTCTGCAAGTAGCATGGGCTACTTAGAAGGTGGACCAAAGCTAGGGTTATAGCCGTAGCTTTTGCTTATAGTCGATAAATCGTCGCGAGGTATGTGATTCTTCCTATACTCTTGAGCATGATATTTTAAAAGGAAGATATATATAGTACGTCAATGTCTTTTGACTTAAGCCTGAATAATAAGAATTTTGAAGTATTTCAAAATTGTTAAGAAACCATTTTGAAAGAAGAGTAACACTTGGTTTTAAAGGTTTTAAAAAGAGTTATACTAGCTTTATGGGGAGTTAGATATAACGTCTTAAGAGAGGTAAAGAAGATGGTTTACTGATTTTAGAAGTTAAGAGACTTGATCTTATAAGATAAGAGACTTAACTTAAATGAATTAATATGGATTTTGTGTGAAACCTCATTCGTGAGTAATGAGTACTTGGTTTTTAAAAGGAATAATGTTTTACTGATTTCGGAAATCAGAATGTGTATCGATAAACCACTGCAGCGTTAATAAAGGAAAATGTATTGAATAATTAAGTATTATTAAAACCAGTAGAAACCTCCATCTGCATAGAAGCTAAGATGAGACAAAATGATATTACATTTTCTAGATCATGGCTGCTTAATAAGATTGATTATGAACAAGATTAACCTACTCACCTATGGCATATGTTACTCTATTGTTTTAAAAAAAAAGATTAAGACATTGAACTATGAAACTTTTCTAAAAAGAGACTTGCGTAATTGAAATTAGGCAAACTGGAACTTTTAGGGAAAAGAAAGGCATTGTGTTGTCTTAAAATGGTTTAAAACATAAAGTGTTATAACAGCTTTATGGGAAGTTGGTTATAACGACTTTATGAAAACAAAAGAAGGGTTTTATCATTTGTTTTAATGTGGTAACTTGACTTTTAAAAGAGAAGTATTTTGGTCCAAAAAGAAGGCATGGTATTGCCTTAATTTGGTCTTAAAAAGGAAAGTATGAAAGTTGTTTTGGTTTACTTAAAAGATATAAGTCACACATTTTTATATACTACGGGTATCGGCTGACTTTTATAAAAGGAATGAATCTCTTAAAAGGAATTTAACGTACGTAGTACTTTAGGGTTAAAATTCGGACTTTGACATAAAATGAAAGTACCTTGAGTTGTGTATAACTTGCCTATGCTTGTTGTTGTGAAGCTTGACCATGTTACGTGTGATAGCCTTGTTGTGCAAGTCGTGGTTCTACTCGACTACCGTTCATGGATGAACCGAATGTATTTCACTCGACTACCGGCTCATCCGAATGTATTTCACTCGACCACCGGCCCATCCGGAATGTATTTCACTCGACCACGGTTCATCCGGGAATGTATTTCACTCGACTACCGGTTCATCCGGGAATGTATTTCACTCGACTACCGGTTCATCCGGGAATGTATTTCACTCGACTACCGGTTCATGGGATGAACCGGGAATGTATCCCACACGTTTCTATACTGGGTCCATGAGATGGGCCGAGACATGTTATACGTATCACATGATTTGTACCTAGACTGCCGGCAGTGAGGAAGAAGTTCCATGGGCATGAGGGATGACTTTGAGGGCGTGAGTCCCTGACTTGACATAACTGCTTTTATGTTGTGAATTGTAGTTTGGTTATCATACATGTCTCCTGCTTTATATAGACTATTATGATTTCATTTCTGATTTTACGATTTCACATACTTGGTACTTGTTATCGACCTCCTTCGGGGGCCGTTCATGCCGCAGTAAGTACACCTACCGCCGATCCGCGTTTAGGATCTCATTTCAGCGTTGGGAAGCTCCGCCTTCGGAGGCTTATCTTTGGTATGTTACCCTCGAGTCCGTAGGTCCTTGTACATTGAGGGTATGACGGGCCCCGTCCGTCATAGTTGTTGTATAAATCTTAGAGGTGCAGAGCAATTGTGGGCGGTGGTTGTAAGGATTAGAATCGCTCAAATGTTTATATATATATATGTTGAAAGGTAACCGTTTTGGTTGGCCTATTTTCTTTCATCTTAATCCATGTCTATTTACATGTTTAAGTTTTATTTCCGCTGGTTTTCTCTGATGTTGTATCACTAGGGTGCCCGGGGTAAGGCACCAGTCATGGGCCCGGGTTCGGGTCGTGACACTTCTCTTCCCGGGAAAGGACCCGTGAAGCAACCTATTAGGCAATAGCCCCATGTTTCTATGAAAGGGACTTCATCCTCAACTTCTATATCTACTTCCGCCCCTTGTTGTTCAATAAATTGTAACTTCATTCCTTTTTCCTCAATCCTAGTTCCCGCAAAGACTCCAGCATAAGTCTTTTTGGGAGGGAGGGTACCTTTGCCATGGTTTGGGGGAAAATTGTTATGAGTTGTAGCCGCGGTAGGAATATGATGTGGTTTAGAAGATGCATTAGTGTGTAAATCATTGGGGGGTATTTCTGGAGGTATAGGCAGATGGGGATGGGTAGAAGGAAATGAGCTTGTGCCCGCGATTGGAGGAATGATTCGCGTGCCATTTGGAAGGGTAGGGAATTTATGTTGGGTATTAGGAGGAGTAGAAGGAAGTGTAGATAGAAGGGGCGAGGTGTTGTGTTTTTCAGAAAGTAGTGAAGTGTTATTAGATGAGAGAGGGGGTATGTTAAAGACTTTACTCGAATCTGAGGAAGTATTAAAGACGAAAGGCTTGTTGTGGTTCTTGAGATTGACTCCACTTAGCAAACTAGCTAAAGTAGGGAAGGCTTCATTAGTGACATTTAAAGAAGTCTGGGGTTGTTGTCTTAATACACGAGGACTCTTTGGATCCCGCAACATTCAAGGCCGCCGGCTCTTTGCGTTATTAATGGTTATGTAGTTCCTAGGCTCCTTGGAAATAGAATTAGCATTATTTCTCACAACTGACTTGGCTCCTTGTATAACGGGAATATTCAATGTCCCTTGGTTATTCCCCTGGCCCGTCTTGGAAGTCAGACCATCATAAAGTCCCGTGCTAGTGAGTGAATCGTTGGTACCCGCAGCATTAATGTGTGACGCCTCGGCACCCTCAATCATAACGTTAGAACTCACAACTGACTTGGCTCCTTGTATAACGGGAGTAGTTAATGTCCCTTGGTTATCCCCCTGTCCCGTCTTGGAAATCAGACCATCATAAAGACCCGAGGTTGTGAGTGAATCGTTGGTACCCGCCACATTAATTGTTGACGCCTCGGCACCCTCAATAATAACGTTAGAATCCTTGGGGGTAGAAATCCCTTCGTATCCCACGTCTGACCTTGGTCCTTGCATAGAGTGCATATTCCTAGTTTTATTGTTATCCTCCTGACCCGCCATGTCTTTCTGACCCAAGCCCCGACCCGTAATAGGAGGAGTCACCTCGTTTCGCGGGGCATTAAAGTTTCTTCTCTTGACACCCGCGTTAAACTTCTTGGGTATAGGAGTACCTTCAATGCTTTCAACTGACTTTGAATCAAACAAGACGTGATTACTCTTGGACCCATGGACACCTGCCCGACCCGCCATGAACTCCTGACCCACGCCCTGACCCGGTTTAGACCCGAGTATGCCATCGTACCTTGTTACTCCAATTGCAATGTCAGGCCCAGAATTTGACCCTTTTCCGGCTAACCTTAGTGAAATTCCAGGTAGTGACGGGGTACTAATGCTAGAGTGACTGTCCTGTTCTTCCGAAATGGTCCCGTTACCAACTATTTAGCCCGTGGAATGGTCGACCACCATAGTAGCATTAGGGGTGTCAATGGCTAACGGTAAAAGACCCTCCCTGCCGGAAGTTCTGCTTTCAAATTCACTTATATCCAAGCTTTCAATTTCTATATTATTGCCCCATTCATGTATCTTTTGTAGCATAGAATCGTCTACAACATTCTCTAATGTAAAGCGCGAGTCTAGAGTGACATGAACCAAGATAGAAGGGTCCGAGATAGCCGGAATAAGATTTTCCTCGGCAATTGTTGGACTGCTGCCACTCTTTTTTTTCTTCCTTGTTCTAGCTTTAGCCGAACTGCCTGAACCTCCTGAATCATTGCTAGAACGTGTGTAACGTTTATACTTCTTCATATTGTGAACAATAACAATTAAACCATAGTGAAACAAACGAAAATCTTAGGGGGGGAAAGAAGAGGAAAAACCGAAGGAGCAACTAAGGGGAAACGTTGAGAGCGTTTTCTTAGTGAGAGAAACTTCTCTCTAACTCCTAACTTGAGCATTTTGCCTTAGTGAAGTTTGGATTCTTAAAGAGTGGAAGTATTTTACTTAAAGTACATAGAGTCTTGAAAAGGAAGTGATTTCCAAATCTTTTGGCTAGTGCCTTAGTTCCAAAACCTAAAGGTCATTATAATGACTTTAGGGAAGTCAAATGAGTGATTTACTTAATTGTTTTAAAAAGAGGAGAAATGCCATGATTTAAAGAGAAGTAACTTGTTTTAAAAAGGTGTGAGTTACTTGAGGTTTAAAAGTAGGAGAAACTTGTTTTTCTAAATATTAAGAGACTTGAAGTATTTTGAAAGTTAAGAAACTTGATTTGAAAGTTTGTGATACTTGGTTTTAAGTATAAGTCTCTTGGTTATAAAAAGTATGAAATTGTCTAAAAACCATAAAGGGTTATAACGACTTTATGGGAAGTTGGTTATAACGGCTTTATGGAAGGTTTAGAAAGTTGTCTATTTTGATTTTTGGCATAAGTTGCCTAGATTGTGAAAATTTGAAGTTACTTGGTTTCATGCTTTGAAATGAGTTTCTAAAAGTGTAGTAACTTACTTTGAAAAATAGACACACTTTGATACTACGGGTGTTAGTATATTGGGGTTTTTACATAGAAAGGAGTCTTTTGAAAAGAATGTACGTACGTAGTACTTTGGCTTGTTTAATTGAGAATTAGACTATATGACATTATCGTCCCAAAAATAGGCGCATTATATATGATATCGTCAACGATGGCCGGGCTATACCTTACGCACTATATGACATTATCGTCCAGAAATGGGCGGCAAAGATATTTACGCGCACTATATGACATTATCGCCCAGAAATGGGCGGGCAGATATTTACGCAGACTATATGACATTATCGTCCCAGAATGGGTCGGCAAGATATTTTACGCGCACTATATGACATTATCGCCCCGAAATGGGTCGGCGATACCTTTACGCAGACTATATGACATTATCGTCCCAGAATGGGCGGCAAGATACCTTTATGGGCGGACTATGGGCACGCCATCGCCCGGCGGGATGTGACGATGCGCCCATAAAGGTATCGCTCGCCCATTCTCGGGATGCGTAAAGTCATAGTGCGCCCATAAAGGTATATCGCCCGCCCATTCGGGACGCAGAAAGTCATATAAGTTCGCCATAAAGGTATATCGTCCGCCATTCGGGATACTGTAAAGTCATATAAGTCTGCCCATAAAGGTATACTTCCGCCATTCGGGACGCGATAAAGTCATATAAGTCCGCCAATAAAGGTATCTCGCCTATTCTCGGGACGCCAGAAAGTCATATAGTCTGCCCATAAAGGTATACTGACCGACCCATTCTGGGACGCGGTAAAGTCATATAGTCTGCCCATAAAGGTATACTTCCCGGCCCATTCTGGGACGCGGTAAAGTCATATAAGTCTGCCCATAAAGGTATACTGCCCGGCCTATTCTGGGACGCGGTAAAGTGATATAGTCTGCCCATAAAGGTATACTGCCCGGCCCATTCCGGGACGCAGTAAATTTATATAGTCAGCCCATAAAGGTATACTGCTGGCCCATTATGGGACGCGGTAAAGTCATATAGTCTGCCCATAAAGGTATACTGCCCGGCCCATTCTGGGACGCGGTAAAGTTTTCCTTACATTACATTTTAAACCATCTTTTCACTTCTTCTTAAGTCGTTATAACAACTTCCCATAAAGCTATTATAATAACCTTTCATTTTAGAGAACTTAAGACACTTTTTATTTCTTATTACATTTGTTACACCCAGTAATTCTAGGAAATGAATAAGAGAATAGACGCGAGAACACAAGACTTGAAAATTGGTACGAAAGAAAGAATTGTTTTTCCGACGGAAAATCTTCCGAACGTCGGAAAGGAAAAATGTTCGTTGGTGAGAATTAGATTCTCAAAATGCATTATTTGAGGAGTATAGAATGTATTATCATATTGGAAATTCATTTTTATGGATTTGGTCACGTAGGGCCCACTCGAAAAATTTTACGTTTTGTGGGGCCCACGAGGGTTACGAAATTTTATGGACGAATGGGAGGGCGACACGTGGCACCCCTCCCCCCACATGGTCTTGGACGAAATTGGGCAAGGTTATTATGGTCATTAACCTAGGTAGAAGATCAAGTCTTGCAAGCTTGAGATAATTGACTAAGTCAACTTGTCCATTTGGCTAATTATTTAATCTCCTCCATCCAAACCACACAAGTGTTATAATCTTGACCTTCCATTGTTTTATATATACTACCCTAGTGCAAGACAAGTCTTCAACACTTAGAGAAAAATTGAGAAAACTTTGTGCTCCTTTATGTTGCTCTCGGCCAAGGAGTTCTTTTGAGAGAGAAAAATTGCAATCTTGTTCCATAATTCACAAGACTTTAACCCAAGGTTACTAGGGGTATTGTAAGTATATCTCAATAGAAAGATCCCGGGAAAACGACGTTTTTACGTTAGTCGCAAGGCGAAAACCTAAGTCATTTTCATATTTTTGGATTGGAAATGGAAGAGAAGTTGGCTGTGAACTTCTAAAGGCTTCAAATAGCGGATTGGAGCATAAAGGAAAGGAGCTAAGAATTTCTAAGGAGCGACATTGAATCTTGGAATTTATAAGGGCTTATAAAGGTAACAATCTTGTCGTTTTAGCAATTAAGATTACTTATTGTTGTAGCTATGGATATTAGCAAGCATGAGATGTATATATTATGAAGTTGATAAGTGTTATGGATATTGGAACCCTAATCTGAAAACTAGCATGTTTAGCCCTTAAGATTACAATTCAATTTGATTATTAGTTTAAGTCGTCACATGTTAAATAAATAAGGAATTATAGTTGTTAAAGTTGTTTATGACTATATAACATGTTAGACCTAAGAACTTGGATTGAAAAGGAATTGGAAAGAAGACTTTGTGTTGTTGTACCTCAAATTGCCGAAAATGACATTGTATTTTGGACTAGTTTGATATCAATTGTGGGGCGAAATTTTACACGTCTTGTAGGCGTGTAATCCCCTATTGTTAACTACATTGTTGAGACTTAAATGTGGCGTGTTTGGTTATTGAATTCGGGCCTTGAAAAAGGTGGAAAAGTACGTAGAAACAATGGAAGTGTTGTCCGATTTTCCGTAGAATTTGGTGACTTTACACTTAGAATATTCTACGTTTGAAGCTAGAGGTTAATAGACATATTATGACCCTTATAGGTTGAAGTACTACGAGTAGAGTATTCTACTTGAAGGGTGGAAAAGCTAGCAAGGTTATAGTACTTTGGAGCATTTTGCTACTTGTCGATAATCGTCGCGAGGTATGTGATCCTCTTCCTTCTTTTGACATGATTCTATGTATGAAATATACATGTGGTATTATTTCATGATTCCTTCTACTCTTAGAAGTTAAGAGGTATGTATGTTGATTTACTCTATGTAAAAGATACGTCTAAGTTATCCTAAGTTCTTACCAAGTCGTATGGGGTATGTTGGTAAGAGTCGTTATGAAGTATTTGGAGTCAAGTTGAATTTGCTAAGTTACTGCACGAATGAGAATAAGTATCGAACAAGCCACTGCAGCGTTAATAAAAGAAAATGTATCGGCAATCAATTAAATTAAAATGAGTAGAATTCTCCATCTGCATAGAAGCTAAGATAAGACAAAATTGTATTACATTTTCTAGATCATGGTTGTTTTAATAAGATCGTTATAAACTAGTATAACCTATTCACAACACATAAAAGTATATGTTACTTAATTTAAAAAGTTTACGTATGAAGTTTTAAGACTATGAACCTTAAATTCTTAAAAGGTTAAGAGACATTATTTTTCAAGTTATGGGACTTGATTCTTAAAGGAAGAAATGACTTGATTTAAAAGTATAGAATACTTGATTTGGAAAGTATTGATTTCTTGACATTCTAAAGATAAGAGACTTGTTTTATAAGTAAGAAACTTGATTTCTAAAGATAAGAGACTTGAAGTATTTTTAAAGTTATGTAACTTGATTTGAAAGTATAAGTCTCTTAGTTATAAAAAAAGAATAAATTTGTCTAAGACATAAAGAGTTATAACGGCTTTATGGGAAGTTGGTTATAACAAATTTATGGAAGGTTAAAAGAATGGTTTACTCTAGTGAAGTAAATAAAGGAAAATGACTTGAAAGGAAGAAAGGCAAATTGAATTGAAGGCATCAATTGCTTAAAGTTTTAAAGTAAAAAGTCGCTTGATTTAGAAGTCTTTAAATGTAGTTCTAAAAAGTATTGTGACTTGTTTTGAAAAGTAGATATGACTTGATACTACGGTTATTAGTATCTTGGAAGTTTTATTTAAAAAGGAGTCATTTTAAAAGAATAGAACTACGTAGTACTTTGGGTTAAATTTCCGGATTTTATAATGACATGTTAGTGCCTTAAGTAAACTAAAATGGGGGTGTATATAAATAAGGTTAATAAGAAGTTAGGGGATTTCTTAACTTGCTTATGGTATGTATGATAAGCCGGTAGTGCTTATGGTATGTATGATAAGCCGGTAGTGCCTATGTTATGTATGATAAGCCGGTAGCGCTTATGTTATGTATGATAAGCCGGTGGTGCTTATGTTATGTATGATAGCCTTTGGTGCTAGTGTTATGAGTATAAATGCGGGGTAAACCCCCAAGACGTTATACACCTCCTGAGTATAAATGTGGGGTAAACCCCCAAGACGTTATACACCTCCTGAGTATAAATGCGGGATAAACCCCCAAGACGTTATACACCTCCTGAGTATAAATGTGTGGTAAACCCCCAAGACGTTGTACACCTTCTGAGTATAATTGCGGGGTAAACCCCCAAGACATTATACATCTCCATGGATTTGCTACCCATGATGCGAGCATGGCGTTTATGCTCATTGCGGGCCCGTAGGGCCTAAGCGGGTGAAATAATCCTGTGCGGGTGAAATAGTCCTATGCGGGGCAGATTGTCCTATGTGGGTCCACAAGACCCTTGCGGGTGAAATAGTCCCAGGAGTAGGATTGCCAAATGATACTATGGGCAAGTGGCCCTAAGTTGATCATAAGCTTCCTATTTTTATGCAGTATACCCTTATGGGCAGACTTATGTGACTTTATCGCGTCCCAGATTGGTAGGCAAGATAAAGGCGCCCTCCATAAAGGGTCAGATTATGTTATGAAAGATAAGTAAGTTATATGGTTATGAACTTGATGATTTTTCCTAATTATGTACGTAAGAATTTGACTATAACTCTTATTGAAAAATGGGAAAGGATAATAAGGTGCGATTAAGTTCACGAGATTGTAATGACACCGTAGGATCTGGTATCTATTTTGTTTATATACTTGCCCCTGTCATTCCTGTGTATAGTTATGATTTGTTTACTGTACCTTATTTTCGTTCCATATTCGTGAATCGTTGTTATCAATTTCTTCGGGCTGCGTTCATGTCCGCAGGTTTAGGTACACAGTTGTGGATCCGCGAGCTTAGGATCATGGTTCAACATTTTGAGATGACTCTAATATTTCGGAGCTTGTCATTATGGCTAGGTATATTCAGGGGTACGGCGGGGCCTTGTCCCTCCATAGTTGTTATGTTAAAACTCTTAGAGGTCTGTAGTCACATATTGTGGGTCAGTTTGTAAAGGAAAGGAGGCAACTGCTTCGGTTATGTATATATATGTCCAGGGAGATAGCCTTATCGGCTAACCTGTTGATTTTATTTCTGTTGATTTATTTTATAAGTTTCATGTATGTTCCGCTGATTATCTCTGATGTATACTGCGGTGCCTGTGTAGGGCACCGCCGCGCCCTGGTCGGGTCGTGACAACATTAGGGAAAACTAAACCCAAAAGTACTACGTACATGCATACTTATAAAAAAATCATGCCACACCTTCTCTTTTAAATCAATAAACTTCTTCTTTTGAAAACTCAAGTTACATTCTCTTTTGAAATCAAGCCTCTTTAACTTATGAAATAAATCATGTAAACCATACTTTTTAAATCAAGTCGTTCCTTCCTTTAAAAATCAAGTCTCATAACTTGAAAAATAAAGTCTCACAAACTTTTAAGAAATCCAGGTTCATAGTCTTAAAACTTCATAACATAAACTTTTTAAATTAAGTAACATATATTTTTATGAGCTGTGAATAGGTTATACTTGTTTATAACGATCTTATTAAAGCAGCCATGATCTAGAAAATGTAATACAATTTTGTCTTATCTTAGTTTCTATGCAGATGGATAATTCTACTCATTTTAATATAATTGATTGTCGATAGATTTTTATTAACGCTGCAATGACTTGTTCGATACCTATTCTCATTAGTGCAGTAAATTAGCAAAGTCACCTCGACTCCACATACTACCTAACGACTCTTACCAACATCCCCCATAAGACTTGGTAAGAACTTAGGATAACTTAGACATACCTTTTACATAGAGTAAATCAACATACGTACCTCTTAACTTCTAAGAGTAGAAGGAATCATGAAATAACACCACATGTATATTTCATACATAGAACATGCCAAAAGAAGTAAGAGGTTCACATACCTCGCGACGACTATCGACAAGTAGCAAAATGCTCCAAAGTACTTCAACCTTGTTAGTTATTCCACCCTTCAAGTAGAATACACTACACGTAGTACTTCAACCTATAATAGCCATAACATGTCTATCAAATCCTAGCTTATTAATGTGGAATAATACTAAGTGCTAGGTCTCTTATTCTACAGAAATTTGGGCAGCACTTCCTTTGTTTCTACGTACTTTTCCACCTTTTTCCAAGGCCCGTATTCATCAACCAACAAGTCACATTTAAGGCGCAACTAACTGTTAGCCAAAGGGGATTACACGCCTAAATGGACGTGTAAAATTTTGCCCCACAGTTATACAAAACAGTTATCACGACCCGACCCCGGGCCCGCGACTGGTGCCCTACCTGGGCACCCTTACAGGTATACATCAGAGATAATCAGCGGAACATACATAAACTCAACAAGAAATAAATAATAGGTTAGCCGATAAGGCCACCTCCCTGGATATATATAAATCCAAAAGCAGATACCTCTTTCTTTTTCTTTACAACCTAATCCACAAGATATGACTACATACCTCTAAAAAAAATTACATAACAACTGTGATGGGACAGGGCCCCGCCATACCCCTGAATGTACATAAATCTACAACCTCAGGGAATTGTACCAAACGACAAAGCCTCCGGAGAAAGTGAGCTTTCCAAGAACCGAACAGTGATCCTAAGAATGAGGATCAGCAAGCTATGTACCTCAACTGCGGATTTAACGCACTTCGGCGAGGTCGATTTGAAATATGTACTAAGTATGTGAAACTGAAAATACTGTAATAAAATCATAACAGTCTATATAAAACAGGAGACATGTATGATAACCAAACTACAATACACAATACATAAGCAGTCATGTCAAGTCAGGGACGCATGCCCTCAAGTCATTACTCATGCCCGTGGAATTCCTTCCTCACTGCCGACAGTCCATGATATAATATAACACCAATAAGTATACATGAACACCAGGTCCCACCTGTGTCATAAAAACTGTACGGGCCAAGTAGGAAACCGAACCACCAGATCCAGCCTGCATCATAAAATCGGCCGGCAAGTACGAAAGCTAACTACGAGATCCGGCTGCGTCAACAATCGATCGGGCAAGTACGAAGCCAACTACAGATTCACTGCCACACGAGATATGACCGGGGAAAGTGCGAAAGCCATCTACCAGAGTCTACCATACCAAACTGTGCCATAGAATCGGCCGGGCAAGTACGAAGTCAACTATTATATGCACTACAAGAATCGATCATGGCAAGTACGAAAGCTAGCTACCAGATCCATCATGTGTCACTAAACATCATGGAGAGCTAGTCCATGGAATAACAATATACAACATGGTCACATGCCCCAGAATTCTTCATCGTATAAGCATGTCCATGGAGTAATAATAGCACCCAGGAATTTAACCCGCATCCTGGTCGCATGCCCCAGAATCCTCCATCGTATAAGCATGTCCATGGATCCATCACAATGGAAACATACCCGTGGAATCCCCCATCACTGTCGGTACGTCCAAGTAAATTCACAACAAGACAGTCGGCCCTCCAACTGAGAGTCACGACAGCGTAAAAATATAATACTTGCACTCAAAGGCGATACAAGCAAGCATAGGCAAATTCATAAAATATTTAGACTTTCATTATCATACAATAATGAATTTCATTTTATAAACTCAAGGCACTTTTGTTTCACATAAAAATAATCCGGGAATTTAACCCAAAGTACTACGTACTTCCATTCTTTTCAAAAGACTTCTTTTTATATAAAACCCCAAGATACTAACACCCGTAATATCAAGGCATGCCTATTTTTCAAATTAAGTTACTACACCTTTAGAAATTCATTTCAAGACTTTGAAACCAAGTAACTTCTAATTTCACAACCTAGGCAACTCATGCCTATCAATCAAAATAGACAACTCTCTTAACCTTCCATAAAGACGTTATAACTAACTTCTCATAAAGCCGTTATAACTCTTTATGGTTTAGACAATTTCATTCTTTTTATAACCAAGAGACTTATACTTTCAAAACCAAGTATCATATACTTTCAAATTACTTCAAGTCTCTTAACTTTAGAAATCAAGTTTCTATACTTTTCAAGTCATTTTATCTTTGTTTACATTACTAGAGTAAACCATGCTTTTAACTTTCCATAAAGTTATTATAACCAAATTCCCATAAAGTCGTTATACTAACTTTATACTTTAGAAACTAAGACATTTTTATCCTTTAAAAACAAGTGAGTTAATTCTCTAACTCAACCAACTTGGACATTCTTAAAACAAGTCAAGGATATCAAATAAACTGAATTCATTTAAATCTCGTACGTCTACCGTACTATACATTTATAACTACTCATGCTCAAGAGGTAAGAAAAGTTCCACATACCTCTCCGGCTCAATCCACTTGCCAAGTTGAATACGCCGCGCGTAGAATGTCAACCTATAATGACCACAATACGCCTATCAACTTCTAGCTTTCAACGTAGAATATTTCTAAGTATAAGGACTCTTATTCTATGGAAAATCGGGCAACACTTCCTTTGTTTCTACGTACTTTTCCACCTTTTTCAAGGCCCGTAAATCAATAACCAAATGCCATATTTAAGGCTCAACAATTCAGCTAACCAAAGGGGATTACACGCCTGGCCGGGCGTGTAAAATTCTGCCCCACAATCAATATAAAATTGTCCATTAATCCAAATCCATATTCGGCTACAATGTATCACAACAATATCACTTCTCTTTCAATTTCCTTTTTAATCCAAGTTGTTATTCCAACATGTTATATACATAATAGCGATTAAAACAACTATAAATCCTTTCTTCCTTAACATGCGACGATTGTAACTATCGACCAAATTGATTACAACATAAATGGCTATGTCCATTTTCGGTTTTTAACATGTCGACATGATCTAAATCTTTTCAAACTTCAATCTATATACCACATGCTCATTTCTAAACTACTATAACATGCAATCTTCAATTACATTAAGAAGATGAAGATTTTTACCTTAATAAGCCCAAATACAATCCAAGACTAAAAGTCGATCCTTAGCAACTTTATCTCCTCTTCTTGACGTTCCAATCCACTCCAAGAAACCCTTGTAAGCTTATGAAGAACTCCTCTTCAAGTTCCAACTTCAAAGTTGAAGAACACCTTAGGTTTTCATCCTGTGACTAACATAAAAATGTGGTTTTTCCGGGATCTTTCTATTGAGATAACCTTACAATACCTCTAGGAACCTTGGTTTAAAGTATTGGGATTATTGAACCACGAACGAAAATTTTTCTTCTTCAAACTTGCACAAAGCCGAGACCCTCTAAGACTAGCACAATGTTTTCTTGAAAATTTCTCTAAGTATGGAACTTGTCTTGCAACTAGTGTAGGATATATACTACAATGAAGGGTTTAGATCAAGGCAAATGTGTGGCTAGGATGAGGTCAATTATGTCAAGCCAAATTGACCCTTTGACTTGGTCCATTTTATCAAGCCAACATGGCTATTTTTTTCATCTTTTTCGCCCAAGATGACCATGTGGAGGGTGACATGTGTCGCCCTCCCATTGGTCCATAACATTCCGTTTCCCGAAATTTCCATAATTGGTCAAAATATCGGAAACCTCGTGGGCCCTACAAAAACGTAAAATTTCTTGGGTGGGCCCCACGTATCCAACTATGTAAATAAACTTTCATAATCCCGATAAATCCTACAAGTCTCAAATATCAAATTCAGGAACTCCATTCTTATTAACGAACAATTTTTCTTCCCGAGGCTCGGAAAACTTTTCCTTAAGAATAACAAATCTTTCCTTCGTTCAAATTTATAAGTCTTGTGCTCTCACGTCTATCCTCGTAAACACATATCCTGGAACTACGGGGTGTAACAACAGTCCACAAATCAGCCCATAATAAAAACAGTCTGTAATCTAACAATAACGAGGGTAAAATATGAGGCGTTTCAACACCTTTCCACACCCCTATTTCCTTAGGACTTTCATTAGAAACTACTACACTTAAACATGCATATTAGGGGCTTAATTTCCAGCATTATACATGCCCAAAACAGTCCATAAAATGATACTACAACGTCTAACAGTTTTGGACAGTTTTTCGGCTAAAACAACTACAATCCGATAACTCTTTCCTTAATCCATTTTATTCCAATTCGAGTTCCAACACTTCCATATATGACATACCAACTTATCAAAAACCATATTACCTTATTATAACATGCGAAAAGTGTGGATAACAACAACCATATAACAAACGTAACCAAGGGCACAAAATTGCCTCAAATCGGCCAACAACATATCTAGCTCATACACATCTTATTTTCCATTTCTTACTTAACATGAATTCATCTATACATTATAACAATAAGTAATATCCAATTACCTTAATTTAAGAAGAAATATTACCTCATTTTTGTTCCCAAAAACGTCCCGGGCAGAATGCTAAACAATGGCACGTACTTTTCGTTTCGCTCCACTTATTCAAGTTACACTTACATATATGTATCCCCTACAACCTTGGAAACAACTTCTATTCATGTTTCGCTTCCAAAAAGTCGACGGAAACCCCTAGGGTTTCATCACCATTTTCGGCCCAATCCTCAATTTAGGGGTTAAAGGTGCTTAATCTTGCTAATAACTTGGTTAGGGACCTTAATATTGTATAATGAACTAAGCTTGGAAGATTTGAAGTCTTGTTCTTCCATTTTTAGCCCTAAGGTCGAGAGCAATGGAGAGGGAGATATATAAATGCTTGATGAAGAATGGCTAAGTGTTGGCTAGGTCTTGCAAGACATCTCTATGTATTTATAATGTATCACCTAGGCTTGGATGATGACAAGTGGAGGGTAAGATGGTGGACAAGTGTGGGTGGGACCCACTTGTCCACTTGTTTTCATTTTCATGAAAATATCTAAAGTCAAATAGTCAAGGTCTTCCAAGACCAAGACAAGGGGGGTGGGGTGTGCCACGTGTCACCCTATGATTCGTCCAAAATATTTTCATCTCCTAAAAAGTCCATAATTGGCCAAAATATCGAAAAACTTGTGGGCCCCACAAAAACGTAAAATTTCCCGAGTGGGCCCCGCATGACCAAATCCGAAAATTAAAATCCATAATTCCAATATATTCTCTAAGTCCCAAATATCAAATTTGAGAATCAAACTCCACTTTATAAACCTTTTTCCTTCACGAGGTTCGGAGGATTTTTCTTGAATTTTTCATTCTTTTCAAAATTCAAATCTCAATGTATCACGTACGTTCTTATCTCATTGCCTTGGAATTTCGGGGTGTAACATTCTTCCCCCCTTAGAAACATTCATCCCGAATGTTACTTCTAAGTCTCCAACTACACATGCACCGGTATAGTCTTCACTACTATACTTATGAAACCCATAATGCCACATATGGCCACAATCTCACACATGCATATACGTAAGTCAAAGCCAAACGAGGAATCAAATCTAAGGTGAGTATCACCACTATTAACTCCCTTTCATTGGCCTAAAATGATTCTCCTTTCGTACCTTCATTAGTCATAACTATAACCACTTCAATTCTTTTAACACTTGTTCGCTTCTTTTCTTACTTGTCGCACTCTTCTCGTACTTCCAAACTTATTCTAGTATACGTACATAATCTCACATATTGCTTCTGTTTTCAAATCCTTGGAGTTACTATATCCAAACTTGGTCATTATACTTAGATTCAATTTCCGTTAAGGCCCTTCTCGGCCCTCACGACCCGGTTCTGGTGGAACGCGTCCATGAACTCGTACAACGATTCACTAGACTTGGGCCTTGCACCCGCGTGACCCTATCACATAGAGGGAATATCTCCAAGTGACCACACTCCATTTGTTACACCCTGTAAGTCCAGGACATGTATAAGAGAATGGACGCGAGAACACAAGACTTGAAAAAGGGTACGAAAGGAAGAATTGTTTTTCCGACGGAAAATCTTCCGAACGTCGGAAAGGAAAAATGTTCGTTGATGAGAATTAGATTCTCAAAATTCATTATTTGAGGAATATAGAGTGTATTATCATTATGGATTTTTTTTTTACGGATTTGGTCACGTGGGGCCCACCCGAGAAATTGTACGTTTTGTGGGGCCCACGACGGTTACGAAATTTTATGGACGAATGGTAGGGAGACACGTGTCACCCTCCCACATGGGCTTGTTCGAATTATGACAAGGGCAAAATGGTCATTTGACCATTGTAAAGATGAGCAAGTCTTGCTAGGCTTGAGCTTGAGATAATTGACTAAGTCAAAAGCCACTTGGCTTGATATTTAAATTCCATTCATCCAAGCAACACAAGTGTTATAATCTAGACCCTCCAATGTGTTATATAAGCACACTAGTAGCAAGACAAGTCTTCCAACACTTAGAAAAAATTTAGAGAAGCCTTGTGCAAGCTTTGATGCTCTCGGGTTTGCCCTCTAAGAACAAGAAAATATTTTTGTTTGTGGTTCTTTAGCCACAAGACTTTAACCCAATGTTCCTAGGGGTATTGTAAGGATATCTCAATAGAAAGATCTCGAAAAAATGACGTTTTTACATTAGTCGCAAGGCGAAACCCTAAGGTGTTCTTCAACTTTGAAGATGGAACTTGAAGAGGAGTTCTTCATGAGCTTCTAAGGGGTGCTCGGAGCGGATTGGAACATAAGAAGAGGAGCGAAAAGTTGCTAAGGATCGACTTTTATGCTTGGACATTATTAGGGCTTATTGAGGTAAAATCTTCATCTTCTTAATGTAATTGAAGATTACATGTTATAGTAGTTGTGAAATGAGCATGTGGTATATATAATGAAGTTTGAAAATATTTGGATCATGTCGACGTGTTAAAACCGAAAATGGACAAGTTAGCCATTAATGTTGTAATTAATTTGGTTGATACTTATAATCGTCGCGAGGTATGTGAACCTCTTCCTTCTTTTGACATGATTCTATGTATGAATATATATGTGGTACTATTTCATGATTCCTTCTACTCTTAGAAGTTAAGAGGTATGTATGTTGATTTACTTTATGTAAAAGATACGTCTAAGTTATCATAAGTTCTTACCAAGTCTTATGGGGGATGTTGGTAAGAGTCGTTAGGAGGTATTTGGAGTCAAGTTGACTTTGCTAAGTTACTGCACGAATGAGAATAAGTATCCAACAAGCCACTGCAATGCTAATAAAAGAAAATGTATCGACAATCAATTAAACTAAAATGAGTAGAATCCTCCATCTGCATAGAAGCTAAGATAAGACAAAATTGTATTACATTTTCTAGATCATGGCTGCTTTATTAAGATCGTTATAAATAAGTATAACCTATTCGCAACGCATAAAAGTATATGTTACTGAATTAAAAGAGTTTACGTATGAAGTTTTAAGACTATGAACCTTGAATTCTAAAAAGGTTAAGAGACTTTATTTTTCAAGTTATGGGACTTGATTTTTAAAGGAAGAATTGACTTGATTTAAAAGCATAGAATACTTGATTCGGGAAAAGCATATGTAACTTGATTTTCTTAAAGAAAAGAGACTTGATATTCTAAGTTAAGAAACTTGGTTTCTAAAAGTTAAGAGACTTGAAGTATTTTGAAAGCTATGTAACTTGATTTGAAAGTATAAGTCTCTTGGTTATAAAAGGAATGAATTTGCCTAAGACATAATAAGTTATAACGGCTTTATGCGAAGTTGATTATAACAACTTTATGAAAGGTTAAAAGAATGGTTTTTTTTTCTAGTATTATAAACAAAGAGATGACTTGAAATAATGAAGGGAAATTTTATTTAAAGGCATCAATTGCTTAAATATTTTTAAAGTGGAAGTCACTTGATTTAGAAGCCGATAAATGTATTTATAAAAAGTATTGTGACTTGTCTTGAAAAGTAGATATAACTTGATACTACGGTTATTAGTATCTTGGAAGTTTTATATGGAAAAGAGTCATTTTTAAAAGAATAAAGGTACGTAGTACTTTGGGTTAAATTCCCGGATTTTATAATGACATGTTAGTGCCTTAAGTAAACTAAAAAGAGAGCGTATGTAAATAAGGTTAATAAGAAGTTAGGGGATTTCTTAAATTGCTTATGTTATGTATGATAAGCCGGCAGTGCTTATGTTATGTATGATAAGCCGACAGTGCTTATGCTATGTATGATAAGCCGGAAGTGCGTATGTTATGTATGATAAGCCGGTAGTGTTTTTGTTATGTATGATAAGCCGGTAGCGCTTATGTTATGTATGATAAGCCGGTAGTGCTTATGTTATGTATGATAGCCGGTTGAGCTAGTTTATGTTATTCTTACGGGGTAAAGCCTCGGGTTACTACTAATTCCATGGATTTGCCACCCATGATGCGAGTGCGGCATTTGTACTCATTGCGGGCCCACCGGGCCTAAGCGGGTGAAATTGTCTTGTGCGGGTGAAATAGTCCCATGCGGAGCCCATCGCTCCATTGCGGGTCCACATGACCTATGCGGGTGAAATAGTCCCATGCGAGGCGAATGACCTCATTGCGGGTCCACAGGACCTATGCGGGTGAAATAGTCCCAGGAGTAGGGTTGCCAAATGATACTATGGGCAGGTGGCCCTAAGTTGATCATAAGCTTCCTATTTTTATGCAGTATACCTTTATGGGCAGACTTATGTGACTTTATCGCGTCCCAGATTGAGCCGGGCAGTATACCTTTATGGGTAGACTTATGTGACTTTATCGCGTCCCCGAATGGGCCGGGCAGTATAGGCGTCCCTCCAGAGAGGGCCGGATTATGTTATGCAAGATAAGTAAGTTATGGTTGTGAACTTAATGATTTCTCCTAAGTATGTACGTAAGAATTTGACTATAACTCTTATTGAAAAATGGGAAAAGATAATGATGTACGATTAAGTTCATGAGTTGTAATGGCATGGTACGATCTGGTATTTACTTTTTATACTTGCCCCTGTCATTCTTTTGTACAATTATGATCTGCTTATCAGAACTTATTTCCGTTCCATATTCGCACTGTATCGACCCTGTCACGACCAAATCGGGCGTGGATCGGTGCCTTACCGGGCACCCTAGTGACACAACATCAGTAATCTGAACATAAAACACATACGTGAAACAAATGAAGTACAAAACGATGTCTGGAAAACTTGCCTTCGGCATATATATAAACAACAACTCTTTCAATCATGAACAGTTTAATCCTTTTACAAACCCCGCCACAACAAGATTACTGCACTTCTAAGAAAAAGATACGACAACAATGGCGGGATGGCCCGCCATACCACGAATGTAAATACCTACAACGACAGGGACTATACCAAGATAAGCCTCGAGAACGGAGCTTTCCCAAACGCGAATCGTGACCCTAAGAGCGAGGATCAACGATCGGTGTACCTTTACTCGCGGCATGAACGCAGCCTCGGCGAGGTCGCACAATAGGTACAGAGTATGCGAATCGAAAATCACGTAAATGAAATCATAGTAGTCTATATAAAGCGGGAGACATGTATGATAACCAAACTACGATCACAATAAATAAGCGATATATCAAGTCGTGGACTCACGCCTCGAAGTCATCACTCAAATACATAAATATGGGTCTCACGCCCACAACATCAATCATGCTTGGAATACCTTCCTCACCGGCAATCGATGATAGAAAAGCACCAAGGAACACACATGAACAACGGGTCCCACTGCCCAAATAAACGATGCAGGGTAAGTACGAAGGCATAGCCGACTACTAACACCTACAAGATTAACAAGGTCGTAAATCAATCATGATATCTGTCTGACGTCACATGATCAAAGCCGTCACTCGCCCGCAATATCAAATGCGCGTCTAGCCCCGAACTCCCGCACTCCGATAGGCCAATCTCATAGGCCCGCATGAGGTATAACCCCGCATCGAGGGTAGCTACTCCCGCATCGCCCCGACTCGCGATCGCGTAGCCACATAGACCGCATGACCATAAAGGCCGCGACACTAACACCGAACTCTCGTAGCTCGCATAGGCCCCGGGACCCGCATGAGGTATTCTCGAATCATGGTCCTGCATCACCGAGTCTACCCCGCATCGAGGAGGCGCTTAACCCCGAAACACGGTGAGTGGTATAATACCAACATAACGCTTTATCGTTTAAACATCATAAGCACAATCGAGGAAAATCCCTTTACACAAACATCACGAATACTAACACACGTAGCATCCTAATATGATTACTTATCAAATCAACACGAAGGTATTACAAGGCTATCACAAACCAACACAATCGATTATACACACAAGGTACATTCTATTGTATGATTAACAAGATCGAGTATCTATTCTCAAAGTACTTCATACATTATCTTTTAAAAGATACGTTACGTTTACAAAAGTCACACAATACCGTAGTATATGAAAACTAGAGTGATTATCTTTTGAAGTAAAGCAAAACACTTCTCTTTGTAAAATCAAGTAACAACATTATTTCTCAAACGCCCAAGTTTGCCTAATTTCAAATGTTCACGTTTCTTACTTTAGAAAGGTTTCGTAGTTCATAGTCTTATTCATTTAAGAATATAATTCTCTTTTAAACTATCTCGAGAAACATAAGCCTTATATGTGAGTAGGATATTCTTGTTTATAACAATCTTATTACAATGACCATGATCTAGGAAATATCATTTTGTCTCATCTTAGCTTCTATGCAGATGGAAGTTTCTCTTTGGTTTTAATAATACTTAATCTGTCAAAACATTTCCTTTTATTAACGCTGCAGTTGGTTTGTCGATACACATTCGATTTCGAAATCAAGAAACATTCTTAAGCCGTTATACCTAACTTCCCATAAAGCTAGTATAACTCTTAAGTTTTCAAAACCAAGTATTACTTCTTCTTTCAAATGATTCAAAAATCTTTTGAAAAACTTCAAGTTCTTTATTAACACATAACAAGCCGCTTATAGTTCAAATCAGTTACCTTTTAAAAACCACAAGTATTTTCTTACCAACATAAAGCTGTTATAACCAACTTCCCATAAAGCCGTTATAACACTTTATGTTTTAAACCAATCAAATACATTTAGCACATGTACGTCTACCGTACTACATAGTTCACACATATCATGCTAGAAGAGATAGGAAGAGGTTCACATACCTCGCGACGAGTATCGACTAATAGCAAAACGCTTCAAGTACTTCAAACCGTCAGCTACTCCTTAGCCAGTAGATCGCGCCATACGTAGTACTTCAACCTATAAGGCCACAAGGCGCTTATTAACATTTAGATCCCTTCGTAGAACATTCTACGTAAAATTGGCAAAGACTCTCCGCAATAAACAGAAATCTCCTCCTCTATCGGGGCCGGCTATCAAGCCAACCGGGGGGGTTCATACATCTAACCGGACGTGCACAATTCTACCTCACAGAAAAGCTACACAAGTCTACTGTAATACAGTCCTATGTAAAAACAGTTCAGTACTCTCCTTTCAAAAAGGTTTCTTATTATTCAGGCTCAAGTCAAAAGACATTGCCGACAACAACGTTCAGTTCTACATATAGTATACTTCAACTATAGTCTAACAATCATGTAATTTCCAATTACAATAGAGGGACAAGATATTTACCTCGATAAGCCCATAATTATCCAAGTATAAAGTCGATCCTGGGCAATCGTTTAGCTCCAACTCCGAGCGCTCCAACCCGCTCTAAACCACCCTTAGAAGTTCTAACCAACTTCTACACAATACTCCAACGGACTATGGAGATTTTCCTAGGGTTTCGGTTTTGTGACTGACGGGAAGTATAATAGTATTTTCCGGCTTTTCGTCTAGGTATAACCTTAGAATACTACAAGGTATACTGCTAAGGTAACTTGGGCATTATAACAATACTTTTGAGAGTATTTCTACACCACAAAGGGGGTATTATACGAAAGCAACTAGCAGTGGGGTACCCCACGCCACACTACTAGGAGTGGGGAAAGAGGGCTCTGCCAAGGGCCTTTCAAAGGGGAGAGGGCTCTTGGACGAGAGTCAACAAGAGGAGAGGAGGGATTTTAACACTTAGAAGATTTGTGGAAAGGATGAAGAATTCATCAAAGGGAGAGGGGTATTTATAGCATAAGCCAAGGCCAACCAATGGCCAAGATCTTGCCAAGTGCATAGCAAGTGTAGGGCCAAGATCTTGCCAAGTGCACCTTATCCATCTAACACAAAAATATCCTACCAACCCTTGACCAAACAAGGCCAACTTTCGGCCACCTTTACCGCCCCCCACTCCACCAATGAGAGGGTGCCAAGTGGCGCCCTCTTGTTGGTCCAAAATGTTCCGTCTCTCGGAAAAATCCGCAAAAATTAAAAAGGACATAGCCGGAATTTTCCCTACGAAAGCTGTGAAAACGTTTCGTCGAAAAACGACTCTAATCGGGTGTTGTGAACAAAGTGAAAATCGTCCAAGCCTTACTCTTAAGTTCAAATTTTCTACGACGCCCCACGCATATACTGGAAATACGGGGTATAACATTCTCCCCTCCTTAGAAACATTCGTCCCGAATGTTCCTTCTAAGTCTCAAAACAAACGTGCGCCAGTATAGTCTTCACTACCATACTTACGAAACAATCCTGCCACAATGGCCACAGAAACAACTGCGCAAAAATACTTACATCCAAGTCCACGAGGAAACACCTCTAACATTACCACAACCACCTCTCTCCGGGGTCTAAAATATACTTCCTTCGCACCTTCTCTTTACAAAAGAAATGATACCACTTTTGTCACTTTGCCGCGAGGTTCTAATGTCACTCCGGCGACCCAACAAATGGTACCGAGCTGCATGCGATCCCTGAGGTTGTCGTACACTCAAACTCTTACCACATTTAGAGCATCGTCAGCTTCCAAAACTCGGGTTACTATCTCTAACGTGGTCATCATTAATCGGGAACACTTGGATGGATCTCCGATACTTTCCCGAACATAACAATACGAAGACCGGACGCATCGCCTCCTAAGTCGGACGGCAAAAGCTAACATATAGGCAACCCGCCTACTCGCACCAGATCCGCAAGGCCCAAAGTAACTCGCTAAGTTCCTCTGCTTTCCAAAACTCACACCCAAACCGGGTGGTATCTTCAAGAAGACCGACCGCCAACTCGAACTCTAAGCGTCGTCGCCGATTATCCGCACGATTTCTCTGAGCTGCCAGAACCTCTTCTAGACAAGCTTTACTCTATCCACAGTCTGCTGGAACAAGCCTGAACCAACTCTTTGAATCTTGCCAACATCGAACCAATCGACGGCGACTTACACATCCGCCCTACAAGGCTTTATAAGACGACACGAACACCGAAATGGTAGCTTAAATACTCCTCCACAGAGACAACAATCCCACAACTACCCTCGAAATCCACGACCGCCCGAGGGCGAACGCGATACGGAGACTCACCTGAGTTCCTAACCCTGCCTGGTAAAACTTCCAGAAACCAAAAACAGCCGTACCCTGGACTCCACTGTCTGCCATAAGGTGAAGGTAGGCACCTCGTGCAGCCTTACAACCTTTCTGATACAACATCTCGCATAACCCTCTGCCGAGAAAACGGTCCCGAACGAAGAACACGATGGGCTGCCCCCATCGACCACTCACCGGCCGAACCTATCCACGAACTCAGACTGGTTAACTAAACTTGGGCCCAACACCCTCGTGATCCCACCACCCGGCGGGACCACCACAAACTGACCCCACCAACAAAACAGGTCGCGGGTTGACCCGCAACGCGGCCTCAACCCGACCCGGCAACGCGCACAATACTAGCTCCCCGATCCGGAACAATCTCACTTAATCACGTTACGAAAACCTAGCGGTCTTCTTAGCTCAACTACCCTCTTTCATTCCACACTACTCAGGGACTAATCCCACAAACATAACTCACGTGCACTATGCACTCCTATAAGGGTCAAACATAAACAATACATCTTTTACTCGAGATGGCCTTACCTCTAAGGTCTCTACGTATAAAACTCTAAGGCTCACACCTTCTCTATCCCCCAATATCTTACTCGGTTAACCCACCATGATTTCTAATCACAACTAACACACTGCTATCAGAACATAGCACTTAAGGTATACTCACCTTATCACACATACAGATCTCTAGAGGGTTAAGGATATATCTATATTCATCGCTTCACTCCCCTTAGTCGTTCTAATCAAACCTGCCCCGTAGGGCGCATAGCTAGGGGAGATGACGAACTACCCACCGATCCTGAAGGCTAAGTCCTCCTACAAGGACACTCTCTCGACACATGGCCCTGACGGCCGCAGGTACAACAAGTACCAACTAAAAGACGACATTCCCGATGACGTCACACCGTGAACACCGAGGAAAATCAATCCGGCCGGCCGAACCTACGTAGCCGTGAACCTAAGCTCGAGCTCACCAACTCCTGCGATACCCCGAACGCCCCGAACCCCGCGGGACCTCTCTGACCGTGGATGTGCAAATCTAATCCGCGAGGCGACTCGCCTAAAGTTAGCAAAGGACCTTGCTGCTCTGGCCCTCTTCTGCTATCCTTCGTTAACCCGTCGATCTTACATCGCCTCGCTCGCCGCGCATAAGCCCGCATACGTGCCATGCTCAAGCTTAATCAAGAATTACTCTTGCACAACCTTCGTTGATATTCATCAAGACTCGCAGACATCGGTATACTCTCCGTAGTCAAATCCATAGTTAGTACAGGTCGCCTTGAAATCTATATTCGCTTCCTCGGCCGTGAACCGGGTTCAAATATCATGGCCGCAGAGGAACCGCCCGTGCTAAACTCTGTGGGGCTAGCAGCGACGCCGCAAAACTCCCCGAATGAAGCACCACCTCGGTGATGATTGGGCCTGTGCCACGTAACCCTCTCAGATTTACTCGCAGCCTCCTCGCCGCTTGCCTCCTCGGGCCGTTGCTCACGCGGAGGCATAGCGGTGTGGAAAGAAATACGTTAGAGGTCCAACTTACAACACCGCCTAAGGCACGATCTCGAGTGAGAAGAATAGAAACCAATCCTATATATCCTATAGCCTCACGATTATTGGTGTGTGCACAACACACCGATAATCAAGACTTACTAGATACGGCTCAGAGACACTTTCCGAGGATTAATCGCTCGATACCACTTTTGTCACGACCAAATCGGCGTGGATCGTGCCTTACCCGCACCCTAGTGACACAACATCGAGTAATCGAACATAAACACATACGTGAAACAAATGAAGTACAAACAAGAATCTGTGAAAACTTGCCTTTCGGATATATATAAACAACAACTCTTTCAATCATGAATGCCTTAACTTTTTACAAACCCCGCCTACTGCACTTCTAAGAAAAAGATACGACAACAATGGCGACAGGCCCCGCCATACCCCGAATGTAAATACCTACAACGACAGGGACTATACCAAGATAAGCCTCCGAGAACGGAGCTTTCCCAAACGCCGAACTGACTCCTAAGAGCGAGGATCAACGATCGTGTACCTTACTCGCAGATGAACGCACTTCGGGCGAGGTCGATAACAACAGTTTAGTATGCGAATCAAAATATCAGAATGAAATCATAGTAGTCTATATAAAGCAGAGACATGTATGATAACCAAACTACGATTCACAATAAATAAGCGATATATCAAGTCGTGGACTCACGCCTCAAGTCATCACTCAAATACATAAATATGGGTCTCACGCCCACAACATCAATCATGCCTGGAATACCTTCCTCACCGCCAGCCAATGATAGAAAAGCACCAAGGAACACACATGAACAACAGGTCCCACCTGTGCCCAAATAAAACAGTACAGGGTAGTACGAAGGCATAGCCGACTACTAACACCCACAGTACTAACAAGGTCGTAAACTGAATCATGATATCCGCCTGCACTGGCCACATGATCAAAGCCCGGTCACTCGCCGCAATATCAAATGTGCGCGTCTAGCCCCGAACTCCCCGCACCCGCATAGGCCAATCTCATAGGCCCGCATGAGGTATAACCCCGCATCGAGGGTAGCTACTCCGGCATCGCCCCGACTCGCACCGCACGGCCACATGCATCGCATGACCATAAAGGTCGACACTAACTCGAACTCTCGTAGCTCGCATAGGCCCCCGTGACCCGCATGAGGTATTCTCGAATCACGGTCCTGCATCACCGAGTCTACCCCGCATCGGAGGGCGCTTAACCCGGAAACACGCGAGTGGTATAATACCAACATAACAGCTTTATCGCTTAAACATCATAAGCACAATCAAGGAAAATCCTTTACACAAACATCACGTATCACTAACACACGTAGCATCCTAATATGATTACTTATCAAATCAACACGAAGGTATTACAAGGCTATCACAAACCAACACAATCCATTATACACACAAGGTACATTCTATTGTATGATTAACAAGATCGAGTATCTATTCTCAAAGTACTTCATACATTATCTTTTAAAAGATACGTTACGTTTACAAAAGTCACACAATACCCGTAGTATATGAAAACTAGAGTGATTATCTTTTGAAGTAAAGCAAAACACTTCTCTTTGTAAAATCAGGTAACAACATTATTTCTCAAACGCCCAAGTTTGCCTAATTTCAAATGTTCACGCTTACTTTAGAAAGGTTTCGTAGTTCATAGTCTTATTCATTTAAGAATATAATTCTCTTTTAAACTATCTGAGAAACATAAGCCTTATATGTGAGTAGGATATTCTTGTTTATAACAATCTTATTACAGCAACCATGATCTAGGAAATATCATTTTGTCTCATCTTAGCTTCTATGCAGATGGAAGTTTCTACTGGTTTTAATAATACTTAATCACAAACATTTCCTTTTATTAACGCCGCAGTTGGTTTGTCGATACACATTCCGATTTCCAAATCAAGAAACATTTTAAGCCGTTATACCTAACTTCCCATAAAGCTAGTATAACTCTTAAGTTTTCAAAACCAAGTATTACTTCTTCTTTCGAAATGATTCAAAAATCTTTTGAAAAACTTCAAGTTCTTTATTAACACATAACAAGCCGCTTATAGTTCAAATCGATTACCTTTTAAAACCACAAGTATTTTCTTACCAACATAAAGTTGTTATAACCAACTTCCCATAAAGCCGTTATAACACTTTATGTTTTAAACCAATCAAATACATTTAGCACATGACGCTCACCGCATTACATAGTTCACACATATCATGCTAGAAGAGATAGGAAGAGGTTCACATACCTCGCGACGAGTATCGACTAATAGCAAAACGCCCAAGTACTTCAAACCGTCGCTACTCCTTAGCCGTAGATCGCGCCATACGTAGTACTTCAACCTATAAGGCCACAAGGCGCTTTATTAACATTTAGATCCCTTCGTAGAACATTCTACGTAAAATTCGCAAAGACTCTCCCCGCAACAACAGAAATCTCCTCCTCTATCTGGGGCCGGCCATCAAGCCAACCGGGGGTTCATACATCTAACCGACGTGCACAATTCTACCTCACGTAAAAGCTACACAAGTTCATCAGAATACACCCTATGTAAAACGATTCAAGATTCTCCTTTCAAAAAGGTTTCTTATTATTCAGGCTCAAGTCAAAAGACATTGCCGACAACAACGTTCAGTTCTACATATAGTATACTTCAATTATAGTCTAACAATCATGTAATTTCCAATTACAATAGAGGGACAAGATATTTACCTCGATAAGCCCATAATTATCCAAGTATAAAGTCGATCCTGGGCAATCGTTTAGCTCCAACTCCGAGCGCTCTAAACCACCCTTAGAAGTTCTAACCAACTTCTACACAATACTCCAACGGACTATGGAGATTTTCCTAGGGTTTCGGTTTTGTGACTGACGGGAAGTATAATAGTATTTCTGGGCTTTTCATATAGGTATAACCTTAGAATACTACAAGGTATACGGCTAAGGTAATTTGGGCATTATAACAATACTTTGAGAGTATTTCTACACCACAAAGGGTATTATACTAAAGCAACTAGCAGTGGGGTACCCCACTACCACACTACTGTGAGGGGGAAAGAGGGCTCTCGGCCAAGGGGCCTTTCAAAGGGGAGAGGGCTCTGACGCAGAGTCAACAAGAGGAGAGGAGGATTTTAACACTTAGAAGATTTGTGGAAAGGATGAAGAATTCATCAAAGGGAGAGGGGTATTTATAGCATAAGCCAAGGCCAACCAATGGCCAAGATCTTGCCAAGTGCATAGCAAGTGTAGGGCCAAGATCTTGCCAAGTGCACCTTATCCATCTAACACAAAAATATCCTACCAACCCTTGACCAAACAAGGCCAACTTTCGGCCACCTTTATCGCCCCCCACTCCACCAATGAGAGGTGCCAAGTGGCGCCTCTTGTTGGTCCAAAATGTTCCGTCTCTCGGAAAAATCCGCAAAAATTAAAAAGGACATAGCCGGAATTTTCCCTACGAAAGTTGTGAAAACGTTTCGTCGAAAAACGACTCTAATCGGGTGTTGTGAACAAAGTGAAAATCGTCCAAGCCTTACTCTTAAGTTCAAATTTTCTACGTACGTCCTTACGTACATACTCTGGAAATACGGGGTATAACACCCCCTTTGGGGGGCTGCGTTCATGTCCGCAGGTTTAGGTACATAGTTGTGGATCCGCGAGCTTAGGATCCTGGTTCAGCATTTTGAGATGGCTCCAATATTCCGGAGCTTGTCATTATGGCTAGGTATATTCACGGGTACGGCGGGGTCTTGTTCCGCCACAGTTGTTATGTTAAAACTCTTAGAGGTCTGTAGTCACATATTGTGGGTCAGTTTGTAAAGGAAAGGAGCCAACTGCTTCAGTTATGTATATATATGTCCAGGGAGGTAGCCTTATCGTCTAACTTGTTGATTTTATTTCTGTTGATTTATTTTATAAGTTTCATGTATGTTTCGATGATTATCTCTGATGCATACATGTACGGGTGCCCAGGTAGGGTACCAGTCGCGGCCCGGGGTGGGGTCGTGACAAAAGTGGTATCAGAGCAGTTAGTCCTCGGTAAGTGTCTACATACCGTGTCTAGTAGAGTCTTGATTATCGGTGTGTTGTACACCACATCTATAATCGAGAGGCTGCAGGACATTTAGGATTGGTTTCCATTCTTCTCACTTTGAGATCGTGCGATAGAGCTGTGTTATTTGGGTCGTCTCTCCCTAACGAGTTATGTTGATTGCATCTACGAGAAAGGCAGCAGTGACCCAGGAAGGATTATGTGGATTGCATATTCAGGTTGGTAATAATTGTTGTACAGATGGTATTATGACATACAGCTATACGGAGTTATGTATGAGGGTCAGACGCGTGTTGCCTAGAATGATTTTAGATTACCAGGTTTTGGTAAGGACTAAATAGATATCGGGAAGGTACGAAACAGTTAATGAATTCTCGCCAAGGTCTTATGATTTATTTTGAGATAATTGGGAAAGGATGAGTCATCGATAGGCGGTGAACCCTTAAGTCATTGTCACGACTGCCCGGCCCGTGGATCAGTGCCTTACCCGGGCACCCAAGTAGTCATACATCGAGAAATCAATGAATATAAAACAACCAAGATATGAAATAGGATAAATAAGACACGCTGGGAAAAGTTGCCTTTCGGCATATATGTATATAAATACCCCAAAATGAACAGTTACATCCCAACCTTACAACAGGTCTACAGACCTCTAAGAGTTTAAAACAACAATGGCGGGACAGGGCCCCGCCATACCCCTGAATGCAAATATCTATAACGACAGGGGACCATACCAAAATGCTAAGACTCCGGAGAAACGGAGCTTTCCCAACGCTGAAACGGTGATCCTAAGAACGGGGATCAACAGTAGGAGTACCTTTACTCGCAGATGAACGCGGCCAAGGAGGTCGATAACAGTACCAAGTATGTGAAACTGAAAATACTGTAAATGAAATCATAGTAGTCTATATAAAGCAGGAGACATGTATGATAACCAAAACTAAAGTTCACAATAAATAAGCAGTCATGTCAAGTCAGGGACTCACGCCCTCAAAGTCATCATAAAACCGTACGGGGTAAGTACGAGGGCATAGCCGACTACTAAAACCCACAAGATAAACAAGGTCAGAATCAGATCACGAGATCTGTCTGCAGGCCACATGATCAAAGCCGCCACTCGCGCAGATCTAATGCGCGTGTCTAGCCCTCGAACTTCGTAGCCCGCACGGGCCACTCCAATGGCCCGCATGAGGTATTCCCGCATCGAGGGTAGCTACTCCCAGCCGCCCCGACTCGCCGTCCGCATGGCCACAAAGACCGCATGACCACAAGGGTCGCATACTAACCTGGAACTCCCGTAGCTCCGCATAGGCCATACAGACCTGCATAAGGTATTCTCGAATCATAGGTCACTAGACCCGCCTGAGTCTACCCCAGACGGAGGGCGCTTAACCCCTAATCATGAGTGATATAATATCAACATGACACTTTATCGTTAAACAACCTAATCACAACAAGGGAAAACCCCTTTACACAAACATCACAAGATACTAACTCGTAGCATCCTAACATGTTTACTTATCAAGTCAACAAGAAAGTATTACAAGACTATCACAAATCAATACAATCAAGTTATTCACACAAGGTACTTTCTACATTATGTTAACAAGTTCGGGTTTTTAGCCCCAAAGTACTTCATGTATTACTCTTTTAAAAGATCCGGTTTCTTCACAAAAGTCACACAATACGTAGTATAAAAAAAGAGTGATTATCTTTTGAAGTAAATCGAACACTTCTTTGTAAAATCAAGTAACAACATTCTTTTCCCAACGCTCAAGTTTGCCTAATTTCAATTACTCAAGTTTCTCATTTTGAAAGGTTTCGTAGTTCATAGTTTTAATCATTTAAAACAATTTGAGAAACATATACCTTATGTGAGTAGGTTATTATTGTGCATAACAATCTTATTACAAAGACATGATCTAGGAAATGTAATATCATTTTGTCTCATCTTAGCTCCTATGCAGATGGAAGTTTCTACCGGTTTTAATAATACTTTATTAGTCAAAATATTTCCCTTTATTAGCTATTTGTTGTGGTTTGTCCGACATTCATTCTAATCAGAAACATCATTCCTTTGAAAACCAAAATACTATTTACTCACGAATGAGGTTTCACACTTTTTAACAAAATTCATATTAGTATAATAAGTCAAGTCTCTTATTTCCTTAAATCAATAAATCGTTCTTTTATCACTCTTAAGCCGTTATACCTAACTTCCCATAAAGCTAGTATAACTCTTAAGCTTTTAAAACCAAGTGTTACTCTTCTTTCAAAAAGGTTTCTTAATTCTTTTGAACTACTGCATTCTTTTTATTGGGCTTAAGTCAAGACATTGCCGTAATTATTATTCAGCTTAAGTCCAAGACATTGCCGTAATTATTATTCAGCTTAAGTCCAAGACATTGCCGTAATTATTATTCGCTTAACACACGACGTCTACCGTACTATATACATATTCTTTAAAATATCATGCTCAAGAGGATAGGAAGAATCACATACCTTCTCGCAAATCCACCGCCAAGTTGAATATGTCGCGCAGAGAATTGACCTATAATACCAAATACGCCTATCAACGTCTAGATCAGATCGCATAAAGCTCTAAGCAGAGGGTTCGTTATTCTATGGACATTTGGGTAGCACTTCCCTACCCGGTGAGCTACTCAAGTCTACTGTGAAAACAGTCTTATGTAAGTACAGTTCTATTATTCATCTTTTAAACCCTTCTACTGTGATAACAGTTCAATTCTATTCTTTAATATCCTTCTAAGTATTTATACTTATTCCTATACTTCTACAGTATGTATTCTCTAATTACAAAAGAGGGTTAGGATTATTTACCTCGGTAAGCCCAATAATATCCTAGATAAAAGTCGCGCCTGAGCAAGGTTTAGCTCCTAAGTTGTATGCTCCGGTAGCTCCAAGAAAACCTTAGAAGTTCTTCACAACTTCTACTAAGGACTAAGGGGTTTGGGCTAGGGTAATTTGGGCATTATAACAATACTAGAAAGCAACATTTCTACCAAGGGCGGGGGGGTAGGTTTCGGTTAGGCTAGGGGTTGCTGCCAGAGCTTCTCAAAGGGGAGTGTGGTGGAAAACAACAAGAGGGAGAGGAGGATTTGAGACTTAGAAAGATTGCTCAATTTAGGATGAAATAACTCTTCAACAAGGGGGGTATTTATAGGTCAAGAAATGACCAACCAATGGCCAAGATGATGCCAAGTGCAAGGCAAGTGTAGGGTGATGATTTAGGCAAGTGTCCTTGTCCAACTTGCACACAAAATATCCAACCAACTACATGACAAGGATGGCCATCTCACACGATCTGCCCGGTTCGTGGATCGTGCCTTACCCGCACCCAAGTAGTCATACATCGAGAAATCAGTAAAATAAACAACCACAATAAGAAACGGATAAATAAGACACGGTTTAGGAAAAAGTTGCCTTTCGCATACATGTATATAAATACCCCAAAATGAGCGATTCATCCCAACCTTACAACAGTCTACATGCACTCTAAGAGTTTAAAACAACAATGGCGGACAGTGGCCCCGCCATACCTCGAATACAAATATCTTACAACGACAGGACCATACCAAAATGCTAAGCTTAGGAGAAACGGAGCTTTCCCAACGCCAAACGGTGATCCTAAGAACGGATCACGGTAGGAGTACCTTTACTGCGCATGAACGCAGCCCCGAAGGAGGTCAAGACAACAGTACCAAGTATGTGAAATCAAAATATCAGAAATGAAATCATAGTAGTCTATATAAAGGGGAGACATGTATGATAACCAAAACTACGATTCACAATAAATAAACGATATGTCAAGTCGTGGACTCACGCCTCAAAGTCATCATAAAACCGCACGGTAAGTGCGAGGCATAGCCGACTACTAAAAACCCACGACAACAAGGTCAGAATCGTATCATGAGATCTGTCTGACCGTCACATGATCAAAGCCGCCCACTCGCCCGCAGATCTAATGCGCGCGTCAGCCACCGAACTTTCCGTAGCCCGCACGGGCCACCCAATGGCCCGCATGAGGTATTCCCCGCATCGAGGGTAGCTACTCCCAGCGGCCCCGACTCGTCGTCCGCGTGGCCACAAAGACCGCATGACCACGCGGCCGCATACTAACACGAACTCCGTAGCTCCGCATAGGCCATACTGACTGCATAAGGTATTCTCGAATCATAGTCACTAGACCCGCTGAGTCTACCCCGCACGGAGGCAGCTTAACCCCTAATCATGAGTGATATAATATCAACATGACAGCTTTTATCGTTAAACAACCTAAGCACATAAGGAAAACCCTCTACACAAACATCACAAGATACTAACTCACGTAAGATCCTAACATGTTTACTTATCAAGTCAACAAGAAAGTATTACAAGACTATCACAAATCAATACAATCAAGTTATTCACACAAGGTACTTTCTACATTATGCTAACAAGTTCGGGTTTTTAGCCCCAAAGTACTTTATGTATTACTCTTTTAAAGATCCGTTTCTTTCACAAAAGTCACACAATACCCGTAGTATAAAAATAAAGTGATTATCTTTTGAAGTAAATCAAAACATTTCTCTTTGTAAAATCAAGTAACAACATTCTTTTCCCAACGCTTAAGTTTGCCTAATTTCAATTACTCAAGTTTCTCATTTCGAAAGGTTTCGTAGTTCATAGCTTTAATCCTTTAAAACAATTTGAGAAACATATACCCTAAGTGTGAGTAGGTTATTATTATTCGTAACAATCTTATTACAAAGACCATGATCTAGTAAATGTAATATCATTTTGTCTCATCTTAGCTCCTATGCAGATGGAAGTTTCTACTGGTTTTAATAATACTTTATTAGTCACAATATTTCCCTATTTTAGCGCTGCTGTGGTTTGTTCGACATTTATTTTGATCGGTAAAACATCATTCCTTTTGAAAACCAAAAATACTATTTATTCACGAATGAGGTTTCACACTTTTTAACAAAATTCATATTAGTATAATAAGTCAAGTCTCTTATTTCCTTAAATCAATAAATCGTTCTTTTTATCACTCTTAAGCCGTTATACCCAACTTCCCATAAAGCTAGTATAACTCTTAAGCTTTTAAAACCAAGTGTTACTCTTCTTTCAAAAAGGTTTCTTAATTCTTTTGAACTACTTCAGATTCTTTTTATTCAGGCTTAAGTCAGAAGACATTGCCGTAATTATTATTCAGGCTTAAGTCCGAAGACATTGCCGTAGTTATTATTCAGGCTTAAGTCCGAAGACATTGCCGTAATTATTATTCAGTTAACACACGTACGTCTACCGTACTATATACATATTCTTTAAAATATCATGCTCAAGAGGATAGGAAGAATCACATACCTTCTCGGCGAAATCCACCTGCCAAGTTGAATATGTCGTGCGCAGAGAATCGACTATAATACCAACACGCCTATCAACGTCAGATCAGATCGCATAAAGCTCTAAGCAGAGGGTTCGTTATTCTATGGACATTTGGGCAGCACTTCCCTACCCGGTGAGCTACTCAAGTCTACTGTGAAAACAGTCCTATGTAAGTACAGTTCTATTATTCATCTTTTAAACCCTTCTACTGTGATAACAGTTCAATTCTATTCTTTAATATCCTTCTAAGTATTTATACTTATTCCTATACTTCTACAGTATGTATATTCTAATTACAAAAGAGGGTTAGGATTATTTACCTCGGTAAGCCCAATAATATCCTAGATAAAAGTCGCGCCTGAGCAAGGTTTAGCTCCTAAGTTGTGCGCTCCGGTAGCTCCAAGAAGTTCTTCACAACTTCTACTAAGGACTAAGGGATTTGGGCTAGGGTATTTTGGGCATTATAACAATACTAGAAGGCAACTTTTCTACCAAGGGAGGGGGGGTAGGTTTCGGCTAGGCTAGGGGGGGTTGCTCTCGGCTAGAGCTTCTCAAAGGGAGGTGTGTTTGGACGAAAACAACAAGAGGGAGAGGAGGATTTGAGACTTAGAAAGAGTGCACACTTTAGGATGAAATAACTCTTCAACAAGGGGGGAATTTATAGGTCAAGGGATGGCCAACCAAGGGCCAAGATGGTGCCAAGTGCAAGGCAAGTGTAGGGTGAGGATTTAGGCAAGTGTCCTTGGCCAACTTGCACACAAAATATCCTACCAACTACATGACAAGAATGGCCATCCATACGGCCCTAATGCCGTGACAAGTCCATCAATGAGAGGTGACAAGTGTCGCCTCTCGTTGGTCCAAAGTGTTTCGTCTCTGAAAAATCCGCAAAAATAGAAATGACATAGCCGAATTTATCCTACGCAAGTCTTGTAAAACGTTTCGTCGGAAACGACTCTAAACGCGTGCACAAAGTGAAATCGCCCAAGCCAACTAGTGGGGTGACACGTGTCGCCTCCTACTCGCCCAAAATATTTCATCTTAGAAAATATCCACAATGGCCAAAATCTCAAAACAAAGTGGGCCCCACAAAACCAGAATTTTCTCCGTGGCCCCACGTGACCATTTCTGAAAATAAAATTCCATAATTCTCTAATATTCCAAGAAGTCCGAATACCAAACTGGGAATCCAATTCCCATTAACGAACCTTTTCCTTCACAAAACCGAAACTTTTCCGTGGAAAAATCACCTCGTTCTTCCTTTCCAATTTCAATGTCGTATTCTCGTACGTACGTCCTCGCATACATACCCTGAACTACGGGGTATAACATTCTCCCCTCCTTAGAAACATTCGTCCCGAATGTTCCTTCTAGGTATCAAAACAAACAGGCGCCAGTATAGTCCTTACTGCTATACTTACGGAAACAACCATGCCACACCTGGCCACAACACAACAAGCGTACATACTTATCTCCAAGTCTACGAGGAATCACCTCAATCACAAAAGAAACTCCTACTCGAGGTCTAAAAAGATACTCCCTTCGCACCTACTCTTTACAAACGAAATGATCACACCTATGCCTGTAATACATGCTCGCTTCTTCCCTTTCTCGTCGTACCCTTCTTGTACACTCGAACTCTTTCTCATGACTTACCATGTTTCTGGTACAGCTTCCCACTGACTCTGAGCTGCCAATGACCTCTTCTGGATAAGCTCCACCTTATCCACGCCCTGCTGAACAAGTACGAACCAACTATCTGCACCTTGCTTATATCGAATCAATCGATCGGCAATCTTACACTAGCGCTTATAAAAAGGCTCCAAACGGCGACACCCGAATACTGAAACGGTAGATATATAATACATACTCAACAAGAGGCGAAGAGTCCTTACAGCTACTCCCGAATTCCAAACACCGCCCGAGGTGAATGCGACACCGAGATTCACGAGTTCCTATCCTTGCTCGTAACTCTTCCAAAAGAAACACCGCAACTTGACTCCGTCACCATAAGGTGAAGGTAGGCACCGTGCAGCCTTACAACCTTCTTGAAATAATCATCTCGCAACTTACTACCGAGTACGGTTTGACTAAAAGATAAGACGGTTGACCCCATCGGCCCGACTCATCGGTCGAACACATCCACGAAATCGCATAATGGTTAACTAAACACGGCCTAACACCTCGTGATCCTAACACAAAGCGGACCACCACAACCGACCCCATCACCAAGCGTATGGGTCGACCCAACACGGCCTCAACCCGACCCGAACGCCGCAAAACACTAGCTCCCCGATCCGAACAATCTCACTAATCACGCTATTTAAAACCTAGCGGTCTTCTAAGCTCAACTACCCTCTTTCATTTCACATCACTCGTGGATTCATCCCACAAAAATATCTCACGATACTATGCACCTCGATAAGGGTCAAACACGAAATAATTCTTTTACCAAAGATGGCCTCGCCTAAGGTCTCTACGTATAATATTCTAAGGCTCCCACTCTCTATCCCCAATCTTACCAGTTAACTAAAAATAATTCTAATCACACTAACACCATGCTAACCAAAACAATACTTTAAGATATTCGCATCTTACTATACATATAAATCTCTAAAGGGTTAAGGATATACCAGATTCACGCCAGACTTCCCTAGGTCGCTTTAATCACTCCCGCCGTCATGGGCATACCGTGGAAGGTGATGAACTATCCACCGATCCCGAAGTGAGTCCCTACATCCCCGCCAACTCGTTGGACAATTTCGCAAATGGCCTGCTGGCCGCAAACATAACAAGTCGTCGGAGAAGCACGACACTCCCGAACGACACCGACCACAACGCCACACCGAAAGGGTGGCCTCTCCGCTAACACCCCTTCCTTTCCGCACCATCAATCCGCGAATCGATCCGTAGGTGAGTCTTCCTACTTACATCCTTCCTCGCAGAACATTCCTCGCCATATGGCCCTCGACGCCGCAATAAAAACAAGCACCGCAAAAAGACAGACTTCCGGATGACGCCGCACATCGTGAACACCGAGGAAAATCAACCCCGTGAGGACACTGCATCGGGCGGAGGCGCATGTCTAATCTGGCCGAGGCGGTTCGCCGAGAGTTACCAAATGATCCCGCCAATCGCCCTCTTCGCCGATCTTGTTTATTCTGTCGATCTCTACTTCCCTCAGCCCGCTGCACATAATCCTGAACGCAAGCCTGACTCGTTCCTGACTGAAGAGCTACTCCCTCACAACCCTTCTTTAGATAAGCATCAATATCCTTGGTATACCGATACATAAAATACTTTGGTCGCCAAGTCCTTGCTAGTAACAGGCCGCTCCTTCCAATCCATATTTTCGCTCCAAGTCGTGGAATCAAGGTCCAGATGTCATGGCCGCAGAGAATCGCTGCCGCCGTGCAAACTCGCTGGCTGGGCGACGCCTCGTAACTCCTCGCATGAAGCATCACCTGTCAGTGATGATTGGGCTGTGCCTTCTAAATCTCTCAGATTTACTCGCAGCCTCCTTCGCCGCTTTCGCCTTCTGCCCGAGTACTGGCGTGAGGCATAATCGTAAAGGAAAGGAATACGTTAGAGGGTCCAACTTATAACACGACTCTAAGGCACGATCTCGAGTGAGAAAATGGAAACCAATCCTAAATATCCTATAGCCTCACATTAGGTGGTGCACAACACACCGATAATCAAGACTTACTAGATACGGTGCAGACACTTTCCGAGGATTAATCGCTCGATACCACTTCATCACGACTGTTACGGGGCGTGGATCGTGCCTTACCCGGCACCCAAGTAGTCATACATCGAGAAATCGGAAAATAAACAACCACAATAAGAAACAAGATAAATAAGACACGCTTGCAGGAAAAGTTGCCTTCGGCATACATGTATATAAATACCCCAAAATGAGCGATATCCCACCTTACAACAGTCTACTGCACTTAAGAGTTTAAACAACAATGGCGACAGGCCCCGCCATACCCTGAATACAAATATCTTACAACGACGGGACCGTACCAAAATGCTAAGCTTCCGAGAAACGGAGCTTTCCTAACGCCAAACGGTGATCCTAAGAACGGATCAACGGTAGAGTACATTTACTGCAGCATGAACGCAGCCCCAGGAGGTCAAGACAACAGTACCAAGTATGTGAAACAAAATATCGTAAATGAAATCATAGTAGTCTATATAAAGCGGAGACATGTATGATAACCAAAACTACGCTCACAATAAATAAATAAATATGTCAAGTCGTGACTCACGCCTCAAAGTCATCATAAAACCGCACGGGGTAAGTGCGAGGCATAGCCGACTACTAAAACCCACGATAACAAGGTCATAAATCGTATCATGAGATCTGTCTGCAGGCCACATGATCAAAGCCGCCACTCGCGCGCAGATCTAATGTGCTTGGCGTCAGCCCTCGAACTTTCCGTAGCTCGCATGGGCCACTCCAATGGCCCGCATGAGGTATTCCCGCATCGGTGGGTAGCTACTCCCGGCAGCTGCCTGGACTCGTCGTCCGTACGGCCACAAAGACCGCATGACCACAAGGGCCGATACTAACACGAACTCCGTAGCTCGCATAGGCCATCTGCACTGCATAAGGTATTCTCGAATCATAGGTCACTAGACCCGCCTGAGTCTACCCCGCATCGGAGGGCAGCTTAACCCACGGAATCATGAGTGATATAATATCAACATGACAGTTTTATCGTTAAACAACCTAAGCACAATAATGGGAAACACCTCTACACAAACATCACAAGATACTAACTCACGTAGCATCCTAACATGTTTACTTATCAAGTCAACAAGAAAGTATTACAAGACTATCACAAATCAATACAATCAAGTTATTCACACAAGGTACTTTCTAGATTATGCTAACAAGTTCGGGTTTTTAGCCCCAAAGTACTTTATGTATTACTCTTTTAAAAGATCTGTTTCTTTCACAAAAGTAACACAATACCCGTAGTATAAAAATAAAGTGATTATCTTTTGAAGTAAATCAAAACATTTCTCTTTGTAAAATCAAGTAACAACATTCTTTTCCCAACGCTTAAGTTTGCCTAATTTCAATTACTCAAGTTTCTCATTTCGAAAGGTTTCGTAGTTCATAGCTTTAATCCTTTAAAACAATTTGAGAAACATATACCCTAAGTGTGAGTAGGTTATTATTATTCGTAACAATCTTATTACAGCAGCCATGATCTAGTAAATGTAATATCATTTTGTCTCATCTTAGCTCCTATGCAGATGGAAGTTTCTACTGGTTTTAATAATACTTTATTAGTCACAATATTTCCCTATTTTAGCTACTTGTGGTTTGTTCGACATTTATTCGATCGCAGAAACATCATTCCTTTTGAAAACCAAAAATACTATTTACTCACGAATGAGGTTTCACACTTTTTTTTAACAAAATTCATATTAGTATAATAAGTCAAGTCTCTTATTTCCTTAAATCAATAAATCGTTCTTTTTATCACTCTTAAGCCGTTATACCCAACTTCCCATAAAGCTAGTATAACTCTTAAGCTTTTAAAACCAAGTGTTACTCTTCTTTCAAAAAAGGTTTCTTAATTCTTTTGAACTACTTGATTCTTTTTATTCAGCTTAAGTCAAGACATCACGTAATTATTATTCAGCTTAAGTCCAAGACATTGCCAGAGTTATTATTTAGGCTTAAGTCCAAGACATTGCCGTAATTATTATTCGCTTAACACACGACGTCTACCGTACTATATACATATTCTTTAAAATATCATGCTCAAGAGGATAGGAAGAATCACATACCTTCTACAAATCCACCGCCAAGTTGAATATGTCGCGCAGAGAATCGACCTATAATACCAAATACGCCTATCAACGTCTCAGATCAGATCGTATAAAGCTCTAAGTAGAGGGTTCGTTATTCTATGGACATTTGGGCAGACTTCCCTACCCGTGAGCTACTCAAGTTCATCGTGAAAACAATTCCATGTAAATGATTCTATTATTCATCTTTAAACCCTTCTATCGTGATATCGCTCAATTCTATTCTTTAATATCCTTCTAAGTATTTATACTTATTCCTATACTTCTACAAAGAAGTATATTCTAATTACAAAAGGAGGATAAGGTTATTTACCTGTAAGCCCAATAATATCCTAGATAAAAGTCGCGCTGAGCAAGGTTTAGCTCCTAAGTCAGGCGCTCAGAGTCTAAGAAAACCTTAGAAGTTCTTCACAACTTCTACTAAGGGCTAAGGGATTTGGGCTAGGGTATTTTGGGCATTATAACAATACTAGAAGGCAACTTTTCTACCAGGGGGGTAGGTTTCGGCTAGGCTAGGGGTTGCTCTCGCCAGAGCTTCTCAAAGTGGAGGGGTGTGTTTGGACGAAACAACAAGAGGGAGAGGAGGGATTTGAGACTTAGAAAGATTGCTCAATTTAGGATGAAATAACTCTTCAACAAGGGGTATTTATAGGTCGGGATGGCCAACCAAGGGCCAAGATGGTGCCAAGTGCAAGTGTAGGGAGGATTTAGGCAAGTGTCCTCGCCAACTTGCACACAAAATATCCTACCAACTACATGACAAGAATGGCCATCCATTCGCCCTAATGTCGTGACAAGTCCACCAAAGAGGGTGACAAGTGTCGCCTCTCGTTGGTCCAAAGTGTTTCGCCTCGGAAAAATCCGCAAAAATAGAAATGACATAGCCGAATTTATCCTACGCGAGTCTTGTAAAACCTTTCGTCGAAAACGACTCTAAACGCGTGTTGTGCACAAAGTGAAATCGTCCAAGCCAACTAGTGGGTGACACGTGTCGCCTCCTACTGCCCAAAATATTTCATCTTCCAAAATATCCACAATGGCCAAAATCTCAAAACAAAGTGGCCCCACAAAATCAGAATTTTCTCCGTGGCCCCACGTGACCATTTCGAAAATAAAATTCCATAATTCTCTAATATTCCAAGAAGTCCGAATACCAAATGGGAATCCACCCCATTAACGAACCTTTTTCCTTCACAAAAACCGGAAACTTTTCCGTGGAAAAATCACCTCGTTCTTCCTTTCCAATTTCAATGTCGTATTCTCGTACGTACGTCCTCGCATACATACCCTGAACTACGGGGTATAACATCCATTCGGCCCTAATGTCGTGTAACATCCATCAATGAGAGGGTGACAAGTGTCGCCCTCTCGTTGGTCCAACGTGTTGCGTCTCTCGGAAAAATCCGCAAAAATTAGAAATGACATCGCCGTAATTTATCCTACGCGAGTTTAGTAAAACGTTTCGTCGAAAAACGACTCTAATCGGGTGTTGTGCACAAAGTGAAATTCGGCCAAGCCACCTAGGGGGGGGGGTGACACGTGTCGCCCTCCTACTCGTCCAAAATATTTCATCTTCCGAAAATATCCACAATGGCCAAAATCTCGAAAACAAAGTGGGCCCCACAAAACTGTAAATTTTCTCCCGTGGGCCCCACGTGACCATTTCCGAAAATAAAATTCCATAATTCTCTAATATTCCAAGAAGTCCGAATACCAAATCTGGGAATCCAATTCCCATTAAAGAACCTCTTTCCTTCACAAAAACCGGAAACTTTTCCGTGGAAAAATCACCTCTTTCTTCCTTTCCAATTTCAATGTCGTATTCTCGTACGTACGTCCTCGCATACATACCCTGGAACTACGGGGTATAACATTCTCCCCTCCTTAGAAACATTCGTCCCGAATGTTCCTTCTAGGTCTCAAAACAAACAGGCGCCAGTATAGTCCTTACTGCTATACTTACGGAAACAACCATGCCACACCTGGCCACAACACAACAAGCGCACATACTTATCTCCAAGTCCACGAGGAATCACCTCAATCATAAAAGAAACTCCTACTCGAGGTCTAAAAAGATACTCCCTTCGCACCTACTCTTTACAAACGAAATGATCACACCTATGCCTGTAATACATGCTCGCTTCTTCCCTTACTCGTCGTACCCTTCTCGTATCCTCGAACTCTTTATCAAAACTTACCATGTTTATGGTACTGCTTCCCACTGAATCTGAGCTGCCAACAACCTCTTCTGGATAAGCTCCACCCTATCCACGCCCTGTTGAACAAGTACGAACCAACTATCTGCACCTTGCTTACATCGAATCAATCGATCGACAATCTTACACTAGCGCTTATAAAAAGGCTCCAAACGGCGACACCCGAATACTGAAACGGTAGCTATATAATACATACTCAACAAGAGGCGAAGAGTCCTTACAGCTACTCCCGAAATCCAACCACTTGCCCGAGGGTGAATGCGACACTGAGATTCACCTGAGTTCCTAACCTTGCCTGGTAACTCTTCCAGAAAAGAAACAGCCGCAACTTGGACTCCCCTGCCAGCCATAAGGTGAAGGTAGGCACCCCGTGCAGCCTTACAACCTTCTTGAAATAATCATCTTGCAACTTACTACCGAGTACACGGTTTGACTAAAAGATAAGACGGGTTGACCCCATCGGCCCGACTACTGGTCGAACACATCCACGAACTCGTACAATGGTTAACTAAACCTGGGCCTAACACCCTCGTGATCCTAACACAAGGCGGGACCACCACAAACTGACCCCATCACCAAACAGGGCGTGGGTCGACCCGCAACACGGCCTCAACCCGACCCGGCAATACGCAAAACACTAGCTCCCCGATCCGGAACAATCTCACCAATCACGTTACGAAAACCTAGCGGTCTTCTAAGCTCAACTACCCTCTTTCATTTCACATCACTCAGGGATTCATCCGACAAAAATATCTCACGTATACTATGCACCTCGATAAGGGTCAAACACGAAATAATTCTTTTACCAAAGATGGCCTCGCCTCTAAGGTCCCTACGTATATATTCTAAGGCTCACACTTTCTATCCCCCAATCTTTCCCGGTTAACTAATCATGATTCCTAATCGCAGTTAGCACAATGCTATCTGAAAATAACACTTAAGATATTCGCTACACATATAAATCTCTAAAGGGTTAAGGATATACATGTATCTACGCGGCACTTCCCTTAGGTCGTTCTAATCAAACCCGCCCTGCTGGGCGCATAGCTGGGGAAGGTGATGAACTATCCACTGATCCCGAAGGCTGAGTCCCCACATCCCCGCCAACTCTGGTTGGACAATCTCTCGCAAAATGGCCCTGCTGGCCGCAAACATAACAAGCTACCGCAGAAGCACGACACTCCCCAAAATGACATCGACCACAACGGCCACACCGAGGTGGGGGTGGCCTCCTCTGGCTAACACCCCTTCCTCTCCGCACCATCAATCCGAATCGATCCGTAGGTGAGTCTTCCTACTTGCATCCTTCCTCATAGAACATTCCCTCGCCATATGGCCCTGACGGCCGCAAGTAAAACAAGCACCAGAAAAAAGACGGCATTTCCGACGACGCCGCCACACCGTGAACACCGAGGAAAATCAACTCGCGAGGACACTGCATCGGGCGAGGCGCATGTCTAATTCGCCGCCGAGGCGGTTCGCCTCGAGAGTTACCAAATGATCCTACCAATCGCCCTCTTCTCGCGATCTTGTTTAACTGCCGATCTCTACCTCTCTCACCATTGCACATAATTCGAACGCAAGCCCGCTCGTTCTCGATCAAGAGCTACTTCCTCACAACCCTTCTTTAGATAAACATCAATATCCTTGGTATACCGTACATAAAATACTCTGCCGCCAAGTCCTCGCTAGTAACAGGCCGTCTCCTTCCAATCCATATTTTCTCGCCCAAGTCGTGGAACTGGCGTCCAGATGTCATGGCCGCAGAGGAATCGCCGCCATTGCCAAACTCACTGGCCTGGCGACGCCTCGTAACTCCTCGCAAGCATCACCCCAGTGATGATTGGGCCTGTGCCTTCTAACTCTCTCAACTCCACTCGCAGCCTCCTACGCTTTGCCTTTCTCGGGCCCGAAGCTGCGCGAGGCATCACCGTAAAGGAAAGGAATACGTTAGAGGGTCCAACTTATAACACAACTCTAAAGCACGTTCGTGAGTGAGAAGAATGGAAACCAATCCTAAATATCCTATAGCCTCCTCGATTATTGGTGTGGTGCACAACACACCGATAATCAAGACTTACTAGATACGGCTCAGACACTTTCCGAGGATTAATCGCTCGATACCACTTTTGTCACGACTGCCCGGTTCGTGGATCGTGCCTTACCCGCACCCAAGTAGTCATACATCGAGAAATCGAATATAAAACAACCAAGATATGAAATAGGATAAATAAGACACGCTTGGGAAAAGTTGCCTTTTCGCATATATGTATATAAATACCCCAAAATGAGCAGTTACATCCCAACCTTACAACAGTCTACATGCACTCTAAGAGTTTAAACAACAATGGCGGGACAGGCCCCGCCATACCCCGAATGCAAATATCTATAACGACAGGGACCATACCAAATGCTAAGACTCGGAGAAACGGAGCTTTCCCAACGTCAAACGGTGATCCTAAGAACGGATCAACAGAGAGTATCTTTACTGCGGCATGAACGCACTCGGGCGAGGTCAAGACATAACAGTACCAAGTATGTGAAATCAAAATATCAGAAATGAAATCATAGTAGTCTATATAAAGCAGGAGACATGTATGATAACCAAAACTAAAGTTCACAAATAAATAAGCAGTCATGTCAAGTCAGGGACTCACGCCCTCAAAGTCATCATAAAACCGTGACGGTAAGTACGACGCATAGCCGACTACTAAAACCCACGATAAACAAGGTCGAAATCAGATCACGAGATCCGTCTGCATCCCACATGATCAAAGCCGCCACTCGCGCAGATCTAATGCGCGTGTCTAGCCCCGAACTTCCGTAGCTCGCACGGGCCACCCAATGGCCCGCATGAGGTATTCCCCGTGACGAGGGTAGCTACTCCCGGCAGCGTCTGGACTCGCCGTCCGCACGGCCACAAAGACCGCGTGACCACAAGGGCCGCATACTAACACGAACTCCGTAGCTCGCATAGGCCATACTGCACTGCATAAGGTATTCTCGAATCATAGGTCACTAGACCCGCCTAAGTCTACCCCGTGACGGAGGGCTTAACCCCTAATCATGAGTGATATAATATCAACATGACACTATCGTTAAACAACCTAAGCACAACAAGGGAAAACCCCTTTACACAAACATCACAAGATACTAACTCACGTAGCATCCTAACATGTTTACTTATCAAGTCAACAAGAAAGTATTACAAGACTATCACAAATCAATAAAATCAAGTTATTCACACAAGGTACTTTCTACATTATGTTAACAAGTTCGGGTTTTTAGCCCCAAAGTACTTCATGTATTACTCTTTAAAAGATCTGCTTTTCACAAAAGTCACACAATACGTAGTATAAAAAAAGAGTGATTATCTTTGAAGTAAATCGTAACACTTCTCTTTGTAAAATCAAGTAACAACATTCTTTTCCCAACGCTCAAGTTTGCCTAATTTCAATTACTCAAGTTTCTCATTTTCGAAAGGTTTCGTAGTTCATAGTTTTAATCATTTAAAACAATTTGAGAAACATATACCTTATGTGTGAGTAGGTTATTATTGTGCATAACAATCTTATTACAGCAGCCATGATCTAGGAAATGTAATATCATTTTGTCTCATCTTAGCTCCTATGCAGATGGAAGTTTCTACTGGTTTTAATAATACTTTATTAGTCAAAACATTTCCCTTTATTAGCGCTGCTGTGGTTTGTTCGACATTCATTCTAATCGGTAAAACATCATTCCTTTTGAAAACCAAAAATACTATTTACTCACGAATGAGGTTTCACACTTTTTAACAAAATTCATATTAGTATAATAAGTCAAGTCTCTTATTTCCTTAAATCAATAAATCGTTCTTTTTATCACTCTTAAGCCGTTATACCTAACTTCCCATAAAGCTAGTATAACTCTTAAGCTTTTAAAACCAAGTGTTACTCTTCTTTCAAAAAGGTTTCTTAATTCTTTTGAACTACTTCAGATTCTTTTTATTCAGGCTTAAGTCAGAAGACATTGCCGTAATTATTATTCAGGCTTAAGTCCGAAGACATTGCCGTAATTATTATTCAGGCTTAAGTCCGAAGACATTGCCGTAATTATTATTCAGTTAACACACGACGCGTCACCGTACTATATACATATTCTTTAAAATATCATGCTCAAGAGGATAGGAAGAATCACATACCTTCTCGGCGAAATCCACCTGCCAAGTTGAATATGTCGCGCGCAGAGAATCGACCTATAACAGTCAAATACGTCTATCAACGTCTAGACTGTACTGTACAAAGCTCTAAGCAGAGGGTTCGTTATTCTATGGACATTTGGGCAGCACTTCCCTACCCGGTGAGCTACTCAAGTTCATCAGGAAAACAAATTCCCATGTAAGTACAGTTCTATTATTCATCTTTTAAACCCTTCTACTGTGATAACAGTTCAATTCTATTCTTTAATATCCTTCTAAGTATTTATACTTATTCCTATACTTCTACAGTATGTATTCTCTAATTACAAAAGAGGGTTAGGATTATTTACCTCGGTAAGCCCAATAATATCCTAGATAAAAGTCGCGCCTGAGCAAGGTTTAGCTCCTAAGTTGTATGCTCCGGTAGCTCCAAGAAAACCTTAGAAGTTCTTCACAACTTCTACTAAGGAGTAAGGGGTTTGGGCTAGGGTAATTTGGGCATTATAACAATACTAGAAAGCAACATTTCTACCAAGGGAAGGGGGGTAGGTTTCGGCTAGGCTAGGGGGTTGCTCTGCCAGAGCTTCTCAAAGGGGAGGGTGTGGTGGACGAAAACAACAAGAGGGAGAGGGAGGGATTTGAGACTTAGAAAGATTGCTCAATTTAGGATGAAATAACTCTTCAACAAGGGGGGTATTTATAGGTCAAGAAATGACCAACCAATGTCCAAGATGATGCCAAGTGCAAGGCAAGTGTAGGGTGAGGATTTAGGCAAGTGTCCTTGGCCAACTTGCACACAAAATATCCTACCAACTACATGACAAGGATGGCCATCCATTCGGCCCTAATGCCGTGTAACATCCATCAATGAGAGGGTGACAAGTGTCGCCCTCTCGTTGGTCCAACTTGTTGCGTCTCTCGGAAAAATCCGCAAAAATTAGAAATGACATAGCCGGAATTTATCCTACGCGAGTTTAGTAAAACGTTTCGTCGAACAACGACTCTAATGTTGTGCACAAAGTGAAATTCGCCAAGCCACCAGGGGTGACACGTGTCGCCTCCTACTCGCCCAAAATATTTCATCTTCGAAAATATCCACAATGGCCAAAATCTCAAAACAAAGTGGGCCCACAAAATCAGAATTTTCTCCCGTGGGCCCACGTGACCATTTCCAAAATAAAATTCCATAATTCTCTAATATTCCAAGAAGTCCGAATACCAAACTGGGAATCCACCCCATTAACGAACCTCTTTCCTTCACAAAACCGAAACTTTTCCGTGGAAAAATCACCTCTTTCTTCCTTTCCACTTAACGCCAGATTCTCGCACGCACGCCCTCGCATACATACCACGAACTACGGTATAATACCATGTTAAGAAACTTAATGGAATACCATGATAATAGATTAAACTACATGGTGGGCTTAAGAGAATTGTACGGATGAGATCCGTATGGAGTAAGTAATGATTGTTGTGATCAAGACAACACGACTATGGTATTATGAGAAGTGATTGTACCCGTTGATGGAGGGACTGATAAGGTAGAATTGGAGCATAGGAAATGCGAGCCTAAGAATATTGATAACCGCCGAGACCTTAGGTATATAAGGCCTTCTCGGGCAATAAGATTTAATTCAGACTTATGAGAGGAGTTAAGTGCGACGGTAGGTCGGGTTGAAGACCTATTACGGGTCGCCCCATAGCCTGAAATGGAGTGAGATCAGTTGGTAGTAATCCCGCTACGTGATAGGGTCACGAGGGTACAAGGCCCAAGTCTAGTTAATTGTTTTACGGGTTCGTGGACGCGTTCCACCGGAACCAGGTCGTGAGAGCCGGAAATGGCCTTATATTGTTTAATATAGTAAATCCAAAGATTGGAGGCCAGATTTAGTATGGGAGTTATGTACGTATGCTAGTATAAGTTTGGAAGTACGAGAAAGTATGACAAGTAAGAAAAGGAAGGAACAAGGGTAAAAAGAACTATAGTGATTATGGTTATGAGTAAAATAGGTGGGTAAAAAGAATCCTTTTAGGCCATGAGTGGAGGTTAATTATGATGATACACACGCCTTAAGTTCAGTAACACTTTCCATAGGTACTCGTGTTTGATATGTTACTAGTATTAGAGTTTACACCAGTTGGTAAACTAAGTTAGGCAGATTATAGATTCATGTCCCAACTAGTTTGGTGACTAAATGAGACAGAGAAGGGAAGTAACACAGGGGAAACACCTCAGTTAGCTGAGTAGGAGTCCGACTGAAAGATTCAGATAGTGATAGTCCCATGACTTAGAATACGACAGGGCCATCCCTTTATGCGGGGGAAAAGAAAGGAACCTCTAAGGATCCCGTTTTGGAAGACTGTAACCTTTGAGTTTTGTGAGAAGGGACCACGGATGGAATGTCCATTGTTATGTTTATGTATGTTATGTGGTGGCCATATGTGGCATCGTTGGTCTTGTGGAGTATTGATTGATATGCATAGTAAATAGACTGTGCCGGAGTTTGTATAGCTTGACAACCGACTAAGAATATTCGGGGACGAATGTTTCTAAGGGGGGAAGAATGTTACACCCCGTAAGTCCAGGACATGTATAAGAGAATGGACGCGAGAACACAAGACTTGAAAAAGGGTACGAAAGGAAGAATTGTTTTTCCGACGGAAAATCTTCCGAACGTCGGAAAGGAAAAATGTTCGTTGATGAGAATTAGATTCTCAAAATTCATTATTTGAGGAATATAGAATGTATTATAATTATGGATTTTTTTTTTACGGATTTGGTCACGTGGTGCCCACCCGAGAAATTTTACGTTTTGTGGGGCCCACGAGGGTTACGAAAATTTATGGACGAATGGGAGCGCCAGACGTGTCACCCCCCACATGGGCTTGTTTGAATTATGCCAAGGGAAAAATTGTCACGACCCGAACCCGGGCCCGTGACTGGTGCCTTACCCGGACACCCAAGTAGTCATACATCAGAGTAATCAGCGGAACATAAAAACAATACATGAAACAAAATGTGAGATGAGACACGTTTTACCTGAGAGAAAATCGCCTTTCGGCATATATAAAATAATTACAAAGTTGAACAGTTTAATCCTTACAACCCTGCCCACAACAGTGCTACAGACCTCTAATATTTATACAACCACTATGACGGGACAGGGCCCCGCCATACCCCTGAATGTAAGCACCTACTACGACAGGGGACTATACCACTGATAAGCCTCCGGAGAAACGGAGCTTCCCAAACGTCGAATCGTGACACGAGAGCTAGATCAACGATCGGTGTACCTCAACTCGCGAGATGAACGCGGCCAAGGAGGTCAAGATAACAGTACCAAGTATGTGAACGAAAATATCAGAATGAAATCATAGTAGTCTATATAAAGCAGGAGACATGTATGATAACCAAACTACAGTTCACAATAAATAAGCAGTCATGTCAAGTCAGGGACTCACGCCATCAAAGTCATCACTCAATTATAACTATGGGTCTCACGCCCACAACATCAATCATGCCCGTGGAATACCTTTCCTCATCGCGTGATCCTATGATATAACAAAGACACCAAGGAATACACATGAACACCATGTCCCACCTGTGTCATCATAAAACCGTACGGGGAAAGTACGAAGGCATAGCCGACTACTAAAACCCACAGTACAAACAAGGTCATAAACTGTATCATGAGATCTGTCTAGACCTTCACATGATCAAAGCCGCCACTGCCGCAGTATCTAATGTCGCGCGCGTCAGCCTCGAACTTCCCGCAGCTCCGCATAGGCCACTCCAATGGCCCGCATGAGGTATTCCCCGCATCGAGGGTAGCTACTCCCCGGCATCCGCCTGGACTCGCAGTCCGCATGGCCACATAGACCGCATGACCATAAAGGCCGCACACTAACCTGGAGCTCCCGCAGCTCCGCATAGGCCCCCGGGACCCGCATGAGGTATTCTCGAATCGTAGGTCACCTGCACTACCGAGTCTACCCCGCATCAGAGGGCAGCTTAACCTCCGGGATGATGTCAAGGTGAGTGGTACAATACCAACATAGCAGCTGATAGTTAAACAACTTAAGCGCAATCGAGGGAAAACCCCTTTACACAAACATCACAAGATAATAACACACGTAGCATCCTAGCATGTTTACTTATCAAATCAACAAGAAAGTATTACAAGGCTATCACAAACCAACATAATCAAGTTATTCACACAAGGTACTTTCTACTATATGATTAACAAGATCGAGTTTTTATCCCCAAGGTACTTCATACATTAACTCTTTAAAAGATATGTTACTTTCACAAAAGTCACACAATACCCGTAGTATATGAAAATAGAGTGATTATCTTTTGAAGTAAATCAAAACACTTCTCTTTGTAAAATCAAGTAACAACATTCTTTTCCAAGCGTTCAAGTTTGCCTAATTTCAATTACTCAAGTTTCTCATTTTCGAAAGGTTTCGTAGTTCATAGTTTTAATCCTTTAAAACAATTTGAGAACCATATATCTTATGTGTGAGTAGGTTATTCTTGTTCATAACAATCTTATTGCAGCAGCCATGATCTAGGAAATGTAATATCATTTTGTCTCATCTTAGCTTCTATGCAGATGGAAGTTTCTACTGGTTTTAATAATACTTTATTAGTCAAAACATTTCCTTTATTAGCCTTCTTGTGGTTTGTTCGATACTTATTCGATTTCCAAATCAAGAAACATTATTCCTTTTTAAAAACCAAGTACTCATTACTCACGAATGAGGTTTCACACTTATTAACAAAACTCATATTAATTAACCAAGTCAAGTCTCTTATCTTTTTAAGGTTAAGTCTCTTAATCTTCTTAAAGTCAATAAACCCTTCTTTTTATCCTTCTTAAGCCGTTATACCTAACTTCCCATAAAGCTAGTATAACTCTTAAGCTTTTAAAACCAAGTATTACTCTTCTGTTAAAAATGGTTCAGTATTCTTTTGAAATACTTCAAGATTATTCAGGCTTAAGTCAAAAGACATTGCCGTAATTATTATTCAGGCTTAAGTCAAAAGACATTGCCGTAATTATTATTCGATTAACACGCCGCACGTCTGCACTATATATACTTTAAAATATCATGCTCAAGAGTATAGGAAGAATCACATACCTCGCGACGATTATCGACTATTAGCAAAACGCTCCACGGCTATAACCCGGCTAGCCTTGTCCACCTTCCAAGTAGAACATGCTACTCGCAGATCATTCAACCTATAAAGGTTATACAAGTCTATCAATGACTAGACTACTCTGTAGATTATTCTTCTGATGTGATTCCAGTTCAAGTCTTTTCTGTAATATCCTTCTATTAAAGTTTAATTCTCTTCTATGAATATTATATTCATTTCTATATAACTTCAGTATGTAATTTCCAATTACAATATAAGGACAAGAGTATTTACCTCGATAAGCCCAAAATTATCCAAGTTATAATGTCGATCCTGAGCAACGTTTAGCTCCTACTCCGGGTGCTCCAACCCGCTCCAAACAACCCTTAGAAGTTCTACACAAACTTCTTCTTAATACTCCAACCAACTATTGAGATTTTCCTTAGGGTTTCGTTTTTGTGACTGACGGGAAGTATGATAGTATTTCTGGGCTTTTCGTATAAGTGTAACCTTGGAATACTACAAGGTATTTTGGGTATAGTAACAATACTTTGGAGAGTATTTCTACCAAGAGGGGGGTATATTTATACGAGACAACACCACAAGGGAGGGGGTGTACCCCTCGGCCAACCCCACTAGGAGGGGGGTGGGGTACTCTCGGCCAAGGGGGGGAGGGGACTCTCGGCCAAGGGGCCTCACAAAGGGGGGAGGGGGAGGCTAGGACGAGACACCAACACAAAGGGGGGAAAGAGCTCTCAAGACTTAGGAAAGTTTTGTGGATGAAGAATTGTCTTCAACTAAGGGGGTATTTATAGGTCAAGCCATGGCCAACCAATGGCCAAGATCATGCCAAGTGCAAGGCAAGTCTAGGGTCAAGATTCACCCATGTGTACCTTATCCATCTACCACACAAATATCACAAAATATCCTACCTACTCCCACTCACCAATTCGTCCCAAAGCCGCCCCAAGGTCCACCAATTAGAGGGTGCCAAGTGTCGCCCTCTCTCTGGTCCAAAATGTTTCATCTCTCGGAAAAATCCGCAAAAAATAAAAATGACATAGCCGGAATTTTCCCTTCGCAAGTTGTCTAAAACGTTTCGTCGAAAAACGACTCTAATCGGGGGTTGTGCACAAAATAAAATCGGCCAAGCCTACTTTAAGCTTCAAACTTTTCTACGTACATACTCTAGAAATACGGGGTATAACATTCTCCCCTCCTTAGAAACATTCGTCCCGAATGTTCCTTCTAAGTCTCAAAACATACGTGCGCCAGTATAGTCTTCACTACTATACTTACGAGAACAATCCTGCCACACCTGGCCACAGAAACACCTGCGCAAAAATACTTACATCCAAGTCCACGAGGAAACACCTCTAGCAACACAAAAGCCCTTACCCGAGGTCTAAAATATACTTCCTTCGCACCTTCTCCTTACAAAAGAAAAGATCACATCTATGCTCGCAATACAAGCTCGCTTCTTCCCTTACGCGTCGTACCCTTCTCGTACACTCGAACTCTTTCTTACCATAACTTTGTTACTGATTCGGTTTCCAAAACTCTGGGTCACTATCTCTAACTTGGTCATCATTAACTGGGAACACTCTGGATGGATCTCTGATACTTTTCTGAACCTAACAACAGGAAGGACCGGACATACTGTGTCACGACCCATTCTGGGGCCCGTGACTGGTGCCTTACCGGGGCACCCAAGTAGTCATACATCAGAGTAATCAGCGGAAATATAAAACAAGACATGAAACAGTTTATAAAATAAGACACAGTTTATGTGAACAAACGTCGCCTTTCGACATATATATACAAACCAGGTTTAGCAGTTACATCCGACAATCGCATAACATGACTCTGCACTCTAAGGAAATATACAACTATGGCGGGACAGGGCCCCGCCATACCCTCGATCAGCATAAAACTATCTACAATACAGGGAGATCATACCAAAAAGTAGAGCCTCCGGAGAAGATGGAGCTCCTGACACCAATGCAAAGAGATCCTAAGGATGCGGATCTAGCACCTGTTTGCCCTTACCTGCGGCATGAACGCAGCCCCGGCGAGGTCAAGACAACAGTACTAAGTATGCGAAATCAGAGAGTACTTAAATGAAAACATATCATTTTAAAACCGGTTTACAAATATGTGTGAAACAACCAGGAAACCGCACGTAGTGCCACATCACAAACAAGAGCAACAATAGTAATCGTAATAGGTCTTGTCTAGGCCGCGAATGATCAAACAGGCCACTCGCCACATCATCATTCTCGCAAGCCTAATCTCGACTCGAGTCCGCATAGGCCACTCACGGGCCCGCATGAGGTATAACCCCGCATCGAGGGTAGCTACTCCGGCATCGCCCCGACTCGTTGTCCGCATGGCCACATAGACCGCATGAGGCATAACCCCGCATACTAACACGAACTCGTAGCTCGCATAGGCCCCGACCCGCATGAGGTATTCTCGAATCATGGTCCCAGACCGCCTGAGTCTACCCCGCATCGGAGGGCAGCTTAACCTCCGGTATCATCTCAAGAGGTGAGTGATAGTACACTAACATAACAGCTTATCTTTAAACAACATAAGCACAACAAGGATACTCTCTTATACAAACGTTACAAGATACTAACACACATAGAATCATATCACGTCTACTTATCAAACCATCTTATTATTCTTTTTCACAATTCAACATAAGTCTGTTATAAACACATAGGCAAACTTGTTTCTTTTATCAATCTTAAGTGGTTATACTTAACTTCCCATAAAGCTAGTATAACTCTTAAGCTTCGCTTTAAAACCAGTTAGTTCTCTTACATAAAAATGATTCAAGATTCTTATGAAATGCTTTCAGATCTTTATTATTCAAAGCTTAAGCCGAGGCATTGCCGTAAGTGTTATTCAAAGCTTAAGCCAGGCATTGCCGTAAGTATTATTCGTGCTTAAGTCAAAAGACATTGCCGTAGTTATTATTCGATTAACACACGTACGCTCACCGCATACTATATATATATATATTGTAAAATATCATGCTTTAGGAAGAATCACATACCTTCTCAAAAAACCGCCGCCAAGTTGAATATGTCGCGCTACAGAATCAGCTATAATAGTCGACACGCCTAACAACGCTCGGACTACTTTGTAAACAGCTTCTAAACAGAGGGTTCTATATCCTACGGAAAATTGGGCAAGATTTCCTACCCGTGAGCTACTCAAGTCATCAGAAAAATACCATATGTAAGTTTTTGATTATTCTTCTTTAAACCCTTCTATCGTGGTAACAGTTCAATTCTATTCCGTGATATTCTTCTAAGTATTTAATACTTATTCTAATACTACAACAGAAGTATTCTCTTATTCAAAAGAGGTTAGGATTTGTTACCTCAAGAAGCCCAATAATATCCTAGATAAAGTCGCACTGAGCAAGGTTTAGCTCCTAAGTTGACGCTCAGAGAGTCTAAGAAACCTTAGAAGTTCTTCACAACTTCTACTAAGGACTAAGGATTTGGGCTAGGTATTTTGGGCATTATAACAATACTAGAAGACAACTTTTCTACCATGAGGGGGTAGTGTTTCGCCAGGGCTAGTGGGGGTATTCGCCAAGGCTTCTAAAAAGGGTGGGGTATTCGCCAAGGCTTCTAAAAGGGAGTGAGGCTTAGGACGATGGCTCACAAGGGGGAAGGAGGATTTAGACTTGGAAATTTGTGATGAATAAGTCTTCAAAGAGAGGGGTATTTATAGTTAAGACATGGCCAACCAATGGCCAAGATCAAGCTGGGGGCAAGTGGAGGCCAAGATTTGCCCAAGTGCCCCTAACCTACTCCTCAAATCACTCCACAAACAAAGGTCCATGTTCTAAGCCCCAAAAGCTCACAACCGCCCAAGGCAAAAGGCCACTGTCGCCCACTGAGGTGACAAGTGTCACCCTATAGTTGTTCAAAAAGGTTTCCGTCGATCGGAAAAATCAGCAAAAATTATAAATGACATAGCCGGAATTTACCCTACGCGTTTCGTGTAAAAATTTTCGTCGAAAAACGATTCCTTGTGGGTTGTGCCCAAAAACGCCCTAGGCCTAAACTTTTAAGGCTACACTTTTGCACGCACGCCCTCACGTACATACTCCGTAAATACGGTATAACATTCTCCTCCTTAGAAACATTCGTCGAATGTTCCTTCCCAAGACGATTATCGATAAGGTTCTTCATAACTTAAACGATTGCAAATGCCACACACGCCACGTAACAATACTTAGGCATAAACGATAATGAATATTTACAAGTAGGAAAGTGAATTACACGAGGTGTGGGAAATAGGTGAGGATACTTCGCCTCATGTCCTCCTCGCCTTCCCACGTCATCTCCTCCCCGAGCTCGTTCGCCACAAGACTTTGACGAAGCCACGCCCTTCGTCCGCAGACGCTAACGACGATCGATTATCGCATGGGAATCTCTCATACGATAACCCCTGGTCACTGACATCGTCAATCGGGTGTACCCTAGATGGATCCCCGATACATCTCCTCAAAGATAGATACGTGAAAATCGGATGCATCGCTTCCAGATCGGACGGCAGATCCAACTCATAGGCAACCTTGCTTACCTCGCGACACCAAACGGCCCAATGTACTTGGGCCGAAGTTTCCTTCTTCCGAATCGCATCACACCCTTCATGGATGGCACCTTTAGGAAAACCCAATCATGAACCTCGAACTCAAGATGCCGACGACGATGATCTGCATACGACTTGCCGACTCGAGTCGAATAGCCGCCTCGGATAAGCTTCACCTTATCCATCGCTCGCACCAACCGTCCCACTAGCCGCACCTCACCCACATCGAACCAACCTATAGGCGATCGCACTTCCTCCCATACAAGGCCTCATAAGGCGCCATCCGAATCGGAGTGGTAGCTATTATTATACGCGAACTCAACTAGAGGCAAATGATCCTCCCAACTACCATCGGTCAATAACACAAAGCTCGCAGATATCCTCAAGAGTCCGGATAGTGCGCTCTGCTGTCGTGCTCTGTGGATGAAATGCGACTGTGCTCACTGCGCCCCTAAACCCTCGAATGACTCCAGTTAGCCAGAACTGGCTCTCATGTCGATATGATCGAAGTAGGGGCTCCATGCAGTCTGACAATCTCTCGGATGTAAAGTCTGGCATAATCCTCAGCCGAAAAATGTTATACCCCGTATTTCCAGAGTATGTACGTAAGGGAATACGTACAAAAGTTTAGCCTTAAAGATTAGGCCAAGTTCAAAATTGTGCACAACTCGATTAAAGAATCGTTTTCCGACGAAACGTTTCCACAGCTTCGAGGGAAAATTCCGCTATGTCATTTAGTATTTTATGGATTTTTCCAGAGACGAAACATTTTGACCAACGAGGGCGACACTTGGCACCCTCCAATTGGTGGACTTGAATCGTCCATGGGACGAATTGGATGAAGTTTGGCACGTTTTTGTGCCTTGCACAAAGTCAAGGAGTTGGTAGGATATTTGTGTTTAGTTAATCCTCACCCTACACTTGCCTTGCACTTGTCTTAATCTTGGCCATTGGTTGGCCACCTCTTGACCTATAAATACCCCCTTAGAGATGAAGAGTTCTTCATCCACAAAGCTTTCAAGTCTAAAAATCCTTCCTCTCCCTTTGTAAGTAATTCGTCCAACACCCCTCCTCGAGAAGCTTGGCCGAGGCTACCCCACCCCTAGCCTAGCCGAAATCTACCCTCCCTTGGTAGAAAAGTTACCTTCTAGTATTGTTATAATGCCCAAAATACCCTAGCCCAAATCCCTTTGTACTTAGTAGAAGTTGTGAAGAACTTCTAAGGTTTCTCGAGCTATCGGAGCGCATAACTTAGAGCTAAACCTTGCTCAGCGACTTTTATCTAGGATATTTTTGGGCTTACCGAGGTAAATAAACTTACCCCTTCTTTATAATTAGAGAGTATATCGTAGAAGTATAAGAATAAGTATAAATACTTAGAAGAGTATTAAAGAATAGAATTGGATCATATCACAAAGAAGGGGTTTAAAAGAAGAATAATTGAATCACTCACATAGACTGTTTTCACATGAGACTCATATAGCTCACCGGGTAGGGTTGTTGCCCACTTTCCGTAGGATTATGAACTCTCTGCTTAGAATGACCTTGAGTAGTCTAGACTTTGATAGATGTCGTGACTATTATAGGTGACTCTGCGCGACATATTCAACTTGGCGGTGGTTTTCACGAGAAGGTATGTGATTCTTCCTAAGCATGATATTTTACAATATATAGTACGGTAGACGATACGTGTGTGAACTGAATAATTACTATGGCAATGTCTTTGACTTAAGCTCGAATAATACTTACGGCAATGCCTCACGCTTAAGCTCGAATAATAAAGAATCAAAACATTTCAAAAGAATATCGATCATTTTTAACAGAAGATAAATATTTGGTTTTAAAACAAAAGCTTAAGAGTTATACTAGCTTTATGGGAAGTTAGGTATAACAACTTAAGAAAGATAAAAGGAATCGCTTACTTGTTTGTTTATAAAAGCCTTGTATTGATTTCTGTTAAGTGTAGTAAGATTGTTTGATAAGTAGACATGTTATGATGCTACCGTGTTAGTGTCTTGTAACTTTGTGTAAAGTGGTCATTCTTGCCGTGCTTACGTTGCTAACCTAAGTCCATTGTATCGTTATTGTATCACCTACCCTCGATCGTTATACCGCGGCTTGCCTCGATGCGGGTCTATACGGCCTATGCGGTCTGTGAGACTATCGCGGAGCAGCGGTATGCTCCGAGATTGATCATTCCGGCGTTAGCCCGATGCGGACTCTATGCGGTCCGTTGAGACTACGCGTCTTTTGAGGCTATGCGGGCTGCGGAGCCTAGGCGGATCCGGGGTTAGCTGCCCCGATGCGAGAAATATCTCACGCGGTTCGTGGGACCTATGCGGCCGCGGAAGTCCGTGACTAGGCACGCGAGAATGATACTATGGGCGATTGGCCTTGCTTCGATCATTCGCGCCTAGAATAGACACATTCGCTTTTCCTATTATCTTGTTGTTTGTGATGTGGCACTATGTGCAATTGAACCGATTGTATTTGTGAAAAGGTTTTAAATACTTTGATTTCATTTAAGTACTTTATAGTTTCACATACTTGGTACTGTTGTCTCGACCTCTGGGCCGCTGCGTTCATGCCGCAGTAAGGGCAAGCAGTGCTAGATCCACATCCTTAGGATCTTTGCGTTGGTGTCGTGAGCTCCATCTTCTCCGAGAGGCTCTACTGGGTATGATCTCAGATTGTAGATAGTTTTGTCTGATCGGGTATGGCGGGCCCCGTCCCGCCATCGTTGTTTACTTCCTTCGAGGGCGGTAGTACGCTTGTAGGGTTGGGCGGTAACTGCAAAACGTGAGTTATTTGTATTATGCCGTAAGGCAAGCTATTCATCAGATAAACTGTGTCTTATTTTAAAAACTGCTTTCTGTCTTGTTTTATATTCCGCCGTTACTCGATGTATGACTACTTAGGTGCCGGTAAGGCACGATCCACGCCCCGAACGTTGTGACAAAAGTGGTATCGAGAGCGATTAATCCTCGGAAAGTGTCTACTGCATGTATCTAGTAGAGTCTTGATTATCGGTGTGTTGTGCACCACACCAATAATCGTGAGGCTATAGGATATTTAGGATTGGTTTCCATTCTTCTCATTCCGAGATCGTGCTTTAGAGTCGTGTTATAGGTTGGACCTCTAACGTATTCCTTTCCGTAATGATTATGCCTCCACGTAAGGCAACCCGCCCGGCGGCAAGGCAGCCGAGGAGCCGCTAGCAGACACCCAGAGTCACGAGGGCTCGTGCCCGCCTATACCGAGACGGCGAGTTCTATGACGCCGCCGCCCCAAAGAGACCACGGCACCCACACCTCCCGTCCCCACACCGGGCGGAGGAGTTAGGGTACAAGGAGATGGCCCAGCCTTTTGGCTAAAGTTGTGGCCCGACACGAGAGAGGCCGACGCGGCAGCTCCAGCTCCACTCGCCGCACCGTAGTGCACCCGAGGCGTATAGTTTGAGACTACGGATTTCCTTAGTTGTAGCCCGCGAGTTTTATGGGTCGAGGCCGGAGGATGATCCGCAGGAGTTCATCCGTCAGCTGCAGAGGATTATGCGGGTGATCGTGGCTTCGTAGACCGAGTGCGTGACATTCGGTTCGCATCGGCCGCGTGATACCGCAATGATTGGTTTGATTCATGGAGCTTTCGGGAGAGCATGCACCTCCAGCAGATGGGATGAGTTTTGAGGCTTTTCTCACACACTTCTTGCCTCCGCAGATGAGGGCACGAGCCGATAGATTCTTGTTCTTTGAGACAGTGAGGACGCATGGTGAGGAGTACAATGTCGAGTTTGATTCTTTGGCTCGATATGTCCTCGTGACCGGTAGCAGATATGGAGGACCGGTGCATCGCTATGTCACCGGGCTCGATGATTACATGGCCGAAGTCTTGTGCGGGTGTGTCCTTCACCTGTGCATGGACATTACCGGATGCAGCTCATGCACTAGGATGCGAGGAGCGTAGAGACCGCCGGTAAGCGATATCGCGAAGAAGAAGGCCAAGACGGCCGGTTCTTTTGGTGGTTCTCGTGGCGGCGGCATCGCCAGAAGTCGGATTTGCACCACACCGGCGCAGAGCGCTCCTACATCTTCGTACGGCCAGAGCGATGGGCGGTCGGGGCCCTGGGACTTGGATTTCGAGTAGCAGGGTGCTAACTGCTCGAGGTCCGCCCGGTGTGCGTTGTGGTAGATACCATTCTCGAGTCAGACTCGGTGCTTGCTACGCGTGGCCAGCAGGTCATTCGCGAGAGTTTGTCCGGCTGCGGCGGCATCGTGGTAGGCCCGCCCATGTGGTTTGTTGCCGCTTCTTCATCCTCGACAGCTACTCGCCCGAGGGCAAGGTACTCATGGACCAGCAGGTCGCGCAGGTCGTGGTCGTCCTGGGTCGATTCTAGCGGTCCTCGAACCGCATTTATGCTTTGTCCGGTAAGCGACAGATCGTGAGGCCTCACCGATGTCGCCACAGTACCTTATCGGTTCGGGTTTGATGTGTTATACCGTATTTCCGCAGTATGTACGTGGAATACGCATAAAAAGTTTGGCTTTAAAGTTAGCCTCGACGTTTTTGTGCACAACTCGCTTAAAGAATCGCTTTCCGACTAAACGCTTTCCAGCTTGCGTAGGTAAAATTCCGGCTATGCCATTTCTAAGTTTTGCGGATTTTTCCGAGAGACGAAACATTTTGGACCATCGGGAGGGCAACACTGGGCACCCGCCCATTGGAGGACTTGACTCGTCCATGGACGAAATTGGAGAGCCAAGGCACGTTTTTTGTGCCTTGTACAAGTCGAGGTTGGTAGGATATTTGTGTTTAGTTAATCCTCACCCTACACTTGCCTTGCACTTGTCTTCATCTTGGCCATTGGTTGGCCAAGGCTTGAGCTATAAATACCCCTTAGAGATGAAGAGTTATTCATCCACAAAGTTATCTTCCAAGTCTAAAAATCCTCTCCTCTCCCTTAAGCTTTCGTCCAACACCTCTTCCCTCCTTGTGTAGTGTGGCCGAGAGCCTACCCCCTAGCCTAGCGAAATCTACCCCCTCCCTTGGTAGAAAAGTTACCTTCTTGTATCGTTATAATGCCCACAATACCCTCCCCCAAAGACCTTAGTCCTTAGTAGAAGTTGTGAAGAACTTCTAACGTTCTGGAAGCATACAACTTAGGAGCAAAACCTTGCTCAGGCGCGACTTTTTCTAGGATATTATTGGGCTTACCGAGGTAATAATCCTAACCCTCTTTTGAATTAGAGAATACTTACTGTTATAGTATAAGAATAAGTATAAATACTTAGAAGAATATCACAGAATAGAATTGAACTGTTACCACAGTAGAAGGGTTTGAAAGAAGAATAATCAAACTGTACTTACATAGGACTGTTTTTACAGTAGACTTATATAGCTCACCGGGTAGGGAGGTACTGCCCAACTTTCCATAGAATTGTGAACCTCTGCTTAGAATGACCTTGAGTAGTCCTTGATAGATATACGTGACTATTATAGTGACTCTCTCGCGCGACATATTCAACTCAAGGTGGTTTTCACGGAAGGTATGTGATTCTTCCTACAGCATGATATTTTACAATATATATAGTACGGTAGACTTACATGTGTTAACTAAAATATAATTACGGCAATGCCTCACGCTTAAGCCGAATAACACTTACGAATGCCTCACGCTTAAGCCCGAATAACACTTACGAATGCCTCACGCTTAAGCTTTGAATAATAAAGATCTGAAAGCATTTTTAAAGAATACGGATCTTTTTTAATGTAAGAAGACTAATTGGTTTTAAACAAAAGCTTAAGAGTTATACTAACCTTATGGGAGGTTAAGTATAACCACTTAAGATTGATAAAAGAAACAGCTTTTGCCTATGTGTTTATAATACTTATATTGAATTGTGAAAAGAATAATAAGATGGTTTGATAAGTAGACATGATATGATGCTATGTGTGTTAGTGTCTTGTAACGCTTGTGAAAAAGAGTATGCTTGTTGTGATTATGTTGTTTAAAGATAAGTGTTATGTTAGTATACTATCACTCACCTCTTGAGATGATACAGGGTTGTCGCCTCCGACGCGGTAGACTCGGCGATGCAGGACCATGATTCGAGAATACCTCATGCGGGTCCAGGGCCTATGCGGAGCTACGAGAGTTCCGTGTTAGTATGCGGGTTATACCTCACGCAATCATGTGGCCATGCGACAACGAGTCGGTGATACGCCGAGGAGTAGCTACCTCGATGCGGGTTATACCTCACGCGCCCATGTGAGTGGCCTACGCGACTCGAGTTCAGATTAGGCTTGCAGAATGATGATGTGGGCGAGTGGCCTGCTTTCGATCATTCGCGGCCTAGACAAGACCTATTACGCTTACCTATTGTTGCTCTTGTTTGTGATGTACTCACGTGCGGTTTCTCGTTGTTTCACACATATTTGTAAACCGGTTTTAAAATGATATGTTTTCATTTAAGTACTCTTACGCCGCATACTTAGTACATTGTAATCGACCTCCTTCGGGCCGCGCTCATGCCGCAGGTGGCAAGCAGTGCTAGATCCGCATCCTTAGGATCTCTTTGCATTGGTGTCGAGCTCCATCTTCTCCCGAGGCTCTACTTTTGTATGATCTCCTCATTGTAGATAGTTTGTCAGCCAGGTATGGCGGCCCCGTCCCGCCATAGTTGTATATTTCCTTAGAGGTCTCAGAGTCATGTTGTACAATGTCGGATGTAATCGCTAAACCATGATTTTATATATATATGCCGAAAAGGCGATGTTTTCTCACATAAATCGTGTCTTATTTTATAAATTGTTTCATGTCTTGCTTTATATTTCCGCCGGTTACTCGATGTATGACTACTGGGTGCCCGGTAAGGCACGACCACGCCCGAACGGTCGTGACAAAAGTGGTATCGAGCGATTAATCCTCGGAAAAGTGTCTACGCATCGTATCTAGTAGAGTCTTGATTATCGGTGTTGTGCACCACGCCAATAATCGTGAGGCTATAGGATATTTAGGATTGGTTTCATTCTTCTCATTCCGAGATCGTGCTTTAGAGCCGTGTTATAGGTTGGACCTCTAACGTATTCCTTTCCCCGTAATGCTTATGCCTCCACGTAAGGCAACCCGCCCGTGGCAAGGCAAATGAGGAGTCGCTAGCAGACACCCAGAGTCACGAGGGCTCGTGCCCGCCTATACCGAGACGGCGAGTTCTATGACGCCGCCAAATTTCAAAGAATGACACGCACCCACACCTCCCGTCCCACACCGGGCGGAGGAGTTAGGTACAAGGAGACGGCCCATCTTTTGGCTAAAGTCAGGCCCGACACGAGGAGAGGCCGACGCGTTCAGCTCAGCCCAGCCCACCTCCGCATCTGTTCACCCGAGTAGAGTTTGAGGCTACGAGACTTCGAGTCAGAGCACGGAGTTTTATGGGTCGAGGCCGAGGATGATCCGCAGGAGTTCATCCGCCGATTCGTGAGGATTTTGAGAGTGATCGCATGCCGGAGACCGAGTCCGTGATCTTTGGTTCACATAGGTCGCGCGTGATACCGCAATCGATTGGTTTGATTCATGGAGTTATCCCGGGAGAGCACGCGCCCCGCCTACTGGGATGAGTTCTCGAGGCTTTCTCACTCACTTCTTGCCTCCACAGATGGCGAGGGCGCGGCCGATAGATTTTTACCACGAGGCAGAGAGGACGACCGTCGGGAGTACAATGTCGAGTTTGATTCTTTGGCTCGATATGTCCCAAAGATTGGTAGCAGATATGGAGGATAGGGTGCACCGCTATGTCACCGGGCTAGACGACTATATGGCCGAAGTCTTGTGCGGGGTTTCTCCACCGTATGGACATTACCCGCACGCAGCTCACGCCTTGGATGCGGCGAGCGCAGAGGTCGACGAGTGGGTGACAGCAGGAAGAAGGCCGTGACGGAGGGTCTTCGTGGTTATCGTGGTGGGCGGCCTCGGCAGCAGCCTAGATTCGCACCACGCACCAGAGCACTCCCGCATCGCCCTCAAGACAACCAGAGTTTTCGAGGCGCATCGGGCCCGTGGCTTCGAGACGCCCGAGTAGCAGAGATCGCCGATCGGGACCACCCCGTGTGGCCGATGCGGGGATCCATTACGGAAGTGTGGTACTACTTTTGGAGCTTGTTAGCCAGGCCAGCAGGTCACTTTGGCGGATCGTCCGACCGGGGCGCTACGTGGTAGGGCTCACCTTCGTGTTCCGTTGCCGCTCATCATCTCCTACGCTATCGCCGAGGCGTGGTGCTCATGGGTCGCCAGGTCGCGGCTGCAGGTCGTGGCTCGTCCCAGATTCTAGCGGTCCTCGAACCGCATTTATGCTTTGTCCACCGACAGATCGTGAGGCCTCACCGATGTCGCCTGTACCTTATCGCTTCGGGTTTGATGTTTATGCCTTGATAGATCCGGTTCTACTGGCCCCATATATCTCCCTGTTGCTAGTAGGATAGGATAGAGCTCGAGTCCATAGACCCTTTCGAGGTAGCTACGCCAGCTGGGTGATTCGGTAGCTCGGCGGGTATATGTGGCTTGTCCTGTGACTATTTACGTCGCCGACTCGCCGACTTGATAGAGTTGAGATGATTGACTTCGACGTGATTATGGGGATGGATTGGCTAGCTTCTTGCTATGCCAATGTAGACCGCAGAGAGAGTAGTACGGTTCCAGCTTCCGGCGAGCCATTGTTGAGTGGGAGGAGCACCAGACGCCGGAGGTAGGTTTATTTCCTACCTCAAGGCTAGGAAGATGGTGCGAAGGGTATATCTACCATCTAGTTCGAGTGTTTGATATCGAGGTCATGTACCAGATTTTCGCCGATTCGTAGTCACGAAGTTCCCGACGTGTTCCTGCATGACCTCCGGGTATCCTCCCGAGAGGAGATCGAGTTTTGTATTGACATATTGCGATACTCGGCCTATTTCCATTCCGCCATACGTAATGGCACCCGCCGAGTTGAGAGAGTCAAGGACCACCGAGGGATTTCCGGAGAAGGGCTTCATTAGGCCCTGTTTCCCGGGGCGCCGTATTGTTCGTGAAGAAGACGGACGCCGCGCACGTGTGTTGATTACTGAGCGGTGAACAAGGTGACCATTAAGAACAGATACCCTTCCTGTGATTGATGATATGTTCGACCGGGCAGTGGCGCGAGATGTTTCTCCAAGATTGATCTGCGTCGCTATCATCGAGTTCGTGGTGGAGGTGGATGTCCCTAGGATGCATTCCGACCCGACGCATTATGAGTTCGTGGTCATGTCTTGGTTGACCAATGCTCCGGCAGATTCATGGATTTGATGAACCGAGTGTTCAAACCATTTTGGACACGCTTGTGATAGTGTTCATTGATGATATCTTGGTTTATTCTCGCCAGAGCGAGTACGCGAGCATTTGGCGATCAGGCCGGCGCTTCCAGATCGCAGCTGTACGCCAAGTTTTCCAAATGTGAGTTTTGCTGACTTGATGGCGTTTCTTGGGCATATTGTCGGGCTGATGGCATTCGAGTGGATACGCCAAGATCGAGGCGATCAGACTTGGCCTAGACCTACTACTCGGCTGAGGTTCGCAGCTCGGGCCTTGCAGTTATTATCGGCGGTTCGTGGAGAAGTTTGCTTCTATCTTCGCACCATTGACTAGGCCGACTCGTAAGGCGCCAAGTTTCAGTGGATCGATGCTTGTGAGCGGTGGTTTCCAGCTTTGAAAGAGAGATCGACGACCGCCTCGCTCTTACTCTTCCGCAGGGTCGGATGGTTATGTCGTATTGTGATGCGTCGCATCGGGTTGGGATGTGTTGACGCAGATGGCAGGTTATAGCATATGCATCCCGACACCAAGAAACACGAGAGGAACTACCCCACCCATGATTTGGAGTCGGCACCGTGATTCACGCCAAGATCCGAGGCACTATTTGTATGGGTTCACGTGGATATTTATACGCACCACAAGAGCCTCCAAAGATATCTTCACCGCAGGAGCCGAACTTACGGCAGAGACGTGGTTAGAGTTGCTTAAGGATTACGATGTTGATATCCCGTACCACCCGGGAAGGCCAATGTCAGGCGGATGCCTTAGTCGTAGGTCGATGGGAGCCTATCGGATGTGCAAACAGAGAGGGACATGGTTCGTGATTTGCATCGCCAGCGAGCCTTGGTGTCCGCTTGATTGATTCTCGATAGCAAGGTTAGAGTTCGTGAGGTTGTCGAGTCTTCCATCGCCGAGGAGGTGAAGAGGCAACAGCCGAGGATCCACTTTGATTCGATATCGCGATACGCCTCTTCGTGAGGGCAAGGGTCCTTTGAGGTAGCACGATGGGTGCTAAGGTTTGAGGCGCATCGCGGTGTTCCAGATGTTTCGTGACTTCGCAGTGTTCTCGGGGAAGCACACTACAAGCATTCTATCCATCCGGGTCGACTCAAGATGTACCACGACCTTAGATCGGTGTATTGCGGGATGGCTTGAAGAGGACGTTGCAGAGTTCGTAGCTCACCGCGTGTTGTCGGCAGTAAAGGCAGAGCACCGCAGGCACGGTGGTTTGTTACAGCGATAGAGATCCCGACCGGAAGTGGGAGGTAATCAACATGGACTTCATCACAGATTACCTCGCACTCAGAGGAGACATGATTCTATATGGGTTATCGCCGACGGTCGAAAATCAGCCCACTTTCTTCCCGCCGTCAGACGACTTTTTCTACCGAGGATTATGCCGACTTTACATCCGAGAGATCGCCGATCGCATGGAGTCCCTACTTCGATCATATCGCATGTGAGCCCCACGCTAACTTCGGAGGTCCTTCCAGAGGGGTTTAGGACGCAGTGAGCTCGAGTAATCGCATTTCATCCACGCATGCACGACAGCAGAGCGCACTATCCGCACTTCGAGGATATGTCGCGAGCCCGTGTTATTGACTTCCGTGGTAGTTGGGAGGATCATTTGCCTCTAGTTGAGTTCGCAGATAATAATAGCTACCACTCCAAAGATTCGATGACGCCTTATGAGGCCTTGTATGGAGGAAGTGCAGACGCCTATAGGTTGGTTCGATGTGGGCGAGGACGCTAGTGGGACCAGATTTGGTACAAAGCAGTGCTGGATAAGGTGAAGCTTATCCGAGAGCGCTATTGATACTCGAGTCGCATGGTCGATGCAGATCATCGCCGTCGGATCCGGAGTTCGCAGTAGATGATTGGGTTTTCCTAAAGGCGTCACCCATGGCGGTGTGATGAGATTCGGGAAGAAGGAAACTCACCAAGGTACATCGGGCCGCTTTCAGATTGTCCGTAGGTAGGCAAGGTTGCCTACGAGTTGGATCTGCCGTCCGATCCGGAGGCGGTGCATCCTGTTTCACGATCTATGCCGAGGAGATGTATCGGGATCCATCTAGTGGTACACCCGATTGACGATGTCCAGTGACCGAGGGTTATCGATGAGGAGATTCCCATAGCGATAGTCGATCGTCGAGTTAGGCCCGCGGACGAAGGACGTGGCTTCCGCAAAGTCTTGTGGCGAACGAGCTCGTGGAGGAGATGACGGGAAGCCGGCGAGGACATGAGGCGAAGTATCTCACCTATTCCCACACCGCCGTAATTCACTTTCCTACTTGTAAATTTCCATTATCATTTATGCCTAAGTGTTGTTTTGTGGCGCGTGGCATTTGCTAATCGCTTAAGCTTCTTCGATAATCGTCTTGAGAAGGAACATTCGACGAATGTTTCTAAGAGGGGAGAATGTTATACCTCGTATTTGCAGTATGTACGTAAGGGAATACGCATAAAAAGTTTGGCTTTAAAGTTAGCCTCGACGCTTTTTTGTGCACAACTCGCTTAAAGAATCGCTTTCCGACTAAACGCTTCCACGCCGTAGGAAAATTCCGCTATGCCATTTCTAATTTTTGGATTTTTCCGAGAGACGAAACATTTTGGACCAACGGGAGGGCAACACTTGGCACCTCCCATTGGTGGACTTGAATCGCCCATGGACGAAATTGGAGAGCCAAGGCACGTTTTTGTGCCTTGTGCACAAGGCGGTGGTAGGATATTTGTGTTTAGTTAATCCTCACCCTACACTTGCCTTGCACTTGTCTTCATCTTGGCCATTGGTTGGCCAAGGCTTGAGCTATAAATACCCCCTTAGAGATGAAGAGTTATTCATCCACAAAGTTATCTTCCAAGTCTAAAAATCCTCTCCTCTCCCTTAAGCTTTGTCCAACACCTCTTCCTCCTCAGTGTAGTGTGGCCGACACTACCCCCTAGCCTAGCCGAAATCTACCCCCCCTCCCTTGGTAGAAAAGTTACCTTCTTGTATCGTCATAATGCCCAAAATACCCTAGCCCAAATACCTTAGTACTTAGTAGAAGTTGTGAAGAACTTCTAAGGTTCTTGGAGCATACAACTTGTGAGCAAAACCTTGCTCAGCGCGACTTTTCTAGGATATTATTGGGCTTACCGAGGTAATAATCCTAACCTCTTTTGAATTAGAGAATACTTATCGTTATAGTATAAGAATAAGTATAAATACTTAGAAGAATATCACAGAATAGAATTGAACTACTACACAGAGAAGGGTTTGAAAGAAGAATAATCAAATCAGATTACATAGGACTGTTTTCACAGTAGACTTATATAGCTCACCGGGTAGGGAGGTACTGCCCAACTTTCCATAGAATTGTGAACCCTCTGTTTAGAATGACCTTCAGAGTAGTCCTTGATAGATATCTGTGACTATTATAGGTCACTCTCTCAGCGACATATTCAACTCAAGTGTGGTTTTCATTGGAAGGTATGTGATTCTTCCTAAAGCATGATATTTTACAATATATATAGTACGGTAGACGTACATGTGTTAACTAAAATATAATTACGGCAATGCCTCACGGCTTAAGCCCGAATAACACTTACGGCAATGCCTCACGGCTTAAGCCTGAATAACACTTACTAAGAATGCCTCACGCTTAAGCTCAATAATAAAGATCCAAAGCATTTTTAAAGAATAATCGGATCTTTTTTAATGTAAGAAGACTAATTGGTTTTTAAACAAAAGCTTAAGAGTTATACTAACCTTATGGGAGGTTAAGTATAACCACTTAAGATTGATAAAAGAAACAGTTTTGCCTATGTGTTTATAACAGACTTATATTGAATTGTGAAAAGAATAATAAGATGGTTTGATAAGTAGACATGATATGATGCTATGTGTGTTAGTGTCTTGTAACGTTTGTGAAAAAGAGTATGCTTGTTGTGATTATGTTGTTTAAAGATAAGCTGTTATGTTAGTATACTATCACTCACCTCTTGAGATGATACCGGGGTTGTCGCCTCCGACGCGGGTAGACTCAGCGATCCGGGACCATGATTCGAGAATACCTCATGCGGGTCCAGGGGCCTATGCGAGCTACGAGTTCCGTGTTAGTATGCGGGGTTATACCTCATGCGATCCTATGTGGCCATGCGACAACGAGTCCGTGACGACGCCGAGGAGTAGCTACCCTCGATGCGGGTTATACCTCACGCGGGCCCACGCGAGTGGCCTATGCGGACTCGGAGTTCAGATTAGGCTTGCAGAACGATGATATGGGCGAGTGGCCTGCTTTCGATCATTCGCAGCCTAGACAAGACCTATTACGCTTACCTATTGTTGCTCTTGTTTGTGATGTGGCACTACGTGCGTTTCTCGTTGTTTCACACATATTTGTAAACTGGTTTTAAAAATGATATGTTTTCATTTAAGTACTTTACGCTTTCGCATACTTAGTACTGTTGCATCGACCTCCTGGGGCTGCTCATGCCGCAGTAAGGGCAAGCAGTGCTAGATCCGCATCTCAGGATCTCTACGTTGGTGTCGGAGCTCCATCTCTTCCGAGGCTCTACTTTTGGTATGATCTCCTGTTGTAGATAGTTTTGTATGACAGGTATGGCGGGCCCCGTCCCGCCATAGTTGTATATTTCAGAGGTCTGTAGTCATGTTATGCGATTGTCGGATGTAATCGCTAAACCATGATTTTATATATATATGCCGAAAGGCGATGTTTTCTCACATAAATCGTGGTCTTATTTTATAAATTGTTTCATGTCTTGCTTTATATTTCCGCCGTTACTCGATGTATGACTACTGGGTGCCCTTGAGGCATCACCACGCCCCGAACGGTCGTGACAACGTGTATGCTTTGATAGATCCGGTTCTACTGGCCCCATATATCTCCCTTGCTAGTAGGATAGTGGATAGAGCACGTGTCCATAGACCTTTTCGAGGTAGCTACGCCAAATGGTGATTCGGTGGTAGCTCTACGGGTATATAGAGCTTGTCCTGCGTGACCATTTATAGTCGTCGACTCAGCCGACTTGATAGAGCCGAGATGATTGACTTCGACGTGATTACGGGGACGGATTGGCTAGCTTCTGCTACGCCAATGTAGACCGCAGAGAGAGTAGTACGGTTCCAGCTTCGGCGAGCCATTGTCGAGCGAGGGAGCACCAGACGCCGAGAGGTAGGTTTATTTCCTACCTCGGCTAGGAAGATGGTGCGCAGGCGGTATATCTACCATCTCGTTCGTGTTTGATATCAAGCCGCGTACCAGATTTTCGGGCCCAGAGTCACGAGTTCCCGACGCAGCCTGCATGACCTCCCGCATCCTCCCGACGGAGATCGAGTTTTGTATAGATGTATTGCAGACACTCGCCTATTTCCATTCCGCCATACGTAACGGCACATGCCGAGTTGAGAGAGTCAAGGACCCTTAGGGATTTCTTTGGAGAAGCGGTTTTATCGCCTAGTGTTTCTCCCTGGGGCGCCGATATTGTTCGTGAAGAAGAAGGGACGGACGCCGCGCATGTGTTGACTACAGGCGGTGAACAAGGTGACCATTAAGAACAGATACCCCTTCCCGTGATTGATGATTTGTTCGACCATTGCGGGCGCGAGGTGTTTCTCCAAGATTGATCTACGGGCCGCTATCATCAAAGTAGTCGAGAGCGGATGTCCCGAGGATCGCATTCGACCCAGACGCATTATGAGTTCGTGGTCATGTCTTGGTTGACCAATGCTCCGCCAGATTCATGGATTTGATGAACCGAGTGTTCAAACCATTTTCGGACACGCTTGTGATAGTGTTCATCGATGATATCTTGGTTTATTCTCGCCAGAGCAGAGCACGCGAGCATTTGGCGATCGGCCGACGCTTCTCCAGACTACAGCTTGTACGCCAAGTTTTCCAAATGTGAGTTTTGGTTAACTTCGGCGTTTCTTGGGCATATTGTCGGCCGATGGCATTCGAGTGGATACGCCAAGATCGGCATCGTGACTTGCCTAGACCTACTACTCCGACGGAGGTTCGCAGCTCGGGCCTTGCAGTTATTATCGCGTTCGTGGAGAAGTTTGCTTTATCTTCGCACCATTGACTAGGCCGACTCGTAAGGCGCAAGTTTCATGGATCGATGCTTGGAGCGTGGTTTCCGATTCGAAAGAGATCGACGATCGCCTCGTTCTTACTCTTCCGGAGGTCCGATGGTTATGTCGTATTGTGATGCGTCGTGCATCGGGTTGGGATGTGTGTTGACGCAGATGGCAGAGTTATAGCATACGCATCCCGACACCAAGAAACACGAGAGAACTACCCCACCCATGATTTAGAGTCGGTACCGTGATTCACGCCAAGATCCGGAGGCACTATTTGTATGGGGTTCACGTGGATATTTATACGTACCACAAGAGCCTCCAGATATCTTCACAGAGGAGCTGAACTTACGACAGACACGGTTGTTAGAGAAGCTTAAGGAATACGATGTTGATATCCTGTACCACACGCGGAATGCCAATGTCAGGCGGATGCTCTTAGTCGTAGGTCGATGGGAGCCTATCGGATGCGCAGCAGAGAGAGGACATGGTTCGTGATTTGCATCGGTTAGCGAGCCTTGGTGTCCGCTTGATTGATTCCGATAGCAGGGTTAGAGTTCGCGAGGTTGCCGAGTCTTCCATCGCCGGCGAGGTGAAGAGGCAACAGCTCGAGGATCCACTTTGATTCGATATCGTGATACGCCTCTTCGCAGGGCAAGCGGTCCTTTGAGGTAGCACCTGATGGGGTGCTAAGGTTTGAGGGCTGGTTGTGTGTCCCAGATGTTTCAGGACTTCGGCAGCAGGTTCTTGGGGAAGCACACAGCAAGCATTTCATCCATCCGGGTCGACCAAGATGTACCACGACCTTAGATCCGTATTGCGGATGGCTTCAAGAGGACGCTGCAGAGTTCGTAGCTCGCCCGTGGTTGTCGCAGTGAAGGTAGAGCACCGCAGGCCCGGTGGTTTGTTGCAGCGATAGAGATCCCGACCGGAAGTGGAGGTAATCAACATGGACTTCATCACGTGATTACCTCGCACTCGCAGGAGACATGATTCTATTTGGGTTATCGCCGACAGTCGACTAAATCAGCCCACTTTCTTCCCGTCCGACGACTTTTTCTACCGAGGATTATGCCGCATTTACATCCGAGAGATCGCCGATCGCATGGAGTCCCTATTTCGATCATATCCGGCAGAGGAGCCTGGGCCATTTACTAACTTCCGGAGGTCTTTCCAGAGAGGTTTAGGGACGCAGTGAGCCCGAATCGCATTTCATCCACGCATGACGGACGTGCAGAGCGCACTATCCGCACTTCGAGGATATGCCGCGAGCCCGTGTTATTGACTTCAGTGTAGTTGGGAGGATCATTTGCCTCTAGTTGAGTTTATGATAATAATAGCTACCACTCCAGATTCGATGGCGCCTTATGAGGCCTTGTATGGGAGGAAGTGCATATCGCCTATAGGTTGGTTCGATGTGGGCGAGGTGCGGCTAGTGGGACCAGATTTGGTGCAATGTGCAGCCGGATAAGGTGAAGCTTATCCGAGGGCGCTTTGATACCGTAGTCGATGTAAGTCGATGCGCATCATCGTCGCGGCATCTTGAGTTCGAGGTTCATGATTGGGTTTTCCTAGGTGTCACCCATGGCGGTGTGTGATGAGATTCGGGAAGAAGGGAAACTCACCAAGGTACATCGGGCCGCTTCAGATTGTCCGCAGGTAGGCAAGGTTGCTACGAGTTGGATCTGCCGTCCGACCGGAGGCGCAGCATCCGGTTTTTCACGTATCTATGCCGAGAAGATGTATCGGATCCATCTAGGTACACCCGATTGACGATGTCCAGTGTGACCGAGGGGTTATCGTATGAGGAGATTCCCATAGCGATAGTCGATCGTCGTGTTAGCGCTCATGCGACGAAGGACGTGGCTTCCACAAAGTCTTCGCGAACGAGCTCTGGAGGAGATGACGTGGAAGCCGAGAAGACATGAGGCGTATATCCTCACCTATTCCCACACCTCCGTAATTCACTTTCCTACTTGTAAATTTCCATTATCATTTATGCCTAAGTGTTATTTTTTTGTGGCCATGTGCACTTACAAACTGCTTAAGCTTCTTCGATAATCGTTTTGAGAAGGAACATTCGACGAATGTTTCTAGCGAGGAGAATGTTATACCAGATTTGCAGTATGTACGTAAGGGAATACGCATAAAAGTTTAGCCTTAAAGATTAGGCCAAGTTCGAAATTGTGCACAACTCGATTAAAGAATCGCTTTCCGACTAAACGCTTTCACACTTTTCGTAGGGAAAATTCCGGCTATGTCATTTAGTATTTTTATGGATTTTTCCGAGAGGCGAAACATTTTGGACCAACGGGAGGCGACACTTGGCACCTCAAATTGGTGGACTTGAATCGTCCATGGGACGAATTGGATGAAGTTTGGCACGTTTTTGTGCCTTGCACAAAGTCAAGGAGTTGGTAGGATATTTGTGTTTAGTTAATCCTCACCCTACACTTGCCTTGCACTTGTCTTAATCTTGGCCATTGGTTGGCCACCTCTTGACCTATAAATACCCCTTAGAGATGAAGAGTTCTTCATCCACAAAGCTTTCCAAGTCTAAAAATCCTTCCTCTCCCTTTGTAAGCAATTCGTCCAACACCCCCCCTTGAGAAGCTTGGACGAGGCTACCCCACCCCCCTAGCCTAGCCGAAATCTACCCCCCTCCCTTGGTAGAAAAGTTACCTTCTAGTATTGTTATAATGCCCAAAATACCCTAGCCCAAATCCCTTTGTACTTAGTAGAAGTTGTGAAGAACTTCTAAGGTTTCCTTGGAGCTATCGGAGCGCATAAACTTAGAGCTAAACCTTGCTCAGCGACTTTTATCTAGGATATTTTGGGCTTACCGAGGTAAATAAACTTACCCTTCTTTTATAATTAGAGAGTATATACTGTAAGTATAAGAATAAGTATAAATACTTAGAAGAGTATTAAAGAATAGAATTGGATCATTATCACAAGAAGGGTTTAAAAGAAGAATAATTGAATCAGTACTCACATAGGATTGCTTTCACAAGAACTCATATAGCTCACCGGGTAGGGTTGCGCCCGACTTTCCGTAGGATTATGAACCTCTGCTTAGAATGACCTTGAGTAGTCTAGACTTTGATAGATGTCTGTGACTATTATAGTGACTCTCTGCTGACATATTCTAACTTGGCGTGGTTTTCACGAGAAGATATGTGATTCTTCCTAAGCATGATATTTTACAATATATAGTACGGAGACGATACGTGTGAACTGAATAATAACTATGGCAATGTCTTTGACTTAAGCTCGAATAATACTTACTTAATGCCTCACGCTTAAGCTCAATAATAAAGAATCAAAACATTTCAAAAGAATATCGAATCATTTTTAACAGAAGATAAATATTTGGTTTTAAAACAAAAGCTTAAGAGTTATACTAGCTTTATGGGAAGTTAGGTATAACAACTTAAGAAAGATAAAAAGGCTGCTTACTTGTTTGTTTATAAAAGCCTTGTATTGATTTCTTAAGTGTAGTAAGATTGTTTGATAAGTAGACATGTTATGATGCTACTGTGTTAGTGTCTTGTAATCTTTGTGTAAGGGGTCATTCTTTGCGTGCTTACGTTGCTAACCGGTAAGTCCATTGTATCGTTATTGTATCACCTACCCTCGATCGTTATACGCGGCTTGCCTCTGACGCGGTCTATACGGCCTATGCGGTCTGTGAGACTATGCGAGCGCAGTATGCTCCGTGATTGATCATTCCGGCGTTTAGCTCGACGCGGGGACTCATGCGGTCCGCTGAGACTACGCGGTCTTTTGAGGCTATGCGGTGCGGGGAGCCTAGGCGGATGCCGGGTTGGCTGCCCCGACGCGAGAAATATCTCACGCGTGCGTGTGGGACCCATGCTGCGGAAGTCCGTGACTAGGCACGCAGAATGATACTATGGGCGATCGCCTTGCCGATCATTCGCGCCTAGAATAGACTCGCGCTTTTCCTATTCTTGTTGTTTGTGATGTGGCACTATGTGCAATTGAACCGATTGTATTTGTGAAAAGGTTTTAAATACTTTGATTTCATTTAAGTACTTTATAGTTTCACATACTTGGTACTGTTATCGACCTCCTTCGGGGTGCGTCATGCCGCAGGTAAGGGCAAGGTGCTAGATCCACATCCTTAGGATCTTTGGTTGGTGTCGTGAGCTCCATCTTCTCCGAGGCTCTACTTTGGGTATGATCTCCTGTATTGTAGATAGTTTTGCATCGAGGTATGGCGGCCCGCCCGCCATAGTTGTTTACTTCCTAGAGGTGCAGTAGTACTATTGTACAGTTGGGATGTAATCGCAAAACTTGAGTTATTTATATTATGCCGAAAGGCAAGCTTTTCATCGATAAACCGTGTCTTATTTTATAAACTGTTTCTGTCTTGTTTTATATTTCACTGGTTACTCGATGTATGACTACTGGGTGCCCCAGAAGGCACTACCACGCCCCGAACGGGTTGTGACAAAAAGTCGCCCCGACGGAAGAAAGTGGGCTGATATCGTCACCGGCCGACGATAACCCATATAGAATCATGTCTCCTCCGAGTGCGAGGTAATCCCGTGATGAAGTCCATGTTGATTACCTCCCACTTCCGTGTCGATCTCAATCGTCAGAATAAACCACCAGGCCTCCGTGCTCTACCTTCACCGCCGACAACACGGCATTGAGCTATGAACTCGCAACGCCCCTCTTCAAGCCATCCCACCAATACACGATCTAAGGTCGTGGTACATCTTGGTCGACCCGGATGGATAGAGTAACGCGCCGCAGGTGCTTCCCCAAGAACTCGCCAAGTCTCAAACATCCGAACACACAATCTTCCTCAAACCTTAGCACCCCATCGTGCTACCTCAAAGGACCCTTGCCTCACGGCGGTCAGTATCACGATATCGAATCAAAGCCGATCCTCGAATCGCTGCCTCTTCACCTCCTCGACGATGGAAGACTCGGCAACCTCACGAACTCTAACCCCATCGCTATCGTAATCAATCAAACGGACACCAAGGCTCGCTAATCGTGCAAATCACGAACCATGTCCTTCTCTCTAGTCGCACATCCGATAGGCTCTCATCGACCTACGACTCAAGAGCATACGCCACAACATCGCCTTCCCGTGGTACAGATATCAACATCGTAATCCTTAAGCAACTCTAACCACCGCCTCGCCGTGAAGTTCGGCTCCTCCGTCAAGATGTACCGAGGCTCTTGTGGTCTCAGAAAATATCCACGTGAACCCCATACAAATAGTGCCTCGATCTTCAAAGCGTGAATCACAACCGCCAACTCCAAATCATGCGGGTAGTTCCTCGTTTCTTCACCGGGATGCATATGCTATAACTCGCGCCGCTGCATCAACACACATCCCAACCCGATGCCCGACGATCACAATACACAACATAACCGCTCGACCTCCGAAGAGTAAGAACGGGCGGTCGTCGATCCTTCTTTCAAAGAATCGGAAACCCCGCCACAAGCATCACCATCGAACTTGGTCGCTTCCGAGTCACTAGTCAATGGTGCGTATAGAAGCAAACTTCTCCACGAACCGATAATAACTCGCAAGGCCCAGAAATCGCGAACCTGGCTGAGTAGTAGGTCTCGCCAAGTCCTCGATCGCCGATCTTGCCGTATCCACTAATGCCATCACCGGCTAATATGCCCAAGAAATGCCATCAAGTCAACCAAAACTCACATTTGGAAAACTTGGCGCATAAATCTGGTCTCGAGAATCACAAGACAGCCTCAAATGCTCCGCATGCTCCTCGCTCGAGCGAATAAACCAAGATATCATCAATGAACACTATCACAAACGTGTCCAAAATGGTTTGAACACTCGGTCATCAAATCCATGAATACCGGAGCATCGTCAACCCAAAAGACATGACCAACTCATAATGCCCGCATCGTCCGAATGCGATCTAGGGACATCCACCTCTCGACACGAACTCGATGATAGCCCGATCGCATATCAATCTTGAGAAACATCTCGCGCTCGCAATCGGTCGAACATCCGCGGAATGGAAATAGCCGAGTATCCGCAACACATCTATACAAAACTCGATCTCCTCTCGGGAGGGATACCCGGAGGTCATCCGAAACACGTCTGGGAACTTCACCGACTATCGGAACTGCTCAAAATCTGGTACCGCAGCCTTCAGATCAAACACCCAACGAGATGGTAGATATACCCTTCGCACCATCTTCCTAGCCTTGAGGTAGGAAATAAACCTACCTCTGGCGATACCGCGTTCTCCCACTCAACAACCGCCTCGTGAAACCGGAACTGCATTACTTTCTCTCTGCCTACATTGGCGTAAGAAGCTAGCCAATCCATCCCTATAATCACGTCAAGTCAATCATCTCCAACTCTATCAATTCGCCAGGGTCCGACGATCGTAAATGGTCACAGACAAGCTCTATATACCCGTCGAGCTACCACCGAATCACCCATCGGCGTAGCTACCTCGAAAGTGGTCTATGGACTCGTGCTCTATCCCTATCCTACTAGCAACAAGTGGAGATATATAGGATGAGTAGAACCGGATCTATCAAAGCATACACATCAAACCCAGAACCGATAAGGTACTGCGGATTTACATCGCGAGGCCTCACGATCCTCGCTACCGACAAAGCATAAATGCGTTCGAGGACCGCTAGAATCGGGACCCGAGCCACGACCGCCGCGACTGGCCGACCCACGAGTACCTGCCTCCGGCGAGTAATCAGAGGAGATGATGAAGCGCAATGTAACTCGGCGTCGAGCCCTACCACCGGCCACGCTCGGCCTGACCCTCGCGAAATGACCTCGCTGGCCACAATCAGAATAAGATCCAAAATGCACCACACTTCCGTAATGGGATCTACCGCGACGGCCACACCGGGTGGTCCCGATCGCCGCATTCTCGCTACTCGACGCTCAAGCCACGGGCCCCGGTCGCCGAATACTCGTCAGGCCGAGGACGCGCAGAGTGCTCGAGCCGGCCGTGGTGCACCCAGATCGCCGGCCGAGGCCGCCACCACGATAGCCACCGTAAGACCTCCCGCCTCGCCTTCTTCTCGCCGTCGCCCACTCGCCGACCTGCTCGTTCGCATCCAAGGGCGTGAGCTCGCACGCGGTAATGTCCATACCCTGAAGAGAAACACCCGCACATGACTCGCCATGTAATCATCTAGCCCGTGACGTGGCGGTGCACCCTATCCTCCATATTCGCTACCAATGCCGGGACATATCGAGCCAATGAATCAAACTCGACATTGTACTCCCGACAAGGCGCCCTCTCGCCTCGTGAGTAAAATCTATCACCGCACCTCCTCATCCGCGAGGCAAGAAGTGAGTGAGAAAGCCTCCGAGAACTCATCCCAAGTAGCCGGGACGCGCGTTTCCCCGATAACTCCCATGAATCAAACCAATCGATCGCGGTATCACGCACCGATGCGAACCAAAGGTCACAGACTGCTTCCGAGGCCTTGATCACCCTACGATTCTTCTCAGAATGACGGATGAACTCGCGATCATCCTCCGCCGACCAGAAATCAAGGGCTACAACTCAAGAAATCTCGTAGTCTCAAACTATTCGCTTCGTGCACCACGCGCGATCGAGCCGAGCTGAACCGAACCGCCGATCCAATCTCTCCTCGACGGGCCACAACTTTAATAGCCGGGCCATCTCTCAGTACCCTAACTCCTCCGCCTGTGCCGGGGACGAGTGTGGGTACCGTGGTTCGGCTGGCGGGCGGCGCCATAGAACTCGCTGCCTCGTATAGACGGGCTCGAGCCCTCGTGACATCGGGTGTCTCGCTAGCGCTCCTCGCCGCTGCCTGCCCGGGCGGGTTTTACGCGAGGCATAATCGTATAGGAAAGGAATACGTTAGAGGGTCCAACCTATAACATGCCTTCTAAAGCACGATCTCGAATGAGAAGAATGGAAACCAATCCTAAATATCCTATAGCCTCTCGATTATTGGTGTGGTGCACAACACACCGATAATCAAGACTTACTAGATACGGTCAGACACTTTCCGAGGATTAATCGCTCGATACCACTTTTGTCACGACCCATTCCGGTTCGTGGATCGTGCCTTACCGGGCACCTAAGTAGTCATACATCGAGTAATCCGGAAATATAAAACAAGACATGAAACAGCTTTATAAAATAAGACACGCTTTATGTGAATAAACGCCGCTTTTCGCATATATATACAAACCAGTTTAGCTACATCCGACAATCGCATAACATGACTACTGCACTCTAAGGAAATATACAACTATGGCGGACAGTGGCCCGCCATACCGACTGCATAAAACTATCTACAATACAGGAGATCATACCAAAAAGTAGAGCCTCCTAGAAGATGGAGCTCCCGACACCAATGCAAAGAGATCCTAAGGATGCGGATCTAGCACTGCCGCCCTTACCGCGCGGCATGAACGCAGCCCCAAGGAGGTCAAGACAACAGTACTAAGTATGCGAAATCAGAGAGTACTTAAATGAAAACATATCATTTTTAAAACCGGTTTACAAATATGTGTGAAACAACCATGAAACCGCACGTAGTGCTACATCACAAACAAGAGCAACAATAGTAATCGTAATAGGTCTTGTCTAGGCCGCGAATGATCAAACAGGCCACTCGCCCACATCATCATTCCCGCAAGCCTAATCTCGACTCCCGAGTCCGCATAGGCCACTCACACGGGCCCGCATGAGGTATAACCCCGCATCGAGGTAGCTACTCTCGCATCGCCCCGACTCGTTGTCCGCACGGCCACATAGACCGCGCATGAGGCATAACCCCGCATACTAACTCGAACTCGTAGCTCCGCATAGGCCCTCGACCCGCATGAGGTATTCTCAATCACGGTCCTGCATCGCCGAGTCTACCCCGACGGAGGCGGCTTAACCTCCTAGATCATCTCAAGAGGTGAGTGATAGTACACTAACATAACAAATTATCTTTAAACAACATAAGCACAACAAGGATACTCTCTTATACAAACGTTACAAGATACTAACACACATAGAATCATATCACGTCTACTTATCAAACCATCTTATTATTCTTTTTCACAATTCAACATAAGTCTGTTATAAACACATAGGCAAACTTGTTTCTTTTATCAAACTTAAGTGGTTATACTTAACTTCCCATAAAGCTAGTATAACTCTTAAGCTTCTGTTTTAAAAACCAGTTAGTTCTCTTCTGTTAAAAATGATTCAGTATTCTTATGAAATGCTTTCAGATCTTTATTATTCAGGCTTAAGCCGTGAGGCATTGCCGTAAGTGTTATTCAGGCTTAAGCCGTGAGGCATTGCCGTAAGTATTATTCAGGCTTAAGTCAAAAGACATTGCCGTAGTTATTATTCAGTTAACACATGTACGTCTACCGTACTATATATATATATTGTAAAATATCATGCTTTAGGAAGAATCACATACCTTCTCAGCGAAAACCGCCTGCCAAGTTGAATATGTCGCGCGCAGAGAATCAGCCTATAATAGTCAGACACGTCTAACAACGTTCAGACTACTTTGTAAACAGTTCTAAACAGAGGGTTCTATATCCTACGGAAAATTGGGCAGTACTTCCCTACCCGGTGAGCTACTCAAGTCTACTGTAAAAACAAATTCTATGTAAGTACGCTTTGATTATTCTTCTTTAAACCCTTCATCGTGGTAACAGCTCAATTCTATTCGTGATATTCTTCTAAGTATTTAATACTTATTCTAATACTACAACAAGAAGTATTCTCTTATTCAAAAGAGGTTAGGATTTGTTACCTCAAGAAGCCCAATAATATCCTAGATAAAGTCGCTACCGAGCAAGGTTTAGCTCCTAAGTTGTACGCTCCAGAGTCTAAGAAACCTTAGAAGTTCTTCACAACTTCTACTAAGGACTAAGGGATTTGGGCTAGGTATTTTGGGCATTATAACAATACTAGAAGACAAATTTTCTACCAAGGAGTGGGTAGTGTTTCGGCTAGTGTGAGTATTCGGCCAAGGCTTCTAAAAAGTGGGGTATTCGGCCAAGGCTTCTAAAAAGGGGGATGAGGCCTAGGACGATGGCTCACAAGGGGGAAGGAGGATTTAGACTTGGAAATTTGTGATGAATAAGTCTTCAAAGAGAGGGTATTTATAGGCTAAGACATGGCCAACCAATGGCCAAGATCAAGCCAAGTGGGGGGCAAGTGGAGGGCCAAGATTTGCCCAAGTGCCCCCTAACCTACTCCTCAAATCACTCCACAAACAAAGGTCCATGTTCTAAGCCCCAAAAGCCTCACAACCGCCCAAGGCAAAAGGCCACTTGGCCGTCCACTTGAGGGTGACAAGTGTCACCCTATCGTTGGTCAAAAAGGGTTCCGTCGCTCGGAAAAATCCGCAAAAATTAGAAATGACATAGCCGGAATTTACCCTACGCGAGTCGTGTAAAACGTTTCGTCGGAAAACGATTCCTTGTGTGGGTTGTGCCCAAAAAACGTCCTAGGCCTAAACTTTTAAGGCTACACTTTTGTACGTACGTCCTCACGTACATACTCCAGAAATACGGGGTATAACATACTGCCTCCTAAGTCGGACGGCAAAAGCTAACATATAGGCAATCTGGCCTACTCTTCACATGACCTGAAAAGGCCCAAAGTAACTCGGGCTAAGTTTCCTCTGATTTCCGAATCTCGTCACACCCTTCCGGGGTGGTACCTTCAAGAAAACCCACCGTCATCCTGAACTCCAAGCGTCGTCGCCGATCATTCGTACGACTTCTGTTGATTCTGAGCTGTCGATAATCTCTCCTGGATAGGCTTCACCCTATCCCCATCCTGCCGAAACAAGTATGAACCCACTATCTGAACTTTGCCAACATCGAACCAATCGACCGGCAACTTACACTTCCGCCCCTACGAGGCTTCGTAAGACGATATCCGAATACTGAAATGGTAGTTATAAAAGCACTCTCTCAACAGGAGGCAACAATCCTCATTGCTACCCCTGAAATCCAAACACAGGCCCAAGGGCGAATGCGCTACTGAGACTCACCTGAGTTCCTAACCCTGCCTGGTAAAACCTCCTGAAAAAGAAACAATCGAACCTGGGCTTCACTGTCTGCCATAAGGTGAAGGTAGGCACCTCGTGCAGCCTTACAACCTTCCTGATATAACATCTCGCATAACTTACTGCCTAGTACAAGGTTTTGACTAAAAGATAAGACGGGCTGACCTCCTCGGCCCGACTACTGGTCGAACGCACCCACGAACTCGTACGATGGTTAACTAAACTTGGGCCTAACACCCTCGTGACCCTACCACCTGGCGGGACCACCACAAACTGACCCCACCATAAAACAGGTCGCGGGTTGACTCGCGGCATGGCCTTAACCCGACCCACTCTCGCGTAAAACACTTGCTCCCCGATCCGGAACAATCTCACTAATCTCGTTACGAAAACCTAGCGGTCTTCTTAGCTCAACTACCCTCTTTCATTCCAAACTACTCAGGGACTTATCCCACAACCATAGCTCACGTGCACCATGCACTCCGACAAGGGTTAAACGTAAAAATATAAATCTTTTACTCGAGATGGCCTTGCTTCTAAGGTCTCTACGTATAAAGCTCTAAGGCTCACACTTTTTCTTATCCCCCAATCTCTCCCGGTTAACTAACCATGATTTCAAATCACAATTTTTCACTTATGTTATCTCAACATAATACTTAAGATATACTCATCTTACACGCACTAATCTCTGTAGGTTTAAGGATATACCAGATCTATCGCTTCACTCCTTAGTCGTTCTAATCAAACATGCCCGTAGGCGATAGCTAGGGAAGATGATGAATCGTCATCGATCATGGCGCCGAGTCCTCCTACTTACATCACTCCTACTAGGACATCCTTTCGACACATGGCCCTGACGGCCGCAGGTAAAACAAGTACCAACTAAAAGACGACATTCCCCGGGATAACGTCTGTCACACTGTGAACACTGGGGAAATCAATCCGCCGGCCGAACCTACGTGTAGCCGCGGAACCTAAGCTCGAGCTCGACCAACTCCTGCATACCCCGAACGCCCCGAACCCCGCGAGGACCTCTCGCTCGTGGATGTGCATAATCTAATCTGGTGAGGTGACTCGACTCGAAAGTTACCAAAGGACCTCGCTGCTTACGACCTCTTCTCGCCCTCGTTAACTCGCCGATCTCACGCTTTCTTGGCTCGCGCATAAGCCCGTACACAAGCCATGCTCAAGCCTAACTGAAGAATTACTCTTGTACAACCCTCTCTTAGATAGTCATCAAGACTCGCGGCACATCGGTATACTCTCTGGTAGCCAAATCCATAGCTAGTAACAGGGTCGTCTCTTTTCCATCTATATTCTCTGTCCCCGGTCGTGGAACTGAAGGTTCATATATCATGGTCGCAGTAGGCACTGCTGTTGCTGTGTAAACTCTGCTGGGGCTGGGGACGTAGCATAACTCCCCGAATGAAATACCACCCCAGGTGATGATTGGGCCCGTGCCCACGTAACCCTCTCAGATTTACTCGCAGCCTCCACGCTTTGCGCCTCCTGGGCTCGGGTTGCCTTACGCGGAGGCATAACGGTAAGGGAAAGAAATACGTTAGAGGAATCTCAGAGTGAGAAGAATGGAAACCAATCCTAAATATCCTATAGCCTCCTGATTATTGGTGTGGTGCACAACACACCGATAATCAAGACTTCATCGATACGGCTCGTAGACACTTTCCGAGGATTAACTGCTCTGATACCACTTTTGTCACGACCCGAACCCGGGCCCATGACTGGTGCCTTACCCGGACACCCAAGTAGTCATACATCAGAGTAATCAGCGGAACATAAAAACAATACATGAAACAAAACGTGCGATGAGACACGTTTTACCTGAGAGAAAATCGCCTTTCGGCATATATAAAATAATTACAAAGTTGAACAGTTTAATCCTTACAACCCTGCCCACAACAGTGCTATAGACCTCTAAGATTTATACAACCACTATGACGGGACAGGGCCCCGCCATACCCCTGAATGTAAGCACCTACTACGACAGGGGACTATACCACTGATAAGCCTCCGGAGAAACGGAGCTTCCCAAACGCCGAATCGTGACTCGAGAGCTAGGATCAACGATCCGGTGTACCTCAACTGCGGCATGAACGCACTTCAAGGAGGTCGATAACAGTACCAAGTATGTGAAATCGAAAATATCGTAAATGAAATCATAGTAGTCTATATAAAGCGGGAGACATGTATGATAACCAAACTACGATCACAATAAATAAGCGATTATGTCAAGTCGTGGACTCACGCCTCAAAGTCATCACTCAAATATAACAATGGGTCTCACGCCACAACATCAATCATGCCCGTGGAATACCTTCCTCACCGCTGTGCATGATATAACAAAGACCAAGGAATACATATGAACACGAGTCCCACTGTGTCATCATAAAACCGCACGGTAAGTACGAAGGCATAGCCGACTACTAAAACCCACAAGATACAAACAAGGTCATAAATCGTATCATGAGATCTATCTAGACCGGCCACATGATCAAAGCCGCCACTAGCCCGCAGATCTAATGCGCGCCTAGCCCCGAACTTCCCGCAGCCCGCATAGGCCACTCCAATGGCCCGCATGAGGTATTCCCGCGATCGAGGGTAGCTACTCCCGCATCCGCTCGACTCGCAGTCCGCGTAGCCACATAGACCGCATGACCATAAAGGCCGCACACTAACTCCGAGCTCCCGCACCCGCATAGCCCCCGACCCGCATGAGGTATTCTCGAATCATAGGTCACATGCACTACCGAGTCTACCCCGCATCGAGGCGACTTAACCTCCGGGATGATGTCAAGGTGAGTGGTACAATACCAACATAACGGCTGATAGTTAAACAACTTAAGCGCAATCGAGGGAAAACCCCTTTACACAAACATCACAAGATAATAACACACGTAGCATCCTAGCATGTTTACTTATCAAATCAACAAGAATGTATTACAAGGCTATCACAAACCAACATAATCAAGTTATTCACACAAGGTACTTTCTACTATATGATTAACAAGATCGGTTTTTATCCCCAAGGTATTTCATACATTAACTCTTTAAAAGATACGTTACTTTCACAAAAGTCACACAATACCCGTAGTATATGAAAATAGAGTGATTATCTTTTGAAGTAAATCAAAACACTTCTCTTTGTAAAATCAAGTAACAACATTCTTTTCCAAGCGTTCAAGTTTGCCTAATTTCAATTACTCAAGTTTCTCATTTTCGAAAGGTTTTGTAGTTCATAGTTTTAATCCTTTAAAACAATTTGAGAACCATATATCTTATGTGTGAGTAGGTTATTCTTGTTCATAACAATCTTATTGCAGCAGCCATGATCTAGGAAATGTAATATCATTTTGTCTCATCTTAGCTTCTATGCAGATGGAAGTTTCTACTGGTTTTAATAATACTTTATTAGTCAAAACATTTCCCTTTATTAGCGCTGCTGTGGTTTGTTCGATACTTATTCTGATTTTCGAAATCAGTAAAACATTATTCTTTTTTAAAAACCAAGTACTCATTACTCATGAATGAGGTTTCACACTTATTAACAAAACTCATATTAATTAACCAAGTCAAGTCTCTTATCTTTTTAAGGTTAAGTCTCTTAATCTTCTTAAAGTCAATAAACCCTTCTTTTTATCCTTCTTAAGCCGTTATACCTAACTTCCCATAAAGCTAGTATAACTCTTAAGCTTTTAAAACCAAGTATTACTCTTCTGTTAAAAATGGTTCAGTATTCTTTTGAAATACTTCAAGATTATTCAGGCTTAAGTCAAAAGACATTGCCATAATTATTATTCAGGCTTAAGTCAAAAGACATTGCCGTAATTATTATTCGATTAACACACGCACGCTCACCGTACTATATATACTTTAAAATATCATGCTCAAGAGTATAGGAAGAATCACATACCTCGCGACGATTATCGACTATTAGCAAAACGCTCCACGGCTATAACCCGGCTAGCCTTGTCCACCTTCCAAGTAGAACATGCTACTCACAGATCATTCAACCTATAAAGGTTATACAAGTCTATCAATGACTAGACTACTCAGAGATTATTCTTCCGATGTGATTCCAGCTCAAGTCTTTCTCAGAATATCCTTCTATTACAGTTCAATTCTCTTCTATAAATCTTATATTCATTTCTATATAACTTCAGTATGTAATTTCCAATTACAATATAAGGACAAGAGTATTTACCTCGATAAGCCCAAAATTATCCAAGTTATAATGTCGATCCTGAGCAACGTTTAGCTCCTATTCCGGGTGCTCCAACCCGCTCCAAACAACCCTTAGAAGTTCTACGCAACTTCTTCTTAATACTCCAACCAACTATGGAGATTTTCCTTAGGGTTTCGTTGTGATCGACGGAAGTATGATAGTATTTCTGGGCTTTTCGTATAAGTGTAACCTTGGAATACTACAAGGTATTTTGGGTATAGTAACAATACTTTGGAGAGTATTTCTACCAAGAGGGGGGTATATTTATATGAGACAACACCACAAGGAGGGTGTACTTTCTACCAACCCCACTAGTGGGATACTCTCGGCCATGGGGACTCTCGCCGAGGGGCCTCACAGTGAGGGGGAGGCTAGGACGAGACACCAACACAAAGGGGGGAAAGAGCTCTCAAGACTTAGGAAAGTTTTGTGGATGAAGAAATGTCTTTAACTAAGGGGTATTTATAGGTCAAGCCATGCCAACCAACGGCCAAGCTCATGCCAAGTAAGGCAAGTGTAGGGTCAAGATTCACCCATGTACCTTATCCGTCTACCACACAAATATCACAAAATATCCTACCTACTCCCACTCACCACCCGTCCCAAAGCCGCCTCTGGTCCACCAATTAGAGGGTGCCAAGTGTCGCCCTCTCTCTGGTCCAAAATGTTTCATCTCTCGGAAAAATCCGCAAAAAATAAAAATGACATAGCCGGAATTTTCCCTTCGCAAGTTGTCTAAAACGTTTCGTCGAAAAACGACTCTAATCGGGGGTTGTGCACAAAATAAAATCGGCCAAGCCTACTTTAAGCTTCAAACTTTTCTACGTACGTCCTTACGTACATACTCTAGAAATACGGGGTATAACAAAAATGGTCATTTGACCATTGTAAATATGAGCAAGTCTTGCTAGGCTTGAGCTTGAGATAATTGACTAAGTCAAAATCCACTTGGCTTGATATTTAAATTCCATTCATCCAAGCCACACAAGTGTTACAATATAGACCCTCCAATGTGTTATATAAGCACACTAGTAGCAAGACAAGTCTTCCAACACTTAGAAAAAAATTAGAGAATCCTTGTGCAAGCTTTGATGCTCTCGGGTTTGCCCTCTAAGAATAAGAAAATATTTTCGTTTGTGGTTCTTTAGCCACAAGACTTTAACCCAAGGTTCCTAGGGGTATTGTAAGGATATCTCAATAGAAAGATCTCGGAAAAACGACGTTTTTACGTTAGTCGCAAGGCGAAACCCTAAGGTGTTCTTCAACTTTGAAGATGGAACTTGAAGAGGAGTTCTTCATGAGCTTCTAAGGAGTGCTTGGTGCGGATTGGAACCTAAGAAGAGGAGCTAAAAGTTGCTAAGGATCGACTTTTACGCTTGGACATTATTAGGGCTTATTGAAGTAAAATCTTCATCTTCTTAATGTAATTGAAGATTACATGTTATAGTAGTTAAGAAATGAGCATGTCGTATATTGTCACGACTCGACCTCGGGCCCGCGACTGGTGCCTTACCCCGGGCACCCTAGTGATTCAACATCAGAGAAAATCAGCGGAAATAAAAACTTAAACATGAAACACGACATAAAGTAAGAAACAGGCTAACCAAAATGGTCACCTTCCTGTATATATATATCAAACCGAACAATTAACTCCTTTACAAACCCTGCCCACAACAGTACTACAGACCTCTAAGAATGTAACAACAACTATAATGGAACAGGGCCCCGCCATACCCCTGAATGTACAAATACTTACAATGACAGGGGACTATACCAAAAGATAAGCCTCCTGAGAAACGAAGCTTCCCAAAATGCTGAACTGTGATCCTATGAGCGAGGATCCACAACCGATGTACCTCTACCTGCGGCATGAACGCACTTCGGCGAGGTCAAGACAACAGTACCAAGTATGTGAAATCAAAATATCAGAAATGAAATCATAATCCTAAATAAAGCAGAGAGATGTATGATAACCAAACTACGATCACAACATATAAGCCATATGTCAAGTCAGGGACTCACGCCCTCAAAGTCATCCCTCATGCCCGTGGAACTTCTTCCTCACTGCCGGCAGTCTAGATATAAATCGTATGATACGTATAACATGTCTCGGCCCATCCCATGGGACTCGAGGTGGAATCATATGGTATACATGTCTCGGCCCATCTCAAGGGACTCGATGTCGAATCGTGTGGTATACATGTCTCGGCCCATCTCATGGGACTCGATGTCGAATCGTGTGGTATACATGTCTCGGCCCATCTCATGGGACTAGATGTCGAATCGTGTGGTATACATGTCTCGGCCCATCTCATGGGACTCGATGTCAAATCGTGTGGTATACATGTCTCGGCCCATCTCATGGGACTCGAGGTAGAATCGCCCATAACATTTTAAACCCTCTTTTAAGACAGATTAAGACAATACCATACCTTCCTTTTAAAACCAAACTAAGGCAATATCATGTCTTCTTTTAAACCAAAACACTTTCTTTTTTAAAGTCAAGTAACAACATTTTTTTCCAAAAGTTCAAGTTGCATAATTTCTTTTAAACCAAAACTCAAGTCTCTTATTTTCAAAAGATTTCATAGTTCATAGTCTTAATCACTTAATAACGTAATCTCTTTTAAAATTGAGTAACATATGCCTTATGTGTGAGTAGGTTATGCTTGTTTATAACGATCTTATTAAAGCAGCCATGATCTAGAAAATATAATACAATTTTGTCTTATCTTAGCTTCTATGCAGATGGAGGATTCTACTTGTTTTAATATAACTTATTTGTCAATACATTTTCCTTTATTAACGCTGCAGTGGTTTGTTCGATACTTATTTTCATTTCCGAAATCAATATAACATTATCCTTTTTAAGACCAAGTACCCATTACTCATGAATGCGGTTTCACAACTTTTTAACACCCTTAAGTCCTTAACGTTTCATAAAAAGTCATTTATAAGTTAAGTCTCTTATCTTTTAAGATCTAGTCTCTCAACTTCTAAAATCAACAAACCATTATTTTACCTACATAAAGTCGTTATAACTAACTTCCCATAAAGCTAATATAACACTTTATGTTTTAAACCAACCAAATTCGTTTAGCACACGTACGTCTACAGTACTACATAGTTCACAACAATCATGCTCGAAAAGATAGGAAGAGGTTCACATACCTCGCGACGATTATCGACAAATAGCAAAACGCTCCAAGTACTTCAACTCCGTCGGCTACTCCTTAAGCCAAGTAGATCACGCCACACGTAGTACTTCAATCCTAAAATGGCCATAGTCCTACTATCAAACCTTACTTACCATTGAAGACTTATACCAATTAATAGTCCTCTAATTCTACGGAAAATCGGGCAGCACTTCCCCTGTTTTTACATACTTTTCCACCTTTTCTCAAGGCCCGATAACAGTAACCAACATGCCACATTAAAGGCGCAACAATTCAACAACTAAAGAAGGGGATCACACGCCCAAACAGACGCGATAAACAATCTTCCCCTTAACAACAACAATAATTAAAGAAGGGGATCACACGCCCAAACGGACGCGATAAACAATCTTCCCCTTAACAACAACAATAATTAAAGAAGGGGATCACACGCCCAAACGGACGTGATAAAAAATCTTCCCCTTAACAAAAATGTAAATACAGTCCAATGTAAATATAGTCCAAAGTAAATACAGTCCAATGTAAATATAGTCCAAAGTAAATACAGTCCAAAGTAAATACAGTCCTTTAGTCCACTAGTTGGTGTTCTTGGCCAACTTTCAATAATCACACTTCATCCAACTTTTCGGTTAGAATGCCGAAATTACTTATTTAACCCTCCAACTTATATTCCAATCTTCATATAAGTTATAGTTACTTTGTTATTAGCTTTACAACAAGTAAGATACATTTTTACCCTTTTGATGGCTTACTTGCAAATTTTTCCATTTTAGCAACTTAACAATTTCCAAATCTTTCCAACCTTCATTCCACATATCTCATACTCATATATATACTTCCAATATACATAATATCAAACTTCACAAAGAGGATTAAGATCATTACCTCAAAAATCCCAAAAATATCCAAGAACTTAAAGTCGCTCCTTAGCAAGTTTAGCTCCAAATCTTTACGTTCCAATCCGCTACAAGCAACCCATAGAAGCTCCTAACCAACTTCTCTTCAAGAATCAACTCCAAAAAGTGAAGAACACTTAGGTTCCAAAAGTGACAAGTTTCGGCCAAGGTGTGATTTAGGGGCTAGGGGTGTGAAATATTTTCCAACCTTTGGTACACAATCTTCCTAACACCTTAGGGAAGAACACTTAAGAGTTTAAGAATTGTTGGACAAATTTAGGTCAAGGTGAGGGCTAAAAAACGAGAGCAACAATGAAGGGAGAGGGAGGGTTTTTCAAGTCTTGAAATGGTTAAGTGTGGAAGATTTCATCAAATAGTAGTGTATATATAGGACAACCAAGGGCTAGGATGAAGACAAGTGTGTGGTTGAGATTGGGGACAAGTGTGTGTGGGTCCCACAAGCCACTTGTCCACACTAAAATATCTTGCAAGACAAGGCCACTTGTCAAGCAAATTTCGGCCAAGAGCCACCTAGGGGGGTGACACATGTCGCCCTCCTATTCGTCCTAAATATTTCATCTCCCGAAAATATCCATAATGGCCAAAATCTCGAAAACAAAGTGGGCCCCACAAAACCGTAAATTTCTCCCGTGGGCCCCACGTGACCAATTCCGGAAATAAAATTCCAAAATTCTCTAATATTCCAAGAAGTCCAAATACCAAATTTGGGAATCCAATTCCCATTAACAAACGTTTTTCGTTCACAAAATCCGGAAACTTTTCCGTCGAAAAAAATCACATCTTTCTTCCTTTCCAATTTTATGTCGTATTCTCATACGTACGTCCTCACATACATACCCTGGAACTACGGGGTGTAACATTCTTCCCCCCTTAGAAACATTCGTCCCGAATGTTCCTTCTAAGTCTCAAAACATACATGCGCCAGTATAGTCTTCACTACTATACTCACGAAACCAATTATGCCACCAATGGCCATAGTATAACATATGTGCAAACCACAAATCCAAGCCAACGAGGAATCACCTCTAACATCACAACGAAACCACCCAAGGTCTAAAGGATACTCCCTTCGCATCTTCACTTCACATCAGAAACGATCACTACCGATCTCTTAACACTTGTTCACTTCTTTCCTTACTCGTCGCACTTTCTCGCATACACCAACTCTCTATAGTACACGCCCATACTTCGCCATCGCCAGCCTCCAAAACCTCGAGTTACCACCTCCAAACTTGGTCATCTTACTAGCCTCAAATTCCTTTAAGGACATTCCCGACCTTCACGATCCGATTCTGGTCGAACATATCCACGAACTCATACGATGGTTACCTAAACTTGGGCCTAGCACCCTCATGACCCTACCACCTGGAGGGACCACCTCGAACTGACCCCACCTCATTCCGGTATGCGGGTTGACCCGCGATCTGGCCTCAACCCGACCCGCTATTGCGCCAAACTCTCTTGTTTCCCCTATCCGGAAAAAAAATCTTACTAATTCACATCATGAAAGCTACCACTTCTATCTCACACTACCCATGGAATTACCACACAAATACTCCATGTATACTATGCACTCCGACAAAGATCACCCGCAAAATCTTTTACTCAAGACGACTTTACGTCTAAGGTCTCAACGTGTAATATTCTAAGGTTCACACCTTTTTTCCCAAACCCAAACTTACCTTTTTAACTACCCATGTTTTCTAATTCACAAATAACACAATGCTATCCGTACATAGCACTCAATTATAAGATCATCATATCAAGCATACTAATCTCTAGAGGGTTAAGGATATACCTGTATCTACTGCTTCACTTTTCCTTTGTCGCTCTAATCATAATCCTGCCCTGCAGGGCGCCTAGCTATATAAGGCGATGAACCAGCCACCGATCCCGAAGGCTGAGTATCTACATCTGTGCTACCTGGCCTGACAAACTTCACCAAATGGCCTGTTGGCCGCAAGCATAACAATCTCCCAAACTAGCACGACACTCGAGGATCATCCTCGCCTTCTATCCATAGAACTCGCGAATCGCAACTCAAGAAATCCCAAGTCTCGCCTATCGGATCTAGGTGAATCATCTGTACGCGGAATCACCGGCTCCCGTCCGTCCTCATTCCTAGACACCAGCCTAGCTAGTAACTGGACCATCTCCTTGAACTCATATATTCGGCTCCTGGCCGTGGAATTGGAGATTCAGATATCATGGCCTCAGTAGAAACTGCTGCCGCTCTAAACTCTGCTGGGACTAGCGGCGTCATAATACTCGTCGTCTGAAGTACTATCTCAGGTAATGACCAGGCCTGTGCCCTCGTAACCCTCTGTGTTCTACTCATAGCTCCCTCTGTTGTCTTGCCCATCTGGGCCCTGGTTGCCTTGCGAAGAGGCATAACGGGTATATAAGAATACGCCAGAGGGAGTCCAACATATAACACAACTCTAAGACATGATCTCAGAGTGAGAAGAATGGAAACCAATCCTAAATATCCTGCAGCCTCCTGATTATAGGTGTGGTGCACAACACGCCGATAATCAAGACTCTACTAGATACGGTCTGTAGACACTTTCCGAGGATTAACTGCTCTGATACCACTTTTGTCACGACCCGACCTCGGGCCCGCGACTGGTGCCTTACCCCGGGCACCCTAGTGATTCAACATCATAGAAAATCAGCGGAAATAAAAACTTAAACATGAATCACGACATAAAGTAAGAAACAGGCTAACCAAAACGGTCACCTTCCTGTATATATATATATCAAACCGAACATTTAACTCCTTTACAAACCCTGCCCACAACAGTACTATAGACCTCTAAGAATGTAACAACAACTATGACGGGACAGGGCCCCGCCATACCCCTGAATGTACAAATACTTACAATGACAGGGGACTATACCAAAAGATAAGCCTCCGGAGAAACGAAGCTTCCCAAAATGCTGAACTGTGATCCTATGAGCGAGGATCCACAACCGATGTACCTCTACCGCAAGATGAACGCATTCTCCCGGGCGAGGTCAAGATAACAGTACCAAGTATGTGAAATCAAAATATCAGAAATGAAATCATAACATTCTAAATAAAACAGGAGAGATGTATGATAACCAAACTACAGTTCACAACATATAAGCAGTCATGTCAAGTCAGGGACTCACGCCCTCAAAGTCATCCCTCATGCCCGTGGAACTTCTTCCTCACTACCGGCAGTCTAGATATAAATCGTATGATACGTATAACATGTCTCGGCCCATCCCATGGGACTAGAGGTGGAATGGTATGGTATACATGTCTCGGCCCATCTAATGGGACTCGATGTCGAATCGTGTGGTATACATGTCTCGGCCCATCTCATGGGACTCGATGTCGAATCGTGTGGTATACATGTCTCGGCCCATCTCATGCGACTCGATGTCGAATCGTGTGGTATACATGTCTCGGCCCATCTCATGGGACTCGATGTCGAATCGTGTGGTATACATGTCTCGGCCCATCTCATGGGACTCGAGGTAGAATCGCCCATAACATTTTAAACCCTCTTTTAGGACAGGTTAAGACAATACCATGCCTTCCTTTTAAAACCAAACTAAGGCAATATCATGCCTTCTTTTAAACCAAAACACTTTCCTTTTTAAAGTCAAGTAACAACATTCTTTTCCAAAAGTTCAAGTTGCATAATTTCAAATACTCAAGTCTCTTATTTTCAAAAGATTTCATAGTTCATAGTCTTAATCACTTAATAACGTAATCTCTTTTAAAATTGAGTAACATATGCCTTATGTGTGAGTAGGTTATGCTTGTTTATAACGATCTTATTAAAGCAGCCATGATCTAGAAAATGTAATACAATTTTGTCTTATCTTAGCTTCTATGCAGATGGAGGATTCTACTTGTTTTAATATAACTTATTTGTCAATACATTTTCCTTTATTAACGCTGCAGTGGTTTGTTCGATACTTATTTTCATTTCCGAAATCAATATAACATTATCCTTTTAAGACCAAGTACCCATTACTCATGAATGCGGTTTCACAACTTTTTAACACCCTTAAGTCCTTAACGTTTCATAAAAAGTCATTTATAAGTTAAGTCTCTTATCTTTTAAGATCAAGTCTCTCAACTTCTAAAATCAACAAACCATTATTTTACCTACATAAAGTCGTTATAACTAACTTCTCATAAAGCTAATATAACACTTTATGTTTTAAACCAACCAAATTCGTTTAGCACACGTACGTCTACCGTACAACATAGTTCACAACAATCATGCTAGAAAAGATAGGAAGAGGTTCACATACCTCGCGACGATTATCGACAAATAGCAAAACGCTCCAAGTACTTCAACTCCGTCGGCTACTCATTAAGCCAAGTAGATCACGCCACACGTAGTACTTCAATCCTAAAATGGCCATAGTACTACTATCAACCCTTACTTACCATTGAAGACTTATACCAATTAATAGTTTTCTAATTCTACGGAAAATCGGGCAGCACTTCCCCTGTTTTTACATACTTTTCCACCTTTTCTCAAGGCCCGATAACAGTAACCAACATGCCACATTTAAGGCGCAACAATTCAACAACTAAAGAAGGGGATCACACGCCCAAACAGACGCGATAAACAATCTTCCCCTTAACAACAACAATAATTAAAGAAGGGGATCACACGCCCAAACGGACGCGATAAACAATCTTCCCCTTAACAACAACAATAATTAAAGAAGGGGATCACACGCCCAAACAGACGCGATAAACAATCTTCCCCTTAACAAAAATGTAAATACAGTCCAATGTAAATACAGTCCAAAGTAAATACAGTCCAAAGTAAATACAGTCCTTTAGTCCACTAGTTGGTGTTCTTGGCCAACTTTCAATAATCACACTTCATCCAACTTTTGGTTAGAATGCCGGAATTACTTCTTTAACCCTCCAACTTATATTCCAATCTTCATATAAGTTATAGTTACTTTATTATTAGCTTTACAACAAGTAAGATACAGTTTAACCCTTTTGATGGCTTACTTGCCAATTTTTCCATTTTAGCAACTTAACAATTTCCAAATCTTTCCAACCTTCATTACACATATATCATACTCATATATATACTTCCAATATACATAATATCCAACTTCACAAAGAGGATTAAGATCATTACCTCAAAAATCCCAAAAATATCCAAGAACTTAAAGTCGCTCCTTAGCAAGTTTAGCTCCAAATATTTACGTTCCAATCCTCTACAAGCAACCCATAGAAGCTCCTAACCAACTTCTCTTCAAGAATCAACTCCAAAAAGTGAAGAACACTTAGGTTCCAAAAGTGACAAGTTTCGGCCAAGGTGTGATTTAGGGGCTAGGGGTGTGAAATCTTTTCTAACCTTTGCTACACAATCTTCCTAACACCTTAGGGAAGAACACTTAAGAGTTTAAGAATTGTTGGACAAATTTAGGTCAAGGTGAGGGCTCAAAAATGAGAGCAACAATGAAGGGAGAGGGAGGGTTTTTCAAGTCTTGAAATGGTTAAGTGTGGAAGATTTCATCAACTAGTAGTGTATATATAGGACAACCAAGGGCTAGGATGAAGGCAAGTGTGTGGTTGAGATTGGGAACAAGTGTGTGTGGGTCCCACAAGCCACTTGTCCACACTAAAATAACTTGCAAGACAAGGCCATTTGTCAAGCAAATTTCGGCCAAGAGCCACCTAGGGGTGACATGTGTCGCCCTTCTATTCGTCCAAAATATTTCATCTCCCGAAAATATCCATAATGGCCAAAATCTCGAAAACAAAGTGGGCCCCACAAAACCGTAAAATTCTCCCGTGGTCCTCACGTGACCAATTCCGGAAATAAAATTCCATAATTCACTAATATTACAAGAAGTCCAAATACCAAATCTGGGAATCCAATTCCCATTAACGAACCTTTTTCCTTCACAAAATCCGGAAACTTTTCCGTCGAAAAAAATCACATCTTTCTTCCTTTCCAATTTTATGTCGTATTCTCGTACGTACGTCCTCACATACATACCCTGAAACTACGGGGTGTAACATTCTTCCCCCCTTAGAAACATTCGTCCCGAATGTTCCTTCTAAGTCTCAAAACATACATGCGCCGGTATAGTCTTCACTACTATACTCACGAAACCAAGTATGCCACCAATGGCCATAGTATAACATACGTTCAAAACTCAAATCCAAGCCAACGAGGAATCACCTCTAACATCACAACGAAAAAAACTCCCACCCAAGGTCTAAAGGATACTCCCTTCGCATCTTCACTTCACATCAGAAACGATCACTACCGATCTCTTAACACTTGTTCACTTCTTTCCTTACTCGTCGTACCCTTCTCGTACACCCGAACTCTCTATAGTACACGTTCCATACTTCAGTTACCGCTTCAGTTTCCAAAAACCTTGGAGTTACCACCTCCAAACTTGGTCATCTTACTAGCCTCAAATTCCTTTAAGGCCATTCCCGGCCTTCACGATCCGATTCTGGTCGAACACATCCACGAACTCATACGATGGTTACCTAAACTTGGGCCTAGCACCCTCGTGACCCTACCACCTGGCGGGACCACCTCGAACTGACCCCACCTCATTCCGGGCTGCGGGTTGACCCGCGATCTGGCCTCAACCCGACCCGCTATTGCGCCAAACTCTCTCGTTTCCCCTATCCGGAAAAAAAATCTTACTAATTCACATCATGAAAGCTACCACTTCTATCTCACACTACCCATGAAATTACCACACAAATACTCCATGTATACTATGCACTCCGACAAAGATCACCCGCAAAATCTTTTACTCAAGACGGCCTTACGTCTAAGGTCTCAACGTGTAATATTCTAAGGTTCACACCTTTTTTCCCAAACCCAAACTTACCTTTTTAACTACCCATGTTTTCTAATTCACAAATAACACAATGCTATCCGTACATAGCACTCAATCATAAGATCATCATATCAAGCATACTAATCTCTAGAGGGTTAAGGATTACCTGTATCTACTGCTTCACTTTCCCTTTGTCGCTCTAATCATAATCCTGCCCTGCAGGGCGCCTAGCTATATAAGGCGATGAACCAGCCACCGATCCCGAAGGTTGAGTCTATACATTTGTGCTACCTCTGGTCGGACAAACTCTCACCAAATGGCCCTGTTGACCGCAAGCATAACAATCTCCCAAACTAGCACGACACCCTGAGGATCATCCTCAGCTCTCTATCCATAGAACTCTGGCGAACTGCAACTCAAGAAATCCCGAAGTCTCAGACTATCGGATCTAGGGTGAATCACTGGTACTGCCGGAACCACCGACTCCCGTCCGTCCTCATTCCCAGCCACCAGCCTAGCTAGTAACTAGGCCATCTCCTTGAACTCATATCCTCGGCTCCTGGCCGTGGAACTGGAGATTCAGATATCATGGCCTCGTGAGAAATCGCTCCGCTCTAAACTCGCTGACTAGCGCGCCATAAAACTCGCTGTCTCAAGTACTATCTCGTAATGACTGTGCTGTGCCTCAGAACCTCTCGTGTTCTACTCGTAGCTCCTCTCGCTGTCTTGCCCATCCGCCCCGGTTGCACTGCGTAGAGGCATAACGGTACATAAGAATACGCCAGGGAGTCCAACTTATAACACAACTCTAAGGCACGATCTCGAGTGAGAAGAATGGAAACCAATCCTAAATATCCTGCGACCTCACGATTATAGGTGTGGTGCACAACACACCGATAATCAAGACTCTACTAGATACGGTCTGTAGACACTTTCCGAGGATTAACTGCTCTGATATCACTTTTGTCACGACCCGACCTCGGGCCCGCGACTGGTTCCTTACCCCGGGCACCCTAGTGATTCAACATCAGAGGAAATTAGCGGAAATAAAAACTTAAACATGAAACACGACATAAAGTAAGAAACAGGCTAACCAAAATGGTCACCTTCCTGTATATATATATCAAACCGAACAGTTAACTCCTTTACAAACCCCGCTATAATAAAGATTACATGCACTTCTAAGAATGTAACAACAACTATGACGGGACAGGGCCCCGCCATACCCCTGAATGTACAAATACTTACAATGACAGGGGACTATACCAAAAGATAAGCCTCCGGAGAAACGGAGCTTCCCAAAATGCTGAACTGTGATCCTATGTGCGAGGATCCACAACCGATGTACCTCTACTGCGGATGAACGCACTTCAAGGAGGTCGCACAACAGTACCAAGTATGTGAAATCAAAAATATCAGAATGAAATCATAACAGTTTAAATAAAACAGGAGACATGTATGATAACCAAACTACAGTTCACAACATATAAGCAGTCATGTCAAGTCAGGGACTCAAGCCCTCAAAGTCATCCCTCATTCCCGTGGAACTTCTTCCTCACTGCCGGCAGTCTAGATATAAATCGTATGATACGTATAACATGTCTCGGCCCATCCCATGGGATTCGAAGTGGAATCGTATGGTATACATGTCTCGGCCCATCTCATGGGACTCGATGTCGAATCGTGTGGTATACATGTCTCGGCCCATCTCATGGGACTCGATGTCGAATCGTGTGGTATACATGTCTCGGCCCATCTCATGGGACTCGATGTCGAATCGTGTGGTATACATGTCGCGGCCCATCTCATGGGACTCGATGTCGAATCGTGTGGTATACATGTCTCGGCCCATCTCATGGGACTCGAGGTAGAATCGCGCACAACATTTTAAACCCTTTTTTAAGACAGATTAAGACAATACCATGCCTTCCTTTTAAAACCAAACTAAGGCAATATCATGCTTTCTTTTAAACCAAAACACTTTCCTTTTTAAAGTCAAGTAACAACATTCTTTTCCAAAAGTTCAAGTTGCATAATTTCAAATACTCAAGTCTCTTATTTTCAAAAGATTTCATAGTTCATAGTCTTAATCACTTAATAACGTAATCTCTTTTAAAATTGAGTAACATATGCCTTATGTGTGAGTAGGTTATGCTTGTTTATAACGATCTTATTAAAGCAGCCATGATCTAGAAAATGTAATACAATTTTGTCTTATCTTAGCTTCTATGCAGATGGAGGATTCTACTTGTTTTAATATAACTTATTTGTCAATACATTTTCCTTTATTAACGCTGCAGTGGTTTGTTCGATACTTATTTTCATTTCCGAAATCAATATAACATTATCCTTTTTAATACCAAGTACCCATTACTCATGAATGCGTTTTCACAACTTTTTAACACCCTTAAGTCCTTAACGTTTCATAAAAAGTCATTTATAAGTTAAGTCTCTTATCTTTTAAGATCAAGTCTCTCAACTTCTAAAATCAACAAACCATTCTTTTACCTACATAAAGTCGTTATAACTAATTTTCCATAAAGCTAATATAACACTTTATGTTTTAAACCAACCAAATTCGTTTAGCACACGTACGTCTACCGTACTACATAGTTCACAACAATCATGCTAAAAAAGATAGGAAGAGGTTCACATACCTCGCGACGATTATCGATAAATAGCAAAACGCTCCAAGTACTTCAACTTTGTCGGCTACTCCTTAAGCCAAGTAGATCACGCCACACGTAGTACTTCAATCCTAAAATGGCCATAGTACTACTATCAAACCTTACTTACCATTGAAGGCTTATACCAATTAATAGTCCTCTAATTCTACGGAAAATCGGGCAGCACTTCCCCTGTTTTTACATACTTTTCCACCTTTTCTCAAGGCCCGATAACAGTAACCAACATGCCACATTTAAGGCGCAACAATTCAACAACTAAAAAAGGGGATCACACGCCCAAACGGACGCGATAAACAATCTTCCCCTTAACAACAACAATAATTAAAGAAGTGGATCACACGCCCAAACGGACGCGATAAACAATCTTCCCCTTAACAACAACAATAATTAAAGAAGGGGATCACACGCCCAAACAGACGCGATAAACAATCTTCCCCTTAACAACAATGTAAATACAGTCCAATGTAAATACAGTCCAAAGTAAATACAGTCCAAAGTAAATACAGTCCAAAGTAAATACAGTCCTTTAGTCCACTAGTTGGTGTTCTTGGCCTACTTTCAATAATCACACTTCATCCAACTTTTCGGTTAGAATGCCAGGATTACTTATTTAACCCTCCAACTTATATTCCAATCTTCATATAAGTTATAGTTACTTTGTTATTAGCTTTACAACAAGTAAGATACGTTTTTACCCTTTTGATGGCTTACTTGCCAATTTTTCCATTTTAGCAACTTAACAATTTCCAAATCTTTCCAACCTTCATTCCACATATCTCATACTCATATATATACTTCCAATATACATAATATCCAACTTCACAAAGAGGATTAAGATCATTACCTCAAAAAGCCCAAAAATATCCAAGAACTTAAAGTCGCTCCTTAGCAAGTTTAGCTCCAAATCTTTACGTTCCAATCCGCTACAAGCAACCCATAGAAGCTCTTAACCAACTTCTCTTCAATAATCAACTCCAAAAATTGAAGAACACTTAGGTTCCAAAAGTGACAAGTTTCGGCCAAGGTGTGATTTAGGGGCTAGGGGTGTGAAATCTTTTCCAAACTTTGGTACACAATCTTCCTAACACCTTAGGAAAGAACACTTAAGAGTTTAAGAATTGTTGGACAAATTTAGGTCAAGGTGAGGGCTCAAAAACGAGAGCAACAATGAAGGGAGAGGGAGGGTTTTTCAAGTCTTGAAATGGTTAAGTGTGGAAGATTTCATCAACTAGTAATGTATAAATAGGACAACCAAGGGCTAGGATGAAGGCAAGTGTGTGGTTGAGATTGGGGACAAGTGTGTGTGGGTCCCACAAGCCACTTGTCCACACTAAAATATCTTGCAAGACAAGGCCACTTGTCAAGCAAATTTCGGCCAAGAGCCACCTAGGGGGTGACACGTGTCGCCCTCCTATTCGTCCAAAATATTTATTCTCCCGAAAATATCCATAATGGCCAAAATCTCGAAAACAAAGTGGGCCCCACAAAACCGTAATTTTCTCCCATGGGCCCCACGTGACCAATTCCGGAAATAAAATTCCATAATTCTCTAATATTCCAAGAAGTCCAAATACCAAATCTGGGAATCCAATTCCCATTAACGAACCTTTTTCCTTCACAAAATCCAGAAACTTTTCCGTAAAAAAAAATCACATCTTTCTTCCTTTCCAATTTTATGTCGTATTCTCGTACGTACGTCCTCACATACATACCCTTGAACTACGGGGTGTAACATATATATAATGAAGTTTGAAATGATTTGGATCATGTCGACGTGTTAAAACCTAAAATGGACAAGATAGCCATTAATGTTGTAATTAATTTGGTTGATAGTTATAATCGTCGCGAGGTATGTGAACCTCTTCCTTATTTTGACATGATTCTATGTATGAATATACATGTGGTACTATTTCATGATTCCTTCTACTCTTAGAAGTTAAGAGGTATGTATGTTGATTTACTTTATGTAAAAAATATGTCTAAGTTATCCTAAGTTCTTACCAAGTCTTATGGGGGATGTTGGTAAGAGTCGTTAGGAGGTATTTGGAGTCAAGTTGACTTTGCTAAGTTACTGCACGAATGAGAATAAGTATCGAACAAGTCACTGCAGCGCTAATAAAAGAAAATGTATCGACAATCAATTAAACTAAAATGAGTAGAATCCTCCATCTGCATAGAAGCAAAGATAAGATAAAATTGTATTACATTTTCTAGATCATGGCTGCTTTATTAAGATCGTTATAAATAAGTATAACCTATTCACAATGCATAAAAGTATATGTTACTGAATTAAAAGAGTTTACGTATGAAGTTTTAAGACTATGAACCTTGAATTCTAAAAAGGTTAAGAGACTTTATTTTTCAAGTTATGGGACTTGATTTTTAAAGGAAGGAATGACTTGATTTAAAAGTATAGAATACTTGATTCGGGAAAAGCATATGTAACTTGATTTTCTTAAAGAAAATAGACTTGATATTCTAAGTTAAGAAACTTGGTTTCTAAAAGTTAAGAGACTTGAAGTATTTTGAAAGCTATGTAACTTGATTTGAAAGTATAAGTCTCTTGGTTATAAAAGGAATGAATTTGCCTAAGACATAAAGAGTTATAACGACTTTATGAGAAGTTGGTTATAACAACTTTATGGAAGGTTAAAAGAATGGTTTTTTTTTCTAGTATTGTAAACAAAGAGATGACTTGAAATAATGAAGGGTAATTTTATTTAAAGGCATCAATTGCTTAAATATTTTTAAAGTGGAAGTCACTTGATTTAGAAGCCGATAAATGTATTTCTAAAAAGTATTGTGACTTGTCTTGAAAAGTAGATATGACTTGATACTACGATTATTAGTATCTTGGAAGTTTTATATGGAAAAGAGTCATTTTTAAAAGAATAAAGGTACGTAGTACTTTGGGTTAAATTCCCGGATTTTATAATGACATGTTAGTGCCTTAAGTAAACTAAAAAGATAGTGTATGTAAATAAGGTTAATAAGAAGTTAGGGGATTTCTTAACTTGCTTATGTTATGTATGATAAGCCGAAAATGCTTATGTTATGTATGATAAGCCGACAGTGCTTATGTTATGTATGATAAGCCGACAGTGCGTATGTTATGTATGATAAGCCGGTAGTGCTTTTGTTATGTATGATAAGTCGGTAGAGCTTATGTTATGTATGATAAGCCGGTAGTGCTTATGTTATGTATGATAGCCGGTTGAGCTAGTTTATGTTATTCTTACGGGGTAAAGCCCCGGGTTACTACTAATTCCATGGATTTGCTACCCATGATGCGAGTGCGACGTTTGTACTCATTGCGGGCCCATTGGGCCTAAGCGGGTGAAATAGTCCTGTGCGGGTGAAATAGTCCTATGCGGAGCGCATCGCTCCATTGCGGGTCCACAGGACCTATGCGGGTGAAATAGTCCCATGCGAGGCGGATGACCTCATTGCGGGTCCACAAGACCTATGCGGGTGAAATAGTCCCAGGAGTAGGGTTGCCAAATGATACTATTGGCAGGTGGCCCTAAGTTGATCATAAGCTTCCTATTTTTATGCAGTATACCTTTATGGGCAGACTTATGTGACTTTATCGCATTCCAGATTGGGCCGGACAGTATACCTTTATGGGCAGACTTATGTGACTTTATTGCGTCCCAGAATGGGCCGGGCAGTATAGGCGTCCCTCCAGAGAGGGCTGAATTATGTTATGCAAGATAAGTAAGTTATGGTTGTGAACTTAATGATTTATCCTAAGTATGTACGTAAGAATTTGACTATAACTCTTATTGAAAAATGGGAAAAGATAATGATGTACGATTAAGTTCATGAGTTGTAATGGCATGGTAGGATCTGGTATTTACTTTTTATACTTGCCCCAGTCATTCTTTTGTACAGTTATGATCTGTTTATTGTACCTTATTTCTTTCCATATTTGGTACCTGTGTACTGACACCCTTCGGGGGGCTGCGTTCATCTCCGCAGGTTTAGGTACACAGTTGTGGATCCGCGAGCTTAGGATCCTGGTTCAGCATTTTGAGATGGCTCCAATATTCCGGAGCTTGTCATTATGGCTAGGTATATTCAGGGGTACGGCGGGGCCTTGTCCCGCCACAGTTGTTATGTTAAAACTCTTAGAGGTCTGTAGTCACATATTGTGGGTCAGTTTGTAAAGGAAAGGAGGCAACTACTTCGGTTATGTATATATATGTCCAGGGAGGTAGCCTTATCGGCTAACCTGTAGATTTTATTTCTGTTGATTTATTTTATAAGTTTCATGTATGTTTCGCTGATTATCTCTGATGCATACCTGTACGGGTGCCCACGTAGGGCACCAGTCGCGGCCCGGGGTCAGGTCGTGACACCATTCCAGGCTACGGGTTGATCCGTAACAGCCCATACCCGACCCATAGTCACACTTAATTCTCATTCTTGGTCCGAAATAAATCTTACTACCCAGAAGGCCTTATACCTCTAAGGTCTCAGCGGTTATCAATATTCTAAGGGAAATGTTGCTTCTCAAAATCTTAAAATCTTGTTGTCATAATCACAACAACTTTAATTACTCCATACCATTATTATCCACATAATCACTTAAGCGTACAACACAACTCAATCTAATAACATGGTATGCTCTTAAATCAATAAAACATGATCTCTTTTAAGAGTCTCTCACAATCTCAGATCATTCATCATCTCCTAATTATCTCAAATTAGCACGTAAATCCTTGATGAGAATTTATTAAACTGTTTCATACCTTGCCGGTATCTATTTAGTCCTTACCAATTCTTGGTAATCTAGAATCATTCTAGGCAACACGCATCCGACCCTCACATAAATCCGTATAGTTGTATGTCATTTTACCTACTATACAACAATTACTACCAACCTGGATACGCAATCCACATCATCCTTCCTGGGTCACTGTTGCCTTTCTCATAGCTGCAATCAACATAACACGTTAGGGAGAGACTACCCTAACGACACAACTATATCGCACGATCTCTGAATGAAAAGAAGGGAAACCAATCTGAAATGTCCTACAGCCTCCTGGTTATAGATGTGGTGCACAACACACCGATAACCAAGACTCTACTAGACACGGTCTGTAGACACTTTTCGAGGACTAACTGCTCTGATACCACTTTGTCACGCCCCAAATCCTGGGCCCGTGACTGGTGCCCCTACCTGGGCATCCTTCTACCCATACAACAAAAATAAACCGCAGAAGATAAATAGCACTCACTTTTTAAAAAAAAACAAAGGCAAACCGGAAAGACTTCCGTATAAATATAAATCACCCGAAAGGGTCTACGCTGTACAACAATGTAAATACAACTTACACCAGTCCAGCCCACATATGAATACAGACCTCTAAGAAGGTGACAACAACTATGATGGGACAAGGCCCCGCCGTACCCCTGAATATACCTAGCCATAATGACAAACTCCGAAACTTGGAGCCATCTCAAAATGTTGAACAAGGATCCTAAGCTTGCGGATCCACAACTGTGTACTTAGACCTGCGAACATGAATGCAGCCCCCCTAAGGGGGTCAGTACAACAAGTACTAAGTATGGAACAGAAATAAAGTACAGTAAACAAGATCATAACTGTACAAAAGAATGAAAGGGGCAAGTATAAAAAATAAAATACCAGATCCTACCGTGCCATTTTAACTCATGAAATCAATCGTACATTAATCATTTTTTTTCTTCTTTCAATAAGAATTAACATCATATTCTTACATAACATAATCCGACCCTTTATGGAGGGACTTCTTATTTGGGAGCTTAGTTTGATTACCCATACGTGATAACGTAACCCGACCCATTTGCGGGACACGGTGAATTTATAAAAAGTCTTCCCACAAGGGTATAATGCCCGACCCATTCTGAGACGCGGTAAAGTCACAGTCTGCCCATAAAGGTAAACTGCCCGGCCCATTCTGGGACGCGGTAAAGTCATATAGTCTGCCCATAAAGGTATACTACCCGGCCCATTCTGGGACGCGGTAAAGTCATATAATCTGCCCATAAAGGTATATTGCCTGACCCATTATGGGACGCGGTAAAGTCATATAGTCTGTCCATAAAGGTATACTGCCCGGCCCATTCTGGAACGCAGTAAAGTCATATAAGTCTGCCCATAAAGGTATACTGCCCGGCCCATTCTGGGACGCGATAAAGTCATATAGTCTGCCCATAAAGGTATACTGCCCGGCCCATTCCGTGACGCGGTAAAGTCATATAGTCTGCCCATAAAGGTATACTGTTCGGCCCATTCTGGGACGCGGTAAAGTCATATAGTCTGCCCATAAAGGTATACTGTCCGACCCATTCTGGGACGCGATAAAGTCATATAAGTCTGCCCATAAAGGTATACTGCCCGGACTATTCTAGGACGCGGTAAAGTCATATAGTCTTCCCATAAAGGTATATTGCCCGACCCATTCTGGGACGCTGTAAAGTCATATAGTCTGCCCATAAAGGTATACTGCCCGACCCATTATCGACAATTAGCAAAACGCTCCAAAGTACTCTAACCTTGCTCGCATTTTCCACCCTTCAAGTAGAATACGCTACTTGTAGTACTTCAACCTATAAAGGCCACAAACATCTATCAACCTCTAGGTCTCTTCGTAGAATAATTCTAGATACACGATTCCTTATTCTACGGAAAATTCGGCAGCACCTCCCCCCCCCCCCGAACCACATCAATCTCCTCCTCTAACAAGGCCCGCTACCAAGCCAACAACTCCAAGGGGGTTACACGTCTAACCGGACGTGTACAACACTGCCCCACAATAATACTACAAGTCTACTGTAAATACAGTCCAATGTAAATACAGTTCAATTCTTCATAATTATACTTCCAATATACCTTATACTCAATTATTAATTACTACAACATGTAATTTCCAATTACAATAGGGGGACATAGATCATTACCTCGATAAGCCCAAAATTATCCAAGTTTATAAGTCGATCCTGAGCAACGTTTAGCTCCAACTCCTGACGCTCCAACCCGCTCCAAGCAACCCTTAGAAGTTTCTAAACAACTTCTCTTAACACTTCATCTAAGCTATGAAGATTTTTCTAGGGCTTCATTTTGCGACTATTGGAATAAAGTAGTATTTCCGGGTTGCTAGTATTGAAATAACTTTGGAATACAACTAGAGATACTAGGCTAAGGTATTTGGGATTATACTACAATACTTGAAGTATTTCTACACAAGTTGGGGAGGGGGACGGAAATTGTTATACCCCGTATTTCCAGAGTATGTATGTAAGGACGTACGTACAAAAGTTTAGCCTTAGTTAGGCATAAGGGACGAAAATTTGTGCTCAACCAACGAAAAGAATTGTTTTCCGACGAAACGTTTTCCAAAACTTGCGAAGGGAAAATTACGGTTGCAACATTAATAATTTTTACGGAGTTTTCCGAGAGATGAAATATTTTGGACCAACGAGAGGGCGACACTTGTCACCCTCAAGTGGACGGCAACAATGGGCAATTATTGGCACGTTTTTTTGATGGAAAACACCTTAAACACTTGGTCAATGTTTGCTAGATATTTATGGAGTAAATGGATAAGGTTCCACTTTCCCAAATCTCCACCATCCACTTGCCCTCCACTTGCCTTCATCTTGGCCCTTGAAAGTCCTATAAATACACCCCCTAAGTTGAAGAAATTCTTCATCCACAAATCATTTCTCCAAGTCTCAAAACTCCCCCCCCCCCTTTGAGAGAAGCTCTCGTCCAAAGCCCTCTCCCCCCCACTCTTGAGTGAGCTAGCCGAAACACCCCCCCATTTTTGTTAGAAAAATACTCTCCAAGTATTGTTACTATTTCCCAAATACCTTAGCCAATCCCTTGAAGTATTTCCAAAGTCACCTCTATACTTAGAGCCCGGAAAATACTACTATACTTCCATTAGTCACTAAACGAAACCCTAGGAGAAACTTCATTGTTGGTTGAAGTAGTAAGTAGAAGTTGTGTAGAAACTTCTAAGGGTTTGTTGGAGCGGATTGGAGCGTACAGATTAGGAGCTAAACCTTGCTCAGGATCGACTTTTATCTTGGATAATTTTGGGCTTATCGAGGTAAATAATAATCCTATCCTTCTAGTGTAATTGGAGATTACATACTGTAGTAGTATAGAAATAAGTATAAGATACATAGAAGGATATTAAAGAATAGAATTGAACTGAAATCACATACTTGGTACCTGTTGTACTGACCTCCTTCGGGGGGCTGCGTTCATGCCGCAGGTAAAGGGAAGCAGGTAGCGGATCCTCAGTTTTAGGATCTTTTCTTTGGTGTCAGGAGCTCCATCTTCTCCGGAGGCTCGACTTTTGGGTATGATCTCCCTGTTGTTGTAGATAGTTTTGTACATTCAGGGTATGGCGGGGCCTGTCCTGCCATAATTGTTTACTTCCAGAGGTGCAGTAGTCTATTATGCAGTTGGGATGTAATCGCGGACTTGGTTTATATATATATCCGGCGACTTTTCTAAAGTAAGCGTGTCTCATTTACATTTGTTACTTGTCTTGTTTTTATATTCCACTGATTACTCTGATGTATGCCTACTTGGGTGCGGGTAAGGCACGATCCGAACCCGGGCAGGTCGTGACAAAAGTGGTATCGAAGCGATTAATCCTCGAAAAGTGTCTACGCATCGTATCTAGTAGAGTCTTGATTATCGGTGTGTTGTGCACCACACCAATAATCGTGAGGCTATAGGATATTTAGGATTGGTTTCCATTCTTCTCACTCTGAGATCGTGCCTTAGAGCTGTGTTATAAGTTGGACTCCTCTAACGTATTTCCCTTTCTTTAACAGTTATGCCTCCACGTAAGGCAACCCGGGCCCAGAAGGGCAAGCGGCCGAGGAGGCGCTAGTAGGACACCGAGTCACGAGGCTCGAGCCCGATCTATATCCGAGGCGATACCTCGGGCGAGTTCCACGACGCCGCCCGGCCCAGCGAGTTTAGAGCGCAGCGAGGTGATGAGACCACGATACTGCACCTCGGTCCCACGGCTGGAAGCAGATGAGATGGGTTACAGAGAGATGGCCCGATTCGCCGTGATTGTGGCGAACATGAGATAAGTGGACGCAGCGATTTGAGCACCCGTGGTACATCCTAGATCGGACAGCTTGAGACTACGGGATTTTCTGAGTTGTAGCCCGCCAGAGCTCTACGGGTCGAGGCCTGAGGATGATCCGCAGGAGTTCATCCGTCAGTTACAAAGGATCATGCGAGTGATCAAGGCTTCGGAGACCGAGTCCGTGATCTTCGGTTCGCATCGGCTGCGTGATACCGCAGTCGAATGGTTTGATTCGTGGGAGCTATCCCGGGGAGAGCACGCGCTTCCAGATATTTGGGACGAGTTCTCGGAAGCTTTTCTCACTCACTTCTTGCCTCCGCAGATGGGGAGGGCACGGGCCGACATGTTCTTGATGCTGAGACAGAGAGGGCGCACCGTTAGGGAGTACAACGTTGAGTTCGATTCGTTCGCTCGATATGTCCCTGCGCTAGTAGCAGATATGGAGGACCGAGTGCACCGCTACGTCACCGGGTTAGATGATTATCTAGCAGAGTCTTGCTCAGGTGTGGCTCTTCAGCCGGACATGGACATTGCCCACATACAGGCTCATGCACTTGGATGCGAGGAGCGTAGAGGATGAAGGGTCGACAGATATCAGCAGCAGAAGAAGGCCAGGACGACAGGATCTTTTGGTAACTCTCGGGGTGGGCGGCCTCAGCAGCAGTCTAGATTTGCACCCCAGCCAGCTCAGAGCACACCTACACCGTCTTCAGACAGCCCGGGTATTCGGGGGCAGGACAGGGCCCCAGGACTTCGGACTTCCAGGGTAGCAAGAGTGCTAACCGATCGAGGTCCACTTAGTGTATCCGATGTGGTAGATTCCATTCAGGGAGTTGTGGTACTACTTCGGGAGTTTGCTATACTTGTGGCCAGCAGGGTCACTATGCGGACCGTCCGAACAGGCGGCTGGATGGAGGGGTCACCACGGTGGTCTGCGTCGGGTCTTCATCCCCTACAGTTACTCGCCCCGGAGGGCAGGGTACTCATGGACCAGCAGGTCGCGGCAGAGGTCGTGGCGCGGGTCCCAGTTCTAGCGGTCCTCAGAACCGCATTTATGCCTTGTCCAGCCGGCAGGACCAGGAGGCCTCACCTGATGTCGTCACAGGTACTTTATCAGTTTCATGTTGTGACGTGTATGCCTTGATAGATCCGGGTTCTACTATGTCCTATATATCTCCCCTTATTGCTAGTAGGATAGGGATAGAGCCTGAGTCCATAGACCCTTTCGAGGTAGCTACGCCAGTGGGTGATTCGGTGGTAGCTCGGCGGGTATATAGAGCTTGCCCAGTGACTTTATGCAGTCGTCAGACCCTAGCCGACTTGATAGAGTTGGACATGACTGATTTCGATGTGATCATGGGCATGGATTGGTTAGCTTCTTGCTATGCCAATGTAGACTGCAGGGAGAGAGTGGTACGGTTCCAGTTTCCTGGGAAGCCAGTTATTGAGTGGGAGGGGAACACTGTGTCGCCGAGGGGTACGTTTATTTCTTACCTCAAGGCCAGGAAGATGGTGCAGAAAGGGTATATCTACCATCTCATTCGGGTGTTTGATACTGAGGCTGCGGTACCAGATTTTCGATTCGGTGAGTCGAGAGTTCCCGGATGTGTTTCAGACGACCTCGGGTATCCTCACGAGAGGAGATAGAGTTTTGTATCGATGTCTTGCGACACTGCCTATTTCCATTCCGCCATACGAATGGCACTGCCGAGTTGAGAGTCAAGGACCAGCTGAGAGATTTGCTGGAGAAGGGCTTCATCAGGCCTAGTGTTTCTCCCTGGGGAGCGCCGGTATTGTTCGTGAAGAAGAAGGACGGGACGCTGCGCATGTGTGTTGATTACAGGCAGCTGAACAAAGTGACCATTAAGAACAGATACCCCCTTCCCAGGATTGATGATTTGTTCGACCAGTTGCAGGGTGCGAGATGTTTCTCCAAGATTGATCTGCGATCGGGCTATCATCAGGTGCGAGTTAGAGAGGCGGATATCCCTAGGACTGCATTCCGGACCCGGTACGGGCACTATGAGTTCAGGGTTATGTCTTTCGGTTTGACCAATGCTCCGGCGGTATTCATGGATTTGATGAACCGAGTGTTCAAGCCATTTTTGGACACGTTTGTGATAGTGTTCATTGATGACATCTTGGTTTATTCCCGCTCAGAGCAGGAGCATGCGGAGCATTTGAGGACTGTGCTGAGAGTTCTCCAAGACCAGCAGTTATACGCCAAGTTTTCCAAATGTGAGTTTTGGTTGGCTTCGGTGGCATTTCTTGGGCATATTGTAGGGGCGGATGGTATTCGGGTGGATACAACCAAGATCGAGGCAGTCAGGACTTGGCCTAGACCTACTACTCCGACAGAGGTGCGCAACTTTCTGGGCCTCGCAGGTTATTATCAGCGGTTCGTGGAGAAGTTTGCTTCTATCTCTGCACCATTGACTAGGCTGACTCAGAAGCGCTAAGTTTGATGGTGATGCTTGTGAGCAGGGTTTCCAGTTACTGAAGGAGAGACTGACGACCGCCCCCGTTCTTACTCTTCCAGAGGGTCCAGACGGTTATGTCGTGTATTGTGATGCGTCAGGCATCGGGCTGGGATGTGTGTTGATGCAGCAGGGCAAGGTTATAGCGTACGCATCCCGACAGCTTAAGAAACATGAGAGGAACTACCCCACCCATGATTTGGAGTTGGCAGTGGTGATTCACGCATTGAAGATCTGGAGGCACTATTTGTATGGGGTTCATGTGGATATTTATACAGACCACAAGAGCCTCCAGTATATCTTCAGCCAGAGGGAGTTGAACTTACGACAATGATGGTGGTTAGAGCTGCTCAAGGATTACGATGTCGACATACTGTACCACCCAGGGAAGGCCAATGTTGTGGCAGATGCCCTTAGTCGTAGGTCGATGGGGAGTCTATCAGATGTACAGCCAGAGAGGAGGGGCATGGTCCGCGAGTTGCATCAGCTAGCGAGCCTTGGAGTCCGATTGTTTGATTCTGATAGCAGTGGGGTTCGAGTTTGAGAGGTTTCTGAGTCTTCCATCGTCGAGGAGGTAAAGAGGCAACAGTTTGAGGATCCGGTTTTGACGCGGTACCGTGATACGACTCTTCGTGAGGGGAAGGGTCCTTTTGAGGTAGCACCTGATGGGGTGCTAAGGTTTGAGGGCAGGTTGTGTGTTCCAGATATTGCAGGACTTCGGCGAGTTCTAGGGAAGCACACAGCGCGCGTTACTCTATCCATCCGGTCGACCAAGATGTACCACGACCTCGACCGTGTATTGGTGGGATGGCTTGAAGAGGACGTTGCGAGTTTGTGGCTCGGTGCCCGTGTTGTCGCAGTGAAGGTAGAGCACCGAGGCCCGTGGTTTGTTGCGACGATAGAGATCCCGACCGGAAGTGGGAGGTGATCAACATGGACTTTATCACGTGGTTACCTCGCACTCAGGAAACATGATTCTATTTGGGTTATCACGACAGTCGACGAAATCAGCCCACTTTCTTCCCGTCGGGACGACCTTTTCGGATGAGGATTATGCCAGACTTTACATCCGAGAGATCGTCAGACTGCATGGGCTCCCTATTTCTATCATATCGCATGAAGAGCCCGATTACGGCTAACTTCGAGATCCTTCCGTGGCGGATTAGGACGCAGTGAGCTCGAGCATCGCATTCCATCCTCGCAGGCAGACGGACAGCAGAGCGCACTATCCGCACTGCGAGGATATGCTGCGAGCCTGTGTTATTGACTTCAGGGGTAGCTGGGAGGATCATTTGCCTCTAGTTGAGTTTGCGTATAATAATAGCTACCACTCCAGTATTCAGATGGTGCCTTATGAGGCCTTGTATGGGAGGAAGTGCAGATCGCCGATAGGCTGGTTTGATGTAGGCGAGGTGCAGTTAGTGGGACCAGACCTGGTTCAGTAGACAGTGGATAAGGTAAAGCTTATCCAGGAGAGGTTCTCGACACTCGAGTCGGCATCGTATCACGCAGATCATCGTCGTCGGCATCTAGAGTTCGAGGTTGATGATTGGTTTTCTGAAGGTGTCACCCATGAAGGTGTGATGAGATTCGGGAAGAAAGGAAACTTCACCAAGGTACATTGGGCCGTATCAGATTGTCCGCAGGGTAGGCAAGGTTGATTATGTGTTGGATCTGTCGTCCGATCTTGAGGCAGTGCATCCGGTTTTTCATGTTTCTATGCTGAGGAGATGTATCGGGGATCCATCTAGGGTGCACCCGATTGACGATGTCCAGGTGACCGAGGGGTTATCGTATGAGGAGATTCCCATAGCGATAATCGATCGTCAGGTTAGGCGTCTGCGGACCAAGGACGTGGCTTCCGTCAAAGTCTTGTGGCGGAACGAGCTCAGGGAGGAGATGACGTGGGAAGCTGAGGAGGACATGAGGCAGAAGTATCCTCACCTATTCCCCACACCTCCAGGTAACTCACTTTCCTACATGTAAATTTTCATTGACATATTTGCTTAAGTGTTGTATTGTGGCCATGTATGGCATTTGCAAACTGTTTAAGTTAAGAGGAACTTTATCGTTATATGTCTTGGGAAGGAACATTCGGGATGAATGTTTCTAAGGAGGGGAGAATGTTATACCCCGTATTTCCAGAGTATGTATGTAAGGACGTACGTACAAAAGTTTAGCCTTAGTTAGGCATAAGGGACGAAAATTTGTGCTCAACCCACGAAAAGAATTGTTCTCCGACGAAACGTTTTCCAAAACTTGCGAAGGGAAAATTACGGTTGCAACATTAATAATTTTTACGGATTTTTCCGAGAGATGAAATATTTTGGACCAACGAGAGGGCGACACTTGTCACCCTCAAGTGGACGGCAACAATGGGCAATTGTTGGCACGTTTTTTTGATGGAAAACACCTTAAACACTTGGTCAATGTTTGCTAGATATTTATGGAGTAGATGGATAAGGTTCCACTTGCCCAAATCTCCACCATCCACTTGCCCTCCACTTGCCTTCATCTTGGCCCTTGAAAGTCCTATAAATACCCCCCCTAAGTTGAAGAAATTCTTCATCCACAAATCATTTCTCCATGTCTCAAAACTCCCCCCCCCCCCCCCTCTTTGAGAGAAGCTCTCGTCCAAAGCCCTCTCCCCACCCCCCCCCCCCCTCTTGAGTGAGCTAGCCGAAACACCCCCTCTTGAGTGAGCTAGCGAAACACCCCCTTTTTGTTAGAAAAATACTCTCCAAGTATTGTTAGTATTTCCCAAATACCTTAGCCAATCCCTTGAAGTATTTCCAAAGTCACCTCTATACTTAGAGCCCGGAAAATACTACTATACTTCCATTAGTCACTAAATGAAACCCTAGGAGAAACTTCATAGTTGGTTGAAGTAGTAAGTAGAAGTTGTGTAGAAACTTCTAAGGGTTTCTTGGAGCGGATTGGAGCGTACAGATTAGGAGCTAAACCTTGCTCAGGATCGACTTATATCTTGGATAATTTTGGGCTTATCGAGGTAAATAATAATCCTATCCTTCTAGTGTAATTGGAGATTACATACTGTAGTAGTATAGAAACAAGTATAAGATACATAGAAGGATATTAAAGAATAGAATTGAACTGAAATCACATACTTGGTACCTGTTGTACTGACCTCCTTCGGGGGGCTGCGTTCATGCCGCAGGTAAAGGGAAGAAGGTAGCGGATCCTCAGTTTTAGGATCTTTTCTTTGGTGTCAGGAGCTCCATCTTCTCCGGAGGCTCGACTTTTGGGTATGATCTCCCTGTTGTTGTAGATAGTTTTGTACATTCAGGGTATGGCGGGGCCCTGTCCCGCCATAGTTGTTTACTTCCTTAGAGGTGCAGTAGTCCTATTATGCACTGGGATGTAATCGCTGCGGACTTGGTTTATATATATATGCCGAAAAGCGACTTTTTCTAAAGTAAACTGTGTCTCATTTTACATTTGTTACTTGTCTTGTTTTTATATTCCGCTGATTACTCTGATGTATGACTACTTGGGTGCCCGGGTAAGGCACCAGTCACGGGCCCCGGAACGGGTCGTGACAAAAATACTACAAAGGGAGGGGATATTTTGCCTTGGAAAGTCTTAAGTGTGGGATGATAATAAGTCTTCAACTAAGGGGTATTTATAGAGAAATAAATGGCCAAGATCTAGGAAAGTGTGTGGTGAAGATTAGGTCCAAGTGTGTGGGTAATTGCCAACCAAGTGTCCACCACAAAAAATGGGACAAGTGGCAAGCCACTTGTCCCCCACAAAAACGTCCAAGTGCCCAAGTCCATCATCAATTCGGCCACATGGCCACATGGGGGTGACACGTGTCGCCCCCCCACTCGTCCAAAATATTTCATTTTTTGAAAATATCCGTAATGCCAAAAATCCGAAAATAAAGTGGGCCCCATAAACCGTAAATTTTCCCCGTGGGCCCCACGTGTCCAATTCCGGAAATAAAATTTCATAATTCTCAAATATTCCAAAAAGTCCGAATACCGAATCTGGGAATCCCATTCCCTTTAACGAACATTTTTCCTTCTCAAAATTCGGAAACTTTTCCGTCGAAAAATCACATCTTTCTTCCTTTCCAAAATTACTGTCGTAATCTCGTACGTACGTCCTCACATACATACCCTGGAACTACGGGGTGTAACAAAGATACTTGGTTTTCGAAAGTATAAGTCTCTTGGTTATAAAAATAATGTAAGTGTCTAAAGCATAAAGTTATTATAATGACTTTATGGGAAGTTGGTTATAATAACTTTATGGAGAGTTAAAAGAATGGTTTACTCTAGTGATGTAAATAAAGATAAAGGACTTGAAATGAATAAAGGCAAATTATTTTAAAGTCATCAATTGCGTAAAGTTTTAAAGTAAAAAGTCACTTGGTTTAGAAGCCTATAAATGTATTTCTAAAAGGTAGATATGACTTGATACTACGGTTATTAGTATCTTGGAGTCTTATATGAAAAAGAGTTATTTTAAAAGAATAGAAGTACATAGTACTTTGGGGTTAAATTCTCAGATTTTATAATGACATGTTAGTGCCTTAAGTAAACTAAAATGAGAGTGTATATAAATAAGGCTAATAAGAGGTTAGGGGATTTCTTAACTTGCTTATGTTATGTATGATAAGTCGGTGGTGCTTATCTTATATATGATAAGCCGGTAGTGTTTATGTTATGTATGATAGTCGATTGTGCTAGGTTATGTTATTATTGCGGGGTAAACCTCCGGGTTACTACTTATTCCATTGATTTGCTACCCATGATGCGAGTGCGGCGTTTGTACTCATTGTGGGCCCACCGGGCCCATGCGGGTGAAATAGTCCTATGCGGGTGAAATAGTCCCATGCGAGGCGGATGAACTCATTGCGGGTCCACAGGACCTATGCGGGTGAAATAGTCCCAGGAGTAGGATTGCTTAATGATACTACGGGAGAGTGGCCCTACTTTGATCATGAGCCTCCTATTTTTATGCAGTAAAGTATATTCTTATTTACTCTCATTGTTAGTAAGGCACAGTGTACTGTTATTTGAGTTATCACACATGTCTCCAGCTTTATTTTTAGACTTTATGATTTCATTTCAGTACTTTCAGTTTTACATACTTGGTACATCTGCATCGAATTCTTTCTCTGGCTGCATTCATGCCGCAATTGTGGTAGTTAGCGGTGGATCCTCATTCTTAGGATCACTGATCAGTTGTCAGAAGCTCCATTTCTCCAGAGGCTTGTCTTTTGGTACGGTTTTCCCTGATGTTGTAGATTTATGTACATTCAGGGGAATGGCGGGGCCCTGTCCCGTCACAGTTATTATTCTTAGAGGTCTGCAGTCATATCTTGTGGATTGGGTTGTAAGAACAAAGATGTAACTGCTATTTTTTTGTTATGTATATTTCACGGAAGGTGGCCTTATCGGCTAGCCTGTTGATATTTACTGTATAGTGTTTTATGAGTTTTTGTATGTTCCGCTGCTATTCTCTGATGTATACGTGCGGTGCCTGGTAGGGCACGATCCGCCCGGGCCGGTCGTGACAAAAGTGGTATCAGAGCAGTTAGTTCTCGGAAAGTGTCTACAGACCGTGTCTAGTAGAGTCTTGATTATCGGTGTGTTGTGCACCACATCTATAATCAGGAGGCTGCAGGACATTTAGGATTGGTTTCCATTCTTCTATCTCTGAGATCGTGCAGTAGAGCTGTCTTATTAGGTTTAATCCTCTCTGACCTATTCTTATATATCAGTTATGCCTCCACAGAAGGCGACCAGGGCCCAGAAGGGCAAGGCAACAGCAGGAGCTGCTAGTGGTACGCAGAGGGTTACTAGGACTCAGGCCCAGACTATGCCTGAGGTTGTGGGCGGGTCGGCGAGTTCAGCCACGCCGGCAGTATTAGAGGAGCCGAGAGCGGCCGTAGCTCCAGAGGTTCCGATACCTGAGCCTCCAGTTCCGCAGCCAGGGGCAGAGTATAGAGATTATGGAGAGCAGATCAGGTTATTGACTAGCATAGTGGAAGGGCAGCGCCGACAGGAGCAGGTAGCTAACCCTAGAGCCGACAGTTTGAGGATTCGGGATTTTCTGGGTTGTAATCCACCCGAGTTCTATGGTTCGAGATCTGAGGAGGATCCTCATGAGTTTATTCGGAAGATACAGTGGACTATGCAGGTGCTTAGGGCCTCAGAGACAGAGTCAGTTATGTTAGCTTCTTACCGGTTACGTGATATTGCGTTGAACTGGTTTGAGTCATGGGAGCTGTCTAGAGGTGTGGGTGCTCTTCCAGCTGTTTGGGATGAGTTCACAGAGGCCTTCCTTGATCACTTTTTTCCTCCTGAGATGAGGAGAGCCCGCGTGGATAGATTCTTGACATTGAGACAGAATGGGAGGACTATCAGAGAGTACAACCTGGAGTTTGACTCATTAGCCAGGTATGCGCTCACCATTGTGGCTGACATGGCAGACAAGGTTCATCGCTATATGATGGGGCTAGACCGTTATATGATTACTACATGCCTGGGAGTGGCCCTTCAGCCAGGTATGGATATTGCCAGGATGCAGACGCATAGGGGATAGAGGACAGAGAGAGAGAGCATCAACCAGAATAAGGCCATCCCAAGAGGGCCAGGACAGCAGGGTTTCAGGGTAATTTTCGAGGCGGACAGCCTCAGCAGCAGGCCAGGTCCACATTTTAGTCGGCACAGAGTGCTCCTTCTCGGTTTTTTGTCAGGAGGTTTGATCGGTCGGGTTATTCAGGGGCGTGTCGTGGCCTGTGGCTTCGGGTTCCCAGAGGAACCGGGGTTCCAGTCAGATGAGGCCACCTTTACCTCAGTGTGGTCGATGTGGTGGTTCCCATCGTGGGGGGTATCGTATTCCTCCAAGAGCTTGTTACTCTTGTGGCCAGCAGGGCCATTTGAAGAGAGATTGTCTGACCAGAGGCAGCATGGGTGGTATGGTTCACCACGTGGTCGATTCTTTGGGGTCTTCATCTTCTGTGGTTATGCGCCCCGGAGGGCAGGGTGTTCACAGACCGGTAGGCCGCGACAGAGATCGTGGTGGAGGTCCTAGTTTTAGCGGTCCACAAAACAACATATATTTCTTAGCCAGCCGGTAAGATCAGGAGGCTTCCCCGAATGTCGTCACAGGTACATTATTGATTTCATGCTGTGACGTTTATGCTTTGATAGATCCAAGTTCTACCTTGTCATATGTGTCCCCTCTTATTACTGGTAGAATAGGGATAGAGCCGATGTCGATAGAGCCTTTTGAGGTAGCTACACCAGTGGGTGATTCGGTGTTAGCTGAGCGGGTGTACAAAGATTGCCCGGTGTTTATATACAGTCGTCAGACCCTAGCATACTTGATAGAGTTGGAGATGACAGATTTTGAAGTCATTATGGGTATGGATTGGTTGGCTTCTTGTTATGCCAAGGTTGATTGTAGAGATAGGTTGGTCCGGTTCCAGTTTCCTGGTGAGCCAGTTATCGAGTGGAAGGGCAACACAGTGTCGTCGAGGGGTAGGTTTATTTCTTACCTCAAGGCTAGGAAGATGGTGCAGAAAGGGTACATCTATCATCTGGTTCGGGTATTCGATACAAAGACTGAGGTGTCAGTTCTTCAGTCAGTTCCGGTGGTTAGAGAATTTCCGGATGTATTCCCAGATGATCTCCTGTATTCTCCGAGAGGAGATAGAGTTCTAGATTGACACGTTGCGGACACTCGGCTATATCTATTCCGCCGCATGTGATGGCATTCGCCGAGTTGAGGAGTTGAAGGACCACCAAAGATTTCTTTGGAAAAGGCTTTATCAGGCCTAGTGTTTCTCCCTGGGGAGCGCCAGTTTTGTTTGCAAAGAAGAAGGATGGGACGCTGCGTATGTGTGTTGATTACAGGCAGCTGAATAAGGTAACCATCAAGAACAGATACCCCCTCCCCAGGATTGATGATTTGTTTGACCAGTTGCAGGGTGCGAGGTATTTCTCCAAGATAGACCTGCGGTCTGGTTATCATCAGGTGCGAGTTAGAGAGGCAGATATCCCGAAGACTGCATTTAGGACCCGGTATGGGCACTATGAGTTCAGGGTGATGTATTTCGGTTTGACCAACGCTCCAGCGGTATTTATGGATTTGATTAACCGAGTGTTCAAGCAATTTTTGGATACGTTTGTTATAGTATTCATTGATGACATCCTGGTTTATTCGCGTACAGAGCAGGAGCATGCAGATCACTTGAGGACGGTACTTGGGGTCCTCCAGAGCCGGCAGTTGTTCGCCAAGTTCTCCAAGTATGAGTTTTGGTTGGCCTCAGTGGCATTCTTGGGGCACATTATTAGGGCTGACGGTGTTCAGGTTGATACGACAAAGATTGAGGCGGTCAAGTCTTGGTCGAGACCTACTACTCCGACCGAGGTGCGCAGTTTCTTAGGGCTGGCAAGTTATTATCGTAGGTTTGTGGAGCAGTTTGCTTCGATATCAGCACCGTTGACTAGGATGACTTAGAAAGCAGCTAAGTTCCAGATGACAGAAGCTTGTGAGAAGGGCTTCCAGTTGACAACGACTCCAGTTCTTACTCTTCCCGAGGGTTTAGAGGGCTACGTGATTTATTGTGATGCCTCAGGTATCGAGCTAGGGTGGATATTGATGCAGCATGGCAAGGTAATAGTCTATGCTTCCCGGCAGTTACGGAAGCATGAGAGGAATTACCCTACTCACGACTTAGAGTTGGCCGCAGTTATTCATGCCTTCAAGATTTAGAGACATTATTTATACGGGGTTCATATGGATATTTATACAGACCACAAGAGCCTCCAGTACATCTTCAGGCAGAGGGAGTTGAACTTGAAACAGAGACGATGGTTAGAATTGTTGAAGGATTATGATATTGATATCATATACCATACGGGAAAAGCCAACGTGGTTGCATATGCTTTGAGTCGTAGATCGATGGGGAGTCTGTCAGAGGTTCAGCCAGATAGGCAGGACATGGTCCGTCAGATCCATCAGCTAGCGAGCCTTGGGGTTCGATTGGTCGATACTGATGATAGTGGGGTACGGGTTCGTGAGGTTGCCGAGTCTTCCATCGTTGAGGAGGTGAAGAAGCGACCATATGAGGATCCAGTTATGATACGGTATCGAGATACGAATCTTCGAGAGGAGAAGAGTTTATTTGAGGTAGCGCCTGATGGGGTGCTATGATTCGAGGGCCAATTGTGTGTTCCCGATATTGCAGGACTTCGTCAGCAGATTCTGGGGGAGGCACACAGTGCTTTAATCTATTCATCCGGGGTCGACTAAGATGTATCATGACCTCAGATGTATGTATTGGTGGGATGGCCTGAAGAGGGACGTGGCAGGGTTTGTTTCTCAGTGTCCTAATTGTCAGCAGGTCAAGGTTGAGCACCAGAAGCCCGGTGGGCTATTGCAGGCGATTGATATTCCGACATGGAAGTGGGAGGTGATCAACATGGATTTTGTTAAAGGGTTACCTCGAACTCAGAGTAAGTGTGATTCCATCTGGGTTATTGTAGACAGGCTGACGAAATCAACCCACTTTCTTCCAGTCAGGACTACGTATTCGGCTGAGGATTATGCTAGATTGTATATCAGGGAGATTGTGAGACTGCACGGAGTTCCTATATCGACAATATCAGACAGATGATCCTAGTTTACGGCTAACTCCTGGAGGTCTTTCCAGAAGTGGTTAGGGACACAGGTGAGTCGATCGCTGCTTCATCCTCGCATCGACCAGGCGTGCAGTAGGTACTATCCGCATACACTTGAGGATATGTTGTGGGCCTGTGTTATTGATTTCAGGGGTAGCTGGGAGGATCATTTGCCTCTTGTGGAGTTTGCTTATAACAACAGCTACCATTCTAGCATTCAGATGGCGCCATATGAGGCTTTGTATGGGCGGAAGTGTAGGTCGCCGATTGGTTGGTTCGACGTGGGCGAGGCTCAGTTAGTTGGCCCAGACTTGATTCAGCAGGCTGTGGATAAGGTGAAGCTTATCCAGAAGAGACTGTTAGCAGCTCAGAGTCGGCAAAAGTCTTATGCAGATAATCGGCGTCTACATTTGGAGTTTCAGGTAGACGATTTGGTCTTCTTGAAGGTATCACCCATGAAGGGTGTGATGAGATTCAGAAAGAAAGGAAAACATAGCCCAAGGTACATTGGGCCCTACCAGATCACCCGTAGAGTAGGCAAGGTTGCCTATGAGTTGGATCTGCCATCGGATTTAGAGGCGGTACATCCGGTCTTCAATGTTTCTATGTTACGGAAGTGTATCGGAGATCCATCAAGAGTTTTCCCAGCTAGCGAGATCCAGGTGATAGAGGGGTTATCGTATGAGGAGAGTCCCATAGCGATACTCGATCGCTAGGTCAGGCGACTGCGGACCAAGGATGTGGCTTCCGTCAAAGTCTTGTGGCGGAATGATAACAGGGAGGAGATGACTTGGGAAGCAGAGGAGGACATGTTGAGGAAGTATCCTCACTTATTCTCTACACCTTAAGGTAATTCATTTCCCTTACATGTCAAGTTTTAATTGAAGTATTTTTGCTTTAGTGCTATTATGTGACCACGTGTGGCATTATTGGTATGTAGGGGTTGTAAAAGGAGACTATGTCGCTATTTATAAGATTGAATCCGAAAGAACATTCGGGGACGAATGTTTCTAAGGTGGGAAGAATGTTACACCCCGTAATTTCAGGACATGTTTATAAGAACGTACGTAAGAACTCAAAAATGTTAAGATTTGAAACTAGTAAAAATTTATCAGAATTATGGAAATGTCGGAAAACGAAATATTGCGACGAATGGGAGGGTGACATGTGTCGCCTCCCTTGGATGGTCATGGTCGAATGGACCAAGGATTGAAAGGTCATTTGACCAATGTAAAGATGACCAAGTCTTGCAGCTAAGAGCTTGAGTTTATTGACTAGGTCAAACAGCCCACTTGGCTTGATCTTTTAATGAAAGGAATCTAATCCACCCATTTGTTCTAATCTTGACCCTCCATATTGTTATATAATAACACTAGTATGAAGAGAAGGCTTTCTATACTTAGAAAATTTTGAAAAACTTTGAAGACTCATTGAGGAGCTCTCGGGTTTGCTAGGGTTCCAATAAGAAATTTTTTCATTTGTTGTTCAATAATCTCCATACTTTAAACCAAGGTTCCTAAGGGTATCTCAATAGAAAAATCACGGAAAAGTGTCGTTTTTGCATTAGTCGCAAGGTGAAAAACCTAAGTCGCTTCCATAGGTTTGGATTGGAAATTGAAAGAAAGTTGTTTGTGAACTTCTAAGGGCTTCAAGTAGCATATTGGAGTGTCAAGGAGAGGAGCTAAGTTGCTAGGGAGCGACTTCGGATCTTGAAGTTGGATTAAGGATTGTCAAGGTAATAATCTTGTTCTCTTAAGTGTTATAATATTACATATTGTTGTATATTTACATTTTAACAAGCATGAGATATATGTATCGGAGATTCATAAGTGTTATGGATATTGGAAGCCTAAATCCGAAATGACCTTGTTAGCCATTTGAAATTGGAATACAATTTGGTCGATAATTAGAATCGTCGCATGTTATCTAATTGAAGATTTTAGTTGTTATAATCGATTGCGGCTATTTAACATGTTAGACTAAACAAATTGGATTGAAAAAGAATTGGAGAAGACTTTGTATTATTGTACCTCAATTGCCGAGAATGACATTGTCTTTTGGACTAGTTTGATATCAATTGTGGGGTAGATTTTACACGTCTTGTTAAGCATATAATCCCCTATTGTTAACTACATTGTTGAGCCTTAAATGTGGCATGTTTGGTTATTGAATTCGGGCCTTAAAAAAGGTGGAAAAGTACGTAGAAACAAAGGAAGTGTTGTCCGATTTTTCGTAGAATTTGGTGACTTTACACTTAGAATATTCTACGTTTGAAGTTAGAAGTTAATAGACGTATTATGGTCATTATAGGTTGACATACTACGTACGGAATATTGGACTTAGCAAGTGGATTGAACCGAGAGGTATGTGGAACTTTCTTATCTCTTGAGCATAAATAGTTGTAAATGTATAGTACGGTAGACGTACGAGATTTAAATGAATTTAGTTTCATTTGATAACCTTGACTTGTTTTAAGAATGTCCAAGTTGGTTGAGTTAGAGAATTAACTCACTCGTTTTAAAGGTTAAAGATATCCTAGTTTCTAAAGTTAAGAAACTTGATTCCTAAAGTTAAGAGACTTGAAGTATTTTGAAAGTATATGATACTTGGTTTTCGAAAGTATAAGTCTCTTGGTTATAAAAAGAATGTAAGTGTCTAAAGCATAAAGTTAGTATAACGACTTTATGGGAATTTGGTTATAATAACTTTATGAAAAGTTAAAAGAATGGTTTACTCTAGTGATGTAAATAAAGATAAAGGACTTGAAATGAAGAAAGGCAAGTTGATTTAAAGGCATCGATTGCGTAAAGTTTTAAAGTAAAAAGTCACTTGGTTTAGAAGCCTATAAATGTATTTCTAAAATGTATTGTGACTTGTCTTGAAAGGTAGATATGACTTGATACTACGGTTATTAGTATCTTGGAGTCTTATATGAAAAAGAGTAATTTTAAAAGAATAGAAGTACATAGTACTTTGGGGTTAAATTCCCGGATTTTATAATGACATGTTAGTGCCTTAAGTAAACTAAAATGAGAGTGTATCTAAATAAGGCTAATAAGAGGTTAGGGGATTTCTTAACTTGCTTATATTATGTATGATAAGTCGGTGGTGCTTATGTTATGTATGGTAAGCCGGTAGTGCTTATGTTATGTATGATAGACGGTTGTGCTAGGTTATGTTATTCTTGCGGGGTAAACCCTCAGGTTACTACTTATTCCATGGATTTGCTACCCATGATGCGAGTGCGGCGTTTGTACTCATTGCGGGCCCACCGGGCCCATGCGGGTGAAATAGTCCTATGCGAGGCGAATGACCTCATTGCGGGTCCATAGGACCTATGCGGGTGAAATAGTCGCAGGAGTAGGATTGCTTAATGATACTACGGGCGAGTGGCCCTACTTTGATCATGAGCCTCCTATTTTTATGCAGTAAAGTATACTCTTATTTACTCTCATTGTTAGTAAGGCACAGTGTACTGCTATTTGAGTTATCATACATGTCTCCAGCTTTATTTTTAGACTTTATGATTTCATTTCAGTACTTTCAGTTTTACATACATGGTACATTTGTTGCATCGAATTTCTCTGAGTCGCTCATGCCGCAGTAGTAAAGAGCGGATCTTCATATCTTGTGGATTGGGTTGTAAGAAAAAAGATGTAACTGGTATTTTTTTGTTATGTATATTTCACGGAAGGTGGCTTTATCGGCTAGCCTGTTGATATTTCATGTCTAGTGTTTTATACTCAGACGGTGCCTGTAGGGCACTGAACATGCCCGGGCAGTCGTGACACATACATACTTATAAAAGAATCATGCCACACCTTCTCTTTTAAATCAATAAACTTCTTCTTTTGAAAACTCAAGTTACATTTTCTTTTGAAATCAAGCCTCTTAACTTTTGGTTAGGGACCTTAATCTTGTATAATGAACTAAGCTTGGAAGATTTGAAGTCTCGTTCTTCCATTTTTAGCCCTAAGGTCGAGAGCAATGGAGAGGGAGATATATTTGCTTGATGAAGAATGGCTAAGTGTTGGCTAAGTCTTGCAAGACATCTCTATGTATATATAATGTATCACCTAGGCTTGGATGATGACAAGTGGAGGGTAAGATAGTGGACAAGTGTGGGTGGGACCCACTTGTCCACTTGTCTTCATTTTCATGAAAATATCTAAAGTCAAATAGTCAAATAGCCAAGGTCTTCCAAGACCAAGACAAGGGGGGTGGAGTGTGCCACGTGTCACCCTATGATTCGTCCAAAATATTTTAATCTCCCAAAAAGTTCATAATTGGCCAAAATATCGAAAAACTTGTGGGCCCCACAAAAACGTAAAATTTTCCGGATGGGCCCCACATGACCAAATCCAAAAATTAAAATCCATAATTCCAATATATTCTCTAAGTCCCAAATATCAAATTTGAGAATCAAACTCCACTATATAACCTTTTTCCTTCACGAGGTTCGGAGGATTTTTCCGAAATTTTTTATTCTTTTCAAAATTCAAATCTCAATTTCTCACGTACGTTCTTATCTCATTGCCTTGGAATTTCGGGGTGTAACAGTTCCTATCCAACTTCTCTTAAAACTTCATCCTAAAATATGAAGATCACTCTAGGGTTTCACTTTGCGACTATCGGATTAACGTAGTATTTTCGGGTCTTAGTATTTGGTTATCCTTAAAATACCTCTAAGAACACTTGGTTTAAGTATGGGGATTTATCAATAAAAATTGCACAAATTCTATGCCTAAGGGGGGTGTTGGCCGAGAGCACTTCAAAGAAGGGAGTATATTTTTTTGTCTTGGAAATTATTCTAAGTGTTGAAGAAGTATTGCTACTAGTGTGTATATATAAGACAACCAAGGGCTAGGATTAAAACAAGTGTGTGGTTGAAATTGGGGACAAGTGTGTGTGGGTCCCACAAGACACTTGTCCAACAAATATCTTGAGCCACTTGGCCCTCACTTTCTCGCCCAACATGGGCCATAGTCTTATTCATTTAAGAATATAATTCTCTTTTAAACAATCTGAGAAACATAAGTCTTATATGTGAGTAGGATATTCTTGTTTATAACAATCTGATTACAGCAGCCGTGATCTAGGAAATATCATTTTGTCTCATCTTAACTTCTATGCAGATGGAAGTTTCTACTGGTTTTAATAATACTTAATTAGTCAAAACATTTCCTTTTATTAACGCTGCAGTGGTTTGTCGATACACATTCTGATTTCCGAAATCAGCAAAACATTCTTAAGCCGTTATACCTAACTTCTCATAAAGCTAGTATAACCCTTAAGTTTTTCAAAAACCAAGTATTACTTCTTCTTTCAAAATGATTCAAAAATCTTTTGAAATACTTCAAGTTCTTTATTAACACATAACAAGCCAGTTATAGTTCAAATCAGTTACCTTTAAAAGACCACAAGTATTTTCTTATCAACATAAGGCTGTTATAACCAACTTCCCATAAAGCCGTTATAACACTTTATGTTTTAAATCAATCAAATACGTTTAGCACATGTACGTCTACCGTACTACATAGTTCACACATATCATGCTAGAAGAGATAGGAAGAGGTTCACATACTTGGTACCTGTTGTACTGACCTCCTTCGGGGGGCTGCGTTCATGCCGCAGGTAAAAGGTACATCGGCTGTCGATCCCCGCTTTTAGGATCACCTTTCCAGATTGAAGCTCCGTTCCTTCGAGGCTTATCTTTTGCATGTTACTCGAGTCCGTAGATTCTTATACATTCGTGGTATGGCGGGCCCCGTCCCGTCATAAATTGTAAAAAATCTTAGAGGTGCAGAGTAATTGTAGGCGGGGTTTGTAAAAAGGATAAGCGTCGTATTTATGTATATATGATGGCAAATCGCTTTGGTTGGCCTGTTTATTTATCTTTTCTCTTAATTCATGCTCATGTTTTTTATTTCCGCTGATTTTCTCTGATGTTGTATCACTAGGGTGTCCGGGGTAAGGCACCAGGTAAGGGAGTATATTTTAGACCTCAGGTAAGGGGTTTTTGTGATGATTAGAGGTGTTTCCTCGTTGACCTGGGTTTAAGTATTGGTGCGTTTGTTATTTTTATGGCCAGGTGTGGCATGATTGTTTTCGTGCGTATAGCAGTGAAGGCTATACTAGCGCATGTTTGTGTTGAGACTTGAGAAGGAACATTCGGGACGAATGTTTCTAAGGAGGGGAGAATGTTATACCCCGTATTTCCAGAGTATGTACGTAAGGACGTACGTGGAGAATTTGAGCCTTAAGTTAGGCTTTGGTTCGAAATTTGGGCACAAGTGCCGAATAGAGTCGTTTTCCGACGAAACGTTTCCACAACTTAAGTTTGGAAAATTCCGCTATGTCATTTAGTATTTTTGCGAATTTTTCCGAGAGACGAAATTGTTTTGACCAACGGGAGGTGACACTTGTCACCCTGCCGGGCGTTGGGTTGGCCGATTGGGTCACGCTTTCTATGGCCTATTGGCTCCTTGTTTTGGCCTTGTTTTGTGGCTTGTTTGGTGCCATGTTTTGTGCCTTGTTTTGTGGAGTAGGGTTTAGGGTGCACTTGGCTTAATCTTGTCCTTACACTTGCTATACACTTGGAAGGATCTTGGCCCTTGGTTGGCCTTTGGTTTTGCTATAAATACCCCCCTAAATGTGAAGACTTCATCCATTCCAAAACTTCCAAGTCTTGAAACCCTCTCCTCCCCTTTGTGAGCTCTAAACCGAGAGCCTTCCTCCCCTTTTCGTGTGGCCTTTGGCCGAGAACACCCTCCCCTAGCCTAGTGTGCTAGCCGAGCCTACCCCTGGGTAGAACGTTGTCTTCCAAGTATTGTTAAAATGCACAAAATACCTTAGCCTAGTACCCAGTAGTATTCCAAAGATACCTCTATACGTAGAGCCCAAAATACTACCCTTTTGTCCCTTTAGTCTCAAACCGAAACCCTAAGAAAATCTTCATTGATTGATTGAAGTATTTAAGTAGAAGTTGGTTAGAACTTCTAAGGGTTGTTTGGAGCGATGGAGCACCGAGTCGAGCTAAACGTTGCTAAGGATCGACATTTAACTTGGATAATTATGGGCTTATCGAGGTAATTATCTTGTCCTCTATTTGTAATTGGAAATTACATGTTATTAGAATATATAGTTGAAGTATACTATATATAGAACTAAGCTTAGCATCGCGCAATGTCTTTTGACTTAAGCCCAAGAATAAAGAAAAGAATCGCATTTGTATTTACATAGGATTGTATTGCAGTAGACTTGTGTAAGACATCGAGTAGAATTGTACACGCCCGCTAGGCGTGTAAACCCCTCGTTGGCTTGATGGCGGCCGATAGAGAGGAGATTTACGCTGCCATGTGGGGAGGTCGCCGAATTTTCTGTAGAGAAATGGAACCGTATGTTTAAAAGTTAATAGACGTTTGTGACCCTTTTAGTGAAAGTACTAAGAGTAGCGTATTCTACTTGAGAGTGGAAAGGGCTAGCGCGTTGTAGTACTTGGAGCATTTTGCTTATTGTCGATACTCGCGAGGTATGTGAACCTTTTCCTATCTGTTCTAGCATGATATGTGTGTAACTATGTAGTACGGTGGACGACAGTGCTAAGTGTATTTGTTTGGTTTAAACATAAGGTGTTATAACGCTTTATGGGAAGTTGGTTATAACAACTTTATGTAGGTAAGAAAATGGTTTACTGATGTTAGAAGTTAAGAGACTTAACTTATTTGTTTTAATGTGGATGTTTGTGTAAAACCTCATTCGTGAGTAATGAGTACTTGGTTTTAAAGGGATAATGTTTCCGATTTGGAAATCGAATGTATCGGCTGCACCACCGCAGCGTTAATAAAGGAAAATGTATTGAATAATGATGTGTTGTATTAAAACCAGTAGAAACCTCCATCTGCATAGAAGCTAAGATGAGACAAAATGATATTACATTTTCTAGATCATGGCTGCTGTAATAAGATCGTTATAAACAAGAATAAACGCTCACACATAAGAAATATGTTACTCAATTGTTTTAAAAGGGATTAAGACTATGAGTTATAAAACCTTTCTAAAATGAGAAACTTGAGCATTTGAAATTAGGCCAACTTGAATGTTTGGAAATAATGTGGTTACTTGATTTTTGCAAAGGGAAGTATTTTGGTTTACTTAAAAAGATAGTCACTCTATTTTTATATAGTATACTTCAACTATATAGTCTAACAATCATGTAATTTCCAATTACAATAGAGGGACAAGATATTTACCTCGATAAGCCCATAATTATCCGAGTTTAAATGTCGATCCTGAGCAAGGTTTAGCTCCTACTCCTTGCGCTCCGACCCGCTCCAAACAACCCTTAGAAGTTCTAACCAACTTCTACATAATACTCCAACTAACTATGGAGATTTTCCTTAGGGTTTCGGTTTTTGTGACGGAAGGGAAGTATAATAGTATTTCTGGGCTTTTCGTATAAGTATAACCTTAGAATACTACAAGGTATACGGCTAAGGTAATTTGGGCATTATAACAATACTATTGAGAGTATTTCTACCAAGAGGGGGGGGGTATTATACGAAAACAACTAGGCTAGTGGGTACCCCACGGCTAGCACCCTGGTGGGGAAAGGGCTCTCGCCAAGGGGAGTGAGGCTCTTGCCGAACTCTACACTAAGGGGGAGGAGGAGGAATTTAACACTTGAAATATTTAGGAATGGATGAACAAGTCTTCCAGGGGGTATTTATAGCAAAACCCAAGGCCAACCAATGGCCAAGATCAAGCCATGTGAGGCAAGTGTAAGGCCTAGATCAAGCCAAGTGCACCCTAACCCTACTCCACCAAACATGGCACAAAACAAGCCACAAAACAAGGCCCAAAATAAGTGGACCAATCGGCCAAGGCCAACCACCTTGACCGCCTCTAAATCGTCCAACGAGGGTGACAAGTGTCACCTCCCGTTAACCCAAAATATTTCGTCTCTAAAAATCCGCAAAAATATAAATGACATAGCCGGAATTTTCCTACGAAAGTCGTGGAAACGTTTCAAAAACGACTCTAATCGTGTTGTGCACAAAGTGAAAATCGCCAAGCCTACTTAAGCTTCAAAAAATTTCTACGTACGTCCTTACGTACATACACTGGAAATACGGGGTATAACATTCTCCCCTCCTTAGAAACATTCGTCCCGAATGTTCCTTCTAAGTCTCAAAACAAACGCGCGCCGGTATAGTCTTTACTACTATACTTACGAGAACAAATCGCACACCGCCACGTAAAACACTGCGCAAATACTCACATCTAAGCCCACGAGAAAACACCTCTAACATCACCAAAGTAATGATCACAACTACGCTTGCCATACATGCTCGCTTCTCCCTTTACTCGTCGTGATACCACTTTTGTCACTTTGCCGCGAGGTTCTAGTGTCACTCCGGCGACGCAACAAATGGTACCGGCCGCACGCGATCCCCGAGGTCGCCGTGACACTCGAACTCTTACCACATTTACATCGTCGCCTCCACAACTCGGGTTACTATCTCTAACGTGGTCATCATTAATCGAACACTGAATGGATCTCCGATACTTTCCGATCATAACAATACGAAGACCGGACGCATCGCCTCCTAAGTCGGACGGCAAAAGCTAACATATAGGCAACCCGCCTACTCGCACTGATCCGTAAGTCCCAAACTAACTCCTGCTAAGTTCCTCTCGCTTTCCAAAACTCGTCACACCCAAACCGGGTGGTATCTTCAAGAAGACCGACCGTCAACTCGAACTCTAAGCGCTGCCGATAATCCGCACGATTCCTCCGAGCCGCCAAAACCTCTTCTAGATAAGCTTCACTATCCACACTGTTGGAACAAGCTCAACCAACTATCCAATCCTGCCAACATCGAACCAATCGACCGGCGACTCACACATCCGCCCCTACAAGGCTTCATAAGGCGACATCCGAACACTGAAATGGTAGCTAACAACACTCCTTCAACAGGAGACAACAAAACTTGCAACTACCCCTGAAATCCAAACACTGGCCCGAGGGCGAATGTGATTCTGAGACTCACCTGAGTTCCTAACCCCGCTCGTATAACTTCCAAAAATGAAAATAGCCACAACTCGGGCTTCATCCGTCATAAGGTGAAGGTAGGCACCTGCAGCCTTTACAACCTTTCTCGATAAAACAACACCGCCGAGTAAACGCCTTTGCTAGAAAACAAGGCGGCCGACCTCTCGCCCGACCATCGGTCGAACGCATCCACGACCCGCACGTTGTTAACTAAACTCGCCTAACACCCTCGTAACCCCAACCCAAAGCGACCACCACAACCGACCCCACCACCAAACCTACCGCGTTGACCCGCAACGCGGGCCTCAACCCGACCCGGCAACGCGCACCATACTAGCTCCCCGAACCGGAACAATCTCACTAATCACGTTACGAAAACCTAGCGGTCTTCTTAGCTCGACTACCCTCTTTCATTCCACACTACTCAGGGACTAATCCCACCAACATAACTCACGTGCACTATGCACTCCTATAAGGGTCAAACATAAACAATACATCTTTTACTCGAGATGGCCTTACCTCTAAGGTCTCTACGTATAAAACTCTAAGGCTCACACCTTCTCTATCCCCCAAAATCTTACTCGGTTAACCCACCATGATTTCTAATCACAACTAACACACTGCTATCAGAACATAGCACTTAAGGTATACTCACCTTATCACACATACAGATCTCTAGAGGGTTAAGGATATATCTATATCTACTGCTTCACTCCCCTTAGTCGTTCTAATCAAACCTGCCCCGTAGGGCGCATAGCTAAGGAAGATGACAAACTACCCACCGATCCTGAAGGCTAAGTCCTCCCGCAAGGACACTCTTTCGACATCAGACCCTGACGGTCATAGGTACAACAAGTACCAACTAAAAGACGACATTCTCGACGACGCCGCTACATGTGAACACCGAGAAAACTGAATCCGGATGGCCGGAACCTACGTGTAGGCCGTGGAACCTAAGCTCGAGCTCGACCAACTCTCGCATACCCGAACGCCCCGAACCCCGCGAGGACCTTTTCGCACCGATGGATGCGCATAATCTAATCTGCCGCGAGGCGACTCGCCGCAGTTACCAAAGGACCTTGCTACTCGCCCTCTTCTCGCCGCCCTTCGTTAACCCGCCGACTTACGCTTTCGGCTCGCGCATAAGCCCGCATACGTGCCATGCTCAAGCCTAATCAAGAACTTACTCTTGCACAACCTTTTCGTTGATATTCATCAAGACTCGCAGACATCGGTATACTGCGTAGTCAAATCCATAGTTAGTAACAGTGGTTGCCTCCTTGAAATCTATATTCTCTGCTCTGGCCGTGGAACCGGGCGTTCAAATATCATGGCCGCAGAGGAACCGCCGCCGTGCTAAACTCTGGGCAGCGACGCCGCAAAAACTCCCGAATGAAGCACCACCTCAGTGATGATTGGGCTGTGCCCACGTAACCCTCTCAGACTTTACTCGCAGCCTCGGCCGCTTGCCCTCCCGGGCCCGGGTTGCCTACGCGAGGCATAGCAAGGGAAAGAAATACGTTAGAGGGTCCAGCTTACAACACAGCTCTAAGGCACGATCTCAGAGTGAGAAAAAATAGAAACCAATCCTAAATATCCTATAGCCTCCTGATTATTGGTGTGGTGCACAACACACCGATAATCAAGACTCATCGATACGCCTCAGACACTTTCCGAGGATTAATCGCTCGATACCACTTTTGTCACGACTGCCCGGCCCGTGACTGGTGCCTTACCCCGGGCACCCTAGTGATACAACATCAGAGTAATCAGCGGAACATAAGGACAATACATGAAACCAATGTAATAAGACAGTGAAATAAGAAGACAGGCTAACCAAAAATGATTACCGTCAGTATATATAAATAACAACTCTTTCAATCTGAACAGTTTAATCCTTTTTACAAACCCTGCCCACACCAGTACTACAGACCTCTACGAATGATATGACAACAACGACGGGACAGGGCCCCGTCATACCCCTGAATGTAAGCACCTACAACAACAGGGGACTATACCAAGATAAGCCTCCGGAGGAACGGAGCTTCCCAACGCTGAACTGTGACCCTAAGAGCGAGGATCAACGACTGGTGTACCTTTACCTGCGGCATGAACGCAGCCTCAAGGAGGTCGATAACAAAAATTTGAGTATGTGAAATCAAAATATCAGAATGAAATCATAGTAGTCTATATAAAGCGGAGACATGTATGATAACCAAACTACGATACAATAAATAAGCAGTCATATCAAGTCAGGGACTCACGCCCTCGAAGTCATCACTCCAATATAACAATGGGTCTCACGCCCACAACATCACTCATGCCCGTGGAATACCTTCCTCACTGCCGGCAGTCAATGATAGAACAGCACCAAGGAATACATGAACAATGTGTCCCACTGCGCCCAAATAAAGCGATGACGGGTAAGTACGAAGGCATAGCCGACTACTAACACCTACGGTACTAACAAGGTCATAAAATGTATCATGATATCCGTCAGACCGTCACATGATCAAAGCCGGTCGCCGCTCGCAATATCAAATGTGCGCGTCTAGCCCCGAACTCCCGCACTCCGCATAGGCCGCCTCATAGGCCCGCATGAGGTATAACCCCGCATCGAGGCGCCTACTCCCGCATCGCCCCGACTCGCACCGCATGGCCACATAGACCGCATGACCATAAAGGCCGCACACTCACCTGGAACTCTCGTAGCTCCGCATAGGCCCCCAGGACCCGCATGAGGTATTCTCGAATCATGGTCCCAGACCGCCTGAGTCTACCCCGCATCGGAGGGCAGCTTAACCCCTAAACACGGTGAGTGGTATAATACCAACATAACGGTTTATCGTTTAAACAACCTAAGCACAATCGAGGAAAACCCTTTACACAAACATCACGTAATACTAACACACGTAGCATCCTAATATGATTACTTATCAAATCAACACGAAGGTATTACAATGCTATCACAAACCAACACAATCGAGCTTATACACACAAGGTACATTCTATTATATGATTAACAAGATCGAGTATCTATTCCCAAAGTACTTCATACATTATCTTTTAAAAGATACGTTACTTTCACAAAAGTCACACAATACGTAGTATATGAAAATAGAGTGATTATCTTTTGAAGTGAATCAAACACTTATCTTTGTAAAATCAAGTAACAACATTATTATCCAAACGCCCAAGTTTGCCTAATTTCAAATGTTCACGCTTCTTATTTTAGAAAGGTTTCGTAGTTCATAGTCTTATTCATTTAAGAATATAATTCTCTTTTAAACTATCTGAGAAACATAAGTCTTATATGTGAGTAGGATATTCTTGTTTATAACAATCTTATTACAGCAGCCATGATCTAGGAAATATCATTTTGTCTCATCTTAGCTTCTATGCAGATGGAAGTTTCTCTTGGTTTTAATAATACTTAATCACAAAACATTTCCTTTTATTAACGCGCAGTTGGTTTGTCGATACACATTCGATTTCCAAATCAAGAAACATTCTTAAGCCGTTATTACCTAATTTCCCATAAAGCTAGTATAACTCTTAAGTTTTCAAAAAAAACCAAGTATTACTTCTTCTTTCGAAATGATTCAAAAATCTTTTGAAATACTTCAAGTTCTTTATTAACACATAATAAGCCAGTTATAGTTCAAATCAGTTACCTTAAAAACCACAAGTATTTTCTTACCAACATAAAGCTGTTATAACCAACTTCCCATAAAGCCGTTATAACACTTTATGTTTTAAACCAATCAAATACATTTAGCACACGACGCTCACCGTACTACATAGTTCACACATATCATGCTAGAAGAGATAGGAAGAGGTTCACATACCTCGCGACGAGTATCGACTAATAGCAAAACGCTCCAAGTACTTCCAACCGTCGGCTACTCCTTAAGCCAAGTAGATCGCGCCACACGTAGTACTTCAACCTATAATGCCACAAGGCGCTTATTAACATTTAGATCCCTTCAGAGAACATTCTACGTAAAATTCAAAGATTCTCCCGCAACATGGCGTAAATCTCCTCCTCTATCTGGCCGGCTACCAAGCCAACCGGGGGTTATAAGTCTAAACCGGACGTGCACAATTCTACCTCGTAAAAGCTACACAAGTCATCAGTAATACACCTATGTAAATACTGATTCAAGACTTTCTTTCGAAAAGGTTTCTTATTATTCAGCTTAAGTCAAAAGACATTGCGAAACAACGTTCAGTTCTAAATATAGTATACTTCAACTATATAGTCTAACAATCATGTAATTTCCAATTACAGAGGGACAAGATATTTACCTCGATAAGCCCATAATTATCCGAGTTTAAATGTCGATCCCGAGCAAGGTTTAGCTCCTACTCCTTGCGCCCGCAGCTCCAAACAACCCTTAGAAGTTCTAACCAACTTCTACATAATACTCCAACTAACTATGGAGATTTTCCTTAGGGTTTCGGTTTTGTGACTAAGGAAGTATAATAGTATTTGGGCTTTTCAGATAAGTATAACCTTAGAATACTACAAGGTATACTACTAAGGTAATTTGGGCATTATAACAATACTATTGAGAGTATTTCTACCAAGAGGGGGTATTATACGAAAACAACTAGGCTAGGGGTACCCACGGCTAGCACCCTGGTGGGGAAAGGGCTCTCGCCAAGGGGAGGAGGCTCTTGCCGAACTCTACACTGGGGAGGAGGAGGAATTTAAAACTTGAAATATTTAGGAATGGATGAACAAGTCTTCCAAGGGGTATTTATAGCAAAACCCAAGGCCAACCAATGGCCAAGATCAAGCCATGTGCAAGGCAAGTGTAAGGCCTAGATCAAGCCAAGTGCACCCTAACCCTACTCCACCAAACATGGCACAAAACAAGCCACAAAACAAGGCCCAAAATAAGGGACCAATCGGCCAAGGCCAACCACCCTTGACCGCCCCCTCTAAACCGTCCAATGAGGGTGACAAGTGTCACCCTCCCGTTGGCCCAAAATATTTCGTCTCTCGGAAAAATCCGCAAAAAATATAAATGACATAGCCGGAATTTTCCCTACGAAAGCTGTGGAAACGTTTCATCGAAAAACGACTCTAATCGGGTGTTGTGCACAAAGTGAAAATCGGCCAAGCCTACTTAAGCTTCAAAAATTTTCTACGTACGTCCTTACGTACATACACTGGAAATACGGGGTTTAACAGGTGACATGTGTCGCACTCCTATTGGTCCAAAATATTTTATCTCTCCAATGTCTCAATAATTGGTTAAAATATCGGAAATACTGTGGGCCCCACAAAACGTAAAATTTCCCGGGTGGGCCCCATTTGACCAAATCTGGAAATAAAATTCCAAAATTCTTATAAATCCTATAAGTCTTAAATACCAAAATTTAGAATCTAATTCCCAATAATAAACCTTTTTCCTTCACGAGGTTCCGAGATTTCTTTTAAGGAAAAAGCGCATCTTCTATCGTTTCACGATTTAACCCTTATCGTCTTACGTACGTTCTCTTATTCTTGTGTTGGAACTACGGGGTGCAACAATTAGTTATACTAAGACCAATATAAAAAACGGCCCAATTTAACGCTTGTCGCCTACACCTAACCTCGGCTTAACGACATGTCGGCAGATGAGAACACTCTGTACGTCAAGGCATATAACCTACCCAGATATAAACATAATAGGACCTACAGTGATATGAACTGTTAAATCTGGATTTACTATCTTCCTTACAAATTCATATTATCTCAGAGCATCCTAGACAGTGTAGGGTTTTAGCCTATCATTACTCTTCAAACATGCATAAGCAAGATATAAAGTAATTAAGGGAAGGGAGGTATACCGAACTTGTAGCCAAGAGAGAGAGATATGTTGAGAAAACTCTAATGTTATTGATTCAAAGGAAAATTTACAAGTGCTCGATTTTCTGATGCTCTTTCTAAATGAATGAGAATCCCTTTTTATAGACGAAGACGGACTCCAAGACATTTTACAATATGTAAAATAAATAGTAAAGGGCATCATAATAATTACAAAATGCCAAAATACTTTGCGGAAAGTAAATTACAATAGTACGAAAAGTACACAACTTTAACAAAAGAAGATAGCGACATGAGCATCTTTGGAAAAATAAAAATAAAAATAAATTTGTCGGCCGAATATGACCGTTGGTTCTGAATGTGGCCTTTTTTGTCTTTTTTATCCATTATTGATGATAATGGGGTCCTTCACTCTGTCATTTTCTCTTTTTCACGTGAAGCTTTGTCTTCTTGTCGGGCTTTGACCTCTTCTTCTTTTGCTCTAACAGACTCAATTAATCCGTCGAATAGATCCTTGGTGGATGGCTGGTAGGAATAGTCTTCCAATGGTTTCGAGTCTTGGAATAGATTATCGTCTTGGGCTTCACTCATGGATGTCGTTGATGTCTTTGAATAGGGACTTTCGTCGATCTTTATGGCAAAGTTTTTCACAAAGTCTGCCTTTATTTTTTCAAGATAGGCAGTCATTTTCCTCTTCTGAAATATGAGGATCTTTTATTTTAATATCATTTTTAAATTTTGAAAAGAATGAGGAATTGTCCTTTTTTTATATGAGAAATGGTTCTCAAACTTGAGCAATTTTCTACTATTTCCCAACCATAGGTTTGGGCTGGATTTTTCGAATTTTTATCTAATAATTTAGATCAGAATTTGCAAAGAAATTTTCTTTTAAGACATAATATGCCTTGTGAATTCCTCCCTGCTTCGGGAATCCATTTCCAGATCCATGGGGTTCCGGTTTGCATAAAGAACATCATTGGCACAGATCCCTCGACATAGTCGGAAGGGTTTTCGGGAGTGATACATGGAGATAGCTGTATCCATTCTTTATAATAATTCATATAAGGGGATGGCAATATCTGAATTTCAGGGCCAATAATATTCCACTATGGGAAAATCCACCCTGTTAGTAATTACCATTCTGACTGTTCTTAAAAATCTCTGGATTTATTTTAACCCACCATGTATGACCATGCTTCTTGTTTTCATAATAAAAAATGTGGGTGAATGCATCAATATAATCATAATAGTTAAATGCAACTTGATATCAGTTCTTGGAATGATAAGTTCCTTTGATCTGAATGGGTTAATTCCCCATTCGTAGGGGGAAATGATTTTCTTCAGATAAAACTTTGAATAGCTTTTTTCTACTCCTGCCTTATGGTCAGGGTATGAAGTAATATCAGCAGTGGATGTTGCCGTAAGGATATATTCATAGTACATCCTGTTTTTCCTTTCATTGTAGGGATGGTAGAAATTTTCTACATATCGATTCATTAGAATCCATGAAGCATTTAGATAATTTTTATCTTCATGTCCTAATAGGAGAATAGTCTCCTCATGTGGTAGAACCAAATATTGATTTCGATCTTCTCCATCATGTATGAGTTTTTGGGCATATGTGCCCTGTTGACTGGAAGAACTATCGTCTACCAGTTTAGCCCTTGAAGGAATAGTCCTTGGGTCTGTTCTTCCTCTACCTCGACCTGAGCCTCGGCTTCTTCCTCTACCCCTAATGGGTGTTGTCCATTCTGGACTCATTTTTTAATCCTGTAAAAATTCACGAGTAAGAAAGTCAGGAAGTGAATTATCTTCACCTTTAATATATTGAATTTCAAAATTAAATGGGGCTAAATGCGCCTGCCACCTTGCAAACATTTATTTAGAAACATCATGTTTAAAGTCTTTTTGAAACATGAATTTGGCTGCATTGCAGTCTGTCCTGATTAAGAACTCGGTGTTGTAGATGTCGCCTTGGAATTTCAAGACACATTTTACTATAGCAAGAATTTCTTTAGCTATAGTAGCGTAGTTCTTTTGACTATTAGTCCATTTTCCAGAATTATATCTAACCATATATTCTTGTTTGGTCTGGGGATTTATTTGTTTCAAAATTCCTCCATAACCAATGTCAGAAGCATATGTCTCGATAATCTTCCCCCAATTTGGGTTAGCAAGCATTAGACATGACAGAGCCTGTACTTTAATTTTTATCTTTTTGACTGCTCCAGTATAGACATTGGTCCAAGGACTGACATATTTTTTTTCCATAAATAGATAAGTTTTTATAATAGGGAGCAATATAATTAAGGCTTCCTAAGAATCTCTGTAATTGAGTTCTATCAAGAATCTCATCAGGGAATTTAGAAGCAAATTCAATACTTCTATAAATAGGAATAATATTTCCTTTTTAAATGTTATGACCTAGAAATATATTTTTTGTTTGGAAAATATTCATTTTCGCTTTAGAAATAACTAGACCATTTGAAATGACAATTTTCTTGAAAATTTCAAGATGGTTAATATGATCTTGAACTATTTTAGAATAGACCAATATGTCGTCAATGTAAACAATGATAAAGCTACTAAAATGGGTAAAGATGTCATTCATGACATGTTGAAATTCGGATGGAGCATTTTTCAAACCGAACGGCATAACATTCCATTCGTAAAGACCAAATGGAAAAGTAAAGGCAGTTTTATACCTGTCAGGTTCATTAACCTTTATCTGCCAAAAACCTGATTTTAAATCAAATTTTGAGAATATATTAGTTTGGTATAACCTATATAATAAATCCTTTTTGTTGGGGATTGGATACCTAATCCACTTTAAAATTTTGTTCAAAGGTTTGTAATTGATAACCAATATTGGAACTCCTCGTTCTTGTTCAGCATGTTTATTTACATAGAACGCAGTGCAACTCCATGGGGAGTTTGAGGGGTGAATTAACTTTTCATCCATTAAAGAAGTTATTTCCTTTTTACAAATCTCCAGATATTCCATGTTCATCTGGCAAGGTCTTTCCTTGGTAGGAATGTTTTCTTCCCGAAAGTCTTCCTCATAGGGTAGTCCAACAATGTGTTTCTTTCTATTTCAGAAGGTTGTTGGTAGATCATTGCAAATAGAAGAAGTAAAGTCATGTTCTATGCTTTTGATCTTATCATGTAATTTAGGGTTAGTAATATGGTCACAAATTTTGTGAATCATCAACTCCTGTTGTAGATAATCCAAGTGTTGTTTCTTATTTTGGACTATGTTAACAAAACTAATTGTTTTTTGGGATGTAATCCAGGGAAAGGTTATAGGTTTTCCATCAAAGGTTCCTGTAAGGCCTTTTTCATCAGTATTGGTGATGGACATTAATCCATTAATAAAAGGGATGCCTAAGATAATATCATTGAATAGGTTCTTGACTAATATGAAGGTTTGTTCAATGCAAGTTTTGTTCTGGCAAATGAATGCACTAGGTAATTTGTAGGAAACGTCAAAATTGCTTCCATCTGCACCGGATACTCTACGGGTAGTTTTGGTAAAGTATTTAGTAGGGATTAATCATTCCCTGATGCAATTGAGATCTGCCCCTGAGTCAATCAATGTCGGGACATTTTTGAGGATGACATTTCCATGGATGAGTAGCTTTATCTCAGTAATCCACCTTTGTCGCATGACTAGAGTACCTATGAAGTCATCAGGTAGGCTGGAAGTGCTAGGCTGGTTGATGTTAGGAGTATGTACTATTTATTCAGAGATGTCCGTGGTTTTCTCATAATATGAGATAGTTTCTAAGAGGGTAACTCGGTTTTCTAAACTGCCATATTTGCCATGCATTTGAGTTATCTCTCTTCTGAGATTCATATTCTCTTCTTTTAATTCATGTGTTGTAATAAGATCTTTGGAGTTCCTTTTCTTTTGTAACTCATTGAGTTACTCCGAGAAATTGTACGGATGATCAATACGAGTTTTGATCTTGATAGGAGTTTTGTCTTTCTCCTGTTCTTTGAGCAATGCGTCAATGAATTTAGCCTTATGGGCTTCATCGGGAAATTCTTTAAGAAGATCATTAATTTATTCTCCATTGATGACACTTATGTTGAAACTGGAGAACTGAGCTTGGAGTTTATAAAACTCATCATCAGTGTCATCATTATCTTTGATGGCTTGACATTTATCCTTGGTACAACAAAGAGTCTCTTCATCCGAGGAAGATGAATAGGGGTCATCTGAATCTGTACCCATCGTATCTCCTGAATCACAGGACTCTTCTGAATCTATCATAATTTTCTTTAGAGCATTTTTTATGCTCTCATCAATATCAAGATTATTAATCTTATTGATTTTCTTCTTTTTACACCGATTGGCGTAATGACCTTTTTTCTCGCACGCAAAGCATGTAGGATCCTTCTTAGGTCTCTTGTTATCCCTCTTCTTTGTTGCACTATGGACTCTTCTTTTAGTTGTTTTCTTTTTGTAATAGTCTGATTGGAATATGAAAAAATCTTTGTATGGCTTGAAAGGCTTAGCCCCAGCTTTTTTCTTCTTTGGATTTTGAGAAGAGCTTGGTCCGTCCATGGCGAAATGTTGACAGAATTCTGCTAATTGAGCCTTTTCTGTTAGATTCTGTTTCTTCAGCTGCCTTTGCAGCTTTAGGTCATTGCATAGGTTTAAACCTTCATCCGTGCAACGTCCAATGAGTTGTCCATATGAATAATCTTCCCATTGAATCTGTGAGCTATCATTAATCTTGAGAGTCTTTATAACTCTTTCAGCGAAGAGTGATGGAAGACCATCAATAAATCTGGATTTTCACAAGCTACTACTGGCTTCAGGGAGATTATAAACCCTACTAAGGAAAACATCTTTGTGCCATCTGAAAGAGGTTAGGGTTGGACAACTATGATTTTGAAGCAGTGTCCTGATGTTATCATAGTTGGTAGAATAATTACCAGTAAATTGATCTAAAATGGTTAGAACAGGTGTATAAACCGCATTGGATTTTTGTTTTGTCCCTTTTTGTTTGACCGAATTAGTAATTGAGGCTTTCTGCTCAGTAGTGAGATAATTATCCCACCAAGCCTTGAGTTGTCCTGTGAACCCCACAATAATCATCTGCATGATATTAATCTCTGATTGCTTGTTGTTGTGGGCTCTGCTAGCTTCGGCGTACATGAGCATCTTGTGGCCAGTTTTGAAGATTAGATTATCTCCAGCTCCATCAATGTTCCATTCGACAATCTCAGTGCCAGTATATGATGCAACATCGGGTTTGAATCCAGTTTCCTTTACCAGGACATCCAGCCGTCTCCATCCATGGATGGAATAAACCTGTCAAAAGACAAAACAGATCTTGAAAATCTATTATCACAATTCCATGATAAAATTAAAATTTCACCATTGAAAGAGTCTACCTCCAAAAATATTGTTGGCATTATTACCAACCAAAAATTCTGAGACTCTCGAGGAAGCACATATTTATGCTGTCAAAAAGACAGGATGGAATCCCACGGGTACCCGCGATAATTATTATTATCACAGACCGACACCTATTGCATATCAATGACAATGTTTGCTCTTCAATAAGACTATGGAGTCTACTGACTTTATTCTACAATAAAGTCATTTGTTCAAAAAGAACCTTGAGACCAATGTTGGTGTGGTTGTTCTGTCTGAGCAAATCATTCAAATGATCATATTACATCCCCCAATTAGGAGTACCTTGTAGTAGCTTCATGTAAGGCTGGGCCCTAAGGTCTTTGCCACTATCATCCCTTTTAAAATGGAAAGGTTCGTCCGGAGGATATATGCTTCTAAGGACCTTCTTAGTGTCTAAATATCATTGTCTTTCAATAACATTAATATTAAGCAAATCATAATCACTAACAAACCAATTAACAAAATGTTTAAAAGTTTGTTTTTCTTGCAAATCATCGTAAAATTGTTTACCAATAGACTTGCGTTCATCAGGAGTGAATAACTCAAGAAACCATTTTCGAAAAGGAGCATAGTCCGTATTATCCGAAAATTCTTTAAAAATATTTTTTCTTAAATCAGAACCTGGACCATAATCCAGTCTGCATGCAAAATGAATTCTATAAAGGTCACTAATTATCATCAAAATAATTGTATTCAGTATTACTGTTATTAGTTGAGGCTTCAACAGGAATCTGATTCTCAGCCTTGATTTTGTCAACCTTTTCCTCCTGAGAGATTTCAGAGGGGGTGGTGATTTTATAAAATCTTTCATCTATCTGAGAGGTTAAAGATATAGCAGTAGAAGTTTCAGGTATGTCATCTAAAGGAGATAGGAAATACTGAGATGACAAAGAGCCACCTAACCTAGGTGAATTCTTACTGAACTGAAGACGGATATTGCCATCAGTAGTTTGGATTACTTGCGCAATCCTTGAATCTATCCTTGATTGAACAGGGATAGCTTTCTCAATTAGCCAATCTTCAGGATAATCTATTTCATCCAAGCTTATAGGTATCCTAGTAGTAAATTTAGACATTTTGGCTAGATTAGTCTCAATCAAGACTGTTTGTCTATTCCTTTTGTCATCCATAATCCTACAGTTTGGATTCATGGTATCTAACACACGAAAGTAAATACGATAACTGATACACATAACTTCTATTTCAGACATGTAATTATACCCATTAGCTTTTACATGTAAATTTAAAGCATGTAATATATTTGGATCAGACAAAAGATAAAGTAAGGTTTGGTCTGACATTGAAATATACTGGGCCATAGGCTACTTGACTGCATAGCACTCATAAGAGATTGTTTCCAGTTAAGGTTTCTGGCATCTCTTAGGACAGTCATAAAGCTTTCAGGCAAGCCTTCTAAGGTTAATGTTTTAAAAAGCAATTTGCACTAAACCTATATGCAGGGATTTGTAATGCAATTTTTGATATCTTTCGATATCATCGTCAGAAAATAACTGAATAGTTTTTTCCCGATTATCCATTTGGACGGACTCTTCAATAGTCTTAATAACATGTCGATTTCGAAGATTTTCAAATATTTCGAAATTATAATTTTTTTTTGCGGCTACAAATGGAATAGTCCATTTGTTAAGAGCATCAAGCTGCTGAGGAAGTTCATACTCTTCCTTTCTAGCATTTTTAATAGTATGCTTATAATTTTTAAAAATATTCATTTTAAAATGAATACTGTCTAAGGATACTCTTAAATAGTATGGCTTTGTTACCACATAGAAAGTTACCTATCATAGATCGATACAAAATTGGGTCGACATTTTCACCAACATTATCTTTACATACCTTCTACGAAGATCCCAATAGAGTTTTCATCTGTTTAGTGTTTTCCAACTCAAACCTCTTAACTAGATTCTTTGGCATATTTACTCTGGGAGATGAAAATTCCATCTTCACTTTACTTAATCTGCAAGCCTAAGAAAAAAGTCAGTTCCCCAATCATGCTCATCTCAAATGTCGATGACATAGCTTCAATCAATATTTTTAGATAAGACTATGAGGTCGAACCAAATACTATGTCATCTATATAAATTTGAGCTATAATAATATCTACACCTTGATGTTTAATAAATAAAGTACGATCAACTTCACCACAGTTATAACCATATTCAAGAAAGAAGTTAGGTAGACGACCATATCATGCCCGAGGGGCTTGCTTCAATCCATACAATGCCTTTTTGAGCTTGTACACATAGTGTGAATAGTGAGGATCTTCAAATCCTTTTGGTTGTTCAACATAGACTTCCTTATCGAGATATCCATTTAATAAAGAAACTTTTACATCCATCTAATGTAGGGTAATTTTAAGACAAAAAGCAATGGCAAGTAAAAGTCTATTAACGCAATTCTAGCTACAGGTGTGAAGGCTTCGTCATAACGATCCCTTCGACCTGAGTATAGTCTTGGGCAACTAGACAAGCGTTGTTTATAATTACAATTCCTAATTCGTCCAATTTATTTTTAAAAATTCACGTAGTTCCAATTATATTTGTATTATATGGGCGTGGAACTAAGTCTCATTCTTCATTTCGAGAAAATTGTTCAAGCTCTTCTTGCATTGCTTGAATCCAACAATTATCCTTGAGTGGTTCTGAAACATTCTTAGGTTCTAAAGTAGATATAAATCAAGAAAGACTAACCTCTTGGTATTGGTAGACATACACACATACCTTACCATATCTCTGTAATTGAGTGGTTCTATCCCTCTAGTTCTAATTCCCTAAAATATTCCCCTATCACTTGTCCCGTCGGATGATTCTTCCTAATCATTGATGAGGGATCCCTTCGTACTTGATCAAGAAATTAATCATTTGATTCCTCATCCATGGCCTCTATGTTCTCTATTTCAGGTTCAGATGTTGCTTCAGGTGCGGTAACATTTGGGGCAATATCTGATTCTTCTGCACTGCTTATTTTCCACTGAAATTATAATGTTATTTTTAGTTGTATTTCCTGAAAGATCAGAAAAATCATCAAAAATAACATTAACATACTCTTGTATGGTTTTTTATCTTAGATTGTATACTCGATAAGCATGACTATTTTGAAAATAGCCAACAAAAATTCATTTATCACTCTTAGAGTCAAACTATATCATTTAAAATGTAACAAATACACCAAAAAACATGAAAGTAACGCAAGTTAGGTTTCTTTCCATTTATTAATTCATAGGGAGTTATCTTTGTACCTGGTCTTAAGTAGACTCTATTAGTGATGTGAGATACAGTGTTCAAGGCTTCAGCCCAAAAACGTTTTGACAATATTTTAGAACTAAGCATAACTCTAGTCATTTCTTGTAATGTTTTATTCTTCCTTTCTGCTACACCATTTTATTGAGGAGTTTTGGGATTAGAAAATTCATGGAAATAAGACCTGATACGTAGGTATGTAAGAATCTTATCATAATAAGAATAAGGAGGAAACCTAGTAACAAGAATTTTCTACCCGTAATTTATACCTGTTTATACCAGTACGTTAGTTATACTTAGACAAATACAAAAAACGGCCCGATTTAACACCTGTCGCCTACGCCTAACCTCGGCTTAACGGCATGTCGGCAGATGATGGCACTCTTTACGGCATGGCGTATAACCTACCCAGGTATAAACATAATAGGACCTACAGTGATATGAAATGTTAAATCTGGATTTAATATCTTCCTTACAAATTCATATTATCTTAGAGCATCCTAGACATTATAGGGTTTTTGCCTATCATTAGGCTTCAAACATGCATAAGCAAGATATAAAGTAATTAAGGGAAGTGAGGTATACCGAACTTGTAGCCAAGAGAGAGAGAGAGATATTGATCAAACTCCAATGTTATTGATTCAAAAGAAAATTTACAAGTGCTTGATTTTCTGATGCTCTTTCTAAATGAATGAGAATCCCTTTTTATAGACGAAGGAGGACTCCAAAACATTTTACAATCTGTAAAATAAATAGTAAAGGGCATCTTAATAATTACAAAATGCCAAAATACTTTGCGGAAAGTAAATTACAATAGTACGAAAAGTAAACTACTTTAACAAAAGAAGATAGCGACATGAGCATCTTCTGAAAAATAAAAATAAAATAAATCGTTTAGAATATGACCGCTGGTCCGAATGTGACATTTTTTGTCTTTTTATCCATTATTGATGATAATGGGTCCTTCACTGTCATTTTCTCTTTCCACGTGAAGCTTTGTCTTCTCGCTTTGGCCTCTTCGCTTTTGCTCGGCTGCACTCAATTAATCCGTCGAATAGATCCTTGGTGGATGGCTGGTAGGAATAGTATTCCAGTGGTTTCGAGTCTTGGAATAGACCATCGTCTTGGGCTACTCTCGTGGATGTCGTTGATATCTCTGAATTGGGACTTTCATCGATCTTTGTGGAAAAGTTTTTCACAAAGTCTGTCTTTATTTTTCAAGATAGGCACTCATTATTTCCTCTTCTGAAATATGAGGATCTTTTATTTTAATATCATTTTTAAATTTTGAAAAGAATGAGGAATTGTCTCTTTTTTTATATGAGAAATGGTTCTCAAACTTTTTAGTAAAGAAGAGCAATTTTCTTCTATTTCCCAACCAAAGGTTTGGGCTGGATTTTCCGGATTTTTATCTAATAATTTATATCAGAATTTGCAAAGAAATTTTATTTTAAGACATAATATGCCTTGTGAATTCCTCCCTGCTTCGGGAATCCATTTCCAGATCCATGGGGTTCTGGTTTGCATAAAGAACATCATTGACGCAGATCCCTCGACATAGTCGGAAGGGTTTTCGGGAGTGATACATGGAGATAGCTGTATCCATTCCTTATAATAATTCATATAAGGGGCTGGCAATATCTGAATTTCAGGGACAATAATATTCCACCATGGGAAAATCCATCCTGGTAGTAATTTACCATTCCGACTGTTCTTAAAAATCTCTGGATTTATTTTAACCCACCATGTATGACCATGCTTCTTGTTTTCATAATAGAAAACGTGAGTGAATGCATCAATATAATCATAATAGTTAAATGCAAACTTGATATCAGTTCTTGGAATGATAAGTTATTTTGATCTGAATGGGCTAATTCCCCATTCGTAGGGGGAAATGATTTTCTTCAGATAGAACTTTGAATAACTTTTTTCTACTCCTGCCTTATGGTCAGGGTATGAAGTAATATCAGCAGTGGATATTGCCGTAAGGATATATTCATAGTACATCCTGTTTTTCCCTTCTTTGTAGGGATAGTAGAAATTTTATACATATCGATTCATTAGAATCCATGGGTCATTTAGATAATTTTTATCTTCATGTCCTAATAGGAGAATAGTCTCCTCATGTGGTCGAACCAAATTGTCACGACCCGTTCCGGGGCCCGTGACTGGTGCCTTACCCGGGCACCCAAGTAGTCATACATCAGAGAAAATCAGCGGAATATAAAAACAAGACATGAAACAGTTGTAAAATGAGACACGCTTTATCTCGAGAAAAATGTCGCTTTCGGCATATATATATATAAACCAAAATCGCGATACATCCCAACTGCATAATAGACTACTGCACTTAAGAAGATAAACAACTATGGCGGGACAGGGCCCCGCCATACCCTGAATGTACAACTATCTACAACAACAGGGAGATCATACCCAAAAGTCGAGCCTCCGGAGAAGATGGAGCTCCTGACACCAAAGCAAAAGATCCTAAGAATGCGGATCTACCACCGCTTCCTTACTCATGCATGAACGCAGCCCGAAGGAGGTCAAGACAACAGTACCAAGTATGTGAAATCAGAAAGTACTTAAATGAAATCATATCAATTTAAAACCGCTTTTACAAATATTTAAACAAACAAGGTAACCGCATAGTGCCACATCACAAACAAGAGCAATAAGAGGTAAATCGTAATGTGTCTCTTTCTAGGCTGCGAATGATCGAAGCAAGGCCAATCGCCCATAGTATCATTAAGCATGCCTAACTCACGGACTCAGAAGTGCGATAGCCACTCACGCAGTTCGCATGAGGTATTCCCCGCATCGAGGTAGCTACTCTACCGTTATACCCGTATTTGTGGTATGTACGTGAGGACGTACGTAAAAATTTGAGCCTTAAAGTTAGGCATGGTTCGAAATTGTACATAACTACCAAAAGGAGTCGTTTTTCGACGAAACGTTTCCACAGCTTTCGTAGGGAAAATTCCGGCTATGTCATTTATAATTTTTGTGGATTTTTCCGAGAGACGAAACATTTTGGACCAACGGGAGGGTGACATGTGTCACCCTCACATTGGAAGCAAGTTGGGCGGCAAGCTTGGACGAAATGTGGCTTGTAGTAGGTAGGATATTTTGTGCAAGTTGTGTGGTAGATGGATAAGGTACATGTTATACCCCGTATTTCCAGGGTATGTACGTGAGGGCGTACGTATATAAATTTGAGCCTTAAGTTAGGCAAGTTTCGAAATTTGTACACAACACCCGATTAGAGTCGTTTTTCGACGAAACGTTTCCACAAATTTTCGTAGGGAAAATTACGGCTATGTCATTAATAATTTTATGGATTTTTCCGAGAGATTTAAACATTTTGGATCAACGGGAGGGTGACATGTCACCTCACATTGGAAGGAAGTGGACGGCCAAAGGGGAATTGTTGGCACGTTTTTTGTGCAAAAATTGTGGTCAAGGGTTAGGTAGGATATTTTGTGTAGTTGATGAGCAAGTGGGACCCACAAACACATGGCTTCATCTTGACCTTACACTTGCCTTACACTTGGATAGATCTGGGTCAGTGGTTGGCCATTTCTTGACCTATAAATACCTCTAAGTTGATGAACTTATTCATCCAAAAATTGTCTAAGTCTTGAAAAATCCCTCCTCTCCCTCTTGTTGTTTTGGCCCACCACACCCTCCCTTTGAGAGCTCTAGCCGAGAACAACCCCTAGCCTAGTTGTGCTAGTCGAAATACTACCCCCTTGGTAGAAATGTATTCTACAAGTATTGTTATAATGCCCAAAATACTTTAGCCAAATACCTTGTAGTACTTTCCAAAGTACCTTTATCTAAAAGCCCTAAAATACTATTATACTTTCCTTTAGCCACTAAACGAAACCTCAAGGAAAACCTTCATAGTCGGTTGAAGTGTTTAGTAGAAGGCGTAGAACTTCTAAGGTTGTTTGGAGCGGATTGGAGCACTCTGAGTAGAGAGCTGCGTTGCTCGTGAGCGACTTTTTACTTGGATAATTTTGGGCTCATCGAGGTAAATACTATCGTCTTCTAGTGTAATTGGAAATTACATCGTAGTAGTATAGTAATGAATATAAGATTCATAGAAGAGAATTGAACTGTAATAGAAGGATATTACAGAAAAGACTTGAACTGAAATCACTTCGGAAGAATATAAGTAGAAGTTCAACTGTACTTACATAGGACTGTATATACAGTAGACTGATAACCTTTATTGGTTGAATGTTCTGCAAGTAGCATGTGCTACTTAGAAGGTGGACAAGGCTAGCCGGGTTATAGCCGTGGAGCGTTTTGCTTATAGTCGATAATCGTCGCGAGGTATGTGATTCTTCCTATACTCTTGAGCATGATATTTTAAAAGGAAGATATATATAGTATGACAATGTCTTTTGACTTAAGCCTGAATAATATATAGTACTAGAGCGACGTGTGCTAATTGAACGTAGTTGTACCAAGAATGTCTTTTGACTTAAGCCCGAATAATAAGAATTTGAAGTATTTCAAAATTGTTAAGAAACCATTTTTGTTAAGAGTAACACTTGGATTTAAAGGTTTTAAAAAGAGTTATACTAGCTTTATGGGGAGTTAGGTATAACGTCTTAAGAGAGGTAAAGAAGATAGTTTACTGATTTTAGAAGTTAAGAGACTTGATCTTATAAGATAAGAGACTTAACTTAAATGAATTAATATGGATTTTGTGTGAAACCTCATTCGTGAGTAATGAGTACTTGGTTTTTAAAAGGAATAATGTTTTACTGATTTCGGAAATCAGAATGTGTATCGATAAACCACTGCAGCATTAATAAAGGAAAATGTATTGAATAATTAAGTATTATTAAAACCAAGAGAAACCTCCATCTGCATGAAGCTAAGATGAGACAAAATGATATTACATTTTCTAGATCATGGTTGCTTAATAAGATTGATTATGAACAGGATTAACCTACTCACCTATGGCATATGTTACTCTATTGTTTTAAAAAGAGATTAAGACATTGAACTATGAAACTTTTCTAAAAAGAGACTTGCGTAATTGAAATTAGGCAAACTGGAACTTTTAGGGAAAAGAAAGGCATTGTGTTGTCTTAAAATGGTTTAAAACATAAAGTGTTATAACAGCTTTATGGAAAGTTGGTTATAACGACTTTATGAAAACAAAAGAAGGGTTTTATCATTTGTTTTAATGTGGTAACTTGACTTTTAAAATAGAAGTATTTTGGTCCAAAAGGAAGGCATGGTATTGCCTTAATTTGGTCTTAAAAAGGAAAGTATGAAAGTTGTTTTGGTTTACTTAAAAGATATAAGTCACACATTTTTATATACTACGGGCATCGGGTGACTTTTAGAAAAGGAATGAATCTCTTAAAAGGAATTTAACGTACGTAGTACTTTAGGGATAAAATCCGGACTTTGACATAAAATGAAAGTACCTTGAGTTGTGTATAACTTGCATATGCTTGTTGTTGTGAAACTTGACCATGTTACGTGTGATAGCCTTGTTGTGCAAGTACTGTGTTCTACTCGACTACCGGTTCATGGGATGAACCGGGAATGTATTTCACTCGACTACCGGTTCATCCGGGAATGTATTTCACTCGACCACGGCTCATCCGGAATGTATTTCACTCGACCACCGGTTCATCCGGAATGTATTTCACTCGACTACGGTTCATCCGGAATGTATTTCACTCGACTCACGGTTCATCCGGAATGTATTTCACTCGACCACGGCTCATCCGGAATGTATTTCACTCGACTACGGTTCATGGGATGAGCCGAATGATCCCACACGCTTTATACCGGGTCCATGAGATGGGCCGAGACATGTTATACGTATCACATGATTTGTACCTAGATCGGCGGAGGAAGAAGTTCCACGCATGAGGATGACTTTGAGGCGTGAGTCACGACTTGACATAATCGCTTTTATGTTGGAATCGTAGTTTGGTTATCATACATGTCTCCCGCTTTATATAGACTATTATGATTTCATTTACGATTTTACGCTTTCACATACTTGGTACTTGTTGTATCGACTCCTTCGGGCCGCGTCACGCCGCAGTAAGTACACCTACCGTCGATCCTCGCTAGGATCTCATTTCAGCGTCTTGGGAAGCTCCGTCCCTTCGCAGGCTTATCTTTGGTATGTTACCACGAGTGCAGTAGGTCCTTGTACATTCTGTGGTATGGCGGGCCCCGTCCCATCATAGTTGTTGTATAAATCATAGGTCCAGAGTAATCACCGCTGCAGGTTGTAAGGATTATAATCGCTCAAATGTTTATATATATATATGTTGAAAGGCAACCGTTTTGGTTGGCCTATTTTCTTTCATCTTAATCCATGTCTATTTACATGTTTAAGTTTTATTTCATTGGTTTTCTCGATGTTGTATCACTAGGTGCCCGGTAGCACGACCACGCCCGGTTCGGTCGTGACAAAAGTGGTATCGAGCGATTAGTCCTCGGAAAGTGTCTACGCACCGTGTCTAGTAGAGTCTTGATTATCGGTGTGTTGTGCACCACATCTATAATCGAGAGGCTATAGGACATTTAAGATTGGTTTCCATTCTTCTCATTACGAGATCGTGCCAGAGTCGTGTGATAAGTTGGACCCTCCGACGTATTCCTTTCCTTTACGATTATTCCTCCGCGTAGGCAACCCAGCCCGGATGGGCAAGGCGATCGAGGGAGTCGTTAGTGAGATACAGAGGAGCACGAGGCGCAGCCCGCCAAGACCGGCATGCTAAGCCCGACGGGGTTTCGCGACGCCGCCAAGACCAAGAGAGTTTAGAGCCGCAGCGATGGTCGCCGAGACTACAAGACTGAGCCTCCACCCCACACCGGAGCGGATGAGACGGGTACAAGGAGATGGCCCGCCATCGCCGTGGTCGTGGCCAGATATGAGGATAGGCCGGATGCGCAGCCTGGGCCCCAGAGCACCCGTAGTTCACCCCGAGCGCATGATTTGAGACTACGGGATTTTCTGAGGTGTAACCCGCCAGAGTTTTATGGGTCGAGGCCTGAGGATGATCCGCAGGAGTTCATCCTGCAGTTACAGCGGGTCATGAGAGTGATCAAGGCATCAGATACCGAGTCAGTGGTCCTAGGTTCGCATCGGATGCGTGATAGCGCAGTCGACTGGTTTGATTCGTGGGAGCTGTCCCGGGGAGAGAATGCACTTCCAGCTATATGGGACGAGTCCTCAAAGGCATTTCTTGCACACTTCTTGCCTCCACAGATGAGGAGGGCTCGGGCCGACAGATTTTTGACGTTAAGCGGGGCGGGCGACGGTTAGAGAGTACAATGTGGAGTTCGACTCGTTAGCTCGGTATGTCCCCCAGAGTAGCCGATGGAGGGCGAGTACACCGCCACGCCACCGCTAGATGATTGCTTGGCGAGGCTTGTACGGTGTAGCTCTTCACCGGGCATGGACATTACCCGCATGCAAGCTCATGCACTAGGATGTGAGGCACGAGAGGTCGACGAAATGGCCGAGAAAGCGAAGAAGAGGTCGGGACAGCAGGTCCTTTGGTAACTTTCGAGGCGACCGCCTCGAGCAGTTAGTTATGTACCTCCGCCAAGATGCAGTGGTCCTCCGCGCCTTCGTGACGCTCGGGGTATTCGGAGCCGGTCGAGCTCCGTGGCTTCGTTCACAGGTATACGTGAGTGCTAGCCGCCAGGATTCATGTCCCCTCGGTGCACGATGTGGCAAACATCATCCCGGGAATGTCGCTTTTTTATCGGGTGCTTGTTTCACTGCGGCCGCTGGCCATGTGACGAGATCGTGCTTATAGGAGAGGTACCGCTCGGCGCAGCCTCACCGGATCGATGCGGGTTCATCGCTTTCATAGACTATGCACTGCGCAGGCGTGCCTATGATTAGAGTGGAGCGGTAGGTTCAGGTTTATCCCTAACCCTCTAGAGTTTTGCATGCTTGATATGATGATCTTATTGTTGTGTGCTATGTACGGATAGCGTTGTGTTATATTGTGAGTTAGAAAACATGGTTAGTTGGACGAGTAAGTCTGTGGGCATGGAAGGTGTGAACCTTAGATTATTTCACGATTGAGACCTTACAGATAAGGTCGTCTTGAGTAAAAGATTCATTTTATGTTTGACTTTTATCAGAGTGCGTAGTATACGTGGGATATATTTGTGTGATAAGTCCATGGGTAGTGTGAAATGGAAGTGGTAGCTTTCATGATGTGAGTTAGTAAGAATTGTTCCGTATCGGGAGCAAGGGTTTAGCGCGATTGTGGTCGGGTTGAGGGCGTGTTGCGGGTCAACCCAGAGTCTTGACAGTGGGGTCAGTTCTGGGTGGTCCCGCCAGATGGTAGGGTCACGAGGGTGCTAGGCCCAAGTTTAGATGACCATCGTATGAGTTCGTGGATATGTTCGACCAAAATCAGTTCGTGAAGACCGAGAATGGCCCTAGAAGAAATCGAGGTTAGTAAGATGACCAAGTTTGGAGGTAGTGACTCCAAGGGTTGGAAACAGAAGCGTTGACTGAAGTGTGGTACGTATACTAGAAGAGTTCAAGTGTTCGAGAAGAGTACGACGAGTAAGGGTAGAGGCGAGCATGTATTGCGAGCATAGATATGATCATTTCTTGTGAAGGGAGAAGGTGCGAAGGATGTATATTTTAGACCTCAGGGATCGCATGCAGTCGGTACCATTTGTTGGGTCGCCGGAGTGACACTAGAACCTCGCGGCAAAGTGACAAAAGTTTGTGATGTTAGAGGTGTTTCCTCGTGGACTTGGATGTAAGTATTTGCGGGTGTTTACGTGGCGGTGTGGCGGGATTGTTCTCGTAATTATAGTAGTGAAGACTATCTCGGCGCATGTTTGTTTTGAGGCTTAGAAGGAACATTCGGACGAATGTTTCTAAGGAGGGAGAATGTTATACCGTATTTCCGGGTATGACGTGAGGCACGTATATAAATTTCACTTAAGTTAGGCAAGTTTGAAATTTGTACACAACACCCGACAGAGTCGTTGACTAAACGCTTTCCAACTTTCGTAGGGAAAATTACGGCTATGTCATTAATAATTTTTATGGATTTTTCCGAGAGACGAAACATTTTGGACCAACGGGAGGGTGACATGTGTCACCCTCACATTGAAGGAAGTGGACGCCAGGGGAATTGTTGGCACGTTTTTTGTGCAAAAATTGTGGTCAAGGGTTAGGTAGGATATTTTGTGTAGTTGATGAGCAAGTGGGACCCACAAACACATGGCTTCATCTTGACCTTACACTTGCCTTACACTTGGATAGATCTTGGCCATTGGTTGGCCATTTCTTGACCTATAAATACCCCTCTAAGTTGATGAACTTATTCATCCAAAAATTGTCTAAGTCTTGAAAAATCCCTCCCTCTCCCTCTTGTTGTTTTCGTCCAGAACACCCCCCCTTTGAGAGCTCTAGCCGAGAGCAACCCCCCTAGCCTAGTTGTGCTAGTCGAAATACTACCCCCCCTTGGTAGAAATGTATTCTACAAGTATTGTTATAATGCCCAAAATACTTTAGCCAAATACCTTGTAGTACTTTCCAAAGTACCCTTTATACGAAAAGCCCGGAAAATACTATTATACTTTCCTTTAGCCACTAAACGAAACCCTAAGGAAAACCTTCATAGTCGGTTGAAGTGTTTAGTAGAAGTTGCGTAGAACTTCTAAGGGCTGTTTGGAGCGGATTGGAGCACTCGAGTAGGAGCTAAACGTTGCTCGTGAGCGACTTTTTACTTGGATAATTTTGGGCTCATCGAGGTAAATACTATCGTCCTTCTAGTGTAATTGGAAATTACATCGTAGTAGTATAGTAATGAATATAAGATTCATAGAAGAGAATTGAACTGTAATAGAAGGATATTACGTAAAAGACTTGAATCAAATCACTTTAAGAATATAAGTAGAAGTTCAATCAGATTTACATAGAATCGTATATACTGAGATCGATAACCTTTATTGGTTGAATGTTCGCAAGTAGCATGCTACTTAGAAGGTGGACAAGGCTAGCCGGGTTATAGCCGTGGAGCGTTTTGCTTATAGTCGATAATCGTCGCGAGGTATGTGATTCTTCCTATACTCTTGAGCATGATATTTTAAAAGGAATATATATATAGTACGGCAATGTCTTTTGACTTAAGCCTGAATAATATATAGTACGGTAGACGTACGTGTGCTAATTGAACGTAGTTGTACGGCAATGTCTTTTGACTTAAGCCTGAATAATAAGAATTTGAAGTATTTCAAAATTGTTAAGAAACCATTTTTGAAAGAAGAGTAACACTTGGTTTTAAAGGTTTTAAAAAGAGTTATACTAGCTTTATGGGGAGTTAGGTATAACGTCTTAAGAGAGGTAAAGAAGATGGTTTACTGATTTTAGAAGTTAAGAGACTTGATCTTATAAGATAAGAGACTTAACTTAAATGAATTAATATGGATTTTGTGTGAAACCTCATTCGTGAGTAATGAGTACTTGGTTTTTAAAAGGAATAATGTTTTACTGATTTCGGAAATCAGAATGTGTATCGATAAACCACTGCAGCGTTAATAAAGGAAAATGTATTGAATAATTAAGTATTATTAAAACCAGTAGAAACCTTCATCTGCATAGAAGCTAAGATGAGACAAAATGATATTACATTTTCTAGATCATGGCTGCTTAATAAGATTGATTATGAACAAGATTAACCTACTCACCTATGGCATATGTTACTCTATTGTTTTAAAAAGAGATTAAGACATTGAACTATGAAACTTTTCTAAAAAGAGACTTGCGTAATTGAAATTAGGCAAACTGGAACTTTTAGGGAAAAGAAAGGCATTGTGTTGTCTTAAAATGGTTTAAAACATAAAGTGTTATAACAGCTTTATGGGAAGTTGGTTATAACGACTTTATGAAAACAAAAGAAGGGTTTTATCATTTGTTTTAATGTGGTAACTTGACTTTTAAAAGAGAAGTATTTTGGTCCAAAAGGAAGGCATGGTATTGCCTTAATTTGGTCTTAAAAAGGAAAGTATGAAAGTTGTTTTGGTTTACTTAAAAGATATAAGTCACACATTTTTATATACTACGGGCATCGGGTGATTTTTAGAAAAGGAATGAATCTCTTAAAAGGAATTTAACGTACGTAGTACTTTAGGGATAAAATCCGGACTTTGACATAAAATGAAAGTACCTTGAGTTGTGTATAACTTGCCTATGCTTGTTGTTGTGAAACTTGAGCATGTTACGTGTGATAGCCTTGTGCAAGTGCAATCGTGGTCTACTCGACTACCGGTTCATGGGATGAACCGGGAATGTATTTCACTCGACTACCGGTTCATCCGGGAATGTATTTCACTCGACTACCGGTTCATCCGGGAATGTATTTCACTCGACTACCGGTTCATCCGGGAATGTATTTCACTCGACTACCGGTTCATCCGGGAATGTATTTCACTCGACTACCGGTTCATCCGGGAATGTATTTCACTCGACTACCGGTTCATGGGATGAACCGAGAATGTATCCCACACGTTTCTATCCGGGTCCATGACGGGCCGAGACATGTTATACGTATCACATGATTTGTACCTAGATCGCGGCGGTGAGGAAGAAGTTCCACGGGCATGAGGATGACTTTGAGGCGTGAGTCCCCGACTTGACATAATCGCTTTTATGTTGTGAATCGTAGTTTGGTTATCATACATGTCTCTGCTTTATATAGACTATTATGATTTCATTTACGATTTTACGCTTTCACATACTTGGTACTTGTTATCGACTCCTTCGGGGCTGCTCATGCCGCAGTAAGTACACCTACCGCCGATCCCCGCGTTAGGATCTCATTTCAGCGTCTTGGGAAGCTCCGCCTTCTGAGGCTTATCTTTGGTATGTTACCACGAGTGCAGAGGTCCTTGTACATTCTGGGTATGGCGGGCCCCGTCCGTCATAGTTGTCAGATAAATCTTAGAGTTCTGTAGCACTGTTGTAAGGATTGTAACTGTTCAAATGTTTATATATATATATATGTTGAAAGGCAACCGTTTTGGTTGGCCTATTTTCTTTCATCTTAATCCATGTCTATTTACATGTTTAAGTTTTATTTCCGCTGGTTTTCTCTGATGTTGTATCACTAGGTGCCCGGTAAAGCACTACCACGGGCCGGTTCGGTCGTGATAAGACACATGGCTAAATCTTGACCTTACACTTGCTATACACTTGGAAGAATTGGCCCTTGGTTGGCCATGGCTTGACCTATAAATACCACCCTATGTTGATGAAATTCTTCATCCAAATATTTTCTAAGTGTTAAAAATCCTCCTCTCCCTTGTGAAGTTTTCGTCCACCACACCCCTTTGAGTGAGCTTGGCCGAGAGCCACCCTCCCTTTATAGTGCCTCACCGTGGGGTACACCCCCTAGCCTTGTTGTCTCGTATAAATACCCCCCTTTTTGTGGTATAGAAATACTCTCCAAGTATTGTTATAATGCCCAAATACCTTGGCCCAAATACCTTGTAGTTTTCCCAAGGTTACACTTATACAAAAGCCCGAAAATACTATTATACTTCCTCACTACAAAAACGAAACCCTAAGGAAAACCTTCATAGTCGGTTGAAGTGTTAAGTAGAAGTTGGTTAGAACTTCTAAGGGTTGTTTGGAGCGGGTTGGAGCGCACGGAGTAGAGCTAAACCTTGCTCAGGGATCGACATATAAACTCGGATAATTTTGGGCTTATCGAGGTAAACATTCTTAACCTTCGTGGTAATTGGAAATTACATGTTGTAGGAGTATATAGTTAAGTATACTATATATAGAAGCATAAGCATGCGGCAATGTCTTTTGACTTAAGCCCTAATAATACTTACGCAATGTCTTGCGACTTAAGCATGAATTTTAAGAAGTGAATCAATCGTAATTACATAGGATCGTATTACATGAGACTTGTGTAGTATTATCGTGAGTAGAATTGTACACGTCCGGTTAGACGCGTAAACCCCCACATGGTTGGCTTGGTAGCCACCGATAGAGGAGGAGATTTACGCTGTTGCGGGGAGGCCGCGAATTTTCTATAGAATATTCTACATTGAGATCTAGGATGTTAATAGGCGCCTTGTGGCCTCTATAGGTCAAGTACTACGTATGGCGTGATCTACTTGGCTTAAGGAGTAGCCGACGGTTTGAGGTACTGGAGCACTTTGCTATTAGTCGATAATCGTCGCGAGGTATGTGAACCTCTTCCTATCTGCTTCTAGCATGATATGTGTATAACTATGTAGTACGGTAGACGCGTGGGTGTTTAATGTATTTGATTGGTTTGAAACATAAAGTGTTATAACGGCTTTATGGGAAGTTGGTTATAACGACTTTATGTAGGTAAGAAAATGCTTTGTGGTTTCAAAGGATAACCGATTTGACTTATAACGGATTTGATGTGTAGTAACAAAGAACTTGAAGTGTTTCAAAAGACCTTTTGAAAGAAGAGTAATACTTGGCTTTGAAAACATAAGAGTTGTACTAGCTTTATGGGAAGTTAGGTATAACGTCTTAAGAGTGATAAAAGAATGGTTTCTTGATTTTTAAAGATAAGAGACTTGACTTAATGGTATTGATATGAATTTTGTTAAAAGTGTGAAACCTCATTCGTGAGTAATGAGTAATCGGGTTTTAAAAGGAATAATGTTTTACCGATTTGAAATCGAATGAGTATCGACAAACCATCTGCGGCGTTAATAAGGGAAAATGTATATGAATAATGAAGTATGGTATTAAAACCAAGAGAAACCTCCATCTGCATGTAAGCTAAGATGAGACAAAATTATATTACATTTCCTAGATCATGGTCGCTTAATAAGATTGATTATAAACAAGAATAACCTACTCACATATAAGACATATGTTTCTCAAAACGTTTAAAGGAGAATTATGTTTTAAAGGATTAAAACTATGAACTACGAAACCTTTTCTAAAATGAGAAACTTGAGCATTTGAAATTAGGCAAACTTGAACGTTTGGAAAATAAGGTTGTTACTTGATTTTACAAAGGAAAGCATTTTGGTTTACTTAACAATGTTAGTCACTCTATTTTTTATACTACGGGTGTCGGGTGACCTTTGTAAAAGAAATGGATCTTTAAAAGAAATTTAACGTATGTAGTACTTTAGGGTTAAAACCCGGACTTTGGCATAAAATGAAAGTACTTTGAGTTGTGTATAACTTGCCTATGCTTGTTGTCGTGAAGCTTGCCTATGCTTGTTGTTGTGAAGCTTGCCTATGCTTGTTGTTGTGAAACTTGCCTATGCTTGTTGTGATAGCCTTTTTGTATTTCTGTACCCCCGCGTCTCTCGATGGAGGGCCGGTTGATTTGTTATGAACGATTCTACACCGAGTCCCACGAGATGGGCAGGGACACGTATTTCATTTGATTATACACCGAGTCCCACGAGATGGGCAGGGACACGTATTCCATCCGATTATACACCGAGTCCCACGAGATGGGCAGGGACACGTATTCCATCCGATTATACACCGAGTCCCACGAGATGGGCGTGACACGTATTTCATCCGATTTACACCGAGTCCCACGAGATGGGCGAGGACACGATTTCATCCGATTATACACCGAGTCCCACGGATGGGCCGACACGATTTCATCCGTTATCATACATGTCTCCCGCTTTATATAGACTATTATGATTTCATTTACGCCTTTACGATTTCACATACTTGGTACCAGATCGACTCCTTCTGGCCGTTCATGCCGCAGTGGAAGTACATCGGTTGTGGATCCTCGCCATAGGATCACGACAAGGCGTCGGAAGCCCCATTTCTTGAGGCTTATCTTTGCATGTTACTCAGTCAGAGATTTTTATACATTCGTGGTATGGCGTGGCCCCGTCCGTCATAGTTGTAAAAATCTTAGAGGTCTGTAAGTTGTTGTGGGCGTGGTTTGTAAAAAGATAACCGTCGTATTTATGTATATATGATGAAAGCAACTGCTTTGGTTGGCCTGCTTATTTATCTTGTCTCTTAATTCATGTTCATGTTTTTATTTCCGCTGATTTTCTACGATGTTGTATCACTAGGTGCCCGGTAAGGCACGACCACGCCCGAGTTCGGTCGTGACAAAAGTGGTATCAAGCGCTTAGTCCTCGGAAAGTGTCTACTGACCGTGTCTAGTAGTCTTGATTATCGGTGTGTTGTGCACCACATCTATAATCGTGAGGCTATAGGACATTTAGGATTGATTTCCATTCTTCTCATTCCGAGATCGCCTCGTAGTCGTGTGATAAGTTGGACCCTCTAACGTATTTCTGTCCCTTACCGATATGCCTCCGCGTAGGGCAACCCGAGCCCAGATGGGCAAGGCAGTCGAGGGAGCTGTTAGTGAGATACAGAGGAGTACGAGGGCGCAGGCCCGGTCAGTGCCTGAGACAGTGCTTCCGACGGCGAGTTTCGCGACGCCGCCAGCACCAGCAGAGTTTAGAGCCGCAGCAGTGGCTGCTGAGACTACAGTACCTGAGCCTCCGGTCCCACACCGGAGCAGATGAGACGGGTAAAGGAGATGGCCCATCGCCGTGGTCGTGGCCGATATGAGGATAAATTTGATGCAGCAGATTCCAAGAGCACCCGTAGTTCACCCCGAGCGCATAGTTTGATGCCACGGACTTTACGAGTCAGAGCCCGATGTTCTATGGATCGAGCCGAGGATGACCTCGAGTTTATCCGACACTCAATGGATCATGAGAGTGATCAGAGTCTCAGAGGCAGAGTCGGTGGTATTGGGTTCGCATCAGCTGCGTGATACTGCAGTTGACTGGTTTGATTCGTGGGAGTTGTCCCGGGAAGAGCATGCACTTCCAGCCGTATGGGACGAGTTCTCAAGGGCTTTTCTTGCACATTTCTTGCCCCCACAAATGAGGAGGGCTCGGGCCGACAGATTTTTGACGTTGAGGCAGGACGGGCGGACGGTTAGAGAGTACAATGTGGAGTTCGACTCATTAGCTCGGTATGTTCCCGCTGTGGTAGCTGATATGGAGGACAGAGTACACCGCTACATCACCGGGCTGGATGATTACTTGGCAGAGGCTTGTACGGGTGTAGCTCTTCAGCCGGGCATGGACATTGCCCGCATGCAAGCTCATGCACTAGGATGTGAGGCACGGAGAGGTCGACGGAATGACCGAGATCAGCAAAAGAGGGCCAGAACAGCAGGGTCCTTTGGTAACTTTCAAGGCGGACCGCCTCAGTTAGCCTAGTTATGTACCTCCACCAAGATGCAGTGGTCCCCGCGCCGTCGGGACGCTCGGTATTCGAGCCGGTCGAGCTCCGTGGCTTCGTTCACGTGATATACATGGGTTCTAGCCGCCGAGTTCGGTTTTCTCGGTGCACGATCGATGCGCACGCCATCCCGGAATGTCGTCTTTATCGGTGCTTGTTTTGCTGCGCCGTCGTGGCCATGTGACGAGGAACTGTCCTAGTAGGAAGGATGCAGGCAATATGACTCAGCCTACCGGATCGATGTGTTCATCGCCTTTCTACAATGCCTGCGCAGGCGTGCTTATGATTAGAGTGGAGCGGTAGATTCAGGTATATCCTTAACCCTCTAGAGATTTGTATGCATGATATAATGACCTTCTTATTGTGTGCTACGTTCGGATAGCGTTATGTTGGTTATGAGTTAGAAAGCATGGTTAGTTGAAAGGATATGTATGGGGGCATGGAAAGTGTGAACCTTAGATTATTTCACGATTGAGACCTTACAGATAAGGTCGCCTTGAGTAAAAGATTCATTTTATGTTTGACCTTTATCAGAGTGCGTAGTATGCATGGGATATATTTGTGTGATAAGTCCATGGGTAGTGTGAAATGGAAGTGGTAGCTTTCATGATGTGAGTTAGTAAGAATTGTTCTGTATCGGGGAACAAGGGTTTGGCGCGATTGTGGGTCGGGTTGAGGACGTGTTGCGGGTCAACCCGTAGCCTTGCTTTAAGGTCGGTTCGGGTGGTCCCGCCAGGATGGTAGGGTCACGAGGGTGCTAGGCCCAAGTTTAGATGACCATCGTATGAGTTCGAGGATATGTTCGACGAGCGGATCGTGAAGGCCGGGAATGGCCTTAAGGAAGATCGAGGCTAGTAAGATGACCAAGTTTGGAGGTAGTGACTCCAAAGTTTTGGAAACTGAAGTATGGTACGTATACTAGAAGAAACAAGTGTTCGAGAAGAGTACGACGAGTAAGGGTAGAGGCGAGCATGTATTGCGAGCATAGATATGATCATTTCTTGTGAAGAGAGAAGGTGCGAAGGATGTATATTTTAGACCTCAGGGATCGCATGCAGTCCGGTACCATTTGTTGGTCGCCGAGTGACACTAGAACCTCGCGCAAAGTGACAAAAGTTTGTGATGTTAGAGGTGTTTCCTCGTGGACTTGGATGTAAGTATTTGCGCGGTGTTTTACGCGGTGTGGCAGGATTTGTTCTCGTAAATATAGTAGTGAAGACTATCTTGGCGCATGTTTGTTTTGAGGTTAGAAGGAACATTCGGACGAATGTTTCTAAGAGAGGAGAATGTTATACCCGTATTTGTGGTATGTACGTGAGGACGTACGTAGAAATTTGAGCCTTAAAGTTAGGCAAGGTTCGAAATTGTACATAACTACCAAAAGGAGTCGTTTTCCGACGAAACGTTTCCACAGCTTTCGTAGGGAAAATTCCGGCTATGTCATTTATAATTTTTGGATTTTTCCGAGAGGCGAAACATTTTGGACCAACGGGAGGGTGACATGTGTCACCTCACATTGGAAGTGGGGAAGGCAAGCTTGGACGAAATGTGGCTTGTAGTAGGTAGGATATTTTGTGCAAGTTGTGGTAGATGGATAAGGTACACATGGCTAAATCTTGACCTTACACTTGCTATACACTTGGAAGAATTCGCCCTTGGTTGGCCATGACTTGACCTATAAATACCACTTTTGTTGATGAAATTCTTCATCCAAATATTTTCTAAGTGTTAAAAATCCTCCTCTCCCTTGTGAAGTTTTCGTCCACCATACCCCCCCTTTGAGTGAGCTTGGCCGAGAGCCACCCCCTCCCCTTTGTAGTGCCCTAGCCGTGGGGTACACCCCCCCTAGCCTTGTTGTCTCGTATAAATACCCCCCTTTTGTGGTATAGAAATACTCTCCAAGTATTGTTATAATGCCCAAATACCTTGGCCCAAATACCTTGTAGTTTTCCCAAGGTTACACTTATACAAAAGCCTAAAATACTATTATACTTCCTCACCACAAAAACGAAACCCTAAGGAAAACCTTCATAGTCGGTTGAAGTGTTAAGTAGAAGTTGGTTAGAACTTCTAAGGATTGTTTGGAGCGGGTTGGAGCGCACGGAGTAGGAGCTAAACCTTGCTCAGGATCGACATATAAACTCGGATAATTTTGGGCTTATCGAGGTAAACATTCTTAACCTTCTGTGGTAATTGGAAATTACATGTTGTAGGAGTATATAGTTAAGTATACTATATATAGAATCGAGCATAGTTGTGCGGCAATGTCTTTTGACTTAAGCTGAATAATACTTACAGCAATGTCTTGCGACTTAAGCTGAATTTTAAGAAGTGAATCGAATTGTAATTACATAGGATCAGTATTACATGAGACTTGTAGTATTATCGTGAGTAGAATTGTACACGTCAGGTTAGGCGTGAAACCCCCGGTTGGCTTGGTGGTAGCCTCGATAGAGGAGGAGATTTACGTTGGGGAGGTCTTCGAATTTTCTATAGAATATTCTACATTGAGATCTAGGATGTTAATAGGCGCCTTGTGGCCTCTATAGGTTGAAGTACTACGTGGCGTGATCTACTTGGCTTAAGGAGTAGCCGACGGTTTGAGGTACTTGGAGCACTTTGCTATTAGTCGATAATCGTCGCGAGTTATGTGAACCTCTTCCTATCTGTTCTAGAATGATATGTGTATAACTATGTAGTACGCAGACGCGTGGTGTTTAATGTATTTGATTGGTTTGAAACATAAAGTGTTATAACGGCTTTATGGGAAGTTGTTATAACAACTTTATGTAGGTAAGAAAATGCTTTGTGGTTTCAAAGGATAAGCGATTTGACTTATAACGGATTTGATGTGTAGTAACAAAGAACTTGAAGTGTTTCAAAAGACCTTTTGAAAGAAGAGTAATACTTGGCTTTGAAAACATAAGAGTTGTACTAGCTTTATGGGAAGTTAGGTATAACGTCTTAAGAGTGATAAAAAGAATGGTTTACTGATTTTTAGAAGATAAGAGACTTGACTTAATGGTATTGATATGAATTTTGTTAAAAGTGTGAAACCTCATTCGTGAGTAATGAGTAATCGGGTTTTAAAAGGAATAATGTTTCCGATTTGAAATCAGAATGAGTATCGACAAACCACTGCAGCGTTAATAAGGGAAAATGTATATGAATAATGAAGTATGGTATTAAAACCAGTAGAAACCTCCATCTGCATAGAAGCTAAGATGAGACAAAATTATATTACATTTCCTAGATCATGGTCGCTTAATAAGATTGATTATAAACAAGAATAACCTACTCACATATAAGACATATGTTTCTCAAAACGTTTAAAGGAGAATTATGTTTTAAAGGATTAAATCTATGAACTACTAAACCTTTTCTAAAATGAGAAACTTGAGCATTTTAAATTAGGCAAACTTGAGCGTTTGGAAAATAAGGTTGTTACTTGATTTTACAAAGGAAAGCATTTTGGTTTACTTAACAATGTTAGTCACTCTATTTTTATACTACGGTGTCGTGACCTTTGTAAAAGAAATGGATCTTTAAAAGGAATTTAACGTACGAAGTACTTTAGGGTTAAACCCTGACTTTGGCATAAAATGAAAGTACTTTGAGTTGTGTATAACTTGCCTATGCTTGTTGTCGTGAAGCTTGCCTATGCTTGTTGTTGTGAAGCTTGCCTATGCTTGTTGTTGTGAAACTTGCCTATGCTTGTTGTGATAGCCTTTTGTATTTGCACTTCGCCTCTCGATGGAGGGCCGGTTGATTTGTTATGAACGATTCTACACCGAGTCCCACGAGATGGGCAGGGACACGTATTTCATGTGATTATACACCGAGTCCCACGAGATGGGCAGGGACACGTATTCCATCTGATTATACACCGAGTCCCACGAGATGGGCAGGGACACGTATTCCATCTGATTATACACCGAGTCCCACGAGATGGGCAGGGACACGTATTTCATCTGATTTTACACCGAGTCCCACGAGATGGGCAGGGACACGTATTTCATCTGATTATACACCGAGTCCCACGGGATGGGCCGGGACACGTATTTCATCTGGTTATCATACATGTCTCCTGCTTTATATAGACTATTATGATTTCATTTACAGTCTTTTACAGTTTCACATACTTGGTACCTGTTATCGATCTCCTTGGCCGCGTTACGCCGCAGTGGAAGTACATCGGTTGTGGATCCTCGCCATAGATCACTCAATTGCGTCAGAAGCCCCATTTCTTCGGAGGCTTATCTTTGGGTATGTTACCCTGAGTCTGTAGATTTTTATACATTCGTGGTATGGCGGGCCCCGTCCGTCATACATTGTAAAAATCTTAGAGTGCAGAGTAATCGCTGTAAGGCGGTGTGTAAAAAGATAATTGTTCGGGTATTTATGTATATATGATGAAAGCAACTGTTTTGGTTGGCCTGTTTATTTATCTTGTCTCTTAATTCATGTTCATGTTTTTATTTCCGCTGATTTTCTCTGATGTTGTATCACTAGGGTGTCCGGGGTAAGGCACCAGTCACGGGCCCGGGTTCGGGTCGTGACATCGGCATCGTCCTGGACTCGTAGTCCGCATGGCCACATAGACCGCATGGCCACAAGGACCGCACACTAACCTGGAACTCTCGTAGCTCCGCATAGGCCCCCGGGACCCGCATGAGGTATTCTCGAATCATAGTCACACAGACTGCCTGAGCTATACCCCGCATCAGTGGGCAGCTTAACCCCCGGTATCATGTCAAGAGGTGAGTGATATAATACTAACGTAACAGCTTATCGTTAAACAACATAAGCACAATAAGAATAACCTCTTTGCACAAACGTTTACAAGATACTAACACACATAGCATAACAATATATCTACTCAACAAACCATCTTATTATACTTTCCAGAATCAATACAAGTCTTTTATAAACACATAAGTAAACTGTTCCTTTTATCTTTCTTAAGTCGTTATACCTAACTTCCCATAAAGCTAGTATAACTCTTAAGCTTTTGGTTTTAAACAAATATTCTTCTTCTTCTTTCAAAAATGATTTATAATTCTTTTGAAAAGACTTCAAGATTCTTATTATTCATGCTTAAGTCAAAAGACATTACCGTAAAACTACGTCCAGTTACCACACGTACGTCTACCGTACTATATATATATTTTAAAATATCATGCTCAAGAGTATAGGGAGAATCACATACCTCCTCGGCGAAATCCACCTGCCAAGTCGAATATGTCACGCGCAGAGAATCAACCTATAATAGTTAGGTACGTCTATCAATGTCTAGACTACTCTGTAGACTATTCTAAGCAGAGGGTTCTTTATTCTATGAAAATTTGGGCAGCACTTCCCTACCCGTCAAGCTACACAAGTCTACTGTAAATACAGTCTTATGTAAGTACAGTTCAATTCTTCTTTATTAAACTTCTGATGTGATTTCAATTCAATACTCTTCTGTATTATCCTTCAGTGTAATTACAGTTCAATTCTCTTCTTTAATATCCTTCTATGTGTTTTATACTTATTTCTACACTTCTACAATATGTATTCTCCAATTACAATAGAAGGATAAGATTATTTACCTCTATAAGCCCAATATTATCCAAGTATAAATGTCGATCCTGAGCAAGGTTTAGCTCCTAATCTGAACGCTCCAAACCGCTCCAAGAAACCCTTAGAAGTTTCTACACAACTTCTACTTACAACTTCAACCAACAATGAAGTTTCTCCTAGGGTTTCGTTTAGTGGCTAAAGGAAGTATAGTAGTATTTTCCGGACTCTAAGTATAGAGGTAACTTTGGAAATACTACAAGGGATTGGCTAAGGTATTTTTGGGGATAGTAACAACCCTTGGAGAGTATTTCTACCAAGAGGGGGGGTAGTGTTTCGGCTAGGGCTTCCAAGAGGGGGGGGGGAGGTTTGCCGAGACTACAAGGAAGGGGGAGGGAGAGGGTGTTTCGGCTAGGCTCTTTTGGAGGGGGGGGGAAAGAGAGCTTTGGACGAGAGCTCTTAAGGGAGAAGGGGGATTTTGAGACTTGGAAGATAATTTGTGGATGAAGAACTTCTTCAACTTAGGGGGGTATTTATAGGGTCTTCAAGGGCCAAGATGAAGCCAAGTGGTAGGCAAGTGTAAGGTGGAGATTTAGGCAAGTGTCCTTATCCATCTACTACACAAATATCCTACCAACTCCTTGACCAAAAACTTAGCACAAAAAACGTGCCAAGGCAAGTCCTTTGCCGTCCACTTGAGGGTGACAAGTGTCACCCTCTCGTTGGTCCAAAATATTTCATCTCTCGGAAAAATCCGCAAAAATAATAAATGACATAGCCGGAATTTTCCCTACGCAAAGTTTGGAAAACGTTTCGTCGGAAAACGATTCTTTTTGATAGGTGTGCACAATTTTTCGTCCCCCCTATGCCTAACTAAGGCTAAACTTTTGTACGTACGCCCTTACGTACATACTCTGGAAATACGGGGTATAACATTCTCCCCTCCTTAGAAACATTCGTCCCGAATGTTCCTTCCCAAGACAGTTAACGATAAGGTTCTTCATAACTTAAACAGTTTGCCACACATGGCCACAATACAACACTTAAGCAAATATGACAATGAAAATTTACAAGTAGGAAAGTGAGTTACCTGGAGGTGTGGGGAATAGGTGAGGATACTTCTGCCTCATGTCCTCCTCAGCTTCCCACGTCATCTCCTCCCTGAGCTCGTTCCGCCACAAGACCTTGACGGAAGCCACGTCCTTGGTCCGCAGACGCCTAACCTGACGATCGATTATCGCTATGGGAATCTCCTCATACGATAACCCCTCGGTCACCTGGACATCGTCAATCGGGTGCACTCTAGATGGATCTCCGATACATCTCCTCAGCATAGAAACATGAAACACCGGATGCACTACCTCCAGATCGGACGGCAGATCCAACTCGTAGGAAACCTTGGCTACCCTCCGGACAATCTGATAGGGCCCAATGTACCTTGGGCTGAGTTTCCCCTTATTCCCCGAACCTCATCACACCCTTCATGGGTGACACCTTCAGGAAAACCCAATCATCAACCTCGAACTCCAGATGCCGACGATGATGATCTGCATATGACTTCGCCGACTCACCGCCAAGAATCGCTCTGGATAAGCTTCACCTTATCCACCGTCACCGCACCAAATCTGTCCCACTAATCGCACTCGCCACATCGAACCAGCCTATCGGCGATCGCACTTCCTCCCATACAAGGCCTCATAAGGCGCCATCCGAATCTTGGAGTGGTAGCTATTATTATACGCAAACTCAACTAGAGGCAAATGATCCTCCCGGCTACCACAAGTCAATAACACAAAGCTCGCAGATATCCTCAAGAGTGCGGATAGTGCGCTCCGCTGTCCGTCTGCATCGAGGATGGAATGCGACTGTGCTCACTGCGGCCCCTAAACCCTTCGGAAGGACCTCCGAAGTTAGCGAACCGGGCTCCTGCATGCGATATGATAGAAATAGGGACTCCATGCAGTCTGACGATCTCTCGGATGTAAAGTCTGGCATAATCCTCAGCCAAAAAAGTCGTCCTGACGGGAAGAAAGTGGGATGATTTCGTCAGCCTGTCGACGATAACCCAGATAGAATCATGCTTCCTCTGAGTGCGAGGTAATCCTGTGATAAAGTCCATGTTGATCACCTCCCACTTCCAGGTCGGGATCTCTATCGTCTGCAACAAACCACCAGGCCTCTGGTGCTCTACCTTCACCTGCTGACAACACGGGCACTGAGCCACAAACTCTGCAACGTCCATCTTCAAGTCATCCCACCAATACACAGATCTGAGGTCGTGGTGCATCTTGGTCGACCCCGAATGGATAGAGTAACGTGCGCTGTGTGCTTCCCCTAGAACCTGCTGCCGAAGTCCTGCAATATCCGAAACACACAACCTGCCCTCGAACCTTAGCACCCCATCAGGTGCTACCTCAAAAGGACCCTTCCCCTCACGAAGAGTTGTATCACGGTACCGCGTCAAAACCGGATCCTCAAACTGTTGCCTCTTCACCTCCTCGACGATGGAAGACTCGGCAACCTCTCGAACTCGAACCCCACTGCTATCAGAATCAATCAAACGGACACCAAGGCTCGCTAACTGCTGCAAATCGCGAACCATGCCCCTCCTCTCCGGCTGCACATCTGATAGGCTACCCATCGACCTACGACTAAGGGCATCTGCCACAACATTGGCCTTCCCCGGGTGGTACAGGATATCGACATCATAATCCTTAAGCAACTCTAATCACCGTCTCTGTCGTAAGTTCAGCTCCCTTTGGCTGAAGATATACTGGAGGCTCTTGGTCTCATATAAATATCCACGAACCCCATACAAATAGTGCCTCCAGATCTTGGCGTGAATCACCGCCGCCAACTCCAAATCATGGGTGGGTAGTTCGTCTCATGCTTCTTAAGTCGGGATGCGTGACGCTATAACCTTGCTCACGCATCAACACACATCCCAACCCGATGCACGACGATCACAATACACGACATAGCCGTGCGGACCTCCGAAAAGTAAGAACGGGCGGTCGTTAGTCTCTCCTTCAATAGCGGAAACCCCGCCACAAGCATCACCCATCAAACTTAGCCGCTTTCCGAGTCACCTAGTCAATGGGGCAGAGATAGAAGCAAACTTCTATGAACCGATAATAACACGCAAGGCCCGTAAAATCGCGCACTGGCTGGAATAGTAGGTCGAGGCCAACTCACGATCGCCGATCTTGGCCGATTCCACCCGAATACCATCACCCGACAATATGCCCAAGAAAAGCCACAAGTCAACCGAACTCACACTTCAAAACTTGGCGCATAAATCGCTGGTCTGGAGAACTCTCAAAGACACCCTCCGAATGCTCCGCACGCCCGCTCTGGCGAGGAATAAACCAAGATGTCATCGATGAACACTATCACAAGCGTGTCCAAAAATGTCTTGAACACTCGGTTCATCAAATCCATGAATACACGAGCATTGGTCAAACCGAACGACATAACCCTAAACTCATAGTGCCGCACGGTCCTAATGCGATCTGGGATGTCCGACTCTCGACTGCACTTTGATGATAGTGTCACGACCGAACCGGCCCGTGGATCGTGCCTTACCGGGCACCCTAGTGATACAACATCAGAGAAAATCTGCGGAAATAAAACATAAACATGAAACAAGAGATTTGATAAATAAACAGGCTAACTAAAACAATTGCATCAGATATATACATAACAACCCGAGTTATCCTTTTTACAAACTCGCCACAACAAGATTTCTGCACCTCTAAGAAAGTGACAACAACTATGACGGACAGTGGCCCGCCATACCACGAATGTACAAGAACCTCTGCACTGTGGTGACATACCAAAAGATGAGCCTCCGAAGAAACGGGGCTTCCCAACACGCTGAACTGTGATCCTATGAGCGAGGATCCACAATCGATGTACCTCTACCTGCGGCATGAACGCAGCCCGGCGACGCCAAGATAACAGTACCAAGTATGTGAAATCAGAAAAATCGTAAATGAAATCATAATAGTCTATATAAAGCGGAGACATGTATGATAACCAAACTACGATCACAACATAAGCGATCATGTCAAGTCGTGGACTCACGCCCTCAAGTCATCCCTCATGCCCGTGGAACTCATTCCTCACTGCCGGCAGTCCAGGTATAAATCGTGTGGAATACGTGTCCCGCCCATCCTACGGGACTCGTAAAAATCATGTGGAATACGTGTCGCCCATCCTACGGGACTCGGAAAGAATCATGTGAATACGTGTCCCGCCATCCTACGGGACTCGGTGAAGGATCGATGAAATACGTGTCGGCCATCTCATGGGACTCGGTGAAGAATCAGATGGAATACGTGTCCCGGCCCATCCCATGGGACTCGGTGAAGAATCAGATGGAATACGTGTCCCGGCCCATCCCATGGGACTCGGTGAAGAATCGTTCGTAACAAATCAGTCGGCCCTCCATCGAGAGACGCGGTGGTATAGAAATACGGTACTTGCACAACCAGGCTATCAAACGTAAACATAGGCAAGTTACACACAACTCAAGTTTATTTTAGGCCAAGTTCAGGTTCTGACCCCAAAGTATTACGTACGTTAAATTCTTTTTAAAAAAAAATCCATTTCTTTTATAAAGGTCACCCGATACCCGTAGTATAAAAATAGAGTGACTCACATTTTTAGGTAAACCAAAACACTTTCCTTTTTAACATCAAGTAACAACATTCTTTTCCATAAGTTCAAGTTTGCCTAATTTCAAGTACTTAAGTCTCTTATTTTAGAAAGGTTTCGTAGTTCATAGTCTTAATCACTTGAGAATATAATTCTCTTTTAAAACAATCTGAGAAGCATATGCCTTATATGTGAGTAGGTTATTCTTGTTTATAATCAATTTTATTAAAGCAGCCATGATCTAGGAAATGTAATATCATTTTGTCTCATCTTAGCTTCTATGCAGATGGAGGTTTCTACTGGTTTTAATAATACTTAATTAGTCAAAACATTTCCCTTTATTAACGCTGCAGTGGTTTGTCGATACTCATTCTGATTTCCGAAATCAGAAAAACATTATTCCCTTTTTTTTAAAAACCAAGTACTCATTACTCACGAATGAGGTTTCACACAGAATTCATATTAATTCATTTAAGTAAAGTCTCTTCTCTTTTAAGATCAAGTCTCATAACTTCTTAAAATCAATAAACCATTCTTTTTATCTCTCTTAAGTCGTTATACCTAACTTCCCATAAAGCTAGTATAACTCTTAAGCTTTCAAACAAAGTATTATTCTTCTTTCAAAAAGGATTCTTAATTCTTTTGAAATACTTCAAGATTCTTATTATTCAGGCTTAAGTCAAAAGACATTGCCGTACAACTACGTTCAGTTAACACACGTACGTCTACCGTACTATATATATATTCTTTTAAAATACTTTCATATTCTTATTATTCAGGCTTAAGTCAAAAGACATTGTCGTACAACTACGTTCAGTTAACACACGTACGTCTACCGTACTATATATATATATATTCTTTAAAATATCATGCTCAAGAGCATAGGAAGAATCACATACCTCGCGACGATTATCGACTATTAGCAAAACGCTCCACGGCTATAACCCGGCTAGCCTTGTCCACCTTTCAAGTAGCACATGCTACTCGCAGAACATTCAACCTTTAAAGGTTATACCAGTCTATCAAAGTCTAGACTACTCTGTAGAATATTCTACGGAAAATCGGGCAGCACTTCCCTACCCGTTAAGCTACACAAGTCTCATCAGAATACAAATCCCATGTAAGTACAGTTCAATCTTCTTCTTTAATTTTCTTCTGACGTGATTTCAGTTCAAGTCTTTTCTGTAATATCCTTCTATTACAGTTCAATTCTCTTCTATGAATCTTATATTCATTTCTATACAACTACAGTATGTAATTTCCAATTACAATAGAAGGATAGGATTATTTACCTCGGTAAGCCCAAAATTATCCAAGTTTAATGTCGATCCTGAGCAAGGTTTAGCTCCTACTCCGGGTGCTCCAACCCGCTCCAAACAACCCTTAGAAGTTCTACGAAACTTCTTCCTAATACCTCAACCAACTGTGAAGGTTTTCCTTAGGGTTTCGTTTAGTGACTGAAGGGAAGTATTAATAGTATTTCTGGGCTTTTAGTATAAGTGTAACCTTGGAATACTACAAGGTATTTGGAATAGTAACTATACTTGGAGAGTATTTCTACCAAGAGGGGGGGGGTATTTTACGAAAACAACTAGGCAGGGGGGGGTGAACTCTCGGCCAAGGCTTCCCAAGGGGGGGAGAAGACCTTGGACGAACACTACACTTAAGGGGGAGAGGGTTTTTAGACATGGAATTTCAAGTGAGGATGAAGAATAAGTCTTCAACTAAGGGGGTATTTATAGGACTTTCAATGGCCAAGATCAAGCCAAGTGGGGGGCAAGTGGAGGGTCAAGATTTGGACATGTGTTTGTGGGTCCCACTTGCTCATCAGCTACACAAAATATCCTACCAACTCCTTGACAAAAATCCAAGGCCAAATCGTCCATCAATTTCCGCCACTTGAGGGTGACACTTGTCACCCTCTCGTTGGTCCAAAATATTTCGTCTCTCGGAAAAATCCGCAAAAATTATAAATGACATAGCCGTATTTTTCCCTTCGCAAAGTCCGGAAAACGTTTCGTCGGAAAACGACTCTTTTCGCTAGTTGGGCACAAATTTCGCCACTTTGCCTACTTAAGGCTTAAACTTTTGTACGTACGCCCTTACGTACATACTCTGGAAATACAGGGTATAACAGATAGCCCGATCGCAGATTAATCTTGGAAAAACATCTCGCACCCTGCAACTGATCGAACAAATCATCAATCCTGGGAAGGGGGTATCTGTTCTTAATGGTCACCTTGTTCAGCTGCCTGTAATCAACACACATGCGCAGCGTCCCGTCCTTCTTCTTCACGAACAATACCGGCGCTCCCCAGGGAGAAACACTAGGCCTGATGAAGCCCTTCTTCAGCAAATCTCTCAGCTGGTCCTTCAACTCTCTCAACTCGGCAGGTGCCATTCTGTATGGCGGAATGGAAATAGGCCGAGTGTCTGGAAGCACATCGATACAAAACTCTATCTCCCTCTCAGGAGGGATACCCGGGAGGTCGTTCGAAACACGCCCGGGAACTCACGACTCATCGAATCGATGAAAACTGCGCCGCAGCCTCGAAGATCAAACACCCAACGAGATGGTAGATATACCCTTGCGCACCATCTTCCTAGCCTTGAGGTAATAAATAAACCTACCCCCGGCGACACGGTGTTCCTCCCACTCAATAACCGACCCCAGAAATCGAACTGCACTCACTCTCTCCTGCGGTCTACATTGGCATAGCAAGAAGCTAGTCAATCCATGCCCGTGATCACGCCGAAATCGGTCATGTCCAGCTCTATCAAGTCGGCAGGTCCGACGATCGCATAAGGTCATCGACAGGCCCTATATACCCGCCGAGCTACCACCGAATCACCCATCGGCGTAGCTACCTCGAAGGGTCTATGGACTCGTGCTCTATCCCTATCCTACTAGCAACAAGGGAGATATATAGGATAGTAGAACCGGATCTATCAAGGCATACACATCACAATACGAACCGATAAAGTACTGACGACATCGGTGAGGCCTCCCGTCCCGCCTACCGACAAGGCATATATCGCGATTCGAGGACCGCTAGAATCGACCCGCACCACGACCTCTACCGCGACCTGGCCGCCTGAGTACCACGCCTCCGAGGTGAGTAATCAGGAGATGAAGACCCGACGAAAGACCGTAGCCGACCCCTACCTCTACGCGCTCGGCCTGACAGGCTCGCAAAGTGACCCGACCGCCGCAATCAGAACAAACTCTCGAGCGCACCACAATTCCCGTAATGGGATCTACCGACGGCCACACCGGCGGGTGGTCCCGATCGGCTAGCACTCGCTACTCGACGTCAAGTCTCGGCCCCAGCCCGCCTCGAATATCCCGCCGCCCCGAGGACGGTAGGAGTGCTCTGAGCTGGCTGTGGTGAAAATCTAGACTGATGCTGAGGCCGTCCACCCCGATAGCTACCAAAAGACCTACCGCCCCGCCTTCTTCTGATGTCACAACCCGCTTGCCTCTACGCTCCTCGCATCCAAGTGCATGAGCCTGCATGCGGGTAATGTCCATGCCTGGCTGAAGAGCCACACCCGCACAAGACTCGGCCATATAATCATCTAGCCCGGTGACGTAGCGATGCACCCTGTCCTCCATATCTGCTACCAACGCAGGGACATATCGAGCCAACGAATTGAACTCAACGTTGTACTCCCTAACTGTGCGTCCTCTCTGTCTCAGCAACAAAAATCTGTCGGCCCGTGCCCTCCTCATCTGTGGAGGCAAGAAGTGAGTGAGAAAGGCCTCCGAGAACTCGTCCCAAGTAGCTGGGGACGCGTGCTCTCCCCGGGATAACTCCCACGAATCAAACCAATCGACTGCGGTATCACGCAGCCGATGGGAACTGAAGATCACAAACTCGGTCTCTGAAGCCTTGATCACCCGCATGATCCTTCAGAATCGACGGATGAACTCGCAGATCATCCTCGTGCCTCGACCGTAACTCGCGGGCTACAACTCGAAAATCCGTAGCCTCAAATCGCTCGATTCGTGAACCGCAGTATCGCTGAACTGCATCGCAGATCCAAATTTATCCTCATGTTCGCCACAATCGCCAATAATCGGGTTATCTCCTTGTACCCTAACTCCTCCGCCCTGGGATGGGACGAGGCGCGAGCATCGTGGTCTTTGGGCCGGGCGGCGTCATGGAACTCGCCGTCTCGGTATAGATCGGGCACGAGCCTCGTGACTCGGTGTCCTACTAGCGGTTCCTGCGCTTTGCCCTTCTCGGGCCCGGTTGCCTTACGTGAGGCATAATCTGAGAAAGGGATACGTTAGAAGGGTCCAACTTATAACACCTCTAAGGCACGATCTCGTAATGAGAAGAATGGAAACCAATCCTAAATATCCTATAGCCTCGATTATTGGTGTGGTGCACAACACACCGATAATCAAGACTTACTAGATACGGTCGTAGACACTTTCCGAGGATTAATCGCTTCGATACCACTTTGTCACGACTGCCCGGTTCGTGGATCGTGCCTTACCCGCACCCAAGTAGTCATACATCGAGAAAATCACGGAATATAAAAACAAGACATGAAACAGATTGTAAATGAGACACGCTTTATCTCGAGAAAATGTCGCTTTCATATATATATATAAACCAAAATCGCGATACATCCCAACTGCATAATAGGACTCTGCACTCTAAGAAGATAAACAACTATGGCGACAGTGGCCCCGCCATACCTGAATGTACAACTATCTACAACAACAGGAGATCATACCAAAAGTCGAGCCTCGGAGAAGATGGAGCTCACGACACCAAAACCAAAAGATCCTAAGGATGCGGATCTAGCACTGCTTCCCTTACCGCGCAGCATAAACGCAGCCCCAAGGAGGTCGATACAGTACCAAGAATGTGAAATCAGAAAGTACTTAAATGAAATCATATCAATTTAAAACCGCTTTACAAATATGTATTAAACAAACAAGGTAACCGCACATAGCCACTTCACAAACAAGAGCAATAAGAGGTAAATCGTAATGTCTCTTTCTAGGCCGCGAATGATCGGGCAAGGCCAATCGCCCATAGTATCATTAAGCATGCCTAATCTCGACTCCGCATCCGCATAGGCCACTCACGAGGCCCGCATGAAGTATTCCCGCATCGAGGTAGCTACTCCTCGGCATCGCCCCGACTCGTAGTCCGCACGGCCACATAGACCGCATGGCCACAAGGACCGCACACTAACTCGAACTCTGAGCTCCGCATAGGCCCCCGGGACCCGCATGAGGTATTCTCGAATCATAGTCACACAAACTGCCTGAGCTATACCCCACATCGGTGGGCAGCTTAACCCCCGGTATCATGTCAAGAGGTGAGTGATATAATACTAACGTAACAGCTTATCGTTAAACAACATAAGCACAATAAGAATAACCTCTTTGCACAAACGTTTACAAGGTACTAACACACATAGCATCACAATATATCTACTCAACAAACCATCTTATTATACTTTCCAGAATCAATACAAGTCTTTCATAAACACATAAGTAAACTGTTCCTTTTATCTTTCTTAATTCGTTATACCTAACTTCCCATAAAGCTAGTATAACTCTTAAGCTTTTTGTTTTAAAAACAAATATTCTTCTTCTTTCAAAAATGATTTATAATTCTTTTGAAAAGACTTCAAGATTCTTATTATTCAGGCTTAAGTCAAAAGACATTATCGTAAAACTACGTCCAGTTACCACACGTACGTCTACCGTACTATATATATATTTTAAAATATCATGCTCACGAGTATAGGGAGAATCACATACCTCCTCGGTGAAATCCACCTGCCAAGTCGAATATGTCGCGCGCAGAGAATCAACCTATAATAGTCAGGTACGTCTATCAATGTCTAGACTACTCTGTAGACTATTCTAAGCAGAGGGTTCTTTATTCTACGAAAATTTGGGCAGCACTTCCCTACCCGTCAAGCTACACAAGTCTACTGTAAATACAGTCCTATGTAAGTACAGTTCAATTCTTCTTTATTAAACTTCTGATGTGATTTCAGTTCAATACTCTTCTGTATTATCCTTCAGTGTAATTACAGTTCAATTCTCTTCTTTAATATCCTTCTATGTGTTTTATACTTATTTCTACACTTCTACAGTATGTATTCTCCAATTACAATAGAAGGATAAGATTATTTACCTCTATAAGCCCAATATTATCCAAGTATAAATGTCGATCCTGAACAAGGTTTAGCTCCTAATCTGAACGCTCCAAACCGCTCCAAGAAACCCTTAGAAGTTTCTACACAACTTCTACTTACAACTTCAACCAACAATGAAGTTTCTCCTAGGGTTTCGTTTAGTGGCTAAAGGAAGTATAGTAGTATTTTCCGGACTCTAAGTATAGAGGTAACTTTGGAAATACTACAAGGGATTGGCTAAGGTATTTTTGGGGATAGTAACAACCCTCGGAGAGTATTTCTACCAAGAGGGGGTAGTGTTTGGCTAGGGCTTCCAAGAGCGTGGGGAGGTTTGCGAGACTACGAAGGGGAGGGAGAGGTGTTTGGCTAGGCTGTTTTGGAGGGGGGAGGGGAAAGAGATCTATGGAAGAGAGCTCATAAGGGAGAAGGGGGATTTTGAGACTTGGAAGATAATTTGTGGATGAAGAACTTCTTCAACTTAGGGGGGTATTTATAGGGTCTTCAAGGGCCAAGATGAAGCCAAGTGGTAGGCAAGTGTAAGGTGGAGATTTAGGCAAGTGTCCTTATCCATCTACTACACAAATATCCTACCAACTCCTTGACCAAAAACTTTGCACAAAAAACGTGCCAAGGCAAGTCCTTTGCCGTCCAATTGAGGGTGACAAGTGTCACCCTCTCGTTGGTCCAAAATATTTCATCTCTCGGAAAAATCCGCAAAAATAATAAATGACATAGCCGGAATTTTCCCTACGCAAAGTTTGGAAAATGTTTCGTCGGAAAACGATTCTTTTTGATAGGTGTGCACAATTTTTCGTCCCCCCTATGCCTAACTAAGGCTAAACTTTTGTACGTACGCCCTTACGTACATACTCTGGAAATACGGTGTATAACACAAATATTGATTTCGATCTTCTCCATCTTGTATGAGTTTTTGGGCATATGAGCCTTGTTGACTGGAAGAACTATCGTCTACCAGTTTATCCCTTGAAGGAATAGTCCTTGGGTCTGTTCTTCCTCTACCTCGACCTGAGCCTCGGCTTCTTCCTCTACCCCTAATGGGTGTTGTCCATTACGACGCATTTTTAATCTGTAAAATTCACGAGTAAGAAAGTCGAAGTGAATTATCTTCACCTTTAATATATTGAATTTCAAAATTAAATGGGCTAAATGCGCCGCCACCTTGCAAACATTTGTTTAGAAACATCATGTTTAAAGTCCGTCGAAACATGAATTTGGCCGCATTGCATCATTCCCGATTAAGAACTCGGTGTTGTAGAGGTCGCCTTGGAATTTCAAGACACATTTTACTATAGCAAGAATTTCTTTAGCTATAGTAGCGTAGTTCTTTTGACTATTAGTCCATTTTCCGAAATTATATCTAACCAGATATTCTTGTTTGGTCTGGGGATTTATTTGTTTCAAAATTCCTCCATAACCAATGTCAGAAGCATCTGTCTCGATAATCTTCCCCCAATTTGGGTTAGCAAGCATTAGACATGGCAGAGCCTGTACTTTAATTTTTATCTTTTTGACTGCTCCAGTATAGACATTGGTCCAAGGACTGACAGATTTTTTTTGCCTGTCATATAAAACAGCTGCATCAATAGATACGTTTTTATAATAGGGAGCAATATTGTCACGACCCGAGCTCGGGCCCGCGACTGGTGCCTTACCCCGGGCACCCTAGTGATAATACATCAGAGAAAATCAGCGGAAATAAAAACTCATAGACATGAAACAATACAAAATAAGAAACAGGCTAACCAAAACGGTCACCCTTCTGCATATATATGTCACGACCCGTTCCGGGGCCCGTGACTGGTGCCTTACCCGGGCACCCAAGTAGTCATACATCAGAGTAATCAGCGGAATATAAAAACAAGACATGAAACAGTTGTAAAATGAGACACAGTTTTATGTGAGAAAATGTCGCCTTTCGGCATATATATATAAACATAGTTTTGCTACATCCCAACCGCATAATAGGACTACGTAACTCTAAGAAGATAAACAACTATTGCGGGGCCCCGCCATACCTGAATGTACAAAACTATATACAACAACAGGGAGATCATACCTAAAAGTCGAGCCTCCTAGAAGATGGAGCTCACGACACCAAAGCAAAGAGATCCTAAGGATGTGGATCTAGCACCGCTTGCTTACCTGCGGCATGAACGCGGCCCAAGGAGGTCAAGACAACAGTACCAAGTATGTGAAATCAGAAAGTACTTAAATGAAATCAAGCATTTAAAACCATTTGCAAATACAATCAGTTCAATTGCACATAGTGCCACATCACAAACAAGAATAATAATAGGTAAATCAGAATGTGTCTTCTAGGCCGCGAATGATCGAAGCAAGGCCAATCGCCCATAGTATCATTATTATGCGTGCCTAATCTGGACTTCCGCGATCCGCATAGTCACACATAGACGCGCATGAGGTATTCCTCGTGACGGGGTAGCTAACCCTGCACTCTCCGGACTCCCGCACCGCATAGTCTCGATAGACCGCATAGTCACGCATCGCATAGGGCATCCCCGTCGGGCTAAAACACCGGAATGATCAATCCTGGAACTCCGCAGCCCGCATAGTCACACATACCGCATGTAGCCGATAGACCGCATCAAGGGTGGCAAGCCCTCGGTATAACAAGTCGAGGGGTAGGTGATATAATAACAAGAAAGCGACTTACCGCTTAGCAACGTAAGCACAACAAGAATGACCCCTTTCACCACATCACAAGACACTAACACACGTAGCATCATAATATGTCTACTTTTCAAACAATCTTACTATACCTTATGTAAATCAATATAAGGTTTTTATAAACAATTAAGTAAATAGCCTTTTATCTTTCTTAAGTTGTTATACCTAACTTCCCATAAAGCTAGTATAACTCTTAAGCTTTTTGTTTAAAAACCAAATATTTCTCTCATTAAAAATGATTCAAGATTCTTTTGAAATGCTTCAAGATCCTTATTATTCAGCTTAAGTCACAAGACATTGCAGTAAGTATTATTCGAGCTTAAGTCAAAAGACATTGCCGTAATTATTATTCGATTAACACTGCACGTCTACCGTACTATATATATATTTAAAATATCATGCTCAAGAGTATAGGAAGAATCACATACCTTCTACGAAATCCACCGCCAAGTCGAATATGTCGCGCAGAGAATCGACTATAATAGTCAAATCGTCTATCAACGTCTAGACTATTCTCAGAAACGATTCTAAGTAGAGGGTTCTCTATTCTACGGAAAATTGGGCAGACTTCCCTACCCGCCAAGCTACTCAAGTTCATCAGTGAAAACGATCCATGTAAATCAGTTCAATTATTCTTCTTTTATACCCTTCTACTGTGATAACATTCAATTCTATTCATTAATATTCTTTCATATCTTATACTCAAGTCTTAACTATTCTTATATGTAATATCCAATTACAATAGAAGGACAAGAGTATTTACCTCGATAAGCCCAAAATTATCCAAGTTAAAAGTCGCTCCGAGCAAGGTTTAGCTCCTAATTTGTACGCTCAGATAGCTCCAAGAACCCTTAGAAGTTCCCAACAACTTCTACTAAAATACTATAAGGAATTGGGCTAGGGTATTTGGAAGACAACTATCTACCAAAGGGGGTGTTTAGGCCAGACTAGAGGGAAGGTGTTTCGCCAAGGCTTTCTCAAGGGGAGGGGGGAGTGTTGGACGAAAACACTTCAAGAGAGGGGGAAGGATTTTCAAGACTTGGAGAGTGATTTGTGGATGAAGAAAACCTTCAAGTTAGGGGAGTATTTATACGCCAACCAATGGCCAACCAATGGCCAAGTGCAAGGCAAGTGTAGGGTGGAGATTCACCCAAGTGTCCTTATCCATCTACTACACAAATATCCTACCAACTCCTTGACTTGTGCAAAGGCACAAAAAACGTGCAACCTTGGCCCAATGTTGCCGTCCATTGAGGGTGACAAGTGTCACCCTCCCGTTGGTCCAAAATGTTTCGTCTCTCGGAAAAATCCGCAAAAATTAGAAATGACATAGCCGTAATTTAACCTACGCGAGTTTAGTAAAACGTTTCGTCGAAAAACGATTCTTTAAGTGAGTTGTGCACAAACATTTCGTCCAAAGTGCCTAATTAAGGCTAAACTTTTGTACGTACGTCCTCACGTACATACTCTGGAAATACGGGGTATAACATTCTCTCCTCCTTAGAAACATTCATCCCGAATGTTCCTTCCCAAGACAGTTAACGATAAAGTACCTCACAACTTAACAGTTTGCAAGTGTCACACATGGCCACAATATAACACTTAAGCAAATACGATAATTAAAAACCAGCAAATAGGAAAGTAAGTTACCTGGAGGTGTGGGGAATAAGTGAGGATACTTCTGCCTCATGTCCTCCTCAGCTTCCCATGTCATCTCCTCCCTGAGCTCGTTCCGCCACAGAACTTTGACGGAAGCCATGTCCTTGGTCCGCAGACGCCTAACCTGACGATCGATTATCGCTATGGGAATCTCCTCATACGATAACCCCTCGGTCACCTGGACATCGTCAATTGGATGCACTCTAGATGGATCCCCGATACATCTCCTCAGCATAGAAACATGAAACACCGGATGCACTGCCTCCAGATCGGACGACAGATCCAACTCATAGGCAACCTTGCCTACCTCGCGACAATCGATACGGCCCGATGTACTGGGTGAGTTTCCATTTCTTCCGAATCTCATCACACCCTTCATGGGTGACACCTTCAGAAAACCCAATCATCAACCTCGAACTCGGATGCCGACGACGATGATCCGCATATGACTGCCGACTCGAGTCGCCGTCAAGAACCTCTCTGGATAAGCTTCACCTTATCCATCCGCCTGCACCAACTGGTCCCACTAATCGCACTCGCCACATCAAACCAGCTATCGCGACTGCACTTCTCCCATACAAGGCCTCATAAGGCGCCATCCGAATCCGGGTGGTAGCTATTATTATATGCAAACTCAACTAGAGGCAAATGATCCTCGGCTACCACCTCGAAGTCAATAACACAAAGCTCGCGGATATCCTCAAGAGTGCGGATAGTGCGCCACCGTCTGTCAATGCTCGTGGATGGAATGCGACTGTGCTCACCAAGTCCCCTAAACCTTCTCGAAAGACCTCCGAAGTTAGCCGAACCGGGCTCTGCTCGATATGATCGAAATAGGGACTCCATGCGATCGACGATCTCGGATGTAAAGTCCGCATAATCCTCGGTACCGAAAAGTCGTCTGACGGAAGAAAGTGGCTGATTTCGTCAGCCTATCGACGATAACCCAGATAGAATCATGCCTCCTCTGAGTGCGAGGTAATCCTGTGATAAAGTCCATGTTGATCACCTCCCACTTCCAGGTCGGGATCTCTATCGTCTGCAACAAACCACCAGGCCTCTGGTGCTCTACCTTCACCTGCTGACAACACGCACCGAGCTACGAACTCGCAACGTCCCTCTTCAAGCCATCCCACCAATACACGGATCTAAGGTCGTGGTACATCTTGGTCGACCACGGATGGAGTAACGCTTGGCCGCGTGTGCTTCCCTGGAACTCCGCCAAGTCTCAAACATCTGGAACACACAACCTGCCCTCAAACCTTAGCACCCCATCAGGTGCTACCTCAAAAGGACCCTTGCCCTCACAAAGAGTCGTATCACGATACCGAATCAAAACCGGATCCTCAAACTGTTGCCTCTTCACCTCCTCGACGATGGAAGACTCGGCAACCTCTCGAACTCGAACCCCACTGCTACCAGAATCAATCAAACGGACACCAAGGCTCGCTAACTGATGCAAATAGTGAACCATGCCCCTTCTCTCTGGCTACACATCTGATAGACTACCCATCGACCTACGACTAAGGGCATCTGCCACAACATTGGCCTTCCCCGGGTGGTACAGGATATCGACGTCATAATCCTTAAGCAACTCTAACCACCGTCTCTGTCGTAAGTTCAGCTCCCTCTGGCTGAAGATATACTGGAGGCTCTTATGGTCTGTATAAATATCCACATGAACCCCATACAAATAGTGCCTCCAGATCTTCAAGGCGTGAATCACCGCTGCCAACTCCAAATCATGGGTGGGGTAGTTCCTCTCATGCTTCTTAAGTCGGGGGATGCGTGACGCTATAACCTTGCCCCGCATCAACACACATCCCAACCCGATGCCCGACGATCACAATACACGACATAGCCGCCGGACCTCCGGAAGAGTAAGAACGGGGCGATCGATTCTCCTTCAAGAATCGGAAACCACGCCACAAGCATCACCATCAAACTTAGCCGCTTTCCGAGTCAGAGTCAATGGTGCAGATATAGAAGCAAACTTCTCCATGAACCGCCGATAGTAACTCGCAAGGCCCGAAAGCCGCGCACCTCTGCCGGAGTAAGAGGTCTAGGCCAAGTCCCGATCGCCGATCTTGGTCGTATCCACTGAATACCATCTACCCAAACAATATGCCCAAGAAAAGCCACGAAGCTAACCAAAACTCACATTTGGAAAACTTGGCGTATAATCGCTGGTCTGGAGAATCACAAGCCCCTCAAATGCTCGCGTGCTCCCGCTCTGGCGAGAATAAACCAAGATATCATCGATGAACACTATCACAAACGTGTCAAAATGGTTTGAACACTCGGTTCATCAAATCCCTGAATACCGCCGGAGCAGTGGTCAACCCAAAAGACCTGACCCTGCACTCATAATGCCCGCATCAGTCAGGAATGCAATCCTGTGGACATCCACCTCTCGACTCGCACGATGATAGCTCGATCGCAGATCAATCTTGAGAAACATCTCGCACTCGCACTGGTCGAACAAATCATCAATCCTGGGAAGGGGGTATCTTTTCTTAATGGTCACCTTGTTCACCGTCAGAATCAACACATGCGCAGCGTCCCGCCCTTCTTCTTCACGAACAATACCGCGCTCCCGAGGAGAAACACTAGGTCCGATGAAGCCCTTCTCCAAAGAAATCTCTCACTGGTCCTTCAACTCTCTCAACTCGGCGGTGCCATTACGTATGGCGGAATGGAAATAGCCGAGTGTCCGCAAAGACATCAATACAAAACTCTATCTCCTCTCGGGAGGGATACAGGGAGGTCGTCCCGAAACACGCCTGGGAACTCTCTCGACCATCAAATCGATCAAAATCTGCACCGCAGCCTCGATCAAACACCGAACGAGATGGTAGATGTACTTTTTGCACCATCTTCCTAGCCTTGAGGTAGGAAATAAACCTACCTCGGCGTCTGATGTTCCTCCCACTCAACAACCGCCTCAGAAAATGGAACCGTACTCACTCTCTCTCTACTACATTGGCATAGCAGAAGCTAACCAATCCATACCCGTGATCACGTCGAAATCGGTCATGTCCAACTCTATCAAGTCGGCAGTGGTCCGACGATCGCATAAAGTCACCGGACAAGCTCTATATACCCGCCGAGCTACCATCGAATCACCCATCGGCGTAGCTACCTCGAAAGGGTCTATGGACACGTGCTCTATCCCCATCCTACTAGCAACAAGCGGGGAGATATATAGGACAGAGTAGAACCGGATCTATCAAGGCATACACATCATAATCGTAGATCGATAAGGTACCGTGGCGACATCGGTGAGGCCTCCCGTCCCGCCTACCGACAAGGCATAAATGCGATTCGAGGACCGCTAGAATCGACCCGCGCCACGACCTCCGCGACGACCGCTTGCCCACGAGTACCACTCGCCCGGCGAGTAATCAGAGGAGATGATGAACCCAAGAATGCACTCGTAGCCGAGCCCTACCACCGCCGCTTGGCCGGACAGTTCGCAAATGACCTGCGGCCACAAGTATAGCAAGCTCACAAGTAGTACTACAGACTCGAATGGAATCTACCACAACGACACACCGAAAGGCACCTCGATCGGTTAGCACTTTGCTGTCACGACCGAGCCGCGATCGTGCCACCGGGCACCCTGCCTGTATACATCGAGAATAGCAAATGAACATACACAACATAAACACATATGTAAATAATATAACAACACAGCTGGCCGATAAGGCCGCTTTCCATGATATAAACAGAGTCAAAAGTACAACTTACAACCCATTTATAGCCCAACCACATAGGTGAATACGGACCTCTAGAATAACAATCGTATGACAGGGCCCCGCCATACCCTGAATGTACATAATCTACAACATCAGGGACAAGACTGTACCAAAAGAAAGACCAGCCTCCGGAGAATGGAGCTTCCGACGTCTGATAAGTGATCCTAAGAGTGTGGATCCGCAACCTGCTTACCCTTTCCTGCGGCATGAACGCAGCCCCCGAGGAAGGGGTCAGTACACAATATGTACTAAGTATGTAAAACTGGAAAGTACTGTAATTACAACATAAGTTTAAAAGAAAGCCGGAGACTCGTAGCTCCGCATAGGTCCCCTGGACCCGCATGAGGTATTCTCGAATCATGGTCCTGCATCACCGAGTCTACCCCGCGTCGGAGGCGACTTAACCCCTAATCATGTCAAGAGGTGAGTGATATAATACTAACATAATAGCTTATCGTTAAACAACATAAGCACAACAAGGGAAACCCCTTTACACAAACATCACAAGATACTAACACACGTAGCATCCTAACATGTTTACTTATCAAATCAACAAGATGGTATTACAAGGCTATCACAACCCAACACAATCAAGTTATTCACACAAGGTAATTTCTACTTTATGTTAACAAGTTCGGGTTTTTATCCCCAAAGTACTTCATACATTAACTTTTTAAAAGATCCGTTTCTTTCACAAAAGTCACACAATACCCGTAGTATAAACCAAAATACTTCCCTTTGTAAAATCAAGTAACAACATTCTTTTCCAAACGTTCAAGTTTGCCTAATTTCAAATACTCAAGTTTCTCATTTTCGAAAGGTTTCGTAGTTCATAGTCTTAATCACTTAAGAATATAATTCTCTTTTAAACAATTTGAGAAACATATGCCTTATATATGAGTAGGTTATTCTAGTTCATAATCAATCTTATTAAAGCAACCATGATCTAGGAAATGTAATATCGTTTTGTCTCATCTTAGCTTCTATGCAGATGGAGGTTTCTACTGGTTTTAATAATACTTAATTAGTCAATACATTTCCCTTTATTAACGCTGCAGTGGTTCGTTCGATACTTATTCTGATTTCTGAAATCAGTAAAACATTATTCCTTTTAAAAACCAAGTACTCATTACTCACGAATGAGGTTTCACACTTTTTAACAAAATTCATATTAATTTAATTAAGTCAAGTCTCTTATCTTTTAAGATCAAGTCTCTTAACTTCTAAAATCAATAAACCATTTTTATCTCTCTTACGTCGTTATACCTAACTTCCCATAAAGCTAGTATAACTCTTAAGCTTTTAAAACTTTTAAAACCAAGTGTTACTCTTCTTTCAAAAAGGTTTCTTAACTCTTTTGAAATACTTCAGATTCTTATTATTTAGACTCAAGTCAAAAGACATCGCAGTAAAACCACGTTCAGTTAACACACGTACGTCTACCGTACTATATATATTCTTTTAAAATATCATGCTCAATAGGATAGGAAGAATCACATACCTCGCGACGATTTATCGACTATTAGCAAATAGCTCCAAAGATCGTAATCCTCGCTAGCCTTTTCCACCCTTCGAGTAGAATACGCTACTCGCGATTTCAACCTATAACGGTTATACAAGTCTATCAATGTCTAGACTACTCGGTAGAATAAATCTAGATACAAGATTCTACGGAAAATTGGGCAGACTTCCCTACCCACAAACTTCACAAGTCTCATCAGAATACAAATTCTATGTAAGTCTGATTCAATTCTCTTCTTATATACCTTCCTTGTATATAACTTATACTTAATTCTTATACTTCAACAGTATGTAAACTCTAATTACAAAAGGGGGACAAGATATTTACCTCGATAAGCCCAAAATTATCCAAGATTAAATATCGATCCTGAGCAAAGTTTAGCTCCTACTCTGAGCGCTCCAACCCACTCCAAACAACCATTAGAAGTTCTACGCAACTTCTACTTAACACTTCAACCGACTATGAAGGTTTTATTTAGGGTTTCGTTTTTGTGACTGAAGGGAATATAAGGTAGTATTTCCGGGCTCTACATATAGAGGTAACTTTGGAATACTACAAGGTATAAGGCTAAGGTATTTTGGAATAGTAACAATACTTGGAGAATACCTTTCTACCAAGGGGGTGTTTCACGAGAACAACTCTCAAGAGGGGTATCTCTCGGCCAACACCACTAGAGTGGTACCTCTGCCAAGGGCCTCTCAAAGGGGAGCTCTTGGACGAGAGCAACAAGAAGGGAGGGAGGATTTCAAGACTTAGAAAACATTTGTGGATGAAGAAGTCTTCAACTAGGGGGGGTATTTATAGGAGATCAATGGCTAAGATCAATCCAAGTGGGGAAAGTGAGGGTCAAGATTTGCCCAAGTGCACCCTAACCCTACTCCACAAATCCTCACAAACATTGACCCAAGTTTTAGGCCACAAAATGGGAGGAAAACGTGCAACCAATCGGCCCTCTTGACCGCCACTGAGGTGACAAGTGTCGCCTCTCGTTGGTCCAAAATATTTCATCTCTCGGAAAAATCCGCAAAAATATAAATGACATAGCCGTAATTTTCCTCCGCAAGTTTTGTAAACGCTTCGTTTAAAAAAACGATTTTTTCGTAGTTGTGAACAAAATTTTCGTCCCTAATGCCAACTTAAGACTTAAACTTCAGACGCACGCCTCACGCATATACTGGAAATACGGTATAACGATTTTTAACTCCTTAAAAAGATCCATTTCTTTCACAAAAGTCACACGATACTAATACCTGTAGTATCAAAATAGAGTAACTATCATTTTTAAGTAAAACAAAACAACTTCCATACCTTATTTTAAAACAATACCATGCCTTCTTTTAAAACCAAATCAAGACAATACCATGTCTTCCTTTTAAACGAAAACACTTCTCCTTTTTAAAGTCAAGTAACGATATACTTTTAAAATAGTTTAAGCTTCATAACTTCAAATTCTCAAGTCTCTTCTCTTTCAGAAATCAAGTTTATTACTTTGGAAAAATCAAGAAATCAATACTTGTTTATAATGATCTTATTAAAGAAGCCATGATCTAGAAAATGTATTACAATTTTGTCTTATCTTAGCTTCTATGCAGATGGAGAAATCTACTTATTTTAATTCAATTGATTGTCGATACATTTTATTTTATTAACGCTGCAATGGCTTGTTCCATACTTATTCTCATTTCCGAAATCAAGATAACTTTATTCTTTTAAAGACTAAGTATCTATTACTCACGAATGAGGTTTTACAACTTTTTAACACAATTCAAGTCCTTAACATTTCATATTAGGTCACTTAACTTTAGAATCAAGTCAAGGACACAAATAAAAAGGAAATCCAACTCCTTTAACACACGTGTGTCTACCGCACTATATATTTCACAAATAATCATGCTCAAGAGAATAGGAAGAATCACATACCTCTTCGGCTTAAATCCACTAGCCAAGTCGAGTATGCCGCACATAGAATATCCACCTATAACAACCACAATACATCTATCAACTTCTAGTTCTCTTCGTAGAATATTTCTAAGTAAAACGTCTCTTATTCTACGGAAAATCGGGCAGCACTTCCCCTGTAACTACGTACCTCCACCTTTTTTAAGGCCCGATATCAATAGCCAACATGCCACAATTAAGGTGCAATAATACAACAACTCAAAGGGGATTACACGCCTAATTAGACGTGTAAAATTCTGCCACCCCACAATATACTAAACAGTCCATTTCTTTTCAATCTTCCTTCCATACATCATATACTCAATTATAAACTACTACAACATGTAATCTCCAATTACAATAGAAGTACAAAGATCATTACCTCGATAAGCCCAAAATTTTCCAATGATTAAAAGTCGATCCTTAGGAATTCTTAGCTCCAATTCCTTACGTTCCAATCCACTCCAAGCAACCCTTAGAAGTCCCTAACCAACTTCTCTTCAAGATCCAACTCCAAAAAGTGAAGAACACCTTAGGTTCCAAACCTACAAGTTTCGGCCAAGGGGTGTATATAGGCTAGGGGTGTGAAATCTGTTCTAACACTTGGTTCACAATCTTCCTAACACCTTAAGGAAGAACACTTAATAGTTTAAGGATTTTTGGACAACTTTTGGTCAAGGGGGAAGGGCCAAAGCCGATACACTATCAAAGGGGAGGGAGTATTTCAAGTCTTGGAAATTAATTCAAGTGTGGATGAAGAAGTCTTGCAACAAGGGGGTATTTATAGGGAAATCAAGGGCTTGGATGCAAGCAAGTGTGTGGTATAGATTGGGGACATGTTTTTGTGGGCCCCACAAACCACATGTTCCACAAAAACTTGAGACAAGTGGCTTGCCACTTGTCTCACCATTTCGGCCAACATGGACAAGTGGCTAGCCACTTGTCCCACCAATTTCGGCCACCATGGCCACCTAAGGGGGTGACACGTGTCGCCCTCCTATTCTTCCAAAATATTTCATATTTCGGAAATATCCATAATGGCCAAAATCTCAAAAACAATGTGGGCCCCACAAAACCGTAAATTTTCCCCGTGGGCCTCACGTGACCAAATCTGGAAATAAAATTCCATAATTCTCTAATATTCCAAGAAGTCCAAATATCAAATCTGGGAATCAAATTCCCATTTACAAACCTTTTTCCTTCACAAAATCCGGAAAATTTTCCGTCGGAAAATCAAATCTTTCTTCCTTTCCAATCTTAATGTCGTATTCTCGTACGTACGTCTTCACATACATACCCTGGAACTACGGGGTGTAACAAATATAATTAAGACTTCCTAAGAATCTCTGTAATTGAGTTCTGTCAAGAATATCATCAGGGAATTTAGAAGCAAATTCAATACTTCTATAAATAGGAATAATATTTCCTTTTTCAATGTTATGACCTAGAAATCTAATTTTTGTTTGGAAAATATTCATTTTCTCTTTAGAAATAACTAGACAGTTTGAAATGACAATTTTCTTGAAAATTTCAAGATGCTTAATATGATCTTGAACTGTTTTATAATAGACCATATGTCGTCAATGTAAACAATGATAAAACCACTAAAAGGGGTAAAAATGTCATTCATGACATGTTGAAATTCGGATGGAGCATTTTTCAAACCGAACGGCATAACATTCCATTTGTAATGACCAAATGGAACAGTAAAGACAGTTTTATACCTATCAGGTTCATTAACCTGTATCTGCCAAAAACCTGATTTTAAATCAAATTTTGAGAATATATTAGTTTGGTATAACCTATCTAATAAATCCTTTTTGTTGGGGATTGGATACCTAATCCACTTTAAAATTTTATTCAAAGGTTTGTAATTGATAACCAATATTGAAACTCCTCGTTCTTGTTCAGCATGTTTATTTACATAGAACGCAGTGCAACACCATGGGGAGTTTGAGGGGCGAATTAACTTCTCATCCATTAAAGAAGCTATTTCATTTTTACAAATCTCCAGCTATTTCATCTGGCAAGGTCTTGCCTTGGTAGGAATGTTTTCTTCCCGAAATTCTTCCTCATAGGGTAGTCCAATAATGTGTTTCTTTCTATTCCAAAAGGATGTTGGTAGATCATTGCAAATAGAAGAAGCAAAGTCATGTTCTATGCTTTTGATCTTATCCTGTAATTTAGGGTTAGTAAGCTGGTCACAAATTTTGTGAATCATCAACTCCTGTTGTAGAGAATCCAAGTGTTGTTTCTTATTTTGGACTATGTTAACAAAACTAATTGTTTTTTGGAATGTAATCCAGGGAAAGGTTATAGGTTTTCCATCAAAGGTTCCTGTAAGGACTTTTTCATCAGTATTGGTGATGGGCATTAGTCCATTAATAAAAGGGATGCCTAAGATAATATCATTGGATAGATTCTTGACTAATATGAAGGTTTGTTCAATGCAAGTTTTGTTCTGGAAAATGAATGCACTAGGTAATTTGTAGGAAACGTAGAAATTGCTTCCATCTGCACCGGATTCTCTACGGGTAGTTTTGGTAAAGTATTTAGTAGGGATTAATCCTTCCCTGATGCAATTGAGATCTGCCCTTGAGTCAATCAATGTCGGGACATTTTTTAGGATGGCATTGCCATGGATGAGTAGGTTTATCTCAATAATCCACCTTTGTCGCATGACTATAGTACCTATGAAGTCATCAGGTAGGCTGGAAGTGCTAGGCTGGTTGATGATAGGAGTATGTCCTATTTGTTCGGAGATATCCGGGGTTTTCTCAGAATATGAGATAGTTTCTAAGAGGGTAACTCGATTTTCTAAACTGTCATATTTGCCATGCATTTGAGTTATCTCTCTTCTGAGATTCATAATCTCTTCTTTTAATTCCTGCGTTGTAATAGGATATTTGGAGTTCCTTTTCTTTTGTAACTCAGTGAGTAGCTCCAAGAAATTGTACGGAGGATCAATACGAGTTTTGATCTTGATAGGATTTTTGTCTTTCTCCTGTGCTTTGAGCAACGTGTCAATGAATTTAGCCTTATGGGCTTCATCGGGAAATTCTTTAAGAAGATCATTAATTTTTTCTCCATTGATGACGCTTATGTTGAAACTGGAGAACTGAGCTTGGAGTTTAAAAAACTCATCGTCAGTGTCATCATTATCTTTGATGGCTTGACATTTATCATTGGTACAACAAGGAGCCTCTTCCTCCGAGAAAGATGAATAGGGGTCATCTCAATCTGTACCCATGGTATCTCCTGAATCACAGGACTCGTCTGAATCTATCATAATTTTCTTTAGAATTTTTTTTATGCTCTCATCAATATCAAGATTATTAATCTTATTTATTTTCTTCTTTTTACATCGATTGGAGTAATGACCTTTTTCCCCGCACGCAAATCATGTAGGATCCTTCTTAGGTCTCTTGTTATCCCTCTTCCTTGTTGCACTAAGGACTCTTCTTTTAGCTGTTTTCTTTTTGTAAGAGTCTGATTGGAATCTGGAATAATTTTGTATGGCTTGAAAGGCTTAGCCCCAACTTTTTTCTTCTTTGGATTTTGAGAAGAGCTTGGTCCGTCCAGGGCGAACTGTTGACAGAATTCTCCTAATTGAGCCTTTTCTGTTAGATTTTGTTTCTTCAGCTGCCTTTGCAGCTTTAGGTCATTGCATATGTTACACCCCGTAATTCAAGGACATGTATAAGAGAATAGACGCGAGAACACAAGACTTGAAAATTGGTACGAAAGAAAGAATTGTTTTTCCGAAGGAAAAATATTCCGAACGTCGGAAAGGAAAAATGTTCGTTGATGAGAATTAGATTCTCAAAATTCATTATTTGAGGAGTATGAAACTTATTATCATTATGAAAATTTATTTTTACAAATTTGGTCACGTAGGGCCCACTTGGGAAATTTTACGTTTTGTAGGGCCCACGAGGGTTATAAAATTTTATGGACGAATGGGAGGGCTACATGTGTTCCCCCCCCCCCCCCCCACATGGTCTTGCACGAATTGGCCAATGATATTATGGTCATTGACCAATGTAGATGATCAAGTCTTCAAGCTTGAGATAATTGACCAAGTCAACTTGCCACTTGTATAGATATTTAATTTCCATCATCCAAGCCACACAAGTGTTATTATCTTGACCCTCTATTATGTTATATATACTACACTAGTGCAAGACTTAGTCTTCAACACTTAGAAAAAATTAGAGAAACCTTGTTCTTCATAGAGTAGCTCTCGGGTTTAGCGTTATTCCCACAAAAAAAAATTTCAATTGTGGTTCATTCTTCACAAGACTTTAACCCAAGGTCCCTAAGGGTATTTTAAGGATATCTCAATAGAAAGATCTCGGAAAAACGACGTTTTCACGTTAGTCGCAAGGCGAAAACCTAAGTCGTTTTCATAGTTTTGGATTGGAAATGGAAGAGAAGTTGGTTGTGAACTTCTAAAGGCTTCAAATAGTGGATTGGAGCGTAAAGGAAAGGAGCTAAGAATTTCTAAGGAGCGACTTTGAATCTTAGAATTTTAGAAGGGCTTATAAAGGTAACAATCTTGTCGTTTTAGTAATTAAAAATTACTTATTGTAGTTATGGATATTAGCAAGCATGAGAAGTATATATTGAAGTTTGATAAGTGTTATGGATATTGGAACCCTAATCCGAAACTAGCATGATTAGTCTTTGAGATTACAATTCAATTTGATTATTAGTTTAGTCGTCGCATGTTATATAAAGAAGGAATTATAGTTGTTAAAGTTGTTTGTGACTATATAACATGTTAGACCTAAGAAATTGGATTGAAAAAGAATTGGAAAGGACTTTTTGTTGTTGTATATGTTAGCCGAGAATGGCTTTGGATATTGAACTACTTGGTATTAATTGTGGGGCAGAATTTTACACATTTTGTAAGGTGTGTAATCCCCTTTGATTGGTTGGTGTGTTGAGCATTAAATGTGGCATGTTGGTTATTGATTATCGGGCCTTGAAAAAGGTGGAAAAGTATGTAGAAACAAAGGAGGTGCTGCCCGATTTTTCGTAGAATAAGAGACCGTATACTTAGTATCATTCTACGTTAGAACTAGAAGTTGTTAGTCGTGTTGTGGCCATTATAGGTTGACAATTCTACGTGCGGCGTATTCGACTTAGCTTGTGGATTAAGCCGAAAAGGTATGTGAACTATCTCCTCTTCTTCTAGCATGATTCCTTATGATAAAGAAAGTAAGTCCTACTCCTTAAATGATCCATTCCTTGATTGTACTTGGATTGCCTAATATAGAAGTTGTTCTATATACTTCCTTGATTGTACTTTGGATGTTTAAATTGGAAGTTGTTATAATCCATTACCTTGGTGAAGTTTGGATTTTCAAAAGTGAAAGTATTTTACTTGAAGTACATAGAGTCTTGAAAAGGAAGTGGTTTCCAAATCTTTTGGCTAGTGCCTTAGTTCCAAAACCTAAAGGTTGATATAATGACTTTAGGGGAGTCAAATGAGTGATTTACTTAATTGATTTAAAAGAGGAGAAATGACATGATTTAAAAAGAAGTAACTTGTTTTAAAAGGTGTGAGTTACTTGAGATCTAAAAGTAGAAGAAACTTGATTTCTAAAGATTAAGAGACTTGAAGTATTTTGAAAGTTATGTAACTTGATTTGAAAGTATGTGATACTTGATTTTAAAGTATAAGTCTCTTGGTTATAAAAATAATGAATTTGTCTAAAACCATAAAGGGTTATAACGGCTTTATGGAAAGTTGGTTATAACGGCTTTATGAAAGGTTAAGAGAGTTGTCTATTTTGATGGATAGGTATGAGTTGCCTAGGTTGTGTAATTAGAAGTTGCTTAGTTTCAAAGCCTTGAAATGAATTTCTAAAGGTGTAGTAACTTATTTTGAAAAATAGACATGCCTTGATACTACGGGTGTTAGTATCTTGGGGTTTTATATAAAAATGAGTCTTTTGAAAAGAATGGACGTACGTAGTACTTTGGCTTGTTTAAATGAGAATTATTCTATTTGTGCCTTGATAGTACTTTGGCTTATTTAAATGAGAATTATTCTATTTGTGCCTCTTTTTTTTTTTTTTTTTTTTTTTTAGGTAAATGCAAATATTATTACTAATAACGAAAAGGAAGTGGCTACAATCAGTCGTTGAGGTACTTTGGCTTGCTTAAATTAGAATTACTCTTGGTTTGTGAAAAAGCATGGTAATTGTCTTGGTTTATGTAAAAAGGAAATGCATGGTATTGTCTTGGTTTATGTAAAAAGGAAAGACATGGTAATTGTCTTGGTTTGTGTAAAGGCATGGTATTGTCTTGGTTTATGTAAAAAGGAAAAGGCATGGTGTTGTCTTGGTGTGCCAAAATGATGATTATTCATTTTATAAATAAAGGTCAAGAATGGTTTGCTTGCATATGGGTTGCTCATATAGACATTCGTGCAAGTATCGTATTTCCATATCTCCGCGTCCCTCCATAAAGGGTCGGCAACTTGTTTCAAGGATATCATGGAGTAGCTCCCCATGGTGGTGAGTGGTACACACTGTTACGCCCCGTAATTCCAAGAGGATGAGATGAGAACGTACGAAAGGAAATAAGATTCAAATTTGGAAGAAAAAAAAAATTTGTTGGCAGAATTGTTTTTTAGACAGATTTTCAGTCAAATTTGGAGCAGTATATCTCCTAGTATATTAGGAGTATTGAGGTGTTTCAAAAGCCTAATATGAAATTCATTGAGTCTAGTTTCCAACGCAACAAACCGCTGGTCGATAGGACATCGGAGTAGAAAGTTATGGACGTTACAAGATCAGCTGACAGAAGAGACAGGGTCAGGCGCGGCTGCTGCGAAGCCATGGCGCGGAAACCCCAAATTGCGAGTTGCAATGCCGCGGCGCAGGATGCAGGGCCGCGGCACCGAGGCGGGATTTTTTGCGGAAATGGGGCAAAATTAGAAGATATTTATGTAAAGAACCTATGGGAGGGCGACAAGTGTCCCTCCCAACTTGTATAACAAGATAAAGGCTATATATGACCAAGTCTTGCTAGATTAGAATCATTTCCAAGACTTCACCCAAAATTGCTCTTCTCTTCCATTCTCTCTCAAATGGTTAAAACCTTAAGCCTAAATGAGATTTTTGGAAAGGCAACAAGAAGAAAATATGTGGGCGAGCTTGTAGGGGCTTCGTAGAGATGATTTTAGCGAAAAGAAGAATTACGGAAAGAGGGCTAAAGTGGGCGAGATTGTTGGACTATTTTGGACTTATCAAGGTAACCACTTTGTCCTCTTAAGTGATTGAAGATTTCTTATTGTTGTAGTTATACATTTTAACAAGAATGAGATATATATATTGGAGATTAATAAGTGTTATGGATATTAGAAGCCTAAATACGAAATGACCTTGTTAGCCATTTGAAATTGAAATACAAGTTGGTCGATAGTTAGAACTGTCGCATGTTATCTAATTGAAGATTTTAGTTGTTATAATCGATTGTGGCTATATAACATGTTAGACTAAACAACTTGGATGGAAAAAAAAGAATTGGAAAATACTTTACATTGTTGTTGCATTGTAGCCATTTTGCATTGAAATGTTGGACTGTTTGGATATTAATTGTGGGGCAGAATTTTACACGTCCTATTAAGGCGTGTAATCCCCTTTGGTTACATGTTTGGTTGAGCCTTAAATGTGGCATTTTGGTTGATGAATACGGGTCTTGGAAAAGGTGGAAAAGTACGTAGAAACAAAGGAAGTGCTGTCCAATTTTCCGTAGAATAAGGGACTTTACAATTAGAATATTCTACGTTGAAGCTAGAAGCTAATAGACGTATTATGATCATTATAGGTCGACATACTACGTGCGGCATATTGGACTTAGCAAGTGGATTGAACCGAAGAGGTATGTGGAAACTTTCTTATCTTTTGAGCATGAGTAGTTATAAATGTATAGTATGGTAGACGTACGAGATTTAAATGAAGTCAGTTCATTTGATATACTTGACTTGTTTTAAGAATGTCTAAGTTGGTTGAGTTAGAGAATTAACTCACTTGTTTTTAAAGAAAGGTTAAAAGAATAGTTTATTCTAATAAGGTAAACAAGGATTTCCTGACTTGAAAAAGTATAGAATACTTGATTTGGAAAGTATTGATTCTTGAACTATTCTAAAGATAAGGGACTTGATTTCTAAGTTAAGAAACTTGATTTCTAAGTTAACAAACTTGATTTCTAAAGTTAAGAGACTTGAAATATTTTGATAGTTGTGTAACTGGATTTGAAAGTATAAGTCTCTTGGTCATAAAAAGAATGAATTTGTCTAAGACATAAAGAGTTATAACGGCTTTATGGGAAGTTAGTTATGACGGCTTTATGAAAGGTTAAAGATGTCTTAACTTCTAAAGCATAAAGTTAGTATAACGTCTTTATGGGAAGTTGGTTATAACAACTTTAAGGAAGGTTAAAAGGATGGTTTTCTATAGTAATGTAAACAAAGAAATGACTTGAAATAAGGAAGGGCAATTTGATTTAAAGGCATCAATTGCTTGAAGTGTTAAAGTAAGGGTCACTTGATTTAGAAGCCTAGAAATGTATTTCTAAAAATGTAGTGACTTGTTTGAAATGTAGATATGCCTTGATACTACGGGTGTTAGTATTATCAGATAACCTGTTATTTATTTCTTGTTGAGTTTATGTATGTTCCGCTGATTATCTTTGATGTATACCTGTAAGGGTGCCCAGGTAGGGCACGATCGCGAGCTTGGTGGTCGTGACAAAAGTGTTATCAGAGCAGTTAGTCCTCGGAAGGTGTCTACAGCCGTGTCTAGTAGAGTCTTGATTATCGGTGTGTTGTGCACCACATCTATAATCAGGAGGCTATAGGACATTTAGAATTGGTTTCCATTCTTCTCACTCTGAGATCGTGCGATAGAGATATGTTGTTAGGGTCGTCTCTCCCTAACGAGTTATGTTGATTGCAGCTATGAGAAAGACAGCAGTGACCCAGGAAGGATTATGTGGATTGTGTATCCAGGTTGGTATAATTGTTTTATTGTTGGTATAGTGACATACAACTATACAGTTTTATGTATGAGGGTCAGACGCGTGTTTCCTAGAATGATTTTGGATTACCAAGGATTGGTAAGGACTAAATAGATACCGGGAAGGTATGAAACAGTTTAATGAATTCTCATCAAGGTTTTACGTACTAATTTGAGATAATTAGGAGGTGATGAGCTGTCTGAGAAGGTATTGAACCTTTAAGAAATCATGTTAAGGGATGTTATACCCCGTATTTCCAGAGTATGTACGTGAGGGCGTACGTATAAAAATTTAAGCCTTAAGACTTGGCAAGTTTCGAAATTGTACACAAGTGCCGAAAGGAGTCGTTTTTCGACGAAACGTTTTACTAAGCTTGCGAAGGGAAAATTCCGGCTATGTCATTTATAATTTTTGCGGATTTTTCCGAGAGACGTAACATTTTGGACCAACGGGAGGGTGACATGTGTCACCCTCACATTGGAAGAAAGTGGGCGGTAAAGGGACGAAAAGGGTGGGATGGGTTAGGTAGGATATTTTGTGCAAGTTGGTGTGGTAGATGGATAAGGTGCACATGGCTTAATCCTAGCCCTACACTTGCCTAACACTTGGAAGAATCTTGGCCATTGGTTGGCCATTTCTTAACCTATAAATACCCCCCTTTGTTGATGAAATTCTTCATCCAAAAATCATTTCTAAGTGTTAAAAATCCCTCCCCCTTTGGGAGATGAGTTCGTCCAACTCCTCCCCCCTCTTTTGAGAGTTTTGGCCGAGGGCCTCCCCCCTCCCCCTTTGTGGTGCCCTAGCCGAGGGGTACCCCCCCTAGCCTAGTTGTTTTCGTATAATACCCCTTTGGTGGTATAGAAATACTCTCCAAGTATTGTTATAATGCCCAAATACTTTAGCCCATATACCTTGTAGTACTTTCCAAAGTTACCTCTATACGTAGAGCCCGGAAATACTATTATACTTTCCTTTAGCCACTAAACAAAACCCTAAGGAAAACCTTCATAGTCGGTTGAAGTGTTAAGTAGAAGTTGCGTAGAACTTCTAAGGGTTGTTTGGAGCGGGTTGGAGCGCACGGAGTAGGAGCTTAACGTTGCTCAGGAGCGACATTAAACTTGGATAATTTTGGGCTCATCGAGGTAAATACTACTGTCCTTCTATTGTAATTGGAAATTACATACTGTAGTAGAATTGAAATGAATATAAGATTCATAGAAGAGAATTGAACTGTAATAGAAGGATATTACAGAATAGACTTGAACTGAAGTCACATCAGAAGAATATATAAGTAGAAGATTTAAACTGTATGTACATAGGACTGTATTTACAGTAGACTGATAACCTTTATTGGTTGAATGTTCTGCAAGTAGCATGTGCTACTTAGAAGGTGGACAAGGCTAGCCGGGTTATAGCCGTGGAACGTTTTGCTTATAGTCGATAATCGTCGCGAGGTATGTGATTCTTCCTATACTCTTGAGCATGAAGTATTTTTAAAAGAATACATATAGTACGGTAGACGTACGTGTGGCAATGTCTTTTGACTTAAGCCTGAATAATATGTATATATAATACGGAAGACGTACGTGTGTTAACTGAATATAGTTGTATGGCAATGTCTTTTGACTTAAGCCTGAATAATAAGAACCTTGAAATATTTTAAAAGGAATATATATAGTACGGTAGACGTACGTGTGTTAACTGAATGTAGTGTACGACAATGTCTTTTGACTTAAGCCTGAATAAGAAGAATCTTGAAGTATTTCAAAGGAAATAAGAAACCTTTTTGAAAGAAGAGCTTGGTTTTGAAAACATAAGAGTTATACTAGCTTTATGGGAAGTTAGGTATAACGTCTTAAGAGAGATAAAAAGAATGGTTTACTGATTTTTAGAAGTTAAGAGACTTAATCTTAAAAGATAAGAGACTTGACTTAATTGTATTGATATGAAGTTTGTTAAAAGTGTGAAACCTCATTCGTGAGTAATGAGTACTTGGTTTTAAAAGGAATAATGTTTTACTGATTTCGGAAATCAGAATGAATATCGACAAACCATTGCAGCGTTAATAAAGGAAAATGTATTGAATAATGAAGTATTAAAACCAGTAGAAACCTCCATCTGCATAGAAGCTAAGATGAGACAAAATGATATTACATTTTTGTAGATCATGGCTGCTTTAACAAATGGTTATAAACAAGAATGAACTGCTCACGCCTATGGCATATGTTACTCAATTGCTTTAAAGGAGATTAAGACATCGAACTATGAAACTTTTCTAAAAATAAAGAGACTTGAGTAATTGAAATTAGGCAAACTGGAACTCTAGGGAAAAGAAAGGCATTGTTTTGTCTTAAATTTGTTTTGAAAACAAAGTGTTATAACAGCTTTATGGGAAGTTAGTTATAAACGACTTTATGAAAACAAAAGAAGGGTTTCATCATTGGTTTTAATGTGGTAACTTGACTTTAAAAAGAGAAGTGTTTTGGTCTAAAAAGAAGGCATGGTATTGCCTTAATTTGGTTTTAAAAAAGGGAAAGTATGGAAGTTGTTTTGGTTTACTCAAAAGATGTAAGTCACTCTATTTTTATACTACGGGTATCGGGTGACTTTTATAAAAGTAATGGATCGCTTAAAAGGAATGTAACGTACGTAGTACTTTAGGGTTAAAACCCGGACTTTGTCATAAAATGAAAGTACTTTAAGTTATGTGTAACTTGCCTATGTTTGCGTGTGATAGACTTGTTGTGCAAGGAATGTATTTCACTCGACTACCGAGTTCATGGGATGAACCGAGAATGTATTTCACTCGACTACCGAGTTCATGGGATGAACCGGGAATGTATTTCACTCGACTACCGCGTTCATGGGATGAACCGGAAATATATTTCACTCGACTACCGTGTTCATGGGATGAACCGGGAATGTATTTCACTCGACTACCGCGTTCATGGGATGAACCGGGAATGTATTTCACTCGACTACCGCGTCCACGGGATGGACCGGGAATGTATTCCATCCGACTACCGAGTTCATGAGATGAACCGGGAATGTATTCCATCCGACTACCGAGTTCATGAGATGAACCGGGAATGTATTCCACATGTTTCTATACTGGGTCCATGAGATGGGCCGAGACATGTTATACGTATCGCATGATTTGTACCTAGACTGCCGGCAGTGAGGAAGGAGTTCCACGGGCATGAGGGATGACTTTGAGGGCGTGAGTCCCTGACTTGACATGACTGCTTTTATGTTATGAACTGTAGTTTGGTTATCAAACATGTCTCACCTTTATATAGTGTTATGATTTCATTCTGATATTTCTGATTTCACATACTTGGTACTGTTATCGACCTCCTTGGTGGCTGCGTTCATGCCGCAGTAAGTACATCAT